>CM046728.1:9276781-10616066 GCA_025584915.1 Monochamus saltuarius
TCATTGTCTTTTCAATGAATATACCTCTTCTAAATTGTATCCAATTCAATTATTTCGTTGCAGAAGATTCAATTTTAAATTGACAAAATTCGAAAATAAATGAAGAGACACTATGCAGATTTTTCTATTCCAAATTCGCTAAAATCCTTCAACTATATTTTCAAGGCCATCGTGTTTGGGCTGAGGTAAGGGTTCAAGTTAAACCTCAATTACTTTTCGTTTAAATGCTTTTTATTATAATTAAGTACCTTCAATTAGATATTGTCCGATTCTACAAAAATAATTCCGAGCAATTAAAGGAAAATTAACAACTGCAACATATGAATCCGGCAGCTAGATTCTGGAGTTGGGCATGTTTACGATTTAACCGACGTTAACTGCAATTGACCTTTCGGGTCTTTGGTTAAAAATAGTAGCGTAACTGTCCTTAATTTTATCAACGTGGTTTAGTCATCGTAGGTAAGTTCGTAGAGAATCAGCAGATATTTCTCCGCAGTCCGCAACTACATATTGGATAAAATTATCGAAATATAAATATTGGCCTTGATTATTAATTCAATTGTTATTTATTTCTATAATATCGTAAAATAAAATTAGATTACAAATTTATATTCAGAACATTTCGATAAGCGTCCAACGAAATTACGACCTGCGTTATGTCTTAATTTTCTACGTTGCCATTTGGATTTATTTTTGCAAACTCTCTGGGTTATCTCAATATACGCACAATTAGCATTTGTTTTAGCTCGTCGATAATGGGAACAGGTTTATATTGTAATTACTAGATCGCACCAGTGACAAACCTGTTGTAATAACTAGATATGTGGTAAGTTGTCACAGAAATATCTTGCAATGGATCATCTCTTCCAATCTTGAACTGAAAGGCCATCTATCTAGCGTATGAATAGTAACGGGTGGCAATTTATTATGTCCCAGTGTCGTCATTATTTAGTTAAAATAGGAGTATTACTAAGATAAATCAATTCTATCCGATTTTACTTTTTGTTTGCTAATTTATTTCAGTTTACCTATATCATAATGTTTTAATTTTCATGGTTAGAACTACTTTGAGGTATCCCTTGTACTTTTTAAATTCCATTATGAATTATATTAATTTTTTGAATGCCGGTAAATTGTAACAGCAGCATCTCATTTTCTTATAGATATGTGGCAGCAGTGACAGGCTGACCAAAAACTTCATATTTTTGGCAGATGCTTGCTAGATCAGTTTAAGCACTCATGTCTACGTTAAGCTCCTAAAGGCAAACATATTTTATATATTATAAGAAAATGAGTGATGGTTTTACAATAATTTATGAAGGAAGAGGTTTTTGGAAAAAGTTTATAAGCAATTCCTAAAACACTATGCTCAGGGAATAGACTGGCATAATGAACTGTAACTGATGATCTACAAATTGGCGATACAAGATTTGTGATAACACAACTTCAATGAAGAGAGCAGTAATTTGAAAGTAATTTTAGCGATTCTATTTTAGTTTATCTACTAATCAATTTTAAAAAAATTCTATAATTTTTACAATTGTTTTTATTTTATACAGGGTGGTCTGTAAGTAATGGCTCATGGAGACATACTAGATTTTGCACTTCAAAATATAACGATTTAAGACAACTTGCCTCAATAAAACGTTTATCATAAAAAATATACAGGGTATCAATGTTGAAATTTAAGAAGTGATTTTTCGTGAATGATTACAATGTCTTGAATGTATTAACTTAAAAATTTGGTAGATGCTTTTGAATATGAGAAATAAACTTTTTTGTCCCTAACCTTAATACGTTTTTTGTTAAAAAAATCTTAAACCTACATTGTTTTCGATGAAAAAAGGTATTCTTGCCATTAGTCTCAGAAATTGGCCATTTTTGAGGAAATAGATTTCCATTTAAAGCTAGGTATATGCATATCTGTGTATATGTTATTGGCAGCTACAATTTACTTGGCTTAGGGCATAACAACCCCATTTTTAAAGTTATGTGGTACTCTGAATTACGAATGCCTTAAATGAAAATCAATATATGTTTTCTGAAATACATATGGAATGCATTAAAAAGGAAAGTGAAATATATTGATGAAAATATTTTCATATGAATACTGTTTAAGGCGTTATTCATTAGGTTAAACCTACATTGTTTTTACGCGGTGTAGAACTAACTACATCTATCGGTCTTAGTTCTACACCGCGTACTCATGGTCCCTTCTGTCGGGTTAGACAGACTAAACAGCTAGGATTATTCGTCGGATACCTTACCTATGGCATACTGATGAGAGCTAATAGGCTCGAAACCGGTATATGTCTGGTGGGCTTCTGACGAATGACTCTAGCTGTTGCTATAGGTTTTCCAGGTGTAATTCAATGCTGGTCGGGGCATTAGCCCGCAGAGTAGTTGTTTCCTGGAATTCCTTGTTTACATTGCTTTTGATGAAAAAAGGTATTCTTGCCATTAGTCTCAGAAATTGGCTATTTCCGAGAAAATATCTTTTCTACAATCAACTGCGTAGTTCATTGTACAATATTTTAATGCAGAAGGCGTCATAATTCCCTTGCAAATTGGATACGTTGAAGGTAGATCGACAAGGAATAAAATTTGCACTAGTGTAAAATGGGACGTTTTTAAAATGGTCATCTCCAAATAGTCGTCCTGAATTAGTTTGTGGATAATCCGAAATGTGAACAAATTTTTCATTTTTTTCTTCTCTAAATTCGTAAACAGATTCTTTAAATTGTTGATTATCAGGTTGTAATATATTTCGAAATCCTCCCAAATGTTCTCGTTGGCCAGCACCGTTGATCTTAATGGCCAACAAACATGTCTGATATATCCAAAAACATCTATTTTCACGTTTTTAAGAAAGAAAAGAAGATACTTTCAAAGATAGTAATTATTACAAAAAAATCACTTTTTAAATTCCAACTTTGACACCCTGTATTTTTTATTAACAACATTTTATTAAATTTAATGGCGCATCGCCCGGGGCGAGAGGTCTGCGGTTAAGTACCTACGATATTGTAGGTCGCTTTCTGCAAGTCGAGCCGCTTAGGCCGAGCAGGAAGTAGCAGACCAGTTACATCTCACCTGCACTCGATTTATATGTGAAACTACATATGAAGGAACAGCCAGTTCAATTGTCGGTCATCTCACCTATGGCATACTGATAATAATAATAATAATATCTCTACCCCTCATTCTAATCACAGGGATTAGCCCAGAAGTCGGAGACTTGTGCGGGAGAGGGGGCGGCATATTATTATTAAGCAGGCCGCATTTGCGCCCAGGAACGACTTACGTTGGTAGGCCCTAACCACTATTCAGTGCAGGAATGAGGAAAACCTGGAAAACCTCATTAATTAGGGGGGTAGTCAAATATCAACCGGTATCAATCTCTCACATTGACCCAAGCTAACATTATTCCACCCTACCATACCCACAGAGAGGGTGCCAATCCTCTCCATGAATATAGCTTATATACGGTCTACCGGCAGCTGGGCTCGAACCAACTCCGTCTAGTCACCTCGATTCAAGTACTAACGCCTTAAACCGCGCGACCACTGACCGATGAGGGCTAACAAGCCCGAAACCGGTCTATGTCTGGTGGAGTGGCCGACAAGGGTTCTTGGCTGTTTCACACAGATACTGCAGGTATAATTCAATGCCGGTCGGGGCATTAGCCCGCGGAGTAGTTGTTTCCTGCAGTATCATTTATAGATTTAAACATTTTATTAAGGCATATTGGCTTTAAAAAACTAATATTTTGAAGTAAAAAATCTAGTATATCTTCATAAGCCATTACTTTATATTTAAAAAAATTATGTTTGTTACTATTTATTGAAAACAGCTTTAAATTAAGAAATGGATCTTTCCAACGACATTTACTATACATTTTGTATTAATAAAATTGTTTGAGTAAACAATCTTCATTGCGAAAACTTCAAGAAAATTTTGAATAAGAAATTATTAAATAGAAAATAAGTTTATCTTCTGTGTTTTTATATTTTTGTGGAGTGTTTTGTTAGTGTCCGGATGTCCGATGTTAATTTAATATCCTCCGGTTTATTTTAGATAATTATTTCCTTGTAACGGAATTAGATAATTTTTGCCGACGCTCTGTATTGATTATTATTATTGTCAACCATTATTCTTAATTGTAAACGAGCTTAAGTTCTATAAAATAATATAAATGTAGATCGTCACTACTAATCATGATTATAGTATTTGACAGCTTACGGAAAGTAGGTATCATACACCACAAAGACATGAGTGTTTGAAGTTACAAAAGATGACATTTGTAATTGTAGTACGGATGTAGATACTGTTGTATCTAAATTGTTATTAAAACATTTTAATTCTAATTTGCGAAACGATTTCAATATGTTGAATATTTAGCGGCTTAAAATCTTTGAAGTAATTTCAGGAGTAGCTCAGGGTTACATTCGGGGCCCTTCTCTATTTATATATTTTATTAATGACAGTGTGAATTTTTTAGATTTTTTTATACTGGCGATATTAATATTTTTTGTACTATAATCGCACAGGCGCTATAAAGTTACAAAAAGGTAACTTTTAACGAATTCATAGCTGTTGCTACAGATAGTCTAAAAAAATATAAGCAAGTTAGAAAACATATTTCTTCAATTATACAGGCTTTCTCCAGGGTGTGTAACAGTTTTGGAGGCTGACTTTAGAATTGGAAAAAAAATATTTCCATCTAACATCATCATCATCATCATCATAAAGTTTCTTGAATTTTACACGCCTCTGAGACAATTGACGGTATTATAAAAAATATCATACCCTGCAGACCATTTTAAACAATTAGATTTGAATTTGTGTAAATTACTAAGTATTTTTCGCGATATCAGGTCCAAGATAAAAAGGTACAATTCACGGTCTTCTAATGGAGAATCATTTTCCCTGTTTTTTCTCCAAAAGTTAAAGAAAATGATTCAACTACATCATTATAGTTTGGCTTTACGCCAATAGGAAGCGTCACCTTCTGGGTGGATTCTTTGTACATAATTATTTTATCTAAAAGTGCTATTCTTAAACCACATCCAATATTTATCAGTGCAATGTAATTAAAAAGCATGTTAACATTATATGATTATAAATTCAATTCTAACTCGTCTTTCGACCTTGCTGTGTATTAAGAATTACAATTTGATAAACATAATTAATATAATACAAATTACATATAAAAATCCTTTCATATTAAGAAATTCCGTAGATTTAAATGATTAAAATTGTGAACAATGCTCTTCAATACAAACTGTATATAAAATTAGGGTATTATATTAAAAATTTTCCGCAGAAATCAATTAAAAATATGGTTAATTATGCTTTTTAATGCTTTGGTTAGACTTAAACTGGAGTACGCATCTCTAATCTGGAATCCTAGTTATATAGCACATTTTGAAAGTTTAAAATTCTTAAATATTTTGCGTTTAGAGAAAATAGTTATCTGTAAATGGTACTGCAGGAAACAACTACTCCGCGGACTAATGCCCCGACCGGCATTGAATTACTCTTGTAGTATCTGTGTGAACAGCCAAGAACCCTTGTCGGACACACCACCAGACATAGACCGGTTTTGGGCTTGTTAGCCCTCATCAGTATGCCATAGGTGAGATGACCGACAATTGAACTCGCTGTTCCTTCATATGTATGTTCACATATAAACTGAGTGCAGGTGAGATATAGGGTATATGTATCATTTACAGATTTAATGGCTCTTCGCCCAGGGCGAGAGGTCTGCGTGCCTGCTGCAATGTAGGTCGCTTCCTGTAAGTCGAGCCGCTTAGGCCGAGCAGGAAGTAGGCAGACCACCTTATTTCTTCTTGATTATAATTTGCCATATCTTGTATAGAAGAGGCTACTAGTGAGAAAATCAGGATTTTTCTGATTTTCTAAGGATTACTTGATTTTATGGCTTGTTTCATAAGCCAGTAGAGCCGAATCTCAAAAGACCGTTCTTTAACATCAAATGTTTGTGTCTCTTATGAGAGTTGTCTGGAGACTTCCTGTATATATACACGTATTGTCATTTAAATAAGCGATCTCTGACTTGTTGGGTGATAAATGACAATAAATAAATAAATAATGAAAAGTCAAACGAATGTAAAAAATTCTCACCTGAAGTTGAAGGTCCCGCGAACCACATGGCCACAAGGTCGTCCACGCTGGCGGACGCCGTCGACGGCTGCGGGGGCGGCTGATAGCCCCCATAGTAGTACCCGGGGGCACCGAAACTTTCGATGCCTCTACCCGGGGGCTGGTGCGAGCTGCCCGGTGTCGGTGGCTGAACGTCCCGACGGTTTTCATTTAGCAGCAATTGTTGCACTTGTAAAATATCCACAAACTCATCACTTGCGCTCGTAACTGGCACTCTAGGAGGTCTATCTTCTCTTCTCATTGTTAGCGTTAACATTTTGGGCGGTAACTAGGCAAACGAGGGGATCGTTTGCCATAACGCACTCGCGCACCCTTTGGAAATCTTCTTCGTCGGCACTACCTGTGGAAGAACAACTAATTAGATCTTTTAAGGTTTTGATGATGAAAGCGACGGATTTTCAAATTCGGCAACCGAATTTCAATTGTTAAACCCAATTGTCTCTGAACAATGTTACAATTAAATCGTACAGGGTGATTCACACCTTATTCAAAACAATTTGGAAATAGATGCGTCATGAAAAATAGAGGCATTGTTTCCGAGAAAAATTATACAGGTCCACAAAAAAAAAGTGGGGTGTGCTGAGGGTCCCATTATATTTTTTCCATGTATTTTTTCCCATGTATGTTTTCCCGCTGAACACGAATCTGAAGTCAAAATGGGGGGTCGCACAGCAAATTTTAGAGAAAACCCATAAAAACGATAAAAATCACATCAAAAGTTTACACAGGTCCACAAAAAAAAAGTCAAATACAGGCAAATTTGTATGTTTTATATAAGATAATAAATAAATTGCAAGATAATGACTGTGTTACAGTTGTTTAATTTTTAGATATTGGGGACATGTAAACAAAGTTTAATGTTACCGAAGTAAAGTTGCTTTAAAGGAGCACATAACCAAAAGTTAATTTGTTCAAACGCAAAGAACAATTAACCGAAACAAAAGTAAGTACTCAGAGAAAAATATTTGGACAAAAAGAAACGTTCCAGATCAATTATTTTACTTCATAGTTACCAAAATGTACTATCAGCCTCTTATTATAGTAACCTAAGGTACTATAATTTTTATATAATTTTTATTACGTAATAAATATTGCTTTAGTTTAAAATTTACACTGATAAGTACATGAAAAATTGGTTTAAAAATTTGATTTTATTATTGGAACATGTTGGTTTTTAAGTACTGAGAATTATATTATTCTGTACTGAAACAAATAAAAAATGTACTTACATACTATGAACTGATCACAGATGTTACATTAAAATTTAGATAAATACCTGCAGATGCAGGTAAAATTGGATTTTATTATTTGAGTATATTGTAACACTAATACATTTTTCCCTACTGAGGAACAGCGTACATATTGTTCTGAACTGCGTTTTATCAGCTGTTATCTGAGCAATCATGTATTTTTCGCAACTACGCAATTTCTTAAAACGTTAAAAATAATTATGAAAAACTTGCGAACATATTCTTTGTATGGACATTGTTTATTCACAAGCAACATTTATTTAAAAAGTTTGCTTTAAATTTTTCCACAGTTTTTTCTGCAATAATTTATCGGTAACAATGAGATGAAGGTAGATCATCAAATATATTTTTTTCAATCTCTGTATCGTTAGTACCTTCTTGAACCACTTGGCATTTGTATGCGTGACTGTTTGTGAGAGGAAAAAAAATATACTTAAGGAAATGCGTAGGGATATAACCTGCACCGGGTATGTACCTAAATGCGAGCTGACTGCCTCCGTCTAAAACACCATCACAGTTTCACACTCGTCTCTGGGTTACCCCTAATCCTTCTGCCGCCGTCAAAACACACCACTTTGGAGCTCCCCGATAACGAGGCCCGAATATACGCCGTGGCGAGAGCGAAACCGCTTTGAGGTTATGTCGACGTGACGTCACGTCAACTTTCTTCGTTTGTCAAAAGTCCTGGGCGCCGGCGGAAAACTCGTGCGACAGATCCAGCGCGACAACAGCACCCGCGACGCGACAGTCCCCAAAAACTCCACAAAAACCCCTCGGCTAGCACTATTCGCGGGCCGCGCGCCGAACATGAATGAAATTGGACGGACATGTGTGTCGGTCGGAGAATTTCTTGAGCCCACGTTGGACGCCCTCGCGGTGTCTACGTCACGGCGTCGTCATGGTTAACACTGTAGTTGGAATCCAGCAGGTCGTCGACGAAGCCGAGCGCGGTGGGCCGGGGACCGCCGTAAAATATTGAAAACCGCGGCTTTTTATGTAGCATTTCATAATCCGGCGGTGGGTGGGCGAACTCTGTTTATTTCGAGCCTTACTTGCCGATGCACCACTCTCTGGAGAGGGTCGGGGTTACGTTACGGTCTAGTCCGTCTAGTCCATTGAAATGTTACATTATTTTGGCCTTAGCGTGCATTTTTTAGAGGACGCAATTTTATTGTTTAGATGTGAGGGGGGAGTCAAAAAAAGCTTAACTTGAAGTTTGTGGGGTCACAACCCTCCAACTTCGGCCGAAAAGGGGGTTAAATTGTTTTTAGCATTTATCAGGTAAACTATTAGTCATACAAAAAATTTTTAAGAACATTTTTTATTGCAAATTGAATCCTCTACAATTTTAGTCTAGTAACTTGTTGTTGTAAAATCGAAAATGACAACGATATTAAAGAAAAACAATCAAAATCTTTGGACAAATATTCTTTTGGAAGTCATAATTTATTTATTTTTTTATTTAAACAAAATTGACATCAGAACATTTTTGTAGAGTGGTTTTCAACGAAGAATTTTTATTATATACTTTTTTTTATTATATTCATTAGTTTGGGTTTTACAGCGCTGTGAAGTGAAAACTAATTTTCCCTACTGATATGTATAAATTTGTATCAATGATATGGCATAGTTTTCAATTATTTTTATAATAATGTTTTTTATTATAGACATTTCAATATTGTTATTTAATAGTTCAATAGTGTCGGGCGTTCCTAGGTGGCTAAGCAATAAAACCCCCTACGGCCACGGCAATTAAAAATTAATCAGGATTTCAGTTGTGTTTCCTCGTTCTCAATTATGTAGTTCAAATAAAAAAATACATGAATTCCTGTCTCACTTCTGTTTGAAATAATTTGAAATTTGGATCATACAGGGAGATCCAGAACTTATATAAAAAAAATATTGAGTCTACACAGGACTCTTACAAATACAATGTTGTAAAAAAAGTAAAAAGGGCAGTCCAAAAATGGTATAAAACTACACTTCTTCGCGACACTAGAAACTAGTCCACTGTAAAACCTGTTAAGGCGGCCATCTGAGATCGGACGAAAAATGGAAAGAAATGCTCAGGGATAAATGACATTTTATAACGCTGATTTAATACTGCAAGTTTAACTGCTTTTGCCGTTATTGTTATTAATTATTAATAGATTTAATTTGTGGTTTTAATTCGGTGTCGGTCAGTGGTCGCGCGGTTTAAGGCGTCAGTACTTGAATCGAGGTGACTAGATCGGTGTGGGTTCGCGTCCTGCTGCCGGTAGACGCTGTATAAGCTGTACTCAAGTCAAGAAGTCAGACGTCTTACGTCACGACTGACGTTACACATTTGTTTTTATTGTCAACGTAATTTTCGATATTTGGGCGCGTTAAAAACAATCATTTTTTGAAATTTAATGCAATATATAATGCAACCTTTTAGTGTAGTATATAGTTTTATTACTATCAGTTGCAGTTTCTTAAATATTTTAATGAAAATTTAATGAATTATTCATTTGTTCGTATGACGTAAGTCGTCTGAATTCTTTGATGACGTTTAACTCGTCAGACAACGCACCCATGTTTAGACGCCGGTCAGACGTGATCAGTGCACGCACACGGTCAATATTCGCGTCAGTAGAGGTGACGGGTGCTCCTTCACGTGGTTCATCTTCTTCCGACTCACGCCCCTCCTTGAACTGTTCTGCTCATTTAAACACGCGTGTTTTCGACATGGTCTCCATACACCACCTGCAACTTTCGAAGGATTTTCGAGGGTTTTTCGCCAGATTTCACTAAAAATTGAATCACACGTCGCTTGTAATTTGAGTCACTCATTTTCAGGCGGCCGCTAAAAAAGTTACTTCCAAAAAATACAAATAAAACACGAATCAATTGTGATATCGACTTCAATCTTGGACTGAAACTAAAAGGAAGACCCTCTAGAAAAACGTTGACGAACGATGCAGTGTTTCCAGTTTCCGAGTTTATAACTAAATTCCTGGAACTTAATTGCCACATATCGTATATTAAGCCGTAAAAAAGTTCTGCCGTTCTCTACTAGTAGCCAAAATTAGCGTCAAAATTAAAAGTAAATTTGAATTTCTGACCCCCAAATCTCGTTCCAAAAATCCAAATATATATAAATATTGGGATATATATATATATTTGGATTTTTATACAAATTATTTCCAAATATTGGAAATAAAATTTTTACTTTGACATCCTATATCTTTTTAATATCATCAACTTTTGACTAAAGTAAGTTTAGGTCTATCGCATTATTTTGTCGTCAGAAATCTACTGTTGCTCTATGGTCCATTAGTTTCGAGACTATTACTAAAGCATAATATGTCTCATCACGCATAAACTACGAAGTGCAGATATATATTTAAAGAACAATTACCTACCTAAATACGATGCATTTTAAAGAAATTTTTATTTTAAATAAAAGAAGAGTGCCACAGTGTTTCTACGCTACTGGCGATAATGGGAATATTTAAACATACCGAATAATTAGACTAAATATATCTCATTACAACCTAGAACTATTGCTGTTTCATCACGAATGGTTTCCAAGCAATTGAAATATATACAAATTTTAAAATCTTTGACACCCTGTATCTCGGCAACGGTGATCATTTAGATACTTATAGGTATATTTGGGCAAATCTCATTTATTTTGACTGTACAACCACCCCCTTCCAAGGATGCCAGTCATACCTGAGACACCCTGTATAACTCACAGTATATAACATATGTGATTATATTGGTGGATCAACGCAAATGAGTCCAAGCTGATTTTCCCCCAAACTCGGGTAAATCCTGGAGAACTAGGACAGCACCTAGTTTCGGTAATTAAGGCAATAGTTTCCTTGATCCTCGTTATCTGTTATCATATAATTTTATGTGGATTGTTACCGAATAGAACAGGGATAGTAGACATATGGTTCGAACTCCCACATTAAGATCAGCGAACTTTCAGGCGTTGTAAATGAAATGGGGATTCATTTTTGTGAGTAAGACTGAAAATAATGTAATAAGTTCATATTGATAACACGAATATTGAAGAGAGTACTGTAACATTTCTATTTTGATCTTGTTTTGATCTCGGAATACAAGGATAAGACCAAAACAAGACTTGACAGCTCAATTACAAGATAAAACAAGACAAAATTTAAAAAAATCTTGTGAAACAAGACAAGAAATATTGATACGGCAAGAAGTCTTGCAAATTTAAGTGAGAATTAGCTGAAAAAATAAATATTGCATTTTTATTATAGGTATAGACATCCAGTTTATTGAATCTACGTCCAGTTCTGCTGAACTAGAACTAATTATAAATTCACTATCACTTGACTGAATATCGGTCATCGGTTTAGGTTCTTTGATCTTTCGAAAGACATAACTGCTTTTTTTCAGAAAGAAGAGTGATTTGTCTTTTAGCCTTCATATGAAAAATATTAATTGTTAATAAAAACAATTTCTAACCGATATTTTAATAATAATACTAATATATCGACGACCATTCATTTTAATTACAAGGATTAGCCCAGAAGTCGGACATTTGTGCGGAAGAGGGGGCTCTATATTATTATAGATGGTTCCCTATTTTATCTATATTTGCCAACTTCAATTGATGCAATGAACTAGCTATTTTTTAGTTAAAACCGATTTAAAGAAAGATTCTAGCCCAGTAATTATATTGTATGTCCTTGATGTTAATTAGATGTGAAACATATTTGCTATTTCAACTGTAACTAACTTGACTACACCAGCCAATATTCACATTAAGTGTGAACATATAAAAAACTGCAGTTTTAATATTTTAAGCATCTTGGTTGTGTTATTGTCACATTTTTAATTAAAATAATTGACAGCTATGATTTATTTTTGGCATTTAGTTCAATATCACATGATTTCCATTAGTTTTTTTATGATCGAGTCAAATAAACAGTTTAAATTTATGGCATTGCGATTTGACCATGATATTCTCTGATTTGAAAGAAGGCATCCACATTTTTGTCAACATTCTGCATTAACTATTTTCAAAAATGGGAATTGAAAGTAATATCGAAACAGTTGTTTATATGCTTGCTTAAAATTGTCGACTTGATTCGTGGTATAATTTATAGATAAATCTTTTCCAAACTTAACATCGTGTTTAGCTGTTTTACCTTATTTGTAAACTGCCTATTTATTAACATTAGGTCATGTGATTATAAATTGATGTTTGATTATAATTGTGTTTTACAATCCTTTTATTTATGGTTACTGCATTTTTCTTGTTTTTGAGAGATCATTCACAGTTTTGGTGTCGAGATAAACTTCGATTCTTTCCCATATTCCTGTTAACTTCTACGTTTAGCAGTTAGAAAATATAATTCGAGACTTTTAAGAAACTAACCCACATGTTTGTTCTTAATTGGACTAGTAAATTATTCGTTAAAGTAGACAACTTTTGTGTTTGTTTTTGAAAACTTACAAATATAAGAGGAAAAAACAAGTATAATTTGTTCAGTGCCTAAGGTTATGTCTTTTTGTTGTTATTTTTTGTATGATGAAGTTTTCTCTCTGTTACAGAGCAATAACCATATATTGATATATTGTACTCACTTAATTTTCTCACATATCAAACAATAATTGATGCTCAGATGTGTGCGACAGAGATAGAGCTAGTCCGGGCAAAAATCCACAGATCATTGGCCGAAAAAAACAAAAACCGTAAATGACAGACGTGTGACAGACCGACTCCACCATAGTTTATGAGTAATTAAAAACTATTGCTAATAAACAGACTAAACACAACTAAATCACAAAAGGCACACAAATCATTAACAATATTAACAGGAAAGGTTTTGTCAGGTTATGTTTATATATTTTTCTGTCATAGAACGTCTGTTTTTGCTTGGACTAGCTTCATCCCTCTTGTACGCATCAGGACAGCGGACCTCTCTTTTTAGGGCCGGTCCATGATTTATAAGGTATATGTGTTGTGTTTAGTGTGTTTATTAGCAATAGTTTTTAAAGACTCATAAACTGTCTGTCACCGCATACCTATGTCATACGTCTGTCATTTACAGTTTTTGTTTTTTTCAGGCAATGATCTGTAGGTTTTTGCCCGGACTAGCTCTATTTCTGTCGCACACATCCGAGCATCAACGATTTGTATATACTCGCGACAAGAATTCAGACGACTTACGTCATACGAACAAATGAATAATTCATTATATTTTTATCAAAATATTTAAGAAACTGCAACTAATAGTAATAAAACTATATACTACACTAAAAGTTTGCATTATATATTTCACTAAATTGCAAAAAATTATTGTTTTAAACGCGACCAAATATAGAACATTACGTTGACAATAAAAACAAATGTGTAACGTTAGCCGTGACGTAAGATGTCTGAATTCTTGACTCGAGTATAGGCAGAAAACGGTTTTGGGCGCGTCCATGATTTATAAGGTCTATGGTATTGGGTAATGACCGTAATGACAAGTATTTTGTGACATTTATGCACTATAAACAACGAACGTTCAACTACTACTTGATCCTTCCATCGCTAATGTGATTTTTCGGTGGTATTTCTTTTGAGGCTCTTTAGAACGATATTGCTTATTTTTAATCGGGTAGTAATACAGACAAATAAAACTTTATTAGAAAATGGAACTTACTTCATCCCATTTAACACCACGCGTACCAAATTTTATTTATTTTTTTTTTTGTATTCTCACAGTAGGCTATCGAGTTTGAGACACCCTGTACAAAAACTATATTTCAGGATAATTTTGAAAATTCCATTTAATTTTGGAAATATGATGTGCAAAACACAAATATTTGAATCCTACTTGAGAAGAATCCCAATTTGTCTACAGTGAATTAAGTAATTGAGTGGGTGGACATATATCTTGTGTTATACAATATATTATAATACCTGCTTTGTCTTTAGATCTTACAGTTTTGGTATTTTAGTATTCTACGGCTTCTTTCATATAACTTAATTTCATGTCTTTTGATATCCTAATTAAAGCTCGTTTAACGGCAACTTCTCCGTCAGTGACAGAAAAATTTTGCACCCACTCAACAGGTCGCTTAAAATTGTAATATGGAGTTCATAAAAGTGGAGGATGTGTATATTGCCTCATTTATTTATAATACGAGTATAGCAAAATAAAGATGGCGCTGTTCTATTTGTATGTTAAGAAGAACGATAGGAAACCCATTTGACCATTTAGAAATTGTAAATTTACGTATAGTTAGATCTTTTAAAAAAAATTTTTGGTTTTTATATATTTCAAGGAGGTGTATTTTCCAACCAGCAGTCAATAGTTGAGTTTTAACTCTACTTTCAATCCTATTTGAATTTGTCAATGACTTTTGGTCATCGGATTAGGTTTTTTGATGTTTCGAAAGACATATCTTCTCTTTTTAGAAAAAAAGATGGTGATAATAATATGTCTTAGCCTTAGTATAAAAGTTAATAAAAAAAATTTCTAAGCAATATTTGAATAATAATACTAATATATCGATGACCATTCATTTTAATCACAAGCATAAGCGTTGAAGTCGGACATTTGTGCGGGAGACAAAGCGCTATATTATTATAAGTAGTAGTAGACCCTATTTTCTCGAAGTTATCTATATTTGTCAACTAAAATCGATGTAATAAACTTGCTACCATTTTTTAGTCAAAACTGATTTAAAGATAGATTTCTCAATTTTAAAAGCTGTGACAGTAAGGTTAAGTTTTACAAGTTCAGCCTTTGGGTTAGGATTCAATAATAAATCAGATTAGTGTGATCGACCTTTTTATGAAAAGTCTAGACAATACATGAAATTGCTGCCAAAAATTTGGAATTTAGGTAGGCTATGCCGAAGCTAGGTCAAGTTATAACATCAGCGTTATAATAATTGGTCAAAGTTTCTTGCAGAAATGTTGGAAAAATTAAAAGTATGTAGGTGTGCCATTGATCCAAAATGTAATAATAATAGTATAAATGCTAAATATTCACTACCTTTTGTTATGTTTGATGGTTTTACGTATAAAATTTGATATGGGAATGTTATCGTTTTAGTGAATTGAATTGGACCACTTTAACTATTGAAACATTCTTTGCCACCTCTCATAGGTATTTCAACTTTTCTGCATCCAATATATTTTTGAAAATAAATCTTCAAAGGACAGGATCAAGAAGTAACAAAATTAAAATGAACATATGTTTCTGTAGAAAACCAGGCAACTGTAATGAACAGTACATACTAAGAAAATTATTAATAGTAAAAGAAATTATAAATTTGGATGATTATAAATTTCTTATCCTCTCTTCTCCTACATTTCAAGAACTGCTTCAACTGTTGAAAAAATTAGTAATTTAAGTTATCAGTACCAATAACAGCAAATAGTATTTTTTGACGTACCTACATTACAAAAAGTAAGTGCCAGTCGGTTATATAAGAAAAATATGAGATAATAAAAAGTTTTACTAATTATTCACATAATATTTCGGATTGTAAATAGTTCTGTAGTGGGGATTTTCAATTTTTCTGAAGTGTAGTCATTGGTTAAAACTTAAGAGTATGATCATAAATTTCTCATCCACCTGTCATCTTCCTACATTTCAAGAACTCGTTCAACTATTCAAAACCTTAGAACCTAAGTTGCCACGTTGCTAAATTAACAGTACCAGCAACAGCCAATAGTAGTGAACTATTTTTGCACAAAATGATAAATAATGAAAAAGATGATACAAGACGTACAATATTTTATAAAAATTATTTGAAGCTATTTGTGCATCTTCGCGTAAGTCATGTTGGTCATGGACACTCCGTCAAACAGACTAGAACCCCATCGCAAACGCACGCCAAGTCACAAAACAACAAACAAACGCTATTAGAAGTCGAAGGGGAACGTTACAAGTTCACGTCGCTCTATAAACACCGCAATTCAAATCGAATCCTACGATATCCAAAATAAATTCTGTCACGAAAATAACTGACACGCGTCCACCTCGCAGCTGTTAGAGTACGTTACGATAAAGGACGATGTGTTAGTGTACATGGATTTGACTCACCCTATATCTCAATCAACAACATCAACAATCAACCACAACTGACCATTGTGTGGGCACTCGGGCCCATTCTGAGACTGAATTCGTCCCCACCACGAGGATTGGCTTTATTTTCCGCCGAGATCTTCCGAGTAGTAAGTTCCTTCCTAATTACGTGGGTCGAGCTCCACGCGGTTTTTTGGCACGGATCCCCCTGTTACGTCATCGGCGTGGTCCGCGCTCCTAGAAAGGTAGTAGTTTGATAATGTTTCCGTACGCGGCGCGCAGGACCGGTTGCGCAGTAATTGTGGGGGATCGGGACTTTTGGTTTTGACAGTCCTCCGCTCTTGCTTGCTTGCTTCTTTGAGCGATTTGTTTGTATACAAATTAAGATTGGCAACTTTTCTGTGTGAAATGCGATATTATGCAACTTCAGTAAAGTTTTTGAAATTGCTTTATATAATGTCTTATCATTCCATTTTAAAAATATCATTTTACCAGAACAGCATGGCTTTGTAGAGGATGATCAACAGTCACTAATTTAGTATGTTTGACACAGTACATTAATGAGACCATTGATCGGGGTGGTCAAATAGACGTCATTTACACAGACTTCTCGAAGGCATTTGACCGTCTTGACCACTTACTATTATGTAAATTAAATACTGCAGGGGTGTGTTCCTCATTGATGAGACTTATGACCTCGTATCTTACTGGTAGGACGCAGTTTGTTCAAATTTCAGGAGTCAAGTCCACTGAAATTTCCCAGACCTCAGGAGTTCCTCAGGGTTCTGTCCTGGGACCTCTAATGTTTACACTTTTCATTAACGACATGGTTTCTGATTTAAATGTGCGTTATTTGTTGTACGCTGATGACCTGAAGATATTTTGTTCGGTAGATAATGAACTTGATGCTCTTAATTTGCAGCAAAATTTGAATTTAGTAAAATCTTGGTGCACTGTTAATAGACTAACTCTGAACGCCTCAAAGTGTAATTTGATGACTTTTAGTCGGCAGATGAATAAAATTTTGTATGACTATGTACTTGATGGGTTTGTCCTTCAGCGGCCTGAGCTAGTTAAAGACTTGGGAGTATATTTTGAACCCAAGCTCTCCTTTGCTAAACATACTGAAAACGTGCTGAAAGCCGCTTATAAAAATATGGTTTTTATTGTTCGAAATATGATGAATTTACAAAATTCTGATACACTGATCTTATTATTTAATACATTCGTTATATCTAAGCTTGAGTATGCATCCTTGGTTTGGGCACCGCTCTATGCAAATAGTATAATGTCAATTGAAAAGTACAACGCCGATTTTTAAATCAGCTGCAGTTGTGCTGGATGGCCATTACACACCGAGAGGTGTACCACAAGTGGCATATTATGAAAGATTTATTATGGTCATTCTAATGAAAAGACGAAAAATTGCATATGAGGTGTTTTTGTCTAAAATTTTGAGAAATATAATAAAATGCGAGGACTTATTAGGAACGATAAGTTTCCATATCCCTATAGCATGTACGCGGCAACAACACCTCTTACATATGACATATTATCGTACTACTCTATATAGAGCCTCCCAGTTTTTCAAATGGTTAGTAGTTACACCGAAATTGAGTCACGGTTGGATATTCTCTGCACGACTGTTAATCAGATAAAGAGTTTGTATAATGCACCTGCTTGATTTAGATTTTTATATATAGCTTTTATTATAACGTATTTAGTATTTTGACATATTTATTATTTTAACATATTATTGACTTGGTTAGGTTTTAATATACGCTTCTTTCTGATATGTATAATTTACCTACTTGCTTTTATCTGTTGCTTTTAATGTTTGAACATATCCATCTTTTAACATACTATTTTGATACATTAGTTATTTGTTTTGTTTGTTTGTTTGTTGTTGTTCAAGTTTTATGCGCCTTTTGTTTCTGTAATTGCTTTATTTTTTGTACTATTTTGTTTCTTCCCTTATCCTGTAACTGGGCAACTTGCTCGTTGGATATTGTACTGATAAATAAATAAATAAATAAATAAATATAGTACTTCAGAAATCTAAATAAAACATATAGACAGGTAAATCGGTTACACCGATTTTCAAAAAAGGCAATAAACTGAATTAGTCTGCCGCCGATTCTATGTAAAATAATGGCGTCTGTTATTAAACACATGTCTGGTTTTTTGTTGCGTTGAACATTGTTCCGGATCAACAACATGGTTTTGTAAAGTGCTGTTCCACTGTAATGAACATATTACATTGTATAAATGATTTGTCAAGAGCTCTAGATAACAGAACCCCTACGGTCACTATTTATCTGGATTTCTCTAGAGCTTTTGACAGAAATCCCAAACGTAGGCAAGTTAAATCATCTAGGTATTCGTGGTAACCTGAATAGATGGATAGAATCTAAGGCTAGAGTTGGTCAAGACTATTCTGAGGTAAGACCAGTTACAAGTGGAGTCCCACAAGACTCGGTTCTTTGCTCGCTATTATTTGTTATCTATGCAAGTGACATCCAATATCTTTCCACAAGCTCGATATCGTTCTAGGCTGATGACACCAAAATATATACTGATCCCACGTCCGATTACCAAAACCTTCAAAATGACATTGATATGTTCCAGATTTGGTGTCCTGACTGACTTATTCCGTTGTACGTATATAAGTGTGTTGTACTGCATAATAATAATCCAAATTTTCGGTACTTTATTAATGGACGGCTACTAAAAGGTATCAATCACATAACAACCCTGGTTGGTAATAATGAATACAAGTCTTACGTGAAGTGATCATATCGCCACTGTGTGTAAACATGCTAACACACACTTCTGGACATTCTTGAAAACTTAGGAAGGAAAACTTCAAAACGCGTTCCATATAACATTTTCTGTGCGACAGAGTCTTCGACATCAGGAACTAATTATCTCAAGACAGAGTGGATTTGCCAACAGTTTACTTGTTCAAGAACAGAATTGATAGTAATCTATTTAACAATTAGGTTCATTTCTGTGGCTGCTAAATTTTTCTTTTCTTTTTGTACTTTATATTAGGATAATATGTGTTACTTCAGATGTTTCCTCCTTTTTGAGCAGAATTAGTCCTCTACTCTTCTATAATTTGTAATAATAATAATTATAATAATAATATTTGCACCAATCCATAAATTTCTTGAGATTTCTTTGGGAGAAGATTCCAAGAAACCTCTTTCGCACACTTCAGTATCTCCTCAAGTACACCAGAATCTTCATTAGATTCCATTTTTACACACTTTTCAGCCAATTGAACTACAAACAATCACAAATGAACTCAATTAGCGTTATTTTAGAAAGAATTGACAAATTGACTGATTTAAGTTTGATTTTTCATACAAGGTTACATTTTTTATCACAGTACACAGCTTATCGCATCTACATCCAAGTTATTTAGAATAGTTTTACAAATATAAATAGTATACTATTATGTTATATTACATTGGAAATGCAGAGAGAAAGCAGGAGCTATGACACCATGATTATTTTGAGTGGAATATATTTTTTTATATGAATCATTATGCTCCAAGACAATAATCAAATTCGAAGTTGTGTAAAACGTTCCAATCCAATGTAGGCAGCTTAGGTAGAAGAAAAATAACTAATGTTTTATCGATTCAAAGTATCTCATATATTTAGAACAATAAACAAATAGGGAATCGGCTGAGTGAGTCCCTGAGAGATCTTTGATTGTTTATCGACATATTTAACCGATGACATTATGACAGGATTAGTCGACTGGAAATGAAGTGGGGTTGTAGACAATATTTATCTTGTAGGTATCATTAAACAGAAGAACACCCGTATATTCCGGCGCTTTGCTGGGTCCACGCCTTAGCAAAGATCAATATAAAGAACAAGATTCTTACATTTACGCATTACTTGAAGTTGGAAGACAAAATGAAAGGAAATGTTAAGGTTCATGTTTCTGCGTCCTAAAATGTACCTCCTTTAATTTAACGTGCTTATCGACTATACGTTTAAAGTAAATTATAGCAATAATAGTAATGTTAATAAATTAGTAGTAAAGCAAAACAGTAGCAGTAGCAGTTCGACTTTAAAGAGAATATTTTTCAACTTTAAAATAAATTTTATTGAAGGAAAAATGTTTTAGAAATACAGGGTGTAACAAATAAGCAGGACATCCCATTAACATCGTATATTGGGTGACAAAATATGACGATTTAACCATTCTTACTTATCTATACAAGGGTCACCAGAAGTACCTACGGAATAAAATTCATATCTTTTGAATGCGTGATTTTTTTTAAAACGCCGAAACACGTTAACTGATCTTGATTTTTTCTCATCTTTCGGTTATCGCCTAACCCTCAGCTACCCCTACTTTTTTTCTCAAATGGAAACAAGGCATGAGGGGTTCGATGAAAACTTATAAAGAACCGAATCCAGCCATACCAAATAAACAAATTTTATGTTTTCAATAGCAACGTTTTTAGGGTTGTATAAAACATCTACTTAACAACTGAAATAAAATTTAATTATGTTCAGTGTTATCCTCCATGAATTTGTACAGAATAAAATAAAGAATTTGAAACTGTACCGATCACGGCTAACGCAAAAAAGATATCTTTTTTATTTTGAGTTTTTTTGGTACCACTTACTTGCCAGGCTTTCTGGTTAATTTTTCGCTTTAGTTGTAAATTGGAGTTCGAAACGTTGCTATTGTGTCAAAATCAAGTTATTTACTGAATCGCAATGGTATGGTCGGAGAGGCATGGCATCAAAATCTTGATATTGCTTGGATGTGGAGACAAAATAAGAAGTCAGGCTGAAGTGCGCTATTTATTTAATGCGAAATATACCGAAAACCAAATCTCGCAAGAGACAGTTAGTAAAATATTTCACAAATTTGAGGAACGCGGTACAGCACAGACTTTGCCCAAAACTGGACGGGCACGTGCTTTGAATGAAGAAAAGAAATTGAACATTGCATTAGAACTTTTTGAAAATCCTCATACTTCAACTGTTTCATTGGCTCGTAATCACGATGCTTCTCGAACTGCAATTCGAATGTTTTTGAAACAAGAGAAATACCACCCCTATAAGGTATGTCTTGTCCAAGAGCTTTTGGAAGACGATTATGATAGGCGATTACAATTTTGTGAGAAAATGATGAGACGGGGTGGCGACAATAATGGTTTTCAACAAGACGTACTTTTTTCGGATGAAGCTACATTTTATTTAAATGGAGTGGTTAACAGGCACAACTATCGCTTTTGGTCCCAGGAAAATCCACACTGGACATGCGAATCGCATACGCAGCACCCACAGAAAGTTAATGTAAGGGCAGGTATCATCAACAACAGAATCTTGGGCTCATTCTTTTTTGAAGAAAATCTTATTGCCTCACGCTACCTAGATTTCCTAACATTTGATCTAATATCTGTGATTTCTCATCATGAAATTGATCTAGATATACCGAATGAAATAATTTGGTTCCAACAAGATGCCGCTCCCCGAAATTTTGGTATTGATGTTCGAAGATACTTAGACGAAATGTTTCCAAATCGTTGGATTGGTAGACGGGGTTCAGTTGAATGGCCGCCAAGATCCCCCGACTTTCTGGAAACCTGGAAAATCTCATTAATTAGGGGGGTAGTCCAATGTCAACCAGTATCAATCTCTCACATTGATCCAAGCCAACAATCGTCCACCCTACCATACCCGCAGGGAGGGTGCCAATCCTCTCCACGAATATAGCTTATATACGGTCTACCGGCTGCGGGGGTCGAACCCACAGCGATCTAGTCACCTCGATTCAAGTACCTACTGACGCCTTAAACCGCGCGACCACTGAGCGATCCAACATGTTTTCATTTTTCTTAGTAAACGAAATTTCATAAGTATGTAATCATTATTTGACATTTAAAACCTCCACTGATAAAAATGGTTGTAAATTTACATGTTGCTGTAATGTAAAAAATATCAAATCCATACTGTATTGCAAGAAACTCCATGAGAATACCGTATATTTACATCTTTCATGTAAAATTACATGATTTTTGCATGTAAAATTTGTTTTGGAAAATACATAACAACGTTGTAAAATTACATTTTATGTGTACAAAAACACGACTTTACTATGAAAAATGCATGTTCATTAGTAGTAATTTTCTATTACAGTTGTAACATTATGTTCCATTGTGTTTGCAGTATTGACCTAGGCAATAGATAACCAACACCGTATAATATCGTTAATAATTTTTATCAATGTGGAAAATTTTGTTACAAATTATTCCTTTGAATATTTCTTTATAAATTAAAATTTAAGAATGTTTCTCTGCTATCTCTAACGTCGTATGATCTGTCCATTATTTTAGTATATGTAGAGTTCATCGTCATATTTTTTCGCCAGAAATACGTAGATAATGGGCTGACCTGTTCTTCTTTTGTTAAACCCATTTCATTTTATTTTTGTGCTTTCTACAGTTTGAATGATTCAGCGAACAGCGTATAAATTGTGAATAATGTGACTGTTATTACATTTGAATATTTGTAACGTTTTTAATTACCTATGTATGATTATTTTTTCTCCGAGACACAAAAATTATTCAGTTAAGGAGAAATATAGTGAATGCTATTTTATGTACCTAAAAGCAAACCCGTAGTTAGATATAAATATGTTAAATAACTGAGAAACAGCCTGTCATATTTCATAATCGCCGTATTCTCTCAATAAGACACGTTTATTTATTTATTTTGTTTTCGCTTTCGCGCGACTCTATTTTAAGACGGATTGGAAACCCTCAGAGTAGGCGTTGGGTCCTTCTAAAGTTTAAGGTGAAAGTATGAATAAATAAATACAGAACAGATGTGAGTGCGCGGTATCGCCCATATATTTTGGTAGTTCCTTTGCCAACATCGTAAAAATAAACACCCAAAGTTTTTCGAAAATTATTGGGAAATAATTCTGTTATTCCATGAAAATTTTGCTTCGAAATTGGTTTGTTTACCCTTCTTATTTTTTTAATGTTATGAAACTTACGTAAAAAATGTAACATTCTTCGAAGCAAAAATGCAACTAAGCTTCTTTTGTTTACAGCTATGAGTTTTTAGTCATATTTCAAAATATCTGTTACCGCTGCTTTAAAGCAAATTTAATTTTAAAATTTTGTCGCTATCAACAGTGATTGTTATGTTTGTTTTTAAATTCAGACAGCAATATTACATTATTTGTTTTTGAGTTACATTTTGACGTTCATTTTTTTAAATTCTGGTTTACGTACACCAATTTCGGTAACAATGAAATTAACCAAGTGCTTTCGAAAAGTAACGAATAAAATCATTATTTTTTAAATTGAGAAGTTTTCGAAAAAATCCCCTGGCACGTCGATTTTGTTTTTAAAAAAGGCACTTTTTGACATACGACCCATATTTGTGACGTCATCGTTGTTCGAGATATGACGTCATCGACAATTTATTTAAATTTTGACCATGCCATTTGAAGGAGCGTGTCATTCTATATACATACATCATGAAAAATTATGGTGTTCTATAACAATAATTTCAAGAAATTAATGTTTCACAATACTGTGCACCTCCCCATTATGCAACACGTGTCCGTGCTTATTTGAGCTGTTCCCGAATCGTTGGATAGGGAGAAAGGGGCCGATTGAGTGGCCAGCCAGATCTGCTGATTTGACACCCTTAGATTACGTCTTGTAGGGAGACTTAAAAAGCAAAGTATACGTTACTAGACCGGTTAATTTGGAAAATTTAAAAGCAAGCATTCGTCACGAGATACATCGTATACCTCCTGAAGTTATTTATAACATCCAAAAAGAATTTATTAACCATCTTGACTACTGTCAGGCAGCCAACGGTGCACGATTGAACATTTAATTTAGTCGATTTTTACATAATCATTGTCATTTTCAGTATTGTGAAAATTTAATTTTAGAATCTTCAAATATAATTTTCTTGAAATTTTTGTTATATATAATTTTTCATGATGTATGTAGAATGACACGCTCTTTCAAATAGCATGGTCGAAATTGGGGGTTGCCATTTAAAAAAATTGTCGATGACGTCATATCTCGAACAACTATGACGTCATAAATATGGGTGGTATGTCAAAAAGTGCCTGTTTTTAAAAATAAAATCGACGTGCCAGGGGATTTTTTCGAAAACTTCTCAATTTCAGAAAATTAATTTATTTGTTACTTTTTGAAAGCACTGTACGTATTAATTTATTAGCGTCTACTGAGTTTATAAACGTTTGTCTTTTAGTAGGGATATGTCAGGTAGATATGTATTTCTATGTTCTATACAGAGTGGTCCATAAGTAATGGTATATAGAGGCATTCTAGATTTTTTATTCAAAATATTAAGCAACATTTTATTAAGCCAATATGCTTTAATAAAATGTTGATAATAAAAAAGATACAGGGTGTCAAAGTTGGAATTTAAAAAGTTGTTTTTTGTAACAATTACAGATTAAAATTTAAACCATGAACACCCTGTATTTCTTAAACCAGCGAGATTCGTATAAGGCATGATGAGCCCACAAAAAATATTTTGGTGTCTAGTTCAGTGTTCAGCCATGCTTTCTGACTCACCCTGTATATATAGAATAGAAGAAAATTATACATTATTAAAAGATATACGTATATCAATTGATCTTTCAAATACTAGATTAGATTTATCAGTTTGGGCACTTGGTATTTGTAAAAGAACGAAATAAATACTCGATATAATTTCTCTAAAAGTCAAATCAAAGTATTGATTTATTTGCATGTATTAAATTATTGGAATATATGTGCTGAAAAGTATGAATTGTTTTAAGCTGATTCGTTTGAAGATTAGTATCTCCAGCTTAGTGTTGACTCATTCTTTCTGATTAACTCTGTATATAAAGACCCAACTAGAATTGCTGATCATTTGCAGTCTCTAAGCTATCGATAATTTGTCCTTTTAAGTTGGTGTATAGATTTGACTCTAGTAGATTATTTCATTGTTACATAGATGCAAAATCCCACGTAGCTGTTTAAAAATTAATACTAATCTTTCGAATTTTCTGTTCGAAAGAGTAACTTTTTTCTTCAATTGAACTAATTTAAAATGATCTGTACCTCTTCATTTATTCGAGGGGCCGCAGTACCATAATCACCTTATCTCTGAAAACATTAAAATGAAAAATTGCATTTTTCCATGGTTTCTAACTAGGTACTTGGCTGATTTGGAAAATTGTGGAAATCGGCTCTGGTCGACCGTGACGTCGCCGCTTTGCGTATTCGATATGACTTGGTGTGATTATTTTAGAGTAATCTTGTTCGAAAGTAAGTGATTGCGGGTGTGATGCCAACAAATTCATGTGCGGTGGAGAAATCGATAAAAATAGATCGTTTCGTAGACGATAATTTGTTAGCAAGATTGGATCTAGGAAAATAATACTATTTACGTTTTCTTAGAGCGGTTAATTTGTCCGTCGGGATTTATGTACTTCTTCTAAATTTAGGTCGGCATCTGAGTAATGGACCTGTTGAAGTTTTATCGCATCCTTTTTAAAACGACGTCGCTTTAAGGAAGACTGTTAATTGAATTACATGATCCTTATGAGATGTGGCATCCCCAAAATCAAAAAAATATTATGGTATTACTTATTCATTTATATACATATTTGTTATATATAAATTTTGAATGACTAGGATAACTGGTAGCGATTGATTGTTACTGGAAAATACTTATTTAAGATGACTGATACATTGATGATTTAGCTGAAATTTGTCTCAACTAAATATCCTCACATTTATCAAAAGAAAATAATAAGAATATTCCCCACAAAGAATAATTAAAAATAATCATTCATTTTAATTTAAACAGATTGTAAGCACCTTTAACGCTATCACTCCAAGATCCTAGTAATAATAATAGTAGTAATATCGAAGATCCAACGATTGACCTGCAAGATTTTTCTGGGGTTGCTACCCCTCTCAACATAGATTGTAAGGGAGGAGACGGTGACCTACCTGAAAATAGAGATGCGAGAGGTTAGGGGGCAGTTAGGTCGAGTAAAGGATTATGCTGCTATAACCCTCAGGGCGAAGAGGCAGATCTCAATCTGTCTGCTTTAAAAGCTACTGAAGAGGAGGACAGATTAAGGTTGGACAGCAGATATACTATCACCTTCAACTGGAGACAACGATAAGAGCATATAGAAGACATATTCCTTCCGGGATCCCTGGTATGCCACACGGATAAGTTCCGAACAGGAGATGTGTATTTGGGCGCAGGAATATACCTGGAAAACTGTTATATCCGGCAGAGTCTTTTGCTGGTTATATACGCCACGGTTTTCCAGGCACAGGTGTTTGCTATTTTGATGGCAGCAAGCAAGGAAGTAAGGAATTGTGTGGAGGAAAGAAATCTTTGTCAGTTCTGACTGTCACGCTGCAGTCAAGGCCCTTAGCTCTCCAAGAAGCAGATCTACTCTCGTTCAGGAGTGTGGAGCTGCCAGACAGAGGGAGGTGGAGTTAAATATTAGGATGTAATTGGAGATGGAACAGAGAATGTAGCCAAGTCCATGATTTTTTCGATGGGCCCAATAAATCTAGAACAATGTGGCTACTGAACTTCAGCCGAGGGTCAATGAACGAAATGGTGGGAGTCCCGGCAGGTACCTAACTGCAGGCTCAGAAGGCTTCTAAGTTTGATATAAGATGATATTTTATCCCTGGAATGTATAGCAGCAGTGATGTAAAGGTTGAAAACCTACGGCTTTATTAATTTTTATTTGGAAACTATAAGGATTTTACATAAACTTTTTTTAAGATATTAACTCCATTTTCATGATGCATCTATTCCCAAATTTGTTTAGATAAGTTCTCGGTGTATAATTTTAATGGGGAGTTTTCTAAACATAAGTGTTTAAAACCTATAGAAGCACATTTAGAGGTACGTACACCGTAAATGTTAGTGCTGTAAGTTTTTGTAGTTTTATGTTCTGACAGAAAGCACCAAGAGGAATTCGAAAAAAAAATGCTTAAAAAGTGAGTTTTAGAAACTGGTTTGTTCGTCATCCTTCGACTTGTGTTTCCTTCTGTCGGGAGTAGTCCTGACCTTACACTAGCTTTATGCACAAGAAGGGTGATTATTTTCTGAAGCGCCATATGACGCACGAATGACGTATTTGCCTGTTACCTAGTTGAAAAATAGCATCTCTACGTGCCTTTCTCTTCTAGAGGAGTATTCTGGAACGTGGAAGAGTCGGATTAAAAATACTGGTTAGTCAATTTTTTAAAAATAGTCGTGCCTCTTTAAGGCGTTCCTACGTAAATCGGGAAAGCTATAAAACTTGAAAAATGTAAGTAAACATCACGTTGTGCTACACCTCTATCCTGTCGATACCAACGTAATACTCGGCATCATTTTATTTGTTTAATGTTGCTCCGTACATTGACGGCCGTACTTACGTAGAAAGTGTAAACGACATTGTTTAAAATCAATACCTATTTTTAGACGGGCTTTGAGTTTTTGAAAGTACATTTAGACCACGTTCCGACACTGTTCTCTAATTATAGTGAATTACATTTATTTTCGAGCTGTATTTTTGTTTTGGGCTTTCGGCGTGACTTGCTCTGAAACGTCATCGAGCGTCACTGCTGTAATTTTAGATTCCAATGGATTTTGTTAGAACAATTATTTGTATTGCTACATTAGTGATTCAGTCGATCGGACTAAATTTGGAATAACGTATTTCGCGGCGGTTGTAACTTTTATTTACAGTCGACAAACATGAAATACGTGGTAATCAAATTAGCAGGATTTTTATAGCATCTATACAATGCGATTCAGTTTGACTAAGATGAAATAACAATAGAAAATTACGCAGATGAAAGT
Source organism: Monochamus saltuarius (assembly GCA_025584915.1). Taxonomy (NCBI): domain Eukaryota; kingdom Metazoa; phylum Arthropoda; class Insecta; order Coleoptera; family Cerambycidae; genus Monochamus; species Monochamus saltuarius. The sequence continues at coordinate 9,305,145 of CM046728.1, forward strand.
GACATGTTATTAAAAACAAAAAATTTTGAAAATTTCTTGATCATAACCTATAGTCCTATACAGAGTGATCCAAAACCTCTAACATTATAACGGAGTAGGTAGCAATTGTACTTCAACGGCATCTGATATACAAAAAAGTAAGTAAACAAGTTTTTGCGTCTGAAGCGCATGTCAACACGTCTGCTTGGCAAGTAGGGTTGGAGCAGGGATATGTTCTCTAGGTGGTAAACGAACGAGGCCAGTAGTGTTGTTTTATTTATCGTGGGAGTGTAAATCTTTAAAATTTTCAAAATGGCTTATGTGTAGCGCAATGCAATGAGTTAATGGACATGATTCTTATTTATGGTGAAGTTAAACAAAATGCATTGCAAGCTTTGCGCTTGTATCGATTTCCCTATGTTTTACGGCAGCGGGTTGTTTCGACCGATATGAAGCACAATACATTTGTCAACATTTAACGGAAGTAACCATTCTTCGCACTATATCAATGTATGTTAATTCTTGTTGTAAAGACAAGCGGTAACACACTAGGTTGTAGTACAGTTTGGTGTCGTCCGCATAAAAATATACTTATTAACGATGTGATTCTGTACATTGCTAGCAGAAATAATAAATAGTAAGGGCCCCAACACTGATCACTGTGGTATGCCGCTAAAAACTTGTCTGTTATTAGAAAAGGAATCGCCTGTTCTAACTCTAAAGTATCTGCTTATTAAAAACAATGGAACCATTAGTCTACAGCTCCCCGAGTGAATGAATGACTAGGTGTCAAAAAACTAGCAATACTAAATATTTTAATAGCAATAGATTCAAGAACATTAAACCAACAATAGGTTTGAAACGTGAAAATCGTGGACGAAATGATAGCTTCGGGCGACCATAACGTATTTTAGCAGCTGAAGAACAAATGTTGAATGCAGTCCGTGAAAATCCATGAATATGTAAAATGCAGATTGCTAGACAGATATCTGGAGTATTCCAATCAACGATGTGATGCTTAACGAAGCTCAGTTATACTCGTATCATATCCAGTGTGTTCAAGCACTGTTATCAGCGGATTATCCATTATGAGTTAGGTTTTACGAATGGTTGTTGCAGCAAAATGCCGAAATGTTGATGTACTACTGACAGATGAAGCTTTATTTACTTGAAATGGAATACAGAACATTCACTATACACATGTTTGCTAACTTGGAAAATCCGCACGCAATTGAAGGGGACTACTTCCAACACTGTTTTTCAATGTTTGGGCAGGAATTATACCATCGTATAGATGGTTTACAGTATCTCGATTTTCTTCGCAATGACCTGCCCACCCTTCTTGAAAAGATACCTCTAGCTGTCCGACATCGCATATGGTTTTTACATGATGGCACACTTCTTCACTTTCGGCTAGATGTTCCAGATTATCTCATAAAACCAACATGGCGCCGACGATTCAGAGCGCTGTTTGGAGTTGTTCAAGCAAGATAAAATGTCGGTATGTGACAATGAATGAAACATAACTCCCACTACTACACACCTGAATGAAAAAGATCGTCAGCTGAGTGGAAAGTAACTGGTGAAAGCTGTCCAAAGCGACCAAAAACGCATAAGGCGGCTGGCAAAGTTATGGCATTCGTATTTTGGGACGAGCATAGTATTTTGTTCAACATTATGAGAAACGTAAAACCATCAATAGAAAATATTACATTGCATTATTAGATCGATTGAGTGTAGAAATCAAGAAAGAATGGCCTCACATACAAAAGAAAAAGGCTGTTCCATCAAGACATTGCTTCCTGTCGATCAAAACGATTGTTAAATTGAATGAATTACGCTTCGAATTTCTCGCTCACTGTACTCTCAAGATCTGGCCTCCAGCGACTACTGTTTTTTTTGCAGACGTCAAAGAGATGCTCTAAGGAAAGAAATTTGACTCAAACATGTGATTGCCGAAACAAAGGCCTATTTTGAGAGCAAAGAAAAATCGTTCTACAAAAAAAGGTATAAAAAATAGAAGAATATTGGAATGCATGCTTCACTCTTGAAAAAGAAGTGTGTTGATGCATAAAGTTGAATTTACAAAAAAAATTGTTTCTCTTAGTTAGACCGGAGATTTCTTGGATTACTAATTATCCACTTACACTGTCTCTGACAAAATAATCGAAATTATTCATTATTGGCTGTATACATCTGAACTGGAATATGCACTGAGTTAGTAATGAAACTAAATTGAGTTAAATTGCAGTAAACCCCATTTGATAAACCCGCCGGCAGTTCCGGAAATGGTTAAAACCGCCTTGAGAAAAACTCATTTCGTCATACAATAAGATTTCAGCTCAATTCCAAGAAAAGTATTTATTTTATAACCAACAAAGAAGAGAATGTACGTCTATTCTGTGGGGGACGTATAAGGAAGACTAAAAATATAAGAAAACGCTTATTCCTGGAGACATTTTCCCTGTACTTATTATAAAATTAATACACGTTCAGGTATTTATGTACATTTTGTTCTAATTCTGGTGCGGAATGACGAGAACGGCTCGAAATAGAAGGGTGAGAACTATTTTCGAAAATGAGGGGGTGGCCCGTGAATCGTTCATTCAAAATAAGATTTAAATAGATGGTGTTTTTTATTTAATATTTATTTGAAAATACCGGCGAAATGTTACGTGTTTTGCACTAATTTTTGTGAGAGATGACGAATTTGCAGTAAAAATAGAAAGTGTTTTTTATGTCATAAATGTTGTTTTGAATGAAATTCTTTATAGATGTAGTAAACGATCGTTAAAGTACTAAGTTTAGGTTTTTCGTTTAGGAAAATATAAATTGTAATGTACACCTATACTACTTTGTACAAATTAAACATCATATCATAACAATCCAAGCAAGTTAGAAAGGAACATATATCCTCCTCCTCTTATACAGGGTGAGTCAGTCATAATGTCATTAATTTTAAGAGGAGATAGGGAATAATGAGTATAATGCGAATACGTGATTAAAAAAAATCTAATTGCATATTTACGCCGAAAAAAAATATTTTCAAATCATTATTTAAACCCCCTTTTTAGACTGTCACTGACCGGTCACAGCCTTGGTCGGTTACAGCTGATAGTTCAACTCGATATCGACCTGATGCAATGTTGTCAAGTTGTAATATTTTTCTATATAGTACCTACCCACCTAGGTTTTAGACATCACAAATAAACGGTTGTACTGACTATTTTAGAATATAATTTTTCTTGCTCAGTTCAACTTCAGTCAATAATAATTTAAAATCTTAATACCCAATAAAATCAAATAATAATAATCAAATAATTCTATTAAAAATTGCAAGTAACGTGGTCCACTCAGGTTTTCCCGTAGAAAATACGGCCCAATCAAACGATAGCCGTACACTCGCGTGTCGATTTTTCTCTGAGCAAATGTAGCCGTTATGACTGCAACAAAACTCCCACGTGTCTAATAATAAACTGAGTACTAAACCATTTACGTACATTACATAAAAACCTATACCCAATGGGTAAATTATTGAGAAGCTGTAAAGTGTTTCGTGTTTAAATACTAAGTACTTAATAAAAACCATCGTGTTGTCGACAGAAAACTGTCCAAGACCGAAATGGCACGCCGCTAATCGATAGTTAATCTTGACCTTAACCTTATTAGGTCAATAACCTAGTTACCTAGTTTTTGTACTGTTATTTAACGACAAGGAGTAAAACTATTTTTTTTAATCTAACACGAATGAATTTTCATTAAATATTGATATATTTGTTAATAAAAACAAATGTAGATAATAAATAAATGTTTTCGAATGCTAGGCTATTACAGTTTAATAATTTTGATATTACGTTTTCACTACGTTTTACAAATAATATTACTCGTAAGTACAATTACCGCACACATAACCAAATGTACAATTTGTAGTTACGTACATCTAGCCTAGAAATGTATCTTTTTTAAGTAGTATGATACTAACCTGTTTACAGCCCACATAAGTATAACTGCATTTATCTGTCCATAGCACTTTATTAATAAAATTCAGTCGCATTTCGTAAACATTCTCCGTATAACACTACCATTTCCACATAATCGGAATTTGTAAAATTATGCGTTGTGAATTTACGCCAAATACGTGAGGTTAGACCGAAATAAACAAACTACTGCTTGTATTCTCTAAATCCCCTCCAATGTGTGGCATGATCTACAAATTTGAGGGGAAGAAATGCGGGAAATGCAGAGTGCTAAATGGAGGTAAATTTGAATAACACGCTTATGTGTTAGATGATATTATGTATGTAAATGTGGCATCCATGGTTAATACGGCAAGTCTGTGACATTAGAATTTCGTCGGGTGCGCCATCGTAGCGTACCAGGAGCGTCGTGTTACTGATTTTTGTAGGGTGATTTGTTTATTTTTTTAAAAGTCGAGTAAAAAAATTTTTTTTTCGATTTTCTGCCTTTCTTAGGCCTCCCGAATACGTGGTTAAAATTAATGACATTATGACTGACTCACCCTGTATATTTCGATTACCTTTAAAGTACTATTCAAATGTAACATGTTTGTTTACTTTTTTGGTCTTACCATAGACTAAATGTATAGTCTATGGTCTTACCTAAAGGTAGATAATTTTTTCTTCTTCTTTAGCTAAAGAAGCCATACCTATACCTTAAAACGTTAAATGCTCATATAATAATTTTATTATAGATATCAGGTCATCGATATATATTTTTTTTAATACTCCTGTATAATTTGTTAAATAATTCATAGCTAGTTCTATCTATTGGAATCCATGATGAGTCTATCAATCATTGAAAAATGTTAATTTGATGGGACGCGACGTCATTGAAATTACATATTTCATTAATTTTTATGTTTTTTTTTGTTTTGTTTATTAGTTGAAAACATTTGCTTATTATAAAGGTGCGTTGAATAAAATACACATCACATTAACCTTTTTTGGAGTAGGTATAGGATATCGACAGGGTTCTTATTTTATTATAAAGAGGTACCGTAAGAAAATAAGAATTTTTTGCTGAATTTCATATTTTTGTGAGGTTGGCCGATGTTTATTTAAATTACAATCATTTTAGAAAATACCTTTGTGCCGTATAGTGTGAAAGAGTTAAAGGAAACATTTTTATGTGAATGAATTTTATTTAAACGTAAATTAATGTGATTTGGTGGATACTGAAGTGAATTCTTAAAATTATTTTATGTAACTACCACTGTCACATAATAATAATAATAATAATAATATCTCTACCCCTTGTTCTAATCACGAGGATTAGGTTTGAAGTCGGTTACGACTTACGTTGGTAGGCCCTAACCACCATTCAGTGCAGGAATGAGGGAAACCTGGAAAACCTCAATTAAGGGGATGGTTAAACGCCAACTAGTATCAATCTCTCACATTGATTCAAGCCAATGTTCTTCCACCGTACCATATCCGCGGAGAGGTGTCAATCCTCTCTACAACTATAGCTTATCTACGCTCTACCGGCCGCGGGATACGAGCCCGAGCGGTGTGGCTATGGTTTGACACTGTATCGAATGTCATAGTGACATATGATCCCACTTATTCTCCTTTTTTAAATTTATTAATGCACGGAGATAATTATAAAGTAAATTAAACTCATATTAGACATTTATTAAATATTTTTAAGGTACGAGAAAGGTATTTTAAACTAATATAAATCAAATCTCCTACACTTCCTATCAATGAAGTGATATGTATGCTCTCTGATACCAAACATCTAGGTATGCTAATCAACAATTCCACAGACACAGCTCTATTCAATATTTATCTAAAAAAATTAATCTAGCTACATTTACTAACCTGGTTTAACAAAAACATTCTATAAATATCTAAGTTCACTTTTGAAACTGTAGGAACTCGAAAATTCAACCACAATAGATGAGATTTGACCACAATGCCTGTGAACATAATTTTTAGATGTTGATGAAATAAGTTGATGTTGAGTAAATACCCATACTTTAAAACGTAATTTTTTTGTTATTGTGTATTTCAGAAATCTTTCGCAGAGTTGCAAACAAAATGGAATACAAAAAAGTTTTGCCTTCCATTCGTTGCAGATTTTTTGTCTGTTTTCAATAAACACTGCAAGCGTATTTGTAAAAAGAATACCTTTCGTTATCTATGCAAGAATTTCGCCCACCGATTGGGTCAACTCAACTTGTAGACATGTATTGTGGGCGGGCTGTCCACAAATCTGACTTAAAATGTTGACGGAGTCACTGATGTCGCTAACTGTAAAACACCGACAGGAAATGAAGTGTTTGCCATAACCTGCTACCGACAAGTAAATTTTTCGGTTTGCGGTGGGTGTTCAGACTGGTTTACTATCTAAAAATCGAGCTACCACAGCACGCTTGGGATGGACAACCGCTAAAAATTGTACATGTACAAGAGATGAGTAAAAAAATTGCTACATAACGTCAAAGAAACAATCTGTATTGCGTCATCGTTTTTTTGTAAATGAGTCTGATGTTGTGAATATTGTCTTCAAAACCCACAGAAAGGAAATATACAGGGTGTCCGAGCAAAAAATTTAGGGGATAATTCTAGACCAAAAATAAATGCTACTTTTTTTTATAACATTTATCATGATGCTCAGATCTGAAAAGGACTGGGAATGGGTCCTAGACAGACCAGGACTTAGAAGCGGGGAGCGACCAAGAGTGAATTTATTTCACCCTCTGTGGAAACACACCACTGTCTTTCAGGCTGAAGTATTTTCTGTCTCCGCTTGCGTTTAAGAAAATATGAGGAGGAACGTAAGCCAGGATATTCAAATATGTATATATAACCAGGCGCCTTTACGGGTTCTTTTGCCCTTTAGGATCGTCTCTCGGTGGTCCTGAAATGTGTATCTTTTAGGAAAATGATGTTAAAGTGATCAGGGTTCTGGCTCATAGTGATGACTGTATCATAGAGAGATTGGTTGGGTGGATTTGGTCTGAGTCAGGCCAGGTTTCTTATAGAGTATTCGTGGGCTGACAAGAACTGAAATTTTATTGTACTTGGTAGAAGCAATATTAGGGATGTCACAGATCTCCTAATGAGCAACAGACATTTTAATAAGCACCTTCATAGGATTGGCTTAAGTAATAGTTGCGACAACACAGATGAGGATTTGGTACACAAAACTGCAACTGCGTCTGCTTAACAAAAATATCTTGGTGCGGTCTTTCTTTGTCCTCGAGACATTAAAGAGATTCCAGCAGAATTACTGCTAGCCTTTGCATGCAATATGAACTTGTTTTGAACTATACACTCTACAGCTAGCGTTATGCACAGCCCTGATCCTAAGCATTGCGGGTAATCCGCTTTCTAAACAACAACAACAGATGATGTATCTACTACTTTCCATAAAATATTTAAAGATGAAAGTCACCCCCGCTTAAGGGCAGAAATTTGGGAAGTGGAAAATAAAAAATTCACGTGCCCAAGCGTTTGTTCAATTATTGCATCAACATTAAAAAAACATGGGTGCAATTTTCATTTTCATTGCTCCACACTAAGAATCTATATTACCATAACTGAAAAAGGTTTTCCTTATTTGAAACTAGACGCTTCTGGTTATATACTGTCATTAATGAATAGAAAAAAATTACAAATTAAAAAGAATAATGAAAATGCGGGACACATTGCTAGCAGCCAAAACAACAGTAACATATTTTTAACCCCTATTAAATTCTAGTGACATAAATTACATACATTTAAAATTCTTTCAACATATCTAATAATAAGTGTGAGTGGAAAAATATTTATTTATTCTGGAGACACAAAAATATCGCTCTGGTGATATTCTATATATATTTTTGTTGATTTATAAATAGTTTTGAAGCGTTTGGATAACGACATTTTCACAATGCCTTGACAAAGTTGGCAAATGCATTGTTTTATTTAAACTTTGAACGGTTGCTATGCGAAGTGTTTGCTGAATGTGCCTTTAACGAGCTGTCTGTTGGTTTTTTAGTTATATAACTCTTAATGTAACTTCGTTAATGGCTGGTGATTTATCACGTTTTTGTTTCGCTGCAAATGAGATGAGCACAATAGCTTTAATAGAACCATATTTGCCAAAGACGCTGGAAACGATGGAACAAAATTAAAAAAATGTTCAAAGGTCATTTAGTAGTAGTAATGGTAACCGGATTAATTGTTACTTATCAGATATTATTATTAATAAAAATCTGCATTTTCGTTGTTTTGGAAACGCTGTAAAAAAACGACCGCATGATAGTTGACAGATCTAATCAACCTTAGGAAATTCAAAACACAATTAAAAATAACACTCAAGTAATCGGTTAATCGCGTTACACACATTATACGTCGTCCAATTTGCTGGAAAACAGATTGAGAGAGAATAAGAGGCGCCAGAAATCGGGCCTCAAATTAGGACGGAAAACATAAACTTTGACCGTATTCCGCGGTGGGGGAAGCCATAACGTATTAAGCATGTATGAAGTAATTTGAGGCTCGGCAAATTGAGCTTAACTGTGGTGGTATTGGCGAGTGACTGGTGACTCCCCGCTCTGGTAGAAACGGTGGCATATTGAAACGTAGCCTAGATCCATTATTTATAACTTAAAGGGCTACAATTGAAGCAATAATTATTTTATTCCATTATAGTAATTTTTGATAAATGTAATAGGTAATCAAATATAGAGTGTGGGGGTCAAATTTTACAGTGAGGCCTGGCCTCAGTTGCTTCATACGACCAGCCGCAATTGTCACACTGTATGTTACATTTTGAATGTAATCATGCAAACGTTAAAAAATATATCCACATACTGGGTGTAGAGTGTAAAATATTTCAGGAGGTAATAGTATGAACCAAAATAAGCAGAGAAGTCTTAATAAACATGGGTCCGCAAAGTAACGGTTGCGGAGATATGGATCACTATTCGTTTTTCAAACAATTTATGTTATTACGAATAAACCGATAAAGGAAGCTTTTAACAAACACGACATCTTCGTTTCAACGATACTCGAACTTCGGGAACACCCTCCTTGGTTTGAATTTCTTGACACTTTTGATTAATCCGTAGCTGCAGCTCTTCCAGACTATTTACAGGAGTACCATACACTAATGTCTTCAAGTATCCCCAAACAAAGAAATCTAGAGGGTTCAGATCAGGCGATCTTGGAGGCCATAAAACAGGTCCTGCCCTTCCTACCCATCTATGTGGAAAAGTTTGGCGTAAATGCTCTCTAACGGCCATGGAAAAATGAGCTGGAGAACTATCATGCTGGAACCACATTTGTTGCCTCTGATTCAAAGGAATGTCTGTCAAAAACTCATACAGTGTGTTCTGCAGAAAGTTGAGGTAAGCAGCGCCTGTTAATCGGTTTGGTAAAACAACAGGACCTAGAAACCTATCACCTACAATACCCATCCAAATGTTTAATGAAAAACGTGCCTGATGTCCAGATTCTATTAGAGCATGAGGATTTTCGTCGGCCCAAATATGCGTATTGTGAAAATTAAACACTCCATTTCTTGTGAACCCGGCATCATCAGTAAAAAGAATATTTGCAAGAAAACGAGGGCCTTCAGCATCATGACGTAGAAACCAGCGGCAAAAAACCAAACGTGCTTGATGATCATTTATTGGATTTAAGACCTGTACTCTTTGCGCATGGTATGGATAAAGCAGTTGCTCGTGAATGATTCTCCAAACAAGAGGACCACTAATTCCTACCTCGGCTGATATTTACCGCACATTCGTACCTGGATTCTGCTCTCCCAGTGCTAGAATTTATTCTTCTGCTCTAGGAGTGGATACCGACCTTGGTCTTCCGGATAAATGACACTGTTTGCTCAAGGAACCGGTATCACGCATTCTTTGGTGAATTATTCCTAACATGCGTTATGAAGGAATTTGGCGATTTGGATAAGCGTCAACATAAAGACGTCGCGCTTCGGTGATGTTCCCATTAGCCCGACCATACATGAAATGCATATCCGTTAATTCTGCGTTAGAGTAACCAGCCATAGAGAAAGAAAACTTGTGCACTGAGAGCAACTGTCAAATACGTACTGTTTATTTCACTTCTTCATACTATTACCTCCTCAAGTATTTTACACTCTTTTGTTAACATCCTGTATACTACCTACTCTTTAAAAAGACAAGCTAGGGTGTATTATGTTTTTTAAATTCTACCACTGTTGCGTGATAATAAGAACTACATTTATATTCATATTTAAGTATGTAAGAGAGAATAAATCTGCTAGCGATTAATTTGTCACTGTCCGCAATAAATAAGTTACATACCCTGCAAATCACAGAAAATTAATCAAAGTAAACAGTCCCCTAGAAAATCATTGCAACGAAGTGTGATCTGCTTGTAACGTAAAACGTTATCTCCATTTGCATGCAAATCTGCCGTGTACACTCTGACGTATGACCACGAAAGACCTATCAGGAACATTACCTACACATATTGCAATAATATCCAAGCGAATGTATAAATAAAACCACGATTTCCGCTTATTCGTAGGTGTTTATTGGTGGATTACCAAAAAATAATTAAACCTACCCGATCACGTGGCACGCATTCTAGATTCGAATGCGTCAGAAGAAATCGTACAATTATTGTTGTTTTTGTGTACTCTGTGACTTTTTCTTGCTAAGTATCTATCGCGTAAGGTATCGGAGATTTCAATGAAAACATATGTTGTGGGTGACATATTCTTTATGTCAATGTTCGTATTGTGAAAGGTAGACGATGATATGCTAAGTTATGATAAGATTAACTGCACAGATTGCAGTGCAATCGTTCCAATATAGACATTTCCGCATTTTGATGTATAAAACAACATTTTGTTTATTTTCAAAATATATCTAAAAACGGATGCATTTTTCTGATAAGAGGATGTTTGTGTACATATTATGTAGATATATTTTATCACTTCATATGGTTTATGAGCGAATTATACTTAAAATCGTTAATAAACATTATCTTAGTAGTCGAGAAAATCTTTATAGAGGGAGGTTTCATCTTGAATAGTTTTTTTTGTTAATGCAGTACCTATTTTTTATGAGATTCCTGAAAGAAAATCTAGTGCATCCTATTAAAAAATATCAGTAAAATACGGAAATTTAAATATATTTCTTGATTTAAAATAGATATCGAACTAATAAAACTGAATTTACGAATAGCCTTTAAGCTATTATATTTTGGTTAGATTCATATAGTAACTTGATTCCGAAATTAGGCATCTTAGTGCAGTTATAGAAAGAGAATAAATGTTACCTGAAAAACAAAAACAAAAAAAAAACAGAATTAATCATTTCGTATATGGTGAGTTGCTGAAAGATGCTCACATATACATACGAGCCCAGAGTCATATCATTTGGCCCAGCGGCTATTTTAATTCTTCACTTTACTTTAGAAAACACTGGTAGACACAAATGGAAAATTTATTAATTCCAACTATTTTCATTGTAATTTGAGATATTTTGGAAACATTTTTTATTAAAATTAATGACTTAAATGCTAGAAATGTGCCCATAATAACAAACTATATAATTTAACAACAAATCATTTCGTTTGGCCCATATAATAAACATAGGTTTTTATCGTCGTATTAGCCTTGAGTTAAACATAACATTTGCCTATTTGTTGATTGTTGTTAGTGACATGTCAGAAATTAGTTGACAGGATTTTCCTCTCAAAAATGGTGCGTGGTAAAGCTTTGTCAAACGATATGCGTAAAGTTATTGTTAATTTATACAGTGCTGGTCATTCTTGTGATAAAATTGCTAACCAACTGCAACTTTCACGCTATACTGTGCGAAATATAGTCAAATTATATAAAACGACAGGAGCAGTGGAAGAAAAACCAAATTTGGGTAGAACTTCAAAAATAACCGCGACCGATTTGAGAAGCTTACGCCGTATTTTGAAGCAAAACCGTCGTGCCAATTGTGCCGAATTAAGTGTAGAATGGAATAGGGCGACGGGTAAATATTGTTCAAGATCAACCTGTCTCAGAGCTATCAAACGACTGGGTTATAAGTTTTACAAAGTAAGTAATTTTTATTTCATTTTATAGGCACTAACAGCAGACAATTTTAAATCGTAGGCTAAAGAAAACCTCTGTTAACAGGAAAGCAGAAAGAATAAGTTGGTATGGGCAAAAAATCATCAGAACTGGTCACAAATACAATGGAATAGTGTCATTTGGAGTGACGAATCAAGGTTTGAGGTATGTGTCGGAGATTATCGAAGTAGAGTATTGAGGACAAAAAATGAGCCATATCATCCAGACTGTTTGCGCCGAAAAGTGAAATTTCCGGCTTCTGTAATGATTTGGGGATGTATGTCAGCCCAGGGTGTTGGAAAACTGCACATCGTAGAAGGGACTGTTAATGCTGTTAGATACATTGACATCCTTAGGGGCAGCTTAATGCCATCAATTGAAACATTAAAAACAATAGAAAATGAGTACGTGTTCCAACAAGATGGTGCTGCGTGTCACACAGCCAAAATAGTCAAGGAATGGATGTTGCAGAATAATATTCCCACCTTAAACTGGGTATCAAGTAGTCCCGATCTGTCGCCAATAGAAACACTTTGGCACATTATGAAGAAAAAGTTGCGTGCCTCACCTGCTAGAACAGTTCCTGAATTAAAAGAGAAACTAACTCACATTTGGAACTCATTTACTGCTGAAGATTGTAAAAGTTGGTAGACACTATGCCAAAGCGAATTCAAGCAGTTCTGAAGCAAAGGGTGATGTTACACAATGGTGTAATCACCAATTTGAGGATATGATTGTTGGGCCAAACGAAATGATTTGTTGTTAAATTATATACTTTGTTATTGTGGGCAAATTTCTAGCATTTAAGTAATTAATTTTAATAAAAATGTTTCCAAAATGTCTCAAATTACAATTAAAATAGTTTGAATTAATAAATTTTCCATTTGTGTCTACCAGTGTTTTCTAAAGTAAAGTGAAGAATTGAAATAGCCGCTGGGCCAACTGATATGACTCTGGGCTCGTATATTTCAAGACTATTAAACAAAAAAACTACAATGAAAAGCGCGTTTCAGTGAGTCATATTTCAGTTTTGACTATAATGTACTATGTGACAAAGAAAGGTAAACACCCATTAAACGTCATTTTATTTTGATAATTTTAATGTTACTTCTTTCAGTGAAAGTAAAATCTGATGTTCAAGTTTTTTAAAATTTTCTATCTTAGTGACTTTGAGAAGTAGCGAATTGTTGATTTGTGCGAAGCAGTTTTGTCGGCGAGATAAATTTCTAGAAGGACTAACAGGTTCTTATGGACCATAGTTCTGTGTAACCAGGTGACTCAGGAAGGTCGTGGGCACTGAGCGAAAGGCCCGAACCATCGTAGAGGAACCACAGAGCGTGAAGATCGTCGACTGCGACTATTTCTCAGAGACTGATGTAGCAGTAGCTGAACTATTCCAAATCAGTGGCTTGGAAAACATGAAGGGATGGTAAGCGTACAGTATACCGCCGAATACGCCGATTTGGTCTTTTTGTCTTATCGTCCACATTGAGTGCTGCCTCTCACTTGTCAACATCGAGTTAATTGCTTACAATTATATGGAGAGATAATTTAATGGGACCAAAAATGGAATCATGTGATTTTTAGTGACGAATCTTGTTTCTACCTCGCGATGCCGATGGTCGTGCAAGAGTGAGAAGGCGACGTGGTGAATGAATCTATCCAAAATTTGACAGAGAGCGTAATGTTCATCACATAGTAGGCGTTATGGTATAGGGTGCTATCACGTATGATAACAAATCACCACTGGATTTCAATAGAGATAACATGACAGTCCAATGATACAGCCAGAAAATGCTGCAGCCATATGTTCTTCACGCTCTGTGGTTTCCCTACAACGGCCTGTGCCTCTTGCTCTGTGTCCACGGCCTTCCTGAATCTATGTCTGCTAACACCGTATTATGGTACATAAGGAAATGTTAGTCCTTCTAGAAGACAAACTGCCCTCTCTCAAAGTCACTAAGTTGGGAAAGCTGTCCAAATCTACGTACTCTAGGAATATTGAGCTGTAAAAAATGTAGTTTGAAACAAGCTTCACAAGTAGTAGTAGTAGTAGTAGTAGTAGTTAGTTCTACACCGCGTACTCATGGTCCTTTCTGTCGGGTTAGACAGACGAAAGCAGCTAGGATTATTCGTCGGATACCTCACCTATGGCATACTGATGACAGCTAATAAGCTCGAAACCGGTATATGTCTGGTGGGCGTCTGACGAATGACTCTAGCTGTTGCTATAGGTTTTCCAGGTGTAATTCAATGCTGGTCGGGGCATTAGCCCGCAGAGTAGTTGTTTCCTGGAATTCCGTGTTTGCAAAATATCGTTTCTCACCGATCGCGATAAAGGTCGACAGCTTTCAATGGTGTCTACTGCATGTAGAACGCTTCGTGCCTGTGACATTTTCAGTCCGGCATGGAGTAGCGAACGGCCGATAGATGTAGTTAGTTCTACAACGCGTAAGCTTCACAACATTTGCCACATAAATGTGAACAAAAATTTTTGAAGCAGAATGCTACGTTGTCAATGTACGAACTACGCAAACTCAAAGAAACCTAAACATTATGAAAGTTCATTCGGTAATCAGTTTGTCAGCAATTAGTAAGTTATGTGCAACCCAAAAATCAAGATTTGTAAATCGCTCATTAAGGAGATATTGATAAAACCATTTAAAAGGCCAAGTTACTGATACCGCGCTTATGTTAAGTTTCGAATTATTTTTGCTTTCAAGAGGTAATCGAACATTTGTAAGTCACAAAAAAGAGTACGCGGTGTAGAACTAACTACATCTATCGGCCGTTCGCTATTCCATGCCGGACTAAAAATGTCACAGGCACGAAGCGTTCTACATGCAGTAGACACCATTGAAAGCTGTTGACCTTTATCGCGATCGGCGAGAAACGATATTTTGCAAACACGGAATTCCAGGAAACAACTACTCTGCGGGCTAATGCCCCGACCAGCATTGAATTACACCTGGAAAACCTATAGCAACAGCTAGAGTCATTCGTCAGACGCCCACCAGGCATATACCGGTTTCGAGCTTATTAGCTCTCATCAGTATGCCATAGGTGAGGTATCCGACGAATAATCCTAGCTGCTTTCGTCTGTCTAACCCGACAGAAGGGACCATGAGTACGCGGTGTAGAACTAACTACATCTATCGGCCGTTCGCTACTCCATGCCGGACTAAAAATGTCACAGACACGAAGCGTTCTACATGCAGTAAACACCATTGAAAGCTGTTGACCTTTATCGCGATCGGCGAGAAACGATATTTTGCAAACACGGAATTCCAGGAAACAACTACTCTGCGGGCTAATGCCCCGACCAGCATTGAATTACACCTGAAAAACCTATAGCAACAGCTAGAGTCATTCGTCAGACGCCCACCAGACATATACCGATTTCGAGCTTATTAGCTCTCATCAGTATGCCATAGGTGAGGTATCCGACACAAAAAATAATTTGTAAATGCCTCAATAAGAAGGAAATTGGTAACTCGTCAAGATGGTCCCGCATTTTCAGATTTAAAAATTTATATCAGAATATTTTATAATGGATCAGAATTTGTAAGCGATTCGCGGCAATCTGCCTTTTACTTAATCACGTTTTTTCATGGATCACATTCAACACTTGTTCTTCAGCTGCTGAAATACGTTGTGGTAACCCGGGGTCGCCATTTTGTCCACGATTTGCACATAAAATTATCAGTATCACGTCTACGTTGAACCGCTGCCGTAAAAGTGGTGATATAATGATTTCATGTGTGTCGATCGGGAAATCGATGTGCATACCAGTGTGAAGCTGCCAATGCATCTTGTCTAACTTCATCATAGATAAAAATCACGTCTATTAACTCAGCATTACTGTACAGATGAGTTATTTTGAAAACTTTAAGGATTGACACTCTCACAAGGAATAAAACACCACTACTGATCTCGTTCTTTTACCAACTAGAGAGCATTTCCATATTCCAACCCTATTGGCCAGACAGGCGTGTTGACACACTCCAGGCGCATAAACTTGTTTACTTTGAAGTACAGCACCCATCTACGTAATTTTTTATATATATTTTTGGTGATATCGACTTCTTATTTAAGGGTGCGCATATCCTCAAAGTTTTTCAGATAGGCTCTAAATCACCCTGTATATGTGGGCAGACCTGGTATTGGTTTAATGTTTTTGAATCTATTGCTGCTAACATATTAAGTATTGCTACATTTTTGACATCTAGTTGATTGATACCAGTCGGCGTTCGACCGGCAACCCAATTTATGAAGTTTTGGAGGTTAACGAATCGCTTACAAATCCTGATTCATAGCGTAGACTTGGAGTTTTTCTGGTGTAAAATTATTAAAATCATCCGAAAATACGGGACCAACTTCACGAAGCAAAACTTCTCCCAGTGTAACTATTTTACTCTACACCAAAGGAGCAACTAATAAGAAATCGCCTAGTATCCCCTCGCGAGTGTAATTGCTCCTATCGAATTAAGAGACCATCGGCGTTGATAAATCGAGCAGTTTTTAACGACCCAGATAGCGTTCGATCGCGATGCGCCCAGATCCGCGCAAAGTATGCCCATTGTGGGGAATAAATTCCACATCTGGCCGATACCGGCTAATTAACCTGGCATCGTAATAACTCGCGCCGTTTTTCCGATCCCCGGCGAACATCTTGAGAGCATTAGCGGGTCGGTCATGCAAGAGATATGCATGTAAATACGAATGAGCGCATTTGCTTCGATCCTGGAACCGATACGGCCTCACTTAATTGAACAAGTTGAGCACACATCTCTGGTCTACCGATGCGATGTAGAAGAAAGCTAGGAGTCGTTCTACGGTTAATCCAAACGGAAAGGGGTCGTTTTAAACTTTTGATCATCTTTTTTTAGTGATTTGCTTACAAATGTAACGTGTAAAGGACTATTTACGCACATCAGTGCCGTGTCAGTATCAAATATAAAAGACCGCTGCTTAGTTTTTAAATTGGCATGTTTATACACATCCGCCACAGTGCCGTATCAGTGCTGTCAGTGCTTCTTCGGTGTCCGTTCAGTGGCTTTTAAATACGCCGGCGACGATATTCTTGTAATTTTACTGACGAACTCACTACATTTTTCATTACTATTCTCATCAACTGCATGATAAATATATTCAGAACACTTTGTTTGATCGTATACTAACTCCCTTTTACGGACTATGGATACGCCAATTTAAAATCTAAGCAACGATATTCTATTTTTCACTGATACTGATACGCAACTGATACGGCACTGATATGTGTAAATAGACCTTAATTCTTCATTTTAACATTGGAAATGTTTGACTCGTACTGTAACGCTACATGTATAACGATAGTGGTATAATAAGCACTAAAAAAAACAAAGAATAGTAAACGCTTATACAGAGTGATTCAGACCTTATCTAAAAAAAATATAATGTACAGTATGTCTTACAAATACAATTTTGTAAAGAAAAAATCAAAGAGAGCAGTTCAAAAATTATTTAAAAATACATTTCTACACGGCATCTGAAACTCATCATCATGCAATCGGCGACCGTACAAAGAAATTGCAAAAATGAAATTTCCAAAGAAATAAAGATATAACATTTTGTAACACCTATAGTGGATTGGTTAATGGTCGCGCGGTTTAAGGCGCCAGTACTTGAACCGAGGTGACTATGGTCTGTTTAGAAATGAAAGAGAGTAATAAAAGCTTATTATGTATGCAAATTGTAAATAAATGTAGTACTGGTGCTTATAATCAATATTTTTAAATTATGTATTATCGGTATAGATGAGATGTACTTTTAAAAAAACTTTGTGTGATCAGACCGTACTAAATTGTAGCAGGTAGCTAAAATTTAATCCCCGACAATCCATCTTTGTCTATGCCGCTTCAATTTCTCGGTCCATTTCTCTTATAAGTAAACAATATAAAAACAGCATTTCAAAACATGAAGCTACTTTAAGCATATAACCGAGTTAAGAGGGTTTTTAGTAATTCAAATAAAATTATTCAATATTATTATCAAAATAAGTATTTAAATTTAATGAATAGACTTTTATTCCACACAAAAATATATGTATTTTGAAAATTCAAAATATGGTGAGTAAATGTAGTGTTGTATAAATGTACAATAAAGAAAATAAAAAAGTAGGTACCTATATTAAAATTCCTCCTAGATTGATAACGATAGGTTTCACAGTAACGTCAATTAAATTATCGAGTTCCCACATTTTTTCCTCTTCTTTTTGTACATGATGTATACATCTTTGTCAGTTATCTGCAGTTACTCATTCCAAGGAATTTTTTAACAAAATTTTCACGTCACTTAATTTAAACGTCGTATTGTTTCGCGCTACATCTCCTTTTACCTGCGCCTAGACTAATTCGATTGGGTTAAGTTCACAGTGATAAGGTGCTCACCGTAGTACCGTTTGGCGATTTGTTGCCATTTCATCGATAACATATTTTTTCTGATCTTTATTAAGATTGACAAGTGTCAAAAGTTCCTTTTCACCATATTTGTTTCAAAAGAAATGTTTTTTTTCCGGATAACCATTGAATTATATCGGCTTTCCTCCAAGCAGTCGTAGGCGTCCGCTCGGTCTGCCGTGAACATCTGTGTAAAATACTCTTCGAAAACATCTGCGTTCATGTCTTCGTGATAGTCACCTGTATTTTTAGATTCGAATAAAAGTAAATCGCCATCTACAAAACTACTGGCACTTCTTATATGTGTCACTATTAATCTTTGCCCTTTACCTGAAGGTGCCTTGAACCTGCCCTGTTAGCATTAGTGTTACCCGATAATTACCTGAAACCAAATATTACCACGCCCATGGCCGGTTCTTATCTCGGGATTTATTACTCTCTTTAATTTCGAAACGCACTATAGATCGCTGTGGGTTTGACCCCCGCAAGCGGTAGACCGTATATAGGCTATATTCGTGGAGAGGATTGGCACCTTCTCCGAATATGGTATGATGACGTTTAACTACCCCCTAATTAATGAGGTTTTCCATGTTTCCCTCATTCCTGCGCTGAATGGTGGTTTGGGCCTACCAACGTAAGTCGTTCCTGGGCGCAAATGCGGCCTGCTTAATAATAATATGCCGTCCCTTTCCTGCACAAGTCTTCGACTTCATATCTCTCCTAATTTGAACTTTTAATTATGTGAATAACAGAGATGGAGCGAACAAAATATTGTCAAGTAAACAGACATTTCCACAGTCTGGCAACATTGTATGGTTTTTTCTTTGTCTCACAGAAGGAAACAGAGGGGACGTTTTCACTTTTCGAATCTGTACATTTTTTGATACTTTTAGAATTTCTATTTAATATTAAAATATTTTTCCCTACGCTCTTTTTTGTTTGGCTTGCGGTGTAAAGGAAACATTGCCTGTTCTGTTCCTATACTCTTTTTGCTTTTGACAATATGCAGGATTTCAAACTGCTTGCATACGAATATATAAACACATAAAATGCTACATCTTGTTTTCCATATTCTCTACGCCCAACAACTGGTACTACACACATATTTAAATTACTTTATTTTAGCATAAAATGGACACAATATTGCCCAGGTCTAACCTCTGCGACAGCTCCACGCTTCGATGCTTTTTTTATTTCAGATACCACAGAATCAATAAATTCGACAAGGAAACGTTGGTAAAACTACCAAGGCAAATCTAAAGACGAAACTGACGCAAGAGATGTACAGGATAAAGGATAGGTCAGTCAATTAATCAATTTCGTTTCTCTTCAAAGCCGTCGTGGGTGGCAAAGACAATAATTATTTAAATGGTATTATTAAACAATTACATATAGTGGATGTATACGGCGTTTGATCGTAAACAAGACGGTCCATAACTCTTTTTTTATCGCAATTCAATCAGTTGTTTATTTATTTGTTTATTTGGCAGGTGTGGCCAAACCATCGGTAAGTCACAGCTGCCCAATTACTTAACAGGTTGACACAAGTGTGAAGTGAAATAATATCAGTAATAGATTAAATGCACTTTTTCTACAATAATTAATGCTTGTAACAGAAAGTTACCTGACACCGAATTAAAACAATAAATCAATTTCAGTAAGAAAAAAAAGATATGAGTCACAGTGGTGGCTGATCATACAGCAGGCTTATAGTGTTTCATTGTACAGTATGTTTTAACAAAACATTTCACTGTAACTTTGAGGAAAAAAATTACGCCTATAAGCATCAAAATATCTATGTAGTTTTTCAATTTCTCTCTGTAAGTTACAAATGAAAAGTGCTATGAATATTCTTTTATACAGTGATTTTGAAAGCAGAGTGTTAATTTTTACAAAATATTGCACTAATAAATGTTTTTTTAATAACCGATATAACAGAGTTTAAAATTATTGCAAATTTTGAAACTGGTTCTGTAATAAAACTCTAATCGAACGGCTGTTTTATGAATGTTGTCCGATACGTTATTTATAAGCGCCATGTGACAAGATGACGCGTAGTTATTGTTGTATGTCACGCTCCTCTGAGAAATCTTACTAACCTTAAACTTCCATTCCAACCTAACCAACGTATTATACGTATTAGAAAAGAATCGTGCTCTGGTTAAAATTTTGATGTTTTGTGTTGTACGCATTTGTCATTTTATATTAGACGCAGGAAAATGATAAAGTTTTGGATTCATCCTATCAATAAAACGGAAAGCTGTAGGGTGAATCATCCATCATTTATTTTCTGATCTGGAGAGAGATCAACGGAATTTTTTGAGTATATTCAAATGTCACAAAAACAGTTTTCGAGCTCTTGGATCGTCCTTGCCTACAGCGCTAAAACACAAGATTTCGCAGAGCAGTGTCATCTGACGAAAGTCTTGCAGTTTGTTTGAGGTGAGTAAATAGAGGTTGTTGATAAGAGAGGATGGCTAAGAGTTCACCGGCACATTTGCAGCTTAACTGGTCGAATATTTCTAATAGTTTCAAACCAATCCCTGACTTTTGTGGGAACAAAATTAACGTCGGATTAGTGCTGTCAAGCATAGAAATTGCAGACACTTCGTTGTGTCGCAACCTGCAATTACGGTCGTTGCAGGTGACGGTACACGCCGGTGTTAGTCTAGTATGCGATGCTCTATTAAATAACATGGGAACCTTCAAGAACAAGCTTTTTTCAGGTCCGTGCAGGCATGTGTGTAAAAACATTTACGAGGCCTTAGAAATAAAAAAATAAAATATTACATGTAAGGTTCCAAGAACCTTTTTTGTTTTTCAATATTATTGAATTATATTTATTTACTCGTGTTCTTAGTATCTTATTTTTTTAAAGGACAACAACAAATAACTTTAAAAATTCTAGTTACAAGTAAATAAATTTCATTCTATTGTTCTCTGTAACATCGAAAAACAAAAAAGGTTCTTGGAATTTTGCATTTAAATTTTACATTTAATATATTATTTTTGTTTTATTTCAAATGTCTGCTAAACATTTATACTGAAAGTTACACTAAAAGTATACTTCATAATATTGAAAGCGCTGTATAAGAATGACATTTAAACATAATTTAAGGAAACTTGGTATATTTCCATAGAGGGCATTGAACAAGGCAATGTCGCCAGATTTATTGCTAATATACATTTTAGAAAAATGTGCAGGAAAAAAAAATAACAGGAGGCCGTGGAGTGGTAAACTAGCAGTCGTGGTAGATTGTCCAGATTAACCTGAAGCATCTTTAATTATAAAAAATAACAGTCAAAATCACACTACTTACTACAATTTTACAAGAATGTGCAGTGAAGTACAGTGTAGATAGTAGCACATATTGTGGAAATTGTTTTGACTTATTGTGAGTAATTTTGAAAATACCCATGAAAACCATTGAAAATAGGTACACTACGCTCATAGTTCTGCATTCATACAGTACAGTTTATACGTAACTCATGAAATGAATCGATTATTTATTTGGTAGAACTTTAATAAAATTAAAATATTAAATACTTTTGCTTCAAATGTTATGTCTTTTAATAGTGCTATTGGTTACTGATATTGTTAAAAATTGGACAATATCACAATAGCCATCCCCCAAAGTCAGTCAAAATCCAATACTGTGCGAAAAGCGGATAAACATCCCTTAGCCCCTGACAATACAAAAAATACTGAATTTTTCCAAATGTTCGCATAAAATATTAACTTTATACATGTCGTACACTGCGCTCAAAACTTTGCGGGCGAAAAGTAAATTTAGTTATTTGTTTTTGATTTGTTATTGTGGCAATAATTAACGACTTTTCTAATTGCCAAGCCGACAGTTATTTAATATAAATTAAATACAATTACAACTATTAAAGATCGTATATATGACTTTAATCTACAACTTAATTTGATTCAAAGAACATTTGTTCATTTTAAAACACTTCGATTGGTTGCTTATAAAATAATTACTAATTGGATACATTACGCTCTTATTTTACTTTACGTAATAGTGCGTAATAGAAAAAATACTTATACAATGTATGTGCAAAAATCGGTATAAGCCTGTTCTTGCATTTTTGAATAATGTTTTAATAAAGCATATCGTTTATATGAGTCAATTTTGCTATTTTTATATTATTCGTAGAGCCAAACACCTGGTTTAAATTTATTACAACGTAAACTTCAGGTTAAAAGTTGTTATTTCTGTTTAATGATTTATTAAACGATCATTTCCTATTAACCGTATAAAAAATATTTTTGATTTGAATATTAATTTGTCGCTGAGTATTTTTGTAAGCCCTACTTTTATATACCTATCGTTTTCCTTCGAATTATTTCATGTTACTTAGTGGTACAAATATCTATGTAGAGCAAGAAGTGTGAAGAAAATGTGTTTATATGCATATCCAAAATATAACTGCAACGTCTTATTTACATATTTATTACAATATTCAACCAGTTTCTATTGGATTTTCGAAGAAGTAAGTTATAAAATAAACCCAATGCCTCGCAGCTGTTAGCCGGCCTGCGATATAATAAAATTTTACTGCAGAATAATAAATACAATTTAATTCACCACATTTAAAATGGCTTATCTGTTTCGAATCACCGTAGAAAACGAATCAATTTCTATAATAAATCGCCTGAATCGTAACAAATGCAAGTGCCACTCGTTGGGAATGTAAATAAAAGCGATTGCTTACAAAAGGCGAACACCAGCCTCAGACAATGATGGCGTTTTTTCCAGTAACTCAACTAATTGACTTATCTGTTCTGTCAGTTGTCCGCAGAAACGCGCCAATGCCACGCAGAGGCGGCCGTAGTTTGCATTCAGAGGGGTAATTTTATTGAATTTAATTTTGCTTAAATCAGATCGAGACAAATTGGTCTCAGTATCAGGGGTGTGTAACACAAGCACTACAATTGTAACAATTGTAGAATATTACTTGTGGAATTGTTAAAATTCTGCAACACACCGCAACCTGTAGCTACATGTGCCAAACTTGTAATTACGGAGAAATTTCTACACTTGTAGAGCTGTTCTGTAACTCAACGAGAACACTTGCAAGTTTGTGTTACCAATTTTATTACAATTGTAAAAGCATTTTCACCTAACTGAAACCATGGGTAGAATCTCCTACAAGTGTTGGTATAATCAATACGTTGCTCAACGCAGTCGTGCTAAAATGCGGTCAAGTGAATTTAGTGAAGAAGAAAATGCTGAGGGAGTTGAATATCGGTTTAGAACGTTCTTTACTGTCCGCCAGTATCCATATTTATACACTATTCATGATTACGACCGTGTTTTCATAAATTGACATTCACAAACGAATAACAAATAAAGTTTTGCTAGTCAATTAAGCGCACCCATTTTCCTCTACCCAATTGCAGCGCCCCTGCTTGCGATCTGGGAAATCCGATAGATGACAATTAAGAGACTTCTCGCTACTTCCAGAGAGACCAAATGCCATTTATCCAACTCAACGAAGAAGGCACAGTCGTCCGCCTTTCGCGAAACAGAGAGGCGAAGGGAGACCGATCTCCTGAGAATGGCGGGAATGCGATAAGGTGACATAAGGTATGCGGAGTGTCCGGTGTACGTTATATTTAATTAGCCGTTGATCCGTAAGGGAAATCGGGGAGTCGTGAACGATATATCACACTTCTCGGCGGCCTGGTATGCCTGCAATGGAAACAATTGAACGAACCAGGCCAGACCGGGAGATAACGTAAGCAACAATCGGCTGGTCTCGGATTGAAACTGTGGTACAATTTCTAGACGCGGATGTTGGTGCGTACAGGGTGTAACTTTTAAATGGGGTTTTTAGGAGCAGCAGTACGTGTATTTGTATACAGGGTGATTCAGAATTTATCTAAAAAAATCTGGGTGTACAGGCAGGACAGGACAGACTCTTACACATACAATTTTGTAAAAAAAAATCAGAAATTCAAAATGATTTGAAAAACATTTTTGCACGGCACTGAAAACTGAATCACTGTAAAACCTGATAAGGCGGCAATATGCGACCGGACAAAAAATGGAAAGAAATGCTTAAGGAAATAAACATTTTATAACGCCGATTTTATACAGCAAACTGATGTGCTTTTTGCCACTGTTGTTATTAATTATTAATAGATTTAATTTATGGTTTTAATTAGTAAAATAGTTTGACATATCTGATATTAATTTTTTAGTGTAGAAACAGTTTTTATCAATTTCGAGGTGTTAGATAATAAAAATAATAATAATATTTCAAAATTTAAGGTTTTTATCTCGTATTATCAATTACCCACAGTCGAAAATGATAGAGAGTGACTAATTCACAACACAGAGATGAGTACGGAAGATACGGGTGGTATGATTACCTAAGCGTGCCACTTGAGAAGAGCTAAATAACACAAAATTATCAAAAATAAGTTGACCTCGGCTGAACCTAGCACATTAACAATTTACTTTAAATGTGTCACCTGTGTCATCCTCTCTACAAATTAGAATGCCGTCCTTTTGGACGGCGATTGCCCACCACCACCCATTTACACCTACCTGATGCGCACTCCGCGGATGTCACACTTAAGCCTTGCCCTCATGGACGCAAAATTCACGGATTTATGCACGAATTTTGCAACTTCTGTTTTAACTATTTATGGCGGAAAAATCTCAACTTTTGACAATTACAATTTGCGAAACTGTCAAACACTACAAATATTATTGCTTGCATTATTATGTGGTGTTAATAAATTTGTTTTGAGCTTCTGATAATCTACCATGGAAGTTTCATGATGAAAATGATAGATAATGTTAAAGGAGGTTGAAAAAATTTGTTACAAATAGAGATTTTTCCACCATTAAATAAATCGCGCGAATATTTGCGAATTCAAAGGCAAAAGGACAAACGGCTTTAGAATACATATACACTATTGGTTACTAGCACTATCACTATAACGGTCACATATTAACACTTATTATATCATATCGAACCGCTTTCCGTATGACCTTCTTACGCCCATGTTTCTTCAAAATTTAATATATTCTTCGATCCAGATTCTTATTTTTTAATATTTATTTTAAATAGTTTCTTCGCCATATCACTATTTCGTCCTTTCTAGGAGTAGGTATACTCTTTTCGATTTCATTATTAAGAAAAATGTGACCAAAACTTCAATTTACATGAAACTACACTGGATTACAACAGTTAATTAAGAATTAATGTAAAAGTATTAAAACTACGAAACAACTGGTTATGTTTACGTCATATTGTTAGCTATTTTTTCTAGAGTGGTGGTATTCGAAAATTGCCTAAATCCATGGGTCCGTGTCACTTGTCCGCATTTTCTGTGGGATCCGCCATTTTCTTGGCGACTTTTTCTAGAGTGAGGGTATTTAATAACTGCCAGACGTATTTCATTCATAAATTGTTTAAGATTCCGTACTGATTTGATTAGTATTCTGTGTTCAAAAGCATAATCTTACCTTCTCTCACACGGCTTTCACTCTCCTTATTGACAGGTTTTGGCCGTGGGTGTAGATAAAACGTTGAATTACATTCGGGAAATTAACCAACCTTTAACCCTTTCGGACAAATGTAACTCTCGGCTGCGCTTCGAGTGCCCCTTCGTGGATTAAAGGTTTGTTAATTTCCTTATACAATTAATAACTTTTGTCTCAGCACAGTAGGGAAGGCAACCTAAATCGTTCCTAGAACGACAAATCCAAGGACAACATTTAATAACACACGCACACAGTATTATTTCATCTCGGGTTGCGCCTTATCGCAATTGTTTTCAAAAAACAGAATCTGACTTCCCGGAACTCAAACTTCCACTAAGTCCGTTCTTTCTGATAGTATGAGATAAAATTTAATCTCTCTAATGAATGGATGTTGATGATGATAAATTTAAATCCGTGCGCGCTGGGTATTTGTTACAACGGGCTCTGGCCGGATCGCGTTACCGAAATATATGAGTGTAGTGAAATATTTTTGCCCACAAGCACTTTTAACGGTACTTCACGGTGACATTTGGCGAAAATATGCGCCTTGTGTTACTTGAATTTTTCCTCGTCAGGTAGATAAGAAGGGTTTACTTTGATGAATTAGCAGCTCTAGGTTGTGCGGATTTTTCTTTAACAGAGATTTCAAAGCACATAAATTCTTAAGGTGCGAATCCACAATGAGAAAATCTCATGACATCTTTGTTTCACTAGAAAAAAAATCTAAATAAAAAGTTCTTGTTATTGCGGAAATAGGCTTGAGATACTTGACATATTGAAGATAATTTCGTGAAACAATGGTTGATGTTGTTATCGATCTACAAGGATATATTACGTAATCCTACACCATCACCAAAATTATTAATTTTTAAGTCGTAATATTTTGTCTTAACTGAAACAGGTGCATTTTACACATTTTATTTTATTTTATAACCTTTTAGTCGGATTTTAATTACAAATATAACCTAACGGGCGGAATTGTAAACAACCCTGAAGGGGTGTTAATTTAAATGATAAAAATAATACTTATAAGAAACTTAGAACAATTTATTGGAACGCTCTGGTTCGTTATAATGTTAATACAGGAATGAATATACTCGTATTCTGCTTAAATCTATCCCGCAGATTTGCCACGTCTGTTTTATAAACATCTAACCAATAATCATAACAGTCGCTGAATGTTCTTGTTTCAGGACCTTGACCTATGGTCTCAACAAGGTCACAAAAATTGCTAACAGATTCGGCCATCCTGATTTTATGATTGTCCTCAATTAGTCCTACAACAAAGAAAAACACATGCTTACATGATCAAATGTCATTTTCTGTTTCCTTCTTTCTTTCTCTTTCACAAGGTGCGGACACCTTCAACATATATTCATCTAATCATTTACTTCAATATACTGTGAATAATGTTTACGGATGCTGTCAATTCTTGCGAGCATCATGCATTTATTGAGTCATTGACAACCATCATTTTATACATTTGGATGCCATACCACTGTAGTATATTATTTATTCTCATTGCACGTCATCGGACATTTTACTTGCTTCTAGCAAAGGTGTTCTACATATGTTTACTGATGTCTCACATGCTCAACTTACTTGACATGTTTTCGGACATTTTACATGTGTTGAGTAAAATACTATACATATTTACAAATGTCATTTACATCTAACATGCACTACATGTCTCCACATAGCTCAATTTACGTTACATATCTTTGGGCATCACACATCTGTTCACGTGAATGAATAAAATACCATAATGTGTTTACAGGTGTCATACAAACCTAACATATACTACTGTGTTAGGACATCATACATGTTTCCGAGTAAATAAATACCAAATATGTTTACATATGTCACACATACCTAACTTACAGTGTTCGGACATCATACATGCTTTCGGGTAAATGAGTATCATACATGTTTACGAATGTCATACATACTTAAATTACATAATGAATACCGTACGTATTTTCGGATGTTATACATATCCGCCATCATACATACTTAAACTATGTGTTCGTACACCAATATACTCAGATTACATGTTTTCGGACATCGTACATGCTTTCGGGTAAATGAATACCATACATGTTTTCGGATATCATACATACTTAAATTACATGTGTTCGGACATCATACATGTTTTCGGGTAAATGAATACCATACATGTTTTCGGATGTCATACATGTCGGATATCATACATACTTAAATTACATGTGTTCGGACATCATACATGTTTTCGGATGTCATACATGTCGGATATCATACATACTTAAATTACATGTGTTCGGACATCATACATGTTTTCGGGTAAATGAATACCATACATGTTTTCGGATGTCATACATGTCGGATATCATACATACTTAAATTACATGTGTTCGGACATCATACATGTTTTCGGGTAAATGAATACCATACATGTTTTCGGATGTCATACATGTCGGATATCATACATGTTTTCGGGTAAATGAATACCATACATGTTTTCGGATGTCATACATGTCGGATAATAGACATACTTAAATTACATGTGTTCGGACATCATACATGTTTTCGGGTAAATGAATACCATACATGTTTTCGGATGTCATACATGTCGGATAATAGACATACTTAAATTACATGTGTTCGGACATCATACATGTTTTCGGGTAAATGAATACCATACATGTTTTCGGATGTCATACATACTTAAATTACATGTGTTCGGACATCATACATGTTTTCGGGTAAATGAATACCATACATGTTTTCGGATGTCATACATGTCGGATATCATCCATGTTTTTGGGTAAATGAATGCCATACATGTTTTCGGATGTCATACATACTTAAATTACATGTGTTCGGACATCATACATGTTTTCGGATGTCATACATGTCGGATATCATACATACTTAAATTACATGTGTTCGGACATCATACATGTTTTCGGGTAAATGAATACCATACATGTTTTCGGATGTCATACATGTCGGATATCATACATACTTAAATTACATGTGTTCGGACATCATACATGTTTTCGGGTAAATGAATACCATACATGTTTTCGGATGTCATACATGTCGGACATCATACATGTTTTCGGGTAAATGAATACCATACATGTTTTCGGATGTCATACATGTCGGATATCATACATACTTAAATTACATGTGTTCAGACATCATACATGTTTTCGGATGTCATACATGTCCGATATCATACATACTTAAATTACATACTTAATACATCATACTATCATACATACTTAAATTACATGTGTTCGGACATCATCCATGTTTTCGGGTAAATGAATACCATACACGTTTTCAGATGTCATACATACTTAAATTACATGTGTTCGGACATCATACATGTTTTCGGGTAAATGAATACCATACATGTTTTCGGATGTCATACATGTCGAATATCATACATGTTTTCGGGTAAATGAATACCATACATGTTTTCGGATGTCATACATGTCGGATATCATACATACTTAAATTACATGTGTTCGGACATCATACATGTTTTCGGGTAAATGAATACCATACATGTTTTCGGATGTCATACATGTCGGACATCATACATGTTTTCGGGTAAATGAATACCATACATGTTTTCGGATGTCATACATGTCGGATATCATACATACTTAAATTACATGTGTTCGGACATCATACATGTTTTCGGGTAAATGAATACCATACATGTTTTCGGATGTCATACATGTCGGATATCATACATACTTAAATTACATGTGTTCGGACATCATACATGTTTTCGGGTAAATGAATACCATACATGTTTTCGGATGTCATACATGTCAGACGTCATTCATACTTAAATTACATAGTTAACCTCCTCATTTAACAAAATCCATTACTTTATGTGATCTACTGGACTTTCCCATTATAACGGCTTCATGAATACACCAATAGTATACCTACTTTTTAAGTTTTGTTCTTTTCAATTTGCAACTTATACTTATTCTGGCTGTCATCCAATCAAGCCATCACTTTGTTACATATGGGCAACAAATTAGTCCAACTAATTTCATAATTTATTCAGAGTTATACTCCAAACCTAAAAAAATGCTCTACTGGCTGTATACTATTTAAATCCTTTTGCACAGTTTCAACGAAAACATTCAATTGATCATTTTCCAATTCTCCACTCTGTACAGAGTGAGAACTTACAATGTGGTCACTGGCCAAACAAAACGTTCAAAATGAGTGTGACGCAAAAGCAGTTTCTCTGTTTACTATAATGTGTACTGGTACCCCAAAAATATTAGGTGAATGTTTTATATTCTTCATCATATACTGTGGTTTTGAATTCTTCAGAGCTTCAATTATGCAAAAACTGGCATATTCGCCGACTATAACCAGTAGCTGTATATTTACACTGTCTATAATGCAATATATGAAAAGACACCGCTACATTATCAACGAGATGAAGTTATTCAAGCTTTTTTTTCGATGGAGTCTTACAATATAAACAATTTGAACATGACAACACATTTAGTTTAAACCAAACCTCATTCCAGGTGTATACTAGTTTTCTTTATTTTTTTACGCTTTCTCTACACCAAAGTGGCTAATATCAGTGTAACACAATTTATAAATTTACCACCTATTTAATCTCGGCAGCAACCACTCCGTTGAATCATACGAAAGTTTCCTATGCACTCTTTATTTGAATATTGCCATTGGCTACCAAAATATTCCTAATTTAATCTCATTCCTCAGCCAGAAGCTGAACTATTAACAATCAGTCAACTTCCGTTATATTTGATTACATATACATATAATCATAATAAAAACGATTCGTGGAGGATTTCGACTAATCTAAAATAATTCATTTTAGCACCGACTCCATTGTGTTAGAGTAATGTTTTCAAGTTTTTGTCCTGTCTCTGTCGTGGTTCCGTGCATAGGTAATTTATAAGAGCGTATTCGCAGCACAATATCTTTCGATAGCCTGCTGAAATAATAATTCTCCGTCTATGGCGCAGAAACCCACAATCACATCGTAAGCTAAAAATCTACCCAAATAATAATACCATGAAACCGAACACGTCATTTATTGAATATAAAATTCAAGTTGTTCGCCTAGGGGCTGCACGACGAACGTGTAAACGTGATTTTATGTCAATTTTGTGTCCCCCTCGAAAACAAAATTAACGGGTCTGAGCGTTTTTCAAAAAGAGAACTGAGCTGCCAGAAAATGCCTGTTTCGTTTTGGATGCGCCACCCTGTATATTTATTCTGTAAACTTTGCTATAATCGAATAGTAGAAATTAAATGTCTGTTAAGAGTGGGCAATGGTAGACACATTGGTCAAATATACGGTCGCGGAAGGGGGTAACCATCACCGGGAGGCATGTCCTTAGAAGCAATAAATTATCTGGGCTGCAGTAAAAAATGACACACGCTCGACAGAGTCGAACTCGGACTTAAGCTCTGCGTATTAGGTAAAATAGGTATATCGGGAATAGGAATAGTCCGTGACGTCGCGCGGACTGTTAAAATTAATAATGCTTAACATATTGTTCCAATTCATGACCATTTTAATATTAGCTCAGTTGTAACACTATATATTATTTGTTACTAACATCAAATAATTTGACAAATATAATGAAAATTATATACCTATATAGTTGTGTTACTATTGTTACTCATAAAATGCGTCCCTGAAATGCATATACCAGTGAATCACACTATATTCTTAATATAATAATAATAATAATAATAATAATAATAATAATAATAATAATAATAATAATAATAATAATAATAATAATAATAATAATAATAATAATAATAATAATAATAATACTAATAATAATAATAATAATGATACGGATAATGATAATGATAATGATAATGATAATGATAATGATAATGATAATGATAATGATAATGATAATGATAATGATAATGATAATGATAATGATAATGATAATAATAATAATAATAATAATAATAATAATAATAATAATAATAATAATAATAATAATAATAATAATAATAATAATAATAATAATAATAATAATAATAATAATAATAATAATAATAATAATAATAATAATAATAATAATAATAATAATAATAATAATAATAATAATAATAATAATAATAATAATAATAATAATAATAATAATAATAATAATAATAATAATAATAATAATGATAATGATAATGATAATGATAATGATAATGATAATGATAATGATAATGATAATGATAATGATAATGATAATGATAATGATAATGATAATGATAATAATAATAATAATAATAATAATAATAATAATAATAATAATAATAATAATAATAATAATAATAATAATAATAATAATAATAATAATAATAATAATAATAATAATAATAATAATGGTTATAAAACAACAAAGCGTCGAACGATTAAAATTAAATTTGACATATGAAAATATATTATATTGTCTGAAGCTATTTATTTGTGGCATAATTTTAGTTTTTCTTTAGTTTTGTTTTTTGCCACACTTCTGAAAAAATAATAAAGATTAATTAAATAAGCCCTTGCGCCAAACGGAACAGTCAAGGGTTATTTTCGAAACTACTTTTCCTGATGCAATTAATGTTAATTATCAACATGCATAAATGCCTTAACCTATTTACCTCACTCAAAAAAATAATATATATTTTTTTGTGTATTATCTGTCACAATTTATTTTCTAGTAAAAGCCAAAACTTTGTAGAACAAATTCTCTTCCAAATTTTTGATAACATAGTTAGGTCAGTTTTTAAAAATTATTTCTTTAGTTATTTTTTTATATTCGCATGTAAGTTTGTACGTTGAAGTTTTCTGTTGTAAAACATTTGTTCAATGTTGTTTCATAGATCATTAGCATTACTTATCATTGCTCTATATTTGTTATCTGAGGAAACATTCGTTAAATTATTATAAATACTAAACAGTACAACCAAATATTTTAATTTCAATTTCTTTATAACCATGTGGACACGCTTAAGAAAAATTATCAAAATTATGCAAAGTAAAACTTCAGAAAGCACTTGAGAAGTGAGGAGCCATTGATGTTGTGTAACTGTTTGCTATACAATTTTCTAAGTACTGTAATAAATAATTATTACTTGCATTTTTAAACATCCTATCTTAGTGAAAAACATACATTTTGATTGTTGTTTATCATGTCTAACCACTCATTTTATAGCGCTTACTATCTTATTCCTTAAGATAAATGATAAATCTGTACAAATGAGAAACTAAAACGGCTATTATGGGCAAATCAAATAAAGATAAGGTTTATTAGTAAAACCCAACCAATGCTAAAAGACTTAATGTGACCAATAAGAATGAGTTTATATAAAATTAAATGAATGAAGGGAGATGTTTGGAGTTATTTTGTTATTCTACTGAGAATTTCATTTAGATTAGAACATCACAATATTACTTACATGTGTTTTTATGTGAGATTGTTGCATATAAATGTAATAAAATATAATATCTAAACTTAAAGGTTTATCTTGAACTATACAGGGTGTATCAAAGCTTATCAGACACTTGCAAATTTCTCTTTTATTTTGAACAAGCATTCTCGTTTTCCTATAAAATTTTAAATATTGAAAGTAAAGAAGAATACATTTGAAAATTTGTTTACACAACCTGTATAATAACCAAATCAAAAACATTAAATTAACTAAACTTAAAAATTCTGGCTAAAAGGTATCTATGTAAAAGAACATTCTTCACACGCAGTGGGACAAGTCGCACAAGTGTGAAATACTAATAATTACCTAACAAGTGCGGAAAGTGGTACTTCTCCACACGCAACAGTCGAATGTGGAAAATACAGTTTCCGCTTGTATTAGGTGTACCTACAAACGTGATGATACAAAATAAATAATATAAAAATTTGTTATAATGAAAAAGAAACATACAGTATAAAATATTATTTATTGATAATATAAAATTATGGCAACGTTAATAAAACAGAGAATAGAACCTATAGCAGAACTACAAATAGGGGAGTATCAAGCAGGTTTTAGAAAAGGAAGGTCAACAACGGACAAAATCTTCATGGTGAAGGAAATTCTGACTACATGCTATGAGTATGGGATCAAAGCAATGGTTTTATTTGTGGACTTCAAGAAAGCATATGATTCGATCAAAAGAAATAAACTAAGTAAAATTTTGAAACAATTTGGGATACCAACCAAACTGATTAGGCTATTGAAAATGACCTTAGAAAATACCAAATCCAAAGTACGAATAAAAGGTGAATGTTCGGAAGGCTTTACTATTGATACAGGACTGAGACAAGGATACCCACTCTCAACGCTTTTTTTCAATTTAGTACTAGAAAAGGTCATAAGAGATAGTCAGTTGAACAGAGAAGGACACATATTGTTTAAAAGTCATCAAATTGTAAGTTATGCAGATGACGTGGCTATTATTGCTAGAGATAGTAGGGATTTAGAAGAAGTAACGAGAAAACTTGTGGAGGAAGCACGTAAAGTGGGATTGCAGATAAATCAAGAGAAAAGTAAGCTTTTGAGAATAGGAGAACAAAAAAAGGATACCAATTTTAAATTGAGAACAGAGCATGGAGAGATGGAGTTTGAGGAAGTTCAAGAATATGTATATCTGGGGGCGCTAATAACAGCTAACTGTGATGAGGAACAAGAAATCAATAGGAGAATAATAAAAGCAAACAGAAGTTCGGCAGCAGTCAACCACTTATTGAAATCAAAAAATTTGTCCAGAGGAGTAAAATTTAGAATGTATAAAACAATTTTGAGACCAACAGCGCTGTATGGTAGTGAAACCTGGGTTCTCAATAAGAAGTCAAGAGAAAACCTTTTAAGGTGGGAAAGGAAAATCTTAAGGAGAATTCTAGGGGGTAAGAAGACGGAGGAAGGCTATGCAAGGAGAAATAATGAGGAAATATATGAAATGTATCAGGCACCAACAATAGACGAAATTGTAAAAGCCAGAAAAGTGTAGTGGCTAGGGCATCTAGAACGTATGGAAGATGAAAGGACAATTAAGAAAATAGTAGGGAGTAAACCTAACTACAAGAAAAAAAGAGGTAGACCGAGGAATCTATGGAAAGAGGCAGTGGCAATAGATCTAAGGGAGAAAAATATAACGGATTGGAAAAGAAAGGCGAAAGACATAATGGAATGGAGGAGAATAACACAGCTCTGGGCTTAAAAGGCCTGTAAACAGCTTTATATATATATATAATATTTATATTAAATGTACAGTTAGAGGGATTTTGCAAATTAACTGATTACTTGAATTGATTAGCTTGATTGGAGAAAGTTTGTTTACCCAACCTGTATAATAATTAGTAATCAAATCAAAAACATTACATTAACTAACTTAAAAATTCTAGTCAATAAATATGTATAAAATAACACAAACGTTAGATATATCAGGAACCTAGTTATTATTTTATATTAATGTACAACATCCACCATAACAACACCTCGCATTTTTTGTAACAAAGAAGAAAATTAGTTACGTACGAGGTGACATGTTCTGGTTATAATTTGAAATATCGGCCTAATACATCTACGCCCTCTAATGAAATCTGTACCTCGTGTTGTATATTGAACAACGTCATAGCGTAGGCCGACGTATAAATTTATCAAATTCTAAACAGGACACTGACATCGAAGAGAGTTAAAAAAAATATCTGAAAGTTACGTAAGGACGTCACGTTAATTGCACTAAAAAAATACAAGGCGATCTCTGCGTTCTGCATAGTTAATGTGAAAGGTGATATATTCAAGAAAAGATGGTTGAATACGTAATTTTAGCGGAAATTATGTCTGAAATTTACATTGAAGTACTATTCTGTAAATTAATTCCAATGGATTTGCAAACATCTTCCTATTAAATACGGAGTGTCCGGAAATTACGCGCAGAAAATTTGAGGGGTGATGTGATGATACTACTCGAAAAAATAATACAGTGCTTTCGAAAAGTAACGAATAAATTCATTATTTTTGAAATTGAGAAGTTTTCGAAAATATCCCCTGGCACGTCGATTTTGTTTTAAAAAAAGGCACTTTTTGACATGCGACTCACATTTGTGACGTCATCGTTGTTCGAGATATGACGTCATCGACATTTTTTTTAAATAGTAACCCCTTTGACCATGCCATTTGAAAGAGGGTGTCATTCTACATACATACATCATGAAAAATTATGGTGTTACATAACAATAATTTCAAGAAAATAATGTTTGAAGATTTTAAAATTTAATTTTTACAATACTATGCACCTCCCCATTATGCAACACCTGTCCGTGCTTATTTAGATGAGCTGTTCCCGAATAGTTGATCGATGACTACATCACTTGGTTTGTTATTTTCATGTTTAGTGCATGTACATAATTTTCTCGTTGAAAAATTGTTTACAGTTACTATTTTCGATTACTAACTTTATTAAAACTTGAAATATTTTTCATATTTATAATTATTTTTGATGGTAAGTAATTTTAATTCATTACTAAAAACGTCCAGATTTTTGCTGTAAAAAAACGGCTCGTACATGCACTAAACATGAAAATAACAAAACAAGTGATATAGTCATTTAAAGTTGAAGGTAAGAACAGTAGATTCTGTATCAGATTTTTATCTCGCAGTCAACACGCTCGTTTCATAGCCTGAATATTGGGATTTTTAAAAATTTCAAAACTTCAAGCAAAGTTTTCTTCTATAAAGAGTGGGCTACTCAGGTCAACTTGTGGCTGAATTTTGCCTATGATATGTATACTTAATTCCCGCGGAGCATGAATTTTTAACTCTCAACAGTTAAGACACTAGAGTCGATTGAAATTCACGAAAAATTACTAAAAAACACTCATTTTCAGCACGCTGCTATTATTCAAAGAGATCGTCCGAGACAATTATCTTCATTTACACTGAAATTACTATCTTTCCCACTCTGAATTCCGTCTTGATCATTCAAATATCTTCAAACAGAAAAATTTGACAGCAAAAATTAATAAAGCTTAAAAATAGCAATTTTTAAGAGTCTTTATTTAAATAGGCGGAAACAAGCGCTTGTAAAAATCAAACTCGTGTAAATTTTGTTGTTTGGGACCCTAGAGAAGAGAATTTCAAAGTTACACCAAAATCTAAAATGGGTCGGCAACAATTTTTATTATTTTCAGACGATTTCAAATGGAATGACCCTAATGTGATTTTTAGGTCGTATTTCTTTTGAGATTCTTTAGGACGATATTGCTTTTAACTTTTAAACGGGAAGTAATACAGAAAAATGTATCTAATAACAGTTTATTAGAAAGAAAGCTTTTTGACAGGAAACAAATTGGATATGTTTCTGGAAAATATATATTTGATGACGTCATTAGTTGTGTCTGTCAAATTCCAAAGATAATGCCTTCGATTGAAAATGGACGCTAACTGTAACACCACGTGTTAGAACAAAAAATCGAACGTACTAGCCACAAAACTTCCACTAATACTAATAATACTATTCGTTTTAGACATCTTTTTTCATGTTTTCTGTTACTTTTGGTCAGCCCACCCTGTATATTAAAGTTTTGTTAAAACGGTAATTGACTACACTTTAGGTTATGTTTTACTTGATTGATGAAAAGGATAGCGAATCTTAAATGAACGGCAAATGACCCTATTGCTCCGATCTACCCATTATGAATCAAATCTCATCATTCCAAGCTAATAACAAGTCTGAAATATCTCCTATCATCCCAGCCACATCGCGGCGTACTCCTAGACCAAAGTCGTTTAAGTGTAAGACATACTGCCGCCCAAATACGGATAAATGGTCTGCTGAACTTAATGGTCCTTAAGAGTGATGAGTTCCACTGGCCGAAGGCATGGTATTATTTATACCCGCCATGGTATTACACAAAACCATGTTCCAGTGTTTATGGGCTTAATTATGCCCGGGTCTAACGTTTGCTAGATGGGGCACGTAAATCTTCCCGATGGTGTCGACCGCGAGGTGTTGTGGCCTTTTTTACTTTAATTGCCGCGACGGACATCCATTGTAAAACTGTCGTCGGGTCGTTCGTTTCATTAGAAGTAGGAGGAGGTGCAGAGAAGTTTTCGAAATATTCGAAAATTGATGGAGAAATTAAAATCCGCAAATGTACACTCAGAGAAATGTTTTAACTGATATTGAAGCAACGTTGTGCAATAAAATTTGTATTACCTTTTTGAATAATTAGACAATTTTAAAATACATCATTTTATACACCTTAATTGTGCAATTTACTTATAGGATATAGCAGTATAATTTCTACATTTAATTCCACTAGTTCCGTCATAAACGGTATTCTGTATCAAATTTATATATACCATAGTTTCTTCAACGCAATTGTGTGATTATTAACAATATAAAAGTTCAAATATACAGGGTGTTTCAAAATAAAGGCGAAAAATTTCAGGGGGTGATTTCTTGTTGAAATTAAAAGGTAGTTTGTTATATAAACATTGGGTCACAAGTCAACCATTAGGGAGATATCGCGTTGCAAAGATGGCGATGGCGTACTTACGAACGTATTGATAAAAAATAAATAATATAAAAATTTGTTATAATGAAAAAGAAACATACAGTATAAATACTTATTTATGCAACAAATGCAAAAAGTAAGTGTTTATTGCACGCGACGTGAAATTGTCCAACGAGGCCGTAAGGCCGAGTAGGACAACATGTCGAGTGCAATAAGCACTTTTTGTACGAGTTGCATACAATATTTTTTCTACGTTCATGCAAAAACCAAAAAATGTTATTTAGATGACACTAAGTCTAGGAAAATGTGACGTATATTTGAACGTTTATGTTTGTCATGATGACAAAACGCTGTAGTAGAATGACAGATGAATGCAATAAACATTTTATTGCACTAGTGCAATAAAGAACCACTTGTTCCACTAAATATAGTTCATTGCGCAATCTCGACAGCGACTAAAGTGCTTTATAATATGGTTGAAGTCGGCTGCTTCTTGGAAGAAGATTGCTCTAATATGGGGAATAAATATTAGAAAGAAAGTTCTTTAGAACCAGGCGTCAAATAGTGGCTACTGATTACTGATGGCACATCTGGACAAGACGTTAATGGCTGTAAATTGCAGATTGAAGATGATGGAGTGTTCAAGTGAAGAATTTTGTTGTCCATTCCTTTTTTCCGAGTTGTAGAATCTTCTATGTACCCCTAAACAACAGAAGTTGATTTCTCCTGTCCTAAACGTTTAATATTTATGATACCTTCTCCAAAAGTGACCGAAAAACTGCCTAAAACTGTGACCCGGATTTTGAAGGTTTAAATAGACTGCGATTTCGAAGAGTATTTTTCCTATTGATGCCTTTAGGTTAAATAGTACATTTTCTATGTTTGTACTGTAAAAATAATCAAAGATGTGGAGTTTCTTTTGGACATAAGTTTGTATATTATCCATTATTTCACGTATCACGAAGGATCTGGCCGAATGAATTTGGAGTTCTTTATATTGACAATTTTTGTTATTTTCTATATCGTCGATGGTGATTGTCGTTATTTCCTCTCGTCTGCAGGCACGAGCCAATCCAAAAATCGTTACCAATTTAATCATCAGGTAAGTTTCATCGAATGCCTCACTCATACATTTTTTACGTCTTCTTGACTAAAATTGTTTGCTTATTTAGACGAAATCCAACACTTTTTCTCTTTTCATTTTATAAATGCAGTTATTTTATGAAATTTACCAATATCCAAATATTATTTAACTTTCCAAATACTTTTTATCAATGAATATCTGGACCATAACGTGTTTGCTTTCCAGGATTTGGATATTCCAAAAAATGTGCTGAAAATATTTCCTCTTGTTGATTTTACCTTTTTAGTATTACACCAATCAATAATATGGGAGTATTGCTTCCCATATCTGTCTTTTGACTTCACGGGTAACAAATTCAAACTACATTTGTTGCTGCTAAAATTTCTTCAGGAAGTTTTTCATCTGATGAATTCATTGTCAATTTCATAAAATTGAAAACACAGATCGAAAACTGTAGATTGATCCGTCAAGCAAATCCGTCACATAAACAATCAGAATGAAATGTTATTTTTAATTGCTACAGTAACAATAATTAATGTATTGGAGGATTTTCCATAATAACGTATTTCTAATTTTTTTGTTAAAAAATGCAAATTAGCGGTTGCAGTAACTTTAGGAAAAAACAACTTAAGACTTTCACATTTTGTCACTACCTACCTACACTTTTCTTCAAAATTATACTGCATTATGCGTTCGGGAAAATTTCTCCTACACCATGCAGGAAAATGACACTTTCCGAACAAAAATGCGTGTAATAAAGACGTTAAATAAGTACGCTTGTAGAAAAATAATATTAAAATGTGGCTTCACCGGTACTTAATATTTTAAAGAGAGTAATATCTTACTAGTGCTATTAGCGTACACAGCAGAGGAATAGCGTGCAACGGCTTAATTGGGCAAAAGCGGTTAAAGTTGACAAAGTGGTACCATAAGTCAAAAGCTAATCGTCCTGTAAATGTAGGTAATAATGGTTACATCCATTTAAGTCGGTTGAATGCTCTAGATATGCCTTTGTAGATTGCTCTCTGGATTTATTAGATTTTTGATGTGTAGAAATAACGACAATGATAGTTCCCTAATTGACATGTCCATAAGAGATTCTAATCAGGCTATTTTCACTCTCTTAATCTGGACTGGAAATTCAAATTTCAGGGTTATGGATGTTTATGCGGAGGAGAAGAATGTAGTAAACGTTATTTTCTTCGGTATCGTACACATGATACTACTTTTACGAACGATGTGCGTTGCGTACCAATGCGTAAGGTAAATATTTTAAACAAATGTTAAATATTTAATTAATATACAATGGGAAAGTTGCATAAATTTTATATTGATTTGCAATGAATTACAGGGTATTTTTTCAAATATATTGAAAGCTCAGAACATGTTGTTTGGCGGTAATAATCACAAAATATTAACATTAATAAATTGCCACAGAATATAAACAAAAGCACCACGCCGAATACGCTAATAATGGATAAAAAATAAATTCAAATCAAGAGCTATTGAGTTAGATAGCTTTTGTTATGAGCAACATTTTGAAGTGTGCTGTATCTGTAGCAATTGAAAAACAAAAAACTACAATAGTAACATGTTATAGATCACCCTCAGGTAATTTCGATATGTTTTTATAATTATACTAATTTATGTAATATTGTTTCTGGTTACAATTTAACTAATTTGATAGAATGGCCCACTCGTGTATCTATGACTTCAGTAAAAACTATAGATCATATTTTACAAATTTCTTATTGAGTGGTATATCATGTGTGTTGGACAATAACATATCCGATCATAGAACAGTTCTGTGTGAAGTATATTTGGAAACGTGTGCAGAAAGTAATGAGCCACGTTTGATAAGATCGTTTAGCGATAGTTCGATAAATAATTTTGCAAATTCTTTAAAACATGAGTATTGGAAATCTAATATATAAAATTCTCGTGTCACAGTTTTAGACGCCATACTTCTCGGAAACGGCTTGACCGATTTTTATGAAATTTTATATGTATATTCGGTAGGTCTGAGAATCGGTCGTAATCTATTTTTCATACCCTTATGTGATGGTCCACCCCAAACATTTTTTAAAATTTTTTGGACAAAATTTTTTATTTTTATTTTATTATATGGCATTAAAAAGTACATACAACCCTTAATTTTCACCCTTATATCACAAACCCCTATTTTTTAATAGCCATTTTAGTAATTTAATCTTTTCTTTTTTGAATTTTTTTATTTTTTGATGTGGCATTAAAAATACATACAACCCTTAATTTTCACCCTTCTATCACAAATCCCTATTTTTTAATAGCCATTTTAGTAATTTAATCTTTTTTAACCCTGGTAGGTAACTGATCGGTTATCACTAGATCAGTTATCCCCGCCAGGCGTCTACCGGTGTCACTTCTCACCACAAACCTAGAAAGAATATAGACAGCGTCGGTTCATGCCGCGTTTTCTAGGGACCTAAGGTCCAGAAAATTGATATTTTATTTGCTTTATGTTGGCGGTTGTGCAAATATGATGGCTGCATTGCAATATGAAATTAACTAACTTGCTGTCATTTTAAATGTCATTAAAGAATGTGACATGAATGTGACCAATCACAGTAAACAAATGAGAATCACGCTACAATACAACCAACGTAAATTGGCATAAAACCAAGTTTTAGTGATTTTGGACCTTTTAGGGCAGTCATGAATTAGCGGTCGCCGGCAATATGACACTGGTACAGTCTATATTTGTTCTAGGTTTGTGCTTCTCACCCAGTAAAAGCACGGGGTAGGGATGAGAACGAAGCCGACTACCGAAATATTCACTAGAAATAATTCATATGGCAAAACAACGTTTGCTGGGTCACCTAGTAATTATATAATATTCCCGATTTAAACGCAGCTTTTGAGTATTTTTATGGTATTATTAAGTTTTACTGTAACATACATTTTCCTTTTAAAGTAAAATACAAAAATAAAACAAAATCATCAAAAAAGTGAATAATCAAAGAAGTAATAATGTCAAGCGTAAAACCTAAAGACTTGTATATCTATATTAAGTTGGTGATGTAAATAGGTGTTTGTTTCTTATATTTTTGCGGTTATGTGGCATTCATGGGTCATAAATACA
This sequence comes from Monochamus saltuarius, assembly GCA_025584915.1. Lineage (NCBI taxonomy): Eukaryota > Metazoa > Arthropoda > Insecta > Coleoptera > Cerambycidae > Monochamus > Monochamus saltuarius. The sequence goes on from CM046728.1 coordinate 9,347,879, forward strand.
TAATGTGCAGGTAATGTCATAACTATTAGTGGTGATGTGCTGAACTTACGGTATTGTTAAACGTAACTTATTCTTTTGTTGGATAAGTACCAAATAGATGGATAGTAAATCCATCTATCTTGGATGTCACTTTTGACATACGACCCATATTTGTGAAGTCATCGTTGTTCGAGATATGACGTCATCGACAATTTCTTTAAATAGCAACCCCCAACTTTGACCATGCCATTTCTAAGAGCATGTCATTCTACATACACATCATGAAAAATTATGGTGTTACATAACAAAAATTTCAAGAAAATAATGTTTGAAGATTTTAAAATTTAATTTTCACAATACCGAAAATGATATGTAAAAAATCGACTAAACTAAATGTTCAAATTGTACACCGTTGGCTGCCTGACAGTAGCCAAGACGATTAATAAATTCTTTCTGGACATTATCAATAACTTCAGGAGGTATACGTTGTATCTTGTGACAAATTATTGCTTTTAAATCTTCTAAATTAACCGATCTAGTAACGTATACTTTGCTTTTTAAGTATTGCCACAAGAAATAATCTAGGGGTGTCAAATCAGGCGATCTGGCTGGCGACTCAATCGTCCCCCTTCTCCCTTTCCAACGATTCGGGAACAGGTGTTGCATAATGGGCAGGTGCACAGTATTGTGAAAATAATTTTTTTTTCATGATGTATGTATGTAGAATGACACGCTCTTTCAAATGGTATGATCAAAATTGGAGGTTTCTATTTAAAAAAATTGTCGATGACGTCATATCTCGAACAACGATGACGTCACAAATATGGGTCGTATGTCAAAAAGTGTCTTTTTTAAAAACGAAATTGACGTGCCAGGGGATTTTTTCGAAAACGTCTGAATTTAAAAAATAATGAGTTTATTTGTTACTTTTGAAATGTATACTACACTAGATACATGAGTATGACTGGTCCCTAACTCTGTCACTATCACTATAGTATTCATCACAGAACTGCTGTCGTTTCCATGAAGCCTTCGTTTATCCATGGTTCATCCATGTAATATATTCTTCTATTTAGGTTTTGACCGTTTATTTGTTTTAAATAGTTTCTTTGCCATATCATTATTTCTTTGTTTCATGATTTGATTTCGTTTTATAAAACGGAAACTTATGTCACGAATAATGCGCAAAAGTACCCTTTCTAGATATTCTAGGTATATTATCATCCTGGGAGATAGCAAATTGACTATTTTTATTGTCGGAAGTTAATTTTTAAACCATACCATATCATTCCATCTATGGCGCATTTTGTCTCGTCATCAACCTCTCCTTCCCCAAGTTTCCACTATTTTCCGTTTCGCAGTTATATGTTTTTTTTGTTATTCTGTGTTATTTCGGTCATGAGTCTTATCGCTTCATACAGGTTTTTTATCATTCGATATTCCTTACTTGTTAGATTAGAACGCTTACGATTTTCAGAACAAGCTGTGGAGCTTGAATATTTCTCCATCCTTAAGAACACCAACAAAAATCGCTAATAAATTAATTACAATCGACGATGCTGGGTAATAACGGGTTATCGAAAAACTAAACCAAAGCTATGTAATCGACTATGCTCTATGTTGAAATCTGATTACAAGTAAAGCTGATTTATCAATGTACTGCCTGAAGTAAAGAGCTTCGCAAGTTCAGTTTTTTGGGGTAACATTTGTTGACAATTGCAACTTCTAAACTAAAAATGTATGTGTCATAAATATGAATTGTAAAATTTCAAGATATATGCGAAATCGAATCTCTAGTGTTACCTATCATGTTGCCATCACAATATTTTGAATTGATATTTTAATAAAATTTTAAGTTTGGCTAATTCTGACGAATTTTGATCATTTTCTGTAGCAGAAACCGTACCGCAGATGGTGTGACGCAAGTTATATTGTTTTTATCTATAAATTCACGGGGAATGCCCCTACTATTAGTAAAGCATTATTTTATCAACTTGTTTAATTAATAACTACTTACTTTATCGATATTAAGAGCCAGTAAATCAATGAAATTAGATTGTAATGCAAATAATATCCATAACTTCCTCCTTATCTTTACGTTGGCGTTTATCTCTGTCTGTCGAATTAGCTACATCAAATAAAAAAAATATATGAAAGATACTGATCTATATTAATCATGCTTCAAAGACGGATATAATCTTAATTGTCACTGTTATAGACCTAGATATAATAAAAACCTGACGTATAATTTTTCTATTATTCAAATTGAGATTTATACATATTTTAAGTCGAGTATCGGACACTGTCACTAAAAACACTTCGAAGTTTATATATTTATAAATATTCTTTGGTTGGACAGATACACTTGACTAAGCCACACCCCAAAGCATTCGAATTAATTTATTTACAGCGTTATTCTTTTCCAATAGTTCCCATTGGTCGAACCGGTTAAAAAACAAAAAACTGTCGCATTAAGTATGAGTAACAGAATTTAGTATATTCTAATTCTGGTGAACAGTTTGTGGTACACGTTGAACAGCATAAACAAAGAAATTCAGTGTTAATGCGTGTATGTACATACACTTATTTTAAATACATGCATGGCCGTTAATTTACATTCAGCTACACGCACACACTATTAAAATTTGGTTAAACACTAAAGCCGATTTGTTTCTCTTTCGTTTTATTCTAATTAATGTCTTATTAAGGTGACCGTCTACAGTTCAAGAAATTAATTGTTGTATGTTAAGGCGGCTAGTAGAGATGATGTGTCTCTTGATATCTAAACCTTTCGATGGATTCACGATGTATTATTGGGGATTGCTGTTGTGCTAACCATATATGGTTATCCAACAGGATAATCTTATTTTTCATATATTTTTAGGTATTAACAATATTGTGTGAAACTAACTACTCAGTGGACAAAAGCCCCAACCTGCGTTGAATTACACCCACAATATCTACCCATATATTCCTTATTATTAGCTTTTGTAACATTTTTACTGTTTAAGAAAGGTATTTTAAGCTAATATGTATCAAATCTCCTACAATTCCTATCAATGAAGTCATATGTATGTTCTCTGATACCAAACATCTAGGTATGCTAATGAACATCCACAGACAAAACTCTATTCAATAATTATCTAAAAATGTAATATATTTACTAATCTCTGGAGTGGGAACTCGAAATTCAACCACAATAATTGAGATCTCACTAATAATAAAACGTAGAAATAAGTGAGATCTCAATTATTGTGGTTGAATTTCGAGTTCCCACTCCAGAGGTTAGTAAATATATTAAATTTTTTAGATAATTATTGAATAGAGTTTTGTCTGTGGATGTTCATTAGCATACCTAGATGTTTGGTATCAGAGAACATACATATGACTTCATTGATAGGAATTGTAGGAGATTTGATACATATTAGCTTAAAATACCTTTCTTAAACAGTAAACAGGATAATCTTAATTCCTGGAAAAATAAAAATACAGTAATAAAAAATCATAACATTAATACTAAAACAGATTGTAGTTAAGAAAATACACATATACATATGGAAACTATTTACCTATGTAAAAAATTCAACAATTTGATAACTTTCAAAAAAAAAACGCTGAGCCTGGTGAACTATTTATTTATTCAAATATTGCATTTTTCAAACATAATCCAATAATCGATTATTATCATTAACAAAAATCGCAGTTTCCGTAGGAAACCAGTAACATACACAAAAATAACTACAATAACAAAGTAAAAAGAAACAACAACACTGCTATATTATATTGTTTTATACCACCCCAAATTTTTATATAACACTGTAAACTGGAGATTTTATAGTTTCAAATACATAGTACTAATTATTTTATGTAAACATTTTTTATTATTATTAATATTGTTGCTATTATTAGTATTAACAGAATTTAATTTCCCAACAACACAATAAGTTTAAAAATTTATCGGCGTGAAGCACACCTTGCACTAGTAGCTTACAGATCTCGACTGCATCAGATTCAGTCAAAAATAATATCGCATACGTTTGTCAGTTTGAATAATTTCCTTCGTAAGTTTAATTTTTCACGTATTGTTCATGTATTTACAAACATGTATTTAAATGCCGATTTGACGGATGTGCTGATTTATGAGCAGATAAAATATTATGCCGAATCCTCTTTGAAACAGAGCAACTACTGTAATGCCTTGGCGATAAACTTGTGGCAGTGTTTTTATGTATTTTTGTACATTTGCGTGTTTTTGTTACCATTTGTGATTTTTGCCGATGGAGGAAATCCATCTGGTCATGGTCGACGGGCCGACTAGCTAGCTTTAAACAAGAAGGGAAGAAGACGTTCCCATCAAGCATTCAATAAGTACAAAAATCTTTGCAATGGCAACTTTTAATGTAAACAAGTAAGAACACGGAAAATAATTCAACATTCATGAAATTTGAATCCTGGAAATAAATATCAGTGAGATAGGTGATGCTTCACTGTGCTTCCATATCGTGTTTTTCATTAAATCATTAAATAATCATCTACCTTTGGCACCGTTGACTTGCGGATTATTCCTTAAATCGCGGCTGACAGAAGGCCAGAGTGGGCGATAACTAGGGATTTAATAAAGTTTCGCAAACAATTTTTTTTTGCTTCGTAAACAAGTTTGAAACTTGATATATTTTTCTCTATCACCTCTTCAAATATTTGTACTTAGTCATAGTTAACACTGTATACAGGGTGTTTCTAAATAAGTGTCGCAACGGAAAACTGTAAATTCCTCTTGAAAAAAGAAACATTTTTTTCCTCTTCCATCTTCCTCTACCTATTTTTTGAATTACAAAAGATTTTCGAAACGTTAGCAAAATGTTTGTTTTTGTTCATAGAAAGTCATTTTTATTGAAAACGGTTGACTTTAGAGCAATAAACCATGAGAACTATTTTTGTGTAAAATTTATTGGCGCTTCAGAATTTGCTGTCAAATGTCAATTATTCCAGTGGCGTAAAAATTATGGGGAAAAAAACCCCTCCGATACCTTAAAATCTGCACCACTGGCACGTCCAATAAATTCGAGAATGGTGCAAAAAAGTAGCAATTAATAGTGGTAATGTGTTTACAAAAGTTCAGTCCTCTAGTTCAAATGGTTCCTAAGACATTGGAAAAAATCCTGAAAAAAAAAATTAAAGTTTTGACACCGTGTATCTCGAAAACGAAAGCTCGGGGAGAAAAATGGAAGAGGAAAATAATGTTTCTTTTTTCAAGAGAAATTTACAGTTTTCCGTTGTGACACTTATTTAGGAATACCCTGTATATTTAATAGTTATACATTTGTATGAAAGTAGGTTTAGTAGTAAAGTTGATGTTTACTGACAGTACTGAAGAAAAAACACGGTGGAATGTTGTACATGTAATTAAAATGTAAGGAAATTAACTCTTTGCCTGCCATTAGGCAAGTGCAGCTCGTTATAAGTAATAAATGATCGTCAAACGAATCATAAATAAATATTATAAAGTAAGGTCGGTTAAAATAATGATTAGTGTGCAAGCGATTTCGCTGCGGAAGATTTCATTGCCTGTTATTAATGCGAGGTATATTTAAATTTGTATTATGGTAAGACACTTGATTTTTTTGTGCATTATAGTAGAAACAGCTAAAAACCTTAAACATCAATAAATATTGTATTTACTCGCTATCAAAACTAATGGAAATCTGTAATAGAAAGAGCGTAGTTATGTACACACAGTATGCTGATCACGTGTGCATGAGTCTATACTCGCGGCAAGAATTCAGACAACTTACGGCATACAAACAAATGAATAACTCATTATATTTTCATCAAAATATTTAAGAAACTGCAACTGATAGTAATAAAACTGTATACTACACTAAAAGTTTGCATTATATATTGCACTAAATTGCAAAAAATAATTGTATTTAACGCAACCAAACATCGAAAATTACGTTGACAATAAAAACAAATGTGTAATGTCAGCCGTGACGTAAGACATCTGAATTATTGACGCAAGTATAGATATTATGTTAAATATAGTAACGTAAAACATTATCTCCAATCTCAAGTTTTTAAAAATTTTCCAATCTGGATATTCTCGGTTTGGGTAATTCGAAGCATACAATCTTATTACTGCTTTGATATTTTCTTTACACCCCCTATAAATTGTTATCATGTCTTAGTTTTCTTCATTAATGTATTGGACTATTTCAAATCGAAATCCAATAGCAAAACTGTATTGACAACTCACAAGTTTGATTTACATCAAAACAAATTTTATTTGATATACCGCAAAAAATTTTGAGTAAATTTTCATTCTAAATCAATACATTTGATTGTTAAAACTAGTCCATACGCGATTGTGGTGAAACAATAGCACAATTCGTCGAGTAATATTAATTCAACTGCGCAATGTAACTAACTCTGCTGTCGCGACGGGGAAAAAATTATCTCGAATTTTCTATACAATCAAAATCTAACAAATATATTTGGCAACAGGTTTCTAATGCAGTTGGTGATGTTAATGCAATTAACGATTTTTTTGTTAAAGCCATTGTGTTGTTGTGTGATACTCTTAGATGTTATAAGAAACATGTAAAACCTGATATTGATAAATTTTCCTTTAGTTTGATTACTGAGAATCAAGTATTTTTGGTCCTTAATTCTAAAGCGACGGATGTCGAGGCCGATTCTATAATTAATACTAAGTAAAAAAGTTCATATTAACATGGGTCCGGAAATGCTTCCTAAGGGCACAGGGACCCATTGAAGAGGGAGGAATGGAAATCATTTTTTTGCAATATCTCTCAATCGCGTTGTGATAAATAAATGAAATTTGGTATACACAGCTAAATTTCGATGGGCAATTTGATGGACTAATCCATTTATTTCCACAAGGTCCACTGGGGTGGGTACGGGGAGGCCCTTGGTATTTTGCGTGTGTAACTTTTTGCAGCTTAGTGTATCCATCTGACTATCGAAACAATCGATTCTCCTACCTGTTTTATTTGAAAAAGGTATACTTTGCTGAAGTCGGTAAGAGTAACCATTTTTGAAATAATCCTATTTGAAATGCTCAGTGCACCGAGTAAAAACTGTTTTGGTTTTAGATACAGTGCCTTTTCTACTGAAAATATAGCAAAATGTTACTTGAAAAAGTTGTTCAGAATGGTAAATTATGGAAAGTATACTATTTTGGTTTCTGTTTGAAATCTACAGAATTAATGAAACAATATACTGGTAGGCATCAAATAGTTTAAGGATAAAACTTCAAATTTGTTGCCAGTTGAATATGGTGTTCCACAAGGTTCAATTCTCGGCCTGCTTTGTTATAAGTATATTACATACTAAGATCCAAAACGTTCTTAAAACATGTAAATCGTATCACATCATTCCGTAGATAACCAAAGTTTCAGTGACTATTCTAAAAAAAATTCAAAATATTATTTATTAGTACTTTTAACATTAGAATAAAATATATATAACTGAAATACATAATTTACGATAAATGACAAATTATAAAATAAATGTGTTTTGTAGCTATACGAAGAGTTTATTGACAGATGAAGTAGCAAAGAGGGAAACGCTTTTACTTTTAATGTCATAGAAACAAGTCTCTGCTTGTTACAATGTACAAAAGTACAGGTTAAGCTAATCAATATAATATATGCAGGAATATGTTACTAATAAAATATTAGAAATATAGTAGATATTATTATAAGAATTCAATAATAAATACTCTGACTTCAATAAGGTGTACATTTCTTAAGTAGAAAAGGTAGGAGAAGATGTTTTTCTATTTGAAAATAACATACACCGTGGCACAAAAAAGTTGAAGTGATTTAAAAGGATCCTAATTGTTGCTTGTGGCGCCCTCTTGGAGATATACCCAATTGTGAATAAAATTTGAATTTCTTGTCCCATGAAACCTCCGCATGCAAAATTTTATGAAGTCAACTCAAAGTAGTCGAGAATTATTAAAGAAAATGTAATTAATTTTTTTTTTATTTAACATCCTGTATATCCTAAACGAAGCGTTTACAACCCTAAGTTCATAGGACATTTTTTGCTTAAAATTGAACGTAAAATAATAGCAGTATGTACATCTCCTCTTGAAACACCCTGTTTAATGTAAATTAAAATTTTCCAGTAAATGTTATGTAAAAAGAGAAAAACATGGAAAATCATTTCATTATTTTTATCAGTGTGCCTACATGTGTTCCACACCCTGTAGAAAATATAGCCATTCTTTATCAATTTATTTTCTTTTTCAGTTTTGTTTTGTAATATGAAATATCTGATTTGACAGGACATCTTTCGAATAACGCTTTTGATAAGTCGTTATCATCACTTTTGCACGTTCTTCATAGATAACTGCATAAAATTGGACTTCCTGCCCGGAGATATGGTCGATAGGTGCGGACAGTTACCCGACGATTTCGTTCCAGGTACTCCTCGGGAGACTTCTCTCGACCTCTTTTATTTCAAATTCTACTTTCCAGATGCGTCCGCGCTGATTTCTCGGCTTCTTATACAGGACCGCCTCCGGTGAGCAATTTCCTTGTCACGAGCGTGTACTCGCAGAGAGAACTGTCAATTGGTCTAATTGGTAAATGAAGCCTATTACGGTTTTGTGGATATATTGTAAGGAGGATAAAGCAACAATTATTTACTGGTGTCCGCTGGGGCAGGTGATAATTGGAATGCGACGTTTTTTCGCATAAAGTACGAAGTGGCAATGGATTTACAAGATCTCATTAGCAAGATAAAGCGGTGTTATTGATTTATTCGCTGCGTATTCGGATCTTTGGAGGAATGTACTGTCTCATATATACATTTATTTTATTGAAAATGTCCAAGGCAACTGAAAAATTGGTAAAATTATTATATAAAAAGTTTTTTTTCGAAAACTGTCATCAAAAGTCTACATTTTCGTAAAATTTTCAGTTGACAAAGTGAGTCTTTTTTGTCTAGTTGTGAAATACTTTTATGTTCTAGAACGTCAAACTCTTTTTTGTTATACATACAACATACAACATAAAACAAATGTCAAAATAATTTTTAGTTTTTTCAGGAAGAGTTAAGAAATGAAATGAAAACCATTTTAGAAGATATTTATAAGAAGTTAGAAGAGGCAATTAAAGTTCAACTCAATGAATTTGAAGAAATTGTAGAAGTAGAAATTCAAGTCAATTCAAAAGTAGGTGCAAGGCAAAGTACAAGCTGTGGAGGAAAGTATCACACAGAATTAAGTTTTTAGTTGAAGTCCAAGTCGCAAGAAAATCTGAAGAAACTTGAGGTAGATATAGCATGTATGGTGAAGTTAGCCTACCCCACCGCACCGGCAGAGTTCCAAGAACAGTTAGCAGTAAGCAACTTTATCGATAGGCAGCGAGATCCGAAATCAGTCAAGCATTAAGATTAGCCAGTCACAAGAATATATCATAAACTCTAGCCCTGGCGCTGGAAATCGAAGTCGCTCGACAATCATCTAGAAGTGATCAAGGTAGGGCAAGGTGTATTAGACTTCAACCGGAGAACGATGAAGAGTCCAAAAGAATGTAGATGATCTGTAAGATTTATTGGATAACTTTTATAAAGGACGGGACCATGTGGATTTTACTACGTATAACAGGGGAAGACCCCTGTGTTGGAACTGTGAAGCAAAGGCACATCTCAGGAATCAATGCTCTAGGAATATTTTCAGTCGAAATCGGAAATAGCCTACCAACTGAAGAACAAGCAGCAAAAGAGTCCAGCTAGAACTGAGCTCTAATATTGAGACACAGAAGAATCAATTATTAAAATTGAGACAGGACTTGGAACAACCAAAGTAAAACTTGGAAGCTACTAATCCCAAACCAGACAAAATTAATACAGAATCAAATGAAACAAAAAGAAGTTCAGTGGGTTAAAGAAAAAGAGGAACTGTCGAAAAACATAAAGAGCAGTTGCTGCGGAAGTAAAATACCGATACAAAAAACTCGGTTGAAAGAAATAGAAAGAGAAAAAGTGGAAAAAGAATTACAAAGCAGCATAGTAACTTTAACAACTGAACTGAATGAAACTAGAGAAAAGAGAAAATTTTTATGTCAAAGAATTAAGTTGCAAGACCCGAATGAATGAGATAATAGAACTCTTGCTAAAAACAGAGTGAAGATTCAGACTTCGGGGCTATATAGCAATGAAAGATTAAACACTTGGGTAGACCTTACTGGAGTGACATTTCCAACAAATAACTGGATCCTATGGGATTCCTTAATAATACAGAATGGCGCACTGAAAAAAGTACTGGAAAATCTTAATGGCAAAGGAATGATTTATCAAACTGTATTATCCAGAAGAAGAGTGCCAGAAGTTCTTTAAGTTTTTCATAGCGGTATAGGTGGCGTGCATTTAGGAAGAAATAATACTTTGATTGAACGCAGGCAACGATTTTATTGGTTTTGAAGCCGTTCCGATGTGGAAGAATGGTGTCGACATTGTAGTATTTGCACGTTAAGAAGGTTATGCAGTGGAGTTACCTGATCGGGATGATCAGTTCTAAGAGGGAGGCAATGTTACGGAGCCTCACTTACCTTTTTAGTTTATTAATTATGTCACTGTTTAACTCCAGATAATTATTAAAATGTATTTAGAATGGAATAATACGTGTTTTTACCATTTACTTCGACGACAGCTTCAGTAAAAAAATTTATTTGTTGCATTGCAAGCTATTTTCCTAAAACACTTATGAACTACTTTTACATCTTCTTTGATTCAAATGACACTCTTCACCTACAAACAACTAAGACGTTATTGATTTCTGAAACTGTTCGTCTTCGTGCAAGAATAGAAACCAGTTAAATTGACCACGTCCCCCGGTTGAGAGGGGAAAAGCGAGAAGTGACATTTTTACCATCGAGTATCGGCAAATTGCAGCAGATCGCCCGGAGGGCCCCAGGTTGATCGCTATCTCGTGATTTCGTATGCGCAGCGGAATAAGTTGGGAATTTATGTCGGTTATTATGGTGCGGATCGTTGCTAATGTCGTCATTTGGCCGGTCTGTGCAGCGGACGGACCTGACTGTGTGTTAGTAGGTGCTGCAGATACTGAGACAAGCTTAGAGGGTCTTAAAATGTTTGCAATAGCGAGAATGCCAACCCCCATCATTGGATAATCAATTATATTTGTTATTAGTTATCATGTAAAATGTTCCGTAATTAGTATAGTATCGTCTTACTCAAATTATTATTATTTTAAAATATTTTAAAGATTATAGGTATCTTAGTATCTTGTGACAGATACCCCAGCAGGTGGTCAGCAACAGGAAACGAGAACTCGAATTGATGTAATACCTTTATTTTGATATTTTCTGGAACATTCCAGACTGTGGTCGATTTGATTCCCGACACATTCTAGAGACCACGGAAACTTCTAGAATCCTAAAAACACATATAAGCGGACCGATTTCGCCGTTCTAATTTCAGCAGCTGAAAGGGATTGGCAAACGTCAAAGTAAAGAGTTGACAGTTGCGAATTTGTTTGAAGTATATTCGTCGTGTAATTAAGTAGTGCGAATAAAGTTTGTGACGTGTATGAAATGTAAGTCAACATAGAGGTTACATTAACGTCTGTCCCGATCACGTTACTTCGTTGTCCGCATGGCCTTCTTGATAAGGCGTTAAACGATGGATGTGGTTGATTTTAGCTTTGGGATTCCTCTGGATCCTGTACACTACATCATTCAATCGTGACTCTTCTTTATTTCTTCCTTCATATTTTTCATCATTCTTGTTAACTGCTTCAATTACTAAAAAGGTAGGTATGTTTCCGTAACAATATCATTTTGAAATCCAAAAGTTCGATCGTTTGTTAACAAGTAACTTCAAATCTCGTGACATGGAAAGTAATCAAGAAAATGAATTTCTGAATGAAATCGAGGAAGCCACTTTCGAGCTATTGCCTAGTAAGTCAAAGCAACTGTACGAGTTTTCGTACAATCGTTTCTTGAGATAATGTGACTTGAAAATGTTACAACCAAGATCAGTGAAAAGGTGCTTTAGGCATGTTTTGAAGAAAAGTAAAAAATATGAAAATCGTCAACTCTTTGGTCAAATTGGTCCATGATGAAGGCGATGATGAACATAAATAATCAGGACATTAACAAATATTATAAACTTGTTGCTTTTTTTAAGTTTTTAAATAAAGAAAATCACACAAATATTTTTCGTTATCAAAGCCATCATTTTCCATCATCAGGCTATTTTGATTGAAATATGAAATTATATATTCTTTAAATATTTATAACTTCTAAATAAAAACCAATCGGATCTATGTTTATACAGGGTTAACTATGACTTAGTATAAATATTTTAGGAGGGGATAGGGAAAAATAAGAATTAACGGAATAACCCTTCAAAAAAATTCCAAACTTATTTATAAAGCCAAAAAAATTTGGTTTCGATATTATTTTAAATCCTTATTTAACGCCGCCAATGAACTTGCTTGTTGGTTGCATACTCTACAAGCATGCAACAGTCGCACATCAGTCAGTATCGCTGTCATGTCATAATTGAATTCCTGTGTTTACGTTAGAATTGTGTTCTTCTTCAGTTTTTAGTGCCTTATTTTAATTTTTAAACGTTTTATAGTTATTAAATAAAAACATTTGTGTTGGGTGCAGATATACAATACAATACACAATATAGTTTGCCGGTTTGGTTTTCTAGGTTATGGCATAAGAGTGCCGTGGTTACATTAAAACGTCTATTTATTCCTTTCGTTCGATTTTGTTATAAGAAATAGGCATTATCTAATTGTACCTAAGGGAAGTGTCTTTTATCGGTAGTGAGTGGCTGTAATGAGCGAATATGTAGTTCTACCAGTTTATAACGAAATAATGGAAAACGAATGCAAAATACTGGAGCTAAGTAGATTAATTGTTACCTATCTATCAGGTATTATTACTAATAAGAATGTTAATTTTCGTTTCTACATTTAGAAATGCTGCAAAAAAAAACGACAATGGTAGTAGATATTGTTGACAGAAGTAAGTTTTATCTCAGTTGGTTCTTATCATAGGCGCCGACTTTCCGTAGGAAAAAAGGGTTTTGCCCCATTTTTTAAATATCGAGCTAAAATTCTGGAATAATTTTTTTATTGTCTTTTAAGCAATAATTTTTTTATTGTCTTTTAAGCTTTCCTGTGCACGTGGTTAAATTTTTTGTACTTAGTCATAGATAACCCTGTGTAAGGAACCTATTTAACATTAACCCAGCTATAATCGGCCAAAGTTCGTCATATACCATGTAGAACACTCTGTATATGTCAAAAAGAGAATTCTGAAAATCATAATTTCAGATGGTAGTCAGGTGAGTAAATTTAGCTACATTAATTTTTATTTCAGTATTTCTTTGATTTAAACTTGGCTGTGGAGTATTTCTTTAGGAATTGTAGGAAAACTGATTTGAAATACCTTTATAATAAGGCAAAAAAATGATTAAGTTAAGTTGAAATACGTTATAAACAAATGAATGATCGAATTAATGTGTAATATGTCGAATAAACATGTTTAAATCTTTGTGCTTATAAACCGTGAGAGTAGAAGCATCTAATTCTAAATCACTCCTGCAATGCATGTGGACAAGAGGAATGCCTGAAAGCGACGCATTTTTTATAGTTTTGATTAAAGTAAACGTCCTCTACGCGCTACCGTACACAAACATATGGTACAGACGTACAGAAAGACACATTGTTTGGTCACACCATCGCGGACACAATGGTACAAGAATGGGTCCCTATTAAGGCTATAGAATATCTCTGGTGCTGGTACCATTGTTCACCTTACTTACAAACAGTAATAAATTAGTTTAATTTTTATGAAACGTTGCTTTTACTTTATAAGATCTAACTCCTAGCTCTGTATACAATATGGTAATAAAGCAGGCTGGTAACTAAATGCGTTAAGATGAATATCGTCGCATTTTTAATATACTTACCTATTGTATTGTTGCAGGTTCTTTTTCCAATGGGCCGGACTTTGTTTTAATTGTATTGGCGATTCAGAAAAGGATCTTATTTATGTAAGTACCTCCACTATTAATTACTACTTATGCTAATGGAAACAGCAATAACTGTACTCGTAAGAAAATCATTGAAATCGTTTATCTTCAAAGGATACATTGAAAGGCAAGACAGGAACATGTTTAAAAATACAACTGTCAAAGTAAATAGCCAAATATTTTAACTTTTAAACAGCTGTTATATGTAATGTCTTAATTCTATTATATTCAATAAACTGATATTTATAGTCTTATAAGGTAAGTAAAAAAACAGTAATATATTTCATCTCCAATAGAGCCATTGCTATACCGATTTCCGGAAGTAAACACACACTTTATTTTACTGCATGACATTAAATAGAAATAGTTTGTCGCTCCCACATCTCCAACAGTAAAAGTTTTGTCGCAAATTATTTATAGAAGAAGCCCGCCTGAAATAAGGGAAAAGTATTTCGCAATTCTATCACAAAAATCAGTCAAAAAATGCAATCGCCAGTGTGATCCATGGAACGGTGCAAGAAACACGGAATTAAAAAATATAGGTAGTGAAAATGTTTTGCTGGCATATTTTTCCGAGTTATCGGAACAGTATTCTCCTTCTTCAACGTGGTCGTATTATTCCACGGTGAAAGCATTTAATATTTCTGCTACTCATATAGTAAAATTAAATCCTGATGAGTCTGTTATTATTTTGGGTCTAAAATAAAACGGAGTTAAATTTACGATTATACGACATTTATGATTCCAAATTTTACTGAAGAGTAAAAAGTAAGTAAGTAAACTCTTATGAAAAAACGTCCACAGTGAATAGTTTTTCTACAAATACATTTCAAAATTAAAATTACAACTGGAATTGAATGCAAAATTGTGTTACGAAATTACAAACTAAGGTTAAATAAAGGCTCCTGTAACGTATTTTATTATTTATATTAATTATTAAGAATTTATGAAGTAAATAATTAAATCTTTAAAATTGTAACTTACGACAACGTTGTGATATTACCTGCTGTTGTTAACTTAAACGCTATATTAGTCATAGTAGTATTGTGGTTAGTGCGTTTCATTTTTTTGTACATAGTGCTTGCTTGATATTTGAGTGTAACAAAAATGGAACGATTTATAGTAACCAACAGTTTCATGACATGGTTTATGGTACATCTGGTGAAAATTCAAAATACAGGAACTCATATTCAGGACATCCTGTATATTATTTTTTTTTTATGTATTTAGTTGCAACATTAAATTACTATCTGCTTACATATTCACCACTACTTTTGTAGTTTATAATACATATGTAGCGGCACAATTTTATTTGACAGTTTTCCTATAACTGTTGTTTACACTATCGTATAAATAAATGCTGATAGATTTTCGAAAACATCTTCCTAGATTGGTAAGTTTGTATTATAATATTTCCAAAATTATTACGTATTATATTATATATTGCCGTCAAATTGACAGTCGACTGTATTTTACAAAATCTTTTCTTGCCTCTTTCGTGCAACGTATAACTAACTGTACCCATCCATGTACTGTCTTAAAAATAATGACTGAATTGTATTCGATCACAACAGGTGGCTATACTAAAACAGGATTTTAAGGAGGTGATGACTGGTGAATAGTTTATCACCACGAATTTGGGAGTTGTCTATGAATTGCTAATGACGCCCGTGTAGAATAAGGTTTATATCTGACATGTGTTGACAGGAAATTTCATCTAAATAACGTCTACTAAGTAATTAAGCCGGTTAAGTGAGATTATATTATAATTTGATGCCTAAATATGAACACACGAACACATCCACTCATAAAATAAGCGTTGGAAAACATTTCAGTTTCATTTGCATATAACCTTTAAAAATTCTGGCGTGATTTAGTGTGGACGTCTTGGAATTTTGAAAATTTGATTATAAACAGTTCCCCTGACTGAAGAATTAACTATTCAATGGATGACATTTGCCTGAGAAACGTGTATGTATAGTATGTTCAAACTTAGAATATCATACTACTTAAATTGTTGCAATATTTTCAGTTCTTTGTCTTTGTATACTAATTTTTATGCGTATTTTTTGTCTTCTTGGATATTTTAGATTTGAATGTTAATCATAATTTTGAAAATCCTGCAACTCAGAGCGATTTGTTATGGTTTTACACAACTAACTCTTGAGCCTACTAGAATAACTCCTACTTTTGTGACACTTATTTTTATTATCAAAATTGTATATATTTATAAAATGGTGATACTGATAACAAGAAAAGAAATAATGATTTTCTTAAATAATTTGAATTATTCTGTAATAATCATGCTAAATTTAATTTTAAAACATAACAAATTTCCTGAACTGTGGAAAACTTCAATACTCAATTCAATACATAAATCAGGTGATAAATCAAAAATTGAAAACTATTGATCTATTGCAGTCCTTTCTGCTCTTGCTAAAGTTTTTGAACACGCATATTGTATTATTTACTATGGAATCATTTTAGTAGTATCGTTCAAGACATCATGGACTTATTTCAAAACATTCGATTTCTACTAATTTACTAAAAGTTATACATTATATTTTGGATGCCTTCGTACAAGTGGATGCGATATATACTGATTTTAGCAAGGCGTTTGATAAGGTTGATCATGACGTATTAATAAATAAGCTTTGTGTATATGGGGTTGGGGATTATCTGATTGCATTAATAGTAACATATCTTCAATGGCGTAAGTTTATTGTGAAGTACTGTGTTTTCTTTTTCTGATGAGTATAGATCAAACTCAGGTGTCCCTCAAGGATCTAACTTGGAGCTGCTCCTATTTTTATTATTTATAAATGACTTAACAAATGTACTTAATACAAAATTCAAATTGTTTGATGATTGCAGATGGTCTGAAATTATGCAAGAGTCTCGAATGTTCCGATGATTGTATATGTATATCTCTCCAAAGTGATATTAATGCGGCATTTGAATGGAGTCGTGTCAATAAACTTGACTTTAATATTCAGAAATGCTATAATATAACTTTTACTCGCAAATAACAAATAATATCTTATTCGTATAAAATGAACAGTATTGAGTTAAGTAAAAAAGATTATGTCAAGGATTTAAGTGTAACTATTGATTCAAAACTTTCATACAAATTGCACATTGAAAACATAACAGCCTATAAAGCGCTAGGTATTGTAATAAGGGAATGAAATAATTTTCGTTCAATTGTATAATTATATAGTTTAGTTAGACCTAAACTTGAATATGCTTCGCTGCTATGAAATTTACAACCTGACATACAGTAAACATGGAAAAAGTGCAGAAAAAGTTATTGACAGCTAATGGATTTACAATAATAAACCGACAATTGTCGAATTTTCCACTGAAATTATTTCCCAAATTACAAGAATTTTCCATTGAACTGTTGTCACTGCCTATGACTGATGTCAAACATGAAATTGACGTTTCATTTCTTTCATGTGACATGCCAGCCAACATTGCGTTTTAATTTTTCAATTCCATGCTGTCGGCCAAATACCCTTCTGCTACCGTTGAACTTCGCCATCCGCCATGTTTTTTCAATGTCGTCATATTTGCTCCTGCATTGACCAAGAAAGTCTTGAAAATCCTGCGCAGACAATCTCCTGTAAAAGTTTCCGGATCTAGTAAACCCAAAAAACCAGCAATTTTGCCTGACACTTTTCCAAATGTGATTTTCTCAACGGACTGAGCTGTGCAAAATCTTTCTGAACCTGACCGACACAAAGACATACACTTCCTCACTAGACCCAATGAAGAGAACTAATTTTTTTCCACAACTATAAATTTCTTAGTGACATCTACTTTACTTTCCGGAATTTCAACCATAATAACCGGGCTCCTATCTTCAATATGATTAATCCTCATATTCAAAAGTTCTTCCTCTACAGTCCCCGAAATAACCCATAATCAGAACCACCTGTACAATAGAGCAATAAATGTGCAAATTTTATAGTGTAATGTATTATCTTATGTAGGTATTAAATATTCTTCATCGGAAGCATCCTTCAAAAATTTGGCAATGCCATCCCAACTAAACACTTTAAACTTTTTTGGCTCATAGCCTTTACTTTTTCGTTTGAGAAACGCTTGCAGTTCATGAAACTTTCTCCCATCTGTATTATTATAAATTGTCATCATTGATTTTAACATTTTAACATTGAATTAGGACTGTACGAGTGTAAGAAAAATCAATCAAGAATAAATACATACCATGTCTTGAAAGTAAGCCAACATTATTGTTTCATTTGTATTTTTGTTTTCAATACAGTTAACTTTCAGCCACTGTAGGAATTTGTCATATTCTTTTGTATACTTTGGTCCCGACTTTGTTGGTACTAGTGCGGCACGACCTTTCTTAGCCTTTTGTAACCAGTTGCCAGAAATCTCACTTTTCTACAGGTTTCCATTTATTTTCTCAAATTAATAAATTTGATAAACTGTTATTTACAAAGTTCTCATGGTAATTATATCTACTTAATTATTAAGCAACATTCGTTTAATTTTGAAAGCCCACAAAATTTGGTTTCTTATGAAATAAAACGAAATTTGGTGTTCATATTTCATTAGTATGAAACAAAAATCTTTATCTATTACGTGAGTTATTGTATGTTAATAAATTGGAGCAAATTAACAATCTCTCGGGACTAACATCCCTCGGGAACGCAATCTGTTCTACTCGATAATTAACATCCTCATAACCCTTTTGATACATAAATAACTATTGGCTTTAAAACACTCCCGGTGAAGAAATCGTTTATATAATTTTATAATTTACAAAGTGAAAATGTGCAATATAATCCGCTCATTTAAGCCTGTTAGGAATTTGGTATTTAGATTAGCATTTTAACTTATCTACGAACGAATAAATTTGCTGCCTCATATCGGACAGGGCAATTTGCTTGCTTCTAGTCTATAAAGTCGTTAGAACGAGCTGCAAAACTGGGCCGCTCGTTGAGTTGCAAAATATTTATACAATACCGGTTAAGAAACGACAGAGTTGAGAGATCTAAAAAATCGTTAAGTAGCTACGGGCACGCTGTTGAATGAGCTTGTAATAAGAATTTCTGGAGGATTATTCACTGGAATTTTAAATCCTTCATTTAATGTCACAAATTTGTCCACGGCTGTTGTGACGGCAGAGCTCTGGCTACATGTTTAAAGTTACTTTGGGATTTGCTTTGAATGCTAGTTAGTGTTAAGTTTAGTAAATTGTTCTACTAATGGCTTCAGTATTTTATACAAATAAAATTATATATTTTTTAAACTAGGATCTGATTCTCTAGGTTTGTGACGCAGAAGTATTTTTTAACTTGAAAGGTTTAGTGATGTTTGTATATTTTTGTCACGTGATTTACTAAGGGGTTTTAAGGCTTCATTTATTAAACAAATTATCTATCTGCGTACTTGGTTTGAAAAATTCAGCATTATATTGTCAAGAGAAAGAGAACTTCTGAAATCTTTTGAAGGAAATGAGAAACTGTCAAACAAACTTTTACTGTATCTGTCACTTTTTTCATGGCCTGCTATTAGAATTAAACAATTATTTTTATGTTATGATGAAATTAATGTTTTCTTTAAATCGATTTTGCTCGAAAACGGCACATCCTGTAGAGACCGAACAAGAGTACCTTTTTTATGTAAAAAAATATTAAATTTTATAATTTGATCTCAAAAAGAGAAAATACCCAAAGATAAAAAAAGTGGGGCAATATTTACCTTGAGCCCCCTCAGCATGTGACGCCTCTGAGCAAATATTTTAAGTTGTAAGAACAGAAAATTTTGTAGCATGCGAAATGTATGCTACCCACCAAATTTCGTGATTTTATTTTGAATAGTTCGAAAGATATTCTAGAAAAACCATCTTCAAGATTTCCCATTTGGACGGTTCTAGTCCCCTTATGAAGCATATTTCGGGTCATGTTTATAGGAACTTTTTGACTTGTTTTCCCATGTATAATACATGACATAAATATTGCGCACTAATTTCGGGACACCCTATATACTTTGTTTCGTCTGAATTAATTTTATCAATGCCACAGTGACAGCTACTTCCAGGAACTACTAGTTTTTTGTGTATTGTATTAAAATTGTTATAATTACAAGGTATACAGTTTTTTGTAACATTACGAGAATTATTGATGGTAGATAAAACTTGTTGTGTACGATATTCATGTCGTAAACAACTATTACCATTTCTGAATATTATTAGAGATATTTTGAAGGAATCGAGCAAAAACAATAATTATTTTATCATAATTTGAAAGGCATCTACTAGTCTTGAACGGGCTCATCAATTACAGCATTAAACAGATAATTACTGAAGCTAATGAGACATGATGTTCGCCTCGGACATAACTGACGGTTGTACCTAATTATACCCAACTTATAAGATTTATTTATTGAAATTCAGAAATGCAAGTCACGCCTTTCAAATCAAATAACGAGTACAATTTTATTATGATTTGTCACTGTTAACGACGTCCTGTCTGTATCCTGTAGTTTGTAAACGTACAAACTAAGTTCTAATAATTCCTCAAAAATTAAAATCTGGAAAAAATAATCACATACCACTCGCCGTTTTACCGCGCCTATTATTATTCAGCTAATTTTCAATGATTATCTATTAGTTGGGAATTTATTATTGCCTATTTAGTAGCTGGAGTTATGTCCTATTAAGTATCTCTAAATCGCAAACAAGGTACATAGTAAATGGTTATTAGTGAATGAACTTGGTAGGCTAGATAAAAAGGAACGTATATGGATTGACCAGGGACGTAGCTTCGGGGGATTCATCTAGGTTTAATACAACTTCTATGTAGGTATTAAGTTTATTATACGGTGATAACGATTATGGAAATTTATTTACAAAATTTTACATTTTTGCAGTGATATATAGGGTTGAAGACATATAAATGCTTTTATTTATTTGCTGTATGATAAAATGTACCAAACAAAATATAATTGCCTTGACAATTATCTTTCTCTGTTCAACATTAAATAGGTTTTGAATATGTGACAACGTTGCACACCTACCATGTCATGTGTTCTACTAATCTTATGACTTCTCTCGCAAGATAATAAAAGTTCGAAATAGTTATAATAAGTGTTCAAAATTACCGTTGCTTGCGAGAAACATTCTCTATACACACGTTTCGTAGCCAGAGAATTTTATTCAACTTCGCCGTAAACTAACATGTCATACAGCTCATGCTTACAGGTTTATTTATGTACATTCAAAACATCAAGTATGCACATAAAAATGAAACTATTTTGTTCTAATTTGACATCAACTGCTACTGGATTGCAATATTGTCGTACGTTACAATTTGAAGGATTGTTATGAAAACTTCTATTATTTATTTTATATTGATACAAATAACAAATTACCAACAAATCATATTGTACCTTGTACTTGTAAAACCTTTGACAGCTCTTTATAATAAATGCATATCAGCTGGTGTTTTCTCTTCAGACCTTATCTTGCTTCCATGAAGCAATGCGTGGCTCTGAAGAATGACATCTGATTTGACTGGTGTGGAGAGTAGAGTGCCTCAAGGTTCTATTTTGTGGCCCTTAATTTTCATAATTTATATAAATGAATTTCCACTTGATTTGGGGTTAACGACATAGAAAATAAAGCGTATCTGGCTTGCTGCAGTTGTACTTTGGATAACAAGTAGTTAAATAAATGTATCTATATGTCTATTTATCTATCTAAGCGTGGCACACTTAGGGATGCGTCAGAACTCATGGTTTGCTTTGATTCGTTTGCAAGCTTGATATCATCTGCTAATTTGGCGAGATCGCTTTGTGTTTTTACTATAATACCATCTGCTAATTCTTGATTTGAATGAAGCATGTTGAGATAAACCAACGCTATACTCGATAGAGCAAGCGAGATACAGACACATCTATCTCGCGCTTCATACTGCTGTTACATTTTAATATGTACAATAGTTTTAATATGTTATTATTAAGATGTATATCCACCATGTTTCAAGTTAATAAATATATGCAGGGAATCATTTTGGCATAATAATGTCAATGATATTTATCAGATAGTTAACATTTTAGAAAAGCGTAAAGCTGAATTAAATAAATATACGAATATTGCAGTATTACTGAATTTAGAATGACATTTATATTAACAAATAGATAAGATTTCCTTGTGTAGTGTTTTCTCATGCAACAAAAAGTTGCATTAATTGATACTAGTAAAAAAATATATTATCATTTTACCCGTATAATTATTGGAAGTTTTAGTATTATTTCTTACACCAACTTAAAACTTTATTTTCGAGATAAGACAAACTAATATCTGTAATTTAATAATATTTTATCTAATTACTTGCAGTGCGCAACAAATATAGCATCTAGAATTCGTATTATTACAATAACTATATCATGAACATTTCTTATTTGTCTCCAGCTGCTATATGTGGAGTTATTTTATTTTATTGACGTACAAATATACCTATATATACATCTGCGAGGGCGTATAAGTTATATCTGACTAAAGGATTTCTGTTTAATTATGAAAGATACAATAATATGTAGGTAGGTGTTCCTAGAATTAGGTATTAAGTTGATATTACATATATTGTTTTGTATATTGGACTCCGTTATATTCCACAAAGTAGATTGTTTTTTATGGACTATAGATCTATTGTCTTCTGTTTATAAGATTATGAAAGACGTTTTTTTTAATTAAGTTTCACAAAACTATTTATTGCAATGCAGTTTGGATTGAACTAAGTTTTTGAGAATACCAATTTTGTTTTCCACTATATTCTGGATTCTTAAATTTTGGTACTTTTTCTCACATTACCTTACATATACTTTTGATTTACATGTGTTTACATGAAAGTTAGTTAAAATATTATTTCTAATTTTGACATAAAGAAACATCTTTTGTTATCGAAACAAGTGTCAGAACGTTCTAGTTTATGCAACTAGTTACATAATGAAAACCATTATGCAACAGGTTACGAAAATTTCGTTATGTCACTAATTGCAAAAAAGAATTACCCAAAATACAACAGAAAAATAATAAAGTAACTTTTATTTAAGTCAGTGATTTTATTAATAGCACATTATTAATTATTATTTAATTATAAATATTCACAACGCAGTAGGTACAGTTAGTGAAACTAATTCCAGAAAAAATCTTATTTGTTGAACTTCTGTGATATGTTATTGGAATTACTCGGTTTTCCAAGAATATCACCGAAAATCAAAATACATTTTATAAAAATGAGCTTTTCCGACGAAGAATTTTCTGGTTTCACAGAAGTCACACGCCTTAATATATATGAGATATATGAGAAATGGGCCATTAAAATAAAATTAAGGACATAACTGGTGAAAAAGTTCGATTAGCATATTGCAACAAACTAAGTTAGGATCGTAAACCTACTTCTTTATGGAGTTATTATTACATGTTAAAAATAAAAATTTGCCATGCTCGAAACAAAATCGCAGGAAAAAACCAAAATTTTAACTAAGGAACATATAACAACATTTTTAAAACAGCCTACAATATTCTTTTTACTTTCTCAACAAAATATTTGTTTTTAAGCCTTACCAATTTTTGGAATGGCGGGTGTCTGTAGAAGAACAGAATTGACGAAAATGTTAAAAGAAGGTGTTAGGGATACAAAAAGAAATTGATAGAATGTTTTTATAACTCTAAGGGATATAGAAGGTTTCGATTTAATGGATACTATAGAAAATATGCTGAAATGAGAGCTCCAAACTATACACATGATCGTTTCTTTGTTACATATAGAAATAAGAAGAGTGTTAATACACCTATTGGTATAAACACAATTGGGGCAGTATCCTATATAAATTCCAATTTATTAAAACTTTCCAACACTAGACAGTATACTGGACACTGCTTCTGACGTTCCCCAACGTCTACAGAGTGTCCGGAAATGATGAGCAAAAAATTCAAGGGATAATTCTAGACCGAAAATAAATGCCATCTCTTTCTATAACATTTTTTCCAAAACTGATTATTAACGGAGTTACAGTTAAAATTTTATTTTTGATATTTGTAAATAACTTCTTAAGAAATCCAAATATTTACATAAAATTTGTAAATCAGGGGTTTTTGCGGACGAGAAATTCAAATATGTTTCTAATTTTGACGTCACTAGTAGAGGGCGCCACTTATGGCACATCATGTTTCTTTTAAATGACAGTACTTTTTTGCTGCTTAGTGTATCCATCTGACTATTGAAACAATCGATTCTCAATCGACATGATAACCTCCATCATATTGCTACGGAAGCTCACCTACCTTTTTAGTTTGGTAATTATGTTCCTATTTGCGTTAGAATTTATATATTCTGTAATACCTTTATTTTGACGTTTCTAGAACAATTCAGTCCATATTCGATTTAGTTTCCGATACGTTCTCGATAACGCGGAATCTTCGAGAACCCTAAAAATATATATAAGCGGATCGGTTTTGCCGGTACAGTTCAGTTTGTCAGTTCTAAGTTTATATTGAGCAGTCGAACGCGAATAACATAAACATCAAAGTAAAGACTTGACAGTTATGAATTTGTTTGAAGTATAATTAAGTAGTGACAATAATGTTTTCTACGCGGCTCGTTTCAAAGCTAATGTCAACGTAGAGGTTACATTGGTGTCAGAAGTGTGACGTTCCATAAAGAAGCTGTTTGGAGTAAAGTAGAATGAATGCCATTGACGAGATCAAGAGCGACGGAAATGGAGGAAACAGTTAACGGCAATGATGAAAGATATGAAAGAAGATTTGTAAAAGGAAATGAAAAACAATCAACAGGAAATGAAGATCATTCTAGAAAAAATGAAAAATAATCAGGAAGCATTAAGACATCAAATGAAAACCAGTTTACAAGAAAACAATAAGAAGCTGGAAGAGGCAGTTTAATGAATGAATTTGAGGAAACTGTTGAAGAGGAAATTAATTAATTAAGAAGTGAGGTACAAGATAAGATCCAGGTGATAGTGAGTTACAGAATGAAGTCAACAAAGTCGTAGAAGAAAGTATAGTAAAATGAGAACATGAGGTTACAAATCTAAAATCCCAGTTGTCCGCGAAATAGCTCATTAAGCATCGAAAGCAGTTTTCTTCACCTTCAGAAGAAGAAAAGGCTATATCAGTGATAGTTTCATGACTGTTTCAATTACTGTAAATTAAAAATTTGGTTAAAATTTATTATTAAAAAATGCGAACAAATTGTAATTACTTATATGGTTATTAATGTTACTTAAAAGATTCTGATTCTGTAAAGATTGTGATAATGTTATATTTTAATTATTATAAACTTGTTAACTTATATAAATGGATCTCTATCTGTCTATTATTATAATTTTATGCTTCATAGAACGAACCATTTTATTATAGTTATTATCACAATATTAAAATTTTTAATTAATACAAATTTTATCTGACAGCATTTTCAACCACATCAAGCTCGTGAAAATATCTTTAGAGTATGCACTGTATAGCTCTTTTGTTTAATACCGTTTGCTGTCGACCAGATGAAGAAAATCGTGCTCTGTATTGTCGTATGGGGGTTATAATTATTCGAGATTCTTGGACACAACCGTGCAGCACGTCAATGGTCGCTGTCGGATTCTTAATGACCACCACTTGATCCCTGGGTCGCGTCCTCCTGGGTAAACGCGGGTCCGAGCGGACTGAATCATTCCGTTTTATTAATGAAATTAAAAGTCTGGCGTGATATTTCATTTGTCAGATGTTTTTCGGGACATTTATAATGCCGCGGTACTTCTCGTAAGCGATTACGGACAAAAGCGAACGGAAATTCGAATGAAGATGCATTCTTCAAAAGAATAATTTATCATATTTGCTTATTTTGTAAAAAAATGTATTAAAAACTAACTTAAACACTTCAGACAAGTCACTCGACACTTTGTGTTTTTTATTTGTTTAAATTTGACATGGAATTTATAAACTGACCACTGATATCACCTAGATTATTGTTTCTTAATTAGCGTTCCAAAGTTGGTCTATAGTAATGATTCATAAATTATTATTTTTTCTTTCGAAAACGGTACGCATGGTACACTTCTACCATAAATATACAGGGTGAATCTTAAATAAGTACAAATATTTTAACCAGCAATACAGTTCACTGTGTAGAGCACATAATTAATAGAGCATTTACATTAACTCAGTGTCATTAAATTCCAATAGGGCGCTAGCGTCAAAGTTAGGTATTAATATTAAAGTTCTATGGTCTAGTTCACGAGTCTATGGTTCGATAATTTTTGTTTGAATTCGTGTAAGACAAATAGTGATTGTAAATCTAATTTGCATACGTATTATCAAACTCACATAACGTTGTTTATTTGCATTTTACATTAGCAACTTGGAAAGGGAAGTAAAACAACGTTATTAACACAGAAATTGTAAACGTTGGAGTGCCTAAAGAATTTCCTGGTAATTATTAATTTAAACCTCTTTGTTTTTTAAAGAATTGAAATTTTATAAATTACGAATCGATAAATAAGGGTTAGTTGTCGCTCAAATTGCAAAAATGTTGCATGTAATATGCCTAGTAAATAAAAAAGTACATTAAATGCCCAGTTTCTGAAAAAAATACTAATAATATATAAAAAAATCAGTGTTTTAAATAATACATGTCACATATATTATATATATATAAATAATAAACATATGCAGTTTTTATTTGGTATTTTTATTAGAGTACAAGTACAATACAGAAAAAGTTGAAAACCCTGTTAGGTGTTTCAAATGGTTTTCATTCAAAAATTTGAGATATGTTGTGCCTTTTTGTAACTAATAACATTTTGAATAGCCATATCGTAAAATAACTTGTTACTGCTAGATGCACTTGCTATACTCTCAGGACTACCGGCGTTATTATCATCCAAGTAATTTTCGTATCATCACATTTAACTCGTGTCACATTTCTACTTTTTTCCATCTGCAAGTTTGCTTACATTTTCATCTTGTTTTCGCCTTTTCATGTACCTTTTCATGCGGTCATTATTTTTTCAGGATTGGTATCGTATTTTCGTGTACGGGTAAATATAATGTTGAAACAGCTGTTTTTTGAGAATTTTCCATTGCACCTAAAAATAAGAATAAAACCTTATCAAATAATGAAAAATATACACTGAAAATAGATCATGTATGCTTGTACTTACCCATATTAGTAATAGTATAACAATCTATTGTGAAATGTTTTCAGCAGATCTTTGTGTACTGAGTTGGTTTCTTGCTGGACTCAATTGTTATTAACCACTCTTTTCAGCATTATTAGGGAACTTGCGAAACATGAACTCTTTATTTTTATTAGCAACAGATAAACACTGCGGTACACAACAGTTATATGGCATGTTTTTTACGCAAATTGAAACACAACAAAAATTAAATAACAAATATTTGTGAGGTTAGATTTAATACCTAACATTGATTGCGCCGTCTACATGTATAGATTTTTTACAAAAAAAATCAGAAATAAAAAAGTCAAATTTTAAATAAATTTCGTGATTTTTCAATCAAAAACTTGTTGAGGGCCGCTGATCCGACTACGATCTAATATTTTTAAGAGGTAAGGGGGAAGACAATTCCACAGCGTTGCCAATGTTAATGACTAGAATTTTTAGACATGAAAAGAATGATTGAAATATGTCAAGTTATTAAAACATTAACTACCATCTCCTCCCCTTTGCCATTCCTATACCTGACCAATAAATTGAAAATATGAACCAGATTCTCTACTCACAATCACAGTTCAATCTAGAATATGGTTACCATCCATTTTTACTAGACTCCAACTGATTTATCACAGTCTGTTATCGTTATCACTATCACTGATTATCACTACTCAACAAATATGCTTTTAGCATGTCAACCTTTACACTGTTTGAATAATGCGCCATATTTAATTAAATACACAAAACACTTAAGAGAAAAACACTGCCCTGTTAAAACAGATGCGTCAAGCAGTGCATTACTTGAAAAAACCATTAGCTTAGTTTGGTTTTAGAAGATGCAAAAGTATCTCATATTAACTTTCAATTTACTTGTATTGAAATTATCAAATTCCTTTCTACAAGTATCTATTACGTGTTTTGTTTCCACTTGCCTTTGCCACAGCTTATTCTTTTGCCCTGGACCATATTAGTGCACCGGTGCACATAACCTCCATCAATCCTAGAAGATGGGGCTGGTGCGGGACAAGTCGCCTACGACACCAGTTTCTTTTTTGCATGCTATTGACTCTGCTTTTAAATTATTTACGTTACCTTCTCTTGATATTGAACGCATACATCAAGCTAGTTATTTTATTAATTCATGTTTTGTGTTTTATTTTTTTAAATCTGCTTCACCCACCTACGAAATATTTGTACTTATTTAAGGCTCACCCTGTATATTATGCCGAATGCGCCAGTCATTTATCTCACCCAGGTTCTTGTAAAAGTAAGCAGCAGTGGAACTCTGTAACTCAAGAAAAATAGAAAAGGAAAGAAATTAAGAAAGAGAGAAAATTTCTTTCCATTATTCGATGGTACTCTATACAACATTTTCTATTGTGATCGAGTGAAGTCGCCAATAGAGAATTTTTGTATTATCCATCCTGAAAACATTATGATTATTTAGGGAGTTTTAAGTTTTACCATTTTTATGTTGCCATGATTGAGTCGCCATTGTTCAAAATACATATATGCAAAATTCAAACCTTTTGCGATAAATTTACCGGTTGATCTTCTTTACACTTTCTTTCACTTTTATAAGCGGAATTAAATGGTTTACCGGATTTATCAATTGTGATTTATTTTTTGCATTAGTTCAATTCATATCTAAAGAATGATTGATCCAATTTATAGGTAAAATATTAAAAAATTGCACTAGATACCAATATACTATACAGGGTGATTCTTTAATATTGCGAAAAATTTTAGGGACAGGTTCTTTAGATAAAAATAAGAAAAAAAGTTCCCATTAGCATGTGTCCGGAAACGCTTCGTTTCCGAGATACAGGGTGTTAATTCAAAAGTCATTTAACCGATTTATTAAAACACGAAACGAGTAGTTATTTTTACTCACTCCTACACTCACAATGTGACAAATAGTAATCAACTATTGACAAAAAACAATTATTGATAGTTGGTGGGCATTCCAATTTCCAAGCCAACTGGGACTATTTTGTTTGAACACGATAAAATAATTTAATCACACGTCTATCAAGACAGATATCCTAATCGTATAGTTAAAAGACTTTTGAAATAACAAGTATTAAAAGTAGATTACAAAAATGAACGCCCTGTATCTCGAAACGAAGCGTTTGCGGACACATGCTAATGGGAACTTTTTCTTATTTTTATCTAAAGAACCTGTCCCTGAAATTTTCGCAATATTAAAGAATCACCCTATATAATAAGCTTATTTTTCTAGGTACCTTAAAAATAAGATTTAGATGCCTTTTAAAAGATCGTGTACTTCGCCATAATCCGTTTAAAGCAGGGCAGATTATAAACGCTTGCTGTACTCTATACAATATGTGTGTGAGGACAAATGTCACTATTGACGAAGATGAAGTTGAGAATGAAATAGACCCATATATCCAACCAGAATTAGCTGGCGGAGAAATTTTTCAATTAGGACAGCAACAGAGAGGGCAGTTAATTAAATTGTTGTTGACAACTAAATAATCTAATTTTTGTTTTGTTATTAATATTTCATTAACAAATTAAATTATTTTTGCAAAATTTTATTTTGCTACATCCCAGGAAAAAAACAAGTTATTTCTAGTTTATTGAAACAACAACAAGTTTATTGAAAACATAAAGAAACAAACATTTCTCATAGTAGAAACACTATTTTCTAAAACAATTACATGTACGGTAAACAAAAATTTTATCCACTCGTTGCCTGCGATGTGAATAGTACATATAATATATAGCTTTAGTCACTACAATTTTTCTAACAAATAATTTTCCACGTATTGTTGTATTTTATTTATTTATTATTTAAATGATATGACACAGACTTCATTATTTAAATTGTAATTATTTTTATATTTATTTTTATTGTCCGTCACATAACCAATTAATCGTATACAATCGTATATCAAGGAACACCAAGGAACACACATGAAAACTACGAAATCCTTTAGGAACGATGCGGGAAAGACGATAAACGGCGTTTCTATTTCCAAGTATTCGGATTTGAATTCGGAAATTGCGAATTAGGCCGAACGACCTTACAGAGTAGCCCATAGAAAAAAAGAAAGAAAATTTCTTTTCTATCTGTTACAGAGTTCCACTGCAGTCATCTTGAGGAGTAATTATTTTAAATTGTCGTTTATGCTCCCTCTATACAAGTTCCTGAATGATCCACGACCTTGCCGCTTTAAAAATTTTTTATTCCCTTGTAAGTCCAGTTGTCATCGCCTAGTTGACACTTCGGGCGTGATTCACAACTAAAAATTGATATTATGACACGAGCCGGTATCATGGAATAACTGATTTCGGTGTCTCCATTTGGTAATCCACGTGGGAGAGTCAGCTGAGAAGTGGCTAGTTCGTAGGTAGCGAACTTTTCAAAGTTAACGGAATCCCTGGGTACATATATGAAGAAAACAACTTTTAAATTTGATACGTCACTTAATAGCGTTCGACGACGTAGTCGCAACAATTAATTTTTATTGGCAATAACGCTGGAAAGAGACGTGCGCCGCCTCTCACCGGCTTTTAAGGAAATAATATTAATTTCGTTTTTCTAGAAATTAATTTGCAATGCCTTATGGAATTGCGGATGGGGTTTTCATTGGGCGCTGTAAATGTAAACTAATTAAAAATAAAATATTGCTTTTATAAACCTGGCGTTTGTAATTTTCCGCAATCTCCAGAAGAATTCAAGAGAGGTCTAGAGGTGCAGGAAGATACATTATTCGTCGAGAAAAATTATTAGATTTTTCATTTACAATTTTAATTTATTAACAGTATATGATTCTTTAGGTGAAAAATTAATTAAACCTCCAGCCAAATTAACCCCAATGAAGCAATTATTTTTTCATATATATGATTTAATGGTATAGTACCTTAATCATTCCACAGTTGGAATTCTCTGTTCATTCATTCTCTTTAAGAACACCGTATTCTTGAAAGAGTGTTTTCTACAAATACAAAGAATTTTAGACATTTAAGAACTGAATGATATAGAGCTTGGCAAATAACAGTAATATTATCTCATGCTACCTGCGAATATTCAAAGGTATCGAAGTAAAACGAATGTAAAATATAGAAAGATGATCTCAGCAGTCAATCTGACCATTCAAGAGCTTGTATAGAAAAGAAAGTGCAGAACATTTGTGTCTTAAATTTAGACTAATTAAATCTATTTTTTAACAGATTACAAGCTATAACTCTCTCGGGATATACACTATCCACTTTAAATACTAGATAATTCAAAAATTTTCTTTCTATCAATTCAATATCAACTTTGTAGCGTCTATAGAAAGGATACCAGATCACACAACTATGCTCAAGTTTACAACGAACATAGTATAGTATACTAATTTGAAAGCATCATTGTTATTAAAGGTTTTACAATTTCTAATAATAAATCTATACATTTTCATCGCCGCACTGATCTTCAAAGAAATATGTTGATTGAATGTTAGCTCATGTTCAAACAGAATTGCAAGATCTTTATAGGAGTCAGTGTGATCCAAAACTATGACATCTTTTCTGTAATTATAATAACAAATACTTTTCTTTCTACTATATGAAACAATTTTACAGTCAGAATTCAGGTACAATTAATTCTTATTACACCATGTCAACTAACTGTCATTTTGATCTCTTGACAATCCTCAATACTTTTTACTGTTTAAGAAAGGTATTTTAAGCTAATATGTATCAAATCTCCTACAATTCCTATCAATGAAGTCATATGTATGTTCTCTGATACCAAACATCTAGGTATGCTAATGAACATCCACAGACAAAACTCTATTCAATAATTATCTAAAAAATTTAATATATTTACTAACCTCTGGAGTGGGAACTCGAAATTCAACCACAATAATTGAGATCTCACTTATTTCTGCGTTTTATTAGGATCGCTTCATCAGGTGGCCTCCTTTAACTTGAGTCAAATATCTAACTATAAACATGATTATACCAATAAATTAAAATTATTTGAAATTGAATGTCAAAATGAAATATCGACAACGTCAAACTGATTAACTGTCAATGAATATAATAACATAACATAAAATAAATAAAAATTAATAAAATTTTATCTTTTATGTATAGTTTTTTCTCATATATTTTCAGGTATTAACAATATTGTGTGAAACTAACTACTCAGTGGACAAAAGCCCCAACCTGCGTTGAATTACACCCACAATATCTACCCATATATTCCTTATTATTAGCTTTTGTAACATTTTTTACTGTTTAAGAAAGGTATTTTAAGCTAATATGTATCAAATCTCCTACAATTCCTATCAATGAAGTCATATGTATGTTCTCTGATACCAAACATCTAGGTATGCTAATGAACATCCACAGCCAAAACTCTATTCAATAATTATCTAAAAAATTTAATATATTTACTAACCTCTGGAGTGGGAACTCGAAATTCAACCACAATAATTGAGATCTCACTTCATTGATAGGAATTGTAGGAGATTTGATACATATTAGCTTAAAATACCTTTCTTAAACAGTAAAAAATGTTACAAAAGCTAATAATAAGGAATATATGGGTAGATATTGTGGGTGTAATTCAACGCAGGTTGGGGCTTTTGTCCACTGAGTAGTTAGTTTCACACAATATTGTTAATACCTGAAAATATATGAGAAAAAATCCTCAACATTATTAATATCTCTATAAATCATTAATTCATCAGCAGAAAACAATTACGACAATTAAGAACATAACCCGAATCGTCTATGAACAGTAAAAAAGTAAAGGGCCAAGGTTAGACCCCTGAGGCTTATGTCTTCAATATAAGTTTCGTTGGAAATTTAAATTATCTGATGTGTATCACGTAAAACTATTTTGAGGTTAATGCGTGTTACTCAAGGAGACTGTACGCACATGCAGTTTCTCGACAACCCTAGGCGGCCATTATTTTAATGAATGCACTCCAAGGAAACCTCAATTGATAGACGTAATTAAATTTGCTCGATGTGAGATTATGCACCTCGTTGCTCCTTTACCGTGAATAATTTATCTCTATAGGTTGCTGCATTACCAACTACTCGGGTGACACAAGGACGCTGGAGTCTAGATATTTTACGGTCTTACTGCAGCCTGCTCCATTATGGTCCGATTACGGTTTACTTTCGTTGCTGAAGCTTTCGAAGATAAAGAAATTGTAGAGTGGAAATATCAGAGGGGGTAGGTATCAAATAAGAAGTTTGAAGTTGTACTGAAAAATGTTATATTATAATGTTATTACTATTATTAAGTTAAAACACCAGACTATATGTTTTACGTCGTTTATTATATACTAGTATATACAGGGTGTCCGGGAAAATGTGGGAAATCTCTCAGGTGCAGATAGAACATAAAAATATAAGATGACAAGTTCCTATAATTTTTTTTATAAATGCGTCAAATAACATTCTACATCATGTAAATGGTAGGAGCAAATACAGAACATGTTATTTTGAATTGGAATAAAGCGCTGAATACAATAAATGAGTAAAAATTCTTTAGAACTTTTAGTTTAATTTTTTTCGATGAACTTAAACCTACCTGTATTTCCAATTAAATTTGCATTACAACAGAAAATAATTAGATCATCGAAATTGAATCGAGGTGACTAGATCGGAGTTGGTTCGCGCCCAGCTGCCGGTAGACCGTATATAAGCTATATTCGTGGAGAGGATTGGCACCCTCTCTGCGGGTATGGTAGGGTTGAATAATGTTAGCTTGGGTCAATGTGAGAGATTGATACCGGTTGATATTTGACTACCCCCCTAATTAATGAGGTTTTCCAGGTTTCCCTCATTCCTGCACTGAATAGTGGTTAGGGCTTACCAACGTAAGTCGTTCCTGGGCGCAAATGCGGCCTGCTTAATAATAATATGCCGCCCCCTCTCCCGCACAAGTCTCCGACCTCTGGGCTAATCCCTGTGATTAGAATGAGGGGTAGAGATATTATTATTATTATTATACTATAAATAAAGAAATTAAGATAATGAAGCGTTGGTATTTCTTTAATCCATGGGCAGCTCCTTATAAACAGCAACTTATTGTGAAAAAAAAAACAGTGGTGTGCCATTTTTCCTGTTAAAAATATTAAATTCTTGCTATTACGTACGCCACGCATGGAAAAATAAATAAAAAGTTAGAGTGGAAACAGCATCATCTTACTAGATAATAATATACCAAAAGTCAGTGTAATTTCATTAATCAATTTTGCCCTTAAATTTCGATGCAATGCCCTCAATTCAATAGTTCAACATTAGATTTTGTTAGATCTTCTTTCAAAGAAAAGCCAGTCTTTTTAAATAATTTCTTATTTAATTAAAAACAGTAATCATAGTTTCTAGCGACGCAAAAAGCATATTTTCTGTAACTTTATTATACACCAAATGTCAGTGTAATTTCTTAAATCTTTTCTAGATATTTAGAAAAAAAAACAGGTTTTTGATTTGTCTTATCTCGAAAAGGAAGTATTTTCAGATTCATAATATTATGAAGCTATTAGGTTACAGAAAGTTTACTTTATGAAATCAAGCATTTTTAATAATGAATGAGCTTTTAATATAATATAAGGACAATTTTGTAAAACTTTCATTGAAAAAGAAGGAGGTATTAAACCATTGTTCTTATACAGAGTAATTTAGATCTTATTTAAAAAAAATTGAATGTACAGGGTACTCTTAGAAATACAATTTTCTAAAAATAAAATCAAAAATAGCAGTTCAATAATAATATAAAAATACACTTCCGCACGGCACTGGAAACTGGTCCAGTGTAAAACCTGATAAGGCGTATAATGGGCGACCGAACAAAAAATTGAAAGATATTCCCAAGGAAAGAAATAAATTACATTTTACAACACATATTTTAATGCAGAAAATTCAACTGCTTTTGCCGCTATTGTTATTCATTATTGATAGAATTAATATTGTGGTTTTAATTAGTAAAATAGTTTGACATACCTGATGTTACAACAAAATTTTGGGCCCGTCTTATCCAGTTTTTACAAACTAACACAAATGTTTCTGCTTCTTGCCCGTTTTGAACTTGTAAGTTATTGGTAGCAGCTATGCTACATTTGCGTAAATCATGAATAGTGTCCACTTCGGTGTGATATACTTCATTTTTAAATATCCCACAAAAATAAGTCCAAATGATTTAAAATCAGGAGATCGTGGTGGCCATGGTACCGGTCCTCCTCGTCCAATGCCCTGGCATTTGGACACGCTGTACATGGTATCGATATAATTGAGCCTCGTGGACGTCCTGGACCTCCAGCTCTTACACTTGCATTCACTGCATAAGTAGCTGCATTTGTAATGCTTCATTAATTTTTTTCTCGGAAACTATAAGCATTTTACAAATGTTGTTTTACGATATTGACTCCATTTTTCATGACACATCTATTCCAAAAATTTTGAATCACTCTGTATATTTATTTTTTTGTTTTTTATATCCTTCATTTAATATCTTTAAAAATATAACATATTTCATGAGTTATATGATGTGATGTTGCATATTATCAATGAACATGCAATATCTCGAAAACCGCAAAAAATAAATATACTGTATAATATATTTTTGTTCAGTGACGGTCTCTCCAATGACATAAAAATATACAGGGTGTTCTATTTGAAAAGCTAGATCTACATCTTGAAAATGCGATATTAATTTTTTTTGTAATACATGCTTTACAAATATTTATTAAAAGTTCCTACAACTACCATTGATACACCCTTTTTCGTATCTCGAATAATAATGAAGGAAAATGGAGGAGGGGGGTTAATTTTCGTTAATAAATTTTCGTTTTGCAGTATAATAATTTTTTTACTTGCGTACTGTAATTTTTTCTTAATAGTAGTCCTTAATAGACAATTATTTCTTAACGTTAGATGTAATAGAAACAACTGAATTATGTATTTACTCACACTCTACAGACAACATAATAGACATCAATCCACTAGTTGTGACGGCGACTGTACATACAACAATCACTATTAATTTTTTACATAGCTACATGTCATTAAACGCTGAAGTACTACCAATTATTAATTGTTACTGCGGCGCTCGACATGATACTTGCTCCGTGGAACGAATGCGAATGTGCTCTTTTCATTATGCTCACCGAAAAAAATCGACATGGCAATATCTCATGCCTCTTTTTTATCGCGATATTGAATACTTAGTAGGTCGCATACTTCCAGAGAGTCTTGTACGTTTATTGTACAGCAGAGGTTGCAAATCACTCGCGTCGATGGCTTGTATAACTGTTGCAAGTGGATAAAACGTGGAAGATAGGGCGATAATACTCTGGTGAACTGTGTGCTAACTCTATTTAGAAATAGAAGCTCATACATTAATTTTCCGGTATATAATTACATTTAGGTCAGGGCAAAATATCGGTAGAAGATCTAATTATTGTACTTCAAAGCCATCAACAGAGAAGCTATTACAGGGTGATTCGTTATCGAAAAATGGAGTCAATATCGTAAAAAATAAACATCCTTATAGTTTCCAAGAAAAAAATTGTTGGAGTTGTAATATTTTATTAACTTTTACGTCGTTGGGCTACTGTGGTCTCTAGCGTCATCGGAATGTAGGCCATTCCGAATACTGAAATCCGATTGCAGTTTTAATGTTTCTACGACAGTGTTTACATTAGTTTTTCAAATGTCAAAAATGGCTTAGGTGTATATCAAGTCCGAATTGATGGATATTGTTTTAACTTATGGTAAAGTAAGACAAAATGCTTTAGCAGCTTCTCGTCGGTACGCAGAATGATATCCCGATACGGGGAATTTGCAACTGAATTGTGGAAGAGTTGGAAGTCCATGGCATCCACGGCGTATTACAGTAGCTGAGGAACACATTTTAGAAACTGTTGAAGACAATCCTCAAATAAGTACCAAGCAAATTGCTCAACAAGGACAAGAAGTGTTTCAATCAACGGTATGACATATCATACATCAGATTCAATTATATCCGTACCATATGCAACGTATCCAAGCGTTAATACCAAGGGATTATCCCTTAAGAAGTAGATTTTGTGAATGGTTGCTGCAACAAAAAGCTCAAAATCCAAGATTTACAGCTGACGTGTCAGTTACAGCTGCAGCTATTTTTAGACTAAATGGTTGAATGTAAGTTGAATGATGTACACTTTCTGGGCTGTTTTGTCATGGTCGATGCTTAACTACAGACGTTTCACCATACTTAACAGATGGCATCTTCAGTTCTTCTCGTGTCTTGAGCGGTGGCTGAATGGTTAGCGCGGTGTCTAAGCATATTAAAATGTTGAAATAGCCAATATGGTTTGCTATGGTTTGCATATCCATGTAGATGGAAATGGTACTGATGAGTGTATATGGAAACATTTTGAATCATCCAGCTTCAAATCCAAGAATATTTAGAAATGTTTTTTAACATCTTTCAGAGTAAGGCTCATTTGAAATAGGTCCAGTTCCTGGAATAATAATAAAAATAATAATGATAATAATAATAATGATGATAATAATAATAATGATAATAGTTCTCCTCGACCACCAGCTTAGGACGATGTTTGTGATTGAGTTCTCGACTCCCGCAGAGAACAACATCGTCCTAAAAGAGGAGGAAAAACGGAGGAAATATCGAGATCTTCTCTCCGAGCTCCGCAGGCTGTATCCAGACCACTCTGTTAAGATTGTGGTGCTAATTATAGGCGTCCTGGGTGGAATGAGACATACGTTGCTTTCTGACTTAAAGATCATACCGGCTTGTCGAAATTCGGCAGAGATCTTAGCCGGCAGAATGCAGAAGGCAATCGTCCTTGGTTCGCTACGTCTGCTCAGAACACACGATTTACGGGCGCAATGATTACTGACTCCACGGAGTGGAGAGTGGTCATTGCTTGACTCTCCAGAACATCTCCGAATGTGTCGGAGCCTCGGAAGGTGTTTACTGGAAAAAATAATAATAATAATATCTCTACCCCTCATTCTAATCACGAGGATTAGCCCAGAAGTCGAAGACTTGTGCGGGAGAGGGGGCGGCATATTATTATTAAGCAGGCCGCATTTGCGCCCAGGAACGACTTACGTTGGTAGGCCCTAACCACCATTCAATGCAGGAATGAGGGAGTCCTGGAGAGCCTCATTAATTAGGGGGGTAGTCAAATGTCAACCGGTATCAATCTCTCACATTGATCCAAGCCAACATTCTTCCACCCTACCATACCCGCAGAGAGGGTGCCAATCTCTCCACGAATATAGCTTATATACGGTCTACCGGCTGCGGGGTTCGAACCCACAGCGATTCAGTCACCTCGATTCAAGTACTGACGCCTTAAACCGCGCGACCACTGACCGATCCGAATATCTTTGAGTGTTAGAACGCTTAAGTTAGAGGAAGCTATTCTACATGAAATTGAAAAATCTTAATTTTTAATGTGAATCATAAATTGGTTTGGTCCGTTCTGAAGCATCAACAGTTCTAACCATATCACATGTAAAGGTTTCAAGTCTTACTGCCGCGAGGTATCCTACAATTTAGTCACTGGATTTTGCAAAAAAATTAACAAAATTTTGACTTTACCATTGGCATATTGTGTACCGACGAGGCTATTTTTTCCAGGGTTGCTATAATGAACTTCAACAATAAACACGTTTGGTCCCATGAAAACCCTAATGCCATGATGGAATCTCGATTTCAACATCAGTTTTCTTTGAATGTATGGGTGGGTATTGTTCGAAATTTTCTTATTGGGTCTTACGTTTTACCAAGAATTTTAACTGGTGAATTCTACAGACATTTTCGTAAAACGTTTAACTTGAACTCTTGACGATGTTTCCTATGCTCTAAGACACATAATGTGGTTTATGCACGAGGGGGAGACATTTTAATTTAACTGCTCGTGAATTTTTAAATGAAAGATTCGGTAATAATGTGATTGGGCGAGGCACTCAGGAACAAGATAAATCTTGGCCTTCCAGATATGAACCCTATTGACTTTTTTGTTTGGGAACATCAAAACATGAGTATATAATATTCACATTAATTCTGAGGAGCACTTACGTCAACAAATTATGGCTGGTTGTGTTAAATTATCTCAAGCGGTTTACAAATCCAAAATTAAAAACTCATTTTTTTGTTTAATTTTTGATACTATGTGGCTGGACAATGACTATTCTAAGACCGTACATTTATATAACAAAAAACCCTTATTTTTGGCCACAGAATACACCCCAGGATTTCTGACATTTACTTAATAAAAACCCTGTATAATAAGT
This sequence comes from Monochamus saltuarius, assembly GCA_025584915.1. NCBI lineage: Eukaryota > Metazoa > Arthropoda > Insecta > Coleoptera > Cerambycidae > Monochamus > Monochamus saltuarius. The sequence goes on from CM046728.1 coordinate 9,387,410, forward strand.
GTAGTGTAGAGTATTAGACCGTTTTAGTGACAGTACAACTAAGCAGTAGTGTATCTATAGTGCAGTGTATATAGCGTATATCTGTATTCAAGTGTGATATCCGCGGAGTGCACATCAGGTAGGCGTAATAGGGTGGTGGTGGGTTAACGCTGTCCAAACGGACACTATCCTACAATAATTGTGGAGAGCATGGCACGGGTGAGTTGATAAATTAAAATAAAGTTCAATTTATTTTGTCTCCTGTAGCCCTCATCTTGTAACGATCATAATTTAGCAGGCATTATTTCATTATTATTTTTATTTAAGGCACAAATTTGTAGTCAGTCAATATCGACTCATGGTGTAACATTTGGGTGCTAACCAACCGTAAGCAATAAAATATTTGTACCTACACAATACACTGTCTTTGTTGAAATCACACACCCCCACAGTTGGAAGAGAAAAATTGTACAAATAAGAAATATTCGCTACTATGGTGATGTTAGGTATTAATCTTACTTCAAAGATTTTTCTTAAAACCTGTGAAAAATTCAAAGTAGGTATCTGTCTTGTTAGAAATCGATCTCATTGGCCATTCTTATTTAAATATCTATCAATTTTGAATCCTTAATTCTGTAATTATAAAAGCCTTTTAAATTCTCTAACTTCTACAGGAACTCTAAAATATAGTATGTAGTAAAATAAATATCATGCAATGTATGTTTCTGTCACAATCTTGGCGTACTACGTCTAAATAGATTCCCATCAGCTTTTTTTGGGTAAATTTCGGAGGGAATCTTGGTTCTAGAAGGTCTTCTTTGGTGTGTGCTCGGCAACTCGAAAACGGAGAAACTGGTGTGCAATTTTCTACATTTTTATAATACGTTCGTGTCACTTTCACTGAAATTTTAGTAGAAACGTGCCAAGTGGCTGTGTTTCTGTTTTGTGGTGATTATTTTATGTCGTTAGAAACACAATTGCAGCTTCAGCTGGATCTAATCCATTTCTTGCACGAGTTCCATAACACCGATGTCAGATTTTTAGACAAATCCAAGTCTTCAATTTCATCTGAAGTACTGAATTTTCTCGTTTTTTCCATTATTTTGTTATATCTTGTTTTTTTCTCTATTATAGGGCTTTGTTATATCTTGTTTTTTCTCTATTATAGGGCTTCTTTCGGAAGGCCCAATTGCTGACATTGAGCTATAGTTATTATTTTTTTATGGATTCCTTTATAGGTAGTAGCACAGAATATATAGCTAACGCTGCGTAGCTATATTTTCTGTGTTAGTAGCTGTGTGAAAGCTGAAGACCATCATACAAGTTATCTACAGTAACCAGATAAGCTGCTCATATTTTCTTACCATTGATTGTTATTATTTTTACTGCTACGACTTTAAATTCTCAGGATAAGGACATTTCAAAATAACTCTTTTATTGGTAAATTAAATCAGATTTCTTATTAAGGTACTATAAATTCAAACATTAATATATGGTCCCATACTAAATCAGGTGAATTAATAATTTTGTGCAACTATTCTTTTTTTTTTTTTTGGTGGGAAAAGAAGATTTTAAGAAGAATCCTATGGGGACAGAAAACAGAGGAGGACTATGTAAGGAGAAATAATGAGTAAATATATGGGATGTAGCGGGTAGCAAAAATAGATGAAGTTATAAAATCCAAACAAGTGCAGTGGCTAGAGCATCTAGAACGAATAGGAGACGAAAGGATAGTTAAATAGTAGGGAATAAACATAACTATAAGAAGAAAAGAGGTAGACCGAGGAAGCTATGGAGAGAGGTAGTGGCAATAGATCTAAAAGAAAAAAATGTAACGGATTGGAAAAGAAAGGCGAAGGACAGAATGGAGTGGAGGAGAATAACACAGCTCTGGGCCTAAAAGGCCTGTAAACAGCTTTGTATATATATATATATATATTCTTTTTTGTACAGCGATTGAAAACTCGCGTTGTGGTCCCGCTAGAATAGTCTGCTATTCTGGATAACTTTACTGGTTCTCGTTTGCAAGAATTAGAATTTATTAACAGAATCCTATCGGATTTTTTGACATAGGGTAGGTAAATGGTTACTGGCGCTCATATATTACTAATCCAGTTAATTTTACCACACGACCAGCTCCGACTGTGATTAGCCCAGTGTTTCAATGCTCCTAATCACCAAGGACCAACAACTAACATAGGAGTGGTTCTTCCTGAAGAAAATGGGAAGGTAGCAACCTCCTGTACTCATCTAAGTATTGTCACTCTTTACCATTTTGCAACTATTGTATAGAAATATGTCTTACACCCTTCTATGATGACCCCTTAGATATACTATCTGACTGAAAGAGGCAAATGCAGCGCGATTCATAATTTCACAGCGCGGCGGCGCGTCCCTTGATTGGAAAAGTGTGCGCGGCGAATACCGGTGGGTACATTAAATGGTATATCGAAGAATCTCCGCATGAAATTATGATGTACTGTGATAGTTGAAACATCGCGGTAGCCGCAGAAAGGGACTTGGCGTGGGCGTCGCGTTCCGCACCGCTTGCTCGCTTAGCGAAACTTACGCCGGATATAAATCTAATTTTTTTATTGGCGCGAGGCAGCTCGTAGTAAGCTAGACGGCCGTAAATTAATTGGTGAATATCGTACTTCTGCGAATCCGGCAAATGATGCTGAACCAGGTGGTGATGTATGAGTATTATTTCAGAGGAATGGGGATCTATCCGCTGGAAATACAGGGTGGCTGTTCTAATTCAAATCACGTTTTATGCAGTCTATCTGAAAAGTCGTGCGCATTTCGGAATTTAACAATGGAGAAGTTGCATGAATTTTATATTGGTTTGAAATGTATTACAGCGTAACCTTTTAAACATATTGAAAGGTCAGAAGATTGTCGAAAACGCTATATCATCGGTGTAACGTTACACGTCGTTCAGCGTGGCTTGTTTCTCTGGATGCACGTTACGGTATTATAGAATAGAATAGAATATTTATTTTACTTAGCAACAACAAATGCTATTTACATTACTATACATACACAAAAACATATTGGTGATGTAAACAGACGTTTGTTACTTGTATTTTTACGTTTTTATGTCGTAAATACAGTGTAGGTAATACCATAATTAATAGTAGTGAAGTGGTGAACATACGGTATAGATAAACGTAACTTATTCCTTTACAATATAGATTCGCTGGTCGGGGCATTAGTCCGCAGAGTAGTTAGTTTCACACAATATTGTTAATACCTAAAAATATGTATATTGTCACGGAATTTGACCCACTCACTCCCCAAACCGACGACGGTGGTATCGCAAAATGCTAAGATTGTCCCGATCGCCCCTACACGATTCTGTTAAACAAACAAAATGCCGTGGATCGAGACGGAACTGGAACATAGACGAGAAGCATTCGAGTCGTTCGGGAAATGGATCTAGAGATGCTAGAATATACCTGGAATATTCGTTGGGTCTATAAAAGAAGAATAAACGGCCGAGTTAGTTAGTCTTGTATTACAGTCTGAATTGAAGTGTTTAGTTGGAGAGATCAAAGTGATTTAGATAGTGATTAATTAAATAAGTTGCGTTGTAATTAGTGTTCAGTAGTATACTGAGTAGTTAATAAAGAAGTGATTATTTAACGGATTGTTTTTCTGGTAGTAAGAGAAAGACGGATTGGGAAATCCGTGACAATATAAAAAACGATTACATAAAGGGTAAAGATTATTTAAGTAGGTATTTGTCATATTTAAAATAAAATTCATTGACAGGTTAAAATCACTTTTGACATTGTCGATATTTAATTTCAAATAATTTTAATCTATTGGTATAATAATTTTTATAGTTAGATATTTATCTCAACTTAAAGGAGGCCACCTGAAGTAGCAGTCCTAAAAATGCAGAAATAGGTTAGATCTTATCTATTGTGGTTGAATTTTCGAGTTCCCACAGTTTCAAAAGTGAACTTAGATATTTATAGAGTATTTTCAGTAAACCAGGTTAGTAAATTTAGCTAGATTAATTTTTTTTAGATAATTATTGCATAGAATGTTGGGAATTAATAGAAAAAATTTTGAAGAAAAATCGGAAAAACCGTAAACTCCGAATTTTTATTTTTCAATGGAATAACCGAGTCTAGACGAACACAGTCAGTTTTTGGGGAAAAGGCTCTTTTTATTTGATTTTAATTAATCAAAGCTTCAAACTGCTGATCTGCTGTAGCTTGACAATGACTGAACCTGTCGATAAAATCTCTGCACATTCCTGATTGTTTCAGATAGTACGAGTACTTGCCAGATCTCGTGACGAATGCGTAGCTTCAGGTCTTCAATTTTGTAAGGACTGTCATAATACACCTTGCATTTCAAGTTTCTCCATAAGGAAAAAGTTATCGGAGGTTAAATCAGAAGACTTTGCAGGCCTCTCAAATTCCCCTCTTATGCTAATCCAACGATGTGAAAATTGATGGTTCAAATAGTTTCCAACACATGGTTGCATGCACGCACTTTCCTGTATAGATGAGAGGATGTTCCATCAACTATAAGATTCGGCTGTTCTGTTGAAAGAGAGTTATTCTGAGTTTACGGTTTTTTCGATTTTTCTCCAAAATTTTTCCTACCAACCCCCAAGATGTTGCTCACCAACTTAATCAGAGAGATCTAAGCTTCATATGGTTCAATACAAAAGGTGGTTGTTACATTCTTTAAGATCGTGGTTTACCAAATTTTATTTTTTTTAAACCGGCCAGGTGCAGAGAACATAGTGATCTAAGCCCTCAGATTTGACAAATTAAGCCTTTATCATTATTATTTATTACATTTATTACTTTTACTAGTCTATAATAACTGCTTAAGTAATAATTTACTGCTTCTTGGGACACGAGTCTTTAGATATTTGAGGGATGTCGATCTGTATATTTCTGACGGCCTACAGATGTCAAAACATATATCTAACAAATCCATCTAAAGGATATAGATTGCTGGCAAATTTGATAAAGAAACTTTGACGGATGCGACATGTACGTTAGTGGAAGACAGCAGACTGAGAGTTTGCACATTTGATCCACAGAAAAATCCGTGGACTCAATGCGCGGGTTAGAACTGTCAAAAAATCAGGTAACTTACAGGAAAGACTTTGAAAACATATTCTAATTGTCTACGAATTGTGTAAACAAGTGACGGGACTCTGAACCTCCACGACAGCTTTTAATTTTGGTGAGCCATACGCGTGCCCTATCATGATAACCATTGAGCTACAGAAAGTTTTAACTCATATCTATGCCGTGACACTTGTTTATGCACTTACATAAACGCTGTTTTCTAATTGTGTCAGAAAATCCAGAGGCGTATTAATTAACTTTGGAATCCATATATCTCGAAAACGACGATCTTGGGTCCGTATGCTTATTTAATAAAATTATCTTATTTTTCACCATATAATAACATACCTGGATATTCTTGCTAGGAAACACTGTGTATAACAATTGCATATATTATATGAGACCATTAACTCTAACCTCACATTTAAAAAACTGTGCACTCTATAAAACAACAATAGGAAACGACGGTACGTTTATTGACTTGCCACTATAATAAAGTTTTTCAGTTTTAATTGACAATCGATGGTGTAGATATATCTGGAGGTATTAATTCCTGCCATAAAATTTACCAGCATTCACTGCTAACCAATGAAAATCCTGCTTTTAAAAGCAACGTGTAAACGGTACCGTCAAGTTGTATAATTTGATATTCATTTACTCTTCATTTATTTACAATATCCTTATTTCAAGTTGATACGATAAATAGGAAAGCTTTAAAATGATATTTACCTGTAGTCTCGTATGTTTAACGGGCCAACAAAAGTTTTAGTTCAGTTGTATTCAAGTATTATAACTAGTACAGTACATACATATGTAACAAATACCAGTACACTGTTTGCAAATATTTGCAGCCATACTTGTTTAAGATATATATCTTCCACTTTCGTAATATTAGTTATATAAAGTTGTGTCACGTCCAACTACCTAATATATCAAGATGTTGAAAAAGTTATTGCAATAGCTTTTAATAAGGTGTATAATAGACTTATGAAGTATGAAGAGCATCGCGAGCCAAATTTTGCTCAAAACGAGGATAACATGACTTAAATGACATTTTAGGTACTAATAGCATGCTTTAAAAATTATACTTCTACTGACGCTTGTAGAAAAAAGATTATTAAACGTACTTTCTAAAAATCAATAGACGTTTACGTACGTTTTTTATTTCAACAATCTTTATTTCGATACTAAATTGAGTGTTAAGAACCTTTTATTATTTTAGGTAAATGCAAAAAAATCCTCGAATCAATATTTTATGTGTCGGTATGTTATCATTTTTGTATATGTTATTAAATCGTATCAGTTCTGAACTAGACTTACGTAGTTACCATCGTGGTGCTTTTACACAAATTGTCGGTACAATCACTTATGCTTATGGCTATATAGAACTAGAGGAGATATTTAGCGATAAACACACGTAAAAGTTTGTGAAACTGTGCATAAATGCCATTTTTTATCTTAAGAGTATGACGCTGCGTTAAAGCTCACTGAAGCATTTACAGTATCTGCAATATTTGTCAGATCTGATATTTTAATTACCGTACACGTACATGGACCGAGTACTTTACGAGATACTCGAAGTGCGATAATTGAATTGTTTTGACAAAGAACCTTGAATAGCTTAGAAACACGACAATATATCGTTTTTTTTCAATTGTAAAAAAGAACACGTATATATTGTACAATTTAAACAGTACATACAACACATAATTATACGAGTATTTTGATGTCCATTCTGACTTCCAATTCCTGCTTGTGAATTATTATAATACAAATACACTTACATATTCATAATTACTAAACTTGGAGAGAAAGAAACTAGGCTATTAGCGTTCTATCACAGGTTATTATTGTTTTGATTTAAAATGTACGTTTAATGTAGGTATATATCATAACAACCGTTCATTTTATAGCACTTATCTACTTCCTTAAAGATAAACTTGAACAAATAGTGAATGTAGAAGATTACTATAGGTTAAAGCGAATAAAGATAAGGATTATTAATAACGTCTAACCAATGGTGATAAAATAAATTACAACCAATAAGAGCGAAATGAAATCTTTAATAATCTTTAATAAATTATAATTTTGAAATACAATCTTTGAGGGACATATTTTTTTGGTATGTCGTTATTTTATGACGCTCTCTTGACTTTTTTAGATGTATTTGTGTTATTGCTAATTGCATAAGAAATGTAAATTCCTCTGCATCTACAGTCTACACTAGTCTAAGATCCAAACTAAGGTCGCCCTTCGCCCAATTTTTACGGAATGCAAAGCATTTTTTATAAAACTTAATATGTAAATAAGAATAAAGCAAATGGGTAGGCAATTTATTTCGAAGGAACTCGAGATATGAATGGTTCAATCAAGCGATAATCGACAATCCCTTCCTGCATATTAAAAATTGGAAATGACCAAACATGAGTACTATCAATGTTATACATTCAATTCCGTGTAAAAATAGCACAAAATCTAATTCGTAAGGGATAATCCCTTGGTATTAATGCTTGAACACACTGTACATGTTACGGATATAATTGAGCATCATGTCTGATACATTACACTTCTGATTAGGACATCCCATGTATTTGTTGAGCGATTTGCTTGATACTTTTCGGAGATTCTCTGCAATAATATCTGAAATTTGTTCTTCAGCTGTTGCAATACGCCGTGAACGCCCTGGACCTCCATCTCTTCCACGATTCGGTTGCAAATTTCCGCGTTGCACTACCGCGGTAAAAGTAGCTGCATTTGGCACATGTCTACCAGAAAATGGTTCTACGCACAGACGAACTGCTGAAGATTTTTACCATTTTTGAGGTCGCCTGCATTCCGGTGATGCTAGAGGCTACAGTAGTCCAGCTATGTAAAGGTTGAGAATACTACAACTTCAGTGCAGTTTTATCGGAAACTATGAAGATTTAACAAAATTTTCTTTAAGATATTGACTCCATTTTTCATGACACATCTCCTCCAAATTTAATGGGGAAGGTTGTGAATCACCCTCTTTATATAAGTATAAAAAAATGCTGCTTTGTAAATAGACAGTGTAGAGAGAATATCATTTTTTATATATTCTGTAAGGTTGTGAAGTAAATCTTTTATTCATCTAAGGAGACATAAGAATTAGATATATGATCATATTTTCGCAGTCCTCTGGAAAATTATACACAGCAATTTTCAGTTCTTTAAAGGTCAGATCTTTATCTGCTGAAAATAAAGCAGGCCAGTATACTGCATCACAATATGTTAAATGTAAAAGACTGAGGGAATCACATAATTTAATTTTATGTAATACGTTTTTATACAGGTAGAGCAATATTTTTTTTGTTAAAGAAGCAACTTGTTTACCAAATCGCAACTTATCATCAATTTGTACGCCTAAACTTTTAACTTGTTTTACCAACATTAGCAATTTATTACATAAAATAATATTAACATCAGGGTCGCTTATGATTTCTTTATTCTTTAATTATGTGCTTTTGCAACCATTGTTATTAAATTCAAGTCTTCATTAATATGTTCTGAAACTAAAAATCTATTACAAAAATTAAAAGCATAATAATAATTGAGTATCATCTGCATACTGGTGAATTTTGCAGTGTTTCACATAAGGCATGAAATCAGCAGTATATACAGAAAATAAAATCGGGCCAAGTGTACTACGCTGAGGTACGCCCTTATGCAATACTTTATAAGGTGCAAAATTGTTGCTAAAACCCCTGTGACACCTGATTATCACTTTTAAGTAACGGTATGCTTTGAAGCAAAAAATCTCACACTGAAAAAGAAGATAATTAAAAAATAACAAAAATCACATCACTATCGCGCACTTCCGCATTTTTTAACGTTTTGAAGAACCCTCTGTTGTCGTTCTCAAAAATTGCTAATGTATTAAACGTAAGTCAAGTTTGACAGTTTAAAATTTGTTAATCTGCTTCCATAGGGATGTTAAATAATTTTTAATTTATTATAACTATAACCAACAATGATCAATGTTTCTACATCTTTAAGGGCGTAGAAAAACAATTTGAAACTATCAAACTTCACTTACGTTTAATACATTTGCAATTTTTTAGAAAGAAATCAGGGTTTTTTGAAACGTCAAGAAATACGGAAGGGTTTATTCTTATTAATCTTTATTTTTTGCGGAAGTGTGGTAAAATACCCAATCAAACTAAAGAAAAAATTAGATAACGGTATTATATTACCACCTTCCAAGCAGATGCGAATGTCCCAGTCACCTATGTAACAATATCACCTATTATTTATTTGAAAAACCTTGTAAATGTATGGGATAAATACCAGCTAGATGAAAAATGCCGATTTGCAACAAACTAAACGCAACGAGCCTTAAATAGGATACGAGTTGAAAACGAATGTGCCTGAATTACCCGTCGTGAATAAGCATGATGAAAATAACAATCAGTAGTGTGCATACGAAACGAGGATTGCGACACCTAAGTCGTTAATGGTATCAGATATAAATTTTATTGCAAACAGAAACCGTGACACCGACGTTATGATCCAATAATTTTCAGCCCGATGTTCCTTTGTCATTTATTTGGGTTGCAAATATTCATATTTTATTGCGACGCGAATTTATGCAGCGTCACCGGCATAAATTCCAGAAGAAAAATAATCCAGGGGCTACTCTCCCCCTTCGGGTATTTTTAATTTTATTGCCCATTAATTTTTACATAACGTAACTTTATATTTTCGGTCTTATGACATATTTTATTGATGGTTTTAGACGAGATGATCACCCATAAGTATCATATTCGTTTCATCTCATTGTTCCGATAATATTAATACCATTTTCAGAGATAAAGAAATTGTAATTACATCAATAAGAATATTGCCACGGCTACTATTAAGAAAGTTTAATTCATAATACCACGCTTTGAATTTATAGCATATTACAATTAACATTAAAATTTATCTCAAGAACGATTTTGTCATTTTGACTGGGATTATTTAAATTCACTCAATAAGGAGTTTCTGAAGGGCTACATGGGCCCACAACTTCACCAGGTAGGACCTGGGGTTTATTCTAGAGCACTCGCAGAGCAATACGTATGCGAATTAGATATTTTTATCCTTCTTCTCACAATGATGATTAAGAAAGACAGAACCATGTAATTCGCATACGTATTACTCTTCGAAAGTCAAAAATATACCCCCTGGATTATTTCAGCAATTGCCATCTTGCTGGACAGTGAATCTTCAATATAACTTTCGGCTACCGTAGTCGATTTCCAACCACCATGATGCTATACAGTGATAATATCACCCTCAGCATTGGCCAGTAATGTTGCCGAAGAACGCCTCATACTATGTCCGGTAAAGCTTTCTGGATCACGGATTCCAAGAAATACAGCCACTTTTGAAAATGTTTTCGAAATTGGGTTAATGCGTAGTACATTTTCCAGCCATATATCGCAAGAAAAATTCCCCACCGGCACTTTTAAGTCACAGATTGATGTATTTTCGAATCATTTCTGCAGATTGACTCAAAAAGCTTCTTCCATGATCGTGAAACTTCTTGAAATATTTGTTTTCGTATCCGGAATGGGTAACTGCCTTTTTCTTGGACATGGGTGATATCCAAAAAGATTAATTCAATAGCTGGGCACACACGGGAGGGATTTTTGAAAGATTTACACTGGCGCAGACCAATTCGTTCTGTTTATCCGGGCGTTAATGACCTACGACGCCGACGGTCGAAGGCGGTGCAAACATCAGATCTTGGGCAGTTTCCTACCGTCACATATATCTCCCTTTTAAAAATCGGCAGGTTAGTGGGTAACCACGTGTTCACGTGTTTAGTGGACCATTTTTACCGGCGGGTTTGTATTGTAAACAAGTGAAAATGGAGTGGACGAAAGCGGTTGTATCTGAGATGATTGAACTATATAAAGAAAGGCCTTGTTCATGGAAAATAAAAGATAAAACTTATTTAAATAAAAATCTAAAGAGGCTAACTTATGACGATATTTTAAAAATGTTAAAAAGTAAAAATCTTGAAACTGTAACTGTCAAAGTTATAAAAATAAAAAATTCAAAACTTGCGAAATGCCTTCAGAAAAGAAATGAAAAAAGTAAAAAATAGTAACAGAAGTGGGGCAGGTGCGGATGAATTGTATGCACCGTATTTAGTTCGTTCATCGACCATTTTTTCACGCACTTGATTCTATGTCGCTTTTTTTTTCTCTTCTGTAACTATTTCTAATACGCACAAACCCATTAATGCAACCTTTTTTTCTCTTGTTTGAACATTTTCTACACAAAAACTGTGGTAAGGATTTTATACCAGTATAAAAGTTCTCTCCCACCGTCCTATCCCCACAAACTTTAAGTAATGTTTCCACTAACCAACTGATCTGGGGGCCAATTTTTGGGAATCTACGCTTATTTGCGTATGCTTAAGATGCGCACGATATGAAATGTATACTTTTCTTTGTACCAATTTTTGGATGATATGCGCAAGTCAAAATACGTCTGAGTTAGGCATTCGCAACATTACGCATGGTTGATCAGGCAACACGGCAAATTGATATAATATTAGTTTATAAAGAGGTTGTGTAAACTGTCGGCTTTTGACAGTGACAAATTTATTATTGACCAATAGTTTACCTGATAAATGCTTAAAACAATTTAACCCCCTTTTTCCAAGATGGCGGCCGAAGTTGGAGGGTTGCGACCCCGCAAACTTCAAGTTAAACTTTTTTGACCCCTCCTCACATTCAAACAATAAAATTGCGTCCTCTAAAAAATGCAACCCCAAATGTAACTTTTCAATGGACTAGATATCTTGTTAATCGAAACATCTTAATAAATATTGTACATGATTTAGATTTATGATTGGATCTCGAGGGTTATGCAGGTTGTTTGGTAGATTTTGTTCTCTGCTATTTCCAAATTACATAGTACGAGCACATTTATTAATTCATTCTTTTTATTGATTTGTTTATCACGACAAGAAACCACAAAGTTCATACACAATACTAAACAACTAAGACAGATGAAAGAAAATAATAACAGTCGATATTTTCTCAAATGTAGGCACCCCAACGTATACGCAACCTGACATCGGCGAGTTTCTCGCCGCTCGCAGTGAAGCGTATAAAAATGTGGGCATACGCAAAGATGCGAATACTCAAAAATGGGATTTCGTACTCTTCGCACAGTTACGATAATTTTCTATAGTTGCGAATGGTCAAATTGGCCGCCAGATCTTTCCCAAAACGGATCTGTTAAACACCAGGGTTTAGATATTTCCGTTAGTGACAACTGAACGATCTAACCTAGACCAGATCGGCAGATACGATCTGGCAGATCTGGACGGCGGGAAAAATCGTTTAAAATTCCCTTGGTGTATGGGGCTATTGCATCGACAAGCATCTGCGGCTCCAATGATCGTTGCCACCTAGAAACAGTTCATAATAAAACACTGAATGTATAAATGAAAATTAAAATCGTGTATTTTCTACCTTAACCGTAAATATTCCTCATCCGGTGCTTTTTTCAAAAATTCTTCGATTTGGTTTCTCTTCAGGTTCTTTGCCTTCTTGGTTTATAATTCCTTGATTCTACTTTCAAATATAAAGTAAGTTTACCATACTTTGTGCACTTTTAACATTGATTTTAGCATGGAATATTTTGTTTACATTGAAGAGGCAGCAAACCGTTTTACCACATTGAAAGTAGGATAGTAGCACCTCTATAATTGCTCCTTCTCCTATGTCCCTCTTTTGCCTGTTATTAAATTCCGTCAATTCCTTCTCGTATACATTTTTGCATTTCGGTGCTCACAGACGTAGTTGCTTCTTGGGTTTCTTGCTGGATTTCATCCGAAATGAAGAAGTTCTCAGCATTCTCACTAATTTATTGTGTAGGTTTTGCATTTTTTTCATTCTTGTTGAAAAATAAACAAAAGCATGTCATAGAAACGATTCCGGGACTTCTAGAATTCAGCTGACAGTCAATATTCTTGATTAATATATATTTGTCAAATATGAGGAAATACGAATTACGAAATATATTTAAATAATTTATACCATCTATTGATCCCTCAGTAATCGTAAAATATTCTTGGAACATGAGTGTTTGTGTTCGTATTTTTGACACTAATAAATGACTGTAAAATGACTACTGTAAAAATGCGATTTCTTCTCCCCACATGCTCCAAATACTCCAACGATTAAGACAACTTTGGCTAACAGGAATTCTTTATCCTCGGTTTGTCTCATAAAGTCGATCTATTCCTGTTGCGTAAATATTTTTGATTTCTTTGGCGGATATCCGAAAGCTTTCCTTTTAAAATTGCAATTAGATTTATAAATTTTCTAATATCTACGTTTTTGTTCAGGTAAATCATGGTGTGGAGCATCGAATATTTACTCTACAAAGTTAACGGTCTTAATATACTGTATAGCTTCAGGAAATAGGTTAATAGCAATTTTTCAGTTTGTCGGATACTAACATGGATAGAGCAGCTTCAGCAGCTTGTTCAGTATCTATGAAATTCGTTCCGAAATCGATGTGTTTTAAACACTCGACGCATTGTCCACAATTTTGCGTCCTGTGCTTAAAACGCACTCTATTCGTAATTTGTTACATATATCTCGGAGTTACCTTCACAGCTTCTGCACTCTTTCGTGAAATGGCTTCTTCTGCAGTTTCAAAAGCTAAACAACGTCCCATTGATGTCCATAATAGCTAAAACCAAAATTAATTCCTGGTCCACTAGAATTCAATTATTTGAGTCATTAGTAGCCAGTACCATAACGAATTGTGCACCAACCTGGGCTCTAAGGTATACAGACTTACTTTATAAAAAGGATGCTATTGTTACCACTAAATACTCCTGACTATGTAATTAGAGTGGAGTGTGGAAGATTAAAAATAATATAGGTATAATGTATTCAAGTGGACACCGAACTGGCCTGAAAAAGTTTTGAAAATATCTGATTCTCGTCTTCCTAAAATTTGTCTTAAGAGGCAGGTAGAACTCACTAACTCGGATATAATGTATAATTGGGCCCTTCAGTTAAAAAAATTGTATTCGTTTGTTGAAGCTGAGGCCACTTGGAACAACCTCTTGTACTATTGAAAGGAAATACCAAAATGCTGCTCTCAAAATTCCGGGAAAAATTGTTTGTTAGTGATCGTAACCTTCTTCAAAGGACAACTTTTATGCCACTTTATAACTTCTTTGGTGTGACCTCTACAAGTCAGTCGTACTTAACACTGGGTTTACCCATTCAATATCTTAGGACTATCGCTCAATAATTACGAATGTGTAATAATATAATGATTAAATTTACATACAACGGTTCCACATACAGCATTAACCCGAACAACAAATGTACGATATGTAACAGAGATGAGTTTGAAGCAATTGATCATCTCCTTTTTGGCTGCCCTATATATTTCTGTTTGAAAAACTGTGATTCGGTCTGCTTGCAAAATTTACAGGTCTTAATTGTATCATTAGAAAATTTAACTCGTGATTGCAAGTTACATTTGGAATATTTTGAAGTGCCGTTCATTTATAATAAACGAATAATATGTCTATATCTGTAGGTAGCCATCTACTATTTTTTATATTTTTACTTGCTCAATTACCACTCTTTTTTTAGTTTTTAATTTTTTCTTTGTTCTCTTTTTTTTTGTAACACAAACTTAGCTATAAGATTTACAATTTTCAATGTAAAGCAGGATGGTATATGAAGAAATGTATTTTTCTTATTTTGTAATAAAGGAATTGAATTGAATTGAATTCGCAACTTGTTACATAAATAGTTATTTTGCACGAACCGCCAATTTATAATACAGATGAAAATAAGATGTTTTCGAAGAAGTATAAAAAAATGATTTTACTTTGTTTAATTTCGATGTATCGACGTACACAATTCTTAAAGTAAATGTAAGTGTTACAACTACCGTATATGTTACAATAAACATGCGTTTCCAATGTCTATGTAATAATATGTAATGCGTTCTTTGTTTGGAATTTAAATGCATGTAATGCGTCAACATCCATTTTATTTGCGAAGAATAATTTGTTATTTTAATGTCCAATTTTACGACAGGAAGACATTAACATACTCTTAACATACATTTTTCGAAATTACTTGCCTCACGGCGCGGCGCAGCAAATCATTCCAAGACCTTGATCGCCCTTGGAGACATGTTGTCTTTCGATTTCTGTAATTTGCATACGCCGATTCTTCCTTATAAAACATTCCTTTGTTGTTTTATAAAAATTGCATTGTAAAACGTATAGTTTGTGTATTGTTACCGCCATATGTGTAACAATTTAGTATTATTGTCACGTCTGAACGAAGAAGACGGCTTTTAGAATAAACGGCACGACAAGTTCAAGGACGAAATCTACCTGTTCCCTTGCGCGTATGCAAATTTTGCATAGAAATGTGTAACAGAGCTGTAAGTGGCACTGATTGTCGGAAAACGACCAGTATGGTTTCGTTGTAAACGTTATTTATATCAAATAAGTATTCCTAGAATGACATAATTAGAATTTTATTTAGCTGAGTGCGGTCACAAACTGTTCTTTATGTTTCCAGTTGTCAAGACACTCACTAGTAAAAGAAATAAATTACGCAAAATTGTTAAATAATATCTCATCATCTAGCTTTTTAATTTTGGATGATCAGTTGTCGAAAGATTAATATTCATAAATTATTATATGATGTTTGTAGCCATTTTAGTAAAGAATATAGCAAAAGGCAAAAATTTGAGTAAAACATTTAGGTAGCATTTAACAAATACACAGTTTAGTTCTGTATTTACTTCTGTAGATAGTATCGTTTGTTATTAAAATGGTGTATACCCACTATTCAAAAAAGAATTGAAATAAGTCATCTTTCATCCGGAATAATAATAATACTAGAACTGCTGCAAATTTATTATTTAATGAACATCCCGATAGCTATGTGTTCCATGATTATGTCGAGGAACTAATGAAAAAATTTCGTGAAACTGGGTATGTGGCAAACAACGGACTATCCAAAATCCGGTAAGAAATGCAGTGAAGTTGCTGTTTGGTCCATCATACTGTAATGGCACCATGCTGTGTTCTAATGTTTCGGCGTTGAATCGAATGGCGATATTAGCGAGGTTATGGAGCAAACTTATATTATTATAGTTACCATTTTGTCTTTATTCTCAGAAACATCGTGCCTCCCCATGTGGGAATAAAGAGACAAA
Source organism: Monochamus saltuarius (assembly GCA_025584915.1). Taxonomy (NCBI): domain Eukaryota; kingdom Metazoa; phylum Arthropoda; class Insecta; order Coleoptera; family Cerambycidae; genus Monochamus; species Monochamus saltuarius. Next base: position 9,403,729 of record CM046728.1, read on the forward strand.
ACCCGCCAAAAACCAATGTAATGCAAGAAATACTAAATTTATACCATTGGCGTACTTAACTCGAATGAGTGCCATTTTTAACGTTACTAATTGTTTGTAAGTACATAAGTTTCAACTTTGAAATCAAAATTCTTGTTAAGTATTGAGCGGAATTATAAAATTTAAAGTATGTTGTAAAGAGAATTGTAGGAGCTTTCAAAATAAATATTACTCTACCCCCAATGCCATTTAAACATTTTGGGGTGATACTAACCCTTGCTTGGGGGTGAAAGTGGCGGAGTCAAAAAAACAGCAAAGAATGTCCCCCTTTAATCTAAAAGCGACGGGTCTGAGCGTTTTTCTACAATCTTGACGCAGTTTCTGAAAATGGCTCTGTTTCGTTTTCATCTGGCCACCTTGTATACAGGGTGCCGAAAAATAGTAGGTCAATCCGTTAACCATAGATAGCTGATATAAAATAATGGGACTTTCATTATGCCACTTTTCATTTATGAGCCCCATTTTATAAATACAGGGTGTCAAAATGTAAATGTCAAAAAGGAAATTTGTCGATAACTCCGGTAGAATTAGAGATATTTGTTTGAAATTTCGCTAATATTTTTTTCTTGTAGAGACACACTTTCAGTATACTTTTGGTAAAAAAAATTAAAGCACGAGCGGAGGTGAGGGGGTTAAAGTGAATTATGACCCCCTCAACTTTTTCATACGCACTCCTATGGTAAAACAATATATTTTCTTAGATAAAGCGGCTTTTATTCTAACTTTTCTTATTCTTGTAAGATTTTGATTTGGAGCCTGGGTTATCAGATATTGTAACTTATTTGGACGGATAGTATGGATTTGGTAACTAGTGTTTCAAGTAATAAGTTCTATGTAGGCTTTGAAAACAAAGTCAGATAGGTAGGTACATTTGGTTGTCAAAATAATTTATAAGTTAAATAGAATAGAAGAAACGTTGTTTAGACATTTTTTAATTGAAGTGTTCAATAAGAAATGGCGAACAGAGAAGGTTTGCTATCATTTTCTGAAATGACCGATATGATTTTAATAATGGGTAAGTAAGTACTTATTAAAAGGAATAGGATTTTTTCTTAATAAGTGTCAATTGTAATCTCGAACCTAAACAATTTAATTTCTCTTGCTTTTAGGAAAATGTAACTCTAATGCTAGTTTACCTGCTAGGCGTTATTCGGACAAATTTCCAACCAGGCACCATCCAAAAATGAGATTTTTCTTAAGCTTAGTCAACCGTCTGAGAGAATCTGGCAACTTTAAGCATAGGAGGGTGGGCCAATGTGGACGGCAACTTAAATTACGTCCAAACAAAGAGGAGCAAATCTTGCAAATTGTCGAAGAAACTCCGAGTATAAGTACGAAGACACTAGCTAATCAAATTAATAATGGTGGCAACAATAATATTAAGTCAGATGATGTGCGACGTGTCTTCAAACAGCAATTACCCATATCATGTACAAAAAGTGCAGGCACTTCTACCTTTAGATTCAGAAGCAAGAGTTACTTTCTGTAATTGGATATGCCAAGAAAATAATGATAATATTAATTTTAGTAAATTTATTTTATTTTCCGATGAGGCCACGTTTACTCGTAACGGAGTAACGAATATTCAAAATACTCATATATGGGCTGCTGAAAATCCGAAATTCATTGTAGAGGTACATCATCAAGTAAGGTAAACGTATGGGCAGAAATAATTGATAATTTTCTTTTAGGACCGTTTTTTTTAATTTAATTTCTGTTTGTAATATAAAATATATGCAGTTTGTTTTATGTTGTTAAATGTTAAATAAAATTTATAGTACAAAACGGATTTTAAACTTTATTACAATATCTGGTAACCCAGGCTCCAAATCAAAATCTTGCAAGAATAAGAAAAGTTAGAATAAAAGCCGCTTTATCTAAGAAAATATATTTTTTTACCATAGGCATGCGAATGAAAAAGTTGAGGGGGTCATAATGCACTTTAACCCCCTCACCTCCGCTCGTGCTTTGTTTTTTTTTACCAAAAGTATACTGTATTTCAAAAATGGGGCTCCTAAATGAAAAGTGGCATAATGAAAGTCCCATTATTTTCATATCAGCTATCTATGGTTAACGGATTGACCTACTAATTTTCGGCGCCCTGTATATTGCAAATTTTTTATTTTGGAGTGTATCATGTGAATATATTTTATTCCATTATGAACCTAGTCTGCAGATGTTAAAATACTCTTACATTCATCATTTGCTATATATTAAAAAATCGGGATAAATAACAAGCGTTATCGCCTTACAATCAGCTCATCTAAAGAAACTTATTCAGTAACTCTATTACAGAGAATTGAATAGAACCCGAGCCTGGAGCCGCTCGCCAGACCCCATAGCAAAGCCTATATACGCAAAGCAACAAAAATTGCCCACAATAAATGTCTGAGCACACGGCAAAATATATGTAGGCCTTTTTTCAAATTACCCCATGCGAGCCCATAGCATTATTCATGTATCCATAAACCAGACCTCACACTGACTCTCTAATAGCACCGAGAGATAATGGTGCAGTTAGGCATCGGTCTGACGTTCAAATAATAATGGCATTAGCACCTCACCATGATATTATGGCGTGTAAAATTACCGACAAACTTATGATTAAGCCCATCCAGGCTGTTGATGGAGTCAAGTGCTCGCAAACACAATTATTTGTAATGATATGCACAGTCGATAGTCAGTATTACTGAAATTTAGCCCTAATACGTGCTCCAGAGCTGTTATTTCTTTATTTAATTTTGGTTACACGCCGAATTTCACTTTTTATAGAGATATCATGCATCAGAGTCTTTTAAAATACCCTTTCATTTGGCATTTTATGTAATACCGAATACCGTACATTTTAAACATTTTTATTAATGTATATTTTACACATACACTGAAATAAAATAATAAAATCACTTAGACAATGGGGAGGTGTACATTTAAAAATTGGCGGCTCTTAAAATACCTATTAATTATCTTTGTAATACCCATTAAATACCCAGTAAATACCCATTATTACCTTTATAGGACCCAAAATTACATGTACCTAAAAATACCGAAAAAATACCTATAAATACACATAAATACCCAAAAAATGCAAAAAATACCTTTAATTACCTACAGCTTGTACAGTAAAATACCTCAGTGGTTTACCCCTCGTCATGCAATTTGCCCATTAACTAAGGGTTTCATAATATAGTCGCTCCAAGAATTCAGACGTCTTACGTCATGGCTGCTGAAACAATCATTCAATCAATATGTAACGGGAACTTTTAGTGTAGTATATAGTTTTATTACTCTCAGTTGCAGTTTCTTAAATATTTTGATAAAACCATAACGAATTATTCATTTGTTCGTATGACGTAAGTCGTCTGAATTCTTGCCACTTGCAGCTTCTTTATTACAATTAAAATAGAATATATAGATATATTTGTTTCATAAATTTTACACATATGTTCCATGTATCATTATCAAAGCAACCTATTAATTCGCGACGCTTGTATAATGTTCATTCTTTAGTGATAAAATTATGGGCAATGATGTGGTCACAAATTTTGATCACTCCTGCCAACTAACATTTAATAAACCTAAATTGGTCGGTATTTACTAGTTTTCGCCACAAAAATAGGCTTCAATGTTACAAAATCTTATAATACCAAAATTGTAGTAAAAATTTTGCAATCCGAGAGTAATAGGTATAATGATTTCCAAGTAAAATTAAAAATAAGTCAATATGAATGGTTCGAAAAAACAAATTATTTAGCTTTTCTCTTAGCTAACATTCCAATAACGCATAAGACGAAGTTTAATTAAATTAATTTCGTCTTGAAAACTGTCTTCAATATCCAGGGTTTTTTTAAATTTATACAATAGGTAAATATTTACATATTTATTACGAACTTGTATTTGTCATCAACTAGTAGATAAAAATAAAGTAGTAACCAGGCATTTTGCCCTTTTAAATTCTTCAATTTACTAAGTTCGATTTTTATTACAATAGAAACCTATTTTCAAGTTTGTTGACAACTTCTAAGGAATATGTGCCCATTTTAATTAACCTAATAGAAATAAAGTCCTATATTATTGTACAAATTTACTTGTTAATAACACTTTGACGTAAGTGTGTTTTAAACAGTCTTTTAGAGAACAAACTTCTTCTTATATTTATTCAGACAGATCTTCATGCAGTAGGGTGTTGACATTGTTTTGTGTGTTGACGATCTACGGTATCGTACGGGTAAATCATATGATAAAGCCCTACAAGCGGCATACCACACAATATTACAGGGTTGTAGGAAACGAATTAAAAAATAATTATTGTGTTCATATTTCGCCTATCAAAATCTGAGCCAACACTGCAGATTATGTAAATCAAGCTAGTGATCAAGCTATCGATAAACACACCAAAAGTGAATTCAAATTTGAATTGAGTTCCGTTCCGAAATATCTACTTTGTTTCTGTTATCTTATTGGGACAACATTTTTGTCGACCAATTATTAACTTCCATATTGCTTTGCTAACAAATATAGGTAAATTTTCTCTATACAGAATAGGTCATAAACATTTTTTTATCAATTCTGAGGAAACAAATTAACTTTAAATGTTTGTTGTTATTTATTTTTAACAGATTTAAGATTCATTCAACTCTTTCCATAATTTTCTTACCAGTTCGCCATTAAAATTAGTTGATGGGCGATTTCATTATCGCGGGTGCAACATTTAGACTCATTTAAGGTTTCCTACTAATAAAATAATTTTAAAAAATATTAATTTATTGTCTGAAAAGCTGCATTTGAACCTGTTCTTTTCTGATTCGTTTATAACTATTCAAATGAAATGGATAAATAGTCACGAGAAAGGTTTAATGTGCTATCGCGGGTGCAACATAATCGGCCCACCTTCACAGATCATAGAACAGAAACACAAAAGTCTGTGAATTGTGAAACATTTATTTTATTATGCATTCATATTTTAAAACAGAACAAATTAATCAACCTTTCAGTAATTAAAAAATTATAGAAAACAAAAATAAACTGTGAATTATTCACTGTTTAAGCAATCCTGGCTGCAACGCCAAATTATCGCGGGTGCAACACGTCTAAATTACGTGGACATAAACGCCATTACAATCACATAAATAAAATAAATAAGAGATCAAACAATGTGTGTTACTATTTGGTACACTTCTTTGTTACTTAAGTTAATTATTCATTTTCAAATACGTCAATTTTCGCCGAAAATTCTATTAACATATTGCCATCAATTTTCTTCCTTGGTGCTTTCAATTTTGAAATAATATCTTCAAAACGAACGTCTGCTATGTCATTCACGATTTGAATGAAGTGTTTACCATCAATTGTCGTCAGAACCAGTATCCTTTCTCTTAATCTGATTTTGGCCACCATTTTCAAATTTTCATCGCTAATTTTCCTTTTCATTAAATCTCTCCGTTTCGAATCACGAGCCCGTTATCGACAGGTATGATAATAATAATAATGGGTATCTCTACCCCTCATTCATTATTAAGCAAGCCGCATTTGCGCCCAGGAACGATTTACGTTGGTAAGCCCTAACCACCATTCACTGCAGGAATGAGGGACATCTGGAAAACTTCCTTCATTAGGGGGATAGTCAAACGTCACCCGGTATCAATCTCTCACATTGACCCAAGCCAACATTCTTCCACCCTACCGAATCCGCAGAGGGGATGCCAATCCTCTCTAGGAATATAGCTTATATACGGTCTACCGGCCGCGGGGGTCGAGCCCACAGCGATCTAGTCACCTCGATTCAAGTACTGACGCCTTAAACCGCGCGACCACTGACCGATCTGCATAGAGTTTAGTATTTCAGCTTTTTCATATATTTCTATGATGCAGTCTCTTTCCGTTCATATTCTGTCATCTTAACCAACCTATCTATAAAAAAGTGCAAAATATTAACATAAACACTTACTAAATATAAACCACTAATAACACATAGCATAATGTTAATATTCAAGGCTTGGTAAATCAATAAAATATGATAAATGACACCTTAATCTTAAGAATGAAACTTATTGCACCCGCGACCCTAATATTACGATCGCGGGTGCAACCACTTGAGTCAACGTTTATTTTAACTCAAATTACAATATGCCCTTAATTGTGGTTGATTTAAGTTTTCCTTTTGTTTCTTCTTACTTTTATAAAGTTTCAAAACATTAGCACTGTATTTCTGTGAAAAAACTGAACCTTCATATCTTTTATATCGCGGGTGTAACAAACTAACAATGGTTTCTTGTAGTCAATATTGCTTGAAAATTAATAATAAGTACTTATATGTTTTTGCATAAACAAATAAACAATGCTATCACTTTAAGGTTAACCAGCACAATGTAAGCTCAAACTATCCGTAACAGCGGTTTTGCACAAGTGCTGTAAAGAAACCGATGTTCAGTTCGCACCGAACATTCAAATGTTATCGTTTCTAAGCGCACTAAAAATTCAAATATGAATTTAGATCCGAAAAAGTAGTTTTATTACTAAATTCATATATTTTACTTTATATTGGCACCAAAAAATGTAACAAACACAATAATTCAGAAATTGATGAAGACAATCGTCTCCAGCGGAATCGCCCTGATGTATCTATTTGAACCTGAAGCTATGCCTCAATTTTTCAAACCGGACGTCAAGACTACTACTCGGAATCGTGGTGGTATTGACCCCGTTGTTAACAAGAGTTACATAAACTAACCGCAGTAAATGAAGGATTGACGATTAATATATCATAATAAACTGACGAGCGAACAATAATACGAAAATAAAACCTCCGTATCCTACAGTTTAGATTTATGCAGTAGGCAGGACTGGCAACAATACAATGTCGAACGTTTTTTTAATTTTATTATCCGAAAGCAGAGATATATCGCCATTGTTCGCGTCTCGAATAAATTAAATCGTTAACGTTTATAGTGTTTGAGTCTAATTCGATCGGTGAATGCACGGGAAGATTTAAGGGTAAGGCATCCTCCTCGATTTATTTATGAAGATAGTCCACGGCGCCAAAAAAAATATTGTAGTTAGGTTAGTTGCTTTATGATCCACTGGTTCACAATTCATCATAATGGCCATTCTCTGATCGACGTGGATTATAGTGTTCGCACTAGAGATACCCAAATATGCAAGTAAAAACATTAAACATATACGCATAAATATGCACAGAAATTAATATGCACAACATATTCAAATATGCAATTAAAAATATTTGAGAAGTGCGGAAATACGGGTCAAGTCAAAGCAAGCTGGTGTCTATTTTCCGTTTTTAACATTACCAACATTATTAGTGGTGATGTAGTGAACTTACAGTATTGTTAAACGTAACTTATTTCTTCGCGACAATGCTATTGGTTACGTCGGGATAGAAGGTTTTATTCGTAGTATTTATAAAATTATGCCATCTGACTTCTAATTAACCTACTTGTTCTAATTTGAAAAATAATAAATAAAAGTAATCAATATAATAATATAATAATAATATCTCTATCCCTCATTCTAATCACGAGGATTAGCCCAGAAGTCGAAGACCTGTGCGGGAGAGGGGGCGGCATATTATTATTAAGTAGGCCGCATTTGCGCCCAGGAACGACTTACGTTGGTAGGCCCTAACCACCATTCAGTGCAGGAATGAGGGAAACCTGGAAAACCTCATTAATTAGAGGGGTAGTCAAATGTCAACCGGCATCAATCTCTCACATCGATCCAAGCCAACATTCTTCCACCCTACCATACCCGCAGAGAGGGTGCCAAACTCTCCACGAATATAGCTTATATACGGTCTACCGGCTGCGAGGGTCGAACCCACAGCGATCCAGTCACCTCGATTCAAGTACTGACGCCTTATACCGCGCGACCACTGACCGATCCAATCCAATAATATTTAATTTTTTTTTAATGAATTAATTAATTTTCTATTGCTATTTACTACTCATTTCATTCCTCTTTAAGCAATAAACAAAATCCTTATTTATTACTTTTGTTTATCATGTTTTCAGAATAAAACAGATAGTTTAACGTAGTGATGTCAGACAGCATAATTTAATAAATACCTCAAATAACGTTCTGCATTGTAAATTGTAGAAGCAAATACAGAACAGGCTATTTCAAATCGGAATGAAGCGCTCAATAAAATAAATTAAAAAATAGATGTATGATTGCTGTACCATTGATTTTCTAAACGCTCTGTATTCATTCTGCTAGCTTAATAGAAGTCTAAATATGCACAACATGTTGAAAATATGCAATTAAAGAAATATTGGAGAAATACAAATTTGTTTCACTTAAAAATAAACAATAAAAACTACTAGAGCAACAACAAACAAATAAAATACAAGACGCAAAATCAATATTCCTAAATATAGAAGGTTGCTACTGCTGATTCCCTTCGCTCCGCCTGCCCACAAACTCACGAGTGACGTCACTGGTATTTGAAACGAAAATGTCAAATATTGCTTGCTGATAAATTTTGGCTTTTGTTTGTGTTTTAGAAGTATTCCTGTGCCCCGTGTTATTATCTTTGTGTTACTGGAATTATTTTCGTAATTTGGCGTAACAATTGTTGTTCTGGTATTTGTCACCGTTACGTTTTGGTTGCTATTTTATGGTGTTGAAAAGACATACATTTATGTCAAATTATGTTGTGGTATAATTCTGGGGGCACAACTTGTAAAACAAAATGAAAAAGGGACTCGTGAGTCTATTACTTTCCACAGTGTTCCAAAAAGGACCTTAATTAAGAAGAGAGCGGAATGGTAGGAAATACACCTTTTCTTTAGATAACCAAAGAATTTGCAGTGAGCATTTTCATACAGAAATATTTAAAGATATATGTTGTCGAAGAAAAATGAACTGAAACACAATTTCAACAAAACTGTAACGCACAGGTATAAATTCTTGCTATATACAGCTATTAGATTACATCAATCATTTTAGCATTTTTTTACCTTAATCTGAAGTCTACATCGTACAATTACTCTGTGAATACTGGACCATCAAGTATTACTACGAGTGTACAGATTCTCCAAAACATCATGCGCAAAAAGAATTAAAAAGATAGTAAATGAACTTTTGACGTCGAAAGCCACAATAAGACAAGTATGGTTAGCAGAAATTTAAGTTACCAATGTAATTTTAAATTATTTAATATTATTATATATTATTTATATTTTTATTATTTATTATTTTTAACATGAATAAAATGCGCTTTGTAAATTTGGGTTTCCCGAACCGGCACACAAAATGTATGTATGACACTCTGAACATGAATCTAATGCCATATCACCCATCACCTTTCATTTGTTAGCAAAATCAGTAAAAATAGCTGAAAAATTGGAAAAGCTGTTGATTTCATTATTCGGAAGGGAAGAAGGTAGTTGATTTGGACAGCCAGAGTTTTCTACATTTATCTTCATATGGAGAACCATAATCTAATATTTATTAAACCCTAACTAACTACCAGATTTAAGTAAATGGCCATGTATTGCCATAAAACGTAATAAATTGCTCTAAATTTCCAAAAATGTGAATGGACTTATGCACTTTCCTGAATCATCTAGAGGTAGGTGGTTCCATATGGGCTGCATCATCTCTTTCAGATGACTCGGGATTTGTTGAACCTAATAACACACCAGTTTTGAATAATTCACCGCAACCGTAATAAAATGCCCTAAATCATGAAAAATGGCTGAAAACTGTGAACTGTGTTTTTAAGAAAGTCAAGTATCTACGCAGACCACCAACGCTACGGCTTTAGATATTTTTATCATAAGAATTTTGTTGTTGTTTCTGGTCAGATATACAAGTCTCTTTAGTATAGGCACATATATACCGGACATCCATATTTTTGTTCTCCATCCTTTTTCCCATTTTATAAAATCTAAATTATTAGAGTTTTCAATTGGGCGTCTTCGGACAAATATTTTTTTTTGTGGAAGAACTTTCGAGATATTTGTGTTATTTTACATTTTCCAAAAACTTTGGAAATAAAGTACTTTGGCGTAAACTCTATCAAGTTATCTATGACTGACACTTCATGAGACCACACGTACTTCCTCGACTTCTTGATTTAAAAAAATGAAGGCACGTAAGCATATCTAAATTACATAACGATTTGCATTACAATAGCTAATTATGTCTTCATTACTGAATTCAATCTAATTATGATAGACTTTACGGGGAAGACATATCGACGTGAATTGCATTAATATCATAATGGAATAAAGGAGTGGCAAATGGTTTTCTCTTCGAATAAAATGATGGAAGGTAGTATTAATAGCAATATATATTTTTTCCGGAAGAATAGATTGCGACGTTGTTAGATATATGTATACAGAGTGTCCAACCGAGAACTGCATCAATCATCTTGAAAAATACAGATTAAACAAATTTGAAAATTTGGTGACATAACGTATCTTGGACAAACAGAACCAAAATATCTAGAACTCTTTCCAGCACTTCCGGTTATACCACCAACTTCATTATTTTAAATGGGAGACCCTATATATTAATAAGCCTTTGGATTGTACGGAAAATTTTAGGGTCGTTTGTATAACATTTTCTATAGCTACGAGTTATAGATTTTGCAATATCAATGTATTAAACAAATTGACGTATATTGAAAATAGTTATATGTGTATATTACCTACACATAATACATCAATGCTGATTGAAGAGAGTGTAAGGGAAGAAGAGATGCACGAGGAGATGATACCGGCAAGAGAAGAGGAAGTGGAAGTAGAAGAACCTACAAAAAAGGAAATAGACATAATTATAGAAGCTTTAAAGAATAACAAAAGTCCAGGGAAAAATGGAATAACAGCAGAGAACATTAAGTACGCAGGAGAGGATTTAAGACAAAGAATATACGAAATGATCCGAATGATCTGGAGAAGAGAATGTATGCCTGAAGATTGGAGAGATGCTATGATTATACCAATCTTAAAAAGGAGATGCAACAGACTACAGAAACTATAGGAGTATATCATTGTTAGATATAGGGTATGAAATTATGGCAACGTTAATAAAGCAGAGAATAGAACCTATAGCAGAACGACAAATAGGGGAGTATCAAGCAGGTTTTAGAAAGGAAGGTCAACAACGGACCAAATCTTCATGGTGAAGGAAATGCTGACTACATGCTATGAGTATGGGATAAAAGCAATGGTTTTATTTGTGGACTTCAGGAAAGCATATGATTCGATCAAAGGAATAAACTAAGTAAAATTCTGGAACAATTTGGGATACCAACTAAACTGATTAGGCTATTGAAAATGACCTTAGAAAATACTAAAGCCAAAGTACGAATAAAAGGTGAATGTTCGGAAGGCTTTACTATTGATACAGGACTGAGACAAGGAGACCCACTCTCAACGCTTCTTTTAATTTAGTACTAGAAAAGGTCATAAGAGATAGTGAGTTGAACAGAGAAGGACACATATTGTTTAAAAGTCACCAAATAGTAAGTTATGCGGATGACGTGGCCATTATTGCTAGAGATAGTAGGGAATTAGAAGAAGTAACAGAAAACTTGTGGAGGAAGCAAGTAAAGTGGGATTGCAGATAAATCAAGAGAAAAGTAAGCTGCTGAGAATAGGAGAACAAAAAAAGGATACAAATTTTAAATTGAGAACAGAGCATGGAGAGATGGAGTTTGAAGAAGTTCAAGAATATGTGTATTTGGGGCGCTAATAACAGCTAACTGTGATGAGGAACAAGAAATAAATAGGAGAATAATAAAAGCAAACAGAAGTTCGGCAGCAGTCAACCACTTATTGAAATCAAAAATTTGTCCAGACGAGTAAAATTTAGAATGTATAAAACAATTTTGAGACCGAGTGCGCTGTATATTAGTGAATCCTGGGTTCTCAATAATAAGTAAGGAGAAAACCTTTTAAGGTGGGAAAGGAAGATCTTAAGAAGAGTTCTAGGAGGAAAGAAAAATGAGGAAGGCTATGTAAGGAGAAATAATGAGGAAATATATGGAATGTACCAGGCACCAACAATAAACTAAGTTATAAAAGCCAGAAGTGTGCAGTGGCTATGGTATCTAGAACGTATGGACGATGAAAGGACAGTTCAAAAAATTGTAGGGAGTAAACCTAACTACAAGAAAAAAAGAGGTAGACCGAGGAAGCGATGGAGAGAGGCAGTGGCAATAGATCTAAGGGAGAAAAATGTAACGGATTGGAAAAGAAAGGCGAAGGACAGAATGGAGTGGAGGAGAATAACACAGCTCTGGGCCTAAAAGGCCTGTAAACAGCTTTATATATATATAATACATCAATGTGTAAAAAATACGGAACACATACTGTATTACTAGAATCTCCAAGTGAATACCGTGCATTCACATCTTTCATGCAAAATCACATGATTTTTTCTAAAAATACTTAATAATGTTGTGAAATTGCATTTCATGTATACAAAAACACGGTTTTGCTATGAAAAAATGCATATTCATTCAGTAATTTTCCATTGTAACGTTACATTCTAGTGTGTTATTTCACACTATTAGACAAGCCATGAATAACCAACAATTCACCGTGTAGTATCATTAATAATTTTAATCAGTCATACGCAAGCTAATTTTTGGTATACGTAAAGATTTTAGAAGACAATTTAAAAATATTGTAATCTCTAAATTGGGTTAGCGTGGGAACACGTCACGTAGACAAACAAACTTTATTGTCACTCTTGATTACACAAGAAATATTCTTCAAACCAATTTCACAACTGTCAACGCTTTACTTTGACGTTTCTGTCATTCGCGTTTGACTGCTCAATATAAACTGACTCCAGCGGCGAAAATGATCCGCTTATATAGGTTTTTAGGGTTCTAGAAGTTTTCGGCGGTCTCGAGAATCAAATAGAATGTGGCCGAGACTGTTCCAGAAAACGTCAAATAAAGGTATCACAAAAATTATAAATTCTAACATAAACAGAAACGTAATTTACAAACTAACGAGGTAGGTGAGCTGCAGTTATAAATTCTAACGTAAACAGGAACACAATTTATAAACCAAAAAGATAGGTGAGCCTCCGTAACAATATTATAGCAAGCGTTTCATTCTTGCTATTACATTTTGACAACTTCAAACAGCTATAACTTTTTTTTTATCTCAAATGGAACATTCTATATTTTTTTATTATATCCTGCGCACATACAAATTGTCTTTCAAGCCACATAGGCATTGTTAAGGTTGCGATTACTTCATTAGAAGATATTTGAAAATTTCTGCTATTTTGACAGTTTTTGTCTGATCTGGAATGTTAATAAATTCGCCATGGTTATTATTATACAGGGTTAACTATGACTAAGTACAAATGTTTTAAGAGGGAATAAAGAAAATATTTTTTTTTAGAAATTATATTAAAGGTTGGCTATATTATGTATAAGTCAAAGGTGTCCACGGTAGTGACAGGGCACCGTGTTGTCACGTGTATTGATTTACACCGCTTTGAAAGAAAAAAAATATTTACAAAATGTAGATGATTATTTAATGAGGAACACGAAATGGTAGCACAAGGAGGTAGCACCTATCTTATTGACCTTTATGTTCAGGATTGATATTTGTAGAGATTGGAATGTTGAATGAGTTTATATTTTCTCACTTGTTTACGTTAAAACTTGTAATTGCAGAGATTTTGCCGGGTGCTTGTTGGAAATCTCTCCTTCCACCGACCGTTTATTTTTATTTAAAGCGAAGTACTCGGCCCGACGACCACGACCAGGTGGATTCCCTCCTTCAGGAAAAACCACAAAAGGTAACAAAAAACACACGCAAATTTACACAACTACATAAAAACACTGCCACACGTTTATCGTTAAGGCATTACAGCAGTTGTTCAATTTGGTTTAATGGTTCGGCATAATATTTTGCATGCGAAGAGCAATGTGATATTTTGTTTTTGATATAATCTTATGCAATCGCCATCTGTAGGCCATTACTGCAAGGTGTACTTTACGTATATAATTTTCTTGTGTTGTTGTGTTGTTGGATAATTAAATTATGTTAATACTAATAATAGAAACAATAATCGACGATGTTTGCATGAAATAATTATTAGTACTTACCATTTTCTCGAGATATTTACAGTGTGCTGTAAAAGTCCCTTCTTTGAGCTATTTACTAATATAATAGCCTTGACCAGTGTTCTTTGATGTTTGGAGAGTATGCAACTAGCAATGCAAAATTCTGAATTATGGTTCAGTTTTAGTGACTAATTTTTAGTTTTAAACGTTTTATAGTAATTAAATAAAGGAATATATGTCGGGTACAGATATTTCCCTATAATATGGTTCGCCCTATGCTACGTTTTGTTTGTTTTTCTAGAGTCGAGCGCAAATCCAGCGAAGCTACGGCAATTTTATAATCAAAGACCGGGTGCATTCCGAGTTTTCTATAAGCAGGTGTTTCTTATATTATGTTACAATTTTCTCAGAACAAATGGGTATTTTATTTAACTGAACACAGACTGCGTATTCTGTCTAAGCTACCACGGATGATTATTGTCATAGGCGCCGATTTTCCGGGGAAAGAGGATTTTCCACATTATTTAAAAATGAAGCTAGAATTCCGAAATAAATTTTGAAGAGTTGTAAATAGTTTAGTTGTGTTCATCCCAAGAAATTTGCCGTGTTGCCAAATTTTCAAAATTTTCAGATCAGTATTTCCGCTGACAATAACAGACGCAGTTTCTGGTGGGACACCGTATTGCTTAAGTAGTCACAGCATGTGTGTTTACAAAATTGTGCAAGCTCTTTATCGAATCGTGAAATAACTATATACAATAATCTTATTTGACATTTATATAAACTTTGTAGTTAACGAACCATTATTATTAAAGCACGTGTTGATAGAACCTGAATTACAGCAGTCAGTGGATATAATAGACCATGATTATCTCATTTTAGCTCAGAATAAGTTACCCATTAGGGACGTGATCGTTTCCTAGGTCAGTTTTCTCCGTTCTACACTAATTTTAAAACAATATCATGTTTATAGTAAAGTAAGTATGATCCTTTGTTAGTGGTTATAATACTGACACAGTTTTTGGACTTTAACTCCAGGAAGAGTCGTCACACTTTTAACTTTAGTCAAAATAACATAAAATAGCTGGTCCACGACGTTGTTCACACTTTGATCTTTTCAGCAGGCTTCGGGGTCCTTGAATTGAGATACGTCGTACAGGCTCATAATATGATTTTTTTATTGTGCAAGAAATATTGAAATAAAAAAAAGATTGTTATAAATACAAGTACATTATTATTTAAATTGTTAATTTAAGGATCAAATTATAAAGTTGTTGCTACTTCTGCTGGTAAAACGCGTCGCTTCCAAAAGACAACAATAATTATTTTAGTATGGTCTCTCACGCTTATATTACTAGCAATGTGGTATGATATGTAATAAATATTAATTGATATAACAGCCCGCAACAATACCTATTTCATATTTGAAGGGTACAGGGGAAAAATAAGCCAGGTCCACTTTTATCGAAATTGCGATAACGGTGCCATCTTGTAGTAAATTTATAACTCTTTCTATGGGCAAGTCAGTCAGGAAATTAACCAGACAAGTCCGAAGATATGCTTAATGTAAAATATTCTATATACGAGAAAAACAGGCTAAGTCCGCGCGCTACAGGAGAAGAATAAGTTAAGTCCGTGAAGTCTAGGCATGGGGATATTAGTGTTAGACTATTGTTCTGTTATTAAGGTGCAAGTGTTTCTCGTAGTAATACGTTTATAGGTTTATTACACAGTCAAATATTATTTTTTCTATTTGAGCACATATAAATGCATGTGCAGCAATGGAAGTATGTAATAATCATGATAGCGTGATGCCTCTGAAGATATTGTTGTAGAAAATAATGTTTTTACATTATTTTCCTTTAGGACTGATTAATATATCAGCAGACAAATATAATAATCTGTAATGTTTAAAACATTTTTGTGGCACAACTGCCCAAGAGTACCTGAGTAATATACCACACAATTAAGTTATTTTTTTATTTTGTTCAGAAATGCATGTGTTAGTTTTCCATGAATAAAAATAAATGTATCACAAACAAAATATTTTCTTTAAAACAGGGGAAAAACAGGATAAGTCACGTTAATCTAAGATTTACACTGTGTTAATATCCGTTACCTTATGGAATTAATATCTATAGAGAATAATAGAAAATATGATATTTTTTAATATTTTCAAGTATGTAGTAAGTTTACAATGTCAATTTAAAATCAAGTTATATTGAATATTAACCTAAAAAGGTTTATAACTCCAATACAGTTATTTGTGACTTAACTTGTTTTTCCCCTGTGCCCTTCATTTGTAATATAAAAACTTGTATTTTATCTATTAGGATTGTATTTTCTTCATTACACTATTTACTAAATTTAAAAAAAGAATAATAATAGTCAAAGGCAAATATTTTTATAACATAGATATTTACATATCATACATAAAACTAATGAATATTCGTCGCTATTTTTTAAACTAAGTTTACCTAACCAAAAAATTTCACACTGAAAATAGCAGATAAGTGAAAAATAACAAAAGTCACATCACTATCGCGCAGTTCCGTATTTTGACGTTTCGAAAAACCTTCTGTTTTCACTCTCAAATTATTAAATGTACTAACAGTATGTCAAGTTTGACAGTTTTGATTGAAAATAACCCTTGACTGATCCGTTTGGCGCAAGGGCTTATTTAATTAATCTTTATTTTTTCAGAAGTGTGGCAAAAACCCAATCAAACTAAAGAAAAACTAAAATTATGCCACAAATAAATAGATTCAGAAAATACCACCTTGTACTTGTACAACCTTTGACCCTGGAATTTCTGGATATTTCTTAATTTTGATTTGAATTTTCTATCTAAGTATGTTATGTTGTTGTCAATATGCGAAGAATTTTTTTTTCACTTATTGTAGTGCGTTTTTCACTCATGACTGTAATACTCCTGTAAATGGGCTGTCAGCCTGCTGGATGTTAAATGAATAAATAAATAAATACATTGTTTTACTATTTATTTACATTTATATTGGCAGTGTGTATATAATCATTTTACGCACTGGCGTAGAAACGAAATTTATGACAATTCAATAATCGATGTTGTAGGGAATAATTAACAAACCTCCGTAGACGTGGAAGGTAGCCAGCTTATAATTTACGTTGCCATTAAAGTAAATATTTAATTTATTTATAATTATTATGCACTCTGTCCACACCCTGAAATAAAATACTCCAATATGGTGAGAATGTATTGCACATGGTTTTTCGATGGCCGCAGGCCATAGGAGTAATTACAGCGACTCGGTAAACGCAGCAAAGCTATTTGCGTTCTATCGCTAATACACACACACACACTCACAAATGAATGCTCCTATATAGTAATAATAATCAATAAATGAAGCCTAGGATAAGCAATAATTTACACAATTATACAAGCGGTAGTCCTCAGTGTCTATAAACGGATTTTTTCCTTTCGTGGTCTATAAATTAAGTTTCTCAATATTACATTTAGAGTCCATTAAGCCTGCATTGTATTACGGGTAATATTAACTTTATGAGTCAGGAAGTGCCGTAAGTGAAAAGGATTTTTTTAAGGGTACAATAGGAAATATCTGTTGGAATTCGCAGTTGAAGGAATAGGTCAACTGGATTTTATTTATGAAAGTTAATGTAAGTTTTCGTAGAAAAATTTCAAGCCCATGGTATTACTGCGATGAGACACGTTGTACAGAGTGTTAGTATAAGAACCGATACAGAGTATGTGCAGATCCTCAAATATTGTAATTTAACCAAACATACCTACATACAGAGTTGCACAGAGACGGAGTTACAGGCCTTCAAATTGGGGCCAAATATTTCCGTAAAAAATGAATATCTGAATTACTTCAACTTGGAATAATGAGGTTTGGTACATGATTTAGGTTTACTATTGGTCATCTTTGACTATGAGTTCAAGTAAATTGAAAGACTGGAGTGTTCATTGAGGACTAGTTACTCCTAAAATATACCAAGTTTTTTTCCATTGATCGAAAAAAAGATTGATAATATCCCAAGCAAAAATTGGTTTAAAACACTTTTTCACTCTTGTTAAATTTTAAAAAAACTTTAAGATTTTCAATAAAATAAGGTTTTAATAGTGTTTATTAGAAGAAATCTTAAAGTTATGTTTGACAAATTATTTTGTTTCGAAGTTGTTATGCAGTTGTCAGTTTCGCTTCAGAGAAGGTCAGTCGACGGTGCATGCCACTTCAAATGTTGTGTGGTTGAACAGAGAGAGAAGGTGTTGAGAAGGTGATCATTTATCATGATCTTCTTATTGAACAACTTTTTCGGTATGATATTAATGGATGAAATTAAATTTCTTATTTTACCTGGAATGATATATACAATTTGGCTGATGTGGAGAGTGAGGTGCCTCAAGGTTCTGTTTTGGGGCCCCTACTTTTCATAATTTATATGAATGATTTTCCATTTGATTTGTCTCCTGAAAAATATAATATTTACGCTGACAATGCTTCTTTAATTTTCAGTAACAACAATGTAGTCTCTACAATCTACTGGTAATTAAATAGAAAATAAAGCCAACAGGAGGTTTGTAAATAAGTTGCTAATAACGTATACATTTTTACACCAATTATAATATTACTTATGATTCTGTAATTGAATTATTGGGTGTGACTAATGATAATGATTTGAGTCGGTCACCTGACATTACTTCATATATTATTGGTAAATTAAAACCTAATTTAAGTACTATTAAAAAAAACATTATTTCACTCTCATTACGCATTACTCTCTGGAGTAACTTTTTATACATTCTATGTATTCTAATTTGTAGTATCTTTATACACTTCACTTTGCTGTACAAAAGCAAAGCAAGCAATTACGTTGGATGACACCTGACAAACTGAACCACTCTTAGTTGTCAGCGGTACCATTGGACATGTTTTGAGCTTATTAGCTGTTCACCTGTGCTACAACCGACAGAGGAACATGTATGTTCGAGATGTAAGTATCTACATCTAGTGGTCACTGGCTACTCATTAAAAATAGATGTGAAAATTGCAAAATTGTGCATTTAAAGCATTTGTGCATACAAATAAAATATCGTATGTAAATATATTTTTTTCAAAATTTCACAAATTTGGATATTTATAATATTAAAAGCAAGTGTACCGTAAAAGTGAATAAGTATGTTGAATAATTAACTTTTGTGTATTATGCTCCAATGTATTGTCTGTAAATTTGAATTAAATAGTACCTGTATATCCTAAAATAATAGCTTACATGAGTAAATATTTGAATATACCATTAATGATTTACATATAGCCCAACACTAACGATGGAATATATTATGTGTGTAATACAGAATCAGGCAGACATGTGTGCTCCGAAATTGTATTGGAAGCTTTATTAAAATTGCCTTTGATTTTTTATTGAATATATTTCTTTTGTCAGAATCTATGATGAATATTTGTTTAAATCACTTTATTTTACATTGAGAGTGTAAATAAAAAGTAGGTCAAATCATTAACTACATATTTTTGAAAATATGACGATTTAACCCTATTTGCCCATACATAAAAATACGTTCCTTAAAAGATACAGTTTGGAATTTAATAAAGATATTTCTTATGGTTGATCATTAAGGGTTTTATTTAAAAATAAACGTATGGGAACGGGTAGAAATGGGTTACCATGTACAAGTTCTCCCAATGTCGTAATGCAAAATTTTATTACACTTAATAATTTTTCGTAAAACTGCTGGTTTACCTTATGTCTAGAAACATTCTGTAATCAGTAAATAAAACATTTAAACCTTTTAAAAAACATCTGCAAATTATTGCTAGGGTATGTTTATAGAATCTGCAATTTAAAAATGTTATTAAGTAGAGAAAGAAGAGAGAGAGAAGAGGAACTGTCCATGGGCATACGTCAAAAAAGTGGGGGAATCAAAGTACCACATTCCCTCCAGAATTTTACATAAATATTTCAAGAAATAATTTGAATGTTGTATCTACAATACTTTTCGCAAAATCACCATCCACGGTGGTTTGATAAATGTGCATAATCTTCATTCAGTTCAGCAAAAATCTTTACACAGTAGGTATATAAGGCCAATTTTAGCTTGAACATTTGAGCCTGAATTGTAGGAAATACATTTGCTACACTCTTTTATTTTATCTTACCGGTTAACCTTTTGAGTATTTACCATTGGACCATGTATATCCATAATAGCTCACAGCACAATAGCAGTCAGGCATGGCTTTATTGAAAATTTCCAAATCGTTGGATAAGTTTCGGCAATGAAACTGCAGCTAACAGCATTGAAGAGCTACAGGAAAGTTTTTTTTCTGGTAACTGAGGAAATTTGCAGCAATTTCCAACTTTCTGTTTAAGTACGTCACAATTGTATTAGACTATGTTTAGAAGGAAATGGAAATTATTTTGAAAATAATGTTTAAAAACTATTCTCTTAGTTTTTGCGTACTTTCAATAGTAATAAATAGCAACTTTGCATAACCTACAAGGTGAAAAATTTAAAAAAAGAAAGAAAAGAAAGAAAGGAGCTACAATACTTCCTACGTCAACAACTAATTCATGTTTGGACCCTTCAATGGCACGAAGATAAAGCCTTGCGCTTATTTTGAAGTAATTATGGCCAAATTTTAGTCATTTTTTTGACCGTAGCTCGCAAATATGGAACGTCTGGGCTATACCGACCCCGGGATCGGTTTCGGGAGCCAAAAATACATGGGGAACCATAGGTCAGAGCTCGGTCACAGAACTTTTTTTTTGTGTGGCTGTGTAATCAATTACTTGGCCTAGTTGTGCTAGATGGTCGTATTACTGGAGCAAAATATGTAGAATTTTTAGAAAATAATTTGACAGAGCTACTGGACGATGTTCCATTGGATATTAGGCAAAACATGTACTTTCAGAATGATGGTGTCTCAGCCCATTTTAGTCGTGTCAATCAATCATCTTAACAATTGCTTTCCACAATGCTGGATTAGCCGAGATGGTTTCCAGATTTGATCTCCTTGATTACTGTCTTTGGGGATGGTTTCAATAATTAGTATATGCAATAAAAGTAAACACAAGAGAGACACTATAAGATCTAATTGTGCAGCACTCATAAGAGAAAATGGCCGTGCACTTCAACGAGCTATCCGTGCAATCTACAAACGATCTGATGCATGCATCGTGGAGGAAAGTGGTATATTTGAAAATTGAATTCATTAATTTTTTGGATGTTTAGATCTTTAATCAATGTTATAATTTATTATACCGACAGAATAAACACTTTTCTCTATTGAGGCATTACAATAATTAACTCGGGTAAAAATATTTTCATTGCTATCCCAGTAACCGTTGATATGCGATATGTTTATTAGGCTTTTTTGTTCACTTTTACCCCCTCAACACCCTTTTCAAATACTGGGGGTTCCTATATTGAAAACATAAGTAGAGAAAAATAGTATGTCCCAAAGTTTGTACATTTTTAAATATCCTGTATAGTAACCTATATTATAACTCTTCCCACTACCCATTTTTGGTGCTTATTTCACTGCGAATTATAACAGTTTTATCAATAACTGCATAAATGGTGGCGGGATTTTTTCTTTCTGTAAATCAAAGCATCTGTACATGTAACACGAAATGGACCGACGACCATATTAGACTACCAAATGAGCTGCACTGTCTCATATAGAGCCATCATTTTTGACCTTTATCAAACACTTCGGCTACCGTTTAATGTAGCCACGGCTATATCCATCCTCATTAACATATTTGGTCGATCACGGCGTCACGGAACGAAAGAGAACGGCTGACGAGACGGATGGGCAATGACGAGGTCCAAACAGTAGCAACAACAAACTGTCACATTAATTTCAATCCCGAGTTTATCTTGGTGGGTATCGATGTGCGTTCGATGCATTCTATGGCCTCTGATTGACATTGCCGATAGGCGGATTCTCCACGAAGGCATCCCGAGTGATTTACAGGGCAAGTGAGTTACTGTAACGCCGCTGCATGGGGCTTCTCGAAATAATTTGACCAACGTGGATGACTTGGCACACAGAAGAGATGTGTTGTCTGCTCAAGTATTTCATAATTATTTCAATTATTATTTATTGTTCCCCAATCACTTTTCGTGGTATCATAGTCAGCACTTCACTTAAGTGTGACTTTTCATTTAACGTATACTTAAATAAGATGCCTTTCAATATTTTATTTCATATCTAAACTCAATGGAAACTTATTAAAGTGTGGTACAAAACTATTAGTAAGATGTTGCCGTACATTTTTATCTTGTGAATTGCATAGCTAAGCACACATTTAACCTCTAGTGTGATCTATGAATTTCATCCTACAAAACTCTAGAGCTACCCCTTGCTGTGTAATTTTGAGTCTACGTTATATAGTGATAGTACTACATCACTAAATTGATTTCTGTACATCATCATGGATTTATGCAAGGAATATCTACAATAAGAAACCTATTTTTGTTAATATGTGTCACATACTTTAAATGCTGGAGAACAGGTTGACGTCATATTTAGAGATTTTCAAAAGGCTTTCAACGAAATAAATCATAATATTTTATTATCTAAATTGCATATGTTTGATTTTTGGATTCATTGGTAAAATTTTATTTCTCATTCATTTTCTCCCACTTCGGGTGTCCCTCAAGTCTCGAATTTGGTATCACTTTTATTTCTACTTTTTATCAACGATCTTCCAGTTGTGGTATCATGTGAAAAATTGCAATTTGCAGACGATTTCAAACTGTATTCTATGATTCTCCTTTAAATTGAGATCGGTTTCAGATGAACTTAAAACAGTATATCGTTATCGTGTGATTTAAATCAAGTGTCTCTTTAACACCTACAAATGTAAGTCAATGTCCTTCATCCCTAAAATTAATTTTACTGTATTAATGATTACACTATTTATCGAGTTGAAAGCTTTAAGGATTTAGGAATAGCTTTTCACAACAAACTGACTTTCATAGTGCATATTAATAATATTGTGTCTAGTGCATTCCGTACTTATGGATTTATATATCGCAACTCAAGAGACTTTTCTGACGAAAACGTACTTTTAAAATCTTATTTTGTTCTCTCGAAAATAGAATATGGATCAATAATCTGGTATCCCATTTATGGTGTGCACAAAGGTTGGAATCAGTTCAACAAAGGTTCTTAAAATTTTTAGCTTATCGACAAGATGGCTTCTATCCACTTATAGGCATTAATCATGTTGAATTCTTTAATTGTTTTAGTATGGAAGCACTAGAAGTACAACGTTTTAAATAACAAAATTGACGGTTCCACCTTGTTGACAAATCCCCAATTAATTTAATGTGTAGACTAATAAAAAATTGGAAATAGTTCGACATCTTAAGTGATAGTATGAATATAATTGTAGTTTTGTGCGTCACTTGGGATGAGTTGTTAAATGTTCATAGTTATAAAATTAGTTTTAGGTATTTTAATGTGTAATATATATATTTTTTTAATTTACTTATTCATGTAATTGGGTATTCCTGTAGGAATAATAAAGTTTATTATTATTATTTTTATTAAATACCATGAACAATTCCACATAGCCTCCTGCAACTGTTGACGACCGTCATCCACCATGACGTTTAAAAGATCGCACATTATTCCTGCATAGACCTGCACGGACCTGAAAACCTGCACGACTTTAACACTTGTCCAGCACGGACCAGCAACTTTTTGTGCAGATTATGTGTGTGGCAGACGTTTTGAAATTTTTAAGTAGTAGATGAGAGCAATCCGGAAGAAGAAATTTTTATTTGAACCGTGTTCTGTGAAGAAGAGGAGGAAAAGTGAAGAAAATGAGAAAGTTTTGCGTTCACCCTATCAATAAAAGCAGAAAGCTGTATGGTGAATTTCATTATATATTTTCTGAGTTGGAGAGAGATCAACAAAATTTTCTTCAATATTTCACAAAAATGAGTTTTTGAATTATCCTCGTCACCAAAACACAAACTTTCGTAGTTTAACGTAAGTAAATATAGCTTGTTAATAAGCGAGGGTATTCCACAGTTCAGCGACACATTCACAAGTTAACTGGTCGAACAGTTTGAAACCAATTCCTGATTTGGAACTTGAACTAGCACGGCCGAGCATAGAAATTGCTTCCCACCGATATGACCTGCATTGACGGTCGTTGCAGGTGGCGGTCCATGCAGATGCTGGTCTAGTGTGCAATGCTCCATTAATTAACATGAGAATCTTCATGAATATGCTGTGCAGGTCTGTGCTGTGCGGGTATAATGTGCGTGATCTCTAATTCTCAAAATGTGACGCAGTGGAGCAGTTTCTTTGAGAACTTTAATCACATACGTTAATTCGAGAAAACGCGAAATACATTCATTGATGTATTTTTAAATTACACAATATGCCATCGTGTACTTCATATATCATATACGTTAATTCTCAAGCTAAAAGTCGACTGAAAGAATTATTTGTTTGTATCGACCGTGTGAATACAATGAAAAAATATATTTATCTAATAATTTAAGTAAGACGTTAATGTAGAACTTGTTCTGCTCTTGTAATTTTCTAATTATAAGCTCTCAAGCAAGTATTCATATTTTCCATTTCTACATAACACTTGAAATAACGAACTTAACTAGGGGTGGAAATTCCCATAAAATCCTCATGTGCATTGTAGTTACAGTAAGAGCATGTTTTTGTAAACAAATACTCCCTCGAGTGGATACAAAACTAAAGGTTTTATGTTTCTTGCGTGAAAGTGCATATACAGTTCATGTAATGTGTGGGGCATGCCACGTCAATCCTTCCGTTGTTGTTATAGTGCAAGAGCAAATACGAAATATATGGCGTATTTTGTAAATGAAACAAGAAATAATAATATTGTAAATAGCCTCAATTGGATTTAGAATAATCTGCGCCGGAAAAACTGTACTGCTTTTTACCGCTAAAATATTGCATTTATTGTAATGCTTATGATTGAAAGAGAAATTGGGAACAGACTTAGGTATATAAAAAATAATCATTGAATATCATAATTATACTTACATTCAAATGCGCACTCTCTCTATAAAAGAGACACTTGAGTTTCATAGATAAGCTAAAATATGGTATCGATAAAATGCCCACTACATGACTGTGTATGTAATTCGGAGAACATTTTTTTGAAAAAACATATATATTTTAAAGCATCATTGTAATCGTCTTGTTACTCATCTTCATTGCATCTTCTTCATCTTAATCATGATCATCATTATCATTATCGTCTTTATCGTCACTGTAAAGTTAGAATACTCTCTGGGACATTATGACTCGTATTACATGACTGTATAGTTCATGAAAAAATTTTCTGACAGGTCATATATAATTTAAAGTTAGCATCATTGTCATCGTCATACATCTTCTTCGCTCTTCTTAGTCAATTTGATTATGGTCATCAACATAATAATTATTGTCTTTATCATCATCATCATCATATTATTATTATTGTTAGAATACCCTCTGAAGACGCATACATATAGTTTAGTCAGCATCATTATTGTCGTATTACTGCATTTTCTTCATCATCGTCATCAGCATTACTATCATCACCATAATCTCGTCATCATTATAATCATTACATCTTCATCATCACTGTAATTATTGTTGTTGTCTCATCATCGACATAATCATCATTAGCATCTTCAGCCTTATCTTCATTGTCCTCATCATCATTGTTCTTATCATCATCATGGTCGTCTTCAAAAGGTAGAAATCTGATCCATTCGTATTTTGAACCTTATTAATTTTTTTGAAATTCTCTTCCATTTGAACTTGGTTTAATAATAAATTGTTATCTAGTCCAATGTTGTTGAATGGTTAATCATAATTTTTTTAATATTTCCACCTAATTATGACTCACTCTGTGTAGAAAGTCTCAAAGAGGTGTATGTTATCAGTAAATATAAATTTTGTCAAGGAAAGACTTAAAAATAAAAAATGTAGAGGAAAAATTATTATCTCTCTTCGGAAATCTAAATCTGGTCGAGTTTTACGAAAACTATTTCTATAAAGAAGTGTTCTAGCAAGACAGTTTATACTACCTTATTTCATTTTCGGCGTTAGTGCGTAAAAAAGATGCATTACGCATTAGTGCGTAAAAATATATTAAACTTATGATATTTTTGGGTAGTCGAAGTAGTCAAATTCTTGCACTCATTGATTTTGGTGTTGTGCCCTTAAACTATTACTTACCGTTGTCTCGAGTTAAATCAGCCATCTCTGGCTCTGCAAACTAATCGGATACGCTCTACAAGTATGTAGAAAACGCTGTCGCACTGCCACTGCAGCAGTTTTACGATGGAGGAATGTACGGTTGATGTTTCTCCATTCATGAAATACACTGAGGCATTTGGCTAATGTTATTTTTAATGCCTCAATGTTCAGCGACTTCCAGGAGCAGCCTAATGCAGATTGCGCTGTAGGTGGCCAGCACCACTAATCATTGACTTCACATTTTGTCGAATATTTCAAAAATTGGTTTTGTCTATTTTAAAATAAAAAAATATGCATTTCATCAACTACTGTAAGTTACGAGTATTATTATATGTATATCAAGTAGGTATATATTTAGCATTAGTTGTGACAATCATTGTCACATGAGATTTATGTATGCTATTATCAAATATCTGTATAGTGTGATCTACCTAAAATTTAACATCGAGATTTTCTTCGTTGTGATGCAAAAAACTAGAAAAAACTCGGGCAGTACATATTTTAAAGATGTACTCTTTCCCTAAATTTCTACCTTTGAGTGAGGGGAAATCTTCAGCAGTTTTAAAACATGTGGTATTATGTGATACATCATTTAAAAATATTCAATTATCTTTAGAACGCCATCTACTTTTTGAATTTTGGATGATTAGCTCTCGAAAAATTACTGTTCAAAATTATTATATGAAGAATGCAGTCACTTTGGTAAAAAATAGAGTAAAATGCAAAAGATGTGAATAAAACATCTAGGAAAAATTTTATAAATAGTTTTGCGCCGTATTTACTTCCCAATAATCAGAGTGCTACTGCAAATTTATCTTTCATCTTGATAGCGTCCTATGTCGGGAACTTGTGAGAAAATATCATCAAGCTGGAATCTAAATTGTGAAATGGGTCAGGTGTGTTCAGAATATTGCGACTCAACAAATAATTGGTAATCCAACATTTTCAGTATTTGTTTTTCTGGTGAATGGTCTTATTTATTACATGAAGAAGTTATAACTGCCGTTATTGATTGGATTGCAATCAAAGAATAATTTGTAAGGTCTCCATAAACATTTTTGCAACTTTATTTCTGTTTACTATGTTTTCAGAATAAATCAGATAATTTAATGTAGTGAAGTCAGAGAGCAAAATTGTATAAATACCTCAAATAACATTCTACATAGTTTGCTTTACCATTGATTTTCTAAACTCCCTGTATGCATTCTGGTAGCTTAATACAACTTTACATTTTAATTTACCTATTTATGTATTTCCAATTAAACTTACATTAAATGGTCTTCACAAACAAACAATTGTGCAATGCTGGAAAGCTTAACGTGTTCCTTTCTTCGTCCTTCATTGCCCTACACCACATTTTTCTTTTAATTTTTTTGCACGGTCTTTTCATTATGCTGTATTCGTATATAATGATTGACACAATGCAATACTTCTTCCATTTGTCCGGTGAGATGCACTCTCTGTGCTCATTTTGCGAGTCAATTTTGTAACTTTATTCATTGTCTATTGAATACAATAACTATTGAGTACAATCACAAATGACAAATTAACTCTTATAAACATATGCAGTGCGTTATCTGAAAATGGAAAACGTCTACAGATATAAAGTACAATGCTTATTAGGTATACACGTGGCAACGTCGTTTGACATCATAGGTCTTCGCTGTGGCGTCCACCGTTTTCTGGGGGCGTGGCTAAATTAAAGTTTTAAATACCGTTTTTAGGCTTATTTTTCCACGAAATTGTCTAGGACAAACGCCATTTAGATTATATATATAACGTAATTTTACAGCAAATTATATTTTTGGATAATCTATACTCTTAACCTTATGTTATCTGTGAAATTTCACTCAAGTGAATGCAAATTTACAAAATTTTACTACTCTATAATTGTGGATACACAATTTGATTCTAAGACGTATATTCTAGTCAGCATACTGTAATTTTACCTGCATTCCATTTACAATGTATGATAATAGTAAATTAAAAATTTGAATTTTCTTAAGTCTGTTTTACATTCACCTCCTGTAGAATTCAAACTATTGCCATAATATCGTTATAAGTTCTACCAATAATGTTAAGTGCTTAGATAAATCAATAAAATGGGATAGGCAAATTAAATGTGTGGTTAAGAAAGTAAGAGATGTCGTACATAAATTCAAATACAAAGTAGACTAGTATATTACACCGATATTTAAGGATTTTACGTTCTATCAAATAGATTCTTGTTCCCATCTTTGGAAGAGACCGTAAACTATAAATTTATCTGAAATTTGTAATTAATCCCAATTTTAGACAATGATTTTGTGAGAATTTTTTAAGTTTAAATGCGTTTGGAGCACACATACAGGCATGCTGCGTTAGAAAGAATGTTTCCCTACGAAATAAATTTAACAGGACGTAGAAAAAACCCGACCGGGCCACGAATTTAATAATCCAAGCCTAAGCCTCCAAAAATAAGTCAAAAGATAAAATATCTACCGGTGTTCAACAGGTGTTTACTCGTAGATCGCCAATTTGGCAGTTCCAAGTCCGCCAAAAAAGCCACGTGCTTCTGAAGACCTGTCAGGCTAAGTGCATGCAGTTTGGAAGTATGCAAATGGGCTGGGCGAGCCTTTTTGTGAAAAAACCTGACCATATGGTCGAACTGACTAATGTTCTGGGTCCCAGGTAATTTATTGTTTAGTTGGGAATTAAACTCTTATCCGAATAGACTGGAGATGTTATTAACGGTATATCTGGATTTATATCGTGTACGTCATTAAAATAAAAAGTTGGGCGAGACACTGGCTCGATTCTAAATTAAGTCTAATAACAAGAGCTTTAGTGAAATTTATAATACCAGGCCGTAGATAAGTTTCGATACAATAGTAGGTATAAAAATATATTTATTAAATTGTAACATTAATAAATGTAGTCTTGAGGAATGGAAACTTTTTATCTTAAGCTCGTTCAAATCAATTATGGATACCAAATATTTAATCCAGTATTGTAAAGAGTAAATTAGAAAGTGAAATAGTGTTTGCAGATTACAATTAGCTAATTTGTTATGATTGTTATAGTTGTTTATGTATCAAGGGATTTATGAGGATGTTAATTATCAAGAGCAACAGATTGCAAACATCCAGCAACTCGCGTGATAGATAACGATTTTTATTTCATACTAATGAAATAAAAAAATGTTGTTGGTTTTCAAAATTTAACGAACGTTGTTTAATAATTAACTAAGCATGATTACCATAGATATACTCGCGACAAGAATTCAGACGACTTACGTCATACGAACAAATGAATAATTCGTCATATTTTCAACAAAATATTTAAGAAACTGCAACTGATAGTAATAAAACTATATGCTACACTAAAAGTTTGCATTATATATTGCCCTAAATTGCAAAAAATGATCGCTTTTAACGCGACCAAATATTGAAAATTACGTTGACAATAAAAACAAATGTGTAAGACGTCTGAGTTCTTGACGCGAGTATATATCAACTGTCAAGTTTGTAAATAAAAGTTTATCAAACTTATTAATTTGGGAAAATGAATGAAAATCTGGGGAGAAGTGAGATTTCAGGCGATTTGTTACAAAAGGCTGATAAAGTTCGTGCTGCACTACTACCAGCAAAGTCAGAATCAAAGTATAAAAAACAATATGACAAATTCCTGCAGTGTCTGAAAGTTAACTGCATTGAAAACAAAAAAATAAGTGAAACTATAATGTTGACTTTCAAGACATGGTATGTTTACTCGTCCATGTTCTAGTAGGTATAAGTGATATTGATTTATTTTTCTTAGTCTGAATCGTACAGTCTTAATTCCTTGTGGACTAAGTAGTGGTCAATGTTAAAATCAGTGATGACAATTTATAATAATATCGAAGGGAGAAAGTTTCATGAACTGGAAGCGTTTCTCAAACCAAAAAGTAGAGGCTATGAGTAAAAAAAGTCAGATATGTGGTCTGCTTACCTCCTGCTCGGCCTAAGCGGCTCGACATACAGGAAGCGACCTACATTGCAGCAGGTACTTAACGCAGACCTCTTTCCTGGGCGACGAGCCCTTAAATCTGTAAAAAAAAAATAAATTGTTTAGCCTGGATGACATTGGCAAATGCTGCTGATGAAGGACATTTACTACATAAAGTAAAGCATTAAATTATAAAAATTACATATTTAGGGGGTGATACTACTCGCAAAAAATAATGTGTCACGGTCATGTAACATTTACTCGAAAAGTCAATATCAACGGAGCTACATAACCTCAAAGTTATTTTTTAAAATTTGTTTTTTTTTTGGCTATAACTTTTTGTATACTAGAACTATTTTTTTCAAATTTGGCACACTTGTTACATTTATAGAGACGTAGCTTCACGTATAATATTTCTGAAGTTGCAGCACACCAAAAGGCAGAAAAAGCACGTGCTAGGTGAAGAAATTATCATAACTTTTTTGTCTTTAATTTTATTAATACTTTGATGGCATTCCTTTAAAGTATGAAATACTATCTAATACTCTTGTTTGAAGAAAATAAACCGACCGTTTGCCAGAAAATCGATATTTAATTTTTTTGGACATATTAATGGATGTCATTTATTTACGATTAATGCAACCTCTTAAGAAAAAATAGACTTTTAACTTGTATTATTTTACGGTAATTAGTCTTAAAACTTTTGTAAACTAATTAGTACTCCCTAGATTTATTTGGTAATAAAAAAGTAAAATTTGTTTAATACAGCTGTTACTAACTCTTTTGGTGTCCCGCGCACCTAAACATCATAATCATTGTTCGTTTTAAATATATTTTTTAATATATTTTATTTAACACTTATGGGTATTTACCCAAAATAAACTTTTCCACAACAATAAATTGTGATTGCCAAGGAAGCAATTTCATAAGCAACTAGATTGTGAAGAAGAAATATTAGGTATGCATTATTAAAAGTTTTTTAATTTCTACTAATTAATTATATTGTTTGAAAAAGCACATTCCCGGACTCAATGCTTGCATTTTTTTCGGAAATTTTCTGCTTTTACTACTTGGGACACAATATACTTTTTCGAGATATTGGCAAAATTAATCAATACCATTATTACTTTAATATCATGTATTTTGAAATGACAAGGCTATAGGGAATATATTATTAGAGAAAATTAAGTTATTTTTAAAATAATATTTTATATTGGCATCATATAATTAGGTATATTTTAAGATACATCGATATGCAATCTCTAATAAATGAAACCGGTCTAAAACGGTCATGCAATTCATCAATAGAAAGATAAAGATAATCTGCCATGAACTTATTGGCAAGTTTAATAGATGACATCATTACTGGACCTTTCTTCTATAAATATACTCCTACATCCGTGGATATTGTCTTTTTTATAAAATTGATTTGCCAAACCGTAAGATTTGTTCCTGCGATAAAATTTACGACTGAATAATAGCATATTTCAACGGGGTGCGGCCCGTGTTCATCTGAATATGTGAATGAATCTTTCCAAACCGTAGATAACTTTGGAAGAATTGGGAAATGCCGAATAAAGTTTCTAGTCAATACCGTAATAGAAAATATTATTTTTATACAAGATGTAACGAATGCTGATGGCCAAACTTCAGAGGGTTATTATAATAATATAATTTTCAAGAAAAAAGTATTATAAGATTTTTTTGGAAAGTTGATAGTTGCTCCTTTATTTAACATTTTTTGATTTCGAAAATTTTGGTACCTTTTTCATAAAAACAAAAATGTCTCTGTTATTCTTACAGCCACATCAAATTTAGACATACCATAAGAAAGAGCGTTGACATAACTGAAGCTGTACTAACAACATCTATCATAACAATGTAGATAATGTTATATCTGCCACCTTTGGATATCTATCTAAAAAAGTGATACGGAAAACTATGCTTTACTTCATGAACGTTCACATTAAACCAGATGTAGGATGTGGAGAAGTTAGGAGTCGTCTGTGGAATAGCATCATCGGGAATTTGTCTTTTCTGCAGGTAGGAACTTACAGTATTTCTTCCTAGGTTGCTTCTGTCAGACTTATTTCCCACTGAGGAGGAGACTGCCAGTAAATAAGTAACATTTTCACAGATGGGTCAAAGAGAAAGGAAGGTATAGAATGTGGGATATATTTCAAATCCCTACATATCCGATATCAGTGGACAATGGATAGACATGCTACTGTGATATAAACGTAATAAATAGGTACAACCATAACCACCAAAAAAAAATGCCCGAAGGCATACAATGGGCAAAACTATTAAAATCTACATAGACAATCAGTACCGAATTTGTGGAATCATAAGATGATGACTATATCAGCATGGGGATGCCATTAGTTACTGATAGTAGCCTTAAACACCAACAGCATACGTCTATCTGGATCAAGGTACCAATGGTACCATGACAATAAAGAAGCTGACAAGGTAGGCCAGGAACGCATCGGGTATTAATATTTTTGAACTTGGTCTCCTCAGTGTGCTTTCGTTGTCAGCATTTGCTGAATTAATCAAGGAAGACACCCACAGAGAGTTTAGGAGACGGTAGAATGAAACAGAAAACTGTCAATTCCCTTTTAAGGCTACATCCAAAAAGTACTTGGCTCTGTCTAGGACAAACTTTCAGCCTGGTAACTGGTACTTAAACTAGGAACGTTAGCTAAGGAAATACCTCTACTACATGAGCAAGTGAGAAACGCCTCTTTGTAGAGGTTGCGAATAGGAAGACGAGACAGTATTTCATGCATTGTGAATGTAGTGCCATCTTGTCAGCAAGAAAGTCCGTGCTGGAAGAACGACGGCCTTTTATGTCCATCTATGGTCTATATTAGAGAGAACCCCCTGAGCAACGTCATCATCTTTTCCTCTCTGATAGGTTGGTTAACACTCTGGAGGGAAGTACAAGGGGCCTAAAGTATTGTAGTTTTTTAAGTTACTCTCCCCACAATTCCAGAATCGAGGTACCCAATGTCTGGGTATGAAAAAGACCAGGGACAAAGTTGAAATCAATAATGATGTGAAATAAAAATATTCTAGTGAAACACATATCTGCTCGTAGAATATAGTAATTTGAATATACTAGATATGTGTGCGTTTTATAAATTAAATGTATTTTAGATTATTGTTGACTACAAGTTTGTATATGGAGTGATTTCTTTAGAATATCTGGATATTTAGTATAACAGGAACCGTATTCTTCAAACAGTGTTTTCTACAAATACAAATAACTTTAGACATTTAAGATTAATATATAACTTATCAAATAACAGTAATGTTATTTCATGCTACCTGAGAATACTCAAAGGTACCGAAGCAGAAACGAATATATAACGACATAAAGGTATAGAAATCTTTCAAAATACGCATTTTTTAAATTTAACTCTAAATGTAAATAAACATAAACTTATATAGTTCTGCATATAAGATTCTTCACTTTTGTTTATATGTGACAATAGCTGTTAAAATAATGCATGCTTTACAAACGATTTTTATTATTTTATTCGAGGAAAATTTAAATAGTAAGAGTGGATAAATAAAACATTATTTTTGATATTACTTTTGTTCTTCGTATCTTATTTTTTGAAATTTCTGTACTTAAAAATACCACAAATTTGATCACTTTACGGCGAAAAATACGGTGACCTTAAATAACATACATGCATAACCTTAAAACAGTGAAAAATAATACGATAATGTTTTATTGCAAATTAAATTTTTTTCTCATTCTCTCTCGATTTATCAAAGTGTTTTGTTATATCTATCTGTCCGTCTGATTATTAATTATTCTGTCAGCATTGCTAAAAACCACTATTGCGGTTACCAAATATCGAATAATACTTTTACAAGAACAGTTAGAAGCCGTTTAGTAAATTCTGTTGAATACTCCTGTGGTTATTTTAGCGACGGTGCAGAGGTGTTGGGCGAGCATGACAAACTAGTCTCTATTTCCGGTGACTTTTCTCTCGATCCAGACAACGTTTTGCGTGGGCAAAACCTGCTTGCGCTCGGCACGGGCCAATTCACTTCTCTAAGAGGTCTAATAGAAGAATTCTATAGCCGGACGCCCAGCCGAGGCCGTCTTATTAATAATAACCAATTTGTTGCCAGTGAAAAGATTAAGTTCATCAAATCTACCGGGGAGCAGGTTGGTTCCATTGATGCGTCGTACGCTGGCATTACGGAAAAAATTCAGAATCGAAAGTTAGGTAAAATACGACAAGGTCTGTGATATGCTCATTACTGTATTTAGATTTTATTATCAGCTTTAATCCCATTGAATTGACACAGAAAGTTTTTAGGTTTATAACCAGGGACCCGGACCGTACCGTTTTTGGACAGAAAACCGGACCAGAACCGTAATTTTTTTGTGGACCGGAACCGAAACTGAACACATATCTCATGTTTTAGTTTATTCCAAGTGTCGAACCCGAACCGGAAAAAATTAAAACGGTTTTTTGGGTTAATTTCGGTATTTCTTAAGCTTCCGTTGTTGTGTTTCTATGGATTTATCTACCGTCAAGTGCTTAGAGAGTCTTTATTTTTTATAAATCCATGTATATATTTATTTCATTTCAACTTATACCTGCTTATGACATGTACCAATTTTATCTAGGACATGTACAGGGTGTCCAGCGTAACGCTCTCACTCGATTTGTGGTTTTAATGTCATAGTTACAAAAAAATGTCAAATACAAAAATTGTGTACTGAGATATAAAGGAAAATATATTGATATATAAGATATATTCTACATTATCAACACGAAAATATTTAGGTACAGTGCGTTTCAATAACTTTGATAACATTTTGATCAGCTGTAACTTTTCTGTTTTTAAAGATATCGGGATGAAACAAAAACCATATTACATAGTGGACTAGCAAGTTTTTTCTTATTTGAAAAAAAAAACAACAAAAGACCAATGATTTTGAGAGATCTTAACCTAACTTATATTTTTTTAAATTGAACGCCCTGTATATTATTGAATATTTGGATTCTACTTAAAATTCCAAGCATCTTTTATAAAGCATATCCTATACCTATCTTCAACTGTTTCTGAGAAATAGTTTTACAAACATGTCAAATTATCGTAAAAATTGCTCTACTTGTTCATGGCACACTTTGCACTGAGCTAAAGCTGAAGTTCGGCATTGCTTGAGCCGTGCTGGTAACAATCGAGCCTTAGTATTTTGTTCTGTTGAGGAAAATGGCAGACAAGTAGAGCGATTTTTGTGATAATTTGAAATGTTTGTAAAACTATTTCTCAGAAACAGTTGAAGATAGGAATAGGATATGCTTATAAAAATATGCTTGGAATATTGAGTAGAATACAAATATCTAATAAAATACAGGGCGTTCCATTTAAAAATATAAGTTAGGTTAAGATCTCTCAAAATCATTGGTCTTTGTTTTTCAAATAAGAAAAACTTGCTAGTCCACTATGTAATATGGTTTTTGTTTCATTCCGATATCTTTAAAAACAGAAAGTTACAGCTGAACAAAATGTTATCAAAGTTATTGAAACGCACTATTATTTTAAACTAAAATTGAAAAAATTTAATATATACGAAAGATAAGGGCAACATGTAGTATGACGAAAGACGAAAAAAACAAACATACGATATTTCAAAAATCTGTTTATATCAGGTGGAAGGTATCAATTTTGCAATAAAAATTTATTACTAATAAGTTTTCTCTGTCTCTTAAAATAAAAAAGTTCAGCCTTAAAATTTGGGCACTTTACAGGTTTTTTTGTTATTACTCATAAAGTTGACCATGGATCTCAAATTTGTTTTTACGAGCATAAAGACCTCCAAAAATGCAACAAAAAACAATAAAATATTTGACGTGTCTCACATATTAAGCGAGATACATGTGGCCCTCTTGTGTGATATACAGGCTATAGGACATACAAATTTCAATGCCATACTCGTGGAGTTACTTAATAAATTATTGTACTTAAGTTTTGCTAGTAGAATTTTACATATGCATAATTAAATGAAAAAAAATTTAAAGCGATCATAGGAATTTCACTATAATTGTAATTATATTACGTCACAAGGGAAAACCGATAAGAACCCTTTGGACCGAAAAAGCTGGTCAGAACCGGACCGAAATATCAACTAGTGAACCGTAACCGAACCGAAACCGATATGGTACTTTTCTTACTGAACCGTAACCGGACCGGTACCGTTATTACATTTAGGTCCGGGTCCCTGTTTATGACCACCCACACTAAGAAAGTTTGATAACCAGGGCTTTCATTGCCTACTTAGAATAGAAAATTTGGTAAAATCTGGAGGAACTTATTAATGTATATATTTCATTTAATCGTTTAATCGTTTTAATTTACACTATAAGAAATTTTTGTAGCACAACCGAAATGGGAAAATTGCATGAATTTTATAGTGGTTTTAAATGTAGTACAGGATAATCTTTCAAATATATTGCGCCAATAATCACATAATAATTCAAATATTACCATTAATATTTTACCTTAGAATGTAAACAAAACAACGTGGCCGAAAACGCGATATAATTGGCGTGACGTTACACGCCATTCAGCGCTAGTGACAATTACGGCGACAATGCTGTTGGATAAGATAGATGTTTTTACTTGAGGTATTTATACAATTATGCCATGTGATGTCACATTAAACTACTTGTTATGATTTCAAAATAAAACAGGTAATTTAATGTACCTAGTGAAGTTATATAGCAAAAATGTTATAAATACCTCAAATAATATTCTGTATCACGTAAATGGAATTGGAATGTAGCGCTGAATACATTAAATGAGAAAAAGTGTTTGCTTTATCACTGATTTTCTAAACGCCCTGTATATATTCTGGTACATTAATAGGAAAATTTAATTGATTCTTTATAACTTTATATTTAAATTTTTTCGATTAACTTAAACCTACCTATTTATATAATTCCAATTAAACTTACATTAAAATGGTATTCACAAACAAACAATGTTGTAATGCTTCCTTTCGTCGCGTTTCATCGCCTTACACCATATTATTCTTTTCAGTTTTTGGCACGGTGAAATATGTTTTATTAGGCGCTGTATGCTGTATTCATAGATAATGTCATAATGCGATACTTCTCCCATTTGCTCGGTAAGATTTTCTGCCCATTTTACGAATCCATTTTGCAACTTTATTCTCCCTTTATAATCTCCATTGCAACGTTAGGTGATTATTACTATATATTAGTGGTATATACTATGTATATTGTTTGGAACAAGTATATGTTCCAGTAGTTTTAGCAATGTTGTGTGTACTAGGCATCCGTTAACTGAAAGTTGTCCCTATGAAATGAACAGTAACAAATTTCTTGAAATTTCGAGTAACATGTCGCTCGCTCCTTCAATAGTAATTCACAAACTGACTGATTGTCACGTTGTCGGTTTAGGTTCTTTCGTGTTTCGAAGTAACTCTTTCATTCACACTTGCTACTGAAGAAGAAAGCGATATGTCAAGAAACCGACGACGTTGCACCAAGTCCAGATATTGTTTAACTATCCTTGTAATTGGTTCTTTGAAGCAGGTCATCATTAAATAATGTTATTAAACGCCAAACATCACTTTGAATAAAATATTTATATATATATATTTAGGTGTTTAACTCAATTTTGCATTTTATAGATTATTTTTTCCGTTGCTGTTTGTTGATACACACAACATTAAAAGTTTTGTTACATGTACTTAGGGAACAAAAAGACAATACAAAATTGCGAAGCATGAACTTTTACTTTATTACCAATATTTTCACAAATCTGGTCAGTATGGCAGTGTATTCAGCCAAGTGTTCCTTTGAACTTTTGTACATTATATTGCGATGACGTGAAATTTCTGCGTTTACCCGAGCAAGAATTACTGCTTTACATGATGCAAGACATTCTAATCATCAGATATCGAACATGGGTATTCCTAGATTATCTGTTGTATGAATAGTACACAGATATGAAGAATTTGATACAGTGGAAAACAGACCGCGTAGTGGACGTTCTCGAGTATATAATGAAGGGGAGGATCGGTATTTGGTGCAATATACTCGTAGACACCGCACATCTTCAGCTTCAGCTCTCAGAGCTCACTTTCAAGGTACGTTTCGCCATGTTATATCGACACCTACTATTCGAAGACGACACCACAACACAGATTTACGTGCTAGAAGACCATTACGGGTCCCCACTTTACTTTCAAGGCATCATGCTGCCCGTCTCTAGTAGGCGCGAGAGCATAGGGGTTGGTTTTTACGCCAGTGGCGGTAGGTCTTATTTACAGACGAAACCAGAATTGGGTTGGTTACTGATGACCATCGACAAAGAGTCTGGAGAGAACCAGGTCGTCAATAGCGACTTCATTTTGTCTTGAAGTTGTTCCGTGTGAAGGGGGTACCGTAATGTTTTGGGGTGGAATAATGTTCAACCGCCGCACCCCATTAATTCGCATGCCACAGAATATGACCAGTCAAATTTACATTGAACAAGTTATTACGCCCATTATCTGCCCTCTACATAATGAATTGGGTGAAAATTGTGTGTTTATGGACGATAACGTTCGACCACATTGCGCAAGAAGGGTTCAAGACACACTTGAAGCAGGGCATATCAAGATTAGATTGGCCAGCGAACTCTCCTGACATGAATCCTATTGGAAACTTGTGGGATTTTGTTGCCAGAGCCATTCATAATCATATTTCTCCACCTCAGACTGCAGATGAGTTAGTTGTGGCGGCAGAAGAGGAATGAAACAATATTCCGCAATAGATCGTTAACCGCTTGATTATCTCAATGCACAGACTTGTCAATATGCTATTGGAATGTGGTGGAGGTCATACCGACTATTAGTCAAGTAGAGAACTTGCTTTATTACTTCTTTTTGATTTAAAACATTTTGTAAAATATGTTACACATTTGCTGGTTTTTAATTTTCTAAGTACTCAGTTTATTGAACATATTCTTTTCACAAAAAAAGATTCAGGAAACAATATACTTTTATAAATGTATTTGGTTTTTCTGATATAAAGATATCTTTAATAAGAATGAGGCGGAGTCCAAGACATGATGTTGTGTATATTATACATACGTTACAAAACCTTTAGAAAAAATTCCTTAGAACAAACACTCTATTGAATGTAAAACTGAATTTGTTAAAAATAGGTAACACGAAAGTAGCAGTGTCATTCGAGATAAAAAGCAGAGATAGACTTCTCGTTTTAACATTAACAGAATTCAAAAATCTAAAAATGGTGTAGTGATAAATCTTAACCATATGCACATAATTAAGATAGTGTTTCGTCATATCTAGTAGGTAATAAGTTTGATTCTATAAAGTTATTCAGGCGCCAATACTATGGAACGAATTCCTTGCTGGAAATTTTGTTAAAATTCTAGACAACTACATGATTTATGGGAGCTGGATTTATTTAGCTATAATTATATACCGTTATATCAAATTATGGGACTTTCATTTCTATTACAAGCAGAATACTAGAGGTGGCCACCGACGAAGACTGTTGTGAGGACTAATAATTCAATTAATATATATACAGAGTGTTAGTTCACTCAAGCGCCAAAACTAAGTAGTCGTACAGTTTTATGACGAGGCTGGGCAGATTCTATTAAAGAGATTCGTGGGTTGATGGTGCCAAATAAATTCTGTACCAGAAAATTTAATATTTAAATTTATGGCCATCTCCTGATTTAGTTTACTGTTATATGTTGTATGTAATTTAATACCGTTACACAAACTTCTTGAGATAATCTACAGGGTGCGTTATTTTCATGGGTATAGGAAATACATATTTTTATATAATAAAACACTGTAAAAAAATACTCAAGTCGACACAAAAAGAGCACAGTCCTGTAGTTTCGAGGTTTATGCAAGATTATATATATTTTAGATATTGTCTGAAGCTATTTATTTGTGGCATAATTTTAGTTTTTTTTTAGTTTTATTGGGTGTTTGTCACTTATGAAAAAATAAAGATTAATTAAACAAGCCCTTGCGCCAAACTCAGGTTATTTTTGAAACTAAGTTTGCCTAACCAAAAAATTTCACACTGAAAAAAGCAGATAAGTAAAAAATAACAAAAATCACATCACTATCGCGCACTTCCGTATTTTTGACGTTTTCGTTCTCAAACTAGTAGTAAAAGTATTAAACGTATGTTAAGTTTGACAGTTTAAAATAAAGTAACACATTAAAACGTTTACTATTGTCAATCTCTTAATTATTAGGCCAATAAAAATGAATCTCCTATATAGCAAAATTCATGAATGTTCTCTGATCTACAGGTAGGTATAACTACATGAAGAAAATGTTGAGATACCTACTCTTCTTTGTCTCAAAGTTACCTTCGATTGCTTTATTATCTTTGTCAACCTGAACCCATTTTATCAATACTCATTCGTATCTTCTCTGTTAATTTATTCAAAAAACAATGAGTTCGAGTTCGTTCTCACCTCACCTGGCGAGAGACTAATACCTTCCAATAAATTCTACAGAATTAAACAAATCGTACCCAAGCTATTTGCCTACCATAAAAATCCTTGGGAAAACGACCGGGGTACCTGCCTGACGTGACACTTGACCGCGCCACATGTCGTTCTGACAAGCAGTTTCCGCTACGTATTCACTTGTTATTCGATGTTAGATCCACTCTTCCCTTATCTCGGCAGTTTAGGTCAATGTCAGGAGTACCTATATTTCTTCAGGATTTTTCTTCTGATTATTCGACTATTTGTAGATAAACGAACACATAAGAGAACTAATAAAATAAAGAAGAATAAAAATTAATTCAATTTCATAAAATCATTTTCCATTTTGCTGTTTTTATAATGAAATAACGACGGTGTAAGCATAGTTTGACATTTGCACGCCACGTCGGTAGACAGAATTTACAGTTAATTATCATGTCGTTTTAGACAAAAATGAAAAAAATATTGTAAAGACTTAATGTAATTCATGGTTCTCCATCAGTTACATACGTATGTACAAGATGATTTCGCGTAAACGTTAGATTCAACTGTAACTTTGCTATTCTAGGACTATTGGAAAATTCAAATTCTTGAAGGATTCCATTTTTTTATCAATTAAAAAGTGAAGTGAACGTGATCACAGTTTTCAGTTCTTAATTTGTCATATTTACTTACCAGTTCTACTAAATTCAAACCATCAATATTCCCAGATGTTATAAAAAACTCTCTGGCCACTTTTGTTTGGTTCTGTATTATATTTTGATATCTATATTCTTCTTAAGTAAAATTTCTGTTCACTGGAAACTGGTTGTAAAGAATTTCCCAAGGAAAGAAATAAATAAAATTTTATAACAACTACATCAGCAAACTCAATTCCCTTTGCCGTTGTTGTTATTATTAAGTTGTGGTTTTAATTATTAAAATAATTTGACATGCCTGATGTTAAACAACTGTTTGTCCACCGATATGTAAACATAATTGGGCCCATCTTACCCCGTTTCTAACAAATGTTTCTGGTTCTTGTCTGTTTTGAACTCGTTAAATTATTGACAGCAGGAAACCACCATTAGTGTTCACTTTGGTACGATACACTTCATTCTTTAAATATCCCCACAAAAGAAGTCCAAAGGATTTAAGTCGGGAGATCATGACAGCCATGGTGCTGGTTCTTCTCGTCCAATCCATCGTAGCCACAACCACCAACTACATTCGGATATCTTCCAAAGGTTCAGACAGATCATTACGAAGAAACTCGAAATACTGAACCCCATCCATTCGATTTGGTAATATGAACGGTACAATTAAGCAAGCATCGCCAATCCCTGCCTAAACATTGAAGGAAAAGCATCGCTTTGGAATTAGTATTATGAATGTTACACATTCCATTCTGTGTAAAAATAACTTCATTTTGAGCATTTTATTATAGCTACCATTCACAAAATCTAATTCGTAAGGGATAATCCCTTAGTATTAGTGCTTGGACATAGTACGGATATAATTGAGCCTCGTGTATGACACGACATACTGTTGATTTGGTAATTCCTTGTACTGTTGGATGATTTGCCTAGTACTTATTCGGGAATTTTCTTCAACTATCTCTAAAATGTGTTCCTCTACTGCTGCAATACACCGTGGACCTTCATGTCTTCCATGAATTTCCCGTGTCACGCCCGCGTTGTACTACCGCGGTAAAAGTAGCTGCATTTGGCACATGTCTATCGGGAAATAGTTCTTCGTATAGACGAGAAGCTGCTAAATAATGCTACATTAAAACAATATCCATCAATTCTAAGTTGCTATACACGTTAACAATTGTTACGTAAAAACGTTAATAATGCCATCGGATAGTATTACGACATTGACTGTATTTTTCATGGGGCATCTATTCCCAAAGTTTTAAATCACCCTGTATAGCAGCAACTTCGCCATTTGGATGCTATAGATATCTTCTGTATGGATTTCCGTTATTCTATTAATAAACCCATAGTGTCGTTAGGTTGGAAATTAAAGACATCATATAAATAGAATTAAGTATTCTACATCAGGTGAGCAATGGAAGTACTTAATATGAAAATACTATTACCTTAAAACAGGAATAAAACGACACATGTTGTGAAAATAGTCGTAACTGTGGCATTAATAACTTATTTTATTAAAACTTTAATTTATGACATTTATAATTTATTTACGTTTTATTCTTTTATTGGTGTTATAAATATATTTCCAAGGCAATAAATAATTACATTATAGATAACAATGCTGGTAATAATAAAGAAGAAAAGAAGAAATAATCAATTTCTTTTTTAAGAAACAACCAACTAATTAAATTAATGTTTTTAT
This sequence comes from Monochamus saltuarius, assembly GCA_025584915.1. Lineage (NCBI taxonomy): Eukaryota > Metazoa > Arthropoda > Insecta > Coleoptera > Cerambycidae > Monochamus > Monochamus saltuarius. The sequence continues at coordinate 9,446,932 of CM046728.1, forward strand.
TGCTTTATATATGTGTTTGATATTTTTTATTACATATTATCATATGTAACCTTCGATATTTTTAATTATGAGGAATTTTTCACTCATCATTTGTATTCAAATTTATTATTACGATCTCTTTTATTTCAAAAATAGCTCTGGAAATATTTTCTTCATTCCATAACACGTATAAGGTATACAACATTGCCCGATTTTTAAAATCTACTTCCTGTTTATGACCATTAAAGAAAGGATTTATATACCTATCTTTTTTATATTACAAAATTGATTGCCTGACACTAACATTTGCATAACTTTATAAGTATATCTAACTAGTATACCAGTATATGCAGTTATAAATGGTAATGTAATATATTCATACAGATATTAAGCCCACAAGATTTAATAAAATGTATTATTAGAGGCACTATCGTAAGTAAATGTCTCGAATAAAAATGCGAAAATAAATGAAAATTACAAACAAACGGTTAGAGGATTTGCACGTTTTTTTTTTTAAAAAAAGGAAAATGAAAAATGTTATGGATTTATTATATAGATATGTATTATGAATATTGTATAAACACTTGAAGATATTGCAAAAGAAAAGTTCAAAATTTACAAAACACAGTACTTGTCCAATTTACGAATAATCTCTGTACACTACGACAAAAAAATACGAAAGATTAAACAATAAAAGAAAAAATCCAAAATAAGATATGAAAGGGCAAATATTCAGTATTTGTGAATTGGCATAAAACAAATAAGGCTGAATCGTACTCAGAAAATGTGTTACTATGTTTTGCTGATATCCCTAAGAGCAAGAAAGGGCACGTCAATAATGTGATCAACTTATTCTATGCTTAGAACTACTTTTAGTTAAGCATAGCGAATACAGCAATATTGTTGCTTTTGAAGTGCCAAAAATCAGAAATTTTAAAATAACAAATTAATAGATTTGTGTCAAATTAACATTATTTAATGTTATTTAGGTTATAAAATGTGCAACTAGGTTGTTGGTATGAACACCATTAGAAAAATTCTGAAATAATATTGGATAATATTTTTTTAAATTTGTCTAATGCGACTAATTCCACTTGTCACAGTTTCCGACGGTCATCGACTGTCTTAATAGTTGATGCTAGTGCGGATGTCACCAGCTTAAACACTTAGGGGTTGGTGATCAGCAACAGTAACTGAAGGTTATATAGAAGATTCATTGGAAAACAAGATAGGACACGATTCTAGTATCACCACAACTATTGACATTAATGATTTAAGATCATCAACTGCTTTAATCAGCAACAAAAATGAATATATAATGATCGAAAACTGCCAAAATTTTACTGTTAATTATAATATCGTTCACAATAGTTTATAATGTGTTCAAACAGTTATGTGTATTGGTTAGTTGTTTGTAATGAAATTGAATGACATTAAATTTTGTCCAAATATATGCCCAGTCTATAGTAGTACTATATGTATATCTCGAGCTGAAAGTGGCCTTGCCGCTTTTGCATGATTGCTGCTTTCGGTTGTGCCTCAAATAATTTTTATGCGCAATCGGCAAGGTTGCCATTATGGATCTTAACATACAATATACCATTGTGTTAAATGTTATATTTTTAAGAGTAAATATAGTGAACAGTTTGCTCATTCACCATCAACAACCACGATTTACACTCTAATTCCCTGACGAGCATTGAATTACACCTGAAAAATCTACAACAACCTCGACGAGTCGTCAGAAGTGACACCAGACATATACCGTTTATGAATTTGTTACCTCTCATCAGTATGCTGTAGGTGAGATAACGGCCCACTAACCTTAAAGCTAGAAGCTAGTATATGTGGCGCCTACATTTTTTATTGATTTCTACTAATGAAATGAAAGTGCAGTTTGATTTAGACAGACAAATTGTTAAATAAACAGAAGTCCACATGGAACCTGTTGGTTATGGTTAACAAACTTCTTACATCATTAATTCAGCTTGGGTGTTTTTCCTGATGCTTTTACCCATTTTGAAAAAGGTGACCCGACTTTACCAGACAACTATCGTCCTGTATCTATTATTCCCGTGTTTGGTAAAATCATTGAAGTAATTCTAAAAATAGAATATCGAAGTACTTTGAAAGGAATTGTCTGTTGCAACACCAATTCGGTTTTAGAGAAAAATGTTCAACCATTGATGCGGTTCTCGAAGTTGTCAGGGACATAGTTGAAGGTTTTGAAGATAGGTGTATCGCACGACTTACTAATTAAAAAACTTGATTTTTATGGAGTACGCGGTTTGCCATTGAATTTGTTGCAGTCGTATTTATATAACCGAAGGCAGTGTGTGCATGGTGACGGAGTCATGTCAAAATTTAGAGCACTCGAATATGGCGTGCCACAAGGATCAGTCCTGGGACCACTGTTGTTTATTATTTTTATAAATGATCTATTTTTCTACCTATCTCCTTACAAGATAGTTATGTATGCCGATGACGCCACCTTAATCAACACGTATAACGACACTACTTTACTTAATATAGCAATCAATGATTCACAGGATATCGCCGAGCAATGGTATAATAGCAATGGTTTAAAACTAAATAGAGATAAAATTCAAAAACTAATTATGTCTTCTAATAACTTGACTGCACAGGGTAATGACGTTAAGTTGCTAGGTATTACTATTGACGATACATTAAATTGGTCGTCACACATTAACGCACTTTCCAATAAGATTTCTAAATACATATATCTGCTACGTAAACTTAAAGTGACTGTCAATCTGGATATACTGCTTATGGCATATTATGCATTTATTCACTCAAATTTGAGTTACGGCATTATCCTCTACTAATGTTGGTAAGATATTTGTACTACAAAAACGATGTATCAGGATAATTGCTGGTGTCAATCCTCGTGAACATTATAAACCTTTATTCATTCGGTTGAAAACAATGCCAGTACCGGCGATGTATATTTATTACAATGCGCATTCATAGTGACAGACACGTTTACTCCAAATACTCAGACTGTCATAATTACAATACCAGGACAAAAGATCTATAAAGAATTTAGAATGCAATTACTTTAAAACAAGAATCAAAAATACATTCTTCAATACGGTTTTTACTCTATTCAACTATATTCCATTTTATGGTTTATTAGTGATCTTGTCTTTTACCTTTTGCTATGTACCTATATGCTATTTTAAATTATTTCGCATGTAGTTTTTTTTATCAATGTTACTCTGACTTGCTACAAACAATATTTATTTGTAATGTGGTCAAATAAACATCTATACATCTATCATTCATCGTTTCGGCTTTGTAGATATATCTTACGGCAAAAGTATAACCTTTTAATAATATTAGCGGCTAATTTATAAACTAACCCACTTGCTTTTCTCATTTACTTCAAATAATCAGAGATACTTCCTTTGGTTAGTTCATAAACTATCCAATTTGGTCTAGCTGGAATTTTATTCTGGTAATACAAAAGAGCTAGTTCTTTATATAATATTTAAACTAGCTACCTGTTTCTCTATGGAAAACTATTTTAGTTTGATTATTTCAAGTAAATTAGTCAAACGAGTGAGTGAGTTTATAAAGTATCCGCTAATATTATGGAATATGTGTTTTCTGTCAAAGTAACCAACAGTTTAGTTAATTTGTTTACTAACCAAGTTTACACTTTAGACGTAACATTACAATATTACTTCTAAAATTCAGTTCGAAAGGATAACCCTTTGTGTTAGTAAAACGTTACATTAAAGGAAAGTTCTATATATTTTCTGTTGATAGAACTTTTATTTAGCACTGAAGTATTACCTTACTTAGCTGGAAAGGTTCTAGTCGACTCAAATAATCACAATGCAATGCTAATAACTCTCGCAGTGTCAAAATTGTAAATAAAATCGTATAATTTTAAGGCAGAGATATCTAGAAGCAAGACACACAAATTTTGTCAACTCCCATCTGAGGTCATTTATAAGGTTTACTTCAAACCGGACTCATCTTCACCCAAGTGTAATATTTTCTCAAGGTGAAATTAGAAATCTAAGTCCTCGACACGAATTAACGTATTCCCGTTTCACACAACGTCTCATCCTCCGGAAACCAACGCGGATTCCCACCGAATCCTTCGCCTCTCCAGGGCCGCCTTCTTACCAGCCTTCGTTTTCCCCATCCGCCACCCCCGGGGGCAGTCGGTGACCCATTGCGGCTCACCGTAATGCAATTAGGCCCAAAAAATGCACCACGTGCGTGCGCCGTGGCGTGCCTGACATTTTTTCACTCGCTCGCGCGCCGTCTCGGCTCGGGCCGGGCCTTGGGGGGGAGAGGGGCAGACCTGATGAGGGGTGCAACACGGCCGGCCGAAGACAGATAGCATCGTTGGGCTGGTCCGGCCGCACCCTGTCCAGTGGTACCTGCGAGTGCACTTGTGGCTTTGTTGGGCATTGTCTAGAGGTGGATATATGTGTGCACGCCGCGGAAGAACTGGGGAACACCCAATTATTTTGAATAACCTGGCGGCGCGGGGCTCAGTTTTCGTGGACGTGATTTATTCGGTATTGTTTGGCGTTGCGGCGGATCATGTTGCCACGCTGCTCTGCGATGTTGATGTACGGGGTATAGAAATATTTTACACCATTTTCTTAGCTTCTCCACTACACTGTATAAAATACAACTGTATATTTAAGTAGAGGAAATTAGTATTATATTAAACAATTTTGCCAAGATTTTTGAGAATTCACTGTACAACTACATCTACTTTTCTGTAAAGAATTTACTTTCAATAAATCAACATGGTTTTATATCTCACAGATCCACCACCTCTAACCTGGTTTGTTTTACACAATATATTTCTATTATTTGAGATAACCATGGTCAAGATGTAGTGTACACTGTTACACTGACTTCTCTAAAGCTTTCGACAGGATACATCACTTAGTTTTACTGCAAAAACTTAACACATTTGGTTTTAGTGATGAATTGCTTATATTTTTTCGTTCCTACCTTCACAGTAGGATGCAATATGTTACATTCAATGGTTTTAAATCTAAGACTTATGTCGCTGCATCAGGAGTTCCTCAATGTTCGAATTTAGGTCCGCTACTATTTCTTCTATTCATTAATGACCTTGATAGTGTATAGAATTGTGGGAAGCTTTTGTACGCTGATGACGCCAAAATTTTTGCTTGCATTTCTTCAGCAAACCAGGCCCATAATCTTCAGGTAGAGTTAAATAAAATTGTAACTTGGGCTTTCAATAACAAACTTGTCTGAAGCTATTTATTTAAACTGTCAAACTTGACAGACGTTTAATAATTTTACTACTATTTTGAGAACGAAAACAGAGAGTTTTTCGAAACGTCAAAAATAGGGAAGTGCGCGATAGTGATGTGATTTTTGTTATTTTTTACTTATCTGCTTTTTTCAGTGTGAGATTTTTTGGTTAGGCAAACTTAGTTTCAAAAATAATCTTTGACTGGTCCGTTTGGCGCAAGGGCTTTTAATTAATCTTTATTTTTTCAAAAATGTGTGTGGCAAAAACCCAATAAAACTAAAGAAAAACATATATTGTTAGTTTTCTACTTAAATTTGGACAATTTTGTGAAAATTTTTGTATTGTTTTTACACAAAGAAAAACATTACACTACAGGTAATAGTTAGATTGTTTGATCATTGTAATTTTTTGTTCTTAGGTTTGTTATTAATTAAATTTTGCCCACTTTTATTTTTTTAACCAATTTCATTTAATACCCAGGGTAATAATTGTAATTTTAATATGTGCATATGTATTTTTTTGTATTAATTGTTTTATAGTAATTTTATAAAAGTTGAATAACATATAATTGTAACTTGTAGATCCTTGAAGAAGGTTTAATATAGGTCGAAACGTTGGCAGTATGTAAAACATGTTTTTCTTTATAAATCTACTGACCTATGACCAAACAATAATTTCCTCTACGATAAACTAAAGGTCACTAGCAACAAATAACATGTATATTTGATTATTACAATTTGTTTGATTATAGATTATAACTACAAACACTTTGTAGTATTATTTTACATAATATTATGCTTACAATTTTGTGGTAATAATCTCTAAATGCTCCTTTTTTTTAACGCCAAATGATTTCAAAAGTTTACCAACATTTTTAAAATTTCTACTACATTTTTTTATTTAGTGTGTTAAATATACAGAGTGTCCGCGAAAATGTGGGAAATATCTCGTGTGTGGATAGAATTTTTTTCCTACGGATATATGTGTCCCTGAAGGACGCCGCTGGATATCGATATTTCTTGAATAACTTTTAAAGTACTCAATATAATTAATTAAAATTGAATGTTCTGGACATTAGTAAGAACCTATTAAAATAGTGTTCTTGAAACATATTTATCTTTTTTAGTTTACAAGGAGCAGACAAAACTTCACAACTTAATGGTTAAATTTTTTACACTCTGTATGATAAAGACTTTAAAAAAATAAATCTGGGTAGCTTCAACCTTAGACTAAAAAAATTTACTCTTGTTTATTTCATTCTTGTTAAGTAAAATATATATTTTGATCCAGAATTTTTCGAAGACCTTCTATAGGCGCCCTGTATATTTAAGAAAAGCTGCGTCATTCAAATTATTGTAATATTATATTGTACAATTTACAAAATGTAAAACTAACTTTATAAACACCTGTTTACTGCGATTTAATATTCTCATATATTTTTTTTGTCTATCGTGAGTGGGTTGTACTTTCAAATAAATTCTAAAAAGCGATATCTCCAAACTATTATACTGGAACTAAGAGAAACAATTCTAATCATGGGCAAATGTTTATTTTAAATGGTAGACATACTTGAAACCGTCTACAGTAAATACTCGTTTTGTGAGATCTCTATAATAATGTTGTTTATTTATGGTAATGCAATGGGAAATAAATGCTTTATCTTGGATTAAATACCCATGTTTCGATAGCTATTCTATTCCAAACTACATGCTGAACAATATCATAGATAGTCATTGAAAAGATATGAGCATTATTAACATTCTTACATGATGTGAAGAAAGATATTCCAATTATACTTTCATTTCTAAATTTGGTGATCATGGCCTATATGTATTTGTTAAATTGCATATTTTAATAAAATTTTCAAATACAAGTGTTATTACTAAAAGATTTATTTATGCACGGGAATTTTATTATACCCATAAATAAATAAATAGACATATAGGTAGTATTTATTTATTCATAATAATGAATTTATAATTCAATAATGTGAATTTTATTGTTGTTGATTTTCCTGGTTTAACTTCTACTGATTTTCCTAAATAGAATGAAGCTTTAAAAAGGGTCTAGACAAAAATCATGTAATTTGATACATGGTGATTTTCCGGGTTGTTATGCCGTGACCTCGGTAACTGGTAGCTGCCAGAAACAGAGTTAAAATGCACATCCCTAGCATTAGCTGGGATACTTTTACCTGCCCTGGTTGTTCTCGGGCTAGGCTCTGTGGGGACAGACCCGCTATCGGTGTCTCTGGGCCTGTCCATATATTGATTTCGGTTCCTACTGTTGGTATTGCTCAGTCGCGGCGAAGCTTTTGCAGAGTCACCACTGAAGATGCCGACAGTGAAGAGCGGCGAAACGTTTGGAAGCATGGGATGCGACCAGTTACAGCGACGGCTACCGACAGTAGGAACCGAAATCAATATATGGACAGGCCCAGAGACATCGATAGCGGGTCTGTCCCCACAGAGCCTAGCCCGAGAACAACCAGGGCAGGTAAAAGTATCCCAGCTAATGCTAGGGATGTGCATTTTAACTCTGTTTCTGGCAGCTACCAGTTACCGAGGTCACGGCATAACAATCCGGAAAATCACCATGTATCAAATTACAGCACTGGCCGTGAAAGCCTAAAAACCACTAAAAATCATGTAGCATAATATGTTTTTATCGTGCCACATTCGAAAGCATACATTTTAACATAGTATTCATATGTCTGATGTTAATCTACTAGATCGTTGCTCGTCATATTTAAAAAATACTATTTATTTACTATTAACGGAATATAAAAGTTGATAGGGTAGGCAGGAGTTAGTGACACATGTTTTCTATTTTATCTATTTAACTTGTCCCAGAACTTTCTTTTATTTTTGTGTCTCATTACTATTAGAAGCATACTTGAGAACTTCTCAAGTTTATGGCGTTAGTCTTTAATTACTATGAATCATATTTTTTACTTGCTACTGCAATTTTGTGCCTGCCAAGTACATTGACTTATAGCCTAAAAAGTTAGTTATATAACTATAACAATTACAAACTTTATATTATAACAAAATATAAATAATTTATTCACAAAATATAAGGTTAACTATGACTAAGTAGAAAAACTTTAACCACATGCTCAGGGAGGCCTAAAAAATAATAAAATATTTATTTCGGAATTTATTAATGGACGATTCTACTAATTCTTATTTTTCTCGATCCTCTCTTAAAATATTTATATTCAGGCATAGTAAGAATGCATACATATAAGAAATAAATAAAAAATCACATTTTAGAAAAATTCAAGTGTTCTCAAAATAATTATTATTCTCAATCATCAGTCACTTTTATCATACAAAATTAAAATATAATTAAGTTTGGTTACAAATTTTTGGTTACCATTATCAGATATTTCGTTATTAACAGTTAGAGTATTTTCATGCTATAATTACGTTAACAACCTGTACGAATTATGAAGCCAATATTATTACAAATATGGTTACTTTTTTACATCCCTATTGGAAAACCCGTTATTATCGACAATACTAAGAAGCAGTCCTTAACTCCCTGTAATTGTTAAAATATCATTTAGGTTGAAGTGTTCCATATATAAGGGTTATTGGCCATTTAACTGCTAATCATTTCAGAAATATGGGCTGCGTGAATATAGTCAACTAGCTCCAGTGTGTGTCCCCTGTTCTTCATTCCACACAGGAAAATATGCGTGAATAGAATGAATTGAAAGCATGTTTATTACAAGGATTTATATGGATAGTATTGCCATATAATAAATACGTTTGTTTTATCGGTAACGGTTAATTTACCAAAAACAAACGAAATACCTGCATGAGAAAATTGCTATATACCTGTTATACACTGATAGAAAAATTCTTATAAGGGTCATAATATTACCCTGCTAATTTTTTTTTGTATACATAAGCATTTTATCTATAGACTCGTTTCTTTTTTATAATTAAAATTTCTGATATTTACCCTACACATACCTCTGCTTATTATTTTGCAATAACTGCAATTTTTGAAGACAGAGATTACTAAATATGAAAGATGAATGAATTTTCCAGAAGTTCGGTAATTGTAATTCAAAACTAATTTTGTTTTTTTTCTTTGTTTTTTCAGTTTTCAGTTATGGTTACAAGTTTGATGGGTCTATCACTCAAAGTAAGGAAAATATGATAAAACAATAATAATACAGAAGTTATGCAAAATGTAGCTTTTTTGTTTTTGAGACATATCTTGCTTTTCTATATTCCGCAACATTGTTTCTACTTTTTATTTGATTACAAATACTGTTGGCTGAAACAAGAAATCTTTTTGCAAAACAAGACAAGACTCAGAAGAAAATAAAAAATGATTTTCATGATTTCACATTTCCCATATATTTCATATCTCTTATAGTTTCTAAAATTCCACCTCAAATTTGTAACTACGTGTTCAACTGCGGACACAAAAATGCATTTCAAACATTTCAAACAAGAGTTTCAAAGAAGAGAATTATTAAAATCTTGTTGTACTTGAACATAAAGCAGTTTAGGTTGGAAACTTTTTATTGGCCACAACAGTAGCCTCCCAAACTGTTCCTGGAAATTTTACCTAAACTGACTTTGGTATGATTCATTTATTTTGACTTAACTGTTTTCTGGCTGTAACTTGGTTGCGGATTAAATGCCGCTGGAAATAAAGACTCCAATTGTATTCCACAGCCTGCAACTGATAATAAGAAAAGGCATTGTGTTTTATGAACCAGTAAAATCCATCGACTGCCAGTTGTTTAATAGATAATTAAAACAATCGGTCAATTTTATGGCACCGTAGCGGGTTCGGATTGCATATATGTAAATGTTAGCAACCAGATTCGATACGTTATTTTGTAACACATGATTTATCTCGAATAAAGCCCGATCTTTATTAGGTACACGAAGAATGTTGATTTTATTTATACTAACGAAACAATTGCTAATAAATATCGGTACGACAAGAATTTAATTGCAACAAATTGAGACACTTCTGGGGGCAGGAAATAACTTATCATTTTAAAATATGTACGCCTCATTTAAAATTGGCGCGCACTTGGCTATTAACAAACATTACTTACATATTTCATTCGAAAGTGGAGATAAACACCCGAGGAAAATATTTCACACTGAATTTTTAAAATTATACGTTCAAACATAGGAAATGATGATATACACTATTATTTTTTCTTTTGTTTTTATTTTAAACTTATTAATTACACAGGCACACAAAAAAAAAGTTCTGTGCCCGAGCTCCGACCTATGGTTCCCCATGTATTTTTGGCTCCCGAAACCCAACCCGGGGTCGGTATAGCCCAGACGTTCCATATTTGCGCGCTACGGTAAAAAAATGACCAAAATATGGCCATTACCTGGAAATAAGAGCAAAGCTTTATCTCCGTGCCATTGAAGGGTCCAAACATGAATCAGTTGTTGGATAGGACCTCGCACACCCCAATTGTCACTTGAGGGCCACAAATTGGCAGAAAATTGGTCCTAAAAAATTTCTAATTGTCAATTAAAAATCATATGATTTTACCGTATTCAGGATCGAATTGATTTAAGAGGATTGTCTTGCACACTGAATAAAGAAAAAAAAAAAAGTAAAATTAAAAAAAGTAAAAAAATAAAAATAATAAAGAAGCTACAATACTTCTTACGTCAACGTCGTTAGCTTTGGGTCACGCCAAAGGAAAGTAATTGTGACCTGTTCAGAAATTTTTATGGAACTGCAACCCTGCTAATGACGTTGACGTAGAAGTATTATGGCTCCTTTCTTTCTTTTTTTTAATTTTTTTCATTTTGTTTATTTTTTTTATTTTTTTATTTTTTATTTTTTTTATGTCTATTCACTATGTAATGCTACATGAAGACAATCCTCTTAAATCAATTCGATCCTGAATACGGTGAAATCATATGATTTTTTCTGACAATTTGAAATTTTTTAGGATCAATTTTTGATTATTATATACTTCATTTTATTTTAAACTATTTATTGGCCAAATTGAGCGAATACTGGTATCTAAAATAAATACGGTCTTGTCTACTTCTTACCAGCTGGGCGCGGAAGCCTTTGATGCTTTTATGGTAGTAGTTTTGTCGTTTTTTTTATTCCGTTATATCGGTGATATAAACTTTATCAGCACCTGATACAGTTTCAATTGTTTGCTCTTATCAGTCAAGCCGGTAATTACTGTTGCTTTTTTTATAAAGATTTTAGTGTATTTGAAATCCTGCATGGTCTTGCAAGATAACAAAGATATTTTATATGGGAAGATTGTAATCAAAAAGTTACTACCGTCTCTCCGCTTGGAGCAGAAGCACCAATAACGCTGTTAAACCGAATAAAAGACTGACTGCATCAAAAGAACAACTCGAGCTCCTTCAGGAAGCGGACTTTAATCCAATCAAGAGCGCTATGTGCTTAATGGTCAGCTATGTAGGGACCGAACCTCAATTGTTTCAGCGGGGTCTAAAAATAGAGCATATGTACTCTAAAGGACTATTCAAATGAGCAGCGGCTCGTATTTAAATATAAAATAATAACTCCAGCCTCTGGGGGAGTGATTGTGATAGATGGTATAATACCGTTGGCACGAGTCAAGTCCTCTTGGTCGTATGAAACAACGGGAAGCATGCGGTCATCGATACTTATCTCATTATAAATATGAATTAACTTATATAGATAAATTGGCACGGCTTATGTCATGGTGGATGTCATCAGGCAGGTCTGTTGGGCGGCGAGCAACGGGTCGTGACATTCCTCAATTGGATCGCAAATCTGAGAAAATTGCGCGTAATTGAGGATTCCGTAAGAAAAGGACACGCGTCTATGTTTACCATTTTAGAGAGTATTGTTAATTCAAATCCTACCTTAAAAGCTAAGTCGTTTTTAAAGCTTTGATAATGATGGCATAGAAAAATTAATTAAATACTTGTTAACTGAGTAAACTATAATTACCTGGGGTTTTAATATATTATGCCAATAATGCCATAATAATGCCGTAAGTGCTTCTCAGATTGAATCTGAACCTTGTAAACTAATGTCTTAAGATGTCCCCAAACAAAAGAAAAATCAATAGGGTTCATATCGGGTGATTTGAGTGGCCAAACTTGACCTGGTGGTTGGATGCACTCAAGAGTGCATCTCCCGATCACGTATATTACCGAATCTTTCATTTAAAAATTCACGAGCAGTCAAACTAAAATGTTATTAAAATTCTTTGTCTTAGCGCATAGGGAATATCGTCAAGTAGTTCAGGTAAAACGTTTTCAAGAAAATATCTGTAGGAGGCACCGGTTAAAGTTCTTGGTAAAAAGTAAGACTCAACAAAACATTTTTAAATAATATCCACCCATACATTCAAGGAAAACTTAAGTTGGAATCAAGATTTCATTATGGCATTAGGGTTTTCATCAGACCAAACATGTTTATTGTGGAAGTTGATTACAGCACCTCTGAAAAAATTAGCTTTATCGGTAAGCAATATGCTAGCGGTAAAGTCAACATTTTCTTCAATTCCAAATTCCAATTCCAAAATCCAGTGGCAAAATTGTAGGCAAGCAGGAAAGTCTTGCGGCAGTAAGGCTTGAACTATTTGTATGTAATACGGGTATTAATAACTGTTGATTCTTCAGAATGGACCAAACTAATTTATGATTCACATTAAGATTTGCAGCAATCTTCCAATTACTAGTATTTGGGTCTTCTTCAATTTTGTGTAGAGTAGCTTCATCCAACTCAGGCGTTTTAATACTCAAAGGTCTTGCAGGAATTGGACCTTTCTTTCTACTACTTTTCTGAGCCTATCTCAGAAAGACGTTGAAAAATATTTCTGAACATTCTTGGATTTGAAATTGGATGATTTGCAAAACTTTGCATATAAATTCGCCTAGCCTCAGTACCATTTCTAAAGTTTCAATTTCTCTCTGTAACTAAGTACCGGGAAAATTTAACTGTGAAAATCAACGAAACTGGAACACACTGTATAGTGTTACTGATCACTCGTTACTTTTCTCGGGTAGTTATCTCGTTACCGAGCGAGAACAATCCCGGTTTATAATTAAAATGTAATACCTAGCCCATCAGAAATTAAAATAGTTGCATTTGCATTAATCCGACCTAAGCATTTTCTCTTTAACTCCAGATAATTGCGATTATGACAACTTGACCGCGAAAAAAAACGATCAAGACCGCGGCCTGGCTCTAATCTTGCGCCCGGAGCTGTACGCAGCCCGCACGCTCTCCAAAGCCGTCCTTTTTCTGCTCTCATCTCTGGAACCGAGCGATAAATAAAAGGAATTGAACTAGTTTGCATTCCATTAAATGTAAATTACTTAATAACAACCTTATAAAATAGGATTATAAGTAGCTGTCGTATTAACTTGTCATTTTGGGCAATTAAAAAAATCTCATAATTAACAATTTAAATTACATAACAGCGTCACAATATGAGTCATGACATTTAGAGGAGCTTTGTTAGAGTAAGGTCAAAATTTATTAAAAATTTTAGAGAAAATTACGATACATCTTAGATTTATGATATACAGGATATGCCTGGATTGCTGATGATGAAATGTGTCTTGTAGGAGACAAAAAAGTTACATTTTTTATTATTTATTAGGTATTATAGGTATTACAGGCATTATAGTTTATTATAGGTATTGGTATATATAACAGCAACAACAGCATAATAAAATCTGCGGTGGTGGTGTTTTATTGCATGTAGGGCTAGTTATAGTGTTGTACAATTAGATATTTCTCAAATTATTTTATTGGTTCCTGGGATCAATGTTGTTGGGCCTAAATGCAATATCAACTCGTTTTCACTCTAGTGAAACACAGTGTATGTGCCTCCATGAACGCCCATTTCGGAGCTGCAAATGTTTTTTTGATTTACTTGAGAATGTCGATTTTAATATTACTAATTTTAACAATGCTCTTGTTAATGATGGTCATACTCAATTAATTAACATTTTTTTGGAATTTTGTAGCTTTGCGAAAATAACTAGTGTAGTTAATCAAGATAGACTTCTTGACTTGGTGATCAGTAATAGTGAGTGTGGTGTTTGTCATTCGTCATACTAGAATAGACTCTTTGCATACCCCGCTGTCAGTAGATATTAAAGTAAGTTTCAAAATTAAAACAAGATTTTCAATTTTTATGTATTTTTAGGTATTAACAATACATTTTGTGTGGAACTAACTACTCTGCGGACTAAAGCTCCGACCAGCGTTGAATTACATAATAAAAATAACAGTAAAAGAAAACAAGATGTTCTTGTAATATAAATAGTAGAGCTTACAACTTCCGCCGAGCTGATTTTGGCAAATTATATCAAGCACTGCTTGACATTGAATGGAACTTCTTGCATTTGTATGTAAAATGTTCCGAGTTTTATGTTAAGTTGTTTTCTGATTTTGATATTTATGTTCCTATGTTTAAAAGTAAAAAGGATAAGTACCCTTCGTGGTATACTAAGGACATCATTGATCTTATAGAATTGAAAATCATGTATTATCGCAAGTTTAAACAATATAAGATTAATTACTATTACCATTGACTTTTTAACTCTAAAAAGTCAATGCTATTACGAAAAATTTAAGGAAACAAGAACTATATTAAAACAACATATTAACGTAGCATACCAGTTATACATTACTAGTATTCAGTCTTCAATTACATACAACAAATAGTAAAGAGTTCTGGAAATTCATACAAGACAAAGAAAATACATCAAGGATTCCCGGATAACGTTTTGACCATAATACAATGCATGCTAAACCTGAGGTATTCGTTGACGGTTTTAGTAAATATTTCAGTAGGTAGTGTCTACAATGCTAAAATTAATTATGTCCTGAATATTAATTTTAATTTATTTCCAGCTTTGATAATAAGCCAACTGCTGCTGATGATCAGATTCCCAGTTATTTAGTGAAATATTGTAAATACATTTTTGTATATCCATTTTTAATATTATTTGATATATCTTAAAAAACATCAACATATCCTGATGTATGGAAGGTAGGCAGAGTTTGCCCTATTTTGAAGTCTGGAGATCCATCATTACTTAGTAACTGTCGCCCTATCACAATATTGAACAACTTTGCCAAGGTTTTGGAGGGGTTTAATATAAATGGATAAATCATTACAGCATAATCGGTAATCAATATTTTCTAGATCATTATTTAAATTTTCCAACATATCTCCAATATTTTTTCCAGAAATAAATAACATTGTATCATTGATAAACATATGAGTACTGCATTTTTTAATAATATTAATGACATCATTTATATACAAAATGAAAAGGAAAGGTCCGAGCACAGTCCCCTGTGGTATTTCATAATTATTTACAATATCTTCAGATAACAATATGACATTTTTATAGTTTGCGCGATGCTTCCTATTAAATAAATATGATTTAAACCATTCTAACACCTGCTCTCGAACACCTATTTTATAAAAAAAATTATAAATAGATTCCTGTCCCTGTTGTCACACACACTAATTATAACTGATTCACATGAATGTCTGGACCTAAATCAAGATTGATTAGGCACTATTATAGAGTTTCTATCATAATATTTAATGAATAGGGGTTTGACTGCTAATTCTATTACTTTTTCATAAGGAGGAACAGTATTAATGGGACGAAATTCTTCACATTTCCAAGTATTTTCAATTTTTGATACAGGGATTACTAAAGATGTCTTCAATAATTCAGGAAATTTACCGGTACTTAACGATTCATTTATTATATCTAACATTCGATTACCAACACAGCAGTCACGTAGAATATTTGTTGAAATTCCTTGTCCTTTACTGAGGATTTTAGTGTATTTAAATATTCTATGAATGTTTTCATATCAATTTTGTCAAATTGATCAACAATACTATATTGGTTAATTGCCTGGATGATGCCTTCATTATTTTCCCGTTTACTTATTGCATGCACTATTTCCTTTATACTTTCAATAAAATATATTCAGAAGTTTCAGAAAAAATTTTTGAATGTACAGAAGATTCTTAGAAATACAATTTTGTAAAAATAAAATCAAAGAGAGAAAAAATAATTGAAACTACAGAGGAAAGAAATAAATCACATTTTACAAAACCTATTTGTATACAGCAAATTCAACTGCTTTTACCGCTATTGTTATTAATAATTTTTCATACCTAATGTTACCAACAACATTTTAAGCCCGTCTTACCCAGTTTGTACAAACTAACACAAAATTATCTGGATATAATTGAGCCCCGTGCATGATATGTTAGTCTGCTGCAATACGCCGTGTACGCCATCTCTTCTACTATTCGGTTGTAAATTTCTCATGTCATACCAGCGTTTGCACTCACTGCACACTGTTGTAAAAGTAGCTGCATTTGGATCATGTTTACCAGGAAATGGTTCTGCTAAAGCGACTGCGAGTTGCTATAGATGTAAGCCATTTGGGAAATTTGAAAAACTAATGTACCTAAATACTTTTATCACAAAAAAGTTAATACGATAAGTTATCTCCATCTAATATACAATATTTAAAATAATTTTGTTTATATTATATTCTAATTTGTTTAGTTCTCATATCTTGCATATTTATATTGATTCCAATATGGTAGCCACTTTCAATTTTTCATCTCTGATTTTCATTTTCTCAATTATTTCCTGTTATTTTATACTAATTTTCTTTATTACTGGTTGTTACTAATCTCTGATATATCGGACACAGATTATTTATTATATCAGATATAGACAAATTTCTGTAACTTTAACATTTCCGTTAGTGTTCCAATTCTCTTTAAAAAATATTTCTTGCAACATATTTCTATCGTAATTTCTGTAATCTCTGTATTTGATTTTCTCGAATCGATTTAGTTGATCAACATTAATTTGTATAGTTAAAATAGCATGGTTACTAACTTTACGTGTTCGATGAGCTTGATGTTTTCAGGTATTTTCATTAGAGATAATATAGCCAATTAGAGTCTTGCTATAAGCCGTAATTCCTGTATATTTTGTGACAAGGTGATAGAACTAACTACTTAAACCCTTTTAGACCACTGGGTATGTTATTTTGCTTCAGACGAAAATTTACGCGTTCTGCCATTAGCATAAAATGTAGCGATCATTAAAAATCGCATTTAGCCATTTCAAGTATGCAAGAGCATTTAACAGTGTTTAATTTGATTTACATTCTATTGGATTCCAAGTCCGATACTAATTAGACACTTATACTTGTAAATTTTAATACCCAGAGAAACTGGTTTACAGTAGTTTAAAATGTAATTTATAAAAAGAACAAATCCCGTCTATATATAGACTTAAACCCAACTTATAAATATTTAACAGTGTATATTAACCTGCCATTGTAACGTAATCTGTTCAGATTTGGAGTTATGTAACTTGGTTAGGAAAATTAAGTAAAAGATCATGTTAGTTTTGACTTAAAACGTCAAAACGTTGAGGCACCGTGAAAGTGTCAATCTGTTAGGCGTTGAAGACGATTAGAAGTTCAAAATGCATTACCACTCACTTGTTTTGTATCCACGGTGTTCAACATGTAAACAAGTTAATTCTCTGTGAATGATGGATTTGTCGCGATGGCGACAAAATTCCAGGCAAGAGCTGTTTTTAAATTCAGATTATGAAGACAACCTTGCAGAATTTTAATTTTTATGGCTACATCAGATTAAAAATCGTTTTTGACATTTTGCAGTTGTTGTAAGTATACAAGATGGTCACTTTTACGGCGGTCAATATAGGGAAAAGAATAATGTATGCTGTATTTAGAAATTCGCACAAAAAAATATTTTACAAACTGAAATCAAAAATATCATTTACTAAAACCTAGCAACCTATTATATTCATATCACACTACAATGACTTCGGCTGTTGTTGGTATTACGACTCCTACGGTCGCAATCATTCCTCGGATAATGGTGACCTTCCGAGATGTCCCATAGCCGCCTCTGTAACTGGTCGCATGCCATGCTTCCAAACGTTTCACCTCTTTTCACTGTCGGCATCTTCAATGGTGACTACGCGGTTTCCTGAAGAACGTTTTTTATCGTATTTTAGCAGTTAATCCTATATTGTAATTATAAACAACTGTATAAATCTTCATGAATTGAACGTTATATTGTTTCTAAATCTTATTACAGGACATAATTGGCGAATGGCGACATTATTTCCATGACATGGAGAATACAAATTTTTTAAATGATGCGACAATGTGTATTTTAATTGTCGCACTCGACAATAGAGATCTGAGATTCGAAACCCTGGGGGTTATCACTGACTTTCGAAGAGTAATCCATATGCAACTTGCATGGTTATCTTTCTCTTAATTACCGTTATAAGAAAAAGGAAAAAAGTTTCTAATTCACATACGTATTCCTCAGAGGACGTTCGAGAATAGACTTCCTGATATTTTCTTGTATTTCAAAAAATTTAACGATTTTTCACAACTATAGTGTTAGGTATAGATATTTTCTGATCTCAACTTGACGTGTTTAGCGACCTGAAAAATCTTCATACATGTTCTCCGATATTGTGAATTTTTGTTTCCTCTCACATCTCTACAGAAGGCATTGGGGGGCTGTAGGGCAGAAACTTCTCGTCAGAGTAATTTTTTTGCTTTCGTCGGATCAACGAGAAGTAATAGTCCAGATCACATCTTTTTTGTAAACCGTTAATCGTTATATATGACATTTTCAGTAGACCTATATAGGTCTTTCTAAATTGCGCATCCATTAAATGTTTGTTGAGCAATTATTGGATCACTGGTAGCTGTCCTCCTATTAGACAACGAGCAGCTAAGTTTTCTTCGGAGGAAAATAAGAGATAATTGATGAAGAGGCTCATCGTGGACAGCTAAATAGTCCACTTTCGTTGCTTATTATTTTTCAATAAGGCCCTCGACAGCGACCGAAGTTTAAATTTTTGTTTATATTGTAAAATTATTGCCTTTAAATCTCCAAGAATTTAATGAGGGGTGGTTGTTATTATGAGATAAAATCACTTAATGACTTTCGATTATTTTCTTGAATTCTGGTCTAACGATGAAGGAATTTTTGGCAGTAAACTTCATTGGTGGTAGTTATATTCTTCGGAAGTAATTTACAGTGGACAATGCCTTCTTTGTCAAATCAGATGCACGCCATTTGCTAACACAGATGAGCATCAGCTTTTGCTCGGGAAGTTGCTTGAGGAGTTTTGTAGGAACTAAACTATTTTTTTCTGTCCTTAACTTTGACGTAGAATCACAATTTTTCGTTAAGGGTAACAATTCCGCTTCGCTCAAAACATACGACAACCATACACTCAATTGTTTAATTGCCCATTTAATACAAATGCACTGTGATGGACAAGTCATTGTTTAATACAAGTTACTATGGGGTGGTAAATCCCAAAGCTTTATATTGTTTCTTTTAATGGTTCGGTATCTAACTCGGCAAATGACAAGAAGTAACTTTGAAAATAAATAGATTTATTCAGGATACTTACACCACAACGCTAATAATATTAACAAAATTACCGCACAAATGCCTGGTAGCCACAGAATTTTGCCCAGATTCGTCATAACTAACATATCATGAATCTGGTCATGGTTACTATAAATTGTAGGTACCATTTTTATTATATTCACAATTATCAAAGAAGCATTAGAGAAAAATGAAACGCACTAGCCACAATACTACTATGACTAATATTACTTTTAGGTTAACAACAGCAGTTGACATATCGCAAGGCTGTCGAATGTTACACTACGTTACAGTGTTAAAGATATTCTCTCTTCGAATATGTTTCTTTGAATCTTCTCCCAAAGAGATTTCGATAAATTAATGAATGTGTTCACCAACGTTTTTGGTGCAAAGAAAAAAACATTAAGTTGTACTCAGATGGTGTATTGATGTTGTATTCCTCAAATTTAGTAAATAAAATTAAGCCGTCAACGCTTTGGTCACAGTATTCTATGTTGCAGTCAACGTTGGATATAAAGAAGGGGATTGATATAAGCAAATATTCAAAGTCACCTGCTTTTCTCAAGAGACAAAATGAGAGATAGTGCCGTAAAAATCGCGAGTATTTACAAAGGAGCAAGTAGATTGCTTTTTGAATAGCGCATCTGATAATTTATATTTGATGATGAAGGTAAACTCTTTAAAAATAGAAGAACAACATTTATAGGTCTTTCTACTGTTGGGGGTGCAGATGCATGCCGTTGTGATAAATTGGTCAATTTAATAATTGATAATGTTGGTCGAACTTCCCAGTAAGGGACCTTGGAGACTCCTGACGATAAAAAAATGTCATAGTTCTGTGACGGTTGGAGAAAAACATACTTTTGATACGTAAAGGTCACAAGTATCATCCGTATAAATATGACCTCCATTCAAAGTTACACCCTCTATATCGGCTAACTTGTCAGAAAATATGAAATAGTGCAAATATATAATTAACACTTAATATTCTATTTCTACGGTCATGTGTTACCAAGTCGTTTCATTTTATTGTTATTTAGGGTTTACATAAACGCGCCTAGATCTTTTGCCAGTATAAATTCACTAATAATAATAATAATAATAAATATAAAGGGGCTATTAATTTCAAGAAGTAATCGTCTTACAATAAATTGTCGGTTATATTGGAGAAATGTCCCGGCTTTATCTGCGAGGTAAACAACAAAATCAATAAAACGGAATAACCCGTAAAAGAATTTTTAAATCAGTTGGAAAATGTCTAGCGTTTAACCATATCTGTAATTCTAATCTGGCCGTAAGCGTAATAGGTGTGTAATTTAATTGCGCAGGAATGTATTTACGATTTTAAAAGTTAATTAGTGCTTAAATACGCTTTTTTAGGGGTAATTTGCTGACAGAGGAATGTTCAGTGCTGAGCTGTTGCAGGGAGATACAATGTAATCATTTTAACGAACCCATTGGGTTTGATTGCTTGATTTCCCAACGTTGAGGCATTCAGCTGAAAAAATGTTACTATGAAGGATACAGGTAGCATCCAAAATTTTAAATAATAGTATACATTATGGATTAGTTATTAGTTACTATTATGTACTAATACTCAAATTATATTTGGAGGGCACGAATATTTTGAAAATTATCTCGAGTCGACAACAAAGAATAATTTGATACATGGTGATTTTCGGGTTGTTATGCCGTGACCTCGGTAACCGGTAGCTGCCAGAAACAGAGTTAAAATGCACATCCCTAGCATTAGCTGGGATACTTTTACCTGCCCTGGTTGTTCTCAGGCTAGGCTCTGTGGGGACAGACCCGCTATCGGTGTCTCTGGGCCTGTTCATATATTGATTTCGGTTCCTACTGTTGGTATTACGACTGCTACGGTCGGAACCGCTTCTCGGATACTGGTGGTCCTCCGAGGCGTTCCGTAGCCGCCGCTGTAACTGGTCGCGCCGCTTTTCACTGTCGGCATCTTTCGGAAGATGCCGACAGTGAAGAGCGGCGAAACGTTTGGAAGCATGGGATGCGACCAGTTACAGCAGCGGCTACGGGACGTCTCGGAGGACCACAATTATCCGCGGAACTATTCCGACTGTAATAGTCGTAGTACCAACAATAGGAGCCGAGATCAATATATGGGCGGGTCTAGAGACACCGATAGCAGGTCTGTCTCCACAGAGCCTAGCCCGAGAACAACCAGGGCTGATAAAACAATCCCGGCTAATGCTAGGAATGTGCATTTTAACTCTGTTTCTGGCAGCTACCAGTTACCGAGGTCACGGCATAACAACCCGGAAAATCACCATGTATCAAATTACAACACTGGCCGTGAAAGCCTAAAACCACTACAAAGAATAATTTGTTAAAAATATTCGTTAGAAAAATTTCGCACCTCAGTAGTTAGTGAAATGAAAAATACACTGAAAAAACAAAAGAATAGTACATCCTAACATTTTTCCCGCACACAAAAAATACATCATCATTCTTGAACTAACTATTCATTTACATGGATACACTAAGCAGCAAAAAAGTTTTGTCATTTAAAAGAAACATGATGTGCCATAAGTGGCGCCCTCTACTAGTGACGTCAAAATTAGAAACATATTTCAATTTCTCGTCCGCAAAAACCCCCGATTTACAAATTTTATGTAAATATTTGGATTTCTTAAGAAATTATTTACAAATATCGAAAATAAAATTCTAACTTTAACGCCCTGTAACTCCATTAATAATCAGGAAAAATGTTATAGAACAAGGTAGCGTTTATTTTCGGTCTAGAATTATCTCCTGAATGTTTTGCTCATCATTTCCGGACACCCTGTATTATTAAATAGATACTGATAGAATTAAAGTGAATACAAGTACTTATACATCCTATAAAACCCTTTGTTTCTTACTTTACTCACTTAACCATCATCGTGCCCCAAACTGTTTAATTCAAGAAACATCTATTCTAGACAGATTAGTACGTCAATTATATCGTTATTTTCTCATACTATGTTTTATTTTAGTGTAATTAATATACTGTCTATTTAACAAGAAGTAGGTATATATTTTGTCAGTCAGTAGTTGAAGATCATTCCACATAACTCATTCATTCCCAAAAAATATAGTGTCCCATTTAAACACGTAGATGTCAATTAAAAATTGGAAATATTAATCTAACAAAAAATATTAATATTCGCACTCACAATTTTATAAACTGACTTATAAAACTCAACACGTAGAGTCTTGAAGATGTAATAGAAATTACAAAACGTGGACAAAATAAACTCTCGTTTCATATGTTATAGTTACTTCCTCATCTAAACTAGATCAAAAAAGAAAAATAATACTTTTTATCATACGAATTACATCCTGATAGGTCACTATAGTTATAGCTTCCAATCGTAGACTTTCACATTCAACCGTAAATCATTGAACACCATTGAAAAGATTCACAAACGCTTTTAGTGCTATTTTGATATGTAATTTGCTCATAATTGGACCATATAATTTTATAGTCCTAGTAGTAAAATTAATAATAAAATTAATTGCCGTTCGGTTGGATAGGTGGCATTTATAATTTGATAGATAGTACTTATCTAAATTGTATTGTCCTCAAAAGATTGGGGATTGTTCCTCTGATTGTTTATAGTGGCGGACAGAAGAAAGTTTCCGACCTAAAAATCTCTATTCACTAATACTAGTTGAACTTTAAGTACGTAAAATAATTTTTTCTCAAGCATTTTAGTGGTGGATTAAACAAATTCAGTGAATGCAGACACTATATCTGACCTTTCTTTCTAATGATATTTCAAATAATTGTCAAAGGTGAAATGGAGTTTTACATTAATAAAACATTTATTAATTTTTATATTCTGTATTTTCCAATGTGCGGTTAGAACATGTACACAAAAATAGTTTCGTGGTCTTCAACATAATTAAGTGACAATTTGCGCAACATTGTAACAAAATCAATAATTACGTAAACGGAAATTGTAGTTATCTAAAAAAATTATACTACAGAATTTTAAAATTTTCTCCTTAAGAAAAAAGTTAAGGTAATATCGGTACAAGCCAATAAATTATAGTTATTTATTGTATAAGCGTTTAATATTCTTAAATGGATAAAAGGCAATTAAAACACGAATCCAATACAACGGTTTATTCATAAACACAATCCTATTTGTGGAGTCAGAATTATTGGAATTTAATAAAAAAATATTCGCATGATTTGATATTTCTTAGTACTCAGTGAAACACAAACTTGATATTGCAAGGAAAATCCAAGGAAAATATTTCTTGGATTTCCTTACAAGAAGAGACCGTAACGTGCAAATTCTTCACAAACTTCAACAGATACAGAAAGGAAGTTAAATGTGAAAAAACAAAAAACTAATTACTATAAATGTAAATGTTAATAAGTAAATAAATTAAATTTGATTTTATTATAGATTTATTATATTTTCATTATTCTACTAGTGAAATAATGTTACTTTAATCCACTAGTGGATAATATCACTTCAGATTCTATATGTGTTGATACAAGTCATGTTATAAGGTGATCGTGGATAAAATCATTTCTCAACGTTTCTCACTTGTTATCATTAGGGAAGGGTGTATATTTTACCTCATCTCCTTTGGTGGACTTTATTTAACATATTTTTCGTTTTGTTTTTGGTGGAAATGAAGATTCATTGTTAATCGATCTTTAAGAAAAACCCAAAATGTTTGAAGCAGCATCGCTCTCATCAAAGTTCTTCGTACTGAAGGAATTCTCTCTGCAAAAGAACTGCCTAGAAGATAAAGAAGACCTGATAATTATCAATATCAAGGACTCCAAAAAAACATTCCGCCAGATCATTCGTGATACGTAAAAAACAAATAATGATTTTTTTCATGTATAGAAAATATACAAGCTTATACCCAAAGGAACACATCGCCGATTATTTATACAGGACAAACATGAAAAATGTACTGTTCAACCTGTAGGATCAATTCAATAGGAAAAATACCCTCCAAAATCGCAGCTTACATACAGCTTCAAATTCCGGAACCATACACGGTTATCAGTTTTAGGCGATTCTTGGCGACTTTTCTTGTCAACTGTCCAACAAAATTCTTAATTTGAACACTAAATCAACTTCAAATTTAAGCTATCAACATCTTGCCCATCAGTAATCAACAACCACAATTTGACGGCTGTTTCTGAAGAAACTTCTTCCCAATATTTGTTCCCCGTATTAGAGCAGATAACTTCAACCCACATGCCGACTTCCGCAATGAGCTTACATAACGTGTCTAACTCTACGTTTGTAATTAATATCACAAATAATAAGTAAGATTCCAATGTATTTGTATTCACTCTTGTTATGTTACTTTTGTTTCCGTTTGTATTAATACAGATTTAAGAACATTAAACTTCATGAGCTTGTAGAAAAAAATGTGTTCCTAACTCATGCAGAAAATGTCTTTCTCGCAACGCAGTCGCATGCGGGAAAGTCATTTTCCGCACTTGTTAGGAAAATAACTATTTCCGCCGCAAGAACTTGACGTCTACTGCAGATGCTCGACTTTACGGTGCGATATTCATGAGCCACCAGGACACAACAACCACTTTTCCAGGGGTGATTACTCTTCCTTTCAATAAAACTCAACTTGACCGTAAATAACGGGGGGCTGGCTGGGGGGCGGACGAGGTCCGTTTCCCTAATTAATTATTAGACTCGTTGATTCGAGGCGGACACGATCCTAAGCAGCATGAAATTTACTCGTATTTTATGCTCTATCATTATTAATAATTAAAGGTCGGATGAGGCGGCTGCTAACAGAATTGTACTTGGCCCTCTTCCGGTTTTCATTTCGTTTTCGGTGGTTCAGTTGTTTGTCAGACGCAGATGCGTTTGCGTTTGTACATAATCTACTGTAAGTTGTACTCACTATTTGTATTTACATAACGTATGTCCCTTTGCAGAAAAAAACAGTATTTATTGGGCTACAAACCTGTATAATATCTTTTCTAGCTTATTCAACTACCCTGGCTGCTTGTATTATAGACATAAACTCTGACAGTCGGTTCGCTCGTCAAGTCAAATCTTATTACAACACACTGTACCTTATTTTATCAGATAAATATCATTCCACAATTGACAATGTTTATTTCATAAGAGATTGTTGTCTAATACTTACTAAAGAATATTTTAAACTTTATATACATTTAATTTATAGGTAACAGATTTTTAAATGTAGTTGCATATTAAGGGTTGCCTATCTTTAGGACTTAAAATTCTGAACATATTTTTTTAAACTTTATTATTCTGTGGCTTTCTATTTACTGATGTTCACTGCTGCTGATATACTATATTGTAAAATGATCCTAATTGTGACAAAATAACAAAATTTTTATAGTAAATGGAAAAGTGAATATTATTAAAACTATATGGTAAGTAACTTTAGTGTTTTACGAAAATTCTGAGTGTGTGACTGTCTTTTTGTTGAATTTAATGGCTAGCTAGCGTTTATTTTCTTTTATTAAATTTTGTGCACATAAAATATCTGTATTAACGTTGATCTTTATAGGTCTTCTACCGGAAATCTTCTAGAAATCCCTCATAATTGTGATATGGGGCTACAGATGTTGGAGAATGCTTCACCTACTGTATGGTACTGCCAAATTCCTAGATTGGACCTGGATCTCGGTTTCTAATGCTGATCATCAATTTTCTTTTAACGTTAGTATTAATTTTAACTTTTATTCTTTTTCCTAATTTTTGGAAAGCTCTCTCTAAAAACCAACGCTGTACGTTCTTTTCCTTTTTTTCGTCTCCCATCAACACAACTTGTTTTTCCTTTTTTTATCAATTTGATATCTTGATCCCTTGTTTTAAATTTTGCTTACATATTATGGTTCATACATATGATTTTAATGAGTTTTTCGATGCACTGTTTTAATGTTTTTCACTGCACTGCTTAACCTACTACATTTTTTATATATATTTACAATTTTACTTATAGGTAAATGTTAAAATATTCTTAAATATTACTCTTTTTTTTGTAAATTGTGATATCTCTTGTGAAGCCAACTTTATGCTTGACATTTGTCCATGGCTATGAAATTTATTTGACATTTCTGAAAATCTTATAAAATTTATTTACTTTAAATGTTTTGTTGCTTGACTCCTGTAGATATATGTATGAAATTACTCTGACTTATTAAAATTACAGGGTAGTCAGTGGAATAAATATGTTGATGAAAATTCAGAAAGTTAGGCTGTGAACTAGCTACATGATTGGAAAACAATAGTCTTGTTTGCTTTTGTGTAAGCAGATCAATCATTTATAGCTTATATTTATCATGTTAGTGTTTTGTTTTAAATGATTAAGTGGTTTTCTTAACGAATTCCTGTTTCGAATAAAAATAAGTTGTGAATATTTAATTTATGTAAGTACATGAAAATAATTCATAATAAATCACTAAGTGTATTGTATGTAAAATTGCGTGTTTGTTGTTTATTAAAAATATATAAGTAAGAAGTATGGCATGTTTATATATTGTGACACATCATTTAATCTTAGTGGTCACTTAAAATGACTACTACCATGTATTTATGGAACTATAGGAGAAATAATATTTGCCAGAATGCGGAAATTGCATGATTTTTTCTAATATGTACATAAGATATAATGTATTCTTTTAATCGGCGTTTGTCCTAGACAATTTCGTGGAAAAATAAGCTTAAAAACGGTATTTAAAATTTTATTCTGACCACGCTCTCAGAAAACTTTGCTTTATAGCTATATACGATTTCTATTTTCGGACAATGCAGTACACACGTTTAGAAGAGGTCATTTGTCATATGTGATATTATTTACTGTCATTATGTTAAATAGACATTGGTATTTAATAAAACTGCAAAATAGATTCGTAAAATGAGCACATACAGTACTATTACGTATGAATAGAGCATACAGCGCCTAATAAAAAATATTCCGCCATGCCAAAAAATGAAAAGAAAAGTGTGGTGTAGGGCGATGAAGTGCGACGAAAGGAAATCGTTAAGCTCCCCAGCATTGCTCTGTTTGTGAACCATTTTAATATAAATTTTATATACATTTCCGTTCTCCGCAAAATCGAGAAAAACCGTAAATTTTGAAACGACCTTACTGCGCCTCCCATTTTAAAGAAATTTCATATCTATCTCCGTTCTCCGGAAAACTGAAGCGTGAACTTAGCTCCCCCCCATTGTTTTCGAAAATAAAAAATGCAGTTGTGCTGAACTGTGCTAGTTATCCTGAACATTGTGCCGTTTAAATAAATTTCATATCCATCTTCATTCTCCGGAAAATTCAGAAAACCCGGAAATTTAAGTGCGAACGAAACCCCCTATTGTTTTCAAAATTTTAAAAACTAGGTTGTGTTGAATTGTGCTAGTTATCCTGAACATTGTGCCAAAGAAATTTAATATATATTTCCGTTCTCCGCAAAATCGAGAGAAACCGTAAATTTTGAAACGACCTTACTGCGCCTCCGATTTTGCCAGAAAATTTAAAAAACGTGATTGTGCTGAATTGTGCTAGTTAATATGTCGAACGATGTGCTGCTTAAAGAAATTTCATATATATCTCATTTCTTCTTATTCCTCCCAGAAACTTAAGCGCGAACTTTCCCCCTCATTGTTTTCGAAAATTTAAAAACGGGAGTTGTGCTGAATTGTGCTAGTTATCCTTAACATTGTGCCGTTTTAAGAAATTTGATATATATTTCTGTTCTCGGCAAAATCGAGAAAAACCGTAGATACATTTTCACACGACCTAACTGCGCTTCCTGTTTTGCCCGAGAATTAAAAAAAAAGTGATTGTGCTGAATTGTGCTAGTTGTGTCGAACGCTGTGCCATTTAAAGAAATTTCATATCTATCTCCGTTCTCTGGAAAATCGAAGCGTGAACTTAGCCGCCCCCCATTATATTCAAAAATTAAAAAATGGAGTTGTGCTGAATTGTGCTAGTTATCTTGAACATTGTGCCGTTTAAAAAAAATTAATATATATTTCTGTTCTCCCGAAAATCCAGGAGGAACAGTAAAGTCGTGTCAAAATTTCCGTGTTCCTGATTTTCCGGAGAACGGAAGTAGATATCAAATTTCTTTAAACGGCACAATGTAGTACAAACCCGGCACAATTCAGCACAACCTTTTTCATTTTATCAAAAAATGCGGGGCTAAGATCACGCACATGAGTAACGTCTTATTTTAGTATCGGCAAAGCAATATTTTGGCGACGAAATCGTATATGAAAAATGCTGCAGATATTACGATCGCATCGCGTTTTAAAATTGTTGCATAAATTATCGGTACGGCGACATCGCCGCCATCAATTAACAACCTTATCGCGCAAGGAAGGCTCTGGCAGTTGCGCTTAATATTCGTTAACGGTGGCTTCTTCATTCGCCTAAAAACGAGAACTGTTTAAGTGCGGGGCATTAATAAAGGCCGTTTGTGATGTATTTATGTAGCGGTTGAAATTAATCGAATGCCATTCGCACTGCGCTGTGGGTCGCTTCGTCAAGCACTGCCTGGCCGTTTTGATTCTTCCCGAGCTACCGGCGAGGAGAGCCACCATCCGCGGAGGCGGCCGACGCACGGCACACGCTGCTCCTATTCGGCATAATGGGCTCTGGATGCAGCTCGCCTCCTTTGATCTCGAGCAATAGACGAATGGGTGCTGTTGCGACGGGGTTACCCAGATCGGTTCGGTCTTTTGTGAGGGTTCCGCTGGGTGGTTTGCTGCCTTTGGAACTACAATGTTCCCATTAATGTGCCTAGTTCCTCAGGGTCGTTTAATATTATTTATTATTTAGTTTATTTATCCTAAATAAAGAAAAAAAGTGGTGGCAGGAAGGCTAGCTCAGATTTGTAAATAGCAGATTTACAAGCAAGTAGCACACTTACAAAACCTAGGGATAAAGAGATAGTTCCTCCAAAATTCTGATATTACTTATTTAATGATTTTGCATGCTGATAATTAACAACAATATTATAGTGATTATTCTAAAATATTATTTTAACTATATGCATATAAATAACAGTCACTTGATTATACAGGGTTAACTATGACTTAATACAAATATTTTAAGAGGGGATAGGGAAAAATAAGAATTAACGGAATCACCCTTCAAAAAAACCAAACTTATTTATAAAGCCAAAATAATTTTTTCCCAAAACTATATTAAATCCCTATTTGTCGCCGTCACTGACCTGTCAGCCGAGAGGTTAGGTATAATCTGCTAGAGGTTAGGTATAATCTGCCAAAGTCAAAGGTGTCAAACATACTGACAGGTCACCGCATTGACACGTTTATCAGTTAAAGCCTTTGAAAGAAAAAAAACTACAAAATGTAGATTATTATTTAATGATTTAATGAGAAATACGGTATGGTAGCACAGAGAGGCAGCACCTATCTTACTAATATTTATTTCCAGGATTGATACTTGGAGAGATTTGAAGAATGTTTAATCATCTGTTTTCTTACTTGTTTAAATTAAAACTTGCAAAGATTTTTGTACCTGCTGTGGACCTCTCCTTCCCTCGATCGTTCTTTTTGTGTAAAGCGAGGTACCTACTTGATTTGGCGGTCTTGACCAGGTTTATTACTTAGGTCGGGAAAAAGCATAGAGGATAACAACAAAATACACGCAAATGTACACAAATACATAAAAACACTGCCACACGTTTACCGCCATGGCACAAAACAGCTATTCGATGTGGTTCAAGAAGTATTCATCATGATATTTTGTATACTCGGGAAACGTCTTTGACGCTGTTGTACGATAATATGCAGTTGTCACACTCCCATAAATCTATGTCGGATGATGATTAATTGTCATAGGCGCCGACTTTCCGTAGGAAAAGACTTAGCCATAGTTAACCCTGTATAGAGTATAAATAGAATATACCGAAAACTAAAAAATCAAAATGGAATTTGAAAGTCAATGGTTGAATTGTTTTGTTGCGGTTGCATCTAGTGGCAAATATGTATATGTACAATGGTGTATCATCTGAACTGCTCTGTACACACATATAACTTAGCTGCAATCCGAATGGGTTGATGTGGCACCAGTAAAGTCGCACCCAATTTCCCGGTACGCAGCGTTGGAAGGAGGCCGCGAGACTTTTTTACTATGGAAGCAATATTCTGGAAATGGTGGTAACTCAAGAGCTCCACAGGAACCTTTGATGAACATTATACAGATTACAGTTAATAGGGGCGTAGGGGAGATAAAGAATGCTCCAAGAGAAACCCAGATCAAAGGATAAGTACAAGAAAATGCCTCTAAATGAAATAACACTTACTTAAGCTCTTTTCCAACTCATTGAAGCAAATAAAATTATATACAAAGTAGGTGCATACCTCTATCAGGAGGGTTTTGTTTTAGGAACCTGGCTGGCGTCCTCGTGAAAATTATATAATTCACTAAAGCTGGACGTTTTCAAGATAACCAGAAACACAAATGAAAAAGTACCCACAAGTTGGGAAACACTAAAGATCCTCCGCAGAGAGTATTAGTAATTATAGCAGCGTTTTCCACCAAGAAGAACATTTTCCCATGAGACACCTTTTCCGGTCAGTTAGCTCTCATTCTCTCTTTTTTTAAATCCCCCACCACATTGGTTCAGGAAGACGTTTGGCGGAAACTACCAACAGTGCCAACATAAAGAAGCCTATCTAGCAAATCTATTAAAACATTATTGACTCATATAGGCAGCAAAATGGGGTTCTCGGAAGAATTTACACATATTAAATGAAAAAAAAAAAACGAATTCAATAGTGCAGAAAACAATTTCCTAAAATCGTCTACTCGGTTTTAAATTTGGACGTTAGTTTAGCACCCTCCATTCAATTTTTGAAGTTATCGTTTAATAAGTACGCCTATATAGTGCTTTCGAAAAGTAACGAATAAATTCATTATTTTCGAAATTGAGAAGTTTTCGAAAAAATCCTTTGGCACGTCAATTTTGTTCTTATAAAAGGCACTTTTTGACATACGACCCATATATGTGACGTCATCGTTGTTCGAGATATGACGTCATCGACAATTTTTTTAAATAGTAAAAATTAATATCATTTGTATGTTACCTTCATCATTATATATATTTATCATAGGGAGGATCAATGAAAAACGTATTCAATTCTTGTCGGGTAAAAAATTTTGATTTCTTGAAACGATATCCTACCAACTTTTTAAAAAATGGAATTAATTAGGTAAAATGTCGAATTTCCACATTATTGATTAAAAGTGTAGCCTTTACCATTGACAATAAGGTCGATGGTTGTACTATCTCTGACTTTTCTTTTAACTACGCTAGGACGACGTTTTCAGTCATGTTCTTAACAAACTTTCTGTTGCACCAGTATGTGGCAGCTCATATATTTCTATACACCCTGTACAAACTAACTTATTTCTTTCTGTATATAAAGTCATTTTATCTTTTCGTTAGTTTTGTGTTATTTAAAACGTCTGTTTTTAAGTGCCAAATGTAGATATCATGTTTTGTAAATATTATAAAAGTAGGTAGACGACCGACGTTCCCATAAATATTATCTTAGGGTTCTGCATGGTGAAAACTAAGAAACACACTTGTTCTAACAGACCCTTCTAATAACTACTTAGATTGCGGGAACGACGACAGTCAGTCACAAATTTGTAAGCAGTCAAAAGAGAGTTAATGAAAATAACTTTAATACTGCTAAACAGTATTAGGAACGCCTTTATTTAAATACTGCTGGCCCTTATTTTGTTCAGAAAAATATAGTTATTGGTTAATAATTTGACGGATGGGATTACCTTGTTCTTTTGTTTATATCTCTCAATTATTGCCATTTTGATGGTGAATGAGAAAAGGAATAGAAGTAAATAATTTGAAAATAATTAAAATAAGTTTACTTATCTTTATTTCATTTTTCTTGAAACATGCGACGGAACTTATTTAAAAAA
Organism: Monochamus saltuarius; assembly: GCA_025584915.1. NCBI lineage: Eukaryota > Metazoa > Arthropoda > Insecta > Coleoptera > Cerambycidae > Monochamus > Monochamus saltuarius. Next base: position 9,479,655 of record CM046728.1, read on the forward strand.
AACATTTTATATTTAATTTAGGTTAGGACGGATATGACCGATTACGGCCGAACGACCCGATCTATCAAATAAGGAATTGCTCAATGTTACCTTAATCATGCATAAATAAGGACGAGCACTATCCTTATTATTGCTGCCTTAATAATACAGCACATATGCGCATGCCAATATAAGGGAAACCTAAATACTGCTTAACCTTATGACACGTCCAATAACTCTCTAATAACATCGACTCATTGTATAACATTGTGGGTGCTAACTAACCGCAAGCAATAATAAATATTAGTACACAATATACTGATGTCCTTATTGAAATCACACTACACCACAAGTCTATAAACCGCTTATAACAAATTTCATACGCTTTTTCAAATTTATAGGGTAATAAATTCGCTGCAGCTTCATTGGCTGTTTTAATTACACAGGGCGATTTAGTTTTTAATAATAGGGAAGATACAGGGTGTTAATGTTTGAAGAAAAAATTAGATTTTTTGATATAATTACTAAAGTAATGGAGATATTTAAGTCATGCTTGGTACACAGTGTAGTTAATTAAGGTGTCATAAAATCTGAAAATATCAAGCACTTTGAACAACCAGTGGCGGATATATGGGCAGTTCGTATCTTTAATTTAGAAAAAAAAGTTGTATCGTTCTGTATAATCTCAAATTTTATGATTATGACATTTTTAAATGTGTATTTTAATTTCTAACAAAAACCCTTTCTTGCATTGTTTTCGTATCTGCTACGGTTACATAGTAAATATGACTCTTTTTCAGTTATTTCACTGTTCGTGTCGGTAAATAACTAAACTTAATCATTATTAGTAATATTGTTTGATGGTAAATGATACCCGAAACGAAAAAATGTGTACCTATGATTAAATTACGCTTTTTATTAGTTAAAAATCGCGCTAGATCTAAAGGAAAATTAATAATTTTCAGAAAAGTAGTTATAAAAAACTAAAAATTTTCATAATACAAACATTTAACAAGTACAATTTAACTAAAATAAAATACTGCAAATTACATTAACTATAAATACCTCTACAAATTAGAGTAATTGCTCAAAATGCTATCCTTGAGCGTGAAATTGCTTGACACATTTTCTCGTTTCGGGTATCATTTACCATCAAACAATATTACTAATAATGATAAAGTTATTTACTGACAGGAATAGTGAAATAACTGAAAAAAGTCAACTTTGCTATATAATCGTGGCAGATACGAAACAAATGTAAGACAGGGTTTCTCTTAGAAATTAAAATACACATTTAAAAATGTCATAAACTTTAACATTATACAGGACGATACATCTTTTTTCCTAAATTGATGATACGAACTGCCAATATCTCTGCCACTGGTTCTTCAAAGTGCTTGATAACATCCTGTATCTTCCTTATAAAGCCCCAATATTATAACTATTATAAAATAAACTGCCATTATTTTTCAAAGTTGTGCTTACCCTTGAAGTTTGTTTATTAAAAACTGAATCATCCTGTATATGGAGGAGTACAAATATGAAACATAAACCAAATTTTTAAGTCAATTTGAGAATTTATTAAAATATGAAAAATAAAGTTTTTATAATATGAACAAGTACGACGTTATTAAAATTAGTCAAAATGTTCTTTAGATAAGCGACAGTATTTACCCAATAAGAATTCTTAACATAACTGTTCAACGTAATTAAAAAATTAAAACCTGACGTCCTTTCATCAGTTTTTCTTCGAATTCTGCCACATATAAATTAAGGCGAATTGAGATAACTTCCAAATAAAACTAATCAAGTATTAGAAATCCAATCACATTCAATTACAATTGGAATGTCTTCTATAATTACTTCTTTCCAATTCCATTAATATAGCTGTGTTCTAATCACATTTTTAATTAATGTCCTTTTTTTCTAATGATACCATAAACTGTTTGCTGTAATAGTCACAAAGAAATCATAATATAATTTTAGTTAAAGATCAGAGGCAATTGTGTTTCTCGCTTCTATAATAGTAAGCCACATTTGTGGGAGCTATAGGAAGCCCGAAGAAAATACCTGCTGTATCATTCTTTAATTGAGTTTTTGTTGTAAGCCAAGAAGCGGTAGTTCATGTAATAATTTGTTTAACAGATTGCCTAATAGACGATTACTAATCATTTTTTTTAGAATCGCCGTCTCAAGGGTATTCGGATGATTCGTAAACTTTTATTGTTGCTGTGCTTTAAGGTATAATTGATGTTTGCCTTAATTTTTCTTGCTACACACGATTACCTATTCGACTCGTGTAGATGCTTTTAATGGATAATGACAGATTATAGAAAACATAATAATTTAATAGCTATTATAGCCAAATTACGTAATATGTATGTTTCCCGAAGAATAATTCATGGGTTTAGGTATAGTGTGCTTTATATTATTTTAATCCCCAATTACAGTTCTTGCATATAAAAATTGTATGAACTTTTATGTTTTATGGAAATTTTGAAAACATGGAGTGTTGTGCATCAACTCCTAGTAGTGTTTGCACTATTATAAAAATGTATGAACAATTTTGCGTTAATTCAGTATAAAAAAAGAACTATATCCAACAGTCGAAAATCTAGTCATGTTACTCATAGTATAAACCCGCTCACAATTTATAGCAATCGGCAGAAAAAAACATACAGTCCGTATATTTTTCCTGTAAAATCATGTGTCTGTGAGCAGCTTCTGATGCAGCAAATACGCATGCGCTAGACCGAAACGTTAGATTTCTATTCGTTGTGCAGAATTGACGGATCTAGATGTTCCATCTCCAGGCTATCATGGGCGGATATATCCTTGTGATGGGCAAAATTTCGTGTATATCTTTCCGTTAATTTAATTATGAATGTACCTAATTAATTTATTAGTGATTTTGTTTTCGTAAACGCCCTAATTTAACAAGTGAGGAATATCAGATAATGATATGTATGAAGGAATTAGGGTGCGAGATCAAAATATGAGGGTAAGGGATTGAAATATATAGTTGATTAACAAGAATGTCATGGGTAGTGTATATGTATAGTTCAATAAAAAATGGCAAAAAAGTACAACTGCGAATATAAAGGTAGTATTTTAAAATTGAGCTTTTGATAATATTTACAAGATGAAACTTTGCCTAGAATATACAGAAGGCTATACTGAGAGAAAAAACCAAATACTGATATGGCGAAGTGTTGGATATTTCTTTTTTTCGATTTGTAGGGTCTTCTAAGTACCTCTCAGCAACAGAAATTAATTTACACCTTCCTAAACGTTTAATATTTGCGATACCTTCTCCACAGTCGGCAAGAAAAGTGGCCAAGGATCACCTAAAACTGTGATCCGTGTATAGTTCTGGATTTTAAAGGTGTAAATAGGATTCGATTTCGGAGGTAGGTAAGGTTGTATATTTTCTGTATAATTTTGTTTCGATAACCCGAATTATCTGGTGGAATGATTTTTGGAGTCATTGATATTGACAATTATCAGGTCTTCTTTGTTTTCTATATCGTCGACGGTGATTTTCGTTATTTTCTCTCGTCTGCAGGCACCACCCAATCCAAAAATCGTTACTAACTTAATCATCATGTAAATTTCATTGGGTGTCTCAGTCATAATAGTTATTTATGAAATATTTTTCTACGTTCATGCAAAAAACTAAACTTTATTGAACTATATTTAGTGGAAAAGTGGTCCTTTATTGTATTAGTGCAGTAAAATGTGTATTGCATTCATCTGTCATTCTACTACAGCGTTTTGTCATCATGACATAAACGTTCAAATCGAAGTCACATTCTCTTGAACTTAGTGTCATCTAAATATCATTTTTTGGTTTTTGCATGAACGTAGAAAAAATATTGTATGCAACTCGTACAAAAAGTGCTTATTGCACTCGACGGGTTGTCTTACTCGGCCTGACTGCCTCGTTGGACAATTTCACGCCGCGGGCGATAAACACTTACTTTGTACTTGCATAAATAACTATTACGACTTCTTGACTAAAATTGTTTGCTTTTTTTGCACGAATTCTAACATTCTGTCTTAAACAGTTTGTTATTTTATGAAAATTCCCAATATCCAAATCTTGATTAATTTTACAAATACATACTTTCTATCAATGAATATCTCGACCATAACGTGTTTGTTTTACAGGATTTGGACATTTCCAAAAAATATGCTAAACATACTTCACATTTTGTTCGTTTTATCTTTAAGCATTACACCAACCAATAAATTGGGAGTATTGCTTCTCATCTTCATAAAATTGAAAACATAGATTGAAATTTACTGTACCTAGATTGATATATCAAGCAACGCCTGTCACCTGAACAATCAGAACCAGATATTATTTTTAACTGCTACAATTATTAATGTATGGGAGGGTTCTTTATAATAAAATGTTTCTAATTTTAATGTTTTCTTGTTTAAAAAAAAATGCAAATTAGTGGATAACATCAAACAAATCACCACCTACCTATCTAAATTTTTCTTCAAAATTATACTCAAATATGCGTTCGGGAAAAGTTTTTCCGCACCCTGCGGGAAAATGACACTATCTGAATTAAAATGCATGTCATAAATATGTTAAATATGCACGGTTGCAGACAAAGTAAGTTTTAAGGCAGTTATGAATTAGCGATCGCCAGCAATATGACTGGCATGGTCTATATTTTTCTAGGTTTGTGTTGAAAACCTTCATGTTGCGGTCACTGTGAGTACACGCATATGTACACAATCTAGGACATTTTAAATTCTATTCCTATTCAGGGAATATTGAAATTTTCTACACAAACTCAGACATTTTTATAACTATTTTTATTAATTGATGCTTAGAAGAAATCAAACATTTAAGAGTGTTGCCTTTTGTACGTACTGTTATTAATTTTATCCTAAAGAAAGAACGGAAACCTAACAGAGACGCTGAGAATCAGCTTTTCATTCGATATTATTACGAGACTTGGCTCTCTACTAACGTCACTATTACCACCTAAAAACTCATAAACAAGCCCGAAAATAATTTAGAGCCGTAATAACGTACCATTTAACATTGGCCCTTGTTCAAATAGCATTCCTACCCGTATTTCAACGATTTTATTCCAACTGAACAATACCGTATTCCGTGGCATACCGAGATTAATTATATACACTGTGCCACATTGAAATTGCTGTTAATCTACGCTTATCTACAACACATACTTGATAAAGTGAAAAAATATTGTTCTAACAAGAACATTATGCGAAAATTTTAAGTTTCATTTGCTTGAACACTATTTCTGTTGGAATCTTCATTGTTACCATCTGCAAAACCAAACTCAGTTGTCATAGTAAGCTGGGCTATAAACTATACAGTCATAGGCAAAAATGTTATGAAAATGCTCGGAGCTCGGACTTTGGAAAACATTAAAAAATTAGCATCAGAGACACGTAGTGAGGAGTAGTGAGGGATTGCTAACTAGCAACTGCTAAATGATAAATATCAGTAACGGCTGCTAGGGGTTCTTAAACATAGTCGCTGTTTTTTAGCAGTATTTCACGTTTGACAGGTATCAAGAAATTTGCCCATGTAGAAGCCGATTGCTACTACTGCTTATAATTTAGAAATTAAAAACTAGCAGACTACTAATCAGCAAGTCAATCCGTCACTATCGTTATGCACTCAAAACGAAACATCCCAACTAGCAAAATAAATTTTATAAAGGTTGTATAAATTGCTATAAAATGAATCTTATAGGAGCTTCAAATTCATATAACGTAGTTAAATGCCTTTATAGGGTACTTATAGAATCGAAAAGGGCCCACTTTTATAAAACACTTTGGTAATGTAACAGTTCTATAAAAAATGTATACAACACTTTTAAAACAATTTTATACAGCAACTATAAAAACGTTTTGTAGTCTGTATTTTGGTATTATTTAAAGAAACATTATATTTTTTAGTGAAGAATATTAGAACTAAATCATTTTAAGATTGGTGTATAACGGAGATTCATAATTATTTGTACTTATATTTAAAAACGGGGTCACTCAATGGCGATCATTTGTGTAAATGGTAGATAGGTAATATTGTAATATTATCATGTCAAAAAAACTGTGTTTCAACATCGAAAATTTTATTGCGCTGTAAATTTTATTGATAAACTATATGTATGTTTGTGACAAAAAAATTATGCGCTTTAGTTTAGACCACATTTGCTTTAAAATTATAAAAAATAAATTTAAAAAATATTAAAATTATGCTTTCTTTAATTTATAATATCGTTGTGTAATTATATTTAATGATCTTGTTATAAAATAGTCTTCCAAAAATAGCAAAATTATGTTTTAGATATAATTTTAATAAGGCTTTCAACTAATTTTCCATAATGGCGGCAGTCGCTGATCCAACAAATATTCATTTAAAAATGGCGACTTATAATACAATGATTTTATTCCACATAAAACCATAACAAAATATTTTAGTGTAAATTAGAACTTTATACCATAAAATGTTTTTATAGTCTTAAATATATTTAAAAATGTGTGTGCGCAAGTAGACAATGTTTGAATCGAAAGAAGTTGCCAAGTTTTATAAAAAATTATAAATTTAAAATATTATGTACTTACCATTAATATTGTTAGGTATTAGCTATTATTAGTTAATTATAATAATATGTACCTATTTAATTTAAAACTAACCTAATTATTGCATTACCAAAAAATTAAATCAAAGTTACTTCTTGTACTGGTTTTTCGTATTTTTTCGCAGCGATGAAGCGTTTTTAATGTGAGTTCTCGTACATGGACACCATCATTATTTATATAATAAAACCTATAAGTAAAATTGAACGTCGGCACGTTTGACTGGAAACGTTAGTTTCAAGAATTTGTTTGTATTATTTATTGATTAGTGCTTGATAATACACTATACCTTAAGAGTTCAAAAATTAAGGTTAGATTTGGAATTTTATTACGCGGTATATAAAATAATTTTGTTATCTCAAATGACAATTTTGTTATATAACATATTTATAAAACAGGAAATATTTTTATAGATTAAACATAAGTATAAAACTATTTTATAAATAAGCGCATTTCGAGGCTAAAAAATAATTTTATTAATTTGCTTATATATCCTTAATAAAACACGCTTATACAACTATTTTATAAGGTTGTAATTAAAAGTCATTTGCCTAAGTATACAACTCTTTCACAATATGTTTACAATCCTTATATATATATTTTTTAAATATTGTGTAACGTATTATAATACTTTTATAAAAATTTTAAAGCACTGAAAATTATTTGTTCTATAAAACACGTTGTAAAAACTATTATAAAACAATTTTACACGATTACTTTCTCAGGAACAAAATTATGGCAATTATTTGCTCTATAAAATCAAACTGTTCGTTAAACAACGCAATTCGATAGTTATAAAATAATTCGCTTCTTTTAAAGTTCCATTTTGCTAGTTGGGATGTTGTTGTGATTCAAAATAACTGCTATTAAAATAGCAGCAATTTTTAACTGCTAAATATATAAATAGCAGTAGCAACATTAGCAGCTTTTCAAAAATAGCTGGTTCCACCCATCACTACTGTAGAGACCTAGTCATAAAATACAATTGTTTTACCGATTAAATTAAAACTGTTAAAAATAATTATTTATACAACAAGAATATTAAGCAACTATTTATAACGAACCATAGGCGAATATGCAAATAGCATTTTTCTTAGATAAGAAAGTAATTATTTAAAAAATGTTTAGGTTTTGTCTAAAAACGATACATATCAATCCAAATATATAATGATATATGATGCAGATTCAAGACATAAACAATAAAAAACATTGAATTTAAGATGAAGTTGATTGCTATTTCAATTTGTGGCCATTTCATCTGCAAAACTAATAGCATGATGGTCAGGTAGATTTTGACTGTATTCTTACAGGGATACCCTAGAAACTCCTTTGAAAATTGACAGGTATTTTTACATATAACTGTTTCCTAAACTTTGTGGTGTTTTCCCTGATTTCCTTTTTCAGTAATACAAAAACATTGAAATCACAAAGCCATAGATTGGTCTGTGGGATGTACGCTTTAAAATCCATCCTTCCCTTTGCTGAATATTTGTTTTTAATGCATTGGTAGCATAGGTTTCAGCGTTGTCTTAATGAAGTTTGTTCAAGACTAGAAGGAACAAACACGCGCACCATTTTTTGAAAATGTTGTGACAGAATTTCGACGAGTTTCTTAATTCTTTTAAATTTATTTTTAGTCCGTTTTTAAATTAAAAAAAAGGGAGATGCAACAGACTTCAGAAACTATGTCATTGCTGGATATAGGATATAAAATTATGAAAACGTTAATAAAACAAAGAATATAACCTATAGCAGAACTACAAATAAGGAAGTAGCAGGTTTTAAAAAGAGGAGGTCAACAATGGACCAAATCCTCACGGTGAGGGAAATGCTTACTATGTGATATGGATATGGGATTAAACCAATGGTTGTGGACTGTATGCAAAAGCATATGATACTGTCAAAAAGAATAAACTAAGTAGAATAGGGAAACGATTTGGGATACTAATTAAACTGATTAGGCTATTGAAAATGATATTGGAAAATACCAAAAATAACAGTTGAATAAAACATGAATGTTCATACGATTTTATTATTAACACAGGACTGGAGATAAGAAGACCCACTCTCAACGCTTCTTTTTAATTAAATACTAAAAAAGGTCATACGAGATAGTCAGAGAAGAACACATATTGTTTAAAAGTCACCAAATAGTTAGTTATGCAGATGATGCCACCATAATTGCAAGAGATGGTAGGAAGTTAGAAAAAGCAACGAGAATACTCGGAGGAAGCAAGTAAGCTTTTGAGAATAAGAGAACAAAAAAAGGTACAAATTTCAGATTAAGGACACAGCACAGCAGAGAGATGGGGTTTGAAGAAGTTCAAGAAAATGTTTATTTGAGGACGCTGATAACAGCTAAATATGACGCGGAGCAAGAAGTTAGTAGGAGAATAATAAAAACAAGTAGAAGTTCGGCAGCAGTCAACTACTTAATGAAATTTGTCCAGAGAAGTAAAATTTAGGATGCACATAACAATCTTAAGGCCGACGGCGCTGTATGGCAGTGAAACCTAGAGTTTAAGTAAGAAGTCAGGAGAACACCTGTTGTGGTTTGAAAGGAAGATGTTAAGAAGAATCCTTGGGGGAAAGTAGACATAGAAGAGTTATATAAGGAGGCACTAAAATTAGATGAAGTTGTAAAATTCAGAAGAATGTAGTGGCTAGGGTATCTCGAACGAATGGGAGGTGAAAGGACAGTTAAAAAAATAGTAGGGAATAAACCTAACTATATAAGAAGAAAAGTGATTGGAAGAGGCAGTGGAAATAGATTTACGATAGAAAAATGTAAGATTAGATTAGAGAAGAAAGGCGAGAAATAGAGTGGAGGAAAATAACGCTGCTCTGGGCCTAAATGCTTTTGGATGTGTTCCCCTTTCCCCTCGATTACTACCATTTTAGCAGGGGTATGCCAAATCCAAAGTATTAGTGGAATTAGTCTATATCGTTAAAAACTAAACTAGGAAAAAGTGTAATTTGTAATTATACACAATTTAATTGTAAGTAGGGATGATTACATTAAAACCAATGGTTATATTATATTAAAAACGATGATTATATTATATAGTATTTGTGTGTCAGGTATATTTAAATTTCAAGCTCATCCGCAGTTTTTTGGTCGCGCAGCGTAAATGCAGGCCATCGGCGGAGCGCGAGCGAGCGGCCAAGCCCACGAAAGTGCACCAGAACCCACGCTAACCGAATCAAGTTGGCGTAGCCGACCATCTGGTACGATCCTCTCCCCATTCAGCCGGTACAGCACAATTTGCTGGCTTCATTCATTCGAATATACATTGAATCATAAAGTCACTTATTGTGATTGGTAGTAAATTTATTTGACCGCCAGTGTTTCATAAATATTAATTAGCAGGGAGCCGAGCTGGCATTGAGGAGCAACGGACGCCCGACAAAAAAGGCCTACCATTATTCCGATACACCTCCGGAGATTTTTATCGTTTCTTCTATTATCGCAGTCGCTAATGGGCACCGAGAGCGATCAAAGGAGTTGCGAAATAGGATTTTGCGGCCATATTAGGTTTATAGATTAATAATCGTCTCAATTTGTCGGTTCGTTTTGCTAGTGGGCGACGTGATTTGCTTGTTATTGATATTTATTTATTTAGGATTACAGCTGTCCAGACTGAAAAATTCCAATTATAGGGCAGGAATTTCAGAAAAAGAGGAAAAATATACGTATATAAAAAACAACAAACAAAAACAGCCATAGATACTGCGGGAATCCTCTTAGTTAAATATGATTTTGTCATATCTGTACTGCTGAATGATTAACCCCGTGTATAGAATATTATATACGCATTAGCTAGAGGGGCGGTTGTAGACGAAGAAATAAACACGGGAACGCTGAGCGAGATTCGGCGGGTAGTTAGTTGGGTTTAAGACTTCGGCAGGTTGGCTGGAAGACAGTGAATGGTGATAAGTGGTGCATCTGTTCTAATTTTACAGGTCAGTCACTTGTTTTTGTATATGGTATTTAAAGATTGAATGTCATTGTGTTCCTTTTATTATTTCATTGTCTGTTCAATATTTTATTACAGTTTCATTATAATTTATTATAATTTTGAGGTAAAACAGTACTTGTTGATTTATTGTTGAAATTATATCTATAACTTTAGTTTGAGTCGAAGTTATGCTGTTGTAAATGGTATTGTAAGTTATTATTAATCATCTACGACTACTACTTTATTACTTGAATTAGCGGTTTGCTTGTCAAATGTTTGTAAGAGCCTTGGCGATTCTATTAATATTTTCTTCCGTGACTGGACAAACATCCGATAAAACATATGATGCATGAGATATGATTTGAGATTTTTGTTCAACCCCTCAACTACTAGCTGGGTAGCCTCTCGTATGGGACCTCAGTACCTTCTGACGCAAGTCGGCTAACTAACCAAAACACTCTTCAGTTTTGTATGTAGAATTATGATTATATTACCGTGTATTTAAGTACTGAAGTAGTGATACATTTTTATTATTGTCATCATTATTATTACCATTGCAATAGCGAAAGCGATTCTTTGAATTGTGATCGGGGCTTTCTCTGTCGTGCTTTTTTCCCCCGTGAATTCAAGGCTGAGTACGGCACTGATAGGTGGTTAGGTAGGCTATTACACCATTGACAGAAAACTAATAAACGAGGTGTATTTAGTAATTTGTTTTGTTTTATTTAAAACTACTCAAATCTCCCTAATTTCGTGAATATGTAGCACATTTATTTGACATTCTTAAGATAATATATAAAAAGAAAGAACAACGAACAGTAAAAAACCAAAAGAAAAAAAATACAACTATAAATAATACAAACTGTAGCAATACGATAAACATAAGATTCAGCTTCAAATACATCGTCTTATAGCATTAGCAGAACAATTAAAAATATCAAGCTGAGAGTGATATTTCATATAATTAGTACACATACTAGGAATAGGTGAATTTTTAAGAAAGTTTGTTCTAGAAATAGACAAATAGAAAAATGAATAGATGCGAGTCTGAACATGAGAATGTTAAAGTAAATATGACTTAAAATGTCCGGGCAATCTACCATGTTAGATACAAGTTTATACAAAAAAGAACAAGAAAATAAACTCGACAAGAGGCCAAGTCATTAAGGTTAAACCTGGCTAATAGATCAGACTGTGGAATGTCACGAGGTGGATAAACACCATCTTCTCTAAAACTTCAACATTTAACTAATTTATTCTGAACATTTTCTAAGCTGGTAATACGGATATCATATTGGGGGTCCCAGACAACTACTGCATACTGCAATTTAGGTCTAACATAAGCATTATAAAATAAAGTCAGCGTAGATATATCAGAAAACTGTTGAGCATTTTTTATAATAAAACCTAAATTTTTATAAGCAGCAGATGTTATATGATTGATATGCTCTACAAACGTTAATTTTAATCAAATATAACACCCAAGTCTTCAAATTGAATGCATTGCAGAACAATATTATCAATATTATAATGGTGTTGAATATGGGAGACTTTCCTTGCAAAACTCATAACATTACATTTCGATAAATTTAGCGGCAATTTATTGTCTTGATACCACAGATTAATTTTGGAGAGAGTTGTTGCTGTAATAAATGCCAGTCAGAAATACAGTCGATCGATGCAAATAACTTCATGTCATCAGCATACGACTAAATATTAGTGCATCATTAATAAATATAATAAACAAAAGAGGGCCTAGAACTGATCCCTGCGGAACCCCAGATGTAGTCACCACATTAACCGAATTAAAGCCACGAAGTTGTACATTTAAAATTCTATTACTTAAGTATGAGGTTAAAAGGATTAGAAAATGATATGATAGCGCCACGGATGATAGTTTAAGTAACAAAAGGCCATGATCAAGTCTATCAAAGGCTTGAGATAAATCCGTAGAAATAACATTCGTCTGACTACTTTTATCCAAAGAATTTGAAATGAAGTGTGTAATATCGATAGGGTTTGCCGTTGTGGATCTGGTAGAAATAAAACCATGCTGCGAAGATGTAATTTACGTGTTTGAATGAAAAGAAAGGGTATTATATGGAATAACTTCAAATAATTTGCCAAAGTTGGAGAGAATTACTATGGACCTATAATTTTCTATATTTAATTTGTCCCCTCTTTTAAAAATCAGACAAAATTTCGGATAAACTGCACATTTGAATGATAAGTTGAAAATAAATTGATTAATTGATATTGGTTGATATATTCTTTACTGTCACATATAATTACGTAAACGGGGATAAATATCTTGCTCATCTAACCGACCATTCCAATTTGTAATTCAGATTATGCGTATTTTTTTAGTGGAATTTGTTCATCCATCCTCTAAATGAATTATCCATCCTTCTCTGTAAAAGTGTATTTGTTCATCCATCATTTAAAAATGTGTTGAATATTTTTGAAAATACTTCATAATTATTTTTAAAACATCAGTATATATTGTTTCATTTTTGCAAATTATACAGAGTGGAAGAAAAGTATGGAATAAATCCATTATTTCTAAAACAACTACGTTTCATGAAATTTCCTCGGACACGTCGATTTTGCTTTTAAAAAAGACTCTTTTTTCTATACCAACCAACGTTCATTTGTTTTCGAGTGATGACGTCATCGGATATTTTTTTAAATAGAACCCCTATATTTTTTCATCGGATTCTTATACAGCTTAACTTGCTGAATTCAAAAATGTATGATTTCAACACTTTATTCCTTCAACTTTCCGAGAAAAAAATAATAACCGATCCAATAAAATCGGCTTGAAAAAAATGTGAATATTCCCATTTGTGTCTGTGATGGGCTGGTTGAGAGTAAAATGGATATAGTGAATTTATTGGCAATATCACAAAATAGGGACTCTTTATTTTTAAAACAATTTAACAATAATTAATAATTAAATTCTGGTTGCCTCAATCGTATTTGACCCCCTAATTTATTATTTTGTTTTATTAGATTGCATATCAGAATATTACCTTTTATATTATATCTTTTATATTATCTTTTGATAGCAAAAACAACAAATTAAATCAAGTCACCTCACAAACTGTTTCTGGCATTTAAACAAAATAGAACTCTTTACTTTGAAACAATTTAACAACAACAAATTATTATTATTATTATTATTATTATTATTATTATTATTATTAAAATTATTATTATTATAAATATTGCACATGAAAAAAAGAGGTGAAAATTTAAGAACATTTGCATTCGGGATGGAGAGATAGAAGGTCTGAAGTCTTCGAGCATTAAAGTAAGGTGCTCGAAAATTCAATCAATTTATAGATTAATAATCGTCTCAATTTGCCGGTCTGTTTTGCTCATGGGTGACGTGATTTGCTTGTTATTGATATATTGTTTACTGTCACGTATAATTACGTAAACAGGGATAAATATCTTGTTCATCTAACCGGTCATTCCAATTTGTAATTTCAGATATGAGTGAATGGAAGTTTTAGATTGAGAACAATCGGGAGTTAAAAAAAATGATAGACGCTGTGACGTCCGTTGTAGAAACATATTATTTTATACGGAGTATGAGGCTGACTGCTATTATTTCAAAAGGTTGGATGGTAGGCTGGACCCAAACAAACAGAAAAGTATTATGAGCGTGGCGTTTATAATGAATAAAAATTATTAGACAGCTTTTCGACAATATTTGGAATACAAAAGTTTTACGTGAAAAAGTTCTATATTTTCGTGTTTTCATGTAGAACGACTTAAAGTTTGTAGGCCTCAACCACGATTTAGTGTAGGAATAAGGAAAACCTGGAAAATTTCATTAATTACGAGGATGGTCAAACGCCCACTGGTATCAATCCACATTGACCCAAGCCAACGTTTTCCCATCTTATCGTACCCATAGAGAGGATGCCAACCCTCTCTACAGTTCTCCGGCCGCGAATTGAATCCAGAAATTTGCATCGATTCAAATACTGACACCTTAAATCGCTGGACAACCGACCGACCTGATTAAAATTAAATTAATATTTGTATACATTTTTACTTTGTTATTGTTTGTTTTCTACCTCTTAATATTTTCCAACAGATAAAACATATTATTAACAATGTATCAAACTAAATTTTAATTAAAAAAGTGACAAAATAAGGAAAATAAAACAATCAGAATCAGTTCAACATGAATTCTTTCGATAGCATGAAACTATTCATTTCGTAATTTGACCAACTCGATATTTCTCCTAATTTATAATGTTTGTGATTAACAATAAATATTGTTCCAATTTTTTTTATTCTAATTTATATTAATGTCCTCATCCCTATTCTTAGCCCCATCGACATTCTTATCTTCATCATCATGAAGTATACTTGAATATCTGACTTATGCATTTACTGCTTGGTAAACATTCTCTTCATTTAAAAGGCTAATCACTTTTTTTCATTAATTTTTTATTGCCTAGTTTAATGAACAATATTTTTATTACCATTTTGGAGCCAGATGAGATAATAGTAGTCGCGTACCCCCTGCATCTTCAATTTTTTTCTTATTAATATAAAATGCAAGTAATATAGTGGTACTAAAATTGGATGACACTAAATTAATAAAATTTAAAAAGTAAGGCTGTAAAATAGACTTTATCGTCAACATTTCAAAATATTATATATGGAAGTGCATGGGTATCGGTAATAGAATAATTAATATATGTATTTAGTTTGTTAAAATATGGTGGAATTAAAACTAAAATGATTGAAATTTACATTCTAATAAGTTTCATGGGTTCTTTCAATGGCGGCAATAAAATCACTGGAGTAAATAAATTTGATATTAATATAAATAACAGTTCATAGAGATGTTTGCTTTGAATTTATTTCCTATTACTATTCATTACTGATGCAAAACGTTCACTTTTCATGGAGCCATACTTACCACTTGTTTACTTATTATTTAATTGTTCTGAATTTCTGGCAGCTTATACATACTTATAAAGTAACACATGTCACATGTGGAATGTTTTTGCCTTTGAACTATATATCATATTTTTTTTAAAAACTATTAACTTACCTTTATTAAACTATAAACTTTGACCCAGATTAAATATCTGGGTTGCAGCTACAAAAAATCCAAAGGACAAAACATGCAACAAGCGTAACAAGGAAAGCTATAAAAAAAATAAAGAAATGTAATAAAAATAATAATGTAGGAGCAAGTATTTAACTGATCAAAATAAAAAAGGAAGGAAGGATGTGGAATCTATTCCAGATCCCTACTCGTTCAATATCAGTGAGCAGTGGATAGACACGCTACTGCGGTACAAACCATAGCCGTCAGTGAAATTGTCCGTAGACATACAACGGGCAAAACCATCAGAATCTCCACAGATAGTAGACAATCACTACTGATCTTACGTAATCATAAGAAAACCATTAGATCAGCATGGGGATGCCGCATTGGTGGTCTTCATGCTGGGTTAAGGAACATGGGTGGTGCAATGGCAATAAAGTAGCTGACAACCTAACCAGGAGTGCATTGGATCTCAATATTTTTGGACCTGGTTCCTCCAGTATGCTCCCGTTGCCAGCTTTGGTTCGAATTATTAAGAAGGACACCCACAAAGAATTTAGAAAACGGTGGGATGACACAAATTGCTGTCAATTTGTCAAGGAGTTCCGTGAGTACTCCTGCAATGATACAGCGAAAAAGTATTTGGTCATGTCTAGGACGAATCTTCGCCTGGTAACAGGTATTCCAGCTGGCCCTGTTGGTTAAGAAAGCACCTCTATGATATAAGAAAGTTCGAGACACTTCCATATAGGTATTGCGAACAGGAAGACGAAATAGTACTCCATGTACTCTGTAAGTCCACTGCCATTTCGTCAATAGGAAAATCCGTGTTGGGAGAACGATGGCCTTCTATGGCCTACATTAGAGAGATCTCCCTGAGCAACATCACAAACTTCTCTTTATTAGGCTGGTTAACGGCTCAGGTGGGCTCATCTTTTAATGGGAGGAAGTACAAAGGGCCCAATGTGTGCTGTAGCCTCTTAAGCTATTCTCCCCACAATTCCAGATTCCAGAAGTATTCAACTGCTACTGGAAGTTAAAATTCAAGGAGTGTGTTCAATGTAAATGTCGGACCACGTTCATAATGAACAACATGAAAAATGTTTCTAAGAAGTGGCACTGGGAACTTTTAACAATATGTGGCAGGTACAACTTTACTGCTACTTTAAAGTAACGCCTCCATCGATACGTTGTAGTAAATATTACTTGAAAATTATATTTCATCTAACAAAGACATTTTAAATTTGTTAATGGCGGTTTGTGCCACCTCGACAGCCGAGTCGGTTGCTGTTTACTAAGCGCTAGATACTCCAAGACACTTTCAGCAGTTTTTGCCGCTTTTTTTAAAGGCCAATAATATGAAACATGAGTCGTTAGATGTGAAAACCGCTGTGTGTGATCCTTTACAAATTGAGCCGATTCGTCTTCCGAGTCGGCACAAACCACTGTGTCTGACATCGCCTAAGACTACAATTGAAATATGTATGATCGTGCAGTTCTTATATTAGATTTTACACATAAAATTTATAGGAAAATTGTGTAGCAAGCTTGATCCCGCTACTTCTAGATGGAACGGTTGAATTTTCCCGTTGAACAGATAGGTTCAAGCAACGCATATTACATATCATTTGTTACAAAATGGAGGGAATTTAGTACTACGTGTTTTTGGCGCCTATACTGCTACATATTGCAATTGTGTTGTTTACATAAATATTTGCGACAATATTCTTTCCATGTACGGCAAACATGTTTAGGGTTACTTGTGATTATTAAGTAATAACTATACTCGCGACAAGAATTCAGACGACTTACGTCATACGAACAAATGAATAATTCGTTATATTTTTGTCAAAATATTTAGGAAACTGCAACTGATAGTAATACAATATACTACACTAAAACATTATATATTGCACTAAATTACAAAAAATGATTGTTTTCAACGCGACCAAATATCGAAAATTACGTTGACAATAAAAACAAATGTGTAACGTCAGCTGTGACGTAAGACGCCTGAATTATTGACGCGAGTATATAATAGAAATCATGTGTTGCGTGCAATTTATCATGCAGCAGACACTCATATTTTGGATACCCTGTGTACAAGAAAAGGAAGGTGAGACATCAAAAATGATATAAATTTGCGTTATAAAATCCTGTCTAATTAATTTGGCGATTTGGAAGTGACTGAAAATAATAATGTTGATTCACTTGATGGAGACTTCAATTCATTACAAAAGGAGATATATATCCTTTAACCTTTAAACTTGAGTTGTAATAAAAAATCGCGTTCCGTTGTCTCATTTTTCATCTTGTGTGTTCCGGAAGCTACATGAAACCTCTTCAAGTCAAATCTACAGGTTATAAATAATTTTATTTCTGCAATAAATCTGTTACATAACTGTTCCTATCATTTCTATGGCCTAGCCATGTTGCTTGAGATATAGGAGTTCACGTTCTGCGATAACTCGACACGGTGATGAATATAGATGTGATGCGATGTACAAAATCTACATAGAAATACATTGAAATACTGATGAATATTACACATATGTTTTTATCAAATGAATTTGTAATATATGTACCTAAATACTTTGATATACATTTCAAAAACGTGACACTAATGACGTTGAGAGGGTTTATTTATTAGGTATTTGTTAACTGAATGTTTATCGGGAACAAAAATAACACTATAAATTAGTACAAATTTTGATTTAAGGTCGCAGTAAAATAATCAAATTGTCGTGTTGTTTAGGTACAGAAATCTCGAAAAATAGAACACGTAGAACAAAAGTAATATCAAAAGCAAAATTCTTGATAGTTTGTTTATCCACTTTTACTATTTAAATTCTCCTCATATAAAATAGTAACTTTAAAAAAAGTTTGTAAACGTGTTTTGCTTGCAATTATTTTCACATATTTGTAATTAAAAGTGAACAATCTTGATGCAGAATTATGTGAGTTTATGTTATAACTATAGTAAGTGCTTACTGAGATTAGTCCAGGGAAGTTAGGAAAAATAGCGGAAATTTTTAGGCACAGCAGATATCGAGATGCGGTTTTCTGCATTGTGTTCAGGAAGGTCCCAGGAAAAAAGTCTATATCGTCTGGTTTAGCCATTTTTTGAAAAATGCCTTCTGGGTCGGAAAATGCATTACACCATTATAGGAACGACTGGAAACTCGGAAAAATCGCTCGGAAATCGTTACTTGGGGGTTTTCGGGGCTGCCGAATTCGATTCTGGCATTAGAATTACCTGGGGATGCGCGGGGGTGAGGATGTGGGGGTGCGCGAGGGGTGAATTGGGGGAGAAATGGCAGCGTGCATGAAAATCGTTACAAACTCGTTACTCGGGGGTTTTCGGGGATGCCGAATTCAATTATGGCATTGGAATTACCCAGGGGCGCTCGGGGGCGGCTCTGTGGGGGTGCGCGGGGGGTGAATTGAGGGAGAAATGGCAGCGTGGATGAAAATCGCTTCAAAGTCGTTAATCGAGGGTTTTCGGGGATGTCGAATTCAATTCTAGTATTAGATTTCCTCGAGGGCGTTCGGGAGTCCCTCTGTGGGTAATTGGGGGGGAAATAGCAGCGTCCATGAAAATCACTCCAAAATCGATACTCGGGGGTTTTCGGGGATGCCGAATTTAATTCTGGCATTAGACTTTCCCGGGGGCGCTCGGGGGTGGTCCTGTGGGAAATGGTAAAGGAAAAAGTGAAAAATCACAAATTATGACAATAATACTTTATTCAAATAACAAATATTCATTTTCTCCAATCACCTCCAGACAACCCCACAGAGTCACCTCCGAGCGCCCCCGGAGATATCTAATGCTAGAATTAAATTCGGCATCCCCGAAAACCCCCGAGTAACGAGTTTGAAGCGCTTTCCATGGTCTATGCAATTTCCCCTCCAGAATGACCCCTCGGATACCCTCGCAGAACCGCCCCCGAGCGCCCCCGGGTAATTACAATGCCAGAATTGAATTCAGCATCCCCGAAAACCCCCCAAGTAACGAGTCTGGAGCGATTTTCATGCACGCTGCCATTTTCCCCCCATTTGACCCCGCGCGCACTCCCACAGAGCCATCCCCGTGCATCCCCGCTTAATTCTAATGCCAGAATCGAGTTGACAGCCCCGAAAACCCCCGAGTAACGATTTCCGAGCGATTTTTCCGAGTTTCCAGTCATTCCTATAATGGTGTAATGCATTTTCCGGCCCAGAAGGCATTTTTCAAAAAATGGCTATACCAGACGATATAGACTTTTTTCCTGGGACCTTCTTGAACACAATGCAGAAAACCGCATCTCGGTATCTGCTGTGCCTAAAAATTTCCGCTATTCGGTCGATTTTGATCTAAATACCCTGGACTAGATAGGGAGCTAAATTAATGTTTGTAGAAACCGAGATGCAAACATATACCTACAAAAAGATTAAATTAACATCTTACCCTGTTTTCGTAACTTACTGTAGCCTTAAGAAGTTGGAGAATTTTTCCGCTGTAACCGCAAAAATTCAAGATTCTTGATCTTCAGATGAAGTATGTTTATGTTTTTGTCAGCTACGTCCCTATCTACGGAAATTGTTGGTTTTTATCATTTGCCGAATGGTAATTAAAAGCCTACCCTAGATAAAATATAAGCCTACAATCTGCAGGAATAGATGGTCTATTTGAATGTTTGGTTAAATGAGGCTTCACTAATTTTAGCAAGTCATCAAACACTGCCACTGTCATTCGGGTGAAATGAAAAAATAATCGTCATTCTCATTTCGCATTTCTTTATATAAATTATAGAAATCACCTTGCATGTGCTTTCTGCTGTTAATAGGTCGTACCCACCATCTCCGAGTTCTTCTTTTCATTTTTTTTGCATGTATAGTTATACATATTGACGTCGCTGCGAATAAGAGCAGCAAAAGTAAATGTTTCTTAACCAAACAGTCCTCTTCATCCATTTTTTTTAGAAATAAATCAATTCTAAACTAAATACGTTCTAAATATCTAAATTAGAATCTAATTAACCTGCAAAAATGTGAATTTTCTGTTTACTGTCAAAAAGCTGTTTTCTGATTGGTCCTTGTATGATTGTTGGAAAAGGAATGGTAAAAGCTAAAATGCTTTTAGCTTCTGCCATACAACTGCAGTACAAAGGCGTTACTGTTAAGTTTATCTGAACGTTACAAAAGTCATCCGTATTTCTCGCCGTTTTACTTCAGTGTCTTTGAATATTTGCAGGTGGGATGAGTTAACATTCATATTATTGGCTAAACCCTAGATTATTCAGTTCTTAAGTGTCTAAAATTATTTGTATTTGTATAAAACACTATTTCAAGAACACGTCGCCCTTAAAATACTGATTTAAAATAGAAAATAGTGATTGTTGTGTAATTTGGTATAATGGATTTTTAACGAACAAGACCCTACATATTATACGCAAATTCCTCACATATTAGGAAGCGTATGAATACACGCATAGTCTGTAGCAAGCCTTACATTGCGAGGTAAAAAAAGTCCGGTTTCGTCAGTATTGTAAATACTTTTTGGTGAATAGTAATTTAATATAACTTGTAGCTTTGTATGTTAGGTTTCAACACTAGTCATGTCAACATTAGCAGACTTACCGCAAATTGTTTTAAAGATTATGTTATGCCTTTGACAACATTTTTGTAGCCATCCATTTGAGGCTTTAAAGCTCTTCATTTTTAAACATTCGGTTGCTTTTAATGCTTTTTCTTTTCTGGCTTTACAGAACCAATTGGAAATTACTTGATCAACAGCTAATCCTTCAGTTTTGGAAAACTTTCTCTTCTGTCCTGGATTGGAACCTTCTTTAAAAAGTTTCTCTATGTCGAGTTTGTTACTTGGGTCCTTCCAACAACATGCTTATCAGCCAATTTTCGAGCAGTGAAACTTTTCACTTTCCATAATAATTTTAATTTTGTTCGTTTTCTTTTTAGCTACCTGATGATTACAACAAAATCACAGTTGAACATATGCTAGGTCAAAACCTACAGCCTCGTTATCTCTTAGAGTTTTAAGTATTAATTAACTTTCAATTTTATGGAAAATAGCAATAATTGTCTTATAAAATTCTTGTTTTTTCTACGGCAATAAGAGGCACAGCTGCAGGTATTTTATGAAGAAAATTTTGTTTGAAGTGGCCGTCACTGTTTTTTGGGGGTGCTACTATTAGGGAGATTATTAGTACAGGTATTCTCTTATAATCGGTTTAGGAAATTTGAAAACGGTTTTTAAAAAGTGGCCGAATATAGGATTTTTCTGTTTCGTAGAGTGCGGTAAAATATGTCAGACAAATTTAGGGACACCTTCTCTAAAATTAGGGCCACAGGTGGGATCTAATAGAAATGAAAGCAGGATATATAAAATCTTTATATCCTGTTTCCAAATATGTATCTAACAAAATGACTATAACTTTCCATGTTCCTTCCCTTTTAATAGGCCGCTTCCATTTCCATATTTTTTTCTATAGCACCTTGTATTTCATACTCTATATCAAATTCCCCCCAGGGATTCACCTATAAAGGCTTTAATAGATTATTTAATGAGCGTTTGATCTTCGCAATAAATAAATCAGCGTGCAATTGTAGTGGCAATTAAATTTTATTGGTGTTTGTGAAAGAAGCGTAATTTTTTTATGTGTCTGTACTAGAAAATGTTTGGATCAGACATTTTGCCACTCAATCGCAAACCATAAAAAATGTGTAGCTATCGGTGTAAAAGTAGCTCTTTTCCATTTTTTAAGTAAAAGTATATAACCGAAATAATTAAATATGTTTAGGACGAAATATTGTTCTTAGTGTAGAGAAAATGAGAATAATATATCACTTTGATTATAAACAGGGAATAATAGCTTAATACAAATTTTGAATTTGCAGTAGAAACTTATGTACAAACAATTAGTAATGGAAAAAATGTGACTCATTCGAGTTAGTACGGCAATGTTATAAATATAGTATTTCTTGCGTTACACTGTTCTTTGGCGATTTGTTATCACTTTAGTAAAAAACACAATTGTAAAAAGCAGAAATGAATACTATACACACACAACGAACGTAAAATTAGTGGATTCCAAATTTATTTTCTAGTATTGTTTGGAAGCGTTGGTTGGTAGTTTATTTGTGTTTTTGAAAATTAAACACTATGGTTTATTCCATTGCGGAAAGGTAGATATCATTTCGCTTTACTTTATGAACAATAAGGCCCGGCGCAAAATGAGACGCAGCTTGGTGAGGTGACGCAGCGTGAGTCACGGCGAGTTTTTGTGAATCTAAGTAATAATACGAGGGTTGTCCGTAAATTAAAGTCTCCAATGTTTTTTCAAATAGTAAACATCTTTTTATTGCAAAACTGAGTACATACTCTGGAAGCTTGGACTTTTAGCTATTCTTCAGCGTAGTCCCCGTCACGATCAATGCATTTTTGGAGTCGTTTTGGGAGCTTTTTCATACCCGCATCGTACCACTCTCCCGCCGACTCGCGCAGGAAGGTATCGACGGCTGCCTTCAGCTACTCGTCGCTGGAGAATTTCATTCCTCCTAAGTGTTGTTTCAGGTTGGGAAACAAATAGTAGTCACTAGGGGCCAAATCAGGGCTGTAAGGTGGATGGTCTATGATTTCCATAAGCAAATGCTCCTCAACTTTCGTCACTGACTCGTCCGCAACTGATGGACGCCCGCGGCCGGCCTCGTCATGCACGTTTGTACGACCGGCTGCGAACTCTCTACACCACATTTTTTATGTCCATACACTTTTATTCATAAAATAGGGGGTGACCCCTTAAACCACAGAAATCTAATAACCGAACGCAATTCACACTTGGCAGGAGCGTTGATTTTTCCTTCCATCGTTAACGGCTGCTAAGCCAAGAGTGCCAAGACTCCAAGACTGACCGTCACAGCGAGGCAGTGACCAGCCAGATTAGTGGTGGGGGAAGCAAGGAACACGGTGCTGTTGTCAAGCTATGGGAGCTTGTTGGAAACCTTAATTTACGGACAACCCTCGTAGTTATTCCGCATATTTCTTCGCAGCGTGACGTGACGCAGTTTTGGCTCAACGTGATCCTGCGGAACGCAGTGTAGTTGCCACAGTTTTAGAAATCACGGCGTATGTTTGAAAACATGGAAGAAAA
This sequence comes from Monochamus saltuarius, assembly GCA_025584915.1. Taxonomy (NCBI): domain Eukaryota; kingdom Metazoa; phylum Arthropoda; class Insecta; order Coleoptera; family Cerambycidae; genus Monochamus; species Monochamus saltuarius. The sequence continues at coordinate 9,503,456 of CM046728.1, forward strand.
ATTAATCGAGACTGTGCGAATTCGACAAATTTTGTACGATACAAGTCATGTAGACTACATTAGAACAAAATAGTCAGTTTAGTTAAGGCAAATTCTCCATGAGCTTTTGGTTTTTTTTTTTCAAGTACCAGCTTTTCACTGGCTTTTTATTACTATCCATCTGGGTGATGCCGTTGCCGTTTCGCACTCAAACTCGTCTTCTGAATTAAATTCAGAACTAAATTAATAATCAATGAGTGCAGTAGCAGTTGCCATTTTTTAGTAATATGGCTTGTCTGCGAAGTGAAAACTGCAATCGTATGTGCACGGTACCCGCGCTAGCAGTTTTCTCCTGCATAAAACTCGCCGTGACTCACGCTGCGTCACGTCACCAAGCTGCGTCTCATTTTGCGCCGGGCCTAACTGTGCTAATCGTCTACGAATGCCGTCGAATCACTCCGGAAATTCTTCAGAATGTGCGCAAACGTTTCAAACAAAATCTTGTAGTGTAACATACCCGGGTTCGTTCAACATTGTTGAAAGAGGAAGTATTTGGCCAATAATCGAGAAGATTTACCTACGTTGTGTTTATTTATATTATTTATTAACTTACCTCGCATGTGCTACATATTTACGAAATTAGGGAGATTTGAGTAGTTTTAAATAAAACAAAACAAATTATTAAATACACCTCGTTTATTAGTTTTCTGTCAATGGTGTAATAGCCTACCTAACCACCTATCAGTGCCGTACTCAGCCTTGAATTCACGGGGAAAAGAGCACGACAGAGAAAACCCCGATCACAATTCAAAGAATCGATGTCGCTATTACAATGGTACTAATAATGATGACAATAATAAAAATGTATCTCTACTTCAGTACTTGAATACACGGTAATATAATTATCATGATACATACAAAACTGAAGAGTATTTTGGTTAGTTAGCCGACTTGCGTCAGAAGGTACTGAGGTCCCATACTACCCAGCTAGTAGTTGAGGGGTTGAACAAACATCTCAAATCATATCTCATGCTTCATATGTTTTTAACGGATGTTTGTCCAGTCACGGGAGAAAATATTAATAGAATCACCAAGGCTCTTACAAACATCTGACAAGCAAACCGCTAATTCAAGTAATAAAGCAGTAGTCCTAGATGATTAATAATAACTTACAATACCATTTACAACAGCATAACTTCGACTCAAACTAAAGTTATACATATAATTTCAACAATAAATCAACAAGTACTGTTTACCTCAAAATTGTAATAAAATATAATGAAACTGTAATAAAATATTAAACAGACAAGAAAATAATAAAAGGAACACAATGACATTCAATCTTTAAATACCATATACAAAAACAAGTTACTGACCTGTAAAATTAGAACAGATGCACTATGTACTTATCACCATTCACTGTCTTCCAACCTATCTCCCGAAGTCTTAAAACCCCACTAACTAGTAACTACCCGTTGAACCCCGTCCCGCGTTCCCGTGTTTATTATTGCTTCGTCTCCCGTCGCCCCTCTAGCTAATACTTATATAATATTCTATACAGGGTGTTATTTATTCAGCAGTACAGATATGACAAAATAATATTTAATTAAGTGGATTCCCACACTTTATTCTTGTATGGAAGCTGGCGGTCATCAGTTTGAACATTTATAATGTTTATTCATAATATTTGTTGCACAATAACAATAAAGAAATTAAATAAACAATCTACTCAATAAATGAGAACAGTTAATCAACTAAGTAGTAACCCAACTAGCAAAATAAATTTTATAAAGGTTGTATAAATTGCTATAATATAAATCTTATAGGAGCTTCAAATTCATATAACGTAGTTAAATGCCTTTATACGATACTTATAGAATCGAAAAGGGCCCACTTTTATAAAACACTTTGGTAATGTAACAGTTCTATAAAAAATATATACAACACTTTTAAAACAATTTTATACAGCAACTATAAAAACGTTTTGTAGGCTGTATTTTGGTAGTATTTAAAGAAACATTATACTTATATTTTAGTGAATAATATTAGAACCAAATCATTTTAAGATTGGTGTATAACGCAGATTAATAATTATTTGTACTTATATTTAAAAACAGGGTCACTCAATGGCGATCATTTGTGTAAATGGTAGATAGGTATAATACTTACAATATTATCATGTCAACAATCAGTGTTTCAACAACGAAAATTTTATTGCGCCGCAAATTTTATTGATAAACTATATATATGTTTGTGACAAAAAATTATGCGCTTTAGTTTAGACAACATTTGCTTTAAAATTATAAAAAAATAAATTTAAAAAATATTAAAATTATGCTTCCTTTAATTTATAATATCGTTGGGTAATTATATTTAACGATCTTGTTATAAAATAGTCTTCCAAAATTAGCAAAATTACGTTTAGATATAATTTTAATAAGGCTTTCAACTAATTTTCCATAATGGCGGCAGTCGCTGATCCAACAAATATTCATTTAAAAATGGCGACTTATAATACAATGATTTTATTCCACATAAAACCATAACAAAATATTTTAGTGTAAATTAGAACTTTATACGATAAAATAGTATAGTTATATTTAAAAATGTGTGTGCGCAAGTAGATAATGTTTTGCATCGCAAAAAGTTGCCAAGTTTTATAAAAAAATTTGAAATTTAAAAATATTATAATACTACCCTTACCTATATTAATATTGTTAGGTATTAGCTAAGTACCTATTATTCAAGAATTTGTATTCTTTCTTCATTAGTGCTTGGTAATACACTATACCTTAGGAGTTCAAAAATTAAGGTTAGGTTTGGAATTTTATTACGCGGTATATACAATAACTATGTTTTCTCTAGTCACAATTTTGTTCTATAACAGATTTATAAAAACACAACTATAAAACTATTTTATAAATAAACGCATTTCGGGACTAAAAAATAATTTTATCTTATATAACCTTAAGTTTACACAACTATTTTATAAGATTATAATTAAAAGTCATTTGCCTAAGTATACAACTCTTTCACAATATGTTTACAATCCTTATATATAATTTTTTTAAATGTTGTATAACGTATTATAATACTTTTATAACAATTTTAAAGAACTGAAAATTATTAGTTCTATAAAACACGTTGTAAAAACTATTATAAAACAATTTTATACAATTACTTTCTTCAGGAACAAAATTATGGCAATTATTTGCTCTATAAAACCAAACTGTTCATTAAACAACGCAATTCGATAGTTATAAAATAATTCGCTTCTTTTAAAGTTCCATTTTGCTAGTTGGGAAGTAAGCAACTAGACATAATTTAAATTTTAGTATTAGGCGGAATTTAAAGTCTGTTGTAAAGAGAATTTTAAGATCTTTCAAAATAAATATTACTCAACCCCCAATGTCATTTAAATAATTTGGGGTGATGCTTACCCTTGCTTGGGGGTGAAAGTGGCGGAGTCAAAAATACCAGCAAAGAATGTCCCTCTTTAATCTAAAATCGACGAATCTGAGCGTTTTTCTACAATCTTGACGCAGTTCCTGAAAATTGCTCTGTTTCGTTTTCATCTGGCCACCCTGTATAATCGTTATTAGAATTTTTGCGCATCTCTAAATGAATTATAAATAATATAGGTGAGTCTGTATAAATAACATAAAAGAACCATGCTCATATTTCTGTCACATATCTCAATAACTATTTTCAAATAAACCAAAATATTTTATTATCGTCGATAGCTCGTAATCCAAACATCAACATATAAAATTCCCATCAATTTTATCGCTTTAAATAATATTATTTGCGAGTTAGGTACAAATATTATTTACTAAACACATGACATTTTGTTTTATGTGAAAGGTTCGATAAAAGATTATTTTTTTACAAACTACCTGTTTGTTTAAAAACAAGGGTTGGGGTCGGTCAGTGGTCGCGCGGTTTAAGGCGTCAGTACTTGAATCGAAGTGACTAGATCGGTATTGGTTCGCGCCCAGCTGCCGGTAGACCGTATATAAGCTATATTCGTGGAGAGGATTGGCACCCTGTCTGCGGGTATGGTAGGGTGGAATAATGTTTGCTTGGGTCAATGTGAGAGATTGATACCGGTTGATATTTGACTACCCCCCTAATTAATGAGGTTTTCCAGGTTTCCCTCATTCCTGCACTGAATAGTGGTTAGGGCCTACCAACGTAAGTCGTTCTTGGGCGCAAATGCGGCCTGCTTAATAATAATATGCCGCCCCCTCTCCCGCACAAGTCTCCGACTTCTGGGCTAATCCCTGTGATTAGAATGACGGGTAGAGATATTATTATTATTATTATTAACTGCACATTTTTCTACAAAGTAGGTACAAAGATTTTATCAAAGCAGGCCGATCCTTTTGAAATTTTGCACGTCTTCATAATTTACCATTTTGAACAACTTTTCAAGTAACATTTTGCTATATTTTCAGCAGAAAAGGCACTTTACCTAAAGCCAAAACAGTTTTTACTCGGTGCACTGACCATTTCAAATAGGATGATTTCAAAATGGTTACTCTACCGACTTCAGCAAAGTATACTTTCCAATAAAACAGGTAGGAGAATCGATTGTTTTTCGATAGTCAGATGGATACACTAAGCCGCAAAAAGTTACACACGCAAAATACCAAGGGCCCTCAGCAAATTCGTAAAATATCCGTCCGAGTTTAGGAATAGTTCGCGACGGCAAACGGACGAACCCGCAAGCTCCGTCTGCTGCCGTCTGTGCAGCGTGGCGCGCTAGAACCGCTACCGTCCTGAAAGGGTTAGGAAGCTTTCTCGGACCCATGTTCATATGAACATTTTTACTTAGTTTTGATCAAAGAATCGGCCTGTTTAGGGTTGGCAACTAATTATGAGACGCCCTGTATATATTTGTTGAAAATTCCTATTTGGATATAGAAAAGTAATCAATAATTCTGGATTCTGGTATGACGTTATCTAGCAGTGAGACAAAGCGACTATCGACTAGAGCATTGGGTTCGCAGCCCCGTATAATATCCTCCGTCTGGCTATCCCCGGATCGCTCCAGGTGACAGCACCATGATTAGAAAGGCCGGAGCGGTTAATGGCGAACTTGGCGGCACCTGAAAAAAACCTTAATTGCGACCGCGGTCATAGAGGGCGTCCGACTTTTATAAAGGGAGCAAAAATTACATTAGCAATCAATAATAATAATAAAGTTTGTTTGCCTAAAACTGAATACTGAGAATATACTGGGTGAAACTTAAATAACAAAAAAAAATACAAATATTTTAACGGCAGGTGTAGTTCGTCATATTATAAACAAGTCTAGTGAACGTCATTATTAAAAATTTCAAATATTTAAGGGGATATTATTTTTTTTAAAATACCCACATTTTGAGGACCGCTGACCAGATAGACCACTGACGTAACTTAATAAAATAAATCATATAATTTACTGAAGACGAGTTTGCCATATCGTGTAAGATAAATAATTTTTAACGCAAATTCAATTTTTGCGGTTGTTTTTAATTTAAAAACACTTGTTTTTAACAATAAGTAAAATTATCATAAACGATTAAAATATAAATTTCCTCATGTTCGATACTATCAATTAAAGTGTATATGAAATTACTTTATTCAATGATTCCAAAAATTATCCATAAGCGTGCATAAAAGCTCACCTACTTACTGAAAAACCAACTATTTAAACAGTTAACCACATTTCAGAAGTTGATACCATTGTACACTGTTAGAAAGATTATCACAAATTACACCCTTAAATTATTTTATGAAGAATAATAAAAAATATGATTTTCACACAACACCTTAGAGTTAATTTTCGCCACATAACCTCAAACAACGTGTCATTGCTAATCATTTCGTACTTCGCAGTTTCGTGGGTGACACAGATTTTAAAAATAAACGCAAAACATGGAATAACAAAATAACTAGTTTAGAAGATGCTTCAAGAAGGAACAGAGGAAGCAAAGAATAAACTGTTAGATCCTATAAGGTAACGATTTTCTGATCTTAACCCCCCTGATTTATATTTATGGATATATTTGAAGCAAAAAGTATATCCACATGATTTACAGTACCTACAACAGATATTTTAAAGGATACAATTAGGGAAGAGTAGATCATAAATCAAAATACAGAAGCTTCAAGAAGGAACAGAGGAAGCAAAGAATAAAGTATTAGATCCTATAAGGTAACGATTTTCTGACCTTAACCCCCCTGATTTATATTTATGGATATATTTGAAGCAAAACGTATATCCACATGATTTACAGTACTTATAACAGATATTTTAAAGGATAAAATTAGAGAAGAAATAGATCATAAATCAAAATCCAGTCTTGTGTTATTTTGAGAAAAATAGGATACAGGTTGATACAAAAATACTGTTCCGTTCTCTCGAGATTATTTATTGACTTCTCAAACTTGACCAGTCCCTGAGAATATCATTATATTTTCTCTTACCAACAGAGTTACGTCATAAAAACTATTGTACTTACAAAATGATGCATTTAAGAGGACACGTTTATTTGTTAGAGTTATTAGTCATATTTTATATGTACTACACGGAACGACCTGTTTATAGTGGATTACCCTAAGACATAGCAATATTGAAAATTGTCGGCATTATATTAGACTTTTTAATATTCCTGTACGTTTTCCCCAACCGCATCCCATTTGAGATATTAGACGCACTTATTGGCCCAGTTTGCCAGGATCGGGTCGCCCTCGACGGGCCAAATCGGTTGCAGATAAGAGCATACCGATGGTATCTGGGCCCGATTGCCCGGTCAGGTGCATTCCATCAAAATGTAATTATATTTGTAATTCGTTTTTTATAAGCGGTGCTCTCGTGGTGTCGAGGATCCCATAAGATATACCTAACTATTTGGCCCGAAGCCCATGAATAAATTAAAATCCCCACGATAAATCCTCAGACACATGATGCGGGGATCAAGAATATATTACGAGGCCGCCAATGGCGCTGCTATCGGGTCGGATGGGGATAATTGTTTTTTTGGACGGTTTTTCGCGGAGGTTATTTGGTGATGATGCGTGAAACGGCGTCCTATAAATTAGGCATTTTTTTGGTTGCCATGGACAGGTTGCAAAATAGACAAATACCCCCTCGGGACAAATGAGCCAACACAGAGTGATTGGAAAAATTTGCCCGGGCGCTAATTTAAAGCATAATTTCAACTGTTATTCTTCCAAATCATCAGTCGGTCACTTTTACGACGTCCAATATACACCGATAACAATTATTTGTAAAATTACACGCTGGATTGCTGATTCTGGACTTACCTAATTTTTTTTTAATATACAGGGGACTTACAAATAAAAAAAACAAAAAATCAGTTCGAAAATAATACACTTCTGCACGGAACTGAAACCTGGTTCTCTGTAAAACCTGATAAGGCTGCAAAGCATGCAATTTGTGGTTTTATTTAATAAAATAGTTTGACATACTTGATGTTACAACAAAATTTTGTGCCCGTCTTACCCAGTTTCTACAAACTGACACACGTTTCTGCTTGTTGTCCGGTTTGAACTCGTAAGTTATTGGCAGCAACTATGATACGTTTGCGTAAATCAGCAATAGGTATCCACTTCTGTGCGATACACTTCATTTTTTAAATATCCCTACGAATAGAAGTCCAAATGATTTAGATAGTCAAGAGATCGTGGCGGCCATGGTACCGGTCCTCCTCGTTCAATCCCTTGGTATTAATGTTTGGACACACTGTATATGCTACGAATATAATTGAACCTCGTGGATAATACTCCACACTGGTTCAATACGCCGTGGATGTCCTGGACCTCAATTTCTTTCACCATTCGGTTTCAGATTTCGCTCGTGTTGCACTGCTCTTGCACTTACTGGACACCGCGGTAAAAGTAGCTGCAATTGACACATATTTATGGGGAAATGGATCTGCTCAAACATTTTCTCATCGCCATAAATTAAAACGATATACATCTTCTCCGAGTTGCTATACATATAAGCCATGTTTGACACTTAAAAAACTAATGTTCGCATCACAAAAAATAATCGGATTTCAATAATCGGAAGAGACTACAGTAGCTCAGCGATGTAAAGGTTGAAAATATTACAATTTCAATAATTTTTTACTCGAAAACTATAAGGAATCTCTAATGTCTTGAGGAGACAGAAAAGCCGCCGCAAGATATTTGTGTCTTTTTACCATTAAACAGACATATTTACAAAGGATGTGAATCGAATCCACATCTGCATTGTCACAAAGTCTGCATCTCGCGACATTGCTTAAGTCAATCCTATGTAGGTGCCTGATAAGATGTCCATGGCGTATTAGGAGACCCGTGATAATCCTGATATTGCTTCTGGTAAGCATAATGTATATATAATAAGTTTCGGTTTACGACAGCCCATGGGCCCCCTATAAGTAGACTGGCCTGACGCAAACCAGATCCCACCGACCAATCTTCAGTTGATTGCTTTTTGATCCAGTTATCAATGGAATCGCAATCCTTGCGAGATGGCATTGTGGTAACCCCAAAACTGATTCTGGTCTCACAAAGCTCGAGATTTGTCTGGTCAACATGTCACCCTTGTCCCTACCTGTCACACCACTGTGACCCGGAACCCAGGTCAGCTTAACACGATTGTCCCTTCCCAAGAGAGAAATAGCTCTGACACATCCCAGGACCACGCGAGAGATGATCCTGAAGGACAGAAGAGCTCGTAAAGCTCTCTGTGCATACTTGAATATGCTTATTTACATATCTCCTCCTGATATTCTCTTGAACACAGGCAATAGCAAATGCTTCCCTGAAAGACCGTGGCGTGTTTCACCAAGAAGTGAAATAAATTCATTCTTGGTCGTACGCCATAGATCCCCACTCCTGAGCCCTGGTCTGTTTTGGACCCATCCGTGAATCAGACGAGCTTATTTGAGACCTAAGCATCAGGATTAACGAGCCAGGTTTCTCTAGTTGGAAATTCTACCTTAAAATTTTTTTGAAAGGCATAGGTAGAGGATATCTTGTCTCTGGGTGCAGCAAGAATCTCATCCCCATCTACTAACCCATAGATCACGGTGTGACCCTTGTCATGATTTTGACCTTTCCAGATCTTCCACTGTTTTAGCCGATAAGAAGACCCTCTCGCCTCCCCCTCAACCACGAGATGCTGTTTTGGAAGATACAGGAGAGTCTCTACTTGACTTCAAAAAACAATTATTTCTATTCAACAGTTTGGTGGGGAGCATATTCCTGTATGGGGCCGAGGTGTGGGGATGGAGAGAATTTGAAGAAATAGAAAAAGTATAGGAGAAATATCTAAGGTGGATACTAGGAACAGACAGAGAAACTACGGGCTACATTGTCAGAGAAGAAAGCGAAAGAGATACAACAAGGGTAACAGCAGGAAACGTAGCATTAAAATACGAAGAAAAGATAATGAGAAGGAAAGACTGCAAGATACTACAACACTGCTGGTTGGAAGAAAAGAAGGAAGGAAGAGAGAATATAGGGACAGATAGAGAGAAATACTACCGACGAAATAGGTATGCAACCACAGAAATAGAACGCTTAAGAACTGGAGGCAAACAGATGAGAAAAGAATTACAGCCAAGAGACAAAGATATAGACAGGCAAGAAAGAAGAACAAAAATAAAGAACTCAAGATACAATGCACAATATGCAAGGTTGACAACGAAGAAGATACCGAGAAAGTAAGAAGAAAAGGATAATGTTAGCAAGATTCAGGTGTGGCAATGAGACAAAAGATAATAAATGGTGGACAGATGAAAGTGAGAGAAGATGTAGGGTCTGTTGGGAAGAGAGAGAAACGATAGAACATCTACTGCGCGATTGTGAAGATATGAGGTGAAAACATGAAAACAGAGAGCAAATTTTGAACGAGGTCGGAAGAGGTTTAGAATGGATGAAGATAGTCAAGGAAGTTAGAGAATTGAGGGCCAGGCAGAATAGAGTTTGTATTGAGTTTTGTAATCAATGTCTACTATAAGGAATATTGAAATTACTTAAGCCTGTAGGGCAAAATAAAACTTATTACTACCAATAAACAATTTATTTTATCGTTGTGTTGCACATTTGGGTGCAATACAATATGTAAATTTTGTTTGTTTTGCTTAGTATCCCTAATAGCACCTTCAATATTTGAATTTTTCATAATTGCAATCCAAAAAGCAAGTAAACAGTAGAGAGCGCAACCCGGTGTGCTATAGGAGGCAGTGACGTCACACAGAGATTTACTCAAGTCCATGTTCTCAGATTTTAAAGGCTTATTAATTACAAAACCATTCAGAAAAAAATTAAAAAGTGCCGAATTACCTCATCGCTTCGAAATCCAACACATGCACAAATAGTCGAAAATCCTCAGTAATAGACGTCTTCATGTTCATGGTCAGATGATCAAAAAAACTCCGGCACGTCTGCTGGCACGGCAGCCTCGGAAGCTCGTATTCCTCATTGATTCCAGGGATCAAAGATCAGCCGTATAATAATTACATCTACCAGACTACGTACTACGTAGTTGAGATGTATACGTCCGAAGATATAAAGCGCCGCTAGTGCGTGAAAATATTCAGGAGATGGGACGCCCTGGCATCTTCATCGTCTACGACGCTCCACGGGGCCTCTCATTATTTGTTTTGAGGACGTTAGCCGCTTCGAGATGTGATACGCGATACGTAAGGTGTGTGCCTAGCGGTTTAATGTAGTTTTACGTGTTTGGGAGGAGAGTAGAGAAGGTGATATTGAATTAGGGTTTGTGGATTTTCTTCTTTAAGAAAAACTAGTATAGCTTCACGCACAAATAAATCACAACTGATTGTTTACCAAGGCGGAAACAACGGTTTTACGACAAGTACACCACAATTTTTTTCTCATATATTTTTAGGTATTAACAATATTGTGTGAAACTAACTACTCAGTGGACAAAAGCCCCAACCTGCGTTGAATTACACCCACAATATCTACCCATATATTCCTTATTATTAGCTTTTGTAACATTTTTTACTGTTTAAGAAAGGTATTTTAAGCTAATATGTATCAAATTGTAGGAGATTTGATACATATTAGCTTAAAATACCTTTCTTAAACAGTAAAAAAAATACACCACAAAGTATACAAAAAGCTCTTGCGTTATAAAAATTACAATTTATAATTTATTATTTGAACTTTATTATTACACAGTGTGATTCAGATATAATAATAAAAAATGGAATGTTCTCGCTCACACAAATACAATTTACAAATATATACCTACAATTTTGTAAATCAAAAGTCAAAAATGGTAGTTCGAAAATGATTTAAAAATACACCTCTGCACGTCACTGGAACTGGTCCTCTGTAAAATCTGACCTAGTGCAAGGCAAGGCATCCAGTCGGCAAATTGAACTGCTTCTACTGCTATTGTTATTATTAATTAATAAAATTAATTATTGGTTTTAATTAATAAAATAATTTAACATACTTAATGTTACAACACATGTAAACATATTTGGACCCATCTTACCCAGTTTCTACTATCATAAATGTTTCTGGTTCTTGACGTTTTGAACTCGCAAGTTATTGGCAGCAGCTATGATATGTTCACGTAAATCATCAATTGTGTCTACTTCGGTGCGATACACTTCATTTTTTAAATATCCCCACAAAAAGAAGTCCAAAGGATTTAGGTCAGGAGATCTTGGCGGCCATGGTACCATCCTCATTGTCGTACATCGTACCTCTTGAACTTCATTAAGGTACTCCCGAACATTTAGTAGAAATGAGGGGGAGCATCATCGTTCAAGAACCACATTTCGAGTCGGACAGCTAAGGGCACATCTTCCAGGCAAACCATTTCGAAGGAACTGGAGTTACTGAACCCCATCTATTCGATTCGGTAATATGAATGGTCTAACCAAGCGATCGTCGATAATCTCCACCCAAACATTTAAGGAAAAGCGTTGTTGGACATGATCCATCTGAATCGCAGGCGCATGATATACATAGAGGTGTTCCCCAGAGGAGTGCATTGGGGCCTTTGTTATTTTCAATGTATACGGCTGATTTTTCGACTTTTTTTGCGATATTCTAAACCACATCAGTGTGCCTATGATTATCAAATATTCTATAGTTTTTCTTTTTCGTATATCTATTCTGCTATACAGTGTATTAACTTTGACTTAGACACTATTTCTACAGTGTGTTTCATGACTTATGTTAAATGAGAAGAAAACAGAATTATTGATATTTGGACCGGGTCGAAATGATATAGTGAATTATTATGATTTAAATATAATTCTGAACAAAAAACCTCTAACGCCTGTCGCTATACATACATTCTTAGCACTGATGTTAAACTAATATTGTGTGAAACGTTGATTATTAGTAGTGTTGTAAGTTGAATCAAATGTCTAACTATAAAGGAGGCCACCTGATGATCAGAAATAGGTCAGATATCATCTATTGTGGTTGAATTTTCGAGTTCCCACTGTCAGACGTTAGATATTTATAGAGTGTTTTCATTAAACCGGTTAGATATTTGATTCAATTTAAAAGAGGCTACCTAATGATGCAATCCTAAAAATGCAGAAACAGGTCAGATCTCATCTATTGTGGTTGAATTTTCGAGTTCCCACTGTCAGAAGTTAGATATTTATAGAGTGTCTTTATTAAACCAGGTTAGTAAATTTAGATAGATTAATTTCTTTAGATACTTATTGAATAAAGCTTTGTCTGTGGAACTGTTCATTAGCATACCTAGATGTTTGGTATCAGAGAGCATACATATGACTTCATTGATAGGAATTGTAGGAAATTTAATATATATTAGCTTAAAATACCTTTCTAATGCAGTAAAAAATGTTACAAAAGCTAATAATAAAGAATATATGGGTAGATATTGTGGGTGTAATTCAACGCTGGTTGGGGCTTTTGTCCACAGAGTAGTTAGTTTCACACTATATTGTTAATACCTGAAAATATATAAAAAAAATCTTTGCAACAACAACTTTTAATGTTAATAAACATCTAAGAAAACATTCTTGAAATCTATCCAAATGTCAATCATCGAAATAAATATCAGTTAAGATAGGTGCTACCTATCTGTGCTACCATATCGTGTTTTTCGTTAAATCATTAAATAATTATCTACATTTTGCAAATATATTTTTTTTCAAAATATATCGTAAATCACTACACGTGTCAACGCGGGTATATCTAATGTCGAGGCTGACAGAAGGTCAGAGTCGCAAATAATAAGCGTTTTATACAGTTTCGAAAAAAAATTTTCGCTTTACAATTAAGTTTGGAATTTTTTTGATAGACATTTCCATTAATTCTTACTTTTTTCTATCCCCTCTTAATATATTTGTACCTATTTATAGTTAACCCTGTATATGTCATACAGCACATTGGGCCAATTTGGAAAAACTATACCCAATTCTCTCCTATACGTTAGATATCCCTAGAAGTAAATTCAGATTTTCGGAAACATGAATAATTCATGCAAGGAAGCCCGTTAAAAAGAATAATTAATGTACACCATTCGCTAAAAGTCCGCGATAAATTGCAAAGTTAATTAGCTCCTCATTTGCTATGCTCGATGCGAGGTGATAAGCTAAGTGGTACACATTTTAGAAAATAATATGCCTTGTAAAGGGTACGCGTCGAGCTGGGTACGGTTCTCCTTAGCGGATAAAAACAGTTTTCATTAACTACGCGATGGAAACGAGTAGGAAATAATTACTATAGTTGTTTTATGGGGACAGTGCGGAGAGAAGCACTTTATTTTGACTATCTTCGATCGAATCCGACTGCTTTTTGTACGCGTTTCTTAAGCTTGTTGTCAATAATTAAACGCATATGACAATTAGTGTAAAAATGTTGTAATGTGTCAACTTTATTTAATCTGAAGCCTTTTTCAGTGGATACATGTTTTTGCCGTTTTGTTTTGCTTGTTTTGGACAGTACATATACAGGGTGATTTTATCTAAAAAAAATCAGCCTAACCGAGAAGAATGCAATTTCAAATATAAAATTAACATTATTTTATACACAATCATGGACTAATTCATACAAATTATCCAGTTTAAGTATCTATATAATTTATTATATACCAAATAACAGAAATAGTGTTAGAAAACGGCAAATAACAAAAACAAAACAGATATGTGTCTTTACTAAAAATGAAAACAATAGTTATTTATGCAACAAGTACAATAAGCACTTTTTTGTACGAGTTGCATACAATATTTTTTTTACGTTCATGCAAAAACCAAAAAATGATATTTAGATGACACTAAGTCTAGGAAAATGTGACGTCGATTTAAACGTTTATGTTTGCCATGATAACAAAACGCTGTAGTAGAATGACAGATGAATGCAATAAACATTTTATTGCACTAGTGCAATAAAGAACCACTTTTTCCACTAAATATAGTTCAATAAAGATTTGTTTTTTGATGAAAGTAAAAGTAAAGTGTTGTCCTACTCACAATTTCACGTCGCGTGCAATATGCTCTTTTTGTACAAGTTGCATACAATATTTTTTCTACGTTCATGTAAAAACCATAGACGACAAGTCTAGGAAAATATGACGTCGATTTGAATGTTTATGTTTGTCATGATGACAAAACGCTGTAGTAGAATGACAGATGAATGCAATAAACATTTTATTGCACTAGTGCAATAAAGAACCACTTTTTCCACTAAGTAGAGTTCAATAAAGTTTGTTGCGTTTGTTTTTTGCATGAACGTAGAAAAAATGTTTTTTCTGGTCTGATTGGTCAATCAGCTACTCAGATCTCAAATCATAATCTACGAGTAAAAGAAAACGGCAAAAATAACCAAGAGGCACTGCCAATAGCACGATGATAAAGTCACTGTTAATATAAGAGTAGATTTGGACAAAGGTTTTTCATTGAAATTTTACAAAAACGTTCTAAAATCAAAAAAGCTCGACAACTTAACATGTATAAATTTTAATTCGGTATTTCCCGTATCGACACGTTAAGATTTTTTCGATATGTCAATATCTCAAAATAATTGTATCGATATTCTGAATATCGATGTATATCAGAACATCCCTAACTATTCCCAAATTCTTTTAGATAAGTTATGAATCACCCTGGAAACCTTTTCTTACATTTCTTGCAAAATGAACTAGTTTAATTCATTTTAAAAAAGGTGATATTTAAGTATTTGGACCGCACCCGTATTAGTAGAAGCCGCATTTAGCCGCTTGATTTAAATTTTTTAGCTTGAAATCCTTCCAAAGAAATGATAAATAATTTCCTGTACGTGCTCGCCAAACGCAATAATGATATGTAATTTTATCGTAGTATTAATCTTGTAAAAATATAGAATTTCCGAGGGCCCTTATTAATTTCGATTGCTTTACTTAAGATATAATTAAACAATTAAGCATATTTCCTTATTACCGCTAATTTAAGTCTATATACGGCGACAAGCTGCCCGAGTAAGTCCCTTTGTTACGGAGTCGCGAGGTTGGTGGTCTTGAATAAAATATCGTATCAGATATAAAGTTTAAAAATCTCTATAGACGATAATAACCTATAATTATTTTCTGTGGACGTATTCCCATGCCCAATATAATACAATGACGGTGATCGTGTGGCTCAATTCAGCATACCACTATTGGGCATTATGAAAAAAAGCAGTTGATCTCAAAATTGACAAGTGTAAAATATACAGGGTGAGTCACATTTCGGCAGCTACTGGCATCAGTCAGTCTTCCGTTAGCAGAATACTCTACAAGGAAAAAATTGCATCCTCATCATTTTACTTCAGTTCAACATCTAACGCCACAAGACCCTCTAGCTAGGTTACGGTTTGCACAGTTACTTCACCAGCAACAAAATGATGACCCAACATTTTATAAAAAATATTATTTACGGACGAAGCCACATTTACCATGCGAGTTATTTTTAATTGAAGAAATAGTAATTATTGGGAAATAGAAAATCCTCATCGGCCAATAGAAGTACATTTTCAGGAAGAATTCTTTATCAATATTTGGTGTTCTCTCCAACAATATTGTGGGGCCGTTCGTACTACCACGTTGGCTTAACGGAGAAAATTATTTAAATTTTCTAATTAATGACTTGCCACTGCTTCTTTAAGATATATCCTTAACTTTACGGCAGAACTTCTGGTTTTTGCATGATGGTGCACCTGCACATTACCCCCGACTTAGTCCTGATTTAAATCCGCTGGATTTTTACTTTTGGGGCTATATTAAATCTTTAGTTTACAAAGAAATTATTAATACTCAAGAACAACTGTGGGAAGAGATTCAAGAATCGGTTAATTTTATCAAGCAACATATAACTTTATTCAACGTCAAACAAAATGTGAATAAGAGGTTTAGAAAGTGCATGGATGGCGCTGGTGATCACTTCGAGAGTCTTTTATGATTAATAATTTGTTAAGATATGCATAATAAAATTTTCAGTTGTTTTAGTTTTCGTTTTATTGTTACGTTAGTGAAAAATATACAGGGTGTCCCACCGGAAACTGCGTCGATATTTATCTGAAAAATACTGATTCGAAAAATTTGACAAGTATTGGCGAATACACAGAGAAAACTAGTCGATCTTGACAAAGAAATGTTCATTACAAAAATATACGTTCCAGACAATTGATTATTTTTGTTGATTGTTAAATACATCTCTGGTTAAGACAATTTTGCATGGTTATCTTTGATTGGAATATTTATTCAAACTAAAAAAGTATTTGGTTCAATTTCAGAATCAGTAAGTTAATCTGACCGTTTTATTTAGTTAAGATAAAGCAAATGCTGTTAACATAAAAATACAAATATATTTTGTTCAAACTAAGAATATGCATTACTCACAGAAAGGCAATATTTTGTTATTTTAACTAATTAATATATTGGACTAATCAATTTTAACATTCACGTGATTATTCGTATAAATTAAATTACTGGACTGTTCTCTACTTCCTGGAAAATATATAGCACACAGCGACAGTTAGTTGTCATCATTTCTTCCATAATGAACTAATTTGATTCATTTACAATCAAATTGCTGCCATATTTTGTTATTTTAACTAATTATTTTGTTGGACTAATGAATTTTGACATTAACTATATATACTTATATAAATTAAAATAACAACTTAGGTATAACTTTTAATTTAAAAGCCAAGAAAAACTTAAAATTACATAATATGATTTGTTGCTGTTGTTTAGTATAGCATAAATTCTCACTAAAACTAAACTTAATTTTTCAGTATGTAAATACCGGGTTGTTCCCTACTTCCTGGAAATTTTATAGTACACAGTCATAGACAATTGTCAACAACGGTGCCAAAAAAAAATATTTACTGATGCCAAAAATAATAGATGTGAACATTGCACAATTATGCTATTGAAGCAATTTATTTTTGCACGTAAATAAAAAATTACATGTAAATATTTTCTATACTTACCAAATATAATATTAAAAATAAGCTTCCAATAACAGTGATTAAATAATATATAAAGTTTACTGAAAGATTTGCAAATACTCCTATTAAGTAATATTACATAATTAGTTTACGAAGAGTTGAGTTTTTTATCGTGCTCAACTCATTTATTGTTTATTTTATTATGTTGTATGTATTTTATTAATTTAGAAGTTCATGGACAGGTTTACATACCATATCGAACTTATTTTGTTTGCTCATGTATATTTAACTTCAATTGTCGTTATCTTATGTTATATCGTAAAATAAACCATTAGTATTTAAAAAAATTATTACACGGGTGATATTATCTGATGATGTTATATTTAAACTTTAGTATCTATTTTCGATCACAAAATGTATTAACATTCACTTGTGGAAAACAAGGGGCTACGCCAATTTGGCATCATTTTACGACCTTACCTCGGCGTTGGCCATTATTTTTTAATCCATCTTCATTAATTGGCTTGTCTCCTATGTTCCCATGATTTACGCACTTTACACAAAAAGAAGCATCTTGTAAACAGAACTGTCATGTTTACGAACTAAGGTTGATGTACTGATATTAAAAAGCCTTTAAAATTCATTACTGTGTCGTTTAATTTCCATAAATTATCTTAGTTCTTGCATACTAAGCGTGCAGAACAGTTTTACAATGTTTCATCATTTTTTCGTGCCAGAGAGAAAATTACGCTCTAAGGACGACATCTACCGGGCGATTTATAAAGCCGGTTAGATCGAAATATGACTAAAGCTTGTAGGTCTCAAGTGAAGAATTAAAAAAAATTTCAGTCTGTTTGTCCTTATCATCTTATCATAAATCATAGCCATATATGTTATTTAGTTAATAATAATCATTTAAAAATAATGTTATATATTATCAATGAAAAAGCACAATTGTTGGTATTTTGAAATTGTTCAGTTTTTATTTTTCCTTGATTTTAAACGAAATTTTTTATGAATATATTACTATATTTGCCTACAATTAGCTGCGATAGATATTATCTGACATAATATGTCAGAAATGCAGATATATTATATCAGCATTTCAAAGATTACTAATAGTGAATACTGAAACGGATATTTTCAAAAACACTATTTATTTTTTTTATCAGGACCTTCTCTAGAACCAAATCTTAATCCACTGTTTTTTTGATTCTTATATAAATGATTTGATTATGTGTAGTAAATTAAGCAGAAAGGCTACAACACTTAGGGCCATTGGGCCCCTTGTACCTCCTTTTAGGAGATCGATTCACCTGAGCCGCCAACGAACCAAATAAAGAAAAAAAGTGGTTGCTCAGGAGGATCTCTATAATGGAAGACATAGAAGGCCATCGTTCTCCCAACACGGATTCTCCTATTGACGAGATGGCAGTAAACTCACAGGGAGTACCAGTATATTTGAGGCGAAGCATAGTTGTTGCAGTCACTCCTTTTAGATAAATATCCAAAGGTGGCAGACATAGCATCACCTCCATTGCTATGGTGGGTGTCGTACGCATAGTTCTAGTTATGCTTAGACAGGCAATCCTTTGTACCTGGCTGAGCTTTCGTTTAGCTGTCGTCTGTTGGACTTTTGGCCACCAGACAATAGCTCCATAGGCTAACATTGGTCTCACATGGCAGTGTATATCCACATCACAGCCTTTGGTTTCATTCCCCAAGTTTTACCAACGCTCCTGCGGCATTGCTCATAGGATATGTACGCCTTTTATAGTCTTCTCTCCAAATGAAGATTCCTTGTTAGCTTCGAATCAAGGTATTTTACATCCGTTTCGAAGCTTAGCGTAGTGTTCAGGAGACTCGGTGCCTTTATGGGCCCCATTTTCCTCGTTATCGTTAAGAGAACCATTTCTGTCTTTCTGGGGTTGACGGACAGTGCATGGTCCTCATGAGGTTCTGTTACAAGTGTGTATGGGGCTTTAAACCGCTTATGTACTTGTAGGCTAACTTCGTCGTGACCTTCGTCCTGTAACTTTAACACGACCATGTGATCGGGACCTTGTACCTCGATTATTAGTATTGGCAACTTGTCTTGTTCTGTTTCTTGATCTTGTATTGATCTCGCAAGACAAGGCCAAGATAAAACTTGACAGCTCCAATTCCAAGACAAGACAAGATTAAACAAAAGTCTTGCGAGACAAGACATGAAATATTGTTACGACAAGAAGTCTTAATCTTGTCTTGGTCTTGCAAGACAAAACAAGACAAGACCAAGGCAAGACTTGACAACTTAAATTGCAAGACAAGACAACGGGCTCGTCCGCAGTGCAAAATGAACCCTAACGATGTTCGATTTATTCCGCCGATACCGTATTAAACGGGAATTTGAACTGTCAATTCTTTAGCTGTGTCGATTACAGTCTATCTGATTGGCGCTATCGGCGCTGATTATTGCGGTTGGCATTTATTATAAAATTCTCATGATTTCCTATTGATTACCGGGTGTTTATAAAAATGCACATTTAGTTATTGTTTATTTCTGTTATTATTTAGCGGTTCTGCAGGTTTGCAGCGCTTGCCATTGAGTAGACATTAAAAACAAGGTTATTGACCTAAATACGGTAGGTGAAGACTCGGATTGCAGGATGGTTGATCACTGAATGGGTATGTCCCGGACAGTTTTTTGTTGGCAGCGCGAAGGTTTTCTTATTACTGTCTGTATTTAAAGACAAAAAACGTCTTAATAATTTAATCTAGGTGGTATTGGGTTTCACTGTTTATGTAATGAATTGTGAACGGTTTATTTTGATCAATTGTAATTTTAATATTAATTTTTTTATGTCTAAACTTAATATGTTAAGAGATATGGTAATTAACTTTTTTTAGTAACACACATAGTTGAAATTGTTTTCTCAGTGTATAGCAACCCTACCGCCACCCTGTACAGAGCACACCATGGTTTCACGCCCAATAAAATGCGCTACGCGCCAATAACGGCCCAATAATTAATTAGTCTCGGGGCGTTAGGTGTACCGCTCTTCACGGATAGAGCGATTGCATCGAACCAGTCCGCTCGGAGCGATCGGATCTCCGATAACCGTCGAAGATAAGTGATCGCCTCGGTGTGAGTTCGACCTTTTTCGTATTTAATTAAGGCAATTAAGTGTCTCATATACAACAACCCCCTGTAGATAATATCGGGGACGGAGATAAGAGCCGGCGTTGGTCTGTACTCGAAGTCGCGGTACGTGCGAGGTTGAGTTATGTCGCCAAATCGGCCGATAATTAGGCGAGATCTCGATGTGCTCGCTGACCGGGGTCGATTTTATCTCCGGTGGAACGCAAAGTGACAAAACACTGCGTAATTCAAGGACTAATTGATTTCATGCACCCGCCACCTGTACAAACAAAAAATATGTCAGTTTGGAATTCAACGTGTTAAAGCTAAGTAATCGCCTATTCAGGAGGAACGTGACAAATCACTGCTGTTAAAATAGGAGATGCAGAACAGCGCGTCTCGCGTTTTTGTAGATGTAAGTTTTAATCCCTGGATTTAATACAGAACCGGACTGATGTTGTTGTTGGAAGCGGTACAGTTTATCCACAACACTCATTTCTGATGACCCATTGTGCATGCCGCTACTTGCAGAGTTCAAAACAGGCTCGTCTGCTATTTGCTAGAATCTCTCCAATATTCTGAGGAAAAAATGTCCTAATACGTTTCGGTATCTTTGCCATTAAACGTATATAGTCACAAAGAATGTGTCGAGAATCTTAATCTGCGTTACTACATAACCTACACCTGCCATAATCACAACAATCATATGAAGGTGATTATTGAGATATCCAGAAATTCATGACAATCCTAATATTGCTTCTGCTAAGCATAATAAAAAATAAGCCTGTCGCACGCCAGACCATTCTTCCTTTGATTGTTCTTTAAGTCAGTTATCAATCGATTTGACCAGGTAAATCCAGTAGTAGTTCTGGTCTCTCAAATTGATTGCTCGTATTTTGTCTGGCCAACCAGACTGATACTTCAGAAGTGGGGCGGTTTTAGAGATAGATTTGCAGAAATTTATTAAGGTTGTTGCTATAGAAGTAACGCGGTTAACCCAGAACATTCAGGTCTGGTGACCCATTGTGCATGCCGCTACAGGCTTGTCTGCGTCCAAAAACTAGAATAACGGTTGATAGAATCTCTCTAATATTTTGAGGAAAAAGAAAAGCTGCTATAATATGTTTCGGTGTTTTTACCATTAAACATATAAAGAATGTGTCCAGAATCTTCATCTGCGTTACTTGATAACCTACACCTTCTATCATCACGCCAATCTTATGAAAGTGACAATCCTAATGTTGATCATTCTTCCTTTAATCGCTCTTTAATCCAGTTACCAACAATTTACCAGATAATTTATAAAAGGTAATAATTCATAATGTATAAAAAATTCAAAAATTCCCAACAAAGTAGAATTAAAAAATGAATATAACAAATTTTGCAATGATCTCAATAACTTTATTAAAATGGAAAAAACAGAATATTATAAAAACGCTATTGAAAAAAATAAAACGTGTTCGAAAAACTTGGGGAAGTTATAAATGAATTTTGCGGTATTGATAATAGGCCCAATATTTCAATTATAAAGAATGAAAAAGGAGAGAAAGTCACTGATGATTGCGAAAGAGCTAACATTTTCAATGCCTTCTTTGCAGATCACCGAGAAGTCCCCTCCCCCCTCTAGTTCCCCCTCTATCCATGGTTGCCGTATGGAATTTTAGGATGGGGTGGCGTGTTAGATAATCACTTACAAAATTTGGAGGTGCTGCAAAAAAGATGTTGCTAGAGCTGACTAGAGGCACTACAAAATAAATAACAATCTAAGAGTGCCTAAAACAAAAACAACTTGCGGACAACGATGCTTTATGTATCTCAGTCCAAAAGCCCTTAAGCAATTCAATGCTAAAAAATATATATTAAGTAAATTCAGAAAACAAATTTATGACATTATAAATCCTAAGCAGAGATATAATACATTGTTTTAGCTTCTGTCTTTGGAGTTTCATATATTGCGTAATATCTATTTTTTTTTAACATTTTATTACATATGTATACTGAAAAATGTGAGTTTGCATCTGTAGCGCTGGAAATGGTAGTAACAGTTTCACCGGTTTATTTAATTTTAATACTTGTTCAAACTGTGTATTTAATATCAGTGTGGATAAATGAAAATTAATGTAAATATTGTTGAATAAATTTTAAAACTTAAAATTAGTTTATCACTTTTAATCTAAGGATTAAAACTGATACTTTTAGTATTAAAAGTGTCAACTTTAGCTTCTAGTGAATACTTTGGTTGCTAAGATACCATTTTTTTTCTCAGTAAGGAAAATGACAACCTTAGAGACTACTGACAGTGAAAAAATTTCATAGTTTTGTCGCGGTGGAAGAAAAATCAATTGATCAGGTCTGAAGGCGTCGTTCATAATGCTATCTGGATCTGTATGGCCTACAAACTTTAAAATTTGTAATTAAAAGTAAGTCTTACTTTGACTTCTCCGAAAACGATGGTATCATACAATGGTATGTGGTATTACGTGATATTTATATTATGTGCATTGTACAACGGACACAGTAAAGTAGATATGAAAAAGTAAATTAAACCATAAATTTTACTGAACTTCATTTTTTTAGGCTTAGGGCCACTTGATCAAGATTCCACACTTATGTCAAGCCTTAGGCCAGAACCATTTATGGTGTAAAATTATAAGTGTTTTTTTAAATTCCAGCGAACACCAAATTACCATTTTAATATGTCCTTTACAGTACCTACATACAAGTCAGAATCTTTACTGCTAACATTATTTCTAAATGAGGTGATAATTATATGGTGACGAGTTTGCAAAACCAGGAACCACGATGCGGGTAATATGCATTGAAATTCTTGTACGCCGGCCTTATTGTCCAAAAAATGCTTAACAACTTTAAATAACCACTTATTTTTCTAGATAAAGGGATAAATACAAAAGTTTGAGATATATATATAGCGGATTATTATTATGTACACTGTTATATTTGACAAAAAAAAAATTGTTTCACCGAACACACTTCATCATCTAGGAGATAAATTGTTCTTTATAATAAATATTAGTTATTTATTGTAACACAGTTTCATTAAGTCTAATTTTCTTAACTGAATAAAATGCGACCAAATTATGAATGCAATACAACGTTTTATCTACAATCACAAACTCAAATTAGTTCAATTTAATTATAACGTAGTTCAAGAATGTTCCTTCGAAAACACGCCTGAAGAAATTTAGTGGTGTGGAAGTGAATAATTCACAAAACCAACTTTAAAGAGCGAGATTCTTATGAAAGGCGATTTATAGATGATTTTTTTTATATGAAGGTCAGGAGGATAGAGCGGATGAAGAATAACTTGTAATCAAAGCTCTTACTACCCACTACTTTTCGACGGTATAAGGCACGGCATTATCTTCCTACTAAATCACTCGATGATGTCTCACATGATTTTTTCTTAATTTGCGGCATTAAGTTGATGAAGTTGTTGACAATAATCCTCACCATTGATGGTTACATTCTTTGGAAGCAATTCATAGTAAAATACGCCTTCTTCGTTCTACCAGATGTATAACATCAGCTTATGAGGATGCGTACTAGCTTTTGCTCGAGTGATGCAAATGTTAAGTAGTAGAATCAAGAAATTATAAACCAAAGAAGGCAAAGATACTGTATAAAATCCAAGTCGAATTTTTGAGAAAAGCATCGGATATGTACAAGTTAAAGCAAGATAGAAAATACACGATTTTAATAATTTAATTTATACATTGAGCGTCTTATTTTCGACTTTTTACAGGACATATATTCTTTATTAGTAGCTTTTGTAACATTTTTTACTGTAATTCAATTCAACGCTGGTTGGGGCTTTAATTCACAGAGTAGTTAGTTTCACACAATATTATTAATACCTAAAAATATATAAAAAAAAACGTTTACATAAAGGGTAAACATTATTTAAGTAGGTATTTGTTATATTTAATTTAAAATTCATTGACAGGCTGAAAGCTCCTTTCACATTGTCGACATTTAATTTTAAATAATTTTAATTTACATAATAATTTTTATAGTTAGATATTTGACTCAACTTAAAGGAGGCTACCTGAAGAAGCAATTCTAAAAATGCAGAAATAGGTCAGATCTCATCTATTGTGGTTGAGATTTCGAGTTCCCACTGTTTCAAAAGTGAAGTTAGATATTTATAGTGTTTTCATTAAACCAGGTTAGTAAATTTAGATAATTATTGAATAGAGCTTTGTCTGTGGAATTGTTCATTAGCATACCTAGATATTTGGTATCAGAGAGCATACATATGACTTCATTGATAGGAATTGTAGGCGATTTGATTTATACTAGCTTAAAATACCTTTTTAATACAGTAAAAACAGTTACAAAAGCTAATAATAAAGAATATATGTGTAGATATTGTGAATGTAATTCAACGCTGGTTGGGGCTTTAGTCCACAGAGTAGTTAGTTTCACACAATATTATTAAGACCTAAAAATATATTAAAATATTATGTTGAAATGGGGCCTCCAAACTGTGCACATAATCGTTTTTTCATATAGAATTAAAAGTGTTAATAACACCGATTGGTATAAATACAATTGGAGCAGTACCCTATAAAATTGTACTTTTTTGAAAACTATCCAACCCTATACAATATACTGGACACTGTTTCTGACGTTCCTCAACGTCAATATTAACGAATGCTGGAGCCGATTTTTTAACGATAAAAGGTATGGCGGATAGAAGAATAATGCAGTTGTGGAAGGGTACATTGAAACCTCAGAAGACATTAAAGAAGACACAAAATTTGTGCTTAATAGGACATTTGAACGAATTTTTGGCCTAGACCTAAAAAGTGCCATAAAAAAACACTTAATTCAAGCATAACTACTGTAAAGAAACTTTACAATGCATTCTTATTACGAAAACCAAAAACGCTACCAATTCATGCATCATTAGAATCTCACTTGCTTACCTGTTAAATGCATATATTCCGCCTTTTATACGCATACATTACTTCTTGAAACTAGGTACTTAACATTTATACGTGAACATCCTTGCTTGGTATCCAAACAAAATTAATTAGTCTTGACAGTTCAAATTAACGTACAGCCAAGGGTAATAAATTGCAATAAAATTTTGCGAGTAGCCATCGTACTTAAATGTATGGCGTTATTAACTGTTTGGGAAGTTCATTAAAATCCTCGTTTATCGCGTAGAAAATTAAAATTAACAAAGTAACAAAATATGCGTCTTAACCATTACACGACACGAAAGTTTTCATCGTGTCATGACGATGATCTTATTTATGAAGCGCAAGTGGAGCAGCATCTATAACATTTCTTATTAAAGAAGTTGTGCAATTTGTAGGAGCGTGAACCCTAGCCGTTGACAACTACGGGGGAAAATTTGTCAGTTCAGGAACGTGTTGGGGGTAGTTAGGACGTAAACATATTAAAAGTCCCCGCCCTACCCTTTTTGGGTTTTCGCTTATAATTCCAAAACGGTGCATAGCAGTGAAAAATTCTTTACATAAAAGAGAATATAACATTTTCTATAAGATTAGTTTCACACATGTTTTTGCTACGATGCAGTTTCAGAGGAATCGTCTCTCAAAAATCGGTAATTAAAAAAAAAATTTTGATCACGTTTTTTGTCATAATTCTCCTGGTAACTCTTCGGCTGTTTGTTTTACAGAAAAGTTCCGTAATAGAATATTTTAGAGCAACAAATTTTATTAAGGAATATATACAAATATTCAAATTTATCTCCAATGGGGTAAAAGTTACAATAATTTGAATATTTTCAAAAATACCATCTTCCTTCCGCGAATTTCCACTATTTTCCGCTTCGCAGTTGTACATTTTTGCCGCCCTTTATTGCACTGTACACTGCTGAACTACATATTTCAACTACATTACTTACACTCATATTATGATTTTGCACCCTAATTCCGTCATCTATATCAACATCTGATATTCCTCACTTGTTAAATTAGGGCATTCACGAATACAAAATCACTAAAAGACATTCATAATTAAATTAGCAGAAAGATATACCCAAAATTTTGTCCCCCGAAAGATATACCCGCCAATGATAGCGCTGGAGATGGAACAGGTGGAGCCGTCGCTTTGTCACAACCTAACGCTTCGATCTGGCGCAAACGTGTTTGCTGCAGCACAAGCTGTGTAATTGAGAATACTCTCAGAGGTATGCGGCACACGATTTTATAGGAAAAATATGCGGGCTGCATTTATGTTTCTTTGTGTCGACTGCTATAAATTGTGAACGGGTTTATAACATGTTGGGAATATTTTCGCGTGAAGGTACAGACAACCGCTTCTTCATACATGTTTCGAAACCGCAAAAATGGCACAATTCCTATCGTTTCTCTAACACAATATTAATTTACCACCATTCAACGTTTAGACCCGGTTTTGACTTTTGAATGGGCGTATTTATCATGTCTGTTAAAATTCTATTGTGCCTTACTTCCTGTTACTATCGACATCGCCACACAGCCAGGTGTTGTTTCAGCGGATTTGATTGACAGATCTGTCAGGCCCATCACGTTAGTTACGCCAGTTTAGCGCGTGCCATCTACTTGCTGCTCCTTTGGTGGGGCCGGTAGCAAGGACATAACACCTACGGTCACTTTATTCGATAAGTCGTAATCCCATCTTTTATTACAATCGAAATTTCTAAGTGGCTAGATGAAATTGTCTTCAATAAATATTGTATACAGGGTTGGTGTAGCCATGCCTTTAACATGTTTTTTGTTAAAAATTTAAAAAGAGAAAGAAGGCCACAAGTTGGCTCGCGCGACGCGAGAATGATATAGTTGTACAATGGTCGTCAGCTTAAAGTCACCACTTCCATGTTTTGTCCCTTTCTAGCACCGTGTATAATAAATGGCACTAGAAAAGAATGGACCATGGAACTGGTGACTTTAAGCTGACGACCATTGTACCTACTAGTGGTAGTATTGACACAGAATATATTTATATGGTTGTTGTAGTGACAGATTGTTGTAAAATTCTAATGTCCTATTTTCCATTCTCCCATTTTCCCCTGCATCCTTGATATTCGAAATACTGTACCAGTTACCAGTCCATGGGGATTTGGTAAGTGAAAATTTATTACTAATTGTAGATGTAGATTATAACCAACGATACAGTTCACTTTTTTAAAGGTGCAAGTTGTAGCTGCACCAAGGGTGATTCAGAACTTATTTAAAAAAATTGGGAATAGATGGGTCATGAAAAATGGGTCAATATAGTAAAAAACGATATTACCGATTACGATATTAACGTATTACCTTTTTTGTGGTGCAGGTATTTACATTTACATTAGTTTGTAAAATACCAAATTGGTTTGCGTTTATGCGGTTTGCGGTTTATGGTGAAGTGAAAATGCGTTAGCAGTAGAACGATATCCCGGCAAACATGTCCTAAATTCAGCTACTTTTACAACGGTGTGCAGTGAGTGGAAGTGTAGTGCAAACGCTGGCGTGTGATGAGAAATTTGCAACCGAATCGTAGAAGAGATGGACGTCTAGGGCATCCACGGCGTATTGCAGCAGCGTGGCGTATCATACACGAGGCTCAATTATATCCGTACTATGTACAGCGTGTCCAAGCATTAATACCAAGGGATTGGACGAGGAGGACCGGCACCATGACCGCCAAGATCTCCTGATTTTAAATCAGTTGGACTTATTTCTGTGGGGATATTTAAAAAATTAAGTATTTGATAACACACTGTATTTAAAAATTAGGAAAATTTAAAATAATTAGGTTTTGATGCATTTACGGTCGGTGCTGTTACCTATTTAATCCATAATAGTTTTCGGGGTTGTTATTCTGTTGCCTAGGTCGCTGTCAATAACATAATTAATGTGCAAGTTCTTAACATTTGTTGAAGAGTTTAGCAGTGCATATCCCAGCAAGGCTAATGATGTGCATTTTAATTCTGTTTAGTGTTGGCTGAGACAAGTCTTGTCTTGGCTTTCAAATCAAGACAAAAGTTTCGATCTTGCTAGACAACACAATCGAAGTTTCTTTAGCACAAGTGGCAGTGAATTTATAATTAGTTCAGTTCAGCAGAAGTGGACCTAAACTCAATAAACTTTTGTTTTAAAAATATAAACAAGAACTGAAGGTAAAAGATAAATATTGCTGTTAATATTTTGAGATATTGATTTGTCTATGGTTATTATTATAGCTAAGCTCACAAGTTAACCATTGGTGGAAGGTTTTACTTACTGCAACATTCCTCTTGCTGTCCATGTCCTACCCAAACTTCACAATACCCCATTATTTTTCATACCAATACTTTTTGTGGAACAGCTCAAGACAGCTGAATATGCTCAAATTAACTTGTAGAATTTATGTATGCTTGAGATGCATTACAAAAAACGTTTATAAATCACTATAATACTTTGTTAGGTTTTTGCTGGTAAGAATACGTCGGAATCAATAAGATATATTTATTTGATCTAGATACATATAACATTAAAGCCGGTTACAGACGGTGAGCGATAATATAATATGTATTTATATCTTTGTATTGAGATATATTCTTAGACAAGTAAACCGCATATATATAAATAAATATTATAGCGTCCAAACGATATTTTTGTATTATATCAGATATAATACAGTGCTTTCGAAAAGTAACGAATAAATTCATTATTTTTTAAATTGAGAAGTTTTCGAAAAAATCCCCTGGCACGTCGATTTTGTTTTTAAAAGAGGCACTTTTTGACCTACGACCCATATTTGTGACGTTATCGTCGTTCGAGATATAACGTCATCGACAATTTTTTTAAATGGCCTCAACTTTGACCATGCCATTTGAAAGAGCGTGTCATTCTACATACAAATCCTGAAAAAAAATATGGTCTTACATAACAAAAATTTCAAGAAAACAATGTTTGAAGATTTTAAAATTTAATTTGTAACAGCAAATAAATTACGTCTAATATTTTAGAGGAAGACCCAGTACGCTTATTTAAAAAGTTAATGAAAAAAATGAGGCACTTCTGTAACATTGGGCAGAGTATTTCTTACACCAAATCCGTTTTGAAAGAAGAAAAATTCTAAAGGTTGTCATAAAAATGTACCGATTGGAATTAATGAAATTTCCAAATGGAGTAAATGCTCAGCACAATACATTGCTATAGATGTCAAACGTGGCAAAAATTACAAATCACTCAAATCGAGCGCCAGCAGTTAGCGAATTAAGTAAAAGCGGAATTGAACAAGGAGAAGCTCTAATAAAAATAACACCTTTGTCACCGGTGTCGCGTTTTAAATAGTTGACAACAGGTTCTCATTAAACAACCCGGTAAAATACAAACCTTTCAGCATTAGCTGTGAGATATTTGAAGAGTTCCCCCGTAAACCAGGGAGAAAATGAAATCGACGCAGACATTAACCAATACATTGGAATAGCTACTTATTTCATCCAGGTTTTAATCCATCTGTAAGTAATGTTATATTATGTTTCAAGAGATTGACAAGTTATTAAGGAGTTGATGCCTGCCAGCATTTTGGTACCTAAGTACACTTTTATGGACTAAAGTGTTATTTAACCCTTTCGGGTTAAAATATACACTTGAGTTTGTTTATCCAACCAGAAAATAAAAGATTAACAATATTTTAGTTCACATTTTCACAATTATATTATCGTAACGTTAATTAATTTTGTTAACTGCGGCAACAACTTGTATTTTAATAGGAAACAAATGTCTGACAGGCCCAGATTCGAGATAAACCAGAACTATACGGCATATACAGCATAGCCAGTGCGGGCGCATTTTTCATTGTGTCAAACGGGCCTATCCTGCCCGATCTAAACAATAATAATTAATTAATAATTATTAACGATATCATCTTTCAGGAACACGATTCAGTTAATAACAATAACAGTCACGAATACTAGGAACTGATAACTCTTAATTTATAGAATATGAATATTAATGTGCATAAAACCCGGGTTATGAACAACGCCGGCGTATTTTTATTACGTCGAGATTTTGATCGTGCCGCTCCTGTCAATTTAATTAGATGGCTTCTGTTTCGTTATTTATAACGTCTTCTTAAAACACAAGATATGACTACGCGACCCAGTGGGGAGCGGATCGAGTTACTAGAGAAGGCTGTGCCGTCGTGATATAGTAATAATCGCCGGGTATTCTAACCACAACATTCGTTTATTTAAAAATTATACTACGATCATTAGAAATGTTTAAGGGCGCCGTATTCTTGAAATATTGGTTTCTACAAATACAAGTTATTTTAGACCTTTAAAAACTGAATAATATAGTTTAGCGAATAACAGGAATGTTATCTCATACCACCTGCGAATATTGAAGGTATCGAAGTAAAACGGATATACAGGGTGTCTTTGAAAATTTTGGAAATCTCTCAGGTGTAGACCATGAAAAAATAAGATGACAAGTTCCTATAAAACTTTTTCCTACAGGCCTTCCCTACGGATATACGGGGTGATTTTAAATGAAGCAAAAATGAGACCACAGATTGCTTAGATGATAATAAATCGATTTGACCTGACATATCTATATCCCAAGTCGCTTAATAAAAAAGATACAGGGTGTCAAAGTTAAAATTTTATATTCGATATTTGTAGATACTTACCTAAAATCCAAATATATACATAAGATTTGTAAATCAGGGGTTTTTGCGGGCGAGAAATTCAAATTTGTTTATAAATTTAACGTCACTAGTAAAGGGCGCCACTTATGGCACATCATGTTATTTTTAAATGGCAGAACTTTTTTGCTGCCTAGTGTATCCATGTGACTATTGAAACAATCGATTCTCCTACCTGTCATATCTGAAAAAGGTATACCTTGCTGAAGTCGTTAGGAGTAACAGTTTTCAAAATAATCCTATTTGATATTCAGTGTACCCATTGGACACTGTTATCATTACTTGAAATAGTTGTTCAGAACGGTAAATTATAGAGACGTACAAAATTTCAAAAAGGTCGGCTTGCTTTGATAAAATCTTTACGCTTTGTTGAAAAATGGTTTCATTACCTTCCCGATCCTCTTGAAATTTTGCAGGTCTCCATAATGTACCATTCTGAACAACTTTCTCAAGTAACATTTTGCTGTATTTTCAGCAGAAAAGGCACTTTATCTCAATCCAAAACATTTTTTACTCTGTGCACTGAGCATTTCAAATAGGATTATTTAAAAAATGGTTACTCATACCGACTTCAGCAAGGTATACCTTCTTCAAATAAAACAGGTAGGAGAATCCATTGTTTCGATAGTCAGATGGATACACTAAGCTGCAAAAAGTTCTGCCATTTAAAAGAAACATGGTGTGCCACAAGTGCCGCCCTCTACTAGTGACGTCAAAATTAGAAACAAATTTGAATTTCTCGCCCGCAAAAACCTCCGATTTACAAAATTTATATAAATATTTGGATTTCTTAAGAAGTTATTTACAAATATCGAAAATAAAATTTTAACTTTGACATCTATGGAATCAGTGGTCTCATTTTTGCTACTTCATTTAAAAACACCCTATATGTATTCCTGAAGGATGCCTTACTTAGGAAATCGGTTTTTCTTGAATAACTTTTAAAGTACTCAATATAATTTGATAAAAATTTAAAGTGATACCCACTAGTAAAAGGACCTCTTAGAATAGTGTCTTTGATACATATTTAACTTTTTTAGTTTACTAGGGGCGGGCTAAGCTTTAAAACTTAATGCCTAAATTTTTAACATACTGTATGATAAAGACTTTAAAATAATAAATCTGAGTAGCTCCAACCGACTAAAAAAATAGTACTTTCGTTTATTGCTGATAAAATGAACCGTTTACGAGAAACATAATAATAAACGAATTCATGTTTTATTTTTAATAAAAAGTGCGATGATTTCTATTTTTTTTACGACAGCAAAGTGCGAAAGTCATTCAAACAACAGAAAAGTTTTATCTTAAGATGCTTAATCTGAAAAAATTTAAAATTCCAGTTGTGTGCCAGGAGGCATCTTAACGAAATTATTGAAAAACTTCATAAGATGATTCAACATGGGTTCTGTGAAGTCTGATACACTCACGGACACGACGAATTGAGGACTGCTGTATCCGCCACCATAACCCATCATTGTTTCTGATCACATCACAATGAAACGTGATTCTCTGTAGAAGTTTCTCCCTAGTGCCGAGTGGAATACATAATTTGTTTGAGGTGTCTCTACAGATAAAAATCCAACGGCGTTAGGTCGGAAGATCGAGGAGGCCAGGCAATTGGTATCTATCCAACGGCTTGGATAGGCATTATTCTGGTGCTCCCGCACACCAACGCTGAAATGAGGTACTGCTCCATCCTGCATGAAGTACATGTATCGGCGGATTTCAAGTGGTAAGTGCTCCATTAAATATTGAAAAGCGTTCTAAAGGAAATGAAGATAAAGTTGTCCATACAATCGTTCCGACAATAAGAATGGTACAATGAAAAAATTGCCAATAGGTACCTATTGCCTGGCCTCCTCGATCTCCCGACCTAACGCCGTTGGATTTTTACCTCTGGGGACACCTCAAGCAATTGGTGCATTTCACTCCGGTGGACACTAGGGAGCAACTTCTACAGATAATTAATTTCATTGCGATGTGATAAAGAACAATGCTGAGTTATGGTGGCGGGTACAGCAGTCCTCAATTCGTCGTGCCCGAATATAAGACTTCACGGAACCCATTTTGAATCGTAAGTTTTTCAATAATTTCGTTCAGGGACAAATATCTCCGAAGGGTAGGTCTATAGGAAAAAAATAATTATAAGAACTTGTCATCTTATTTTTTCATGTTCTATCTGCACTCTGCAGTTTTCCCAAATCCTCTCGGACACCCTGTTTAACGACAGAAAACATCTTAATCAACAAATTTTTAGGTACAGAAGTCTTTCAAAATACATATTTTTCAAAATTCAACTGTACATGTAAATATTGTTATAAACTTACATAGTAATTTAAATAGGAAAAGTGGATAAACAAATTAATAATTTGAATTTTGATATTAATCAACTTTTTGCTCAACGTGTTTTATTTTTCGAGATTTCTGTACCTAAAAGCACCACAAATGTAATTATTTTACGGCGATAAATACGGCGACCTTAAGAAATTAATAGTGTAACACTATCTGTATAGGGGGATATATAAATAAACTTTCGAAATGTAACAAATATTCAATCGCAACCGCTAGACCCAGAGGTAACCTGATTGGACTGCTGTACTGACCATTTTTTAAACGAGGCTTTGTCGATGTTTATGTGCATTATAAATTAAAATTATGAACTTCATTAGTGCGAATCCCAACTTCATTAGTGCAGCAAATACAGGGAATCAAAGCAAGTAGGTATCTGTTTTTCTTTTTTAACATTACCATGATCATTAGTGGTGATGTGGTGAACTTGCGATATTGGTAAAAGTAACTTACTCTTTGTTTACTATAGGTATTCGTGAAAATTACGGCGGCAATGCTGTTGGTTACGTTCACATAGAGGGTTTGATCTGAGGTCATGGGGATAATTTGTCATTTGATTTCACATTCATTAAACTACTTATTTTAATGCGGTGTCCGAAAATGGAAATCGTACACAGATATAAAGCACAATGCTGTATTAGGTGTACAAGTTCGAACGTCATCTGACGTCACAGGTCTTCGCTGTGGCATCCACTGGGGGCGTGGCCAGACAAATTATTATTTATAATACTATCATTAATATTGCTTACAACAGCAGTTTATTTACAATATCGTATTTATAGCACCATTGCGATTGCCTACCTACTGCAATTATTTGAAATTTTAATAGAAAATCCGTTTATTTACGACACTCCATTAATATTAGCTGTCAAAGTGGCATCTGTATGTCAATCAATATGATTCTACATATCAAGAAATTAATTATTTGTAAGATCGGAAATAAAACGTTGTAACCTGTAACAGGTAAAAGGATGCACTGGCTAATCCAACAATGGCCTACACTTAATATGTACATTTATTTCTATTTTCTTGTTACAAGGCGGAAAGTTTTTAACATTCATGATTTTTTAATAGCCGACAAATCAGATATGTTTTCAAAAATCGTGACGGGTGTCCATTTTTTCACACAATCGATAGTAAAACGAAAATAAAATTCAATTTCTTAAAAATACTGACATGGATAGTAATATAAATGGACGTACACAATTTATGGTGCACCTAGAGAATGAATAGAATTATAAACTCTTTTAGTGGTCAATAGATACTGTCGATGTTATTCATTACAGATTTCCATTTGTATTATTAATATCATAGTTGGACGTAGAAAACTCCGTAGGGAACAGTTTTGGTAGCGATACCAAGATAAAATTATTGGCTTCTTAGCAAATAAATATTCTTGTTAACAGCAATAAATACTTTTTTAAGGTAACATGAGAGCTAAGGATCTTCTTACTTTATAGAGATATATTGAAATTCCAGTAGCCGTTTCTGTATATATTTTAACTTTCAAATGCAGGGTATGTTATAGATGACTAGACAATTTAATACATATTTTATAAGATTTTTTCCGTGATTAATATTTATTTATTTTTATTTTATTTAATTACAATATACAACGAGCTACGCCCCATTACAGGATAAGGTTACAAATTAAAAAGAAAGTAATAATAAGTTAAAGAGATAAAATAATTCTTACAAAACAATACCACAATAATAATAGTAAGAAATGATATCTAAATAGTATTACACATTAATAAATTAGGTATGATTACATGTGTCTTATTAGCTTAAATAAAAACATCCTCGTATGGAACAGCTATTTGTATAAGTTTCCCTTCTGTACATACATTAATATCATATATACAGGGTGGCCAGATGAAAACGAAACAGAGTAATTTTCAGGAACTGCATCAAGATTGTAGAAAAACGCTCAGACCCGTCGATTTTAGATTCAGATTTAGAGGGACATTCTTTCCTGATAGTTTTGACTCCGCCGCTATCACCCCCAAGCGAGGGTAGTAGTAGTAAGTGCGGGCGGCCTTAGCCTGGCAATTAGACCACACATGGGCCCTTTTTGCCTACCCTGGCATCCCATCACCCCTCCACTATTCGCCCTCGGCCTTCCTCGAACCTACCCGACGCCCTAGTGAACGCCAGGTTCCTGGTCCATGGTAGGTCCCTCATATCTTCCATTTGAAGCTCCTCGGTGCCAAAGATCTTATATCTTAGTCTTCCAAGAGCCGCACAATATCCTAGAAAATGGATAAGGGTCTCCCCCTCTCCGCATTCCGGACATAAAAGACTATCCTCTATGCCTATCAAGCGGGGGTAAGCTTTACCACAAAATATTTAAATGGCATGGGGTTTTTACAATTCTCTTTACAACAGACTTTAAATTTTATAATTCCGCCCAATACTTAATAAGAATTTTGATTTTAAAGTTGAAACTTATGTACAAACAATTATTAATGGTATAAATGTTACTCATTCGAGTTAAGTACGCCAATGGTATAAATTTAGTTGCGTTACATTAAATTTTGGCGATTTATTACCACTTTCGTAAAAAGACAATTGTAAAAACAGAAATGAATTCTACACACACAGAACGAACGTAAAATTGAACACTATGGTTTATTCCATTGCGGAAAGGGTAGATATAATTTTGCTTTATTTTAACAGTAAATGTGCGAATAGAACATCAAACAGCTCAGCTATTTAATGAACAACATCAAGATCGACATGTCAGGAGGAAGTATGTTCTAGAGTTAGTAAATAAATTTCAAGAGACAGGAAGCGTAGCCAATAAAAAAACGAGAAAATGAAAAACCTATTGTTAATGAAGCTAGTGAAGTTGCAGCTTTGGGACAAGTTCATCTTGATCCTACATTAAGTACGAGGCAGCTGGCATCTGTGTCTGGGATCAATTGAACTAGCATACAAATGAAGAAGAATAAATTCCATCCATACAAAGTCGATTTAGTCCAGGAACTTCATGAGTATGGAACAATCCATAGTTCCGTTTTAACATCTGTTTTTCTGATGAATGCAGTTTTTTCTTGAACGGGACGGTAAGTCGTCACAATAGCCGCTATTGGTCAGATTCAAACCCAAGAGTTATTTATGAAGTGCATACACAGCAACCAGAAAAATTAAATAGATGGGCTGGCATTTTCGGTAACCGGCTGGTTGGTCCTTTTTTTACTAAAAACGGTACGTCACTGTATTCGCAATGAAAGGGGTTTTATAGTGGGGTCAAATTTTCGTTGGGATACCCTGTACGATTTGGGAGTACCTAACCTTAGATGTCATATTGTCCTTTGAAATCCATATAAATAATATTGTAGGGAAAACATTGAGTAATTTGGGATTTATTTTGCGCGTTTCCAAGTTCTTTTGTGATCCCATGACTTATTATTTTATATAATGCATTAAATTTGTCAGATTGCATCTTGAATTTATTTACAAGTTTAGTTTCGAATCCTCAATATGTCAAATATATCGATGCTTTGAAAATTACTCAACACCTTCATTATAGATATAGGTAACCAAAACTTGCGGTTTCAACGCTCAGCTCTAGTAATATTGCTGTGTTTTTTCGAAATACCTTGCATTTAGTAAAAAAAATGTATACAGGGTGAGTCAATAATAATGGTACATAGCTTAAGGGCAGATTGCTAACATCAAAATAAATCGGTTGAGTCCAACATGCCGTATTCAATTGTTGCTCCTTTTCATTGTATAGGGTGTTAAAAATGAAAAAATGTTTTCGATTTTTTGCTATATTTTAAGAACGTATGGACCGATTGTTTTGGGTGTTCAGATCACGACTAGGGGGCACTAGTTATACTGTAATGTCGATGTAAAAATATGTCTAACTTTTTGTATTTTACACTTTTGAATTTTGAAATAAGAAACTATTGAACTACCTTCAATTCTAAATAGAAAAGGTATACCTGTTAGAACTCAACCGTTTTCCAGGAACATCGACAGGAATTAAATTAGAAAATTATTTTTTCCAAGTAGTAGTAGCCGTAAGCATGGAAATAAAAAGTAGACAGCTGTCACTACAATACCATATTGCTTCTGTCAATGCCACTCAATTCATAGATTAGGCACCATGATTAGAACATTAGACAGATTAGAAACAGGATCATTTCGCTCGAAAAGAGACGTTGGAAGGACGAAAATATTAACAGCGGACGAAGAAGAAGATACTGGCATCAGTCTTCCGTTAGCAGAATATACCACTAAGAAAACTTGTATCGTTATCATTTTAGTCTAGTTCAACATTTAACGCCACAAGACCCTCTAGCTACATTACGATTTGCACAGTTTCTTCGCCAACAACAAAATGATGACCCAATATTTTATAATAAAATATTATTTACGAACGAAGTCATTCTTGGGAACTAGATAATCTTCACCTGCCAAGAGAAGTACATTTTCAGCAACAGATCTCTATCAATATTAAATATGTGGAATTCTCTCCGATAATATTGTGGGGCCGTTCACTTAAAAGAAAAAAATATTTCAATTTTCTAATTAATGACTTATCACTGCTTTTTGAAGATATTTCCTTAAATTTACGGCAGAGTTTCTGGTTTTTGCATAATGGTGCACCTGCACATTACTCCCAACAAGTAAGAGAATATCTTAATAGAAATTTTCCGCCCGGTTGGATTGGACGCGGCAGCAAAGTTCCTTGGCCTGCACTTAGTCCTGATTTAAATCCACTAGATTTTACTATTGTCATTATATTAAAGCTCTAGTTTACAAAGATATTATTAATAGTCAAGAACAACTGTGGGAAAAGAATCAAGTAACGGTTAATATTATCAAGTAACATAGAAATATATTCAACGTCAGACAAAATTTAAATAAGAGGCTAAGAAAGTGCATAGAAGTCGCTGGTGGCCACTTCGAGAATCTTTTATGATTAATAATTTGTTAAGATATGCATAATAAACTTTACAGTTGCTGTAGTGTTCGTCTTATTTTTAATTCAGTTTTGATGTCTTAAGATAAGATAATTTTCTAAGTTAATTCCCGCCGAATCTCAAACATTTAAATCGCCTATTTCTCGAAAATTATTGAGTTTACCAATTCGTAACAGGTATATCTTTTCTATTTAGAATTGAAGGTAGTTCAATAGTTTCTTCAAAACTGTAAAATACAAAAAGTTAGACATATTTTTACATCGGCAGTACAGTACAACTAGCGCCTCCTAGTCGTGACCTCAACACTGTTTGCATATTCGTGATTGCCACCTCAAAAAACATAAGATACAAATTTTCAAAACCATACGTTCTTAAAATTTAGCAAATAATCGATTGCTTCAACTTTAACACTGTAGAATGAAAAAAAAGCAACAATTTAATAATGCATGTTAAGCTCATTCGCTTTATTTTAACATTAACAATCTGGGGGGAGACCGGGTACGAAAGTAACACGGGTTGGTTGTAACAGTAAGCCCATTGTCTTTCTAAAGAGGTTTGTCCATAATATTATATCATCATAGAGTCGGAAATGAAATCTACATTAATTTACTTGAACAACAATATCTTTGGTGTGTTTTAGTTCTAGTTAAAACCTGCACGGTGCAAAAAGATATGCAAAGTAAGTTTTCATTATTTATATTAATCTATCATAATCCTAGAACTGAACGTTATTTTATTGGCTTGTTTAGTTAATACCAATATTGGCTATAATCTAAGCATGGTATTTTAATTAAAAATAATCGTTAAAAAAAGTGGTAAGCAAGTATTCTGTCAATCGCGTGAAAAATGCATAATGGGACGATTGTAACAATGCCATAGGGGGACGATTGTAACATGTTACAACCGTCCCTCATATTTAATGCTTATGATCATATTTGTCATATTTAAAATGATAATTCTGTAGATATCCAGATAATTACTTCAGTATTTGTTATAGTGTGTGGGAATATTCATTCTCTTTATTTAGGATGTCTAACAAAGGAGAACGAACAACAGATCGTGAGAAAGATTGTTATGGATTGGCAAAAACTTGATCCATCCCAAATATGGAATATGGACGAGTCTGGCGTAACAACCGTGCAAAATCCAGATACGGATAGAATTCTTTGTTATTACCAAAAAAAAGTTATTATTATTTTATATTTTTGTTTCATTATTCTATTTTTTTATTTATTTTTTTTTTCAAATAAAAAAATATATTATGTACCTGCACTGCAACTTACTTCTATATAAGTATAATCAATAAACAAATACCTTGTAAATACTCACTTTCTATACCTAGTTATTACCTATTATTCATATGTTACAAACGTCCCCATGTTCTGTTACTTTCGACCCATACCATTGGGTAGGTTGTAACGATGTAGACTCTCTACTTATTTATTAATTGTACATTAATATGAACTTTAATTACTTCAATATTATTTTTCTTCTATATATAAAATGCCAAGGAAATGACTTATAGTAAGTAAATTTATATAACTGTTAATTTTTTATTTATCCGGCTTTACAAACATATATTACTTTCGTACCTGGTCTCCCCTACCATTATTAATGAGTCTCCCTGTATATTTGTTACCAGTTTGCCGATAGCACCCCGTGATGGGACACAACGATAGCAACGATTCTTGTTTACAGCTTTTAAATCTTTCTAAACAATATTAGTGAGCAACAAATGAAATAAATACATCAATTCCGAAAATTATTATGGTATGGGTTATCTTACAGATAACCTTTCCAATACTTTCGTAAAACCTATTCAAGGAAATGTTAGTGCAGTATTATATAAACAATTGAAATGAACATTCAAAAGGCATTAAAAGAAAAATGTTCGCGAAATTAATTCTAGTGTTTTTACTGCCGTTCTGTTTGGCTAAATCTACAGACGTGACTTTTAAAAATGTCACGTTTCGTGGATACAGTCTATTCACAGAAAAATTCAAGAAGACCATACCGATTTCTAATAATTTGAAGGATTATTTACCGGAATCAACGTTTGATAAAATAGAGTTCATAGACCAAAACATTCCAGTGTTGTATCAAGGCTCTTTGGCAGATCTAGATGATTTGGACGAGTTGGTTTTAGAAACCTGTGGCATATATGAGGTGCAACCTGGCGCTTTTAAAAATGTGCCGATGCTGAGAAGGCTTTCTTTAAAAGGTATTTATTCGTTTATGTCATTTTATACCGGTACCAATGTTCCAAAAGCCTTAAGTCTAAGTTTTTATTGACAAGTCTCAATAACACCAATGTGACTTTATTCCATCATTATTTGACAATTCAATGACAATTCATAGTTTTGACGTTTATCGATGTTAGTTTCTTCTGAAAAGTTTGGCTCAAGGCTATACACGTTTCACATAACAAAACAATTAAATTTGGGCGTTTTTATGCTAAATTTTTGAATGTTTATTTTTCACAATGTGTTCATAATTAAGTATATTTCAATTTAAACATAAGTTTTAGCAGAAATTCAATATTAAATCGATTTCCTGAAAAATTCAACACCCTATATAAGAATTGATGTTATCGTCAGATTCAACGCACCATCTAGTGTCTGTATACGAAATTTCGTCGCACTGGTTATGATGGTTTCTGAGATATAAGCACTGAAAGTCTTACAGGGAACGCCCGGTATAACAAAAAAAACATATAATTCTACTTTTTCAAAGCTATCTCGATATGAATGATCAGTGATCAATTTAAAGTGATCATAATAAACATGTATAATAAATAGTATTTAGACAATTTTTCCTTTAAAGTGATTACATCAATCCTCTTAATTTCTTTTAGGTAACAAGATTGAGGAAATCAAAGAAGGCGTGTTCAATAACCTTGAACTTTCTACGATAGACCTAAGCCTCAATCTCATAACCACCATCCACAGCAATGCCTTCAACGACTTGCCTAGCTTGCTAAACATAAACTTGGCAGATAATAACATCCAAAAATGGAACAAAAACTGGTTCGAAAACACCCCCCTGCTTACCAGAGTCTCTATGCAGAACAATTCTATCGCCAAACTCCCTAACCATGCTTTCAGAAACTTGGCCGGTAGTAAAAACATTGGTAAGGTGAAACTGACTGTGAATATAGTCCTGAGCTACAACAAAATCAAGACGATTGAATCAAAAGCCTTCAGCGACTTGACAGAAGTAAACCACTTGTGGTTGGATAACAATCAGCTGGAGGAATTCGGTGAAGATTTACTAGATGGCGTCGAGGTAAAAGATTTGAGGTTAAACAACAACAACATCCGTTGTTTGGATGGCGATTTGACTAAGATCATCAAAGGTGAGATGACACAGTTGGATTCGAACCCGTTTGACTGCGATTGCTTGAGCAAAATAAAGGAATGGGTAAACAAGAACAACAAAAACGTCCAGTTGTTCTTTTCTGAGATGGAGTGTTCTGCGCAGAGGATCAAGATTAAGATGACTGCTTTGGAAAAGCGACTTAAAGAGATCAGGGACCAAGACAACGATATAGAAGTTGCAGAAGGCAAACCTTCATCAAATCCCATCAAATAGATTTCGACTGCTGATCTTTCAAGTCTAGATAGTTCATTAATGGTTTGGTTACATTTTATTTTTGTCTAACTGTTGATGATTATTTGAGAATAGAAAAACATTACAATAAAACATTTATAACTTTTCAACAATATTCTTCATCATTAATTTGAAAAATATTGATTAAACATGGTGAATTATAATATTCTTTAAATTCCAAAATGTTTTATGTTTATATAACACTTCACTTATTGTTGTGCTTTCTTTGTAACACCAAATAATATTCTCGGTGACTAGCACTTATTTTTTTTAAATAGATTATCTAATACTTAGGTAGAGTAAGAAAGAAAACACTATAATATGATTTTATGACCACCCTCTAATGATATTAGTAACATCATCAACGGTTAATAATGGAATTAAAATAAAAGAAAATAAAATTATTGTACGTGTTATCAATAGATAACCTTTTTAATACATAAAAGCTATATGTAATATAAATAATTCAGATGACCAGCTGCAAAAGAGCAATTACATTAAATTTAACACCGTCGCTGCCATTTTACCTGTCACTTTTCATGTTCATAGGAAAATTTAAGAGTACCATACCACCTTCAAATAGTTTGAAAGGGGTACCTAGCCTTTAATAAGGTTGAGTTCTCAGATCAAAATATTCTAGTGTTATACGCAGTGGCTTTGTGTAAAGTGTGTGCATTTGTTTTTTATTCTTTATATCACATTTAAATACTTAATGTGATTGCAAAACTACTAATTGACAACAAAATTAATGAATTAACTTGTTATGAAGTTGTAGTTTCTTGAAAACGACCTATTGAGAATGTATTATATGTATATGTTACCGCTAAAGTGTAAACTTGGTTAGTTTGTAAACTAACTGGCTATTATACAAACTAATTGAACCGTTTGATATAAAATGCATATACTACACACTAGTTTTCATTTCTTTGGCATATAAAAGAATTTGTAGTAGTAAAATGCAAAGCTACGCTTTCTTAAGGTATTTTGAAGTGGTTTAAAAAAATGCATAAATCTTGCTGCATCACGTCAGACGGCATATATACACAAGACACAGTCAGTAAAAAAACAGGTATTCTTCTTAGTGTAGTCTGGCAGGATAAAGACAGTTTGAAGATTTGATGAAATTTAGAATTCAGGTCTCATAGTGTGTGAGGGATATAACTGTCACAGTAACTGTAACATTTGGTAGTATACATTATCTTCAAAAACATTATTGTTTCAATGGCGTAAGTATGCTTTATAGAACTGTAATAGACACCGAATATTTTTAAGAAGACCACACAATTTCAGCAGCGTATTCACAGGAACAAACATAAACTTTCCTGAAGAAATTTCTACGAAATTAAGAATTATCTATAAAATTTTCTGTACCTTTATTAGAAACAGTGTGTTACTGTAAACAAAACTATTTTGTCGGTATAATTTTAGTTTTATGAAAGGAACTTCATGATATTTTTAATATAACACTAACATAAACACAGATATAATTCCAGATATATTTTTATTTCTAAACGCTGAGGAAAGCATGACAGGGAAATAGGTTGCAGAATATATAGGGTGCTTCAGGAGGAGATGTACATACTTCAGTATGTTATTCTACGTTTTATTTTGAAAAAAAAAATCATATGAACTTAGGTTTGGAAACCCTTTGTTTATGATATACAGGATGTCAAATTTAAAAAAATAATAATTACATTTTTTTAATAACTCGCGACTACTTGGAGCTAAATGCATGAAATTTTGTATGCGGAGGTTTCTTGGGATGGGAAATTCAAATTTTATGCACAATTGGCTGTATCTCCAAGAGGGCGCTACAAGCAACCATTATGATCCTCTTAAATCGCTTCAACTTTTTTGTGCCACGGTGTATGTCACTTCTACCGAGAAAAAATGATGAAATGAGAGTCATTTTTACATTAGTGGAAAAATTAAACGTCTTTCATAATCAGTCATAGTTTTGAAAGATTCCACCTTGTTTATTAAAATAATATATTGTCTACAATTGTCTCTATTTATTTATACTTTTACCCGTAATCGCCCACAATTGACGTTTTTCTTCAACTGTCACAAAACTATGGCTATTTAACTGTTAGGAGTCTCTAAGGTTGA
Source organism: Monochamus saltuarius (assembly GCA_025584915.1). Taxonomy (NCBI): domain Eukaryota; kingdom Metazoa; phylum Arthropoda; class Insecta; order Coleoptera; family Cerambycidae; genus Monochamus; species Monochamus saltuarius. The sequence continues at coordinate 9,547,646 of CM046728.1, forward strand.
TATTTTCAGTAAAAGAACGTGGTCTCTTGGTTTTGGCATTGGAAATTTTTATAATTAAAGTGGATACCACATCTTTAACATTATCTATTGTTAAATTGACTAATTTATCGGGACAGCATGCGCCTGGAATTACCAATATTAGGACTATTTACAAAGAAGCTTTTTAAAAACTGTGTTTTAGTGTTTATCTTTATCATCAAATATAAAGTATCAGGTGCACTTTTTAAAAAGCTATTAATTTGCTCTTTTGTAAATACTCGCGATTTTTTCGGTACATATCCCTCAGTGTTGACGGTTTTATATTATCTGTTAAGTTTGAGAAATACACCATCAATATATCTTGTGAATACAACTTGTGTTTTTTCTTTGCACCAACCTATAAAACGTTGGTAGACACATTCGTAAATTTCTCGGGATTGCTTTGGGAGAAGATTTGCACACTCTAGCATCTCATCAGGCACACCTAAATCTTCATTAGATTCCATTATTACAGACATTTCACAAAGCACAAATTAGTAATTAAATGGGGGATTTCGACTAGAGATGTTCGGATTAAATGTGTATTTTTGCCTCGCAATTTTGTATCCGTTCGGCTACCCTAAATTTGCTCGCCACAAAAATGACACTTTTAATCCTAGTATAACAATATATTGTAACAATTTGAAATATGCACATAGAAAATCAAATGAAAACAACACCTGTCCGAACTTAAAGTTGAATAAAATTAATAATTATTAGTGTAAATTTATAAAAAAATTACAAAGATCTGTTAATTTGGATATCCTGGATATAAAGTTACTAAGAAAAAATAATATTACATAGCATAAAAATAATAATTTAATAATTTTATTATCAAGTATAAAATAAATTTCATAAATTTGCATGACGTTGACAATTGTGATCACTCAGTACATAAAGAAAAGGATTTTAAACTCAGAGCACCATATATTGAATGAAAGGTGAATGTCTATAGATAAATCTGATATACATATTGTAGGCAGACGAGTAACATTATGAAAGATATTTCCATTAAAAATAAATCATATCCTGAAAAATAAATTTAAATGTCAAATTATTAGAATTAATTCCAGAACTGTCAAAAATAAAGGTGACTTTGCAAGAATCCCTTGTAAATGACCTAAAACACCAAATAAAGACTATTTTCATTAATAAAATAATTAAAATTGTACAATAAAAACAAAAGGACATTTATAAAATGTAATTAGTTATAAGTAGTGTTGTGATAATGTGAATAAAAAGACATCCAAAGACTGTGGAAAAATCATGTGTAAGGACCTTTTAACATGGCAATCTACAGGAAGGATAAAGAACAAAGAAGTTGTTGTTAGTTACGGCTTGGGTTCAGAACAAGGTAGAAGATCGCAAGAGAGCTCCCGAAAATCTACAAAATTTATTAGAACAAACAAGTATAAAATAAAAAAATATCGACTCACCAGCTAAATTTACCAGTCTCCATCCTCCAGTAAAGTTTTTTTTGCCACTACAGAAACTATCAACCGTATCCAGGGAAATTTGCAGTTCCATAGAATCCTACAGGATAGTTTCCAGTTTCCAGGCAGTTTCCAGGAAGGAAAATAATAAATTTCCAACCTCAGGTACCTCAAAAATATAAAGTGCACTCTAAAATTCTATAGCTATAATAAATTAAAACAGATTTCAACTATTTCAATCTTTGCAAAGTAAGTTAAGAATAAACTACAGGACTTACCTGTATAAAATAAGTCGAATCCAAGCAATATAACGACCATATTCACAAATTTCACTGGAACTAATAATATCTGTCATGCATGAACAGCCATTATTTTAGAATATATCAGGACTCTGTATTATCATATTACACTCTGTAGGAATGCAACCAACATTACAAGTTACAGAATATTTATTAGCATAATTTATAAAATTTGAATTAAATTCAATAACAAAGTTTTAACTTACAGTGGTTGGTTAAATTATCATCAGAGAAGTAATTTTAAAAAGAAAATATTCTTTATTGTTTTCAAATTGATTCTAGAACCAAAAACTGTTAATCTTTCAAGTGTGTTACTATTTGTTATAAAATAAAAACCCTGCATATTTTGAACCGACTCCTGAGTTAAGTTTCTTTTCCTGTTTTAATTTATGAAACTGTGTCTAGCAAGGGATAAACAAAAATTGTATAAATAAGGTAAGATAAAAAAAATTAATATAAAAGGTTTGTATTGAACAAAATATAGCTTAAACCCAACATACACTCATAAAACATAATACATAAAAGGATCAAGGCGCCCAACAAAAATATTTAAAATTAAAATAAATAGTAAAAATAAATTTAATTAAATAAAACATACACCCAAATAAATATTACAATATTCACTCTTTAGAAGTGTAAAAATCTGAACTTTATTCATCAGAGAACAAAATTGGCTTTATTTTACTAGTAAATAAAAAAGCCTTACTACAATTAATAATAATGATAATAATATCTCTACCCCTCATTCTAATCACGAGGATTAGCCCAGAAGTCGAAGACTTGTGCGGGAGAGGGGGCGGCATATTATTATTAAGCAGGCCGAACTTACGCCCAGGAACGATTTACGTTGGTAGGCCCTAACCACCATTCAGTGAAGGAATGAGGAAAACCTAGAAAACCTCATTAATTAGGGGTGTAGTCAAATGTCAACCGGTATCAATCTCTCACATTGATCCAAGCTAACATTTTTCCACCCTACCATACCAGCAGAGAGGGTGTCAATCCCCTCCACGAATATAGCTTATATACGGTCTATCTGCTGCGGGGGTCGAACCCACAGCGATCTAGTCACCTCGATTCAAGTACTGACGCCTTAAACCGCGCGACCACTGACCGATAAATTAATTAAACCGTTACAACCAGCGCGTCTCGTCATGACATTCCGATTCTCGCCAAGTTTTTGAAAGAACATTTTTGTTGAAGTTTAAAAATGTTGCTCTTTCATAATTCAACTAGATTAACTTGAGTTTGAGATTATGGATAAAACGTTGTATTTTATTCGTGTCTTAGTTGCGTTTTATGCACAATGCATAACTGAATGAATAGCTACTAATAACTAACATCTTATATTTTTCTGTGTCTGGGGTCTGGTAATAAGAGTTCTGGAGAACAAATCTCTATTTAGTTTTTGTTTCGGGTAGCTTCAATACTATCCTATAATGTTTACGATGGCCACAAACAAATAAATTTTAAATCTAAAATAAAACTGATATCGAAAACAAACATGTCATAACAAATCACCGTTTACATTCTTCTGGAAAAGCATAAACCTAATCCAATGAATTTACAGGCTAATATTCAATAAGTTCTTCCCATTATTGTGTAATATTTACCTTTATGATTCTACCTACATATGTTTCAATATTAAATAGACACATTACGGAATTTATGACATCCCAAGTTGGGCGTATGACTTAGCTGCTAAGGTAATAAATATAATAAAATTTTACGAGGAGTAAAGAACACAATGATACCTTGGAGAACTCGTAGTAAATTTTACATTTTATATATTTATTTAAGATAACTCTTTCCTATGTGTGTTCCACTAGAAATTGATTTTTTAAATCACCATTAAAGATTGACTTTATGCCTCAGCTCCACCAATCCAGTACAAGTTGTTCATGTTTCTAGTGAAATATTTAGGTAATAAAATTTTATTTCGAATTGAAACAACTTTTTTTCGATTACAATATTATGTCTTCATATACGCTGAAGGGGTTGCAAACCATGTTTTGTTATTCCATTTTTCGCGGTAACGCAGACTCGTACTCAATGCTGAAGACCATAATAAGAGGTTATAACACAATAGTGGGCGTCTCAAGTAATCAATTATGGTACGACCATTATTAAGACGCGTTGGATAAATATAAAATATCCCAGTTTTCTTATTTTCGATCCTTCGGAACGCCCTGGTTGCCGCTATTGTGAACGTCGAGAAAGAAATTAGAAGAAAGGTTGGATTGTTCTGGTAGAGTAGCGATAATTATTATCATTTTTTCACGGTTATTTTTAATCAAATCGTGTTTACATTGTTGCTTAAGTTTAATAAAATATGTAAACATGATAAGAAATTAAAAGATATGTAGGTGCAAGACCTCCCAAATTCGAAGGTGAACATTGGAATCTTAACTATTTCATTCTGGCTTTAATTGAAGGGATTTTTTGGAACTAAGTGCAGTTTCTTGTTGTCATTTCCTCTTTTGTACAAAATTGCGTTATCAGATATTTTTATCCTTCTTTTGAGTTCGACGATTTAATTTTTGATATCCATCTGTTTCAGATTTGATTGTCAAAGTCATTAATGAATAGGAGAAAAAGTAGTGGACCCAAATTCGAATCCTGAGGAACTTCCGTTATAGCTACATAGGTTTTGAATTTGAAACCATTAAATGGAATACATTGCATTCTATTATGAAGGCAGGAATGCAAAAAGTAAGTAGTCTGTCACTAAACCCAAATTAAGTTTTGCAGTTCAAGTTGAATGGTGCATCTTATTGCCTTAAAGAGGTCAATGGAACATGACGATAGTAATCTAGCATATTTGAAACATTGTGTAAATAGAGAAGGATAAATAGTGCGAAAGTGTCTGCATCTTGTGGTCACTGGGTCGCTCTATGCCTGTGGCCGCATCTAGGTCTATCACTGAATAGTCAGTACTCACAAAATATAGAATGCAGAGTAGTTTTTTTCCTAAAACTGGGATGATATAAAGTTGTGTCTATTTATTCAAAATAAATTCTTTACGGAAAAGTAGATGTGGCTGTACACTTAAATTTCAAGAACTTTGTCAAAACCATTTAGATGGCGGTACTAAAACGATGCTGTATCAAAATAGTTCATAGTTCAGTATTGGATATAAATAGCTCTCATTTATAAAGATGAAAATTTAAATTACGTGTTTCGAAAATATATTAAATTAAATTGAATACATAATACATAGGACAAATGTAATCAATCAGTGTGAGGTAGGTCAGTGATATAACGTATCACAGCGCAGTCGTAGATATTTTCGAATCAAAAGTCAACTGAAATTCATTTATTATTGATTTGTCTTGATTTTAAAATTTACACAAGCTATCAAGCTGATCAAACTTCAAGAGGAGCCGAAACCAGTATATGGGCTGACAGAGGTACTGATAGCGGTGCGCCCCACAGAGCCTAGTCCTAGAACAGCAAGGGCAGGTGAAATAAACCCAGATAAGATTAGGGATGTGCAATTATGTCACTGGCAGGAACCAGTTGCCTAGGTTACGGTAAACAACCCGGAAAACTATTATAGATCAAATAACAGCACTGGTCATGAAAGCTTCAAAACTACTATTATTATGCGTTGTTGAATACAATTATTATTGACAGCAAAACAGTTCTTTACCTTTAAGGAAATTGTTTGAAATTCTGGATGATTTAAATACAGTTTCACAAGCAGTAACAAATGACACAGAAATTCATGCTGGTAAGAAATTTAAGAATATTCTAAGGAAAAAACCATATGTGCATGTGCACTATTTTAATGAGTATTTTCATGACACGATTCAAGTGACTTTAAAAAACAGTTTATGTGCACAATTATTATGCAATTAAACAAGAACATTTTTCTAAACGCTTTTTATAATGGAACCACGTTGGTCAGCCTATAAAATTGATACAAGCATTATACAGAGATATACAAACCATCAGGGGTGACTCAGAACTCATTAAAAATATATTTTTTTTAATGTGCAGGAGACTTACAAATAAAATGTTGCACAGAAAAATTAAAAAGGGCAGAAAATGATTTAAAAGTACACTTCTGCACGGTACTGGACACTGATCCAGAAAAGTGTAACAAAAGTTGGGCGGACAAAAATTAAAAGAATTTCTCAAAAAAAGAAATAAATAAAATTTTATTACACCTATTTTACATCAGCAATTTCAACCGCTTTTGCCGCTATTGTTACTATTAAATAATACAATTAAAATATGGTTTTATTTTTTAATAAAATAGTTGCACATACCTGATGTTACAACAACTAGTAAACACTTACTTATAAACATATTTGGGTCCGTCTTACGCAGTTTTTACGAACTAATACAAATGTTTCTGGTTCTTGTCCGTTTTGAACTAGTAAGTTGTTAGTATAATTGAGCCTCGTGTATCATACACACCACACTGTTGATTGGGACATTCCTTGTACTAAGCGATTTGTCTGGTATTTATTGGGGGATTCTCTTCAACAATCTCAAAAGTGTGTTCCTTAGTTGCTGCAGTACGCCGTGGATGCCCTGGACCTCCATCTCTCCACGATTCAGTTGCAAATTTCACGTCACTCGCGTTGCTACCACGGTAAAAGTAGCTGTATTTGGCATATGTCTATCGGGAAATCGTCCTGCGGACAGACGAAAAGCTAATAAGGCGTTTTGCCTTAATTCACCATGGATTAAATCGATATCCATCAACTCCGTATTGCTACACACGTAAGCCATTTTTGACACTTGAGAAACCGATGTAAACACTATCGCAAAAACGTTAATACTTAAATCGGATTTATATTCCTAATTTTTATTGGATAAGTTGTGAATTGTACAGTACATCGTGAGTCGCGGCCCCGTCTTGTCCGCGCCACTGACTTGACTCGCAGCGGTCCAGATCTGCTCATGAAACGTGAGAATCGGGCGGTGAAATCTGCCGAGCAAAATGATTGCCCTTACTTCGTAGCATTTTTGGCATTGGCAGCCCGCGTCGATGGTGAGATAACAACACCCCTCGCGTTTTTCACTCTCCCGGTGCGTTTATCAGCAGAGTTATGTGAAGGCTACCATATTACGCTAAGGTCCGCAAGACTGTTTAAGCAAATATGCGACACCAGATCCCCTATCTGGAATATATTGATGTCTTCCCGCTCAAGTCTTGTAGTAATGTGTTGGCAGTCTTGTCGGACAATCGGCTGCCGGGCAGCAGAGGTCGCGCCACTGGTCACCGTCGTAAATCCCGTGCTGAACCTTAGAGATCCCATCCTCCACGATGTGGCCGTCGTGACCACCGGAATGGTACATGGGGGATCTTGTTTCGTAGACGAGCTGGACTGTCTCGGCTCGGTGTTTCTCGTTGATAAGGATCCTGATTTTCAGATCAACATTTCCACCACCACTGGGGAAATGCCTTTTTGTGAAAGCGTTCGAAATTGGCAAATCTTCATATTGATTAGAATTTCGAAATGACACCTTTTTAGGCACTAGTGCCTCAAAGTAAAAATGAAACTTTAAACACATTAAAAATATTTATTTTCAATTTTAAAGGTACATTATGTACATTGTTAAAGTGACCACTAAAGGTATCCAGTTTCTCTTCTCTAACAGCAATGCAAGTACTTGTAGTCGGAATGAATAAATTGCTAGTGGTAATACTGCTTCTGCGTGCTTCTTTTATTTTCTTATTTGGTGTATCATTCTAAGCTATGATTCTTTCTGTTATTTCCTTTTTTTGTTCAACGGAATTTTCGATATAACCCTCGACAACTGAACTTGACCGCCAACGTTCATGTCGCTTTAAAAGTGTCATGTCCACTCCAGAATCTGCCAACATTATTACAGAGCTGCACCGGAAGCAATGGCCAGTGTATTCATTGGCGTTGGAGAGTTCAAGGAATTCCGGTATCTTATTTAGCATACCTCCAATTGTATTGATTCCAACTGGCAGGGTACAGAATTTATTACTTTGATATGTCAAAAAAGTTGCGTGTATTGAGTGGATGAAGCTTTGCGTATGAAATATATCTAAAAAATTTATACCATCTAGTGATCCCTCAGTAATCGTAAACATTCTTGGAACATGATTTTTGTGTTCGGAATTTTGACACTAATAAATGACTGACAATATTTTATGGCCTGTATTGTCAAAAACGTGATTTCTTTGCTTCTACATGCTCAAAATACTGAAACGTTTAAAACAACTTTGGCTAGCAGGAATTCTTTTTCCTCGGCTTGTTTCATAGAGCGTTTTATTTCCAGCTTCGTAAATATTTTTTATTTCTTTGACTGAAAGCAGGCGATCTTGTAGGCCATAAAACAGGTCGGGCCTGATCTGAACCCTCTAGACTTCTTTGTTTGGGGATATTTGAAGACATTAGTGTATGGTACTCCTGTAAATAACCTGGAAGGGCTGCAGCTACGGATTAATCGAAAGTGTCACGAAATCCAAACCAAGGAGGGTGTTTTCGAAATAGTTCGAATATCGTTGAGACGAAGATGTCGTGCCTGCTTGGAAATGAACGGAGGGCATTTTGAACATCTTGTATAACTTTGTCTTTTGTTTATTAAAAGCCTCCTTTGTCGGTTTATTCCTAATAAAATAATATGTTTGAAAAACGAATAGTGGTCCATATCTCCGCAACCGTTACTTTGCGGACCCATGTTTATTAAGACTTTTCTGCTTATTTTGGTTCATACTATTACCTCCTGAAATATTTTACACTCTTTTTTAACACCCTGTATATCGTGGATCGTCATATGTGCTAGTTCTTCGCGGCGAGAGGCACCGGCTATTCCAAATATTGTGGCTATTTTGGTAATAAAATATACGTTATCTGGAGCATTTAAAAAAAATGTTTCTATTTCCTTTCTTTCTGAAACCTTCGATTTTTTGGTCTATAGCCAGCATTTCATTTCTTCAAATATGCCGTTAGCTTGAGGAATTTTCCAATATCAAAGTCCTTCTTTACTTTGAAACATAGTTTCAATATCTAATACTTCTACCATAGAATTGACGGACTTAGATTTTGCAATATCGTGGAAATAGGCCAAAAATACCTCTTTTTAAAGATGAAGTGTTCTTCTCAATGCGCCATTGGTTAAAGGCGACAAGCTCTTTTTCATAGAGAATTCTTGATTTTGCAGGAATTAATTCATTACTTACATCATTAGCGGCCCCATTATATCTATCTGAACATCATTAAGAGACTCCTCACTCATTTTGGGTAGTTCACGACTCAACTCAACCTTAAAACTGAACTGATTGAATTTTAAACCTTAAAATATTTAAATATTTATGAGAAGTGAGACTCTCAACAATAAGAACAAGGTTAGAAAGTGTCGAACCTGTCAAGTTGTTTGTTGATTTTTATTTTATGTCAAGAACAACTAGATTTTTCTTGAAATTAGAGGATGTTTTTAATTTTACGGTTTATTCTTTAAATAAAATAGTAGTGTTACATATTGACGTATTCTGTTACTGATAAAATCCAATATGACGTCCACAAGAAAAAAGAGAGGACCGTTATCCACAGCATATGTATAACTTTTGAGGGCAGTGCAATGTCCAACTAAACTCAAAGACAAGAGGAATGTGGGGTACACGAGGCGTACTTTTTTCATTCGTTTGACGGGCGCTCTATAAACAATGCCCTTCTCGCATTTTAGCCCCACCCGTCATGTCATTTCTCCGATTTTACTCGTAAAATTCAAATTTGGACTTGTAGGTCTGACAACGCAACATAAAGCAAGGAGTGTCCCTATTTTAAATGCAGGGCAGCAGACACCATTTCACGTGCGCCATATATGGACCAGCGGATGATTTACGTTGGAAGATATTGGGGCGCTTGTTAAGCCCCGATACACCAGTTCGCTCTTTATCTTATCAGGTATGTCACTTGCCCCGGTGTATCTACGGACGTACGTGCACGGTGACATACTGAATGCAGCCTATCTCAAAGTACTCGTGTTGTGATAGACAGTTGGAGTGTGCCACCACCAGCGGTTGCATGGCTTAATATAACGCTGTTGACTATTGTTAGTTTGACTACAAGTCCATTTAAAAATGTTTGTGTGTGAAATGACATTTGAGAGTCAGAAATTCATTCTAAAACCTTGCACAGATTAGGATATATTATATTGACAATTACAGCCCTATTATAAATAACTTTGCCAAAGTTATGGAGATTGCTTTATATAAGATATATCCATACCTTCAAGGACAAATTTCCATTTACCAGCATGGCTTAATGGTATATAAGTCAACAACAAGTAACTCAATTTATTGCTGAAAATATGGACAACAATAGTTTAAACAGATTTTTCCGGGGCTTTCGACAGATTGGATTATGGCATTCTCTTCTCTCTCAGGAAACAATATGTCGAATGCCATGGTTTTATATCTGAAGATATATTGTAACATCAGGAGTGCCCCAGGGTTCGATTCTTGGACCACTTCTTTTCATAGTTTTCATCAATGACATAATTGAGAAAACCGATGTGTCTTATTTACTGTATGCGGATGACTTGAAAATTTCCTGTGCCATAGATACTATTTGTGATTGTTTGAGGCTTCAGCACTGTTTGAATGTTGATGCAATTTAAACAACATTCCTTTAAATGCATTTACGAAAAGGGTGTTTCCATTTCTTTGTACTACAGTATCGGTGGCACAGTTTTAAATCGACCAGTTTCCATGAAAGACCTACGTCTGACACTTTTAACCGAATTAATAAAAACATATTTTAGGAATTTGGGATTTGTGAACCGTAACTCAAGAGGTTTCACTGATACACAAACCTTAATGCTGCTCTTCAGCGCTCTTTGTCAAGTCCAAACTCGAGTACGCGTCTCTGGTATGGCAACCTGGGTACAATATGTATGGGAAACTTTAAAAAATGTCCAGCGACGTTTTCTAAAATTTTTCTCTTATAAACTGGATTGTAGTTATCCTTTAATTGGAACTCAAAATGAGCTCTTAACCATTTGTATATCTTGTTTTCAACGTAACCTAGAAATTACCTTGAAGCTAATCTGATAGGACTAAATTAAATACGGATTTGATTCCAGCGACCACAAAAGATAAATGTAAGATGGTTTTGTCTATTTGCATAGCTTTATTTCGATTTGACTTTGGAATGACCTTGAAATTGACCGCATAGGGTGACCCCAAAAACAAAGATATTCCTGTGATGCACATGCATATCTATCTTTTGTTTTGACCTTGAATATTAGGTAAACGGACTCTAAATTCATATTCAGCGAGTACAATACGCAGAACAGGTCTAGTCTGTAGAACAGACCATTTTATTTTTATGGTACTGTGTAATCAACAATGTATACGTGTGGCAGGAAACAAAAATAAATTGAAGTGAACAAAATTACATTTCTCAACATTAAAGAACATGCAATTACAAGAGTTAAAAGTTTGCTTAGATTGTCCTGAAAAGATGCAAGGTACTGTGCATGAAATGAATTTTCATTACATAAAACAAAATCGAAAATGTCCCCTAATAAAAAAGATCGAAATAGTAGTATAGTGAAGGGAGTATTCAGAAAAAATAATAGTGTGCATCCAAACTAAAAATGTATTGTTTGGACGATGTTTCCAGCCATATGTAGGTATGACTGGATAAATGAAGAAGATAGAGCATAGATAGATATTATCAGTAGACTAGAAGCATTTTTAGGTAAAGCTTCTATGGAATTAAAGAGATTAAAAATAGTTGCGTATATCGAGAGTTAATGTCAATTTTTGCATAGTGGTTTACGTGTGTTTGAGTTACGACAGTTAGACTATTACCTTTACGATATGGACAGTTGAGGAACGGCTTACATCGAATCTGGTGCAGGTTTTGGTGCAAAAAAGCCAAATATATTATTGTTACGAAAGCTAACCTACCTTTTTAGCTGGTTAATTTTGTTCCTGTTTTCGTTAGAATTTATAATTGAAGCTCACATACCTCGTTAGTTTGTAAATTACGTTTCTGTTTATGTTAGAATTTATAATTTTTGTGATGACTTTATTTTGACGTTTTCCGGAATATTCCAGGCTATATTCTATTTGTTTCTCGACACGTTCTCGAGATCTCAGAAACTTCGAGAACTCTAAAAACCTATATAAACAGACCATTTTCGGCCGCAGCAGTCAGTTTATATTGAGTAGTCGAACGCGAATGACTGAAACGTCAAAGTAAAGCATTTGACAGTTGTGAATTTGTTGAAGCACATTTCTTGTATAATCAAGTGACAATAAAGTTGTTTGTCTACGTGACGTGTTTCAACGATAACCTAATTTAGAGGTTACATTATATATGTAGTGGATGAATTGTATAGGTGCCGTATTACAGATCTTTGATTACCTCCATATTGTAAATTGAACCCAATTGAATAAATCCGGCGGACATATCTAGATATATATCACGAAATAACATAACTTTTAAATTAGCAAATGTAAAACTATTTCTGCACGAAACAATTAATTGGGTAACTGTAAAGAAATGAAATAAGTGCATTATGCATATATAAAAAGAAGAATAACGAATGTGGCATCTTGACAGAAGAGAATATATAATAGAACGAGTCATCATAGCTTTGATAGTGACAGCGATAGCTTAATTAGTGATTTTACTCACATTGCTAATATTGAATAATTCACTGATTACTGATATTGATGTATCTTACGTAGGTAAATTGTCAACAATCATTGAAAGAAAGGTAAATCTTTTTTAAGGTCCAACACTTCGCCAGTTAACTGTCTTTAGTATATTTCTAACATTGGCGGAATAGGAGTACAGCATCCTATATGATAATACTGCTCTGAACGCATTTCTGTTTACAATTACAAGAATGTCTCTATTCAGGCGAGTTTAGAGCGTCCGCTTTAATTTACAACGTATTTGAAATGAAAAGTTTTGATGCGAACATTAGCAGAAATGCACCCAGCACGCACAACACGCTGAAAAAGGTAATTTAGTATGGCTGTCGCGTAAAGTATGCTACAAACTTTGGGTGGTGATATTACAAAAAATATATACCATTGCACAGTGCCAAATTCAATGTACAAGTTTATTAATTATATTCTGAATCCGGTGTTATCTTTTGAACTTCTTCTCTGATACGATTTTTCAATCCTTTGATATTGTCTAGTCTATTCACATACACTTTGCTTTTGAGCTAACCCCACAGAAAAATATATTGGGATAAAGTCTGCATATTCATCGATTTGGGAAAATTTAATTAAGTTATTTTCTTACATAGAAGCGAAAAATTGGAGTGGCGTCGTCTTGTTGCAATCAGGCATTACCAGCAGGTAATTATTGGGGTTATAAAATTAATTCCAGGGTTGGAATCAGCTAGAAATGCAAAAAATCAATAATAAATATCACCTGTCAAATTGCCGTCAAAGAAATGAAGTTCTAGAATTCAATTTTCTTCTACCTATTCCCTGCGCAAACATTTTCCTAAACTTCAACGTTTAGTATTCAGGTTAAAGCAAAAAACTGCCCCAACAGTGAAAACTATGTGATTTTTTAAGTTAAGTTCCTATTTCCTAGCAGAAACTGAAATCTTCTGTCTGTGCAGTTTGCCCATAGTTCTTGTAAGACGTTAACTTTGTAATTATGTCACTTTTAATACTTAAAAGTTGTGTGAAAAAAATAAATATAGTTACATTATATTTTCGTCTTGTGGTCGAGCCTTGTCGTCCATAAACAAAAAATTTTCACCTAATTCATTACATAGGAAGTAGATAATGGGCGTAATAATTTGATCGATGTAAATTTGACTGGCCATAATCTGCGGTATGCGAATTAATGGGGTGCGGCGGTTGAACACTATTCCACCCAAAAACATTATCTCCTTCAAACGGAGCAACTTGGGGAAAATGAAGTCGCTGTTGACGACCTAGTTATCTCTAGACTCTTTGTCGATTGTCATCAATAACCAGCCCAATTCTGGTTTCGTCTGTAAATAAGACTCACCGCCACTGGCGTAAAAGTCAACCCCTTTGCTCTCGCGCCTACTGGAGACTGGTAGCACGATTCCTTGGAAGTAGAGTGTGGACCCGTAATGGCCTTCTACCACGTAAATTTGCATTATGGAGTCGTCTTCGAATAGTAGGTGTCTACGGGCATATTGCACCAAATCCAATCCCTTTCATTAGATACTCGAGGACGTCCATTACGTGGTCTGTTTTCCACTGTATCAAATTCGTCATATCTGTGTACTATTCGTACAACAGATGATCTAGGAATGCCCAACATATTCGATATCTGATGATTAGAATGTCCTGTATCATGTAAAGCAGTCATTCTTGCTCGGGTAAACGCAAATTTCACGTCCTGGGATTATAATGTACAAAAATTCAAAGGAACGCTTGACTAAATATACTGCCAAACTGACCAGATTTGTAACAACATAGGTAATAAAGTAAAGGTTCTTGGTCTGCAATTTTTATAGTCTTTTTGTTCCCTAAGTGCATGTACTCTTTTACCACATTAAGAAAAACCACTAGGTTTAATCGAATCATTTTATACATAGGGGGTCCAAGACTTTTGACGTAGCGTGTATTAATTCACCACCATTTCTAAGAAAAAAGACTCTTTATAACTGAAATAAAAACAAAATTCATTGACTTACGCCGATAAATCAAGTCATACGAGATCATAACTCGGAGCATTTAGTTTTTATAAGTTTATTTATATGGAAAAGTCGCCGGTCTCCTTAGTCGCGAAATAAACTCCGCCTGTCAGGCGGACTGTATCGCGGCGTCGTGTACGCGAATACACCCATTTATCTTAATTTGTTGCGCGTATTTTAGTCGGGATAAGTCGGGACCGCGCCATAAACTAGGAGATATCGTTTGTCCGTCCGCGCCGAAGGGATAACTCAAGATATTGAGGCGGGAATTGACGGCCTCGCGGCCGATTACTAATTGCGAGAACTGGCGAAATCCGCGCCTAAAAGGCTATCGCTGCCCGGAACGATACGTCATTCTGTAACGTACGGTATACGTTTGATTAGGCTATCGGTGCATATACAGGATGTTCGTTGTAATTGCAGGGTATCTCGGAAACTGAAAGAAGCAGAAGGATTACACTAATCTACAGTACACTACAACATTTACAGGCGGGACAACAAATTAAAAAGTCACATTTTATACTGCAAATACACTAAAAAAATAAAAAAATATTAGCCATTTATGAGTTAAACAGGTCAGTTTTTAAATAAAGTATTATATGTGCTACACCTGACATACATTGAGGAATTTCAGAATCAGTTTATTCTTAGTGTCTTAAGGTAAAACAGTGCATCGTTACTCGTGTACTCTTTAGAAACATGGAAACTTAAAGTTTCTAATAAAGTAGCACATCAAATTATGAATGAACTTAAAAAGAAAGATTTGGGAGTATATAACTTATTTTCAAGACCATATACCGCTGCCATGCCGCCCTAGTAACATATTGTGATCAGTGCCAATTTCCGGGTAATAGCATTTGAATAATGTGGACTTCAAAGTGTTCCAACGTATTCTAATTTAGGAAGAACAAAAGCGCAATATAAGCTAAGTAAGCTTTTCGAACATTCAACTGTTAATTTGTTAATATGTTTTGTAAAGTTCAGACTCGAAGTGAAAAGCAAGCCTAGGTCTCTGATCTAAGACTTTCCGAGTAAATGTATTTAAGTTATCTAGCGAAGTCTTCAAGCATCGCTATATGAATAAATTTTATTAAATATCTTCATATCATCAGCGTACATAAGACAGTTAACAACATTTGATTGAAATATTTTGTTGATGAAAATTATAAGGAGCAAAAGTCCTAAACGTAATCCTTGGGGAACTCTTGAAGATGATAAAAAACTTTGTAGCTTTCGGACTGCGAATTTGGACTGTGCGAACAATGAATGATAAGATTTAAATAGCCTAAGCAGGTTATCTGAAAACCTCATAGTGCCCAGTTTATTGATCAAGTCGATCAAACGCTTTATTGAATCCCGTATATACAACGTCTACCTGATGACTCGCATCCAGGAATTCACTGAGATATTAAATGAAACAGAGAAGATTAGTTGTAGTCGACCGAGTTTTCATAAAACCATGTTGTTCAAAGGCAATTTGTCTGTGAGTATTATAGTAAATTGTGTTATGAAATATTATTTTAAAGACGTTTGAGAAGTTACAAATTATGGCTATCCGTCTATAATTAACAACAATATTGAATTTATCGTTTTTATGAATGGGTCAACTCTTGGAAATTTTCCAGGTGTCGGAATACATATAAGTTTTCAGAGATAGATTCAATAACATTGTTAAGGAGGCGGCTAGAATATATGCACAATCACGCACAAGAAAAGAAGGATTATGCTCTGTCACGCAGATCAGAAAGTGTTTGATAAACGTCAGTATTTTTAGATCTAATGAATTGTGTATGTAACTGAAGCTTTTTTCTCAAATTGGAAATTATATTTTTAGAAAACCATGGTGGATATTTTTTAGACCTAGGAGAAACCTTAGCCAAATTACAGTCATATAACTCATTTAAGAAAGACCAATCAATCAAACTCAATTGCTCATAAATTAGGGGAAGTTTGCATACTTAAAATTATAAACAAGTTCATTGCATATAAACTCCTTTTTATGTTTAACTGATGTAAGTAGGCGCATAAATAGAGCAGGATGGAGATCATCAGGGTATTCCAAATTCTGATCGCAGGCCTCTATTTCACAAAAATTACTTCCAAAAACAAGCTCAAGTAACTTGTTTTGAATATTTAAGATTAAACATTATTGGAAGTTAAAAAATGCAACGAAGTTTTTTAGCGGTAGTGGAATGTTGTCATCAGATATACAACCAGGTATGTTAAAATCTTCCAATAAATATAGGTCGCACTCAGCAACATCTTGTAGAGACTCTAAGTATTCTAGAAGTAGTTCATAATGGCTAAGTTCTCCACGCGAAGGAATGTACAATCGTTTTCACTATTAATGACACACTTAAAAACAAATTTGGCTATTTATTTCGAACTGCTGACGTATTGATAATGAAATTTGCTTTCAATATTCAACATTAGTACTTAGTTGTTCCAATTATCAATAGAGATCCAATGAAATTTCTACTCAGAACTTCCAGCTGTTTAAAAACTGATTGATGTAGTGTCATTATTATTGCAAACGATAGTACAGGGTAATGAGGTGAATAAAAGGTATAATACTTTTGATTGCGACCCAACGATATCTATAGAAGGCAAAATCTGTCGAATGTATAAAAGATTCAAATCAAATGGCGAAATGAACTTTTACCGCTATGGAAACTCCACCACCTTTAGGACCAAAGGTCATCCTAATATTGGGGGTTCCAGGCGCATGCGGTTCTGATGAGTCAGTTAATTTAACAATTGATAATGTTGAAGATGTGAAATTTGCCTTAAGTTTTTATGGATGCTTTACGTCCACTGGTAGAACGCCGATTATTTCTCAAATCTATGTAGTGGAAAGTGTAATTGAATGGTGATCGGTATTCATAAAATCAGTGCCGTTTTGTAAGAAGTGGCTAAATTTTTGAAGCTGGACAACTGAAGAGAGTACAGTGGATACGTGTTACGACGAACGTCTATTACTCTTTTAGTTGATGGCGGTGGTGACCTCACTTGTCTTAAAAGAGATGGAGGATGGACATCAAGCGTTGTGGCGGAAGGCTACATTGAAGACTAACTACTGAGAGTAATAGCACTTTCAGTTTATTTAATTTGAAATACTTGGTCCAACTGTGTTTAATATCAATGTGGATAAATAAAAATTATTGTAAATAGTGTTGAGTAAACTTTTATAAGTAAATTAAAACTTGATTAATACTTTTAATCCAAGGAATAAGAGTATCAATTTTAGTTCCTAGGAGTAAAAATTGTTAAGATACCATTATCTTCTCAGCGAGGAAGATGTTATTCTTAGAGTTTCCTGACCGTAAAAAATGCCATATTAAACTCTGCGAATTTTCTTTAAAATTAATTTTTTAAGTCTTAGAAAGAGCGCTTTAGCAGCAATTTTCGAATTTATTTCTGGTAAATCACTCCCCTCTTCGCACTTCATGATGAACTTTAGAACGAAGAGGCGAAATCGACAGGTACTTTGCCAGCCGTAAACCGAATCAGATAAAGAAGATTTATCGCAAACCTGGACAGGCCGAGCGTTATAAAACGTCGGCGGATACGCTCGCGTCGCGCGATTTGTGCGCCCGGGTCGAGGGTGGACACCTCAACAGTGGCTAGACAACTTCCAGTTGCGGTGGTTAGAGTTACGGCCGTGTCGCCGTCATCACAATGGGCAATCTCGACTGTGTCTTTCCACGTTTTTGTTTCTCTCGCAGCAAGCTGGCGAGCTGACTGTCATAACTTTGAGCGTGTGCTTCTTTTTTCTTCATTACGTTGAGAGATCTGATATAACCGACAATGATGTTAAATTACGCCAAGAGATCAGTAACTCACTCAATGAATACTTTCCCTTAACCGGTTTGTCAAATTGCACCGAAAAATAGGGAACAAAACAAATATTTTTAAATTCTTGTCATTGATTACACAGTCCCATAAAAAGTTCTCCGATCTGAGGTCAGATTATGTTTACTATATGTTTTTGGGATCACTGAATCCGAATTCGGTGTCCTTTTACCCCATCACGTCAGACTTTTGTTTCAACCTAAAAAAAACAATAATTTAGGCTTTTCAGCACTATTAAACGCATATAACCCTCCAACTCAAACTTTAGATACAAAACTTAAGCTGTTAATCCCCAAACCCATGAACCAATTACCCCATAACCATGCCAATAAACCCAATAACCGCGTTACTCTGTACTTGAACTTATCTTACATCACGTAATTTGTTAGTGCTCTTTACACACATATCCTACCCCATAAATGAATAACCTCACAACCCAAGAACATAACCCCATAACCCTATAAACAATAACAGTTATATTATTTCCGTAAAATTAAATGGGACCGTCAGAATTTGTGTTACCCAATGCGGATTTTGTACATCATGTAGTTCTTAAACGGATGTTTGAAAAGATAGATGAACTACGGACATACTTATTTTTTAAATCATTTTCTTTTTTAGAGTTGTAACAAATTTTCTTTTCTTCGAATGATCTGTGCAAAGGATTTCTTTTAGTTTTTTTTTAACTAATTATGAGATATCTTTTTTTAACAAACAATAAAAATCAACCATCATATCTATGTTCAACCTTCGTTGGTAACGGGTTTTCATTACTTTTATGCCTTGGTGGAAATGTTCACCTTATTCTTCGTTGAAGTGACCATTACGAGTGTAATCTTGGAACCGTTACCAAAGAAGGTGGTACGTAAATATAACGGCTGAATTTTGATACCAGCAGGAGAAAAAAAACATAAAAGAAATCCTCTGTGCAGATCAATCGAAGCAAAGAAAACTCGTTAAAGCTCTAGAAAAGAAAATGAATACAAAATAAGTATAAGTACCTCAGTAGTTCATCTAACTTATCAAACAGTATTTTAAGGGATACATGATGTACAAAATGTTTAGGGGCTATGGGGTTGTAGGATTATAGGGTCCTTGGTTGGTGGGGTAGGATCAGTTTTGTTTAAAGAGCACTGACAAATTGCGTGATGTAAAATAAATTCAAGTACTGAGTAACGCGTTTATTGGGTTTATTGGTTATGAGACTGTGGAGTTATGGGGTAATTGGTTTATGAGTTTGGGTGTTTACTGTATATTTTTAAATAGTGCTGAAAAGCTTAAATTATTGTTTTTAAAGGTTATGGCAAAACCCTTACGTGATGAGGTTAAACGGACCTCGGATTCGAAGTGACCCCAAAAACATATAATAAACCTGGTCTGACCTACAGATTTGAGAAAAAAAATTGTGGGGCTGTTAGAGAAAAATTATGCCCATTTGGATAGATAAATAGAAAGGAATAAGCTCTTTCAGTGACAGAAAAGTCCTGAATACAGAAGTACAGAAGAAATGTGTTTCTAAAATAAATGCGTTTTTAAAAGGGTAACAACATTTTCATGTAGCAACTTATAACCGAAAATGTCATATTTTCAAGATAAATAAATTTGTCATATCAAATATCCAGAAAATTTTGAAGCAGCCGCTGTTAAGTAGAAGGCAATTTTAAGGATGTCTTTTTGCAATGTTTTCCGGCAACTAAAATTACTTATAAATATTTTTACCGGGTCTCAGTTAGAAAGTGTTAGACGTAAACAACTATAAACTGATATAAAGACAAAGATTATTTTCAGTAGCTAATAAGCATGCTTCTAAGCGACGATGAAACTTATCTCCAGGTAATCGCTCCAGAAATTTGGCGACGGTAACAATGGGTATTCGATACACACGCACACACAATTTCAGACCATATCTTCTAAATTTTTATATGAGGCATTTTTAAATAAAATAAATAAAATTCGAATTAATTGAAATCCATTAATTGGAAGAAGTTGGAAAAGTTAGGTATTAATTATTAAATTAATGTGGACCTTATATTCGATGGTGGTTAGTTGTTTTATTACAAATTTTAATAGGAATAAACGTCTTTACTCTTTGTGTAAAATAAGTATCGCTATTATGTAGCTTTTTAATTAAGTTCATTAATTAACTTGTCTCTTTAAAGGTTTTCAAGATTCCAATGGACAAATCAAAGAAAATACCTTTATAAAAATAGTAACAAATTTATAATTTCTGAATAAAATATCAAATATAAGCAATATACAAGCTATTTTCACAAGTCCACATGTAGCACAAGTTTTCGAGAATCAAATTTATTTCTGCTTGATGGCATGACTTGTTATCAGACTCACTTAAAAAGAAGAAATTAAATTATAGTATTTATTTTTGTTGCTCCAATTTCACTTGAGAGTTTAAAATTTAATATTGAAGTTTTGAAAACACCAAACAACAAAGTTGTATCGTTTTAGAGGATACATACACAGGATGTTCCCGATTTGATTCTACGGGGATGTGAACATAAATAAATTTCATTAAGGAACCTGTGGTCTAAAGTGTTGTGTTCTAAAAAATGTATCAATCAGGAATCTTGAACTGTAGGGAGGATAGCTAACTAGCTACAGCACTTAGACCCCATTGTACTTCCTCCTATTCTGAGTTAAATCGAATTAAGCCGCTAACCAACCTATTAAGGAAAAATGTGGTAGGCCATAGAACAACAAATCTAGAAATTCCGCGGCAAGTTGATAGCTGATTGTTTCATTCCACAGTTTGTTAAACTCTTTGTGAGTGTTTCCCTTGATAATTCTAACAAATTCTGACAACGACAGCATACTGGAGGTACCAGGTCAGAAGCTTGCCAGCTTCTTTATTGTCATTGTACTGCATGTGTCCCTGAACCTTTAATAGACAGGCTTGTTAGCTGAGGCCATTATCAGTGCCTGGTGACAGTTCCATGCTGACCTAGTCATTATCTTATGATTACGTAAATCAATGGCGATTGTCTGTTTTCTGTGTATGAGCAATTTATTTGGCCGCTATTGTTATATACATACCTGTTAATTTCGTTTATATCACGGTAGCATAGATACCTATTCATTGCCCACTGCATTGGATATGTGGATATAGATCGGACATCCTGCACCTTTTTTCCTATTTGAGCAATCTCAGAAGATGTTAATTACATCTTCATTCGGTATCCTCCTCATTCCTGATAGGTACTGCGTAAAGTCTGTTAAACGCAAACTTGGGAGATATTCTGTCAGTATCTGCCTTTAGAAGGGATATCTTTCTGACAACTCCATGCCATAGGCGACTTCTAACTTCTGTACATCCTACATCTGATTTAATACCAGCATTCCAGAGGCGATACTTTCGAGGTACAAAGGTGACAGACATAGCATTACTCCATTGCTGTGATACATTCGCATAGCTCCAATTATGCTCAGGGAAGCAATTCCTTGTACCTGCCTAAATTTTAGTTTTGCCACGTAGGCTAAATTTGGCTTTACTCATACAATAGCAGTGCAACATGAGTATACTTTGGTTTAATTTACCAGGTTTTACCAAAGGTACTGCTCATAGAATATGTACGCCTTTTTTAATATTTTTTTCCAATGAAAATTTCATGTTTATTTTGTATCAAGTGTGACTTTCTAAGGTATTTAACAATCGATGCAAAGCTTAGCGTAGTATTTAGGAGAGTTGGTGCCTTTATTTGACCCATTTTTCTCCTCGTGCAAATTAATTTATCATTATTACGCGGAACGTAGGCCGGCCCTACATCTCCTACTAGTCCCATGTGGTTAACGGCCTGGGCGCAAACTTATCTAGTCAACTGTAGATTAATTCGAGGATAGATCAGTGTCGCGCGGTTTAAGGCGTCAGTCGGTAGACCATATATAAGCTATATTGGTGGAGAGAATTGGCACCCTCTCTGCGGATATAGTAGGGTGCAAGAATGTTGCCTTGCGTGAATGTGAGAGATTGATACCGGTCAGCACTTGACTACCCCCTAATTAATGAGGTTTTCCAGGTTTCACTCTTTCCTTCACTGAATGGTGGATAGGGCCTACCAACGTATGTCACTCCTGGGCGCAAATACCGCCCCCTCTTCCGCACAAGTTTTCGACTTCTAGGCTAATCCTCGTGATTAGAATGAGATACTATTATTATTATCATATAATTAATTTACGGCTTTTATTTATAAATGCTTTACTCAAAGTTGTAAATGTAAGTATATACCGTATGTTTATCAACTGTTAATGTTGCAGATACCTGGAATAATTAATATTTTTAATAATTTGCAGCTCGGGGAAATATTTTTTTATCTCAAAAGTATAAGATTTTAGAACACTTTCACACATTTTCATGTTATCTATTACTCTTTTGAAGGAACACACTTATTTTTAACACCCATAGACAATTTATACAAACCGTTTCAGTCATAGAAGTTGCCATCATAACAAGACAAGCTCCATACTAATATACACCTGTCATAAAAACTAAAATCCACGTCCGAGCGTTATTAACAATTTAAAAAAATTCAAATTTAAATACATCGTAATTATCGCGAATGCATTTACCGGCCGGGCATTTTTCTCGGACACGTTTATGGGATAATAGATAATATTCTCGCCGCATACCTAGTAGTTATCTCTGTAATAATTCCGACTGTTTTACACGACTCAAGGCGCCGTCACTATTAAATGGATAGTGTAACTTAAACAGGAAACATTACAGACACGTCCAGCAGTACACAGATTAATGTAGTTTTCTCGGTCTAAGTGGCTTTCGGATATTAAAGAAAAAAATAAATAGGCACGTGTAACTGGGAGTTATGATCGAGTGAATGTCGCTAGACGCCTTCCAGTGTTTAATTTTTTTAAGCTATATGAGAGGGGAGAAGTTTCATTTATCTACAACTGTACGATAATAGTTATATAAAGAATATGATACAACTGAAAAAGACAGAGAATACAATAAAAGTAAATAATAGAACCACAGAAGAGTTTGAACTATAAAACAGGATGAGGAGAGGACAAGGAGATCCCTTATTATCAGTGCTATTTAGCTTAGTCCTAGGAAAAGTTATAAGAGATGCAGGGGTCAATAGATCAGGAACTTCATGCTGTAAATGGCATCAGTGCCTGGCATTTGCAGATGATGTCAGTGCTGGCAAGAAATAGAACAGACAGGTAATAAAGAGAATAAAGAGGAAAAAGTACATGGAATGGGCGGAAGAAGAATATCAAAAAGGCAAGTATTTGAAAATAGACAGAAATCAAAGGAAAATATACAGGTTCGAAGAAGTAGAACAGTTCACATATTTAGAACCTATATTTGCCAGACAACCAGAAATAGGAGAAGAAATTGAATCCAGAATAATGTCAGGATTGCAGAGAATGAAAACCAAAACTATTTCTAGGTAAAGATAAGACTATACAAGACAATGGTAAGACTAGTAGTGATGTATGTTAGTGAAACGTGGACGTTGAATAAAACAGAACAAACAAGACTGGGATTATGGGAGAGGGAAATATCGAGGAAAGTTTTTTTTGAAGAAGAATAGAAGAAAGCTGAGTCAGAAGAACGAATGGGAAAATAAGATGTTTTTACCAAGAGGCGAGCATAGTAAGTAAGCAATTAGGGTAAGAAGAAGGGAGGGCGACCGAAGTCAAGATGGAAAACAGAGGCGGAGAAATACCTATAGAAACTAAAAATTGACAGATGGAAGGAGAAAGCAAGGAATAGAGTGAAATGGAGAAGGATAGTCAACCAAGCTACCTTCTGGGTTCGTAGAGCTAGATTTTATATATACGTAATGCTCAAAAAGTCAGTACTTCAATTAAAGTTTGAAACTGTGGGAACTTGAAAATCCAACCATAACATATGAGATCTGACCTATTTCTACATTTTTAGGATTGCTTCCTCAGGTGGCCTCCTTTAAGTTGAGTCAAATATCTAACTATAAAAATTATATAAACTAAAAATATTCGAAATTAGTTATCGACGACATCAAAAGAGATATTAATCTGTCAAGGAATATAAATTAAATATATAACATTATTTTGTTCAATATTCTATTATATGTTATCGTTTTTTTATATACACCTTTTTATCTGTTTCGGTATTAACAACATTGTGTGAAACTATCCCTAGCCTTGACACACTCAAAAATAGTCAGTGGAGCAGCTTAGAAAGTAGCCATCTAGGGAAAACTAAATGTAAGCTGTTGGCAATACTGCATTTTAATCTCAGAGTACAATAGAAATCATATGTTTCTACGAATTGGATGGAAAATGTTATATGACATTTTATCTATATTTATGAATAACGAACCTATTTATCATATACTTCTATCCAAGCGATTATTTTCGTTTGGAACGCGACAAAATTGTCGCTTTGTCACCCGCGCCGCCAGACCTTAATAGTAATAATAATGATTCACGTAACGCTTACGAATTTTTACGGTTTAATTTTAAATTGTGCGGCAAGAAGCGCGACGTCTAGGCTTGCTTAATATAAAAATTGTCCTGACAATTACCTAAATTGGTGGCACGCTTCGTTTTGTCCGTCTGCCTCGAATTCCGCGTGTAAAGATAAGTGGACATCTAGTTGGCCATGTCCGGGATGTGTTAAATGAATTTATTACGTAAATTTAATGTTTATTTTCTCGGCTTCCAAGGGACAAACTAATTGCGCAGTGGCACCATTTAGAGTGGCAAACGGAATTATCTTTTTTGTTACGGTGGCGATCACGCTTTAACGCCACTGGCCCCAATACCACCATATCAGTTGGCAAGGCGCCAAATCGTAAATTATTCCAAAAACTAGAATCATTTGTGTAAAACTATTCGTAATATTATTGTTTTTTACATATTTCTTTATTAAGCATCAATAATAATGTGGTAATATCTAAAAAAATACTTTCGCTAAATTTACTAACGAAAAAATACATGCTTGGCATGGGAAAGGATGTTTATTAAATTCAACCTTGCCTATGGAATTGTTCATTAGCATAGTTAGATATAGTGCCAAAGAACATACGTATGACTTCATTAATACAAATTGTAGGAAAATGAATCTGAATTAGATTAAATATACAGAGTGAGTCATTAATAATGGAACATAGCTTAAGGGAAAATTGCTAACGTCAAAATAAAGCAATTGAACTCAACATGCCTTATTCAATTGTGTTAAAATTGAAAAAATGTTTTGATATTTGCTATATTTTGAGAACGGATGGACCATTGTTTTGAAAAATTGTAGAATTATGTTTTATGGGGTGGCAATTACGAATATGCAAACGGTGTTGAGGTCACCGCTAGGGGGCGCTAGTTATACTTGTCGATGAAAAAATATGTCTAACTTTTTGTATTTTACACTTGAATTTTTTAATAAGAAACTATTGAACTACCTTCAATTCTAAATAGAAAAGATATACCTGTTACAAATCTGCAAACTCAACCGTTTACGAGAAACAGATGATTTAAGTTTTTGAGATTCAGCGGGAATTAAATTAGAAGATTATTTTTTTCTAAGTAGTTGGCGTGGAAATAATAAGTAGACAGCTGTTACTACAATACCATATTGTTTCTGTCAATGCCACTCAATTCAAAGATTAGGCAGTAGTGTTTTTATTGTTATTTTTTATATTTAAAATGACCCGTCATAATAATTTTTCGAACATTGAAATGAGAAACATGAAATGTGTATATGCCCAAGAAAATTTTTGTAGTAGCCGTGCAGCAGCGAGGTACTTGGAATTATTTCGAGATAACAGACAACACGAACGTAGACTGTTTAATAGATTGTACTACAGGATCATTTCGGAAAAGAAAAAAGGAAAAGAAAATTGCTGAAATGATCTAATATAACAGCTGTATACAGTACAAAATACATAACAAGAATTTATACCTGTAGGTTATAATTTATTTAAAGCTGTCTACATTTTTCTGCTACAACATATATATTTGGAAAAAGTATCTTTTCGATTGCATCTTAGCACCTTACATTCCGCTTTCTTCTAAATTAAGGGTCTTTTGAGACACTGTCGAAAGTAATAGATTCGTCAGTTTCCTTTTTCATTTTGGTTTTACAAGTACCAACAATATAAATTGTGCCCCCAGAATTATAATGCAACATAATTTGAGATTTGACATAGAAGTATGTATTCAATTTATGTAACAGCACTGCAGTAACCAAAACGTAACAGTAACCAAAACGTAACGGTACAAATACCAGAACAACAATTATTACGCCAAAACACAAAAATAATTCCGGTAACACGAAAATAATAACACGGGGCACAGGGATAAAACACAAATAAATGGCAACATTTATTAGCAAGCAATATTTGACATTTTTGTTTCAAATGCCCGTGACACCACTCGCGAAGCGAAGTGAATCAGCAGTTTGTAGGTAACCTCCTCTGTTTAGGGATCTTTAGTATCGCTCAGGTTTATTGAATACCTTATATAAATACCTGAGGACACACGTATCCAATTTGTACCTCTATGCAGTGTGTCTCTAAACTCAAGCACAAATTCATTATTAGGTAAATAAAAGACGATCGAAACAGGTTGGTTTTTGATTTTAATTTACTTTTTTCAAATAATAATTTAATAAACAGGGTGACTACCTTCGAGTAATCACCCTCATCCCATTTTTTTTAATGGAACACCACATTTTCTTCCAATTTCCAACCCCTAGCTGAGCTGTTTCCAAAAATGTATCACAAGTTGTCCCTAATTGTTACAGAGTGGGCAACAATATTTGAATTATTTAAAAATACCAAAGTTATTTGCAAATGAATAAACGTACTAAAATTGATTAAAATTGCTACACGTCATATTAAAGTGTCTACTGGAATGTACTCAATTTATAAAAACATTGGGGTATATAGAAAAACGTAGAGAAATGTGATCTATCGTAGGAAAATGTATTGTTCGCTAATAAATCCTTTGGACACAAAAACCTAAATTAAATTTTCAAATTGTTGACCATTTACTGACAAACAATGGGTAAGACGAGAAACAAATTCTTGTTGTACATTTCCAATAACGTCAGGCGGGATGGTACGATCTTCTTGTCGAATTCGTTCCTTGAGATCGTCAAGATTATTTGGCTTAGTGACGTATACTTTGCTTCTTACATATCCCCAAAGGAAAATATCTAGCGGTGTTAAATCTGACGATCTGGCTGGCCATTCCTTAGGTCCTCTTCTGCCAATCCACCGATGAGGCTAAGTAGCGGCGAACAGCGATGGTATGCTTGCTGTAATCAAATTGTGTCATTGGGCAAATCTCGTTCTTCTTCATTGGGGAACAGTAAAACCAAGGAAGGAACTAAATCAAATTTAAGAAAATCTAAATATCTTGCGCTATCTAAATCCCCTTCAAAGAAATACGGTCCCCAAATTGATTATCAACAATTCCGGCCCAAACATTGGCCCTCTGAATGTGTGCTGCCATCGTCCAATGTGGATTGTGATATGACCAATACCGACAATTATGTTTATTAACGGTGCCACTGAGATAAAAACACGCTTCGTCCGAGAAAATTCTGCGTTTGACAAAACCGTATCTGCCTGACATTCTTCCATCATTTCGCAAAACTCTATCCATCTATCAGAATCGTCGTTGGACAGTTCTTGCACTAAGTGAACTTTGTAGGGATGATTCTTGCTTTTGTCAAGAAATCTATTATTATTAATAATTGAAATAAAAGTAAACTAAAATCAATAATCGACCTGTTTCGGGAATTTTCAATAATGTCTTTTATTTACTTAATAATGAATTTGTGCGTGACTTTAGGGACAAGGTGTATGCTCTGATTTCTGATACCCACATTTTTAGTTGTTCAAGAATATTCCTGTTTGAGGAGCTACTTGCATCGTGGAAGTCAAGAGCATCGAAGATCCGTCAGAATCCCAAGGCGTACACACGAGTTTAGAACATAAATCATGTTACACATACGAATTCTAGCACGTATAGTACCAGGCGCACGTGAAAGAAACCACGGGAAGAAGGGGTTATCGCACTTCTAAAATTATCGACTTATAACCTCTGATTATATGTACAAAATTTTGAAAATAGTTATTATAATAATTATAGAGCGGCCGGGTGAGCTTGTGGCGTATATCGGGCTTTTGTGAGTGACATGACTAAATATAGCAATTTCAGTTCGCACAGCTGTTAATTTCAACACCTTCGTTGTTAATAAGATTTAAAATAAAATGCATTTTAGTTGTGGATAGACGTGCAAGGTTGTGGCGGCGTTCGCCGCGGAAACAATAACTCTCGAAGGTACCAGAGGTTATGTAATTTTTTATTTAATTTATAATGGTTCAAACAACAGGATAGGAGAGAAGGTTACCCTTTGGGGTTCATAATTAAAATACACCCATGCATGGTTCTCTAGCCGTTACAACAGGTCTCATACACGGATTTTCTCAAACATTATTTTTCCTGTTGTATTTAAAAATTATTTAACTTTAGTAAATAATAATAACGCATTTATTACTCAACATCTTGTCTTTTTTAAATGATAACAATATTATTTCTAGAAATCAACATGGGTTTTCAACTGCTAAATCGACAATGACTACTGCTCATGTATTTTGTAGCAAAATAACAGATTTGTTCCATGCAGGCGAGTGCCCGGTTGGGATTTTGTGCGACCTTAGTAGGGCATTCGACTTTGTCGATCATGAAAATACTGATAGATACATTATATAATTATGGAATATAGAATAATAGTCTTAGCTGGATTCGGCATTTTTTAATTAACAGTAAGCAATGTACTAGTGTCTTAAACGTAAGTAATAATTTAAGGACATATGAGTGTTCCGCAGGGCTCTGTGCTAGACCCTATACTTTTCCTTATTTATGTTAACGAAGTTGAAAACATCTCTCGTGAAGCTCATTTTACACTGTATGGAGATGGCACTTCTGCGATTATTTCCAATAAGTCTGACACAATGCTCGCTGAAAAGTGCAATGAACTTATTAAGAATTTAAATCACCGATTTAATCAAAATTCCTTACTTCTTATTTCTGAAAAAAACTCAGTTCTGGGGTTTCATAACAGACAAAAATCTTGCACAAATATTGATATAAAGTTTGACAATGATCTCTCAAATAACTCTATATCTACCTCTCAATCATATGTTAAAAAGTTATTGTTAAAATATTAACCTTTTCTAACTATTACTGTATACGAAACATATTTATTTGTTTAGTTGATAATAAAGAAAATAAAATATTGTTTCTAAAGTAAAGCGAAAATGAAACATAAAGAAAAATGTTATAGGAAGGACTCCTATTTTTCCTGATATATCTTTACCCAAAGCTAAAAATGAACAGGTATGCTGTTGTATACTCATTATTATATGAATTTAAAACGTCATGTGTGTTCTTCATTTCCTTCTAAAATATGCAAAAACTGAAAAACAAACGATTATATTATATAAAGATGATATATAAAGAGGTACCACGACACGCTTTCTTTTCAGAATATGGACAATGCCCCACAACAAATAAATCTACTATCATCGTTTTGAATAAATAAGCTGCTCAGAGATATTAATTTATGACCAAGAAAACATACGAGTTATTTTGAGAAACATGACTTCCCAAAAATCTACATATTTATATTACGAAAAAGAAATTTAGTGTTTCTCCACACAATACACATGCTGTACAGGGTGGAGGCTTTAACAAATTTCTTACATTTTAGAACAGGTGCAGAAAATATATTTGTACTAAGAGAACCGAAGAGTATCGATGAAAATGGCAGAGCATTAAACTTCGTAGATAAATGATATTTGACAGAATTTTTAGTTCTTCGAGAAAACTATTGGAAATAGTTATTTACCTAAAAATTGCGGGATACTTTTCCGTTTGGAAAAGATCTACCGAAATTTGCATACATTTTTTTAAAATTCTGGGAGATAGTCCATCTCTTCAATAATTTCTAAAGAGTTAATCAAAACATGATTTTGGAAAAAAAAGTTGTTAGCCTTGTTTTTTTGGGTTGACAAAATGGATTAACTTCAAAAGTGTCGTGTAACATTGCTATTACATCCTTAGATAAGTTAGTAAAGTAAATCAAATTACGAATAGTAGCTATTAAAATAACGAAAAAATAAAGAAATGTTTCACATAATATCAACTGTTGACTATGCTGACGATCTAAAGTCGATTGCGCATTGTATTTTAGGTTGGTCTCTAGCTGAAATGTGCAACTGAAATCTGAAAACCCTTTTTAGTAGAGCGAGATGAACTGTACTTTGGAACAAAGCGGCAACTTTTTTGTGCGAAACCCAAGGCCTACTGGTAAATTTTTTGGGGATGAAAATTCTAAAAATAATATGTGATTTTTGTGACTACCTACTTAAATATTAAGAATTATGTGGTAAATTACAAATTAACTAAAACATGTTTTCTATACACCAGACTTTTATTGCAAGTCCTTGCAATGCTTGACAATCATTATACCAGTTACTGCAATGAAAAAGCTTTAGATTATCTGCCAAAAAAAGTATATATTGCAAAGTTGACAATAAATCGTTTATATAAAGAATAAACAGGCGTGGTCCCAAGCTAGACCCTTGTGGTACCCCTTAATGGGCTATGAAAATATTAGAACGGTATCC
Organism: Monochamus saltuarius; assembly: GCA_025584915.1. NCBI lineage: Eukaryota > Metazoa > Arthropoda > Insecta > Coleoptera > Cerambycidae > Monochamus > Monochamus saltuarius. The sequence goes on from CM046728.1 coordinate 9,578,546, forward strand.
ATTATATGCCACAAACAACTCACGATGCTCAAGATAAGATTTTGTAAGAAGTAGCAAAAAATCATCAAATCCAAATGATTTCAATTTCTTTTATAATATAGAGTGATTTACCTTGCCAAAAACCTCAAATCCTGTATATATTACATTTACTTCGCCTTTACTATCAATACGATATTTGAGACAAAGTAAATTCAACTAAGTTGGTTACAGTAGAACGACATGCAACGGACCCATGTTGATTAGAAGAAATACAGGTATTGGCATTGTTATAGATGATTGTATGCATATAATGGCAATGCAAAAACCTTAGGAAAGTTTGACAAAATGGCTATAGGTGGATAGTTCTTAATGTTAGAAGGACTTTTAAAAACAGGACAAACTCTTGTCACCTTCCACATGGCAGAAAAAGTGGCTGTTGACAACATGAGATTAAATAAAATAAGAAGTGCTACAACAGTATTTAATTGTCAACCTCTTGATAGAAATACGATAATAATAATGCTATACTAATACTTTTTTTTACTTATTCAGGGGTAATTTGTGCACAATTCTGTTATTCTAGCAGGTAATTCTTCTGCTGCTTTTTTGTCTAAGGAAAAATTCAAATGGCATTAAGTCCGGGGATCTTGGCGGCCACTCAATTAGAGGACTGTTTCGGCCTATCCGACCGATTTTGAAAGTTTCCACACAAATGCGTTGTACAGAGGAAACCCATCCATATAAAACTTCACGTCACACTGTATATTAGAGGTATAATAGTTTTCGGTGGCTTTCAAGACGATCACCCTGTATACCAGAAGGCCAGCGCCATATATTCATTTGGAGGTTATAATGTAGATTTAATCTCTTTATTTAAACACTATGCGCTTTGACAATGGTCGGGCGGAATTCACAAATTTCATTCCCAATAAATTCTCAGCCGGTAGCGAGTTTTTTTCACTGGAATTTGGTAGTGTCGACAGGCCGATGTGATATTAATCTTTTTTTAATACCCGGAATGCCACCAAGTACACGAGGAGATATTGCGGCAACTGTTAAATCAATCATCTGATACTGGATCGAACATGCCAAAAAATCTTAAGTAATTTATTGGATGAGCGACGATTCGCCCGATGGAAACTTAAATCCGCTGTTTTTATGGCCTAGCCGAGCTATAATAAATATAGCAAGACAGGATGTGTTCTGTAATCTGCGTTGAAAGAAATCGAGCAATAAATAAGTTACAAGCAGTACAGTTGGTGATACACAGTAGTACTAGGCAATAATCAAACAGGTAGGTACACAGAAAAAAGTCTTTAAGTATAATCATATAGGTACTTAAAATCTCATTCGAGTGTATATACAGCGTTAACTATGACTAATGTTAACTCGATGTTTAAAAAATGTAACAAAACCCTCTTTTCCTACGGAAAGTCGGCGCCTATGACAATCAATCATCGTCCGAGATGGCTAGATACCGTCAGTTTGGAACAAGACAGTCTTAACTCAAAATTTTCATTTTTCAAGATTTAGTGGTGTAGCAACTCCAAATATTGCACATTTTTATGTGTAAAAGAGTTACAAGTGAACTTTGCTTAATAACCGTCGAATGACGCTGCGTTGAAATGTCACATCTCCAACATTGGTTTTGTACTATAGACAAAACTGTCACAATCAGTCGTGCTGTCACGTTTAATGAGATGAGATCATCAAATTTTTGTCAAAGACGAAAAAATATCAATAAGACAATAGATAATATATGTGTATTTATATGCAAAACTGTCACATCTTTAAATAGACCAGTCATTCTCAAAAGCTAAGTACCTTTTTGTTCCCATTTCATAAAATAAACCGTAATATTTTGCGCAGTATTATAAATATTTTTATAATAATCTTTAAAATTGTATTATTTTAGTCTACTTTAATAAAATAATTTAGTTTATTTGAAACGTATTTCATTTTATTACCTAAAATCATAAAGTGCCAAAAACCAAAGTAAACAAAATTTTTTATTAAAAATACTAAGAACTATCCACACAAACATTTTAACATGATTCAAACATTATATATTTATTAATTTTCCAATATTTAGAGTAAGATTATTTATAAAACTTTACCGAGCTCTCCTGAAAATTTACATTTTTGAGTTATGACAGTTTGTTCCAAACTGACGATATGTCAACTACCATGCGGTCGTTTTTTGCAGCATTGTCAAGTGTAAATCGGTTAGCTGCAATATTTTGTATTCGTTCTTCGTTTTTTCATTGCGCACTGCCAAAATTACATTTTCACTCCTTGAGAATTCATTATAATTATCCAGTAACATATCCGACATAAAACACTTTATTTAATTACTATAAACCGTTTAAAACACATATTAGACGTTTAAAAGTATTCGCTTCAGAGCTAACATAACCTAGAATACTTCATTGCTAGTTGCACACTATCCAGACCTCCTACGGGTCTAAGAAACATTTTTACAGAACACTGTAAACATTTTGGGATGTTATGGTTTAAAATATTACTAATTATTTTATGCAAACATCGTCGAGTACTGTTAATATTGTTGCTATTATTAGTATTAACAGAATTTAATTCCACAACAACATAAGAAGTTTAAAAATTTATGGCCGTGAAGTGCACCTTGCATTAGTCGCCTGCAGATGTCTCGTCAGCCGTCGCCTGTAAATATTAAATAATAGTTTATGTGTGACAAGTGTATATTATCGTGTGGCGGCGTAATACCAAAGACGTTTCCCAAGTACACCAAATATTATGCTGAATACTTTTTGAACCACATTGAACAACTGTTACAATATCATGGCGGTAAACGCGTGGCAGTGTTTTTATGTATTTGTGTACATTTGCGTGCATTTTGTTGTTATTCTTTGTGTTTTTTCTCGACGTAAGTAATCGACCTGGTCATGACCGCCAAACCAAGTAGGTACATCGCTTTACACAAATAGAACGGCCGAGGGAAGGAGAGGTCCACAGCAATACAAACATTTTTGCAGGTTTTAATTTAAATAAGTAAGAAAACAGAAAATGATACAACATTCTTAAAATCTCTCCAAATATCAATCCTGGAAATAAATATTAGTAAGGTAGGTTCTGCCTCCCTCTGCTACCATACCGTATTTCTCATTAAATCATTAAATAATAATCTACATTTTAATAAGGCGGAATGTATTTGTAGAAGAATTTATTAAATAGCTTTTGTCATTTGTAAAGTTATTTCATACATTTTCATACGAATTATTCCGAACCATATTACAATACTAAATTTATTTCTTATACATTGAAGAAGACAACAGATTAGTTGATCCATGCGACTAAGCGGTTTAAGACTCCAATACTTGAATCGATTAATTGATGCTAATCCTACGCGCGTTAGATTCCTGCAGCCGGAAGACCGTAGATAAGTTATGGTTGCGGAGAAGAATTAGACATTCTCTACGGGAGTATTGTATGATGGAAGAACAGTGGCTTGGACCAAGATCATCCTCTAAAATAATAAGATTTTCCTGGTTGGTCTTATTTCTTCCGTCAATGGTAGTTAGGGCTTAACTATGCAAGTCGATTTCTTAACCAAATGCTCCCTACTCAATAGTTATATGCAGCCCCCTTCTCTTATACAACCTTTGGACTAGGTTAATGCTTGTGGTGGCAAAAATGTTCTTAAATTTGTTTAAACACAATCCTGTAATTTTAAATACCTGCGTAGTGAACTTCCTTGCAGCATATTTTTCCAATCAAATTATAACTTAATGTCAGGTTAGTAATAACAGTTTAACTTTAAGGCGTCATTACTTGAATCGAGGTGCAAGATTGCTGTGGATTCGACCCCGTAGCCGGTAGACCGTATATAAGCTATATTCGTGGAGAGGATTGGCACCCTCTCTGCGGCTATGGTAGGGTGGAAGAACGTTGGCTTAAATCAATGTGAGAGATACCGGTTGACATTTGATTACCCCCTTAATTAATTAGGTTTTCCAGGTTTCTCTCATTCCTGCACTGAATGGTGGTTAGGGTCTATCAAAGTAAGTCATTCCTGAGCGCAAATGCGGCCTGCTTAATAATAATATGCTGCCCCATCTCGCACAAGTCTTCGACTTTTGGGCTAATCCTCGTAATTATAATGAGGGGTAGAGATATTAATATAATTATATATAATAGAAGAAGAAACTGCAATAAAAAAGGAGATTTTGGGTAAAAGATTGGATAAATGCTAGGTCAAGAGTCAGTTTTTAAGATAGCTATATACTCAGGATCCCTAAAAATGCATAACAGTGGCAGTGGTCAGAATAACTCCACATTTTTTCGTTGGTTTCCCCTGTGTTCAGGAATTGTTACTGGTCGGTAGCTACTGTACGGCAAGCCTGTAGTTATTTATGAACTAGGATAATATAATTATCTAAATATGTCAGTATTGAAATTGAAAATTTTAATCTTGACTTTCTCTTATTTGTTAGTCCATTTTTATGAGAGGTATCTCTCTTAAACTGTGAAGAAACGAGTTTTGAAGATTTTTCGATACAAAGTTATAATTTAATATGCATGATCATTATTTATTTCTATTGATACAATAAAATACAATTACAATAACAAAGAAAAATACTATAAACAACAGTACTTTCATACAGCGTAAAATACTAACATCAACAATAAAAATAATAAAAAGAATACATGCATTTTAATTACTTTCCTAAAATTAATTTTGTTGTTAGCTATATTACAACAGGTAATGTCAAAATTATACTGATATGTCATGATTACAACACATATTGTAAATGTGTAATAATGTATTGGAGCAGGTAAATAAAACAAATTTAAAAAAAAATTTAAAGCGAGTTTGAAATGATGGAATGTTAAACTGCAGGTATATAAAGTAAGTACAGAAAATGAAGCCGAGAGTTTGTATGGTCGTTGGCTGAGCGGTCTAAGGCGCTAGTAGGTACTTAAATTAGTGCTGCTGCTATTGCGAGACTGCGAGTTCGATCCCCGCAGCTGGAAGACCGTAGACCTATTGCCACATTTCTCCACTGAATTGTCATTATGATTTATCAACGTACGTATCCTGAACGCAAATATGAATGAATAATAATATGTTACCCCCTTTCTAGTACAAGTGCTCGATTTCTGGGATGATCCTGGTGGTTACAATTAAGGGATGGGAACTGTTATTATTTACCCTTGATCGGTGTTGCTAAGACTTCTTTAAAATCTTAATGAGGTATGAGTTATCATGTTTTCTCAATATTTACATTATATTCCGGAAAGAGATAAACTACAAAATGTATTGCAAAGTATTACCAAATGTGGTGCAATATGGTGCAAAAGACATAACTCATATTGTATATTAGGTAGGTAGGTATATTTTTAACGCCAGGTTGGCCGAGCGGTCTAAGGCGCCAGATTTAAGCTCTGGTTCCCGAGAGGGAGCGTGGGTTCGAACCCCACACCTGGCAAAACTTTTTTGAAATTTATTTAAAGAACGAAGTTCTGTAATTTCAAATACATGCGTAGAGCGTTTTTCCACTCCAATATATCAGAAATTGCAATTAAATACTGTTTTACTTCAATATACTATAAGGAGTAGTAGAAGTTCTTGTTTCACCATAATTGTTTCAAAAGAAATGTTTTTTCCGGATAACCATTGAATTATATCGGCTTTCCTCCAAGCAGTCGTAGGCGTCCGCTCGGTCTGCCGTGAAGGGTAACTGGCATTATCCATGACAATTACAGACCCCGGAGAAATAAGATCCAACATCTGTGTAAAATACTCTTCGAAAACATCTGCGTTCATGTCTTCGTGATAGTCACCTGTATTTTTAGATTCAAATAAAAGTAAACCGCCATCTACAAAACCACTGGCACTACCTATATGTGTCACTATTAATCTTCGCCCTTTACCTGAAGGTGTCTTGAACCCTGTTGACAGTCTATTCAAAAATGCCTGTCAAAAACTTTACACTTTTTTTTTTGCCATACTTTTGTTACAGTATATCCCTCGTTGACCCAAGTTTCGTCTAGATAATAAATATTCCTCCCTTCGACACGGAATTTTCTAATTGATCTCCACATTTTTTCGTTGGTTTCCCTTGTGTTCAGGAATTGTTACTGGTCGGTAGCTACTGTACGGCAAGCCTGTAGTTATTTATGAACTGGATAATATAATTATCTAAATATGCCAGTATTGAAATTGAAAATGTTAATCTTGACTTTCTCTGATTTGTTAGTCCATTTATATGAGAGGTATCTCTCTTAAACTGTGAAGAAACGAGTTTTGAAGATTTTTCGATACAAAGTTATAATTTAATATGCATGATCATTATTTATTTCTATTGATACAATAAAATACAATTACAATAACAAAGAAAAATACTATAAACAACAGTACTTTCATACAGCGTAAAATACACTTAAAATATTAACATCAATAATAAAAAGAATTTATTAATGTACATGCATTTTAATTACTTTCCTAAAATTAATTTTGTTGTTAGCTATATTACAACAGGTAATGTCAAAATTATACTGATATGTCATGATTAGAACACATATTGTAAATGTGTAATAATGTATTGGAGCAGGTAAATAAAACAAATATTTAAAGCGAGTTTGAAATGATGGAATGTTAAATTGCATAAAATGAGGTATATAAAGTAACTACAGAAAATGAAGACGATGTATGGTCGTTGGCTGAGTGGTCTAAGGCGCTAGTACTTAAATTAGTGCTGCGACTGCTGCTGCTATTGCGAGTTCGATCCCCGCAGCTGGAAGACCGTACACCTACTGCCACATTTCTCCACTGAATTGTCATTAGGATTTATCAACGTACGTATCCTGAACGCAAATATGAATGAATAATTTTATGTTACCCCCTTTCTAGTACAAGTACTCGATTTCTGGGATGATCCTGGTGGTTACAATAAGGGATGGGAACTGTTATTATTTACCCTTGATCGGTGTTGCTAAGACTTCTTTAAAATCTTAATGTGGTATGAGATCATGTTTTCTCAATATTTACATTATATTCCGGAAAGAGATAAACTACAAAATGTATTGCAAAGTATTACCAAATGTGGTGCAATATGGTGCAAAAGACATAACTCATATTGTATATTAGGTGAATATATTTTTAACGCCAGGTTGGCCGAGCGGTCTAAGGCGCCAGATTTAAGCTCTGGTTCCCGAGAGGGAGCGTGGGTTCGAACCCCACACCTGGCAAAACTTTTTTGAAATTTATTTAAAGAACGAAGTTCTGTAATTTCAAATACATGCGTAGAGCGTTTTTCCACAATATATCAGAAATTGCAATTAAATACTGTTTTACTTCAATATACTATAAGGAGTAGTAGAAGTTCTTGTTTCACCATAATTGTTTCAAAAGAAATGTTTTTTCCGGATAACCATTGAATTATATCGGCTTCCCTCCAAGCAGTCGTAGGCGTCTGCTCGGTCTGCCGTGAAGGGTAACTGGCATTATCCATGAGAATTACAGACCCCGGAGAAATAAGATCTAACATCTGTGTAAAATACTCTTCGAAAACATCTGCGTTCATGTCTTCGTGATAGTCACCTGTATTTTTAGATTCAAATAAAAGTAAACCGCCATCTACAAAACCACTGGCACTACCTATATGTGTCACTATTAATCTTCGCCCTTTACCTGAAGGTGCCTTGAACCCTGTTGACAGTCCATTCAAAAATGCCTGTCAAAAACTTTTTACATTTTTTTTGCCATTCTTTTGTTACAGTATATCCCTCGTTGACCCAAGTTTCGTCTAGATAATAAATATTCCTCCCTTCGACACGGAAGTTTCTAATTGATCTCCACATTTTTTCGTTGGTTTCCCTTGTGTTCAGGAATTGTTACTGGTCGGTAGCTACTGTACGGCAAGCCTGTAGTTATTTATGAACTAGGATAATATAATTATCTAAATATGTCAGTATTGAAATCGAAAATTTTAATCTTGACTTTCTCTTATTTGTTAGTCCATTTTTATGAGAGGTATCTCTCTTAAACTGTGAAGAAACGAGTTTTGAAGATTTTTCGATACAAAGTTATAATTTAATATGCATGATCATTATTTATTTCTATTGATACAATAAAATACAATTACAATAACAAACAAAAATACTATAAACAACAGTACTTTCATACAGCGTAAAATACTAACATCAATAATAAAAATAATAAAAAGAATATATAGTACATGCATTTTAATTACTTTCCTAAAATTAATTTTGTTGTTAGCTATATTACAACAGGTACTGTCAAAATTATACTGATATGTCATGATTAGAACACATATTGTAAATGTGTAATAATGTATTGGAGCAGGTAAAGAAAACAAATATTTAAAGCGAGTTTGAAATGATGGAATGTTAAACTGCAGGTATATAAAGTAACTACAGAAAATGAAGACGAGAGTTTGTATGGTCGTTGGCTGAGCGGTCTAAGGCGCTAGTAGGTACTTAAATTAGTGCTGCTGCTATTGCGAGACTGCGAGTTCGATCCCCGCAGCTGGAAGACCGTAGACCTATTGCCACATTTCTCCACTGAATTGTCATTAGGATTTATCAACGTACGTATCCTGAACGCAAATATGAATGAATAATTTTATGTTACCCCCTTTCTAGTACAAGTACTCGATTTCTGGGATGATCCTGGTGGTTACAGTAAGGGATGGGAACTGTTATTATTTACCCTTGATCGGTGTTGCTAAGACTTCTTTAAAATCTTAATGTGGTATGAGTTATCATGTTTTCTCAATATTTACATTATATTCCGGAAAGAGATAAACTACAAAGTGTATTGCAAAGTATTACCAAATGTGGTGCAATATGGTGCAAAAGACATAACTCATATTGTATATTAGGTGAATATATTTTTAACGCCAGGTTGGCCGAGCGGTCTAAGGCGCCAGATTTAAGCTCTGGTTCCCGAGAGGGAGCGTGGGTTCGAACCCCACACCTGGCAAAACTTTTTTGAAATTTATTTAAAGAACGAAGTTCTGTAATTTCAAATACATGCGTAGAGCGTTTTTCCACTCCAATATATCAGAAATTGCAATTAAATACTGTTTTACTTCAATATACTATAAGGAGTAGTAGAAGTTCTTGTTTCACCATAATTGTTTCAAAAGAAATGTTTTTTCCGGATAACCATTGAATTATATCGGCTTCCCTCCAAGCAGTCGTAGGCGTCGGCTCGGTCTGCCGTGAAGGGTAACTGGCATTATCCTTGACAATTACAGACCCCGGAGAAATAAGATCCAACATCTGTGTAAAATACTCTTCGAAAACATCTGCGTTCATGTCTTCGTGATAGTCACCTGTATTTTTAGATTCAAATAAAAGTAAACCGCCATCTACAAAACCACTGGCACTACCTATATGCAAAGTTCATATATTGAACTTTGCTATATGTGTCACTATTAATCTTCGCCCTTTACCTGAAGGTGCCTTGAACCCTGTTGACAGTCCATTCATAAATGCCTGTCAAAAACTTTTTACATTTTTTTTTGCCATACTTTTGTTACAGTATATCCCTCGTTGACCCAAGTTTCGTCTAGATAATAAATATTCCTCCCTTCGACACGGAATTTTCTAGTTGATCTTAAGTAGGATCTTCGCCAACAAATAATTTCATCTTTATCGATAAGAACTGACAGAACTAGCATTAGTGTTACCCGATAATTACCTGAAACGAAATATTACCAAGCCCATGGCCGGTTCTTATCTCGGGGTTTTATTAGTCTCTTTCATTTCGAAACAGACTATAGATATACACATGCGAACGGTGTCCGACCTCACAGGCCTATTATGTGACGGCGACCGTTTTCTGGAGAAGTAGCCAAACTAAAACTATTTTAAATGCCATTGTTGGACTTATTTTTCCACGAAATTGCCTAGGACAAGCGTCATATCGATTAAAATAATACATTCTCTCTTATACGCGTGTTTAGAAGAACTACCTATCCAATTTTCTCTTTATAACGAAATTGGGATGCACTGTACATTATTTAGTAATTGCTTAACCCACATTTTCGTGCTGCCAAAAACCAAAAACTAAGGTAAATACTGCCCAGAACAGTAGCAGCGCAGCTCGTTGAGGCGCACGGTGTGTTCCCCAGATATAATTAGCAGGTATGGCTAATTGGTAATTGACCGTGTAATTCGAAGTAGATTCCAGTAGCTCGGAGCCCGCCTGGCAATAAGCGGGAGCCCAGCAAGACCGCTTCTCTTAAAAACCGATCCGCTATGCACACGATTGTAATTTATTTTATAGGCCCCATTTTATAGGCCTTTCGGATGCCCCGCATTCTTCGTCGATTATTTTGAGACGTTCCTCGAGAAATCTGGGATGAATTCATCAGCGTGAAGCTTGCTTTCTGGCATTTGGGTCATGGATATTTTCTATTTATATTTCTTCTTGATAACGTAATTTTCTATAAGTTTGACACAGACATGACTGACAAATTAGCTTAAAATTGCTATGAGGAATTTATTGTGTATATGACAAGAACTACGTAGATTTATGGGACAGGGTGTTTTATGAAACCTCAGCGCAAGTAATGCTTGCCGAACTGCAATCATAGTACATCTGTAAGTAGAACTCTCTATGCCCAATCGAGTACTACTCATAACTCTTAGAGTTGCACAGCGGCTTTATATCTCACATTAATTTCATGTATGTAGAAAGACTTCAGAATGACTGAATCACTCGTCAGTAGTCGCATCTATGGCACACTAATGAGGGCTAATAAGTTCGAAACTGATCTGGTGTTGTTGCCGTCGAGTGATGTTAGGTATTACATAGATTTTGCGAGAGTAATTCAATACTGGTCGGGACTTTAGACCGCAAGGTAGTTGTTTTTTATACAGGGATATCAAAAACCTTAAAAATATGAATTAAACATTTTATGCTACATGAAATACGCCAAATTCAACACATTTCTCCAATACTTTCTTCAGGTGCCCTCCTTTAGAAGCAATCCTAATAATGCAGAAATAGGTCAGATCTCATCTATTGTGGTTGAATTGTCGTGTTCCCACTGCCAAAAGTGAAGTTAGATATTTATAGAGTGTTTGCATTAAAGCAGGTTAGTAAATTTAGATAGATTAATTTCTTTAGATAATTATTGAATAGAGCTTTGTCTGTGGAATTGTTCATTAGCATACCTAGATGTTTGGTATCAGAGAACATACATATGACTTCATTGATAGGAATTGTAGGAGATTTGATTTATATTAGCTTAAAATACCTTTAGCATTCAGTAAAAAATGTTACAAAAGCTAATAATAAGGAATATATGGGTAGATACTGTGAGTGCAATTCAACGCTGGTTGGGGCTTTTCTCCACAGAGTAGTTAGTTTCACACAATATTATTAATACCTAAAAATATATAAAAACTTTTACATAAAGGGTACACATTATTCAAGTAGATATGTCATATTTAATTCATTGACAGGCTGTCACTTTTGTCATTGTCGATTTTTAACATCAAATAATTTTAATTTTTATAATAATTTTTATAGTTAGATATTTGACTCAACTTAAAGGAGGCCACCTGAAGAAGCAATCATAAAAGTGCAGAAATAGGTCAGATCTCATCTATTGTGGTTGAATTGTCGTGTTGCCACTGCCAAAAGTGAAGTTAGATATTTATAGAGTGTTTTCATTAAAGCAGGTTAGTAAATTTAGATAGATTAATTTCTTTAGATAATTATTGAATAGAGCCTTGTCTGGGGAATTGTTCATTAGCATACCTAGATGTTTGGTATCAGAAAACATACATATGACTTCATTGATAGGAATTGTAGGAGACTTGATTTATATTAGCTTAAAATACATTCCTAATTCAGTAAAAAATTCACTGTTAAGTTATGTATATTTCTCTATGAAACATCGTGTATATTGAACATGAAATTTCGAAATATTTAAGTATGCATAGCTTCTTTAGAATTTGGAATCAATTTTTTCTCACAATCCATAGCGCTACGCTTCGTATGTTCGTAACACCATTATCCCTATTTCGACGCGAATTATTGTTACAAAAGGCACTAGTTTAGAATAGTAGCGTCTGCTAAGCCTATCTGCGCTTATTTGGTTTACCACAACTGGCTTTGCAAGAAAAAGCTCGCCTCGCAACGTTCTTCTTTATTGCACGTCAAAATAGTACAATATGGACTACTAGCCGCCGTTTTTGGAACAGGTAAGTGTGCACATATTGGGAGAAATTAACCGGCTGCATCGTTTGTAAGTGTGATTTAGCGCGTTCTGCGTAAGGATATTTCTCGTATAATGGAGGATGTTTAGATAAAAATTAAAATTCCAAATCCATAGGCGCCGATGTGAGAGGATGAAGAAGGTGGTTTTCGTATAGGAAACTGATTGAAGCAAACACTATAAATAGTTCTAGAATAAAACCGCAAGGCCTAAGATTAACATTTTTAAAGAGACATACGATATAAACAATGTTACGAAATTACAAAGTAAGGCACAATTAAGGGTAATAAGTAAAAACGCCTGTAACGTAATTTGTTCATAATTTGATTTTTGGATCTACTGATTCAATACTTTAAATAAATAAACAATTGAAGTTTCCGAGAAACTCGTTAAAACTGTAACGTTCGACAACGTTGCAGTGCCCGGCTGCTGCTGATGACCTAACAGTAATATTAGTTATAATGGTGCGTCAGCTAGAGCCATTCATTTTTGTTTAGTTTTTCATTGATGTTTGTGAGTGTACATAAACAAAAATTGAACAATTTATAGTATCTAACCATACCCAGCTGCATGGATGCTAATTTACGGCGAATCTAGGCAAAACTCTCTGGCTAAGAGACGTTTGTACGGTAAACGCGTCTTATTATTATTTTGTGCTGTGAAAAGAGCTCAAAGAAAACCATTCATAGCAAGTACCTATGTTTAGGTGTACCTATTTGTAATTATTATGTATAAATACATAACAATCCTAAGATATTATGTGAGCAACGTTGTCACATATTTAAGCAGTTTGCTGTCATAATTCTGCTACCGCTGGTCAGAAAAAATTGTTAAGTCAAATATGTTTTTTTTTAGTACAACTTATCATATGGCAAAATTAAGGGACTCATATTCCGGACACCCTGTATATGAAGTACTGACATCATTTTAACTCCCCTGTATGCCCTATCAGCTTTGATCACTAGTTTCTGAACACCTTGTATACGTCTGAAAGAACTTGGCACAATGACATTTCATTTGTATTTTCAATTATCAAATGTCACAATTTATTCTTACTTTTTGATATACCTGCGTTATTTGTAGTTGTGCTGTTGGCATTTAAGGTTTTTTAAATGAAATAGGAATATCACGTGCCGATGTCATAACAGTTTTAATAGCCATAAGAAGATCAAGTATATAAATTATGACTTCCGTGACTAGCAACGATATTAAACAGATCACCGCGTTACGGTCTTATCAAAGATTTTAATTGGCCACCAAAAGTTAGCCGGAATATAAATTAGGTGTTTAAAAGTAATTAACATATTCTTGTATTCCGCAGTCTGACCTAATGAGAAAATTAGGGTTTTAGACTGTAAGCAGATAGTAAATGAATAGTTGAAAGAATAGCAGATATTGTACGTTTGCCTTGTTATTTTTTGTAAAAGAAAAACATTATTAACCAATTCCTATACGCTGTAAAACACTGTAAAAAATTACATCTTTTAGCACAAAAGAACATAATTCTATGTTAAGGCTGGGATTTTGTATATATATTTTTACCGTCTAACAGGGCTTCAAGCGAGGACACAGAACTCCAAGAGAATTGAAATACTTGGTTATTATTATATATCAACGTATTCACAATAAAGGTTCCCGCTAGTGCGTGAGATAATTTCCATTGCTCATAAAATCACAAGAATAATTAAAATAAATGTTAAAATACCTCAATTTTAGCCATACAGTTACTACGACAATATGTCACAATTACGGCAAAATTATCACAGCCACAGCCACCAAATTACTTCACTCACTAGCCAGGACATATAGGACAACTTGTGTTTCACTTTCAGATTAATATTTATTGGTAATTTTACATTTTGTGTTCTCGAGTAAAATCATAACATATACATATAACGGCTTCCATTTTTATATACGTCAAAATGCACGATAAACTTCAGAGAACCGTGCGGTTCGGGCCTATACGGGTTGTATACTGTCTCATAGGTCTGATTGATTCGTCGTTTTGGTCACTCAGGCTGTGCAATTCCTTTTCTACAAAATCCCCGCCTTAATCGAATTATGTCCTTTTTACAGATTTCTCTGTATGTAACAGTGTCTTAAAGATTTAACACAATACGCTACCAAAAAAACAAGATAATATGTACCACTTTTACACATTCAATAGTTATTTTTATTATAGAGATATAGAGTTTACACAATAAAATGCATTTTATGATTTTATTGAGAAATTATCATTAAATTCAAATGAACAACAACCAAGTTTTCTACTAACAAGTCTAGTTTTTTATTTTAACGTTCTTAAAAAAAACCGAATAACATTCTAGTAAACCATAATCTACAGAACAAAAACAGAAACAGTAAACAATAATGCATAAAGGTAATATACAGGGTTAACTCTGACTAAATGCAAATATTTTAAGAGGGGATAGAAAAAAATAAGAATTAACAGAATTTCCTTTCACAAAATTTCCAAACTTATTTATAAAGCGAAAAAAAAAATTTCGATATTATATTAAATCCTTATTTAACGCGGCCAATGCGAGAATCAGAGTATGCAACCAGCAAGCAACCGTCATGCAACAGTCGGCCACAGTCGGCAGTCGGTCCAGTCGAGTCGGTTCGCTGTCATGTTATAATTTACTTCCTGTGTTTACGTTGTAGTTTCGTGTTCTTCTTCAGTTTTTAGTGACTTATTTTAATTTTAAACGTTTTATAGTTAATAAATAAAGGAATATGTGTCGGGTACAGATATTTTCCGACAATATAGTTCGCCGGTTTGTTTTTCTAGGTTATGGGACAAGACGCCGCGGGTGTTAAACGTTTTCTGTTATCTATTAGAACCTACCTTCTCATCAGTTTCTTCGATTTTGTTATAATTGTATCTAACAGGCATTGTATCTAACTGTACTTACGGGAAGTGTGTTTATCGGTAGTGAGTGAAAATGTAGACTCACCAGTTTGTAACCAAATAATGAAAAACGAATGCAAAATACTGGAGCTAACTGGATTAACTGTTACCTACCTATCAGGTATTATTACTAATAAGAATGTTAATTTTTGTCATTTCTGCATTTAGCAACACAGCAAACGACCACATGGTAGTTGTTGACAGATGTAATGTCAACTATGGATCTAAGCCATAAGCCATCTCAGTCTATACTCATCATAGGGGCCGACTTTCCGTAGGAAAAAAGGGTTTTGCCCCATTTTTTAAATATCGAGCTAAAATTCTGGAATAACTTTTTTATTGTTTTTTAGGGCTCCCTGAGCACGTGGTTAAAATGTTTGTACTTAGTCATAGTTAACCCTGTATAATAGCATAACAAAATACTGATATAGTAATCTAAACACAATTTTGAGACTCTAAAAGTTCAGGAGTGAAGATACAGAATACAGAAGTATGTTTATTTAACACGGAAAAGAGTACCTACTCCTAATGCGTTGGTAAATATTGCACATGGGTATTTATTATAAATATAATAAAATTATTATATTCCTAATAATTTTAATACATTTAATAGGTACACAGTAGTCAAATGTTCATAAAAACTGTGTAAGAACCAACACAGTCCACAACTAGTTGGTTACAACACTAAAATTATATAAAGCAATTCATTACTGATTTAAATTGTATACATATAGTGAAAAAATAGCAAAATAGATTGATAATATAACTCAATTTTGTGTTTGGAATAATACATAGTTTAGAAAGGCTAATTCAAGAATTGGTCAGTGTTACCCTTAAAAGATTTGTTAAGCTAACAAATAACTGGAATATTTTGAGGTTCAAGATAATCTTCTTTGTCCCTTCGAAGATATTGCTTTGCGTTGTCGATTCCCTACTTCCCGAAAAATCAAGACAGACGTACAAGCAAAATTATGCAAAACTTGAAAATTTGTATAAAGGGAAGGAATCAAGAATAGCAGCAATGGAAAGGTTCTTCTGACATATTTCGAATATCTTTCAAAACATAGCAAGCCTTCGTCGCTTTGGATATATTAATCTATGCTACATTCTGTGTACCAATGAAGAAGAATACGGATATTAGTAAGAACGTCCATTTAATTGGGTGTCTAAAAAGAAAATCGGAAGGGTTTCGGTCAAAAAGATCTAAGATTTTAACAAAAGATAGAACTCAAAGGCAATACATTCATATTACTATCCCGTTTACGAAAACAAACATATGATATTTTTTTTATCATAAACGGAAACACTGAAGAAGATTAAATATGATCGAAATCTTTCGAAGATATATTGCGATAAGGTCAAGCATCACAGTTGATACCCGATTTTTCGTGGGGTAGAGAAATAGAAAATGCATCAAGCAGCCAGTAGGCATTAATACTCGTACTTTTGGGAAAATGCCATGTAATGCCGGGTCCAGCCCAAGCAAAGCAACGACAAGACAAAGACATTCGTGTTTGGCGACAAATCCGATACATTTCTGCAACATTTTTGTCTTATTTTGGTTTTGTTTCCAAATTCGCAGACAGTTGGAAGGCCTGTCTCGAGTCCATAAAAGGGTCTCTGTTTTGTCTGCATATTGTACGACAAGTTGTTGGCGCAGTGTGGATGGTGTGCGCTGACAAATGTAGGAGACCAATGAGTCAGTGGAAAATCACACATATTTAGTTCTGTTACGTTGTTGTAGTATGTCTTTTGACAACTGCAGAACCAAGGCATATTAGATTCTCAAAATCTTCGGTGGACATTCTTAAAAAATTCTTAAAGCTTGAACGAATCTCACAACTTAGTCCAATATCATTCCCACGTAACTGACCTAACAATTTATTTATGGAATAACTTTCTCACCTTTTTAAGCTTGGTCTCATCCAAAAATATTTGCGTTTCATTTTTCCATCATTGGATGAAGAGCAGCGAAAGATATAACAACTGGCGGCTAGCAATAAATCTTCATTTCTTTAATTTTCTTCCTGGTGGAAACATCACATGACTAAACAACTGATTCGCATCAACTGAATTTTGTTGGACATTTGTCCTTGTGGTGTGGACAGTTTGTCTCAATTTTGTCTTGTCTGAATACTAAAATGTTGTGGCAATTTTGTCGTGTTTCTGTCTCAAAATCGTGTTCACTTATTGTCTTCCTGGTCTGGACCCGGCATAATATAGCACTGTTCCTGGGTCTTCCAAATCCTCAACAATACACTCGATATTGTTCTCGTAGATCAGCGTTGTTGCTTGCAGATTAAGGAGTCGATTTATTAACGGTTGAAGACATGATGGTTGGCCCTCTAACACAGTGAGAGAAAGCTATACAAAAGATTCCAAAGAAAATAAGAAGAAAGTGAGCTCTAACATTTTGGGTAAAGTTTCAGACATTGATGGCCCTTCAACAAGTAAGCACTCGATAAATAAACTTACTTTCTAAAAATACAGCCCACTTATCATCTGCTGGAACTAATTTAACAAATTGGTCAGAAGTTGGAATTAATGTTTAAAATATTTTATAGTTAATAATAACAAGTAAAAGTGGTGACTAATTTTGTTGTTTATTTTTTATTTTTGCGTGTTATTATGAATGCATAATGGCACGAGGATGCCAAACGTGTCATAATGAGACCATCCTAAATTAAAAATATTTCCAGAACTTGCCCCAGTAACCCTGTCCTGATCCAACCAAAACAACTTTAAGTGATTGGCTCGTCATCATGTCCTGGACCACAGTAATTTAAATATCTTGAAACCCATTCCCAACAAACTTCTCAAATGGAACCATTAAACGAAAATAAATATATACAATAAAATTTCAACGACGTCTCCACCGGAATCGATCTCAGCTAGAAATCCTCACAATTAGCTCTTATCTCCGAAAATATTCTGTTAATTACACCCGCTATCTCTCAAACAACCAATTTAAAAACGATAAGGCCTCTTAAGGGGGATCACTTAACTTTTTGTACAAAACTCGTGCCAAAGCAGCATTTCTCCCGGCCGTAAATATAATATAAAGTTCTCGATAGGCTACCGAAAATCGGGTCGTATTATCTTTAATTAATAAAGCCATCTTGATAGCCGAATATTCGACGTTTAAATGTAAGGAGTCAGAAGGAGCGCGTACCAGGTATATTTTATATTGCTGCGTAATGATGTGGGCGAAGGGTTTTGACTGCCTGAATTCGGTGGGCTTCCGAAATTGTGTACTATATTAAGATGACGAAATTGTAGAAAATGACGTCATAAATAAATCCCAAGTTGTTATTCTGATAAAATAATTTTATGTAATCCCTGCTCGTAAATACAGGGTGTTTGGAATATGAGTTCCTTCATTTTGCTGATGCAATAAATTGACCCAAACAATAGTTATTTGTTTCACTACGCAGAAAATCATAAGATTTAACGCCACGCATGGTGTTTCGTAGACAACGCGTAGCCGGCATTAAATCTGCTTTTCTGCCTATTGAAACATATATTTTTTCAAATTTTTCCCAATTTCACGCAAAATCGTCGTTTTTATATTTATTAATTGCGTTTCATTATCAATATGTAGCAGGTTTTTCTTTGATCTATCACGCGCCTTCGACTGCTTGAATTTTGACTTCATTGAAAGTAAACTATTTCATTTGGGCTTTAGAGCCATATTTTGAAATGGCTGATGAGCTTCCTGAGGACAGGTCTATGTCTGTAAAAGTTGGAAATGTAACATCCGACTGTCATGGGCTAAATTCTGGTGTGCCCCAGGGATATGTCCTGGGGCCACTAATATTTTTATTGTTCATTAACGATTTACCTCAATGCATAAAATCTGACATGCTAACAATTTTTGCTGATGATACTTCTTTGTTGGTCTCAGGACATACTTACGAGCAGCTAGTGTCCTCATCGGAAAGTATATTGCAGTTTTATCTAGATTGGTGTAGGTCAAATGGCTTAATACTTAACATGGATAAAACTAATTGTATATACTTTCAAAATCACGGTGTCAATAAAACTCTAACTCTTTGTTTAAATGATTTTATATTAAGTTCGACTGATTGTACAAATTTTCTTGGAATTACAGTCGACCAAAACTTGGCATGGTCAACTCATATTGACATATTAAGCAAGAAACTTAATAAATTGTACTATGCTATTTCGCGAATTAGGATTCTTTGCCACTTTCTGCCATTCTTAGTGTATATTATAGCCTAGTATACAGTCGTCTAAGCTACAACGTGGTGTTGTGGTGTTCTTCGGTAACGCTTATGAAAGTCAAAGAATCTTTATTGCCCAAAAGCGAATACGCAAAATTTTTATGATCTCGGCCAGGGAATCATGTAGACCCTATTTCATTAACTATAAGTTGTTCACTTTTCCATGTATCTATATATATAAAACTCTATTGTACATAAGAACACACTTACATGATGTAGTTACAAATGGCAGTTACCATGATTACCCTACCAGACATAGTGAAATGTTATGTATTCCCAACCATAAGACTAAGAGATTTGAGAAGGCTCCATTGTATATGGGAATAAAGCTTTATAATCACTTACCACAGCATTATAAATCAATGAATGACAATGTTTTTAAAATTAATATAAAAAGATTTCTTTTAGAAAAAGCCTACTATGCTGTGAGTGATTATTTCTCAAACACTCTAGCATAAAGTACGATTGTTTATTCTTCAATTTATAGTCTTTGTGGACTCAGTTTGTGTAATTGTTGTATTATTGACTTGTCCTATACATGTAAAATGTCCAAAGGATTAATAAAGATTTATTTATTTATTTATTTATTTATCAATATTCAAATTTGGCTTTTCGTTACAATGTTTACCGCTGATGACGTTTGTTGAATTGTTTGTGATTACTTTAATGCTATTGTCAATTTTAAAAAATTGTCATGTAGCTGTTCGAAATGGATGTAATTGAAAGTGTCGAAGAGTTATTATCATTAACACACACCACCAGAGACCTGGCTCGAAATATGGAATTGAATCTATTACCGGATGTCAAGAGCGTTTGCGATTTAAACACTTATTTTATAAGTATCGCATTTATTATTACATGTGTGTTCCTTTAGTCGGTATTGTACATAGATAATTTCGTAATGCCTGCCACATTTAGTCATCGAGAATATGCTGATTTTATTTATGGGTATTGTAACGGTAGCGCTAATCGTGCAGTTAATGAATATCGACGTCGCTTCCTAAACAAACAAGTGCCAGATAGAAATGTATTTTAGAAAGTCTTCAACAATGCACGTAAAGCTGGAATGTTTCCCAGTGTGAGAATTGCATCTTAGAGGCAAGTTGGTCCTGGTCTAGCAATGGAAGAACAAATTCTAAATATGGTAGAACGTAACCCGGGTTTAAATACAAGGCGCTTTGCAATCCGTCTTCAAATTAATCAAACTACGACATGGGAAGCCATTCACAAAAATGGTTTAAAACCTGTTCATATTCAGCGCGTCCAGAATCTTCAGGACGATGATAATGATTTGCGGTTGCATTTCTGCAATTCGATAAACCCAAACCATACACCTTACAAATACATTTTGTTCACTGATGAGGTTCATTCGTGATGGAGTTAAGAAAATAATATGCCAGATCTACTGGGCGATGTTCCATTGGGTATTAGGCAAAACATGTACTATCAGCATGATGGTGCGCTTGCCCATTATAGTCGTGTTGTGATTAATCATCTTAGCAATCGCTTTCCACAACGCAGGATTGACCAAGGTGCTTCCAAAATTGGTCACCAAAATCACCAGATTTGAATTCCCTTGATTACTGCCTCTGGAGATGGTTTAAATTATTAGTATGTGCAACAAAAGTGAACACAAGAGACGCTCTATTCGATCGAATTGTCAATTTTGCAGCACTCGTAAGAGAATATCACCGTGCACTTCAACTAGTTACCCGTGCAATGCACGAACGATCTGACGGTATATTTGAAAATTGAATTCATTAATTTCGGTTTATTAAATCTTTAATCAATGTTTTAATTTATAATACCTACAGAATAATCACTTTTCTCTACTGATGCATTACAATAATTAACTAGGTTAAAAATATTGCCAGTGCTATCTCAGTAACCGTTGATATTCAACCATATGTTTATTACGCTTTTTGTTCACTTATGCCCTCTGAACACCTCTTTCGAATATGGGGTTCCCCCAAACACCCTGTATACCTTAAATTGATAAAATACTGTCACATGCACACACATGTATACAATATACTCGAATAATACTTAGCTCTTTCACCCTGTATATTTGAATAGATTATCCATAGTTAAGCTTACTCGGCAGTTATATTAATTTGGAAAAACCGCCCATTCGCCTATAGTCTTAATTCGTAACGGGTCCCGGCTCTGCCATTTATTTGTGTCCTAACGAACGGATTTATTAAGCGAGTTATTTTTGCCCGCCCCGGGCTACATAAAGAGATGAAATATAAAACGACCATCCTCCTATATGCATATCGTAAGTCAAGACACCCGCATAAAGCTCACAATAAGGTACGTGACGGCCGGTGAGTCTTATGTAGGCCGATTAAAAAAAATAATTATTGTTCGGAATGTTCGCGTGATAGAAGACTTATCGGCCTCGGAGTCTATCAACATAAAGTAACGTCCGAGTAACGAAGAAACCTAGTAACAAGTCTCATGTTTCGAGTTACATCACATAATTTTATGTGGTAATTAACAACTTAGGTTATGATGAGAGGAAAGCTTGCGGACATCACAAAGTGCTTTTCATCATACAACGCCGAGCAGGGGCGTGCTCGGCCGGACTGTCTGCGACTTAACGAAATACAATGAAAGTATATTATTACTAATAATGTCTAGGTTTGTTTCCATCAGACGTAAATGGCGATGTTACAATCTGACATTTTTGATGGCGGGTGGAAATATTGCGATAAAAATACTTTTGCATTTTGTATATTAAAAACGTTCATATATTTGATCTTATTTAAATTAAACATTGTTATTATTACTCATAGCTTTATAGATATTTTAGAAATTTGGTTTGTAGCTGGTAGCTAGTTTATCAACCTCTTTGTATATTTTTGTAACATTCAGATATGCTGTTGCCGACTGAGGCCACTACTAGTGTCTAATGACATTCCCACACTGATCTAGTCATTATCTTATGATTACATAAGATCAGTGATTGTTCTCCCTTAAATATATTGCCACTGCCTATCTCCATCACTTCCTCGGTCTGTCTCTTCTCTTGTTGTAGTTAGGTTTACTCCCTACATTTTTCTTAACTGTCCTTTTATCTTCCATACGCTCTAGATGCCCTAGCCACTGCACTGGCTTTTATTACTTCATCTATTTCTGATGCGTGGTACATAACATATATTTCCTCATTATTTCTCCTTACATAGCCGTCTTCTTTTCACCTAGAATTCTTCTTAAGATCTTCCTGCCCATCCTAACAAATTTTTCTTAACTTCTTATTGAGGATCTAGGTTCCACTGCCATGCATCGTTGTCGGCCTCAAAATTGTTTTGTACATTCTAAATTTTATCTCTCTGGACTTTTGATTTTATTAAGTTGTTGACTGCTGCCGTTTGCTTTAATTATTCTTCTATTAATTTCTTGCCCCTCATCACACATCACATCACACTTATCAGCGCCTCCAAATACACATATTTTTTAACTTCTTAAATCCTCTCCTGCGTACTTAATGTTCTCTGCCGTTACTCCGTTTTCCCTGAACTTGATCCATCTGCGAAGACATTAATTACATTCTCACTGGCAGTCTCCTCCTTTTTTTGTATAACCAATAGTTTACCTGATAAATGCTAAAAACAATTTAACCCCCCTTTCCAGGATGGGGGCCGAAGTTGGAGGGTTGTGACCCCACCAACTTCAATTTAAGCTTTCACCCCCCCCCCCAACATCTAAACAATAAAATTGCGTCCTAACTTTTCAATGGACTATAAATACTTGAAATCCATATTTTTTAGCGGCAATTCAATAGGTAGTGACTTTGGGACGTATTTTTGTATGAATTTTGTTGCTACTAATATTCGAAATGAAAAATATCTCACAGAACAAACACCAAAAATATTATTTGACGTAAGCATTTTTGTTTGTTAGATAATATTTTTGTTTGGGTTGTTCCTTAAACTTTTTTGAGAGCTATTAATTACTGTTCTAGTTAGACAACTTAATTATCGAGTTGGTTATACATTCCCTTGATTTAAAACTTATTTGTGTTTATAAGTGACAGTAATAACACACCTTGAGATCATAATTAGAAAGCAACCAACTCATTGGAGATACATATCCATAACTCACTTTTTCTTCTAGCATTTTGCTTGCTGTATAATTTAATACAACAATTATACAGGGTGATTAGTAACGAATTTGCTAACCTCCTCTGATGAAATCAAGGCGATTTAAATCAACTTATCTTAATACAATTTTGTTTCCTTAAGAAGTTATAGGCTTGAGAAAGTATTTTTGTTATGTATCATTTCCTTACGATATTTATTTTTTGGATAATCGTACGCAAATTTTGGAAAAGACGTTTTTTTGTGTGATAAATACGAATATCTGATTGATTTTTGCTTTAAATGTACAAGGTGTTTTGAGCACCCCTGTGCTGGGTGCTGATATATTATTCCATTCAGATTTTTTTAAGGATATACAAGTCTAGGAAAATTATTAGCAATTTTGAAACAACCTTCGCTTAGTTTTAAAAGAGATGTACCTGTTACATGTCACTAAAATGTACAATTTTACAGAAAACTTTGTTTGACGTATTTGTTAAGCTTGGAAATCAGTTCTAACAAATCATTAAGTAATTCAAAAGTTATTACAGTCAGCAATGTTGTTCTTATAACAACTGGAAACGATAACATAAAGTACACCATAGAACAACATGAAGGAAATACAACATTTAAAAATAATAAAATACAAAAAATAACCACTTTAACATAAACGAAATAGCAAATAAAATGTTTATTTTAAATTCGTTTTTGAAATAACCACCAGGAATCTAGAGATACCGACAACGGGTCTGTCCCTCACAGAACTTAGCCTGAGAACAACAAGGGCAGGTCAAATAATCCCAGCTATAACTAGGGATGTGCACTTTAATTCTGTTACTGGAGCTACCAGTTACCGAGGTCACGCCATAACAACTTGGAGGATGACTATACAGAGTGTTTCAGTTTGATATGTCACAAATACGTGAGCATATTTTGCATTTCACTTTTAAAAGGTGCAAACGTTGACTCCAGCAGATTTTCCATCTCGACAACAATTTTGTCGCTGGCTGCTGAACCGTTGTGCAGAAGAGCCTAACTTTGTAGCACACATATTATTTACTAATGAAGCCAGTTTTGCAAGAGATGGCATAATGAACTCGCACAACATGCATTACTGTGCTGACGAGAACCCTAATTGGACTGTCGCTGGTGCGCATCAACAGCAGCTCTCGCTAAATATCTGGTGTGGTATTATTGACGATATTTTAATCGGGCCACATGTTTTGCCAAACCGTTTACCGGCCAATCCTATAGGCATTTTTTAGATGAAATCCTACCAGAATTGTTGGAAGAGGTTCCACTTGCAGCAAGAGTATTGTTCTAGTTTAAGCAGGACGGGGCACCTGCCCACTTCAGTTTAGCTGCCAGGAATTATTTGCAGAACAGCAGTTCGAATATCACAATTTTGCTCTACAATAAACATTTCAATTTGTGGCCAAACTATGAGAGACACAAACAAAATGAAACAGACTATTTTTATTAGAAATCAATTGTAAAATTATAAAATGGTCACTCTTTTTAATTTAACCAGTGGCGTCACATATTTCTTTTGCCCAAAGTGACAGACTCACCCTGTAACTACGCCACTGCTTAATTTTAAAGACCCATATTTTGGCAGCAAATGCAATATCCTCGGCTTACACAGTACCCCAAATTTGATAACAATATCTTAATCCGTTTAAAAGTTATGAAAGAACATTTTAATTTATAGAAAAAATTCAAGTCCCTGTATCTTCATAACGAAGGAAGTTAGAACAAAAGTTTACCAGACTTTTATTCTTATTTTTATTCCCAAAATATTCTCACGTGTTTTGACATATCAAACTGAAACACCGTGTATATCAAATAAATATTTTATCCACACATTCCATTCCAACAACTCTTGTAGCATTATTGTCATCATTTATATGATAACACCTACCGAAGTTAGTGAAGAATTTGCACAAGTTACGGATATCTCTTCTTGTAAAGAACAGCTACGTTTTCCTTGAATTTTCCTTGCAATTTCAAGTTTGGTTTTATTGAGTACGAATATTGTTTTACTAAATTCCAAAAATTCTGACTCCAAAAATATAATTCTGATTGAACTGATTACGGAGAAAACGTTGTACTGCATTCGTGTTTTAGTTGCCTAGTTATCCCCTTAAGAATACTAAACGCTTGCGTGGATAAAAAGCTGCTTAAAACACAAATTCACAATAAATAACTATTGCTACATTTCTTTTTCACTATTTATCATTATTTGTTCTCAGATAAATATCTTTTTCCACGGTCGGGAGTAGAAATCAGTTTCTATGACATCAAAATTAAAACAGAAGTAGTCGATTATTCCCAAGGGAGTATAATGCTCCCAAGGGAGTTTACATTATGGAGAACGTTTTTCATGCAAAAAAAGATAACATTGAAATTATTTTTTAACATTTAAATTAAATGTTACATTTGTACAATTTTAAAAATTAGTATTAGAAGGAATATTACTTTCCCTTACATTTATAGTTTTGTGATTGCGCTAGTAGTGGTACCTACTAAACCTGACTAGCAATTTTGGTCTTATTTTCAATGGAGTTCTCGACATAACCCTCAGCGGCTGTCGTTGATTTCCAACCAGCATGACGCTTTATTGTCGTGATATCCACACCAGCATCTGCCAGTAATGTCGCTGAAGATCTTCGTAAGCAGTAACCAGTATAACATGCAGCATCAGGTAATTTTAAATACGAAGCTACTACACTCTTTTTCCATGGTATTCTTACCAACTGGCTGCGAACTACATTTTCCTGCTTTGTAGTACGAAAAAGGCGCTTATGCATGACGTGGGTAGGACGAATGGACAGGTATTTTCGAAACAATTAAATCATTTTTCCCACATCGTTAACCATAAAGGTTGGTGTAATCTTTGTCTTAGTGTTTGTAATTTGTACAATCAAGGAAGAGCCTAAATCCTCAATATCATATACAGTTAATTTGACTAGTTCATCAATTCGACAAGCTCCAGCAACCCCAGAATTAATCCAACCTATAAAAAATCAAAATACTAAATAATTGAAATACCTAACAATAAAAGTAATCTTACCTTAATCATTAAGAATTCTTTGTCATCTGCACTTGATAGAAAACGGTCGATTTCACCCTTTGTCAATATTTTCGCTTGATATCCGTCACCGGTTCTTTTCAAAAATGCGATCAGGGGAATTTGCTTATATTTATATTGTCGTAAATTATCAAGCATGATTTAACCATAGAATATTGCGCCCATAGTGTGGAAAACTTGTAATTCTTTGTATTTTCACTGAAGTATGCCAACAAAACATTCTCTTGAACATTTTTCTCGGCGCACCACTTTTTGAACCGATTGCAGGCTATATCGTATAAAGATCTTGACTTCGTAGGCAGCAAATTGCTTATTGCAATATTTGCAACCTCCACAATCTCTCCCGACTCATAATTATTCATTGTGCACTAAACAAACTTTAAACTAAACCAAACTAGCACCTTAATTTAACAATTCTTTTTCTTTGTTTATTTTGTAGTTATGACAATAACTCAACGACTACTAAATAAATGCTCAAATCCGAATACAATAATTCTGGTGCTACTTACTTCATAATGACAAAATATGTGGTTTTAAGTTAATGAGACCGTGGAAAATATAGTATATACCATTCGGGAGAGATGCTAAATAACGCATTTCTCTCCCTTATAGTATAATGTACTATTATAATTCATTATTGAAGCTTATGCTAAAATTATGTATAAACCACCACTTTTAATATTTTGGTTTCTGATAATATATTATTATTTGTAACGAAATAAATTTTTTAGCTCTCAAATTAAGTCGAAATTTCTGCATTTTGCTCCGCTGATACGCCCACATTAAAACAATTTATGCTTTTAAAAATAAATTTTCTACATTTTTTAAAAGTGTGTTTGATTTATTGTTCCGCGCTTTGCAATAGAGGCCACAAACAAAAATATTTTATCTCCATCATCCAAATTTTAAGCATGAATGTGTTCTTCTACAAGTGTCTTAAGTCATCCACATAATTTATAAGTGTGTGTTATAGTAACACCACAATTTATTGCTTTGTTTCTTATTTACAAAAAACTCTTTTGTGTTAGATCAAAGATTACCATACATCATATTTTTTATACCAGCACCGTATAAGATCCAACTTGTCAGCCGTGCACTGATTCATTAGAAGACGTCCTCTTTGTATTCAAAGTAAAATATCTAAAAATGGGTTTGCCGCAGTATTTTAAGTACCACGGATATGCCTGCGTGCCCCCACAGAACCATTTTCGTACTCTATTCAATCTGAAAGATGTATTGTTAATCCCTCTCGAAAAATAATTGTTTGACGGCAAATTATATTCCTAAAGAACCCACGGCTATTATGAGCTGGAACAAAATAAACAAATCTATCAAAAATAGTGTAGTGATTGAAATTGTCTTACACATCTTTATATCATCTCAT
The DNA here is from genome assembly GCA_025584915.1 of Monochamus saltuarius. Classification (NCBI taxonomy): domain Eukaryota; kingdom Metazoa; phylum Arthropoda; class Insecta; order Coleoptera; family Cerambycidae; genus Monochamus; species Monochamus saltuarius. The sequence goes on from CM046728.1 coordinate 9,606,476, forward strand.
ACTTCAAATATTATTATCCCCGAACAGCACGGGCTTATTCGAGGCCCGTTTCACAATAATTTATAATTTATTGTGTAAAGCTATAGCTATTTGTATACCAAGGGAGCAAAGTGCATAATTTCCCCCCGCGGATCCATGGGAGGAAATGCCACTTAGCTCCTGTGTAATACATATGATTTTTTCTACGACCATTCACAGTGTTTTACATTAGTTTTACATATATTTTATTACATTTTTCTATGCATGGCAATCTAACAACCAAATATGTAAAAATGTCGTAATAGGTATTTAGATAAGTAAATATTGTTAAAGATCAAAGTACATGGAACGTTGCTAAGGTTGCTTCTTGTTTACAAAGTAAACAAACTTCCCAAAAGTTTAGAATAATGTATTTTGAATGTGAAGATAAAGTTGCTCAAGATATTCTGGAAGAAGCAAACGTGGCTTCGTTAAATCTATTACATTACCGTTAAAGTTTCGTGAAAAATATGAAAAAGAGTATCAGCTATTTAAATGTAGAATGGAGACTAGACAAATAATTTTGGTGGTGCAAATACCTGACTCAAAAACTAATATCAAAAGGACATTTACAATAACAAATGAGATTGTAAGCGGAGTATCTGTCTTGGATATGTATAGAAAATATATGGACTGTAGTCCCCTAAAACATGTTATTCTAGATTTTTTGTAAATTATGCTAAATGGAAATGTACAAACCAGGTAATTGGCAAAAACACAATTGCCAAAATTCCATACAGAATAGCAATATTTTTAAATTTGGATGATTCGAAAGGCTATACTGGACACAGTTTCCGCCGTACTTCAGCTACGTTATTAGTCAATGCTGGAAGTGATATTCTCACTCTAAAAAGATATGGGGGATGGCGAGCATACGCAGTAGTAGAAGGGTACTTAGATGATTGTATTTCTAAATAATGTAAGGTAGCCACTCAAATAATTACGGGAGAATGTACTATTTCAAGTACCAAAAGACGTTGTCTTATTTTTGAAAATTTTGTTTCTACCACAAGTCTTGTTTTCAATTTTTATAAATAAAAGTAAGTGATAAAAAATCTGTTTGAAAAAAAGCATTATTATACATTTTTAGGAAGTTTGTGTATCAATAAAAAGGTATATACACTACTCTTACAGCCATTTGAAGTTTCTACTTCTTTTCCTCCCGAGGGAGCTAAAGTATTTTCCTCCCGAGGGAGGAAAAGTACTACTTTCCGTCCTGAAATGAGAAAGTAAAATAGTATTTTCCATGTAGGCAGTAGAAAAAATACATTTCTGCAGTTCTTGATGTTGTGAGTCAAGTCGATGTTATCTACACGAACTTCTCTAAAGCGTTTGACAGACTCGATCATTTTAAGTTGCTAAACTTAACAAAATAGGTGTCTGTATTGCTTTACTAAAATTATTTCAGTCATACCGTAATAATCCGACGCGTTTCTTCAAATATCAGGTGTTCCTCAAGGGTCTATCTTGGACCTCTTTTATTTGATATTTTTATTGGGCTTTTTATTCTGAATTCTTTACAGGTTGCAACGATCATAGGATCGCAGGTGCTTGTCGATGCAATGAATTAACCTTTTTGGATATCACCCATATACAAGACAAAGACTCATATACGAAAACATATTTCAAGAAGTTCCATGATCATGGAAGAAGTTTTTTCAGTCAATGCTTTAGAAATGTATTGAAAATACATCAGTCTGATTATTTTCTTGAGATATGTGGCTAGAAAATGTACCACGCAACATGTAGCCATCAACACAATTTCAAAAACGTTATCGAAAGTGACTGCATTTCTTGTTCTCCCTGATCCAGAAAGTTTTACCGGACATTAAATGAGGCGTTCTTCGGCAACATTACTGGTCAATGCTGGGGGTGATAATACCACTGTGAAGCGAAAATTTATATTGAAGATACACTGTCCAGCAAGATGGCAATTGCTGAAAATATCCAGTTTTTATCTGGTGAAGTTGTGGGCCTGTCCAGTCCTTCAGAAGCTCCTAATCGATTGAATTTAAATAATCCCGGTCAAAATGACAAGATCGTTCATAAGATAAATGTTAATGTAATAATTCTAAATAAAATACTATAAAATCGAAGTGCGGCATCATGAATTCTAATTCACTAGTGTATTAAAATGCCTTTAAGTCGTGGATAAATAAATAAAACGCTGTCTAAAACACTGTTACAATAAACAACTATTTATGCCAATTAAGTTAGTTGAATTAATGCCTAAAATTCGAATACATAATAACACAGCAGCCACACACAAAAAAAGTTCTGTGCCCGAGCTCTGACCTATGGTTCCCCATCTTCGTGCCATTGATGGGTCCAAACATGAATTAGTTGTTGACGTATGAAGTATTGTAGCTCCTTTCTTTCTCTTTTTAAATTTTTTAATTTTTTTTCATTTTTTTAAATTTCTTTTGTCTATTCACTGTACAATGCTATATAAAGACAATCCTCTTAAATCAATTCGATCCTGAATACGGTGAAATCATATGATTTTTTCTGGCAATTTGAAATTTTTTAGAACCAATTTTCTGCCAATTCGTGGCCAAGTGACAATTGGGATGTGCGAGGTCCTATCCAACAACTGATTCATGTTTGGCATGGAGATAAAGCTTATTTCCAGGTAATGGCCAAATTTTGGTCATTTTTTGACCGTAGCGCGCAAATATGGAACGTCTGGGCTATACCGACCCTGGGATCGGTTTCGGGAGCCAAAAATACATGGGGAACCATAGGTCGGAGCTCGGTCACAGAACTTTTTTTTCGTGTGCCTGTGTAATGATCAAAATGTTCAATTTAAGAGAGCCATAATACCTATTCTTATCTCAGAAGTATTAACGGTATAAAAGTTTCCTCAGATGAACGGATCACCCTGTACACACATAACTAAACGTGTCAGACTGTAATAATAGTCTAGCAGGCATTAGTATGTCATTAATAAACTGGGCGTTGCGTACCTTCGGTCCATAAGTCAGGTGCAATTTATTTGCCGCTTGAAATATGAAATATGTAGACGTCAAGCAGTTCTCCGCGGACGTACGCCCCTGAGTCCGACGAGATCCATTATGTGCAAGAACTGGATGCCCCAGGGCGGAGGTTACATCCGTTCACGTGCTATCATTGACGTGCCAACATTTTTAATTAAATAATAATAACGATAATTTCTGCGAAACGCCGCTCCGTATCATTCGTTTAACGTGAATGATGGGAAAGTCTCGCATATCAATTTTTACTTCAGTTTCGAATTGCTTTAGTAAAGGGTGGAATAAAATTGATAATGTAAATAATTTAAGTATTAAACATAACTGGAACCGAAAATGCAGTATTTTTAAATAGTGAATTATTTATCTAGGTCGCAATTGAGTAGTGTTAAACGCAGTTTGCGAACGAAATACATTTAATATTTTATACACGGCCAGCGGCCGCGCGTTAAATTGCATTTTATAGTAAAATAAGGGCGATAAGTGTCACTTTAACGCCCGAGGGCGTTAATTACCGTAGTTACTATAATGCACTAAATATTCACTCTTCTTTAACTAATGGTATGGGGTCTATTTTAATTGAAGCGTTTAGTGTTTCACGTTTTCATATGCATTTTATAGTAAAATAAGGGCGATACGTGTCACTTTAACGCCCGTGGTATTTAATTACCGGATTTACTATAATGCACTAAATATTCACTATTCTTTAACTATGTGTATGGGGTCTATTTTAATTGAAGCGTTTAGTGTTTCTCGTTTTAAATTGCATTTTATAGTAAAATAAGGGCGATAAGTGTCACTTTAACGCCCGAGGGCGTTAATTACCGTAGTTACTATAATGCACTAAATATTCACTCTTCTTTAACTAATGGTATGGGGTCTATTTTAATTGAAGCGTTTAGTGTTTCACGTTTTCAATTGCATTTTATAGTAAAATAAGGGCGATAAGTGTCACTTTAACGCCCGAGGGCGTTAATTACTGTAGTTACTATAATGCACTAAATATTAACTATTCTTTATCTAATGGTATGGGGTCTATTTTAATTGAAGCGTTTATTGTTTCACGTTTTCAATTGCATTTTATAGTAAAATAAGGGCGATAAGTGTCAGTTTAACGCCCGAGGGCGTTAATTACCGTAGTTACTATAATGCACTAAATATTCACTCCTCTTTATCTAATGGTATGGGGTCTATTTTAATTGAAGCGTTTAGTGTTTCACGTTTTCAATTGCATTTTATAGTAAAATAAGGGCGATAAGTGTCACTTTAACGCCCGAGGGCGTTAATTACCGTAGTTACTATAATGCACTAAATATTCACTATTCTTTAACTAATGGTATGGGGTCTATTTTAATTGAAGCGTTTAGTGTTTCACGTTTTCAAATGCATTTTATAGTAAAATAATGGCGATAAGTGTCACTTTAACGCCCGAGGGCGTTAATTACCGTAGTTACTATAATGCACTAAATATTCACTCTTCTTTAACTAATGGTATGGGGTCTATTTTAATTGAAGCGTTTAGTGTTTCACGTTTTCAATTGCATTTTATAGTAAAATAAGGGCGATAAGTGTCACTTTAACGCCCGAGGGCGTTAATTACCGTAGTTACTATAATGCTCTAAATATTCACTCTTTTATCTAATGGTATGGGGTCTATTTTAATTGAAGCGTTTAGTGTTTCACGTTTTCAAATGCATTTTATAGTAAAATAAGGGCGATAAGTGTCACTTTAACGCCCGTGGGCGTTAATTACCGTAGTTACTATAATGCACTAAATATTCACTCTTCTTTAACTAATGGTATGGGGTCTATTTTAATTGAAGCGTTTAGGGTTTCACGTTTTCAATTGCATTTTATAGTAAAATAAGGGCGATAAGTTTCACTTTAACGCCCGAGGGCGTTAATTACCGTAGTTACTATAATGCACTAAATATTCACTCTTCTTTAACTAATGGTATGGGGTCTATTTTAATTGAAGCGTTTAGTGTTTCACGTTTTCAATTGCATTTTATAGTAAAATAAGGGCGATAATTTTCACTTTAACGCCCGAGGGCGTTAATTACCGTAGTTACTATAATGCACTAAATATTCACTATTCTTTATCTAATGGTATGGTGTCTATTTTAATTGAAGCGTTTATTGTTTCAAGTTTTCAATTGCATTTTATAGTAAAATAAGGGCGATAAGTGTCAATTTAACGCCCGAGGGCGTTAATTACCGTAGTTACTATAATGCACTAAATATTCACTCTTCTTTAACTAATGGTATGGGGTCTATTTTAATTGAAGCGTTTAGTGTTTCACGTTTTCAATTGCATTTTATAGTAAAATAAGGGCGATAAGTGTCACTTTAACGCCCGAGGGCGTTAATTACCGTAGTTACTATAATGCACTAAATATTCACTCTTCTTTATCTAATGGTATGGGGTCTATTTTAATTGAAGCGTTTAGTGTTTCACGTTTTCAATTGCATTTTATAGTAAAATAAGGGCGATAAGTGTCACTTTAACGCCCGAGGGCGTTAATTACCGGAGTTACTATAATGCACTAAATATTCACTATTCTTTAACTAATGGTATGGGGTCTATTTTAATTGAAGCGTTTAGTGTTTCACGTTTTCAAACGAACACCATAAAATCATCATAAATTTAGTTGTAAAGTTTTTCTGATTTTCCCAATAGGCTTTCTTTCGCTTCGTTGAAACACTTATTTCCACAAATACAAATATGATGTATATCAAATTATGCAGATTTCAACAGTGGCCAAATAAATGAACAAATAAATTCCGTGGTGTCATCGACAAGTAAAATTAGTAACAAATGTTGTTTGAATTAAACAAAATTATCAAAAATCAACGGGAACAGCGAAATACAGCTCTCAAGTCAAAAACCATTTGATGGAAAGGTGTCATGAAGTACTTACCTTAAACAATTCGAAGTAGCTGCCTTGGCAAATACCTGGTCAAAAGATGAAAATGCTACATCAGTGCTGGCTGCCCTACGGGGTGAAGCTATGGAGATTTTAAGAAGAGTGCTCTGGAAATGAGGTATGGAGAAGCCATTTATAACACGTTTACCAAGCACAACTAAGAGGCTGAAGACAACGCTTCCAAGAAAATTTGCAGCACCCGCAGAGTTCCAAGAACAGTTAGCAGTGAGTAGTTTCCTCGATGACCTAAGAGACATTGAAATCAGTCAAGCATTAAGGTTAGTCAGACATAAAAATATATCTGACGCTCTAGCTCTTGTGTTGGAAATCGGAACTGCCCAACCAGCATCTAGAGGTCAGGAGTGGTCAAGGTAGGACAATGCGAATTAGGTTTCAGACCGGGGAACAACGATGAGTCCAAAAGAATGTAGAAGAGTTTGTGGAGAGTCTGCGAGATCTATTGGATAACATTCGTAAAGGACGGGACCATGTGCAAGAAACGAAGACCCATCCAATGTTAGAACTGTGGAGCAAAAGAAAATAGATCAAATTAATTCAAGGTCAATTAAAATAAAAAGAAGTTCAATGGATTAAAGAAAAAGAGGAACTGTCGAAAAACTTAAAACATAAAGATCAGTTGCTGCGGAAGTTAAATACCGATAAAACCAAGTTGGAAACCCGACATAAAGAAATCAGCATAGTTACTTTAATAAATGAATTGAAGGAAGAAAGAAAAAAGGATAATTTTTTGTTCCAAATAACTAAATTCCAGAACTCGAATGAATGGGTTAATTGAATTCTTGCTAAAGAACAGAGTGAAAATTCAGACGTCGGTGCTATTTTTCAGTGTGTATAAACTTAAATGGAATGACATTTCTAACAAATCTTCGTCTTTGAAATATAACTGAATGCCAAAGAGAGAATTGATCAAATCGTATTACCCTGAAGAAGAGTGGCGGATGTCCTTGAAGCTCTTCATAGTGGTATTGGTGGAATGTATTTGGGGCAAAATAAGACTTCGAAAGTCAAAGAGGGATTTTATTGACTTGAATGTCGTTCCGATGTGGAAAACTGGGATCGACACTGTAGTATTTGTACGTTAGGTAAAGAAGGTTATACAACGAAGTAATCTGATCGGGACGATCAGTTCTAAGAGGAGGACGGAAGCATGTACCTTTTCAGTTTGTTAATTATGTTTCTGTTTGATTTCAAATTTATAATTTTTGTAATACCTTTATATTGACGTTTCAAAGAACATTCAGCGCTATATTCCATTTGGTTCTAGATACGTTCTCGAGAACCTAGAAAATTCCGAGAACTTTAAAAACATATATAAGCGGATCGGTTTCGCCTCCACAGTTTAGTTTTGACAGAAACGTCAAAAATAAGTTTGAATTGTTTGAAATATTTTTGTTATGATTCAAGTAAAGTTTTGTTTTTCTACGTGGAGTATTTCAAGACTAAGTCAACCTAGAGGATACAATATACTATTTATATTTTCGTAAAATCCAATAGGGGTGAATTTCAGATTACAACTGCTGGACCGCTCTGCTCAATATCGATTTAATTTATTCAAATTGGTTTTAATTTATATCTATTTTAAATTTACAATGTTTCAGTAAATAAATACGAGTAGGTACTTTAAAAAAAATGGCCCAATTTAAATGGCAGATGTCTGAGAAAATATTTTTCAATACGTTGGCGAAGAAATTGGAGACAATAGCAACAGTTCAGTTTATTGGTAATTTTAAATAATTTTAGTATTTAATATTCAACTGACAATCCGAATGGGCACAACGAATGCATGACCGCCGTGATCCACATTGTTTAATAAAAGTTTAGCATAAATAATAGCAGGTGCAGCACCTTGACCCAAACCTCCAGCCCAACATTTCGCAGCCTCAAAATCGGAAGAATTTAAAATAAATTCTCTTTTCTTTTTATCATACGTTGCTACAGTCCTCATCCCTCTAGCATTGCTTCCATGTCCTATCTCTGTCAAACAGTAACAACCAAAGATCTAAAAATACGTCTTTACAATCATTCCGGGTAAGTTTTTCTAATGTTTAGTACAGCGATCCCAAAAATTATAAGAGGTAGAACACTTAAACGGGGAAATATTTGCAAATGTACAATTTCACATTAATAAAAAAAAGTTAGTTTGTATAAGACATTTATTTTTATTTTATAGAAAAAAAATGTAAAAAAATTGGACTTATGAACAATAGTTTCCAATGTGCCGACACGTACTGGGTGTTTAATACCAAAAATGTATTAAAAACAGCAACATATACATGTAATAGCCGACTTTACTCTCAGAACTCAGTTATTATTAAGTACAGCCATAAGTTGTGTATAATACTTTGTGGCTTACCCTTATTCAAATTGAGTTTCATTGTAAGAGTTTAAAACTTTACATTTAACTTTAAACTGACCAATTGGAACACTTAACCAGGATTTTGTATAATCTAGGTATTAGTAACTAACTTTTTAAATTTTATATATATGCAACTGTTTTAGTGAACTTTATTTACTACAAACTAGTTTTAAATTTTCATTTCTATTCAATTTATCTTCCTGTCACATATATTTACCCAAAAAATACATGTTGTTCCTGTCCGTTCAACCGACCTCTACCACATATGAGACATTGACAATCACCTAATACAAAGCCATTCAACTTCCTTTCTCATTTACGTGTCTTTAGTAACTACCTGACAATTGAAAGAGCAAACTAACCTATGTGTATATTTTTTAGGAAGCTATTAACTCGAATATTAACGTGGGATACTCGAAAAAATTCTCAAATATCGCCGTTTTGCTAATTGTTTTATTTTGGACGCTTTCACACTTCTCACTGCAGCGTAATAAAAAATTAGCAGGTCGATGTTATTGTATTTTATTTCGGTACACACAGAATTGCATATAGCTGGAGTTTCGTCATTATTATTAATAAACGAAATAAGCTGTACACCTGTTATACTATTTTGTAATTATTAGCACGTATGGAACGTTCGTTACATGTTTTATTTCATACATGTTTCGAATTTATAATTCGTTAAAAGTCAAGGTTGATGGTTACATTAGATTTCTATATTATATACTATTTAAGGAAACAGTAGATGAAGAATTTAGATCTGAAATAAGTAATATGTATTTATGCAAAATGGATGTTTCTCTTGCAAAAACAGCGGGAGCAAATCATATAACTTTTTTGTCATTAATGTTATGTTCCTGGAATACAGGGAGTTAAAGCAGTAACTTTGAACGCATTTTCTTAATTATACTAAAGGTAAAAATGTCAAAACTTATAAAAGACACAACTAAGTCTGTGTATGTTAATTCTGAATTTACTTCGGTTATTTTTTGTGATCAAAAAGTTGTTCTAGATATCATACACTGAATAGATTAATGTTGACAAAATATTTAAACAGTGGTCCAATATTTGCAAGAATTTGCCATTATTGGTATATTCATGGTTTACCAGTTTTTAAAAGACTATAGGAAACCAATATTAGACCATTATGTTGATAAAAATAACTGTTTGTTTTATTGGTTAGAAAAATTTAATTTACCTTTTTAGTTTATATTTTTTTACTAACTGTCAAATGTTAAAGGCAAAGCCTACTATTGACTTTTTGATTTCTCCCAACAAATACTATTAACATCTTATTTTAATTAATGCAGTTTTCCTTGAAAAAAGTTGTATAAAATTGAAAAAGAGTAAAAAACTGTTTTAGGTTAAAATCTGCTCGGAATATTATCTTTCTTTTTAAATTCTATCAATGAAAAAAAGTTTTGTATAATTTTAGGATTGACTCACCCTCAATAAACAACTTGTTGTCAATTTACTTGAACTTATAGTCAAAGGAGACCAATAATAAACCTAAATCATGTACCAAATTTGTTTATTTCTAGTTAAAGGAATTCAGAGATATTAATTATATTCAAATTATTTGTCTCCATTTGGACGGCCTGTATCTTTGCCTGTGTGCAAACTGTATATGTAAGTATGTTTGTTTAAATTGCAATAATACAATGTTCTTGCTCTCTGCCGTTTTTTATGTGGGACATCCTGTATTGGTTTTAGTTCCTATTGTTGATACTACGGTGGTTATGATGCAAACCGCTTTTCAGACAATGTTGCTCCTCTGACACCTTTCGTAGTATTTCCAAACTTTCCGGTAGTGATCCCGCAAAAGCTTTTCACGGCTGTTATTTAATAAAAATGTATTATTTTAGTTCCACACGCAGCTACAAAAATTGCTTCAGCTTAGAAGTCACTCTGCATAAAGAGGCTATTTAAATTCTATGGGTATTTAAGCGAGAACTCTTCACCATTATAACCAAAAGCGGTTAGCGGAACGTGTTTTGTCCTTATGTGAGAAATCTGTAATGAGAGCACAAAAAACGTTTGCGCTTTGCATCTCTCTAAGGAAATTTGATACACTGTGCTATAACTACGTACAAATAGGCCGAGATGGGAACATATATCATCGGTTTAATAAATAATAAATAATAAAGGCACAGAAAATTGTATGGGCAGGGCAGGCTGGTACAACTATCCATCTTCATACCATATAAGACGCTAGATGTACCATAATTATAATTTTATGCAAATTGGAGTCCCATTTAGACACAAACCTCTGGACTTGTTAAAAGTTCTACATCCGGTATTTATAAAAACAACCTGCTCATTGTTCGTCGTACCCGCTTTAATGGTTTTTGATATTAGCGTCCCGATTGATCGTCTAATTCGATCAAATTGTGCTTAATTGCGGAAAACAATAGGGCCATTAGGGACTTAAACTATTAAAATCGCGTTTATATCTGTAAATGTCCGTGTGAACTATCGCCGATCCGTTTCATGGCCATTCGGTCAAGAACTAGAGGTAATTGTTTTATAGTTTCTATAATATGAAGTTCGACATAACACTAAATTTGATAAAGAAGAACGAATTAAAATAATGACCAAAAATCGTTACCGAGACAATAGCATAAGATAAAGAAATACAGGGATGGCCAGAAGTGCGGAATAAAACTCATATTTTTTGAGTGTGTTAATTTTTTTTTAAAACGCCGAAACACGTTAACTGATCTTGATTTTTTCCCATCTTTCGGTTATATAATAATAAATTTTTCTTCAACCCCGTAATCTCCAGCTACTCCTACTTTTTTCAAAAGGAAACATAAGCCATGAAGGGCTCCTTGAAAAACTTATAGAAATCCAGCCATACCAAAGGAACAAGTTTTATGTTTTCAATAGTAAGGGATTAGGGTTGTATAAAACACCTACTTAACAAGTGAAATAAAATTTAATTATCTTCAGTGTTATCTTCCATGAATTTGCACAGAATAAAATAAAGAATCTGAAACTGTATCTATCACTGCTAACGCAAAAAAGATATATTTTTTATGCCGCGTTTTTTTGGTACCACTTACTTGCCAGACTATCTGGTTAATTTTTCGCTTTATCTGTAAATTGGAGTTCGAAATATTACTATTGTGTCAAAATCAAGTTATTTACTGAATCGCAATGATATTGTGGGAAAGGCAACTCGTCGAAATCTTGATATTGCTTGGATGTGAAGACAAAATAAGAAGTCAGGCTGAACTGCGCGATTTATTTAATGCGAAATATCCCAAAAACCAAATCTCGCAAGGAACAGTTAGTAAAATACTTCACAAATTTGAAGAACACGGTACAGTACATATTTTGCCCCAAAAAGCAATTTTCAAAGCAGTCCAACACGTTTTCTATCAATAGTTATAAAAGGTTTACCAATAGCAGTGATAGAACTTTTAACGAAGATAGCCGCCATATTGGACATGTGACTGTTAAGTGTCATTGTTTTTCTTATTCAGTAAGGCTTGTCATTTCATCATGAAAAGACTAACACCACAACAACGTTTACAAATTGTTAAAATATTTTACCAAAATCAAGAGTCGATCCGCTCTACGCACCGTGCTTTACGTGCAGTGTTTGGTAGGCAGAATCGCCCAAGTGAATTGATGATTCGTCGTATTATTCAACGTTTCGAATGAAGTTACACATTACATCCCCAAAAGCCACCGAAAATTCCCGAAATAGGTCCATTTTTGATTTTAATTTACTTTTTTTTCAAATAATAATTTAATATACAGCGTGACCTACTTTCGAGAAATGACATCACATTTTTTTCTAATTTCCGAATTACCCTAACTGAGCTGTTTCCAAAAATATATCACAAGTTGCTCCTAATTGTTACAGGGTGGGCAACAATACCCAAGTTATTTACAAATGCCAAAGTTTTTGTCATAATTTTTTTGATGCTTTCTAATTTTCTGTCTGATAGAACATGCTGGTGCATTTTTTGCAGGCAATCAATTTTAAACAGTTTGCTAAGATTGTACGAGTGAATTCATTTTAACTGGTTCTTTCTTAAAGTATCAAGTATTATTTAATTAATTAACTTGTTTTCGTTTTGTAAAAACATGAATCTAAGAGAAACGGAACGAATTGAAATTCTCATGATCGGGAATGGTGATAGAATTCGAACTCATGAAGAAGTTTGTGTTTTGTTTAATGAAACGTCCGAATCGTCCACCAATAAATCGATCCACTGTAAGCCGAACTGAAGCTAAGTTTCGGAACCATGCTGACGTTAAAGATCTCTCCATATCTGGTCGACCATGTAGACTAAATGAAGATGTGCAGTTACAAGCCCTTTTCATCCTTGAGGAAAACGCTCATTCCACTATGAGAGTCTTAGCAGGTGATTTAGGTGTGAGTAAAAGCACATTAGGTAGATTTCTTCACAAAAGGAAGAACCAATCCCTGCAAAGTTCAATTAGTGCAAGAATTGTCCGACGACGATTTCGGCAGACGGACAGAGTTTTTCGAAATGATAATGGAAGAATGTGAGACAGATGCGGATTTTGTCACACACATAATTTTCTTGGACGAGGCGGTTTTTATCTGAGTGGCACCGTTAATAAACGGAATTGGTCAAATCACAATCCACACTAGACGATGAAATCACACACTCAGCTTCCCCAGAAAGTCAATGTTTGGGCCGGAATTGTTGATAATCGAATTTTGGGATCGTGTTTCTTTGAAGGAGATTTAAATGACGCAACATATTTAGATTTTCTTTAATTTGATTTAGTTGCTTTCTTTGTTGTACTGTTCAATGAAGAAAAACCAGATTTGCCCAACGACACAATTTGGTAAAGACGGTGTACCGCCGCTCTATACCATCGCTGTTCGCCACTACTTAGATGACGTGTTTCCTCATCGGTGGATTGGCAGAAGAGGACCTAAAGAATGGCCCGCCAGATTGCCAGATTGAACACCGTTAGGTTTTTTCCTTTGCGGATGTGTAAAAAGCAAAGTATACGTCACTAAACCAAATAATCTTGTTGATCTGAAGGAACGAATTCGACAAGAAGTTCGTGCCATCCCGCCTGAAGTAATCGGAAATGTACAACAAGAATTTGTTTCGCGTCTGGCCCATTGTTTGGCAGTAAATGGTCAACAATCGATCACGTATCTCTACGTTTTTCTATGTGACACCAATGTTTTTATAAATTGGGTATATTCCAGTAGACACTTTAAAATGACTAGTAGTAATTTCAATCAATTTTTTAGTACGTTTATTCATTTGTAAATCATTTGGGTATTTTTGCCCACCCTGTAACAATTAGAAGCAACTTGTGATACATTTTTGGAAACAGCTCAGCTAGGGTAATCCGAAAATTAGAAAAAAAATGTGCTGTTCCATTTTAAAAAATGTGATGACGTCATTACTGGAAGGTAAGTCACTCTGTATATTAAATTATTATTTGAAAAAAATAAATAAATTAAAATAAAAAATCTACCTGTCTCAGGAATTTTCAATGTCTTTTATTTACTTAATAATGAATTTGTGCGTGACTGTAGGAACGCACTGTATACATCCCGTACAAGTCAAATAGGTGGTGATGAAACCCTGAAGTGCCAAAAGCAATGATAAACTAGAACTGCAATAGGTTTTCCAGGTGTAATTCAATGCTGGTCGGGGCTTTAGCCCGCAGAGTAGTTGTTTCCTGGAATTCCGTGTTTGCAAAATATCGTTTCTCGCCGATTGCGATAAAGGTCGACAGCTTTCAATGGTGTCTACTGCATGTAGAACGCTTCGTGCCTGTGACATTTTCAGTCCGGCATGGAGTAGCGAACGGCCGATAGATGTAGTTAGTTCTACACCGCGAACTGCAATTTAATTTATATAGTGAAAATAGCATTCAATTGTTGAACAAGGGCTGAAAATACTTTAACCCTGAAAAAGGATACGAAAGTGTGGAAAAATTAAAAAGATATGCACTTAACGCAAACTATCCGTATTCCTGTATGAATATGGATACTAATATTTATGTCTACGTAGTATGTAGTCTTTGTATACCAAATTTCGTCTGATAATTTCCACAGAAGCCGAAATATACTCGCTGAAAGTTTTAGGAAATACCCTGTATATATGAAAATAGAGATATAGATGATATCCGGAAACTAAACCGACAAACAAAGACAGCAAATTCTTGTGATGATTTTATATCGATTTGACATAAATCGTCTTATCCAAAAATATGTCCTAAGGATGGAAGGGCTCTTTGAAGATGACCTTTGACATTGATTTTATTTTAATAGTTCAGATCGCTGTTAATTCTTATACGTACCGCCTACGGATATAAAAATGATCTTATAACTATTGTAATCAATTGATATTGTTAATTATATTTCCCTTATCTTCGACTTTTTGGTATTTTTAATATCAAAATTGAATACTTCATACTATTTTAGAATAAGATGGTAGGCACGTGGTTTTGTTTATTTTCTACGGCAATTTATTAATATTAGTATTTTAATTATTAGGTGGTTATTGCCTCCAGAGATTGCCTTCATGCAACTTTCCCATTCAAAGGTATAGACAACATTTTGTGTACTTTAATTCATGAAACGCAAAAAAATGAAGAAATTAAACAAAACCTTCTCTGTAAATATTGGAAAAAATTCGAAAGGGTGGGAAAATCATGGCGAAGGTACATACACCAGGTATACCTATGCGTTTGAATATGTAGTTTCCATTCTATTTGTCTAAAAATTCCAAAAAAGGAAACATCTCTTGGACAGACTATCCGTCCGATGCAGGTAAACTAGGCGGTTTCGAATTACTCATCCTTTTTATTTAAAGCAATTATATTCCTCCACCAACGCATTCTGATATTTATGCAATATGATAATTACTATTCTCGTATGTCCAGTTATGGATAAACATAGATGGTTATTAATTTTATTAGTATTTTTAAAACGGGTTTCCTTGGAATTGTTATCGATGAATTTTTATTTGCAAGACACGTTATAAATATTGTATTTCTACGTTTTATGTACAAATTTGGTTTCGTAGAGGTGTATTCACCATATAAAGCATTTCGCATTTGTTATTTTTGATAACTACATCTTTCATAATTTCCTGCAAATCAAGAATGACTTATTTTAATAGAGCAGAAAAATACACATATTTTTAAAAATGAGAGATAAATACTACTGAATAGTTTTGAAAACGTTTTTAAAACTAGAGTAAACATTTGTACGATTTATGTCATTGGCAGTATTAAAATATAATGGTCAAGGTCGATGGTACAATGGTTTAAAGTTTCGCAAATGAATTTTATTAATGTTGATATACAGGGTGTTTAATAAAGAAGGTAATACTTTAAGGCTATCTTCATTGAACAAAAATAATGCGATTTAAATCTAACTTACTTGAGTACAATTTCTTAAGGGGTTAGAGTCCTGAGAAAGAACTTTTTTTACTTCATTTTTACGATAATTTCCTTACTTGTTGGATAATTGTATTCAAACCTTAAAAGACGAATTTTTTTGTGAGACAAATCTGATTGATTTTAAGGTAAATAGAGTATAACTTTAGATCAAGGTAGATTGACTTTTTTGTCCTACACTTCATTTGCTTTTACAATTTTAAATATTTTACTTTTATTTCTCGTTTTATATGTATGTTACCTTGTTCTTATATTATTTTTATGTTGATATATACATAATATATAAAAAACTGTCTTATGTCCATTAGTGAAGCTTCAGCAAAGAGATTATTCGATGAGAAGGTAGGCTTCTTTTCTGTATAGTATTTTAAGAATTTCTTGTTTGGACTACTTCTGTCTTCTGACAAACATTATGATTATTCCCACGCCAAAATTTTTTATATTAAATAAGACTGAACTAGCGAAGTATATACTACCAACATATCAAGTGCATCTCTTAAAACCTGAAAGTTAGGGAATAAAAACCGAATTTTTTCATGACATATTTAATATCCTTATTCCATTCGGAATCGGTGGATCGGTTAGTGGTCGCGCGGTTTAAGGCGTCAGTACTTGAATCGAGATGACTGGATCGCTGTGGGTTCGACCCCTGCAGCCGGTAGACCGTATATAAGCTATATTCGTGGAGAGATTGGCACCCTCTCTGCGGGTATGGTAGGGTGGAAGAATGATGACTTGGGTCAATGTGAGAGATTGATACCGGTTGGCATTTAACTACCCCCCTAATTAATGAGGTTTTCCAGGTTTCCCTCATTCCTGCACTGAATGGTGGTTAGGGCCTATCAACGTAAGTCGTTCCTGGGCGCAAATGCGGCCTGCTTAATAATAATATGCCGCCCCCTCTCCCGCCGTCCGTCTTCGACTTCTGGGCTAATCCTCGTGATTAGAATGAGGGGTAGAGATATTATTATTATTATTTTCATTTCAGATGACTCCAGCGTGGCAAAGATACTTATTCCTGAAATGAACTGAATAGTAATATTGTAAATTGGCATTGTCTGAAAAGTGAGGGTGGACCAGACGTCCATATAGATGGGCAAAAATCGTGTTGTATCATAATATACTGCATGTAGTCACAAGTTAAACTATTTAGACATTATATCTAAACCTGTTTTAGCTTTATAGCTTCCCAATTTTCCTCATTGTAAAAGATGAAGTATCACCAGTATATGCTGTGATTTCATCAGACGTAGGTACTGAGGAAAGTTGTTTAAATAGATGTTGAACAAGAGCGGGCCCAAAACTGAGCCCTGTGGTATTTCATAGGTAACTTTTTTAGTTCACTACGTTCGTTATTAATTCCCACAAACTGCTTGGGACTTGTTAAGTAGTTTAAAAAAACGAACGTAGGATCTCTTACTCCTATTTCATCCAAAGTATTCAACGGCAGGTTATGACTCACAGTATCAAACGCCTTTGATAGATCTATGAAGATACTGACTAAATTTAAGATAAGTATGGCATCTTGTGTGGAAACTCCGGTTTAGAGCCATACTGCCTGGATGATAGAATTAAGTTTTTGTCCAAATATATTTGTTTGCTTATTATTTTGGAACTTGTAGTGGTGGTAGCCACAAGTAGATGACCTGTTCACTTGTGACTGGTTTTCAGAAAACTTGATTTCGCTGCTGCAATTGAATTGTTTATCTGTCTATTTTATAAAACTGTTTTGCTGAGGTAAGTGTATTTTTACCTACCACTAGTGAATTTTTCTCTCTGTGTAGTAAAAAGTTTTGTAAAAGTAACACCACATGAAGCAAACTGCCGCGAATCAGGCTGCGAATTTCTAAGAAATGATATGTAGAGCCAATTCTCTACCCAGTATAATTATTATTCAGATCATCGTTTCTTACATGGATCGGTACACATTGTAAATACGACAAGCCATCTGCAATCCACCAATAAAAACAATTTAATGCGGTGTCATTAGCTTAATAACTCATCTTTTTCTAACGACTAACTCGATTACTCCGGAGATATTTACGAGACGCAGCACTTCGAAAGCGGATTGATTTCCATATGCACCGGTTAGAGTGACTCGTTACGAGCAATTTAGAGTCCGGCCCGACCGTTATAAGAATAAAATGCCATTTCAATATCTCGTCTAACCAAATCAGGATATTTCGGATTTAATATACGTCCGAAGTGTTCGAACGGCTATTTATTAGTTTAGTTAACCGGTTCTGAAATGGACAGCAAGCTGTAAAACGGAGCATTAAAAACCTTTATTTATGCCCAAATAAATGTGAGATGTAGCCTGGCATTTAGCGATCTGCCGGGAGAGGCGCGTCGACTATCAGCAAAATTGTGTCGCCTTTTTTCTTTGCTGGAGTGGATGGGGCGCAGTAAGATGACATTTTTTAAATACTGATTTGAATTGAATAAGAATCTCAGTTCTCCTGAGGTTCTTATTGTCTACATGACAACAAAATCTTTCTTTTCTACAATTTGAGTGCAATAAGAAGACTGACTTTCTTCATTTAGAGTATCTTAGTCACAATACGATAAAGTCGTATTTCCCTAAAATAAAATAAGATGGACAGTGCAAACTTTTTTATTCTTCGTCCTATCAGCCCGACCTCGTTTTTGTTGAAAACGATGGAAAAGCTGTGAGAATGATACATAAGGAACAATATACTGACGGGTAGACAGTCACACTCTAATCAACATGCATACACTCCAATACGATCCACCGACACTGCCCTTCACCAAGTGGTAGGCAGGATCGAAAAATTATTGGACAACAAAGAGTCCACCTTTAGGTATTCCTAGACATGAAGGGGGCATTTGATAAAACCACCTTCCCCACAATCAATCCAGCTCGTGTGGAAAAGAGAGTTTTTGCTACTGTCTGTGGTTGGATATCAAATTTGCTCAGTAAAAGGGCAATAAAAATCCGCGTGGTGGATGCCTCCGTAAGAGGCATACTTGCAAGGAGCTACCTGCAGGGAGGTGTTCTGTCATCACTGCTATGGAACTTGGCCATGTGCCGTCTCGGAAATTGGCATCCATACCATCGCTTATGCCGATGATCTTACTATGCTGATTAATTAAAGATTTGAAGTTATGAGATATGTGAGATACAGCATTTATGGTTTGATTTTTTGCCAAAGAATGCAAACAGTCCTAAGAGAAATTGTGGTTTAAAGACTATGTTGTGTTCGTCAACCCCAGGAAGACAGAAATGGTTGTCTTCACGAGGAAGAGGAAAATGGAGCCAATAAAAGTACCAACTCTTCTAAACACAACGTTAAGCTCCAAATCGGATGTGATATACCTTGGAGTCACACTTGCTTCGAAGCTAACATGGAATCTTCATTTGGAGAGAAGACTAAAAAAAGACGTACATATCGTATGAGCTGTGCGGCAGTACCATTCGTAAAACCTGGGGAATGAAACCAAAGACGGTCATGTGGATATACACGGACATTATGAGATTAATGTTAGCCTATGCAGCTGTGACTGAAAGTTCAGCAGACGACAGCTAAACAAAAGATCAACCAGGTACAAAGAATTGGCTGCTATCTTTGGATATTTATCTGAAAGAAGTGAAGCAACAGTCTTTGCCTGAGACCTTCTGCTACCGATAACTTTCCGTTTATTCTGACAGTATTTTCTGTTTGTGTTAACGTTAATTTTATCATATTTATTATTTTAGAACTTATATTCATCTCACTCAGTACTTTATAAGTTGGCTTATTTTGACTCTATCATATGCTTGTTAAAACTCAATAAACACGTTTCCTTTTGGTGCTCGCCGCTAGCCTATTCTTAATCTTATCTTATATATTACATTGAGCTATACCTCTATAAGTTTGACAATCCTTCCTATCTCCTTTTTCTAAAAAATTGTGTTGTAGTATAGCTTCCTTCCATTTTGGTGGCATTTTTCTTCTTTCCATATTTTTTCCAGCACTTTGTTTATGTTTCTAATTAAGTGTTCCCCACCATACTTGATAATTTCTGCAGTAATTCCACCCTCACCCGGACCCTTATCATTTTTCAAGGTTTTTATTTCGTTTAGGCTAAGTGGTCCTTCTATATCTGTATTTTGATTTACATCCATTACGTCATTGATTCATTCGTTCTTCTTCCAGACGGCAACTGCTGAAACCAAATTTCCCTTTCAAATGTTCGGTCGCCTAGATTAATAAGTAGAACAACGTTCACTAATCGCTTCAAAATTTAAACAATTATGTCTTTCTTTATTAAATATAATAATATATAATGCCATAACAATAAAATTAATATTTCTTTAAATTAATATTATTTTGATAAAAAAAATCAGATTTGTCCTTAAAATGGCACTCTCATACGCCGATCATTTTATAGGCCGCACGAGGACCCCGAACTGCCATATAAAAAATTATGTGGAGAAAAATTTATAGCTCCGCCTTTTTTCCTTCAGAGCGCGCTCATGCATATTTTTAATAACGTATTTTCGCACAATAATTGCTCTTTTTCTGGGCACCTTCGCCCGCTCGCGGTGTCGCATTTTTTTGGTCATTTTCGAGGGGCCAGTTCTTTTATGCGTCCATGTGGAAGGCGGCCGTGGCTGCATACGTAATTTATATCTCGGCACTGTGTTCTCCCCCATTACAATGCAATTATTATCTATAAGGAACTGATGCGCACCTCTATAAATCACCGGTGACTTATTGAATGTAGTCGGCTGAAGGAAGTAGAAACGCCAAGGAAGGATCGACACCGGGATATTTTCATGATTTAGCTTTAATTTTATGAAATCCATCAATATTTTCGTTGATGTTTTTATCAGTGTATTCAATAGGAGAATGGTTAAATCTATAAATCCATCTATCATTAAAAATGAATATGTCAGTCACCATAAATAAAATTTGTACATAATTACTGACTGATAAAAATCTTCAGTTAGACTTAAAGACAGGTTATACCATGCAGTTCTTTAACTAGGTCACGTGGCAAATACAAGACTAAATAACTGGGAATAATAAACGGTTTAATCATACGAATTTTCTATTAACAAAACGAACAAACTTTCTATTAACCTACCAATTACTATTAACCGACCTGTTACTAGTAACTGGTTGTGATCAATCATAGAGGTCTATGTCTGGTATGTATTTACAAAATATATTTTCAGCATATGTGATTATTTTGCTAATTATAAATTCAAAGAGTAAGCAGTGCGTACTCTTGTTGGGCTTATTTTGTCAACTCAGGAAAAAGTTTTCTCTTGTTCTATGAAGAAGATAGGTCCTTTTCTGCGTTAATAGACAAACCAACTTTCAAAAAAAGTCAGAACGGGATGAATCCTTTAAAAGAGTTAAGGTATTCCTAGAAGAACAAGTTCAAATTCAATGTAGAAGAAAATAACCAATTCAAACAAAGATAGTAAATCTTAAAAGAAAAATGTATATGTTTTTTGTCCTGGATATGAAAAACATATTGTGGATCTTCCAGCGAAGAATGAATTCAATGTCATCAAAGTCAGAATTTGTGGTATTAAGTATGTATTACATATGAAACAGAACATCTTAAATAGGACTTATACTGGTTGTATAATCTCGAATTTCTCAGTGAGTGCTCTTATATATTTAAGTTTACACATTTGTACTATTTTTTTAAATATTTTTTTTCATCTGTTTCCTTCAAATTTTGCAATTTTTTGGAAACTAAATACTTCTAATCTCTTACATGCGGTGTTTTTAACCTACTCCTGTTCGATATCGATAAACTTTACCGTCCTTGAGAAAATTGATAATTATTTTGGTAATTTTATAATACATATTATGAAAATTAAATATGTCATGGACTTTTTTCAAATTTTACTGAAAAATTAGACCAATTAAAATAAAAAAAATGTATCTGGTGGAATGTAATGAAACTTATTGGGAAATAAAAACTTATATACTTAGCACCTTCAGACTATCATGGCCCTTTAGATACTGTCAAACTCTAGTTATATTCTAGCTCATTTAAAGGGTAGAATTAGTTTTACTTGAAGTTAAGTGATTTAGAAGTGATTCGACTTGTAATATTGTATGATTGAGCCTAGCTGAACAGTTTCCGTCACTGGTTTTTGATTTGTTGGCGTTTCCAGAGACATATCTCTGTCTTTTTTAGAGGTAACTTTGAAGATGAATGTCAAGTTTTTTAATCGATATTTATACAATGACCAGTCCATGACGTCCTGGTGCTTATTTCTATTTTTCTGAATCTCTATTCCCTCCCCCAACAATCTTATAATCTCTTTCACACTAAAATTTTGGTTTTGTCCAGTTCTATTAGATGTCCTGCCTCCGCCCTATGTTCCGCAGCAGCTGATTTTTTACTGTTAATATTCCTTAGATGATACTTGTCTTCTTTCAGTTTCTTGATGTATCTCCTTGTTTGTTCAGTTCAATGTATATCTTGTCGCATATGCACGGGATGCTGTATGAACTAGAATCCTGGAGGAAATAACTGCCGCAATTGGTCTTAGGAAAGGTTGCCCTTACCTTTCTCGAGGTATTGTAGACTGACATTGTATTTTCTTAAGATGCAGACTATCTATGCTAAGATATGCTTGTTTTTCCTTGAATTTAGGCATCCTCCTGATGGCTTGTTCAGTATTCCTGTTGGTGGATCAGTTTCCTCTGATAACAGATTATATAGCATCAGTTCTTCCTCTTTCTTCCAAGTGTTCTGGCATTAAGATATTGATGATACCTTGTTTCGGGAGGTGTATGAGACGCGATATTGAAATACCTAACAGTGTGAGTAGGATTCCTATAAGCGCTGTGTTCCGATGTACCATCTGTTTTTTTTTTTCACAGGGACATCTAGAAATGTAAGGCAAATTAATTGGATGTGCTTAATCATTCTGTAGTTGATATGGCAGCATGAACATTTTTATTACCGATTTTCTGGAGAATGTTGACTTTCAAAGAAACTTTTTACAATATCGTATCATCATACTACGAAAATTTAGCGCTATTAAATTTTCATTTGTTGAACTTTTAAAAGAATATTTACAATATCAAAATTTAGAAGTCGGAGGTCTAGTGAACTTTATGTATGTCTTTGATGCAGCGAAAGTATTACTTCTTTGATGAAAACATCTTGACTAGCAGTTTATGCAGCATGTCTAATTTACACCGGATATTTTTTCCTAGATACTGTTGGCGCCGCATGTCTTGTTATACGGACTTATAATAACGTGGCAAAAAATTCGTAATATATTGTCCGATGCTCGATCGCCATTTAGACAGGACGGGCCTGGCTGGTGCAAGAAGCAATTTCTATCAGTTGTGCAAGAGATTATTACCTTAAGCATCATATTTCATCGCATCTTTTGTAAAAAATTATTCGCGGATAGGTTTGTTTCATTTCTGTTGTTTTTAAATATTTTTAGGTATTAATAATATTGTGTGAAACTAACTACTCTGTGGACAAAAGCCCCAACCAGCGTTGAATTACACACAATATCTACACATATATTCCTTATTATGAGCTTTTTTAACAATTCCTATCAATGAAGTCATATGCATGTTCTCTGATACCAAACATCTAGGTATGTCAATGAACAATTCCACAGACAAAGCTCTATTCAATAATTATGTAAAGAAATTAATCTATTTAAATTTACTAACCTGCTTTAATGAAAACACTCTATAAATACCTAACTTCACTTTTGGCAGTGGGAATACAACAATTCAACCACAATAAATGAGATCTGACTTATTTCTGCATTTTCAGGATTACTTCTTTAGGTTGCCTCATTTATCAGAGAACATACATATGACTTCATTGATAGGAATTGTAGAAGATTTGATTTATATTAGCTTAAAATACCTTTTTAATTCAGTAAAATATGTAACAAAAATAAGGAATATATGGGTAGATTTTGTGCGTGTAATTCAACGCTGGTTGGGGCTTTTGTCCACAGAGTAGTTAGTTTCAGACAATATTATTAATACCTAAAAATATACAGAAACTAATTTAATTGTTGCAACAAGTAAAAGTAGATACATATGTATATGGAGTGTGTATTTTACAAATCGTCTAAAACCTGTATGGAAATTTTATTATTTACTTCTATATATGTCTCATAGTTGTATATAACTTCTCTTTTATTTTATACAAATAACAAAGCAAACGCTACAAAAATCTATGATTTATAAAAATAAATAAAATCAAGATACAAACAAAAAGTGCCGTTATAATCATCTATTATTCCAAAATTTTTAGATGATTTATGCCTTCCGCTGCATCTCCCCGACTTTTAATTGCCCGATCATTATAATTTATTATTTGACGAAATATCAGCGAAAAAAATCTCCCACAACCTCACGACGCTCAACTTAACTTTAGTTAAGATTATTATTTATGCGATGTGGCGACCGGGATAGCCCCGGGTAATGGGAACAGCCCATAATTCACCATGAACACGGCCTTCTTGGATTTTAATTATTAATTACTGCCTAACTCTCGTCTTTAAATGCAATTAAATGTGGCTGCTCGTTGGATGTGGATAAACTGGACTGATAATTGCCTCTATAAATAATTACAATACATCCTGTGGCTCTACGAGTGGAGTACGCCGTAATTTGTATGATTATTTAGCAAGTAATTAAACAGCTTTCTGATTTGGACCCTCGGGTTCGTTAGAAATGTCTGCTTTATCTCGTGTAATTGCTAGATTCGTTCTGACTCGCATCAGCATTCGAAGCATAATGTGAATTGAATTGAAGGAATTTTACATGTATGTGACATGAGTTTATACAGCGTTCATAAACATGAACTCAGGCCGATCGGACCATCCAAATGATAGCTGCTTACCCTGTGCAGTTGTCGTTCAATAAGTTGTAAAAACACTTTATTTGTTTTGCAAACCTTATTTTTTAAAACCCTCCTAAAAATCATCTGTTGACTTTCCGGGCTACTGAATAGGTCCATTAATTCCAATTCATTTTCTGGGAAACTGTTACCTAAATATTGCTGCACAATCCTAGCCTTGTGGAGTGAAGCTTCGTCGTGCTGAAACCATAGGTTTCTCCTTAGCTACAAAGGCATATTCCCCAGAAGTGCAGGATGTCATCTTAACTTACGCTGTTCAATGTATATTCATAAAAATAAGGCCCAATGAGATGCCTACCAATGATGCCACACCATACATTTACTCCAAAATGGCTTTGGTTTGGGACTGGATTTATAATGTGGGAATTTTCAATGGATCAGTAGTGTTCATTGCCTCTGTTTGACAAACTATTATAGACAAATCGACTTTTGTCTGTCCAAAGAACGTGTCGAAAACGTTCTGATCAACAGTTTCTACATTTACTGCAATTTGAGCTATAAAATTAAGTCTGTTTTCGATTTGACGGACGGCCAGGCAAACACTCCAAATTGTGAATTTTGTAGTCATGATACCCATTGGTTTTCAAAATTCGTTGAACGGTTGATTTATCCAAATTCAATTTCAAGTTTAATTTCGACAAAATTCATGGCGCGAAATAAGTTGCAGTACCAAAAATTTTAAGACGAAAATATCTAAGAAAATTATTTTGGCTTATTTTTCCGGGAAGCTACGCCCCCAGAAACCATCTACACCATGAACTCACTGCTCAATGTTGAGAACTATGATTTCAGTTCAGATTTTCTCAACGAACTACATTTTTGACAAAAAAGTTCTGAAGGTTAACAAGGCCAAAAAGTCCCGGATTTTTACAAATGAAGAAGTATGTAAGTGTTTAAGTACTGCAGATTATGAAACATAATTGCTCATAGAGGTTGTTATAATAATGGGCATTTTTGGAGCCTATCGTCACGGATAATTAACTAAGCTAATGTTGGATCATGTTCAATACAATTACATCTAAATAAAAATTGTGATTCCTTGCACGAAAACAAAAATTGTCTGAGAATTTGTTATTACAGAAGGAAATGTGAAGATATCAACTGCTGAACTTCGTCCCAATGCAACTCACAGGCTTTTTTTGTATTCTACAGACAAGAAAAATGTACATCCCAAGCTGTCGAATTTAATACTTTTGGAAGTATTTCAAAAATTATTGTAACAAAGCTTGGGTGGAAGAATCCCGAGGAATACACTGTAAATTGTTTTAGAAGGCCGTCAGCCACCATTCTGGTTGATGGTGGTGCAGGTATGCAGATGTTAAAGCGTCATAGGGATTGGAAATCTTTTACGGCAGAAAGTTATATTCAGAATTCTTTAGAGAATAAGAAACATATAGCAATGAATGATTTAGTGATTGAAAATTAGAACTTAAACAGCTCCATCACATCTACTTCTATTATACCAATTTCTTATTGTAAAAAGTGTATTATTAATGTTTATAATAAACCTTAGGTTTTGTAATAATTATGTTATTAACAATTAAATAATTCTTCTAAAAAGAACAGAAAAATGTTAAAAACGTTTTTTTTTTTTTTCATTACAGCAATAGTGCTCTATGGCCTATACATGTATTTACGAAACTATTTATAGAACTGTCATCATATCACTAAATAAAAGTACATAACATGTATTTTATCGTTTCCAAGTCGTACGTAAAATTTACGCTTGTCCTATCCAAACTGACAAAACCGCAGAGGAATTGATGACTTACGTGTTTTCAGCTCAAAATAGCATTTTGAGATTAATTACAAGCGCATGTGCATAAAATTGATTACAGAGTATATAATGTTAATACCTTAGGTATGTTTATGTACAACTCATTTATATTTATTTCCGGAAACGACATGCATGAGATTTGTGCTATCTTGTATTGATATGTTATTCCATTTATTTATATTGAGAACTACTTTCCCATCATATACTGTTTGTTTTTCTAATTGATTTTCTTCATTATTGCGTATTACATTATGCTGTGCTGTTTGAACAAAATAAACAAAATATGATCTGGTTTGTTCAACTTCTCCTACTACCATTACTTCGCGCTGTTTACAATCCATACCTTATCATCTCTATTTAAAATTTCCGTTTCCTTATCTTATGTTCATTCTATTCTGGAAATTTTATCTTTCAATGTTTCCATATAGAAGATGATCTGGAGAAACCGCCGATTTAGCCTGACTACTAGATTATTGGACCGGTGGAAATTAATACTCAATGGGTAAATAACAATTTGGGACAGCTCTTTATCTTAAAGTAACTTAACGATACACGTCACAGAGAACTCTATTATTAGATTTAAGACCAAGATTTGAATCAGTACATATTTTAAATTTGGACCAAGCAAAAACTGTTCCAGATGTTCACACATGCCCAAGTTATGACAAATGCCTTCTTATCAATTTTAGCATATATCTTTTCACTTTGGTCTCCGTTTCAAAACAGTAATAAATTGATCATCCATCGTCTTATAATTATTGTTCATTTTCACAATTATTTTTACACAGGAATACAATACTACAATGAAAGTCTTTGAGCCATAGATATTTTAATATATTTTTTTTAAATTAAAATTTTCATGTTTTCACATTTAGCGGACAAGAATAAAATTCCTGGAATAATATTATAATATAGTTGAATTAACTCTTGCCATAAAATAATAATTAAAAATATTACACACGCCCTTCAGGCGACTACTTTATTAACGTCATTATAAAAAGCGTCATCTATAAAGACCTGCACATTAGTATCAACACATCCGTGGAATGCTGTCTCGCAGACCAGGCTATTTTATAACCTTTGACCGGCAGGATATTTAACATTCTTCAGGAAGATAGAAAAATTATTTTCAAGTACGTAGACCACTGGCCAGAGTCGTCGTCATATTTAAGTTGAAGTTTAGGGGCGATAATAACTGCATCTATTTTTTCCATGAGTATATTGTGCATTCATTTTACTTCAAACCATGAACAAACTTTTACATTCACGGATAGACATCGAAAGGCTATCAGATTGCAGCCCGAAAATTGCGTTAAATATCTTGATTATAGACTATCCGTCATATTTTTTATCATTAATTTTATATTATTAAAAGTAATGAGTCCTAAATATATAAATTTTGTAGATGAGGGATAGTGGCTAGCAACAAAAATCAAATATGAATCTTGACTACATTATTATTTTACGGAAAGTAATAAACTTCAATAGTAATTTGCATTGTATATATGTTTTTGTATCAATTTTATGAGCTGATTGTAGTAATAATTCACAGAGCTTGTTGAACTATTTTCTAACAGCAGTAACAACTATTTCAGTAGACAATGCTTTGTGACCTTTCAGGTCCAGCATGGAGTAGCTAATAGCCACCAGATGTAGCTTTGCTACATTTCGCCTACACAGTTTCTTATTATTTGCACAGGTCAGCTACAGCTCTTCCGATAACCCAAACAAAATCGATGGCGTGTCTCTCAAATTAGGTTTTCAGCCAACTACAGAACAAGAGGATGCATAATCGTAATATAAAAAACTATATATTGTAAGCTCTACGTTAACTTAGCCTGCCTGGGACACTTAGAAAAACAATCTTTATTGTCACTACTTGATTACACAATGAATAGACTTCAAACAAATTCGCAACTGTCAAATCTTTTTTTCATATATTTTCAGGTATTAACAATATTGTGTGAAACTAACTACTCAGTGGACAAAAGCCCCAACCTGCGTTGAGTTACACCCACAATATCTACCCATATATTCCTTATTATTAGCTTTTGTAACATTTTTTTTACTGTTTAAGAAAGGTATTTTAAGCTAATATGTATCAAATCTCCTACAATTCTACTTACTTCCTACTTCATTGATAGGAATTGTAGGAGATTTGATACATATTAGCTTAAAATACCTTTCTTAAACAGTAAAAAAAATGTCAAATCTTTACTTTGACATTTCTGTGATACGTTATAAGTTGAACTTAGAACTCCTATCTAGCGGTGAAACCGAACCGCTTATATATGTTTTTAAGGTTCTCGAAGTTTCCGCGGTATCCAGAACGTGTCAAGAACCGCTTATATATGTTTTTAAGGTTCTCGAAGTGTCCGCGGTATCCAGAACGTGTCAAGAATTAAATCGAACATGGCTTGGAATATTCTATAAAACGTCAAAATAGGTAGCACAAACAGGAACATAATTAGCAAACTAAAAAGGTAGGTGAGTTTCCGTAATGGAGTAAAGAAATGCAATAATAAAACAAACAAGAACCGTCTAACAAAATATGATTTAAGATCATTAAAGACACAATTACATTTGAGCTAGTTTACTAGCTACTAGCCTACGAGTTTAGATGCAGGCGGGTCAGCTAATGCGGCAATGCTGATATAGAAAATTTTCCATTTCCTGAGTAGCAAACTAGCTAACGAATAAACCACATGCTCTGAATGCATTATTGTTGTTTCTTCTTTCATTTACCGTTTTTAGGTGTTCAGCGTTAAGAAATGAAGTGGAACGCAAATAATATTGTGAATTTTTTTAACGTCTACCAACAGTACCCTTTATCACGTCTTTCTATCTATGGTTTATCCACATTTTTCTTTGCCTCAATTTCTGCTTCTCTTTTCTTTTTAACTCATTTATAATACCATGAGCTGACTCCCGAGAGAACTAATTCTGTCGATATTTTGTAGACTAAAACCAAGAACTAGCGGGATACTCGCTGTTAGCTCACTAGCAACTATGATGACACACAGCTAGTTTACTAACTAACAAGGCTCACAGGCCAGCGAGTAGCGAGTAAAGTAGTCCGGCTCTCAACTCTTCTCGCAGATCGTTTACAATCTGCTAGTTAGCTAGTGAACATGATTACACTGGACTAGTTTACAGCAGCTAGTGCAGTCAAACTAAAATATGGAGAGCCCCGTCGTGCACAAACCTCATTCCTTGTCTTAGCACCACGTAGGCAACATAGTCAAGTAGTTCAGATAAAACGTTTCCAAAAAAATGTCTATACTATACATTCAAAGAAAACTGATGTTGATATCAAACTTCCATTATAGCATTAGGATTTTCATCCAGATCATACCAAACGTGTTTATTGTGGAAGTATAGCATCCCTGAAAAAATTAGCTTCATCGGTAAACAATGTGCCAGCGGTAAAGTAAACATTTTGTTTTTTTTTTGCAAAATCCAGTGGTAAAATTGTAGGAGACAGGATAGTCTTGCGGCAGTAACGCTTGAACCCTTTGTAGATGTTTCAGAATGGACCAAACTACTTTATGATTGATATTAAGATTTGCAGCGATCTTCAATGTCGTGTAGAATAGCTCTAGACCTTTCTGAAATGAGCCTGACTCCGAAAGACATCGAAAAACATTTCCGAACATTCTTAGATTTGGAATTGGATGATTTGGAAATCAGCCTAGCCTCAGCATCATTTCCATCTGCAAGGCCATAAATGTCATATTGGCCATTTCAGCATTTGATAATGCATGAGCCATTATTAAAACTTATTTTTTTTTTAAATAAGCTTAATTTGACAATATTAAATAACATGATGTCTTCTTGTTTTGCATGGCCTTCCTAAGATATGTTCAAATAAGTACCATAGAATACACTCTTGTATTTTTGTCCTCTATTTAAGGAACACCTTGTATAGTGGTCGCCAATTGTATATCAACAATCACGCGAAATAAGTAAAATACGCTACAATGCGCCTATGAATGAGTCAGTTCTGAATCAACAGTCACGTGAAATTAGCGAAATAGGTTTCAGTATGACCTATGGATGAAAGCTTTTCAAATTGATCTCAGCTGGCCTAGCACATGGATTCTAATTAACAAAATCTAGATAACAGTGGAAGTATCACGCCTCAAACTTCAAGTTCCTCATCTCTATACTCCAAATACGTTCGTCAAACCAAAAAACCAATTAGTCTAACACTTAACAGTCCCATTGAAATTAAAAACGAAGGAATACGGATGATCGCCAGCGTGACCTCTACCTCTTCCGTCAATGGCGATAATAAATTAGAATGTCAACACTCCCCGCACAAATTGCCAAGTGATGGATCGAGCGAGGCGCAACGCCGATGGTCAAATCTGAAAAATGTAATTGACATTTACCTACCCGCTGGGCCGACAAGCATTCGTTTGTTCTAATACGGCGGTTAATGGACCCTAACAATCGTTTCACTTTGACCGTGTAAAAGTAATGGATACACGCTATTTGTTAATTTCTTCGCTTGGTGGGATCGGACGTACTTATCGCGGCGTTGACGTTGACCTTTCGTTTCTAATTATTGAAAGTTGATTAATGTGATTGATGTCTGGTGGCCCGGGAGGCTTGTCCGAAAACGATCATGAATGGCGGCTATTTTTCTGTATATTATATTTTAAGTAATGAAAAGTAATGTTAAAGAACACTTTTTCATAAGAAACATATTATACAGGGTCTTTCTAAAATGTCTTCAAAAAATTGTGCCATGTTATTTTCGTATTAAAATAGAGGAAATCTTCAGTGGCGAGACAGTAATCTAGGCAGTGAATGAATTCGAACCCTACAAGGCTCCAGGGCCAGATGGAATTTTCCCTTCGATGTTACAGAAGGGCCAGGATATTCTCTTACCATGTATGGTGAGAGTTTTTCAGGCCAGTTTTGCGATCAGTCTCATATCCTTTCTATTTAAACCGATGGAAAGAGTCGTGGATAGATCTCGTGGGAAGAGTCTTAATCAGACATCGTACATCCTTGAGAAAAAGCACCACGGAGACAGCTCTACATGGTATTGCATAAGGTAGAGAACGCTCTTCAGTGCAAGGATTGGCCATACACTTTGATATAGAGAGTGTCTTCGATAAGGCAAGAACTGTAAACATATGCGACTCACTTTAGCACCGAGACACATCTGCTATTAGTAGTCCAATAGGTGAGATCCGTATTGGAGTAAAGGAGAGTTAGTGCAACCATGGGAAACTGCCACAAGGACCTGGAGGAGAGTTGTGACTGCTCGCAAGGCAGTTACCTCCCGCCATACCTATGGCGCATAGTGATGGGCGGTCTTGTAAGCCGCCATATTTTAGAGGGATTTAGAGACAATCAAGCCTACGCCAATGATGGAGTGGATCTAATAGCAGCGGTCTCTGGGCGTAGGATGCGATAGAATGCAGGGAGCTTGTAGGATTATAGAGGGATGGTGTAAGGAGGCAGATTTCTCAGTCAATCCAAAAAAGACTCAGATGATTCTCTACACAAGAATTAGGACGATATATACCTCTAGTCAGGTAGGTAAAATACTTGAGGATAGTCTTGAGCAGTAAATTGTCTTGGGGGTAACAAGTAGTAGGTAAAAACTTGAGACTTAATCCGAGGGTACTTCACTGTGTGTATATGACGGTGATCAGACCGAGGTTACAATATGAGACTTTGGTGTGAAGGCCGAATGTGGACTTAGCAGAGGGTCATGCCGTTATAGCCCTCAGGACAGAAAGGTAGATCCCAATCTCTGCTGTAAGGGTTACTGAAGCGGAACGGTGATAGCAGGAAGGGGACATGGTCTTCCCCCTCCACGGGATTCCTGGTATGATATACGAATGAATGTCCTGGTAAGAGATAAGTATTCGGGTGAAGAAATATACCTCGAAAATATTCGCTAGGTATATACTCCACGGTCAAGGCATAGGTCTACCATTTTGATGGTAGCAAGTAAGAAAGCAGTACAAAATTGTACGGAGAAGAACATTTTTCATTTGTTATGACAGTCAGGCTGCACTCAGGACCCTTAGCTCTCCAAGGATGAAATCTATTTTCGTTCAGGAGTGTGGAGATGTTCTGGAATGTCTGGCCAGACACAGGTGGAGTTGGTCTGAGTTCCCGACCATAAAGAAATTCCTGGTAACGAGAAGACTGATTAGCTAGCTTGTCTGGGGAGCCTGGCCAGGGATGGATACAAGTTGATTTAAGTAAATTTACCTTGATGCAATTGTGCATAATTTAAGCGTTAAAATTACAGTTTTTTTAATAAATTTAAATTAAGTAATTTTGCTCAAATTTGAATAAGTTGACAGTTTTATGAGAAAAAACCTTATACCAAAATTATGTTGCATATCAATCTGTTATGTATAAAACGATTTTTTTAATTGAATCAAACTTTTACGTGGACAAATAATTTAGATAAGAAAATGTATTCGTTGCAGAAAATAGTAGATATTGATTACAATTTGTTTCGTAATTTGTATTTTAAAAACTAGAAGTAGATTTTAGGAAGTTTATATCAACGCACCAAATTTTAGAAAATTGTAACAGTACAAACAAAACAAAAGTCTTGCAAGGCAAGACAAGCTCTTTTCAAATTTTGCAAGATTTCTTGTATTAGCCAACACTAATAAAAAAATAAGACAATAGAAATGACAAACAATTTTTGACTTTTTTTAAGGAATAAATTGTTGTGCGAATATATGTGGCATGTGGTAAGCAATAAACGAAAATAATAATGGTTTGAATACTGATAATAGAACATGTAGAAAATGACACCATTTCCATATATGTAGCAGCGTCTGAATCATTTTGAGATAAAAAAAGGTACATGCATAAAACTTCATTCCAATAAGGAAAAACAAAATGTAAATGGTCCCAGTTAATACATTAAAACGATTGCTAAAACAGCTCGAATTAATCGTGACATCCTTAATTTGTTGTCATAAATACCATTTACGTAAAGCGAATTTATTTCGTTTTCAGATAATAACGTTATTAAGAAATTACCTTCACAAAGAACAAGATCCTTATTTGCACGCCGATGATAACTTTAACATTGATCGGCTATTATCCAAATTGTTGTTGAATCGGTGTGGGACGAGGCTTATGTCTTTACACGTATTTTATTGAACGATTTTTTATTTACAAAGGCGAAATATGGAAAAAACGTGTATTAGATACTAGGCAATATATCTAACACCGTATCCGTTGTCACGTTTATAGAAACAGACGTTTATTGATTTACATTTGGATATCTTTAAACCTTTAAAGGTATGTCTTACATACAGGTAATTAACTATTTGCTATACAACTTTGAATATATTTTCTTTAGTACAGTCATACTTTTAAGACACGATGGTGTTAAGTGTGTTTTGGATGGGTTTGTTATTTTATTGTTTTCTTCCTACATCAAATTTGCAATACTATTGTCACGGATTTCCCAATCCAACTTTTTTTGCCAGAAAAACAAGCCGTTAATTAATCACTTATCTTTATTAACTATTCTGTACACTACTGAATACTAATTACAGCTCAACTAAACACTATTTCACTTTTAATCGCTATCTAAATCGCTCTAAACACTCCAATTCAAGACTGTAATACAAAACTAGCTGACTCAGCCGTTTATTCTTCTTTTATAGACCAAACGAATATTCCAGGTATTTTCTAGTATCTCTAGATCCATTTTCTCGAACGACTCGAACGCTTCTCGTCGATTCCCCATTTTTCCAGTCCCGCCTCGATACACGGCATTTTGTTTGTTTACCAGAATCGCGTAGGGGCGATCGGGGCAATCTTAGCATTTCGCGGTACCACAGTCGTCGAATTGGGTGTGAGTGGGGCAAATTCTGTGACACTATATTTTTTTATTTCAGATTCAACATTTCAATAGTTCATCAAATATGTATGTGTATAACTTTTTGCTAATTTGTAGTTAGTCTGTATTTAAATAATTATATACAGGGTGTAATAAATTCACTCCATTAACTGCATTTTTAACGACGAAATATGACGATTTAAAACTACTTACCTATAACCAAAAATGCCTCTCTTAAAAGACAGGATGGTGAAGTTGAATAGTTGAATTCTTAAAATTGTTTTTTTCTCAATAATTGTCAATTTTTCACACATAACTTTGAAATTTATTAGAGATACTCCTTGTGGCTAACCAAATCCTCAAGGAAATTTTTGTAAATGAAGCCTAAACATCAAACGTAGAATCTGAAGGGAAGGAAGTACTTTGCCCCTACCATTTTTTATGTACGCCCATGGACAATTCCTCACTACAATTCTTCTTTCATTCGATTTTTGAAAGTCATGCAACGTTATCAGGGTGATTCTCGACATATACGCATAAACTTGGAATTATAGATGAGGGCAAATAATGACGAATAGTGAAAGAAAATGTAGTAAAATAATTTTCGTTTTGGAAGTTTATAAAAATTTCACGGGTGAAACTTTTTGTTCATAAAAGGTATGAAGCAAACAAGTCAGGACAACATGTTTGGTATTTGTAGCAGTACTTTGTTAGCAGTTGTGGTTCTACTCGAGTTTATTTTCCCGCAACTATAAAAGCATGGCGCATAATTTCTCAAACGAAAAACTTATGAGCATGATACTGACATACAACAAAAATTAGTGGCTGCAGCCCATCTTTATGCCTAAATGTTTCCGCAAAGGTATCATCTGAGACATGAAGCCTTCTTACGTGTGGTTCAGCGGGGTAGAGAAACTGTCAATTTGCGGCCGAGGTCTGGCCATTAGACTTAAGCAAATTGTAATTTTCGAGATCATAAATGCCGACGAGGAGCAGCCTGGCATAAGCACTAGGACTAGAAATTGCCGAACCCCATTGAATTAAATGAACCGCTTTTCCAAGCATGTTCGCAAATTTTTGATTTTTCAAATACCTTTGTGCACTTTCAACATAGATTTTAGTATGGAATATTTGTCCACATTGAAGAGGCAATAAACCGTTTCTCCACATTGAAAAAGTAGCACCTCTTCTGTAATTACTCCTTCTTCTATGCTCCTTTTTTCTCCAGTTATCGAATTCCACCAATTATTTCTTCTCGTACACACTTTTACTTCTTGCTGCTAACATAAGCATCTAATGTTGCTTCTTGCTGGATTTCAGCCAAAATGAAGAAATTCTCAGCATTCTCAATCATTTTTTGTATCGATTTTGCAATTTTTTCACTCTTGTTGACAAATAAACAAACCCGTATCATAGAAGCGATTCCAAAACTTTCTAGTATTCAGCTGACAATCAATATTGTTGATTAAAATACATTTGTCGAATATGACTTTTTTCAAAACCATAATTTTTCACCTGCTTTTCACACGGCTTTCACTCTTCTAGTTGACCGGTTTTGACCGTGGTCGTGGATAAAACGTTCCCAGAATTATATTCGGGAAATGAATCCATTAATCGTTATATAATTAATAACTATTAACATGGAAGTAGATAAACAAATTTTAAATTGTCAAACTTGACTTACCTTTAATACAATTGCAATTTTTGAGAATGAAAACAGAGAATTTTTGGAAACGCCAAAAATACAGAAGTGCGCGATAAGGATGTGATATTTGTTATATTTTACTCATCTGCTTTTTCCGTGGGAGATTTTTTAATTAGGCAAACTTACTTTGAAAAGTAACACTTGAGTGATCTTTTTGGCGCAAGGATTTATCCGATTAATCTTTATTTTTCCAGAAGTATGGCTAAATACCCAATTAAACTAAAGAAAAACTATAATTATGTCACAAATAAATAGAGGAGAAGGTGGTAATATGGAACCTGATTTTTATATGGAACCTTTGGCTTATTCAGAAACAGCCAGTGACATCTATATGTAATGCTAAAAACTACGTTAATAGTTACGCATAAACGTCGCAAATCTATTGACTACATCAACTGTGCTTCTAATTTCGCTGCATGTGGTCAACATATCAAAGGTCATTTTCGAAAAGTTTTATCTACGAAGTGTTTTGTCCCGTTTAGTGGTCCCATCTAGTGGTAAGTGAGTTCTGAGTGTTTCAGTAGTTCAACATGGACTTTGTTTTTATGTTGTTTTGTCAATAAAATATCTGTATCGACTAGTTTAAAAATATAACCTAATTTTTTTCTAAACTAGGCATTGTTGTTAATATGGACCCCTCTTGCTGCTGGTATTATGGAACCGGGGTCCATATTATATACATATATTGTAGTTATGATTTCAAACAAGGATTAATTGTCGTAGGCTTGCTTTATCGCAGCTGAAGTGCAAGGGGAGTCATTGACTGCCTCTGACGGAAATGAGAATCATGCACAGGCTGGTTGCAGTTCACTTCTCTATCGAAAGTCTTCAACACAAGGAAGATATCCAATAAAAGTCGAAAAGCTTCTTCTGCGGCAGTTATTACCAGTTCACCTTACAAGAATGAACTTGAGGAATTTGAGAAGAAAAGAAAATTTACACCATTAAATTCTCGTCATAATCAAGAGCAAATTCCTACACCTAGCAATTCTTGTGGGCAAGTTGAGTCGGCGAAAAAATGTCTTAACAAAAGCGGACAAAAAAAGAGCAGATCAAAAAAGAATGTAGACTGAAGAAGGGGATGACAACATCGTTTCTGACTCATCCAGTGATGGTCCAGAAATCCGTTTTGGGAGAGAACCCAACTCAAAAAGTGATGCAATCTGTATTTTCTGCGAAGGAAAATTTTCCGAGGACATAAGAGGTGAACTATGGGTCCAATGCATCATGTGCAAAATGTGGGCCCATTGTGATTGCGCAGACAGTGAAAAAGACAATTACGTTTGTGATTTTTGTCGATAAATGTATTATTATTTTTTTGAGTATAGAAGCCTACCTTTAATTTTTAATATGTTAACCTAGTACGAATATATTTCTTTTTTTGTGATAATATGGATAACTTTCGGGGGGTCCATATTATCAGCCCTTTTTCCGCCGACTAAAAATTGCACTATGTTCGGAATTTTGTATTTATCTGTGAACTGATCTTCAGGATGTGAATTTTCCAATTCAGTATAATAAATCAATAAGCAGAAAACTGGCTGATGTTTAATTTTTCTCAATTTTACAAAAAACAAAAACTTTACGTAAGAAAAACAAAATGGGGTTCCATATTACCACCTTCTCCTCTAGTTTCAGAGAATGCCCTAAAGCAAATTTTATTAACTTTTCGCATTTTACTTAATTTCCGGTTTTACTGAAACCATTTTTTGGAAACCTGTATCTAGTACGATTGCCGATAAAATACTCTGCGGGACAAGGATAGATGGTCATTTAATATACTTGTACTGCGTCGCAGCTGTGCGGGTACATGTAAAAAGAAATAAGTACAAACATTTATAAAGTGCGAAGAACAACATTCTAGTATCTTATAATCATATTAGCCATGCCTTAAGAATTTATCACCTGTCGTTTACTACACTGCGGCGTTTCAAAATAATTCATCTGAGATTTCTCCTGATGCCAATTTATTTTGCAAGCGGTTCCGCGGCATTCTCTTGTTGCCGTTAATTCCTTTGGTGTTACAGACACTGTAAAGATTAAATAGCCGATATAAATGATCGGATTAAGGGAATGTATAACAATTAGTTTTTCTTTCTTTTAGCACTGATACACGTTCTCTTTTGTGCGTATAATATAAAGGGGTCAAATATAAAGAGGAATTTGTTTTTATTAAATTTATTATCACAGTGAAAGAAAATTTTAATACTTATTATTCTTCTACATGGTAGCAACAAAACTGAAATAGCAGTTACCAGAAATTAGAAACCAGAACAGAAAAAAATATACGAAATAGCATGGCTAGGTCAAGAACGAGAAAAGAGAATGGTTTAATAATGAATGTAAGCGGAAGCTTGAAGTTATAAAAGAAACTACAAAATATGCTGTAAGGAGGAACAGAACAAGCAAAGAATAAATATGAGGAACAAAGAAGGAAAACCAAAAGTGTGCTAAGAAATAAAAAAAGGAAAAATTATGAAACTATACATTACATCAGTATTTTATAAAGACAAAAATAGAAAGATAGTTGCAGGATAAGATGAAATATTGAACAAGTGGAAAGAACATTTTGAAGTTATTAAATGGATATCAGTCAATGAAACAGAAACCGAAGAAAGCAAGTAAAGTAGACATTACAGAAATAATATCAAAATTGAAGATCCCAAGAAGTGACAAAGTGACAGCTGAACTATTTAAATATGGGGGACATGAATTAATAGACTAATTGCAGAAACTATAAGTAAAGGTTTGGGAAAAGAAAAAATAACCAAAGGAAAATACTGAAGCTGTAATTTACCGTATACATAAAAAGGAGATAGAGGAGAATTCCAGAACGACCGGGGAATAGTATTGCTGAATGTGGCATATAAAATATTACCACGTATATAAGAAACAGATTCGTGACAGAGGTGTAAGTAAGATAAAATTGGCGAAAAATTCAGTAATAGAACAGACCTAGGGAAAAAACTAAGTACGTGGAATGGAAGGAAGAAGAATATCAAAAACACAAGTTTTTGAGAATAGACACAAATCGAGGGAAAACATACAGGTTCGAATAAGTGGAATAGTTCACATATTTACGAAGTATATTTGCTAGACAACCGAAAATAGAAGAAAATACTGAAGCCAGAATAATGTCAGGAAATAAATGTAAGAAAATACAAGACAGTGATGAAACCAGTAGTTACGTACGCCAGTGGACGCTGAATAAAGTAGAACAGATAAGACTAGAAGTATGGGAGAGGAAAATATTGGGGACATTTTTTGTAGGAAAAAAACAGAAAATGGGTGGGCAGAAGAACGAATGGGGAAATAAACAGTTTATATAAAGAGGCGAGCATAGTAAGTGTGGCAAAGGCGTAAAGAGTAGATGGCGATCGTAGTCAAGGCGAAAACGGGGGTGGAGAAAGAGCTACAGCAACTACAAATTGACAGATGGAAGCAGAAAGCAAGGTATAGAATGAAATAGAGCCAATAAAACCATGAACTTTCTAGGTTCGCAGAGCTTGTCAATGGATTTTCCCAGTTCTTGTTGAGCTATAACAGTCATGTGTGACTGAGTATTGTGCTGAAGAAAAATTACATTTTAAAGAGTCATAAATCTCTCCTTTTTCGCCGAAAAGTCAGTTTTGTTTGAAAAACTGACAGTGGTACACAGCGTTTACTATGCAGGTAATAATTTTATCCACTAAATACTTCATATACTTGGCTGTTTGTGCAAATAATTGCACTTTTAACATCATGTTACTTTGTTCAATGTTTTGTGTAAAACCTTCTGTCTTATTTTTTACCCGAATAAATCAATGAAAAAGTTCCAGTAATAATATAAAAATATATAAAAATTGTATTGCTCGTTTAACTGAAATTACATTTTAGTTCTATTTTATCAACGTTGTATAAGACAGGATCGAAAATAATGATAGTGGCACTAGTCACAATACTACTATGACTAATAATAATTTTAAGTAAACAACAGCAGGAGATATATTACAATGTTGTCGTACAGTTTGAAGAATTTTCTGGGACACTTCAATTGATTACATCATTAATACTGATACAAGAATCAAATTACGTTACAGGAGCTTTTACTTAACTTTAGTTTTTAATTTCGTAACACCACAGTTTTACATTTTATTGCAGTTGTATTTTTTTTTTAAATGTTTTTGTAGAAAAACTGTTCGTTTTAGACATTGTTTTCATAAGGGTTTTTCGTTGATTTCGGTCAGATACACAAGGCCTTTTAGTATCTGCACTTATATTCCGGACACCCTGTATAATCCCCTGCACCGTCTCAGCGCAGCATTCGGTGGCTTGCTGCTTATCTTCATCTTTAATAAAAACGGCCATTACCTCGTATAATATCTAATTTAAATGGGACGGGTGGGTGCGGGGTCCTTAAACAGTTGCACATCGGGGGAGTAGAGATAAAACCGCTCCGATTAACACCGATTACATCTGGCGATCAGCGGGGCGTCGATAGACAATGATCGTTCGAAAAATTACTAAATAATACACGGGCCAGTTAACAATGGAACAGCAAACACACGGTATAAGGAGAGGAAAAGGCGTGCTGCGATGCGCGGCGCTGACGATAGGCGTTCAGCTCGCCGTGAAATTTTCTGTCCAGCCAAAAACAGTAGGTTCTGCCTAAAAACTGCATTACAGTATGCAATTCTTTTTCTAATGGTTTACAGCAAGCTCTTGAACCTACAGTACATTTCCTTTGTAGTTTTAATCAGTAAAATAGTTTGACATACCTGATGTTACAACAAAATTTTGGACCCGTCTTCCAGTTTCTACAAATGTTTCTGCTTCATGTCCATTTTGAACTTGTAAGGTATCGGCAGCAGCGCGTAACTCGTCAATAGTGTCCACTTCGGTTTTTAAATAGCCCTACAAAAATAAGTTCAAATGATTTAAAGTCAGGTGATGATGGCGGCCATGGTACAGTTCCTCCTCGCACAATCCCCTGCTATTAATGCTTGGACACGTTGCACATGGTACGGAAATAATTGAGCCTCGTGTATGATACGCCACACTGTTGCAATACGCCGTGGACGCCCTGGATCTCCATCTCTTCCACGATTCGGTTGCAAATTTCTAGTCTAGGAATTTTGGGTATTGTGGTAACAGAAATCGGTGAAAGCTGACAGAGGAACTGCTGATCTATATACCCTTTCCAGACTTAATACCATATCCGCTAATTCCTGATTTGAAGAAGGTATTTTGAAACAAAACAACGTAAGTTTATAGTTGATAGACCAACCGAAACATGTACGTGCCTGCGTTATGCCACAACATAGAGTTAGTAAACAATTGAATAATAACGATGAGGGGTCGGCCTGCTGAAACTCATGACACTTTACACGGTAGACGGCATGGTGAAAATTAAAAAACAAAACCTTCCTTGAACAATTTTAACCTCCTGTAACTTAAAGACAAATTAAGCTCAAACAAAAGTTTTATGAGTATTTCATTGCCTTCGGTTCTAGAACACGTCACGCGTTTGTGACACACTATGGTGTAACACCCTGTACAAAAGGTGGTTTGGCTATACTATACTACTTAACAACTTCATTTGGTATTTTAACAATAAATTTCGTTGAGTAAAATGTTATAATTAAGATTTATTTTTAAAATCACCATTTTATACAAAAGTGTAATTTTTCAAGTACTCAAATTTGGAACAGCTGATAGTGGCTGCTCTTTAGGAATTTACCGTTTGCCTATTATAAAGGATACAGTAAGCACAAGCCAAAAGCAAATGAAAAAGGCATGCTGTGATGCCCGAGACCATTATAATGTCAAAATGTTAATCGCTTTCGACTTTAAATGGGTCCCGGGAATTCGTTGTTGTTTTTTGGTGGTTGGTGTGAATTATGGATCAAGTTTTCTTTCTAAAGATATTTAAAGGAAATTAATTATTAAATAACTAGTTTGGCTGCATGTTTTATAACTACACAACGTTTGTGTTAAAAATAACATTATTATTATTATATATTAATAGCAGATATTAAATTTTTACGAAAATTGTCAAGTGAATTAAAAAGCCATAGACATACAAATTCAAAAATGCTAAAAAAACAAAGAAATTATTTGATTCGTATTCTTTTTTTCTTCTGAATACTAATTTTTAAGTTTCTACGACCTTTTCAAATCTGGCCTACAACTTTGTTGTTTGATAATATCTCCTGAACCGCTTAAACAATTATTATTGTAATTTGGTATGTAGAACAACAAATAATACAGCAAAATAAAAAAAACATAAAACATGCTATACGAATAATAAAGGAATGTAAGATAGTATAACGTAACACACAATACTAAAGCAAACATATTAGTCTGCAGGAAGATATCAATGAATTCTACAAGTTCAGTCCAAGTTCAACATTGCTAATAAATGACTCTAATTGATTTTTAAAGGCAATTATAGATGGTGTGTTTACTGTGTTTACAAAGTCGGCACGATTTACAATAAAATTTTGCCGCGCGATTGATCTAAAACGTTCTTTGTACAGTTTCAGGTTGTGACCACGCAAATTTTCACTAGTGGTTATCAGTTAATGTAAATGTGACGTAAATGTCAACCGAAATATTGTCGTGAAGATCGCGATGTCTAAAAATAAGGTAATTACGTAATCTTCTTTCACCAAGTGGCATAACGTTAAGCCTGCGTCTATCTTCGTACAACAGATGACATAAATAAGG
The DNA here is from genome assembly GCA_025584915.1 of Monochamus saltuarius. NCBI lineage: Eukaryota > Metazoa > Arthropoda > Insecta > Coleoptera > Cerambycidae > Monochamus > Monochamus saltuarius. The sequence goes on from CM046728.1 coordinate 9,649,120, forward strand.
AACGCATTTTGTTAACCAGCATTTCACATGTTCAATCTGATCTAAATCTTTCGTAAGATACGGAGACCACACATTATATTCCATGATAGACTTTATGTAAGTTTTGTACAGCATGTTTGATAGGTAGATTTGAAACGGGTGATAGCTTCTATCTACCTACCAAACACCCTGTATAGTTGTTTGAAGAGCGCGACAGTAGCTTGTTGAAAACACAGAATGTAACACTTTGAATTGATGTGTCGCCTCACAGAGCTAATATGAGTTTCCCATTTCAAGGTAGAGCTGATGATAGTAACTCCACTTGTAAATCCTGAATGAAGAACAGTTCCATCACCAAAAAGGAACACATTTCTAAGTCGAAGAGCCAGTCATCACACTTTTTTTAAGCGAGTGGTGATCACGATGGAACACATGGTTATGCGAATGAGATTACCAAATATTTTAGTATGATTGATGAAGTTAACCATGTTGGGTCTGAAGTAGGACATCTGTAGTGATAGCGAACGGGACCAAGGCACTGGATATTATCCTGTCCATTATTTTCAGACATAGACACCAAAATTGTTGGCCTATAGTTGCATTTGTTAAAGATTGATAATAAAATTGAAAGATTTGTAAAATACCAAGTTGGAAATGAAGAGAACACTTTTGTTCGAGTACTTTGGAAAATATTTGACGCGTAGAATCTACGTCAATTGGGCCCTACATTTTGTCATTACGCATACTTGGCTTCCTCTGTGTCACTTGATAAAACTACCATATTAATCATATTCAGATATGCTACAACCACATGCCAAATTCTATGACTTAAAAGTTAAGGAGATAGTTGCAAAAACCAAATCCTTGCTTGTTTCAACAATCTGCAACTATCTGTTTGCAACTAAGCCCAATTTTAAGGGGCTATATACTCCCAAAAAGTTATAATTCGAAGGAACAAAAAAAATCGTGTCAATTAATTTATCATGTTAATTATGTACTCATTCATCTTGTACATTATATATTCCTGGAAATTCTTCAAATTATTTTATTTTATCTAACTACATTTTTCTATAAATAACAATGTCCTAAAAATAACTAGCTTATATTTGAGGTATACATTGACTTCCTGTACCATTTAATTTATTATTCATATGATTGTACCAAGTATAGAGGTAACAATCAATAATGCTTTCTATTTTTAATACCTACGGAAAAAAACAATACAACATTAAATCATTAAAATACTGTTTTAGGTACCTATCATGAGCAGTGACATTTTTATTTATTAAATTCAACACAAACAACTTGTATTATTTCTGTTTTCAAATTTTTGTAATGCATTTTGCATACAGTGTATATCATTTTGAGTAACCACCTCTTGAGCTTAGGAGCCACGGGTAGAATGTCCTTTTCTTATAGGTATTTATGGATTAGCATTTTGTTGTGTTTTTCTTGCTGTTTTGCACGAGGATTATAGAAGCTGCCTAAAATTATTTTTGCACGATAAAGCTCTTTTATTTAACTTACCATGTCTGCTTCCATGACTGCAGAATGCGCTTACTGGTTGCAAAGGCTAACAAAATGGTAAGTAATTATCTTACCGTTCTAGAACGGTAAGTATATAACTGCCAAAATAGACATTGCATTGATTTGGAATGGATTTTCTAGAATTAATTTTAAAATTCAATTAATTTAAAAGATACATACAGGATGTTAAAAAAGAGTGTAAAATATTGAAGGAGGTAATAGTATGAACCAAAATAAGCAGAAAAGTCTCAATAAACATGGGTCGGCAAAGTAACGGTTGCGGAGATATGGAATGTTTTATGTTATTTAGCCCCTTTTTTATTTTGCAAAAGCGTTGTGTATTTTCTTATAACAGTTGGTTGATGTTTAGTGAACTAAACAGTACGTATTTGACAGTTGGTCTCAATGCAAGTTTTCTTTCGCCATGGCTGGTTTCTCTAACGCAGAATTAACAGACATGCATTTCATGGATGGTTGTGCTAATGGGAACGCCACCGAAGCGCGACGTCTTTATGTTGACGCTTATCCAAATCGCCAGATTCCTTCACAACGCATATTTGGAAGAATTCACCAAAGATTGCGTGATACCGGTTCCTTGAGCAAACATTTATCCGGAAGACCAGGGTCGGTATTCACTCCTAGAGCAGAAGAAGAAACTCTAGCACTGGTAGAGCAGATTCCAGGTACAATGTGCGGAGAATATCAGCCGAGGTAGGAATTAGTTGTCCTCTTGTTTGGAGAATCCTTCACGAGAAACTGCTTTATCCATACCATGTGCAACTAGTACAGGCCTTAAATCCAATAAATGATCATCAAGCACGTTTGGTTTTTTGCCTCTGGTTTCTACGTCATGATGCTGAAGACCCTTGTTTTCTTGCAAACATTCTTTTTACTGGTGAGGCCGGGTTCAGAAGAAATGGAGTGTTTCATTTTCACAATATGCTTATTTGGGCCGACGAAAATTCTCATGCTCTAATAGAATCTGGACATCAGGCACGTTTTTCATTAAACATTTGGATGGGTATTGTAGGTGACAGGTTTCTAGGTCCTGTTGTATTACCAAACCGATTAACAGGCTGCTTACCTCAACTTTCTGCAGAACACACTGTATGAGTTTTTGGAAGACATTCCTTTAAATCAGAGGCAACAAATGTGGCTCCAGCATGATGGTGCTCCAGCCCATTTTTCCATGGCCGTTAGAGAGCATACACCAAACTTTTCCACATAGATGCCGGACTTGTTTTATGGCCTCCAAGATCGCCTGATCTGAACCCTCTCAATGTTTTTGTTTGGGGATATTTGAAGACATTAGTGTATGGTACTCCTGTAAATAGCCTGGAAGAGCTGCAGCTACGGATTAATCAAAAGTGTCAAGAAATCCAAACCAAGGAGGGTGTTTTCGAATATCCTTGAGACGAAGATGTCGTGCCTGCTTGGAAATGGACGGAGGGCATTTTGAACATCTTCTGTAACTTTGTTTTTTGTTTGATAAAAGCTTCCTTTGTCGGTTTATTCCTAATAAAACATAATGTTTGAAAAACGAAAAGTGGTTCATATCTCCGCAACCGTTACTTTGCGGACCCATGTTTATTAAGACTTTTCTGTTTCTTTTGGTTCATACTGTTACCTCCCGAAATATTTTACACTCTTTTTTTATCACCCTATATACTAATGAGCTGGAGGTGTTATCAAAAGAGGTGTCTCTAGTAACGTATGCAGACGATAGCTTACTTTTTATATAAAATAAATCAGATAGGGAATTGGAGTCGCAATGTAACTTAATATTACAAAGAGTGAGTTTTTTCGGTGGTATTTATTTTGAGACTCCTTAAGACGATTTTGCTTATAACTTTTAAGCGGGAAGTAATACAGAAAAATTTGTCGAATAAAAGTTTATGAAAAGAGAGCTTTTTGTCAGGACAAAAATTGGGTATGTTTCTGGAAAAAATATAATTGATGACGTCATTAGTTGTTTCTGTCAAATCCGAAAGATAATACTTTCGATTTAAAATGAAGCTTACCTCGTACAGTTTGTCTTAAATACCATATATTAATATAGTTTTGAGTGTGGTCCTGTTCTCAATATCTATCAGATAAGCTAGCTTTCATACAGTTTTTCATTATATTTAGTCCCAGATCCCATCTCAAGCTGCTTATATTTATTCAATATTGGACGTCTGTGACTTATGACCTTTAAGCCAGGTTCATGTTTGTTCCTCTGTAGTAAACAGATTTTTCGGAATTCCGATTTAACACTGCCGAATCGATAAAATCAAGGGAAATGTAACTATAGCAACTCGTGTAAGGGCAATTTCTGAAGTTTAATACGCGGCTGTTTATGTGTCCCTCCATATAACTAGAGGAATGTAAATAGTACAGGAAAAATTACAAAAGGCAATTTAACCGATACGATTTTCCATTGAGATATGGGCTCATTGTTAGAACAATTGCATATGGAAATATGACTCTGTGTCGAAAGTTATCGTCGACGCGCTCGAATAAACGTGTGCGTTAAAAAGTAATTTAAAAGAAATGTCACTAAAGCATTCCAACAGATAAAGGACGCAGCAAACCTTACATTGTACAAGGTCTCATACTTGATAGTATGGGCCTACTGTGGGAGTACAAAATATTTAAATAAAATTGAATACAGCTAGACTGTTACAGCATTTCAAATAAAATCTATGAAATTCCATACGGCAGGCTAGTCGGGAATTGAATTCGGATAAATCAACCGTTTAACGAATTTTAAAGACCAATAGGTATCACGACTACACCCAGCTAACAAAGCAGTTCTATAAATTTAGAGTACTAGGAGTTTTATATTCTCTTAATATTTTATAGTTGTATTTAGAATACTAAATTGTTGCATTAATGTGGCACATGAGACTATTTTGCCTTCAGAAAGTGAAATGTTTTTTAAATTTGTTGCAAGAACGTTCTTAGAGCATAATTTATAGGGCACTTATAAGATAACTGCTAATGTAGCCCTATAAGTGTGTATAATAACACAATTTTACAGCAACGGTGCTTATAGAATCAAATTACTGTAAAACCGATGCAAAATACTGCTTTATAGAATTATACCATCTCCTGTGACACTCTTATAAAATTATTCCGTAATGTCGCTTATGGTTTAATTATAGAACTATTGTATAAGGCGTTGTTAAGTTACAATACTGCTGCGGAAAACAAATTACAAATATGGAAGCTGCTATCGAACTTAAGAGAAAAAGCAGTTGTAGAGAATAATAATACAGTTGTTATAAAATCATTATAGAGTAAATAAGTAACAAAAGCATTTTTGTTCCATAAAGAACGCTATAGAACTTATCATTTTTTATATATGTAGGTTTCCCATAGCCCCATCTGACGAGACCTGCCTATAATAGTACGAAATATTTTGATCAAAGTATAATGGGGAAATTTGTGTAACATAGTCGTGACTTGTAAAAATTATGATGTGCTTGCAGAAAGAAAATTTCATTACGATAGATAAGATTTATTTGATTGTTAAGAGAAATTGATTTTCTTATAGAAATTTAGTAACATATTTAATTTAGACCATTCCAAACCTTAAACATTTTCACTTTTAGATGTTGAAGTTAAAGAATTTTAATAGATTTATTAAATAAGATTGAAATAAGTGAAATTACCACAATAAAATATGACAACACTGTGAATATTAAGTAGTTGCTTACGAAGCATATTTGCTCTATAATCATTGCAATCGACACAAAAATGTCATATTAGTGAGAATCCATTGGATGTACAAGATGAAGCCTTTCTTTCTGTCGCCATATTATGAAGAAAGAAAAAAAATCTTAATTAAAAATATGTACAATATAAATAGGTGAAATGATATCAATAATATGGATATACTTACTTTCTGACTATTTTATGTACAATTGGTTGTTAAATTCATCAATTTAGAAAAACAAATTTTTTATTAAATTTCCAGCATCATAGGAAATATAAGGTTAACTGAGGGCGCGTCAAAAAATTACCATTATGTACCACATATTTCACGATAAAACTTTTTCCGCATTAAAATATACTGCTCCCTGATGGACAAACAAACTAAGCAATTCGTAATAATGTAAGTAAGTACTCCTATGCAGGCTGATTAGGCCCATCTTATTGGTTCTTATTGGCCCGTCCATATGATTTCTAACATGTGCGATACAGAAACATTTTGTTTTTAAAAGATACAATTAAACGATTTTAAAGTTCTTTAAATATAACACCACGCAACACAAAAATTGTATAGCAAAGTGCTATAGAATTTTTATGAGATTGCTTTGTAACTGTGTTATAAAAATTCTTTAAGACTTGTGAAAACGTTTATTCAACAATTCTATAAGCATTTCCTGCAATCTTTACAGAACCGCTTAAAGAACTAAAAGGTTCTATAGAACGGTGCCCATTTTTATGGTATAAGTGTTGTAAGAACGTTTTGAAAATGTTCTTAGAACAAACATTGCTCTATAAAATTTGCTCTGGAAACGTTCTTACAATTTTTCAGAACAAGAAATTGTTAGCTGGGCATAATTCGCAATTTGTAGTATTTGCCTGAGCGTCACATTGAAAACAGACTTAATGTGATCAAACTGTGGTCAATGTAGAAACAAGTTGATCAAAACCTTGTTGGCACGTTCTTTGGACGGACGAAAGTCGATTTGACAGTAATGGTTTGCCAGACAGGCGCAGCAAACACTACTAACCCATTGAAAATCCCTGCATTGTAAATCAAGTCCAAAACCAAAGCCTTTTTGGAGCAAAAATATGGTGCGGCATCATCGGTAGACATTTCATTAGACCTTATTTTTATGAACATACATTGAACAGCGTGATTTACCTATATTTCCTACAAGAAGAACTTCCTGCACTTTTGAAAAATGTGTCTGCATCTTTTCTTTGTATACATGTTTTGCAATGTCTTTTATTCGCAAAGAAAAACTGTAACAGGAAAGTGCTACACAGTGACATTCATGACCACAGCACTCGGTTTAAAAATAATATAAGATAAAGCTATCATCGATTGGTAAAATCAAGAACAGCAACAAACTATTTAGCATTCGAATTGTTTAATGCGTTGCCTGCGACTATTCTACATTTAAAAGTGTTGTGAAGCGGTTTTTATCGTAACAAGCGTTTTATAACCTAATTGAATTTAAGATCTATTTTAATGGAGTGCGAAGTATTTATATAATTGTAATTGTGTGAATTATTGACTATTTTATTATATGACGCTTTTTACAGGTGGTGCATAATGTTATTTGTTTACGTTAGTTTGTCCAAATGTCATTATGTGCTACTTTTTTATGTGTTTTACAAAAGATTTCCTGACTTGTGTTTAAAAAATTAAGTTTACAAAACACTTTCGCACACTCGTTTGAAAGAAATGATCACAAACGCTTGTAATGAGTTAAATGGCGGAATTTTAATAACCGCAGCCCTCAAAGAAGTCAGGCGAAGATTGGATATGTGTCCTGAAATGAGAAGATTGTAATGTATACCGGGTGACAACGGAAAGTGGAAACACGCTGTAACTTCTTTATGACTGCTGATAAGAATCTGAAATTGGGTGAGTTTATACTAAATGGTGCCATTAATTCTTTGAAGTAATTTCGGATTTCATGACATTTCCAGTTTGACCAGAAATTAGCTTAAATTTATATTTTTAAATGGGATACCCTATATATTTGTTGACATTTTTGGAATCAGCGGATCATTTTACGTATGGTAGGACCAATTATCTAACACATTTTATGGATGTAATTTTTTGAATTTTTAAGAATAAAGCTATAAGGCCGCGACTGGCAGAAATTGTTTTCTTAGTGAAAATCGAATGCAGTGAAATAAATTCGAGCGGGAATTCATTCCACTAAAAAAATTCCTGAATATATTATATTCTATTTGTATATTTACAATTCATGAAGCATTATATTTCTTTAGCAAAAACCATGTGAAATAATTCCCTATTTTTTATGGGAAATAACTACAATGAAAATGGTCAAGAAAATAAATTTGCATTTTCTCATGACAACTTACGTCACTTTCAGAAGGAAAGTGTTCCACTAAAATCGAGAATCGAGCCCTTGCAGGTCAATAAATAGAATGTTCCTATCGATTAGCTGGCTTGAATAAGATTAAAATTGTATTAATATAATTAAAGTATAGAGTTGTCGATTCTTACGTTACCATCACTGTATGTATACTGTCTGGTTCTACACGTTAAAAAGCAAAACATCTTAACTCGAAACACTTCGGTTCATGATCATAATACGCGAAATAAAAATCATATACATCAACCTTTTTATCGGCTTACCGTAGGCCAGAACTCCTATAATTATCAAGGTGCCATCTGTTTCAACAGAGATTTGTGGATGTATCGGGTGATGTGGAAAATTTTAATACTTTTAAAAATAACTTGTATCGATATTTAATAGAAAATGCCTTTTATTCTCTTAATGAGTATCTAGGACAGTAAATTTATTCCTAAATTTATATGGACAAAAATGTATATCTATATATGTACTTATTTTATATTATTGTTTGTGATGCGTAAATTATTTTAAATCTCTTGAGTGTCCGTGACTAGTCTGATAAGTTTTTATATATATTGTAAGTTATGCATATGTATAGAAATTTGAATGATGAATAAATCATTTTATTATTATTATTATTATTTTTTTATTACATATTAAGGTAGTCGTCAAGTTCGGACCTGAGATCTGCGAACAAGTGCGGGTTTTAGAGATGACTATAAAAATACAATAACGAATATGGTAGATATTAGATATCAAAATAACTATTTTCTTAGAAATTTTACGGTTTTTCTTATAGCTTAGAGAAAACTTAACGAATAAATTCATTATTTTTGGAATTGAGAAGTTTTCGAAAAAATCCTCTGACACGTCAATTTTGTTTTTAAAAAATGCACTTTTTGAGATACTATCCACATTTGTGACTTCATCGTTGTTCGACCCCCAATTTTGACCATGCCATTTGAAAGAGCGTGTCATTCTACATACACATCATGAAAAAATGTATGGTGTTACATTTAAAATTTAATTTTCACCAAAATGTATCACCCAAGAAGGGGGCCGATTGAGTGGCCAGCCAGATTGCTTGATTTGCCACCCCTAGATTATTTCCTGTGGGGATACTTAAAAAGCAAAGTATACGTCACTAGACCGGTTAATTTAAAAGATTTAAAATCCTAAAGTTATTGATAATGTCCAAAAAGAATTTATTAATCGTCTTGGCTACTGTCAGGGAGCCAACGGTGCACAATTTAAACATTTAATTTAGTAGATTTTTTACATAATCATTACCATTTTCAGTACTATGAAAATTAAATTTTAAAATCTTCAAACATAATTTTTTTGAAAATTTTGTTGTTATGATGTGTATGTAGAATGGCACGCTCTCTCAAATGACATAATTAAAATTGCAGGTAGCAATTAAAAAAAAGTCGATGACGTCATATCTCGAACAACGATGAAGTCACAAATGTGGGTCGTATGTCAAAAACTGCCTCTTTTAAAAACAAAATCGACGTGCCAGAGGATTATTTCGAAAACTTCTCAATTTCTAAAATAATGAATTTATTCGTTACTTTTCGAAAGCACTGTATAGTTGACACAGCTAAGAGATATTTGTTTCTAACGTTCAGATCTTTTCTAGACTGATTCAAAAAACAGCTATGAATTCGTTGATTTTTTTTTAAAACGGCACTCTTATTATACAGGACCTGTGGCATTGCTTTACTTTCTCTTCGAAAAGCGCAAGGTGTGACTGTGAGGACAGGCGGTTAGGTTCGACTAGTCACCCCGTGGGGTTGTTGATGTTGTGACATGAGTGGAACTTTACTAGAATAGGAATGTGGGTTGGAACTCTAGGATAAATGTGACGAAGTGGTTCTTCTGATGGTTAATGATGCGTTGAATAGTGACTACAAGTGCATTGAGCCGCGTTATATAAACATAATTTATTTCATTCCACGTTTACATACGCAGTTCGAATAAAAAATTGATTAAATTAATTAAACAGTTAAATATTAAGGTAGAGTAGTAGTCGGCTTTAAACACAAAGACTAATAAGATTGTTTTACCAGATATAATAACTAGCCTTTCTGCTGCCCTTCAGGTTTTGATTTATGCTTGCGTGAGCTCACTTTATATTCTATAGTTTCATATAAATTTTCTTTGCATCTCATGAAATTAGACATGTATTTTATACCAAGCCTTCATTTCTAGAAAGTAAATATTAAATTAATTAAATATACAGGGTGTTCCGCATAATAACTGACACAGAGCAGGTACTTACATGTAGGGGATGAGGACTTCTATGTTCACCAAAGAAAATAACCACATTTATGGAGGTCTGACTGTTGTGATGGCCAATATTGAGGACAATTATTTCATCGTCCTAACTATTTATTTGGAAACTTCAAAAAATCTGTAACAGTAGCAATAAAATGAGGAAGTGCCTCATCATGCATAAATCAAAACTTTAGTCTAAATTACGACGGTACTTTGATTAAATCAGGGATAGTATTTTGCAGAAATACCAAATAACTTTCGGTATTTAATAGATTTGGCAAAATCACCCTCAATGAACATCTTGTACTGTCAAACTACTACTGGCAATAATTATTTTGAATTTCTGCAAAATACTCTACCTGATTTAATCGAAGACTTACCGTTGCAACTTAGACTAGAGTTTTGGTTTATGCATGATGACCTCCGCCTCATTTTACTGCTACTATTTGAGAGTTTTTGAATTTTAAGTTTCTAAATAAATAGGATGAGGAAATAATTGTCCTGAAAATTGGTGACCATGATCGCTAGACCAGAACAAATGTGATTATTTTCTTTGGGGACCATTGAAGGATTTTGTTTATTCCTCACCAATTGAATCCCGAAAAGATTAGTTGAATCGTATTATGAATAATTGTAACGCTCTGAGAAACAATCATCATTTATTAGACAGAGTCAGTTTCAATTTTTGGCGAATAGTAAATTGATATTTTAGAGAAAACGGTGCCCATGTTAAACAATTTCTTTAGTTTTAATTTTATTTTTATTTTATAATTTTATTACTAACTCTCACATTTTAAAGACAAATCCTGTTGCTGACTTTTTGATTTCTTCTAATAAACGCTATTAAGATCTTGTTTTAATTGATGCATGTTTTCCTCAAAACCTTAACAGCCGGATTCATGAAGGGCGTAGCGTTAGTCGGACTAACCAGCTTTGCGCCCGTGTAAAGCGCGTTAGTCAGACTAACCAGCCTTGCGCCCATTCACGAAACATGCATTGCTAGGTATACTCGCGTCAAGAATTCAAACGACTTACGTCACAGCTGACGTTACACATTTGTTTTTATTGTCAACGTAATTTTCGATATTTGGTCGTGTTAAATACAATCATTGTTTACAATTTAGTGCAATATATAATGCAAACTTTTAGTCTAGTATATAGTTTTATTACTATCAGTTGTAGTTTCTTAAATATTTTGATAAAAATATAATGAATTATTCATTTGTTCGTATGACGTAAGTCGTCTGAATTCTTGTCGCGAGTATAGGCTGTTTATTTACGTCCATATTTGCGCCAAAAGTTAGACCCAGTATTGTACCTGTCTAAAAATCGCGTACCTTCGGCCTCTAATTCCTTGCGTTTCCCGTTGTATATTTAGTATTTATATTCAAAAACAGTACTTTTCAGTGCTACGGATTAGTTAACATATTATCATAAAGTAAGTATTATACATAGTAGTGAATAGGAGTATGCCTTTTATTTAAATTGGTGCAACAGATGCCTAAATTCGCGTAACCTCCGCTAGTCTGACTAACGTTACGCCTTGTTGATGAATCCGTATGTAAAAGTTTTTTAAAATTGAACAAGAGTAAAAAGGTGCATAAATTAAGTTCTGTGCGGGATATTATAATACTTTTTAAATTCGATCAATGGAAAAAAGTTTGGTATAGTTTTAGGGGTGACTCACTTTCAATGATCATCTTATATTGTTTCAATTTCCTTGAACTTATAGTCAAACAAGACCAATAATAAACCTAAATTGCAATATTTTGTTACCCCTGCATAAACCTGCTCTATGTCGGCGGCACACCCTGTATATTGATGTTTTCCAGTATCTGAATTTATGGTTTTGTTTCAAAAACACCCTGCCCAAAACATTACATAAAACAATTTAGTTATGAAACGATTCTATTTACGTGTATGTACAACGTTTCAATAAGAGAAATTCTAGCTTTAATAGGTATTTACAAATATTTTGATAACATTTATGAACATCGGATTCTCCCAAATGAGTGAACAGGGAGTAGGCACAGCCACCAATGCCGAAAACGAGACACGGGCGTATCACAACATCATTCCCTGCAAGAGAAAGAGAAACCGACAAACGATGGATTATCAATGACGCCGTTACAAATATTACTGCTAGAATTTTCCAGCGCTTTCCTCCAGTTTTGCGACCGAATTGACGCGTGGGCGTCCCATAAAAGCATCGCCGGCGTGCAGACTAGCGAACTTTAACCTTTTAGATGAACCCGGCTGCCAACACAGCTCAACAGGTTTTCTTGCACTTCACGTTTCACCTGTTCCTAATGGTGGAGTAACTTATCGTGATATTGTCTGAATGTATATCTCAGTCTCAGAGGCGTGTTATGCCAAAATTTTGCTTAACTACCTTGTCATTCATTTACTATTTTCATTTATTTTGTAGTTTCACAATAACAGATGCTAACAACATTATTAGACATAGTACCCAGGGTTTTCTAGATGTAGAGCGGAGATTTGTCACATTTCTGTGATTTCCGATTTCACTGCACCTCAACTAACTGCAACATTTTGTATCTTTTTACATTTTTTGAATCTAGAGACGATTTGCATCCAAAATTTTTTTGGAAAACTGAGGTATTAGAAAATTTCTTCCAATGCAGGTGCTCTTCAATCATAATATGAAGACATTGCTACTGCTGATATATTTAATATAACTTTTGTTCAAGGCAATACGTTACAGACAAATAGTGCTAACCATCATGATTTAATTAATTCCTGTTTTCCGATAATAAATAGGGTAATATACTAAGGAATTTGTTTTTTTGTCCTGTGTAACAAATTTAACTTTAATAGAATTGCTGATTCATGAGACATTAATATTGATACTCGAAATGTAATACTAGACAGGCTGGTGGCTTGGGTATAGTAACTATAGCAATCATTACATATTATTATTGTGTTTACTATTACTGGTAATATAATAATAATACAATCATTTTGTATGCAACTATCAATTGCATTCTATGCATCAAATGTGTTGTAATGTACTGAGTATTTTCTTTTTTATATTTTCGTTTTATGTCCTGTGTTACTCATATTATTATTATATCTTCTAAACTATATGTGTGATAATATTGTCCTATTATCGGAGAAATCTGTCGGGCAATAAATGTGTTTATTCGTTACTTATTACTTTCAAACTTTTACTAAGGTACTGCTTTATCGTACTGGCTGTCATTGCTGAATACTGCAGATATCAGTAGATATTTCCCATAAATATTTGTTAGCAAAATAATACTTAAAGTAAAAATATATCCACGTCATAAGGATGAGCAATGTCTAGAGTTATTAAAGTGAATGTAGATAAGTCGGAACTATTAAGAGTTTAAATATTCTTTGAAGTTACAACTACTATTCGTCAAGTATATAAATGATTGCTTGTGGTGCTTAATAATTTTGTAGTACCGGTTACGTTTTATTTGTAAAAGAAATCGCAGGCTTTAAGATTGTAACTCACCGTCACTGAGAAAAGAACTTTTATTACAAGTCGTTGAATCTCTAATGGAAAATTAGATAAAATAATGTCCCAGCAATGTTCAGTTTCATTGCAGTAATTAATATCTCTTCATTACTAAAACATACGTTTTACTTTGTTTTCTGATGCAGCAAGTATTTGCAATATAGGAATGGATTTCTGTATATTTTCTTCAAGAATTTAGTCACTACTCTAGGCATTCTCATAAATAAATTATACGCAGGGGAAGAGAGAGTGAGGTGATGATTGCAAGCTTATAAGTTTTTTATTCGTGTGTTATAGATCTAACATCTTGGTTCTTATTTTAAAATCGTTTTAATATATTATAGAAGGTAATTGACCTTGGTTCTTATTTTAAAATCATTATGGCTATTTATGCGATAGCTGTTATTATTTGATATTTTATTTTGAGTAGGTCATGCATTCTAAACCAAACTCCCATTAGTGATTACTACTTGTCACATTTATTTTTACTTGTGCGTTCACTTAGTCGGTATTGTGCACACATAATTTTGTAATGCCTGCCACATTCAGTCATCGAGAAGTCTTCAACAATGCACGTGAAACTGAAATGTTTCCCAGTGTGGGAATTACATCTGAGAGGCAAGCTGGTCCTGGTTTAGCAAGGGAAGAAGAAATTGTAAATATGGTACGTAGTCCAGCTGTAAGTACAAGGCGCATTGCAATCCGTCTCCATGACATGATACAAAAATGGTTTAAAACATTTCCATATTCAGCTCGTCCAGAATCTTCCGACAAAATTTGGTTTTCATATTTCATTGGTATAAAATAAAAATATTACTCTTATTTAATTTCCTATAAATAAGTACATGACAAATTGTTACCGTTAATGAAAGAGAATGACAAGTATATTATTATTAGGGTTATTGGTCAGCATTAGCTAGAGAAAAAACAAAAACTGAGATAAAAATACATCTTTATCAAACTTGCAGATCTGATAAACTAATATATTTTTTATGCACGGCAATTAATTCAGTGACATAAATTTTTACCTGGCACTGTGAGATGTTCCCACATTAGCATAGTCCCATGACCATAATCTAAAAATATATAAATTCATTAAGCAAATTCTCCTATTGATTTTAACGACGAATATATTAAACTGAAATGAATGCAAATGGACTACATAATTGGCGACGTGTAATAATCTTGTTTAATGGCCCCCATGGATAATTCGCTGATGCATTACTATAAAGAGCTTATTTAAAAGTTTAATTTTCTCGATTATGCATGTCGTCCAGGAGGACATATTTTTAGAACGTTTTTCTTAATAACTTTAATCAGATGGAGTCGTGCATAATAAGTCACATTGTCTTTTTCTCTTGGAGTAGGTATAATTATGTAATTCCAATAGATCATTTATATTAGAGGGTGGTTTCTAAGTTGCAACATTCATTTCAGTGTTGGTTTGGAATCTTGCAAATTTTGAAAAGGTATTATTTCGTCTTGCAGAGCAAGACAGCAGCTTCTTTAAAGTCTTACTCTTGCTCGATCTGGTAATTTTACAAGACTCTTGAATGATTCTTGCTAGACTCTTGCATAAAATTAAGAAACAAGGAACTTTATTACAGTGGTCTACGGTCCCGTTCGTAGGTCACAGGTAACTATCTAAAGGATGCCTCTGGACAGGTGAAACGACTCTTGTAAGAGATAAAAAATGTTGGTGTTGAAAAATGGCTTTCTGGGATTTAGCTCTACTTTGATACATAGTGGCATCGGTAACTGGTAGCTGCCAGAAACAGAGTTAAAATGCACATCCCTAGCATTGCCGGGATTCTTTATCTGCCCTGGTTGTTCTCGGGCTAGGCTCTGTGGGGACATACCCGATATCGGTGTCTCTGGGCCCGTCCATATATTGATTTGCCGCCGCCGTAACTGGTCGCATCCCATGCTCCAAACGTTTCGCCGCTCTTCACTGTCGGCATCTTCAATGGTGACTACAAAAGCTTTGCCGAGAGTGAGCGTCGTAATTTCAGATCCGTATAATCCCGTAAGCCTTGGTAATTTGGAAAAAAATGATTTTTCACTAGGAAAGTGCTGTTTCTGTTTGGGATACGACAAAATATTATCAAGAAAAGTTTCTCAAAATGAAAAACTGAGTATATGTGCAATTTCAATGGTCTAGGCCTACTTTGATTTTTTGCTCAATTTTCAAATTTTTCGTTAGTAAATTCCATATCTGTCTAAGATATGACAAATGTTATTAAGAAAAGTGTCTCAGAACGTAAAAGTAGGCATAGTACAATTTTGGACACGTTCAAAATTCTTCATTCTGACAAACTTTTCTTAATAACGTTTTATCGTATTTCATACAGATATGGCACTTTACTAGCGAGAAATATGAAAAAAGTCAAAGTAGGCCCATAGGTAGAACGTCAAATCAATTAATCAATCGAATCAAATTTTGTACACATATTCAGTTTTTCATTTCGACAAATTCTTTTTAATAACATTTTGTTGTATGTATCTTGTTGTATACATAAACAGCATTTTACTGGTGAAAAAAAAAACGGTTTTTTACAAATTTCTAAGGTCTACTGAATTTTACGGATCCAATATGATAAGACTAATAAACTAAGTGCAACATAAAACAATTTAACAAACAGTACGTTACACTGACACAGCTTGCGAAAAAATATTAAGTATAATCAGATATATCTAAAATTGCAATGCTTATTCCTTCAACCTATATCACTTAAATATTAGTTCACTAATTCCTATTCTTACATTTACGAAGATTGCCAAGTCTTGTCTTGATCTTGTCTTATTTTGTCTTGCGGAAGTGAAAAAAAGTTAACATGCTCCAGATATACCAAATATCAAAATTACCTGAAATAATAAGAGTTGGTTAGCACAACATGAAACAAACAACATGTAAATTTAATACTTTTATCGCCAAATGTTTTTCATTTGGAGCATCACACAAAATGTATGGAATTGTTCCCTTAACAAAACTTTCAATTTCTTTGACTTACAACCTTCTCTTTGTTTTTTCAAAAATGCACACAAGTGGTTTTTATTTTTCGATATTCACACTATGCCTCAAACTTAACACAGACTTTACCATTGAATAATGAACCCTCAAACTAGAACTTTTCAGTTGTTGTGCCGTTTCCGAAAAGTATACTAATAAAATACTCTCAGCGTATTGCGTTACATTTTTTTTTTCAATACACCATTTCTCGAACTTGACAAACTGCTGAATACTGAACCAGATTTCGTCGGTAGCAAATTTTCTACAGCCATTCTAGCCGCCTCTACCACCTGGGGAGGTTCATCAGCCACTTCTACATTTGTTTTAATAGATGCAAGTACGTATCTATAGTAACGATAAGTAAAGGTATATACAGTCATATAAATTAAAGATTTAATCTTGCAATATTTACATAAACAAACGATAAAGTAAACAAATGTCTATGACATCCCACGTATTACATATTATTGGGGATACCTATTCTTTGACATTTCGGAAACCTAACATATGGCAGTTTGATTTTTTAAATAAATTGTCTTAAATATTTACAATTAATTAGACTATGTAATATGATATAAAATATTGTATGTACCACAGACAAAAAGTAGCTTTAGGACACTCCTAATTTTTTTTTGGTCTTGTAAAAATTTGCTCACTCATTAAAGCTTCACATTTCGTACTAGATACATAAATATCTCTTATTGTATTTTTTATATGTGGGTGCCTTCTGAACTGATGCGTCTATGGACTATTACTCTATACCTGCTTCGTCCATCGCACTTGTCCAGAAGTTAGCGATGAGTCACTCTCTATTTTTCCGAAGATTGGATATAGGTGAAGTTGAAAAGATAATCGAATGTCTTTTAAAATGATATTACACAATACCACCCGCATAGGGGTAGAAATGTTGACGAGGCCTAGCTTTTTTTTGTTCTTTCATCAAATCGAAAACAACTCTGGACTGCAAGCTTTCGGTGACACACACTGTACATTATATCGAGGTAAACTCTTCCGGAAATCGTCATAACTAATAATGGACACTTTGCGTAAGCAGTTCAATATGTATTAAATCAATCTCTAATAAAATATATGCACGTGTGCTTGATCTAATGAATAAAATATTTAATATTGCGAGTATAGATTAATTTTCAATGTGATAGCAAACAAGTCTGTAGTATTTCCAGTCAAACTCGTTTTTAAGCAATCATAAAATGTAAAACGCCGATATAAGTAATATGGTTAATTCGAATAGATTTGACACATAATGACAGGACTTATATATTGCCGGTTTATCTGGATTAAACGAAATGTCAAAGACAGCAATAAATTATCTAAAAGACGAAAGAATTACTGATGGTGGTTACATATTTATTATACAGGGTGTTCTAAAAGGTTTGTACAAAACGCTGACACACATTCCTGAGTTTAAAATATGAGGATCTAGCCCAATTAGCGTTAGTCCAAAAGTTGATAGTAGTAGAAGTTATTATTTTTTATAACTCTTTTGTACATTTTTATCTTGATAATAGCATGATTTGCATGGAATTTGGTACTTAGGGGTTTTTTAGAATGAGAAATCGAAACATTTGTAAACAAATTTTTAGAAATCAATAGGTAACTTAACATCCTGTATTTCAGGAACTATCAGTTTTGGGACTAAAGTAAATCAAGGCCGATCCTCACATTTTGGGAATTTGTACTAGAGTTTTGTACAGATCTTTTAGGGACACTCTGTATAAACAATAAATTGCTCTGTTCGCTTTAATTTTACAATTACGGTACAAAAATGCTTGCTTTATAATTTGTGTTTTAGTTATTAATATTTTATATATTACAAACAAATAAAATAATGTTTGATTTATTTTTTGAAATCATTCGAGTTTTTGGCGAAGTCGCCGGTAATTCGAAAATAGTTCTAAGAAATTATTTCCTAGGCTAGTTTAGCACGAAAGTAATAGAATGTTCTAATATTGTTTTACAGTTTTTAGTCCAGTTTTTATTGTATTTTGATATGCCCATGTATCTTATACGCATTCTTTAAGTGCCAATATCTCTAGCGCAATTTATGCTCAACATTTGGCGTAGAAATGGTAATTTTGTGGCCATTTTAACCTGAGAATCTGTAGACTTGACCACATATGCTTCCGTTTAATAGTCCAGTTTTTATTGTATTTTAATATGCCCATGTATCTTATACGCATTCTTAAAGTGCCAATATCTCTAGAGCAATTTATGCTCAACAAATGGTAATAATTTTGTGGCAATTTTAACCTGAGGATCTGTAGACTCAACATTGTGTGCTTCCGTTATGGTTGAAGATTTCCATCCCCATAATCTCAACTGGTGAAACTCACCACCGCTATTTACCAATGGTGTGGCTGTCGTCCTTCGGAAGCAGTGTCCCGTGTATGTATCATAATGCAGAAGCTGTACTGCAATTTTTTTGGGAAATTTACTTATCGAATGGCTAGCGAGTGGTTTTACTGAACCTTAAGTGTAAAAAGAAGTTTTCATTCACAACGTCTAAACAAAGTGCAACGTATGTTTTAATAAACGTTATCCATTCTTAATTACTCACTATAAATACTTTTGACCGGCAGGTTTCTGATGTTGGAATTTCAGTGTGAACCTTATTTCCCCCGATATTAACATCAGTCAATTTCATATATACAGTTCCTCACTTTGACTTGCACCTGATATACCAATTATGAGTGCAACCTTTATAGGTTGCATATCATCAGGTGCATTCTTATCAAGCGCAGCAATGTTCTCACTGAAGAAAGTGCTTGATCTTTTCAATACGTATCCTAGATTTTGCTGTTTAAAAAATGCTAAGAACTTCGAAAATTTGGAGATATCGCTTTATTTTTAATATTTAAAGTAGCCGAAACTATATCAGCATAATAGTTTCAGTAATAGCTTTCTGAACACCTTTTTACAAGCACCAACTCTTGAAAACATCATAAACTTTATCGTACCTTGCATGTCTCTTCTTAGGTAACAAATCTTGTTCTAAAATTTCAGCGGCTTCTATCAGTTGAGGAGGAGTACAAATAATTCCTTCTGAATAGCTCATTGTCTTCGAAAACACTTTTTGATCAAATCTATCAAAAATGCAACTTAATTTAAGTTTGTATGACTGTTCGTACCATTATCAAAATGCCAACTAACGTTTTTTATATGTAGGTAATCAGGGATCTTGCGTTGTTAATTTGTCATACTTATAATTACTTTCGTTACAAAAATCGTCACTTACATTTAAAAGGTATAGTATACAAACCTCGATGAAAAGTCATTTTCTCTCGACAAGCATGAAATACTTTCCACCTCGGTATGTGATATGCTGTTATTTATCACTGTCAATCTGTGCGATTTCTCAAGTTGACACAATTGACAATCGAAACTAAAGTAAAGTACCAAGTGGAAATCAGTTTTAATAGCAGTTGAGACAGGTGTTAAGTGAATTGTTTTGGTGTCACTGTTTTGACCGAAATTAGACGGCTGTCTTGCCAGAAATAGTACATTATACTATAAGGGAGAGAAATGCGTTACTTTGGCAGAGGTGCAATTTGAAGCCCGAGGGCTACAATGCACCGAGGACAAAATAGCATCTCTCCCGAATGGTATATACTATTTTTTCCACGGTCTCATTAACTTAAAAACACATATTTTGTCATTATGAAGTAAGTAGCACCAGAATTATTGTATTCGGATTTGAGCATTTATTTAGTAGTCGTTGAGTTATTGTCATAACTACAAAATAAACAAACAAAAGGTGCTAGTTTGGTTTAGTTTAAAGTTTGTTTAGTGCACAATGAATAATTGTGAGTCGGAAGAGATTGTAGAGGCTGCAAATATTGGAATAAGCAATTTGCTGCCTACGAAGTCAAGATCTTTATACGATATAGCCTACAATCGGTTCCAAAAAGTGGTGCGGCGAGAAAAATGTTCAAGTATACAGCGAGAATGTTTTGTTGGCATACTTCAGTGAAAATGCAAATAATTACAAGTCTTCCACATTATAGGCGCACAATATTCTATGGTTAAGTCATGCTTGATAATTTATGACAACATAGATATAAGCAAATTCCCCAAGCTGATCGCATTTTTGAAAAGAACCGGTGACGGATATCAAGCGAAATAATCGAAAATATTGATAAAGGGTGAAATCGATCGTTTTCTATCAAGTGCAGATGACAAAGAATTCTTAATGATTAAGGTAAGATTACTTTTATTGTTAGGTATTTCAATTATTAAGTATTTTGATTTTTTATAGGTTGGATTTTTTCTGAGGATTGCCGGAGCTTGTCCAACTGATGAACTAGTCAATTTAACTGTAGATGATATTGAGGGTGTAGGCTCTTCCTTGATTGTAAAAAAACCAAACACTAAGACAACGATTCCACGAACCTTTCTGGTTACCGATGTGGGAAATATGCTTGAATTGTTTCGAAAATACCTGTCCCTTCGTCCTCCCCACGTCAAGCATAAGCGCCTTTTTTTGTACTACAAAGCAGGAAAATGTAGTTCGCAGCCAGTTGGCAAGAATACCATGGGAAAAATTCCGAGTGTAGTAGCTTCGTATTTAAAATTACCTGATGCTGCATGTTATACTGGTCACTGCTTATGAAGATCTTCAGCGACATTACTGGCAGATGCTGGTGTGGATATCACGACAAGAAACCGTCGTGCTGGTTGGAAATCAACGACAGTCGCTGAGGGTTATGTCGAGAACTCCATTGAAAATAAGACCAAAATTGCTAATCAGGTTTTAGTAGGTACCACTGCTAGCGCAATCACAAAAACTGTAAATGTAAGCGAAAGTAATATTCCTTCTAATATTAATTTTGAAAATTGTACAAATGTAACATTTAATTTAAATGTCAATAAATAATTTCAATGTTATCTTTTTTTGCATGAAAAACGTTCTCCATAATGTAAACTCCCTTGGGAGCATTATAATCCCTTGGAAATAATCGACTACTTCTGTTTTAATTTTGATGTCATAGAAACTGATTCCTACTCCCGACCGTGGAAAAAAGTATATTTTTCGAAGAAGTCTCAGAATGATGTTATCCGTGACTGAACTAAACTGTGCTATTATCAATGGCGTACATGGACCAAGTGTACAGAAAGTCCTTAGACTGCTATTTTAAGATTTTGATGGATAGTTCAATCAACATTTTACCGTAAAAAGGTGGCAACATAACTGCTAACAGTTTTCTTCAATACGTTAAAAAGTGCCTGCTATTTTAATATATCTACATACTTCGCTGAATTAATTTGAGTTTAAAACGAATGCATCGCCTATAAATTTATCAAACCGCATCGATAGAACATGCAAATATCCTAATTTAATACCACCATATTAGGCGGGTTTTATCACAAATCCGAATAACATGAACATCCGATCACGGGCATGTGTTCCTTTCCCGTATTAATATTAATACGCCGTTTACGAGTTTTTTAATGGTCCCGAGATGTGTCAAAGACACTGCCACGAAATCTAATAATATTTATTTATTATCATTTTCGTCTATCGGGCAAAGCGGACGTGGGCGCAATGCGGCGCCAGTCATACTGATGTAACTTTCGGCTAGCGGGCACGCGCTGCCGCTTTGCGGTCAACAGGTTCACTTTTTGAGGTCTCACCGAATGGGTCAGCTCAATCTGGCGCTCTACAGGGTGTCCCTTCTAAGCCAGGCCGCCGCTACTGTCAAAATGGTGACGATAATGATTTTATCCCACACTATAAACATGTTCATAACTCCCTTGGGAATTATACTAAGTAGTTATACATCCCTAACTCTCTATAATGTATTTACACAAATAAACAGAATTGCCGAATTTTGCACTGAAATTATATCCCGGATCGCAAGAATTTTCCGTTGAACTCTTGTCACTGCTAATGACTGTAAACACTATGTGTCTTTAAAGGTCGAATCTAAGCAATCTATAGATTTTGTGCAATCCGGTTGTTTGGAGTCGGATGTAGGTGTGCCTCAAGGCTCAATAATAGGACCTGTTTTATTCATGATATATGTCAACAATCTATCGAGTGTCACAAAACATATCGCCTGTACAGCCTATGCTGATGACTTTTCAATGGTTTTATCGTCGAGGGATTCAGAGGCATTGAGTAGTAGAACCGCAGAGGCAGTGGACAGAGTCTCACAGTACTTCAACAGTATCGATTTGTTTTTTTAATTTGGACAAGACTGATATTTTAAGAATACATAATTATCAAAAAACTATCGAAGATCTACATATTGAAGTAAATAATAAAATTGTGACTAATGCTCATGACGGTGTACGTTTTCTAAGTGTTTATTTGGATGAATTCCTGAACTTTAAATTACACTGTGATAAGCTTATTTCGAAATTAAATTCTCTGAAGTTTCTTTTCTTAAATTTAAGAACGGTGCTGAACCTTTCCCAGCTTGTAGGTACACGTTTACTATGCCCAAGTAGATTCAAGAATTAGATACGGAATTTGTTTATGGGGCAATTCGACCAATTCAGTTAGTGTTAAAAATCTCAAACAGAGAGTCATGTAGACCATATTTTAGGGAATTGAATATTTACCCCTTCCCTGTTTGTTTATTTACGAATTATGTGTTTATGTATATAGAAATAAGAAAAGCATTGACATTAACAAAGATATGTACAACTATAACACGAGACATGCTGGTGATCTTAGAGTGCCGTTTGCCAAACTAAAACTAGCCCTGAATGCTCCTTGTTGCTTGGATCCAAAATGTTTTTTTAATCGTTTACCAAACGATGTTAAATACTGTTTATCTGTAAATATTTTTAAACGAAAGTTAGAGCTATATTTGCTCAATAAATGTTTTTACAGTGTTTCGGAGTTTTTAAATTAATTAATTAATAAAACGTATATTGTTTAATTAATAAAATCGTAAATAAGTTTCGAAAAAATGAAAAATTGTTGACATTTGTTTTATGTTCTACAACGAAAGACTTGCGTTCCAGAACATAAAAGTGTTTCGCAGCTAGGTGACAAAAAACTCATTTTGACTTGACTTTTAACAACAGTTTTCGAAAAAATATATTATTCTCATGTGAAAAACTGCCAACTAAATATGGTTGCTTCGATTCTCCAATATTCCTTTCAATGACGTTTACATTGTTTCACCTTGTACACGGCGATGTGTTTGAATATAAAATAATAGTTTCAGATTCATCTTTTGAAAGATCTCCCATTTGGTTCCTTTACTTCTTTAAAAATTCTATTTTATTTCATTATATTTCGATTTCTAATTCTATATTTTCTCATTTTTATTTGTGAAAATTGTCATCTATGATTAAGAAAGATACTTATAAATTAATGTGTCACTCTGTAGACAAGTCAAGTTTGTATTCTACAGGTTAATGCAGCACTTAAATTTAATGGTGTTTACAAAGCATCGATATAAAGGCTTTAGTGTATATTTGGAAAGATGTCGAAAACTAGTCGACGACGTTAATTATCATTTAAGATTGGAAAATTTAAGCATAACGATATTAATCTCAAAAAAAGGTAGATAAGATATTTCAATTATAGACGTTCCTTCACTAAATTGTTTAATTATGGTAGCCGGGTCCTGCCTACGGTGATTTTCAATAGGTGGTTGGAATTTTGTTTTTTATTGTAATTTTATTGAAGAACCTGCATAAAACTTAATGTTTTTGGAGACAAGAAGGCACGTGTAGACGGAAATTTACATAATTAATGATTTTTATTTCGTTTCAATTCTATTTAACTGCTTTATTAAAAATTTTACCAAACTGTTTAACAACTAATCATGGCTTTATTTAACATAAATAACAAATATGCATGACGACAGCATTGGAAATGTTCAAGCAATCGGTAGAGTAATGCTAACGGGTCATTCTATTTGAAATCGTCTAATTGGCAAAGCCGACCCATTTTAGATTTTGGTGTAACTTTGAAAATCTCTTCTCTAGGGTCCCAAACAACAAAATTTACACGAGTTTGATTTTTACAAGCGCTTGTTTCCGCCTATTTAAATAAAGACTCTTAAAAATTGCTATTTTTAAGCTTTATTAATATTTTCTGTTTGAATATATTTAAATGATCAAGACGGAATTCAGAGTGGGGAAGATAGTAGTTTCAGTGTAAATGAACATAATTGGCTCGGACGATCCCTTTGAATAATAGCAGCGTGCTGAAAATGAGTGTTTTTTTAGTCATTTTTCGTGAATTTCAATCGACTCTAGCGTCTTAACTATTGAGAGTTAAAAATTTATGTTCCGCGCGAATTAAGTATATGTACATATCATAGACAAAATTCAGCCACAATTTGACCTTAGTAACCCACTCTTTATAGAAGAAAGCTTTGCTTGAAGTTTTGAAATTTTTTTTTTACATAATTTTCTCGTTGAAAAATTGTTTACAGTTACTATTTTCGATGATAATTACTTCCAGAAACAATTTTACACCCTAAATATCCATAACTTTATTGAAACTTGAAATATTTTTCATATTTATAATTATTTTTGATGGTAAGTAATTTTAATTCATTATTAAAAACGTCCAGATTTTTGCTGTAAAATAAACGGCTCGCACATGCACTAAACATAAAAATAACAAAACAAGTGATGTAGTCATTTAAAGTTGAAGGTAAGAACAGTAGATTCTGTGAGTACCAGATTTTTATCTCGCAGTCAACACGCTCGTTTCATAGCCTGAATATTGGGATTTTTAAAAATTTCAAAACTTCAAGCGAAGTTTTCTTCTATAATGAGTGGGCTACTTGTAAAAATCAAACTCGTGTAAATTTTGTTGTTTGGGACCCTAGAGTAGAGTTACACCAAAATCTAAAATGGGTCGGCAACAATTTTTATTATTTTCAGACGATTTCAAATGGAATGATCCTAACGTAAGACGCTGGAAATGTTCAAAATGTAATAATTATTCTGTCACGACTGAGCGAGCATAATCCAATACTTGTTAGACTCTGTGGATGTTTAAGTAGTTACAAGTAAAGTTAACATGAAAAATAACATTTCCAACGTACATACACCAGAGGGCGAATTTCTGTATAGGAGCGACAAATTAATATAGGGTTTTCAAAGGCCTTTGTCTTTAAAAACTTGGGAAGGGAAAACTTGTAACAATAATTTGACAGTGTTGATATGTCAATAGCGATGGGTTATACAGGGTGATTCGGTCATAATTTTATTAATTTTAAGAGAAAAATTAGTAGAATACGATGACGCGGTAAAAAAATTAAATGCATACGCTGAAAAAAGATATTTCCACATCATTATTTAAACCTCTTTTCAGGCTGTCACTAACCAATTTATGCAGCTCCAAAACCAACTCGTTAACCACCTCAGTTGGTGAAACTCTTTAAACCGAATTTGGTGACTTGTTTTAAACTACTGACGTATTTGTAATGACATCTACTCTCAGCTTTTGGTCATAAGGTCATAATTGTTCCACTCACCAGTAAAGATCTAACGAAAAGTTTATCAAAAATTCTTTTGAAATAGTGTCATTATTATTGCATTAACTTGTACGTCTGTATCTCGATGAAGCTGAAAAGTGTAAATATGCAACCAACAGTACAATCACAATCTCAAAGTTAGAGTAAATCTGTAAACATTGCTGCCGTACGGTCTAGTGTGTTCTGAACTTTTTATGTGATAAAATGTAGTGTGCTGTTTTGATTATAAATTTTGGAATGCAAATTCAAACAGGTAAACATCTCTGCTTTATTTATTTTCTTTTAATGAATATTCACGTTGGGATGTGTGAAACTTGTACTTACCAAAACATTTTGCAATAGTTAAAGTCAGTTGTGAGAAAATTCAACATGCTTTTTTATTTTCTTGGATTTTATTAGCTTCATATACAGATTTGGAAAGTGAGGATCTTGATGGTGAATTGTATTTTGCCGCTTGCGTGTATTTGTGTCATGCTACACGCATACTTCGACCACAGCGTGTTGGCATCAAGCAGTGTTGTCAGGTGGGAAAAATTCAGTGCATGAGAATAATTTCAAAGAAGCATGAGGTTTGGAGAAAAAAGCATGAGATGGCTTAATTTATCAAAAAATACCTCTTGACACAGCTTAATTTTTAATTACTTTTGTAATGCCATTTTTATTTCATTAAAAAGCATTATGTTCTGCTATTTTATCATAATATTACATTGTAAGTAGGTAGTTACAGGTACTTACTTAAAAGTTATTAACCACGTAACTTTTCTAATTTATTTTATTATTAGGCCGGGAGAACGTTGAGGCGCAGTTGACGTGACGCAGGGTGGTAAAATCTGTTGTTTTCAGAAAATGTAGGTACCCTTACAGAATAGAGTTAAGAATCACTGCAATACAGCGTGAATACAGCACACACACCGCATATCCGTACTGTCATACCCGTTTATGTATTCATTGCTAATTATTAAGAGAGCAGTCTAAAATAAACGACATTTCAAGTACCCAAATATTGTAGATACCTACCTCTATCTATTCAATTTTGCCCTCGATTTTGCCTTTATTTCTCGTTAGGTCTTTGTTTTGGTAGATTTCAAAGAGTAATTTTAATAATTTTATTATTTCTTCTGTGTCTATTAAAAAGCATGAGATTTTGTAATCAAAATATGAGAACATGAGATTTCCTCGGAATGCATGAGATCTGACAACACTGGCATCAGTTGACCGGACAGTTAGATTTCGCGTTGGCGATACGGAACCGATTACTGTAGTAGTGGGGAATGCTAGACCAATGCACGTCGCCGCCCCTCTTAAAGTTCGTACCTTCCCTGCGATGAAGCGGCAATTTCTACTTTCTCTGTAAAGATCCGCAATTTCCGAATCTGTATATTAGCGGATAATAGTCTATGAACGAACACAAACATACAAACTTTTAGCCGTGATGTGGCAACACAGCTGTGACGTTGCTCATTTCACCACTCGACAATGTGTGCTGCGAGTTGTTATGGTTCAATATAAAGTATTTTTTTTTCGATTTTAAGTCTTTCTCCAACTGAAATGAATCTGAATACATGATTAAAATTAATGATATTATGACTGAATGATTATATTTTATCCAATAAATAACTACATTCAAATTTATAAATTATTTAGACAAATGTATCTATTGAAACCTTAAAATAATACTGTTAATGTTGAGTTAATGTTTTTCTGAATTAGGAGTGTATCACATTTCGGTGCGAATGTACTCAGATAAAACTGGGTGGAAATTTCCTTGTTTTGTTATGATCATTTTAGTTATTATTTACTGGTAATTTTGAATTTCATTTTATATTAATGCACAATCAAATGTATGTGTTTTTACGTAATAAAATTAGCAATGTTCACGAACTAGCGATCTAGCAATCTAGCAATACAATGTACCTACTATTTGGAAACTATTTACTTTTACTCAGTTCATTCTGAAATTTTACATAATTTATCATGTGATATCTTTTACCCGAACTGTTGCTCATACGCAAAGGCATAGCAATCTAATCTCTAACAAAATGCATTTTAGTTGCGTTAAGGTGTGGTAGAAAAACATGTACGGTTCATTAATAATGACTTTTTGTGGGATATTTGGAAAAACAGTAAGTATAAGATTATATTTTATAACGTGTGCACTTGCAGCTTATGCCAATTTAAATGTTATACAATTCGTATGATGCTTGCATCAAAACTGTGCCATTACCTGTCTGCTTCTGAACTATACAGTAATAGTTTACAATAGATATGAACATTATTTGTAGCAACTTGAATTGTAAATAAAAATAATTGGAAGATGCAATTTGCAGAATATTTTGACCCGAGCAACTGTTCCACAACATTAAAAGTGGAAAGTTTTCTCTTCTTGCAACTTCATCTGTTGACACGGCCTCTATATCACTACAAAAATAATATTAATACATTTTTAAATTGAGTTCTGTTTTTAAAATTTTACATTCTCCATAATTTACCGTTCTAAACAACATTTTCAAGTAACATTTTGCTGTATTTTCAGTAGAAAAGGCACTTTAACTGAAACGATAACAACTTTCAATCGGTGCACTGAATATTTCAAATAAGATTATTTCGAAAACTGTTACTTCTAACGCCTCCAATAAGGTATTTTCAGATATAACAGGTAGGAGAATCGATTGTTTTAACAGTCAGATGGATACACTAAGCAGCAAAAAAGTTCTGTCATTTAAAAGAAACATGATGTGAGATAAGTGGCGCCCTCCACTAGTGACGTCAAAATAAGAAACTTATTTGAATTTCTCGTCCGCAAAAACCCCCGATTTACAAATTTTATGTAAAAATTTGGATTTCTTAAAAAGTTATTTACAAATATCGAAAATAAAATTTTAATTTTAACACCCTGTAACTCTGTTAAGAATCAGTTTTGAAAAAAATGTTATAGAAAGAGAGCATTTATTTTCGGTCTAGAATTATCCCCTGAATTGTTTGCTCATCATTTCCGGACACCCTGTATATAGCATAATAGTCGTAAATTCATGACTTAATATAATATGGAATTTTCTCCATATTCTTATTTCTGTTGAAGTGTTGAAGTGTTTTTTTAACAGATTTATTTTCGAGAAATACTGCAAAATTTGGTTAGATATTGTTCTATTATTTAATATCCTTTCAAGATTATTTCATAACGTGATTTTAAGAAAATTAGTAAAAATCTTGAAAAATGGTTTCAGTTTGGTGTAATTGACTAATTCAGTTATTGGTTTGTTTGAAGAATTCTGATTGGTTAGATGAAATCTACCTTACTAAACTTATTTCTTAATTATGGTACATTTTTCTGTCATAACCTGTACATTTTGAAGTTGATATTATAACTAAAATACATTTGCTTAAGTTTCAATTTCAAGTTATTGATTCGTGACCAGTATAAGCTCTTTATTTCTATTCTCAGTTTTCCCAAATGGCCGAGTGACCCCAAACGTGTTGTTTTGCTACAGCAACACTATATCAACCATTAAATCTGACGAAAAGGCGTTCAACCCTCTCAAATTCGCAGGCGATCCAACATGTGTCAATTGGTTCAAAATTATTGTTGCAACGGAATCAAATATATTGGTCTCGATGGTTTCAGATCACCATCAGATTAAATCAGTGTGTTTTTATTACGACCCACGCACACACTGACCTTATCTATATGCACCTCTCTCCCCTTTTGCCACCTCGCTCTGGCGAGGACCGTTGGCAGCCAGTGGCGTGCTTAAGATAGCTAGACATGTGCGTAAAGTAAATACTGTTATCAATTATTATTAATGAACCAGCTGTTGAGGTTAAGAACAATTAGAGGAAGGATTTGTTTCTACCTGAGATAACTTATTGATACTGTTTTGACACTATTTTTGCAGTTGTTATTTGATTAGGTATAACTTTCCAAGATTTTCTTCGTCAAGAAGAAGGCATTTTAATCTTTTAAATAAAAGTGAAACTTCGAATCCCTGTCAAGTTATCAAAAACGGTAGCTTCTCTTAACTTAGCACTTAAGGATGTTTTCGTTGTAAAGTTCAGTCCTTGTGGATGAGAAACTGTATGGATTTCTGTGAAGATTTCGTATTTGATTTAAATTTAATGACGGGAAAATTTCAACTAAGTGAATTTCGCAAAACCATTGAAATAGATTTGACTATTCTGCTTATATGTTCGATCAAAAGCAACAAAAAAACTAATAAAAAATGTCTAAACGAATAGTTTTATACATTTCAAAAATAAAAATACAACTGCAAAATGTAAAACTGTCCAACCAGCAAAACAGTTTTATAACTTTTAGGTTTTATGACATTAATGCTTTATTATTATTGCGAAATATATATTTTCCCACAATCGTTCTGAAATATGCACTTACTGTCATTTTTGACACATTCTGTAAGTTGTTTGTTGTTTCCATAGAAATCAAAAAAATAATAGTGTTATTTGAGTTCATAACAGCATTAATGCGGTAAGTAAGAATCAGTAATTCTTTTCACCAACAAATGCTGGGCTCATTTATTGTAAAAATTTAAGGTACAATTTGTACAATTTCTTAAACGTAATAGTTTTCCCTCGTTTTTATCTATTGCTTTTACAGTAATTGAATTTTCTGTATTACTTATTGAGTTAGATATGTTAGGATTAGAATAAACTTCAGCAGTTCTATCTTCAAACACTGGAATGGAGGCAAATTCATTGTCACTGTCGCTGTTGGTATGTAAAATCTTATCAGCAAACTCTATTTTCCTTGTTAAAGACTCTGCAACATATCCTTCAGCGCCACCAGAAGACCTAAAATTACATTTTTTGTTAGCCAAATAATACATTAATGTTATAGCTAAAACCTCCAGCCCCCATGACGTTTGGGTGCCATAACATCAACTAAAGTATCGGCTAACAAAGTCGCCGACGTCCTTCTAAAAGCATGTCCAGTTTAGGATTTTGGATCTTGCAGTTTTAAATATTCGGCAATTTTTTGGGGTATTTACCCCAATGTATTTATACCCACAAGTTGATTTACACAATTTCCCTGACGAACTGAGTAGAGAAATCGACGAGAGTTAGTCTCCTTAGGTCTTAAACCCGTATATTTTCGCAAAATCGTCAAAAAAGGGACTTTTTCATTGGCCTTGTCAGTGATTCGACTAATATGTGTTTTGGTATCAGGCACTTTATCAATGGCAACTGATCCTTCATCCGTAATGTCCAGAATTTTTAATTTTGATTTATAAATTTGTTTAAACAAGGACCAAATTTAGTACTTTTGTGTTCTCCAGTAAAAATTAAATAATTTTAATATTTTAGTTTTTTTAGATTATGATATAGATGTGCATTTTAATTCTTCATGTAGTCAATAAATTTTAATATTTCTCAAATTGTCACAAAAAATTTAAAGTATATGTATGAATGTGAAAATTCAAGTAATGTAACAGCTTAAAACTAAAAAAATCACTAAGAAACTCAAAAAAAAAAAAACTGAATCTGAAATCTGAATCTGTTTTTTGTGACTGCAAAATTTGCATGCAATATTTTATTGGGCGATAAATCTATTAAAACGAATTTCTGTTGTTATAACTTCCAATAAGATTAGGTGATGAGTAGTTCATATAATATTTTTGTCATTAACGTCGCATTTTTCAGATGCAGGGATTCAACTGAAAAAAATTATGTAAAAATATGTAGCTACATAATGTAATTATTTTATCTCACAAGCAACTGCATAATTTGAGAGATATAATTCCAAGTACAATATATTAAAACTCAAAATTTATTCAATATCATAACTGCCCGTACCAAAAGATGAAACAGGAATGTTAAAGTGTAGCTCTTAACCTATACAAAACAGCAAAAGTACAGTTAAAAATTGAGCCAAACAGAACAAATTATGATTACCATATAATATATATATATAATTTCACATGTGTTTGTTATATGTCAAGTAAATAACTACCTAAATTTTAAACCCTTTCTGTCTCAACATCTTGGTAGTTAAATGAATGTAATGTAGGATACCTTATACCGTATTTTAATAAAACCCATAGGCCTTATCAAAAATGAAAATAATGCACCGATGTATCACATACTAATTGATTTATAGATACCCACAAATGTACGTTTTTTGGTACGCCGCTGGTTCATTGTTAGTGTTCGGTATACTCACTATATGGTTCTTATTTTAGACCTGACACTCCTCTTTTCCCCACCACGGCTTGTCTTTCATTCATAAAACCTACACGATGACCTTATTTTGTTTTACATTTTGTAACTTTTACCAACTGAAAGAAATAGCACTAGACAATTTATCACTCAAGTCCATTCGGATAAGTACATATATGGCATGACAAAAAAATATTTTTGCTAACGTTTGTAACTGTCCAGAGGTGACAAAAGAACTGCAACTAATATATTTTCATCCATGTTATATGTCACCTTTTCTAAATGTGTTTTAGAGATGATAAATTTTATTTTGGAATTCGTGTTGCTTTCCGAGACAACAGCTGGGCATGATTAGGTACTTATTAGAACAAATTTTCAGCTAAATAATTATTTGAACAGCGACACACATCTATTATATTTACTAGCAAAATAGGTCAGATCTTTGAAAATCATTTAAGGTCGATGTATTTCACGCAGTAAAGTAATCAAATTAGTGCTGTCGTTAGATATTCCTTTTACTTCGGTACTTTACTTTGAATAGTCGCAGATAGCATGAGAAACTATTCCTGTTATTGGCTAAGCTCTATATTTATTCACTTCTTAAATGTTTAAAATATGTATTTGTAGAAAACACAATTTCAAGAATACGCGGCAATTAACAATATCATCATGGCTGTTTATTTCGTTAGTAAATTTAGATAGATTGTTATTTTAGATATTTTTCAAATTCAACCTTGTCTATACAGTCGTTTCTTTAGATAATTTGAACATACATATCACTTTAATGAGAGGAATTGTAGGAAAATTGATTTAAATTAACCTTTACAATAATGCAAAGCTGATAAAGATTAATTAAATAAGCCCATGCGCCAAACGGAACAGTCAAGGTTATTTTTGTTTGCCTAACCAAAATCTCACACTGAAAAGCAGATAAGTAAAATAACAAAAATCACATCACTATCGCGCACTTTCGTATTATGACGTTTCGAAAAACTCTCTGTTTTCGTTATCAAAATCGTAATAAAATATTAAACGTTTGTCAAACTTGACTCGAAACGTCATAATACGAAAGTGCGCGATAGTGATGTGATTTTGGTTATTTTTTACTTATCTGCTTTTTCAGTGTGAGATTTTTGGTTAGGCAAACTTAGTTTTTTAAAAAATAACCCTTGACTATTCCGTTTGGCGCAAGGGCTTATTTAATTAATCTTTATTATTTTTCAGAAGTGTGGCAAAACCCAATAAAACTAAAGAAAAACTAAAATTATGCCACAAATAAATAGCTTCAGACAATGAAAAAGCTAATAATCAAAAATTCAGATGAATCAGAAATACTAACAAAAAGTTAGACTTACAACATAATCAAATTGAGAAATTATTTGACTCCGTGTATCTTTGTCACAATTCTAATTTCTGAGGGCTTTGTAAATAATATGATAAGTTTATCAAGTGACACAAAGACAATAGTTATGTGTAATGATATTTAATATTTTCAATTTTTTTTTTAATTATTAATATGTTTTCCATCGTATTCGAAGTACGCATCATTTTATTCTGCAGGAAAAGTATACGTTCCTGTTTTTATTGCGGGATTAATTTTTAAAAAAATATACACATTTGGAAAGTGAGGATCTTGATGGTGAATTGTGTTTTGTCGCTTGCGTGTATTTGTGTCATGCTACACGCATACTTCCACCACAGCGTGCTTCCACTGTCCGCATAAGGCAGTGTTGCCAGGTGAGAAAAATTCAGTGCATGAGAATAATTTCAAAATAGCATGGGGTTTGGAGAAAAAAGCTTGAGATGGCTTAATTTATAAAAAAACACCTCTTGACACAGCTTAATTTTTAATTACTTTTGTAATGCCATTTTTATTTCATTAAATAGCATTATGCTATGCTATTTTATCATAATATTACATTGTAAGTAGGTACTTACAGGTACTTACTTAAAATTTATTAACCACGTAACCTTTCTAATTTATTTTATTGTTAGGCCGGGCGAACGTTGAGGCGCAGTTGACGTGACGCAGGGTGACTCACGGGTCGTAAAATCTGTTGTTTCCAGAAAATGTAGGTACCCTTACGGAATAGAGTTAAGAATCACTGCAATACAGCGTGAATACGGCACACACACCGCATATCCTTCGACTGTCATACCCGTTTATGTATTCATTGCTAATTACGAGTATTAAGAGAGCAGTCTACAATAAAGGACATTTCAAGTATCCAAATATTTTAGATACCTACCACTATCTATTCAATTTTGCCCTCGATTTTGCCTTTATTTCTCGTTAGGTCTTTGTTTTGGTAGATTTCAAAGAGTAATTTTAATAATTTTATTATTTCATTTTGTGTCTATTAAAAAGCATGAGATTTTGTAATCAAAATATAAGAGCACGAGATTTTCTCGGAATGCATGAGACCTGTCAACACTGGCATCAAGTGACCGGATTGAGGTCTGTAATCTGTGAAGATACCGTTTTTGTTGTGGGGCTCTCGTTATCTCTCGCGTACCAGCGACCGTTATCGGAAATTGTAGACGCGCTAAATGGACATTCAAAATTTAAAGATCTTATTCACGCCGTGTTTTATTCGTTACTCTTTCCAAATAAATTAATACACGTCAGCATTTTAAATGCAATAAAAGGACTTTGATAAGAATATGGCAGATATACAAATAAAATTAGGTTTCTATCATACTACTAAATAGCTATACTTAGCGCCGCTTATACTTCGTACCTTCCCTGGGATGAAGGAGCAATTTCTACTTTCTCTGTAAAGTTCCGCAATTTCCGATTCTGTATGCTAAAGTTGTAGTACCTACTGCCAATGAAAAACTTAACTAAAATATCCAGATATAAAATATAGCACCTAATTATTGAAAATACCAGAATACAGACATTTACTTTCAAAATGAAGTTTTTCTTTTCATTTCCGATTGGATATTTTGCAACACAATCTCAAGTTATTATCTTTAGCAAATAAACGAATTGTAGGTAACTGAAAATTTTTTAAATTCCATAACTTAGTAAAATCCTTGTGAAAAACAATATAGCAGCAATCATAGCACCACATCCAATATGTTTCAATTATTTTCATTTGTCATATTTTATATTTCTTTAATTTTCCAGCTTGCCAATGGTAGCACGTTTGTGCATAGTAAAACTATGCTTCAATCCGATGGAAAAGAAATTTAAAAAAATGAAAAATATAATTTTAGAAAACAATTCAATGCCATTACACATAACTAGCACCCTCTATGTCAGTTGGTAGAACTATTATATTAATAATATTGTCAAGAAATTTTTAAAAATTTGAAAAAGTCAATTACAAATTATGTACTCAATTCTTTCTAATATCTCTTATGTGTCTGTAATTCAACGTTGGTCGCGTTAGAGTGCAGAGTAGATAATTTCACATAAGACATGTCGTGATTGTCAGATATGTGTACATAATAATTACCAATAGGTACACCTAAACATATATACTATTAATAATTTTCAGAGCTCTTTTCACAACACAGAATAAAATGTGAAATAGTTACAAGTGTTCAAAATGAGTTATGTTGCTTGCGAAAAGCGCTTACCATACGAATGTCTTATAGCCAGAGTTTTGCCCAAATTCGCCATAAATTAACATATCTTCCAGCTGTTGATGGGTGCTATAAATTGTTCTATCTTTGTTTATGTACACTCACAAATATCAAGCAAGCACAGAAAAACAACGAGCACTAGCCATAATACTATGACTAATAATACTTTTAGGTTAACAGAAGCAGGTGATAGATTACAATGTTGTCATACGTAAAATTTTCTGGGAAACTTCAATAATTGTTTACGTCTTTAATACTGATACAAAAAATCAAATTACGTTAAAGGAGCTTTTACTAAACCTTAGTTGTACATTCGTTATTAATTGTAATTACACAGTTTCGCATTTTATTGCAGTTGTATTTTTATTTTGCAGTTGTATTTGTAGAAAATTATTGGTTTTAGACATTTTTTTCATAAGCCCTGTTAATATCGGCACTTATATTTCAGACACCCTGTATAAGCGCCACAACGTATTTGTTTTATATCTACGTTTTGTATAATTAACTTTTTATAAAACATCTTTTAACATTCCTGAAAAATAATTAAATAATATAAAGTCGCTTATAATACATAGTTTAAATTGAAAAAACTTCTTTACTACCACATTCCCAAGATCTAACATAATGATACGGTAACACCTTGTATGTTTCTTGGCGTAGAGGTTATCAGCTACATAACACCGCATAAAATCTTTTAAAATAATGTCAGAGTTTTATTATACCGCTACTTTTCTAACTGTTTGTGGAATGCCTATTTTTGTCTAATGTCAAATCTTCGTCAAAGGCAAATGTGCAAATCTAGAAGACAATTACAAAAGCAGTAGGCAATTTGAATACTACACATAACAAAAACTGAAACTCTAATACAGGTGAATAAAGTAAACAATACTACACAAAGAACAAAAAAAAACTATACATCACGAGTATCTACCGAACAAAAAATTGATATAACATATTATTTATTTTAGTGCCAAATAATTCCCTAAAATTAATTTAGAAATGGTTTATTTTACATAGGTGCTAGTGAAAAAAATAAATGTGACAAATAAATTAAATAAAAATAATCAAAATTCATTAATTTTATAATATTAATTCAATCGTTTGAGTTAATAACATGACTACTCATAATTAAAGAAAATTATTCTACAACACGTTTGATCACTATTTCCGCCGTAGAAATATGTACTATTGAAATACCTTTTTTTTATTCAAAATAAACCCCAGTTGATACCCCATTTTCTGACAGAACTAAAATGTATTTTTTATGCAGCATAAGATAAAGTAGTCTGCTACAAATAAAAAAATCAATAATAGAAAATAAAATTACAAGAATGAGTTTCAAATGAATTTTTAATTGAAAAATCAAAATATACCTACTATTGATGTGGGAATGTTCACTTTAAAACTATTTTTCATTAAACGTTCTTTAGGTCTTTGAATCTGCTTTACAAATGTTATTTGTTTTATATTAAATTTTATTTTTTGCAAAGTAAGCTTCTATTTCCATAAATAAATAAAATAGTAAATGGGATACTAATATAATTTAGGTACTTATAACTTTTCAGTATAATTTAGATAAAATAAACATAATAATTTTTAATTAAATCACCCATATCATATTTCTTTTGGGTTTTCCCAAACAACAATTTTTTAACTTTTTTAAACATTTACAGACATTATAACCATTTTATAACATTTGTATTATTATTAACAATTTATTACATTAATTCCGCTCCGATTTTAATATCTTGCTGGACATTGCTAACTAGTGGTTATTGATACGAATATCTTCACCTAAAATGGTTTTCTCATTTTTATCTTGTTTCTGTGGGATTGTTCCACATATTCTTTTGCTACTGTATTGGATTTCCGATCCCGTTGAAGATCCGCGTCTTTCAAAATGGTAGTGAATGTCTGATACAGTGACCAGTGTACAATTCAGGGTAGGGTAATTTTAGAAAAATGTCAATGTCACAACAACTTTCGAGTGACTTTCGTTTTTTCGCTGTATTTTCAAGTGAAAACAGTTACCTTTCATTCGCATTTTTTGTAGAATAAATGATGGGTTCTTCTCAAAACAGAGGACTCTAACTACCGCAATAATAACAGTTATCAGCTTGCTTCAAAAATGTCGAATAATTTTTGTTTTTCTTTTTTATTTTTTTGCTCGATAACCTCCTTATTTTTCTTTTAAAAAAGATGAAGTTTACCAATGTCAGAATTTTTTCTTAATGATATGAAAATTCCTAACATGGGATAGTTACCTACTTCAAAGAGAAAAACCTTTTTGAACCTTTGCTTTGTCTTGAAAATGTGTTATATTTGGTACCATTTTTTTGGCAACAATTTTCGTATTATACGGGATTTTTTACGTAATTAGTTTCTCTTACTGATTCACCTGTATCCTCAATATTAAAAGGCAAGTTGTCGAATCCACTTGCGCTTCAAATAGTTTTTTTATTACATCAAAACTACAGCTCCGAAATTAGTTCGATCAGGGTGTCTATCTTTAAAGTTAATTTAAGGTTAAGTCAAAAGGTAGGTATGCACCTTGTTTTTGACTGACATCGTCAAGATTTGTGGGAAGTAGTCAGTATGATAAGACATGAAATGCTATTTTAGATTCATTATCAACCCCGCTTTTTCGTCTTCTTTTATTTTGGTAACAAAATTGTCATTATATTACAAACTAACGTCCATCAATCATTCCTTACTGCAGTTGTGCATTTGAAATATTGAGAAATTCTTTTTCTGTATACAGATAGCATTTTCCTTCTTTAATAAGATTTTTCACAATGCCTAACTTGATGGAAGAGATGGCAGCAGAACTTTAGAAAGAGCAACTAATACTTGTCTAATTATGTTATTAAATTTGGTTGAATTGAGTTCTTCATTTCTATCTCTACGTGAAATTTTATTGTTGTCCCATTAACACATTAAGAATTTCCAATTATTCACAAATTTGCCATCCATATTCATTCTTCGTAGGTAATATTTCAAAGATTGACTTCATACTCATATACTCTTCTTTCATAACAACTGGATCTGTTACCGGAATATGGAAAGAGTATACACAGTGTTCTGATGCAAGATGGTTTTCAGGCTTCTCTTCGAAGAATCGATGCACAATCTCTTCACTTATCCAGCTTACATCCAGCTTGAGTCTGTTCAGTTTAAGCAATTGGTTTTTCTAAAATATATCAGGATTTCACTGTTTTTAGAAGGAATTCAAATCCAGCGAACTCAAAAAGATAAATACAATGGTTCTGTGCATTGGCATACTATATTTCGATTTGACCCTGGAAATGACCGCATGGAGTAAAATGAACCTCTAATTTGAACGTAGTGATCCGAAAAACATATGTGCCTGGTTCATGATGACCTTGGAATGATCTTTAATATTAGCTTATGAGTTATGAGGTTAAATGAATCCTAAATTTGGATTCAACGAATACAAATATCTAAGATGGGTATAACCTGAGGGGTAAACCACTGCTTGAAATTTTTACAATGAAATACCATTTTTTAAAAATATTACCCAAAAAAATACCTCATCAAATAAGCAAATACCTCAAAAATACCCAAAAACCACGAATTGCCCTCAAGTGCCCAAAGACGACCTATGACTATTACCCAATAATATTCTTAAGTACCTAAAAATCCCGTTAAGTACCCAGAAATACCAAATAGTACCTAAAAATACCCTTAAATACCCAGATATCTAAGAAACGTAAAATACATTAGATGACCCATGATTTTACTTAATATATAATAATTTTATCTGTCTTTCATTTCCTTAGAAATTATTCCATTTACATATTTACGTAAATATTATAGATTTTTTAAGGGCTCCTTTGGATCTGAATACATCATCTGGAAAGAACATTTTGGATTACATAAAATGTATCATAAACCCATTGAAGCACCCAAGAAGGATGCCAATACCTACATCATGCCCCCTTCAAACTAATTAAAAACAAACTTCTTCCTCGTCTATGAAATCATAATATTCGGTCTATACGGGGTGTCCCTAAAATTATTGTCCGGATCCCAAATACTCATCGGGCACCATCGACGCCTCCAGTACAAGTACAACCAAAATCTTTCATTAGCAAGTGTAAATGCATGGGTATCGAGGGCGAATTCAATTTTAGCCCCAGCTTGCTTTCCGTCATGTATGATTAGAATTAGATAATTGGCAGTTGTTTATTTTAGTTTTTAGTATAGACTTTCATTCTCTTTTTATTACATATTTTTGATCAATAGAATATGTCGGAGAAGTTTGACCAATCTTATCGTTAACACGTCGTATCGAATAATATGTAATATATTGATTTAAAGATAAAGTTTAAGAAATTATACCATACTAAAATTTGTTAACAGAAGAGGGGAATGTGCTACTATGTGAGGGGATATATTCTGCGTAAACTCCTTATAAAACATTCCTATGATACTTGTTTATATGGTCCTGTACTGTACAATATATTGCAATAATAAAAGCACTGTTTAGTTGAATTTGGCTATTTATTTCGAACTGCTGACATATTCGTAATGAAATCTACTTTCAATTTTAAACATTAGTTCTTAGTTGTTCCGCTCACCCACATAGTAGTAAAAACAGTGATTTGAGGAAGTGTCATTATTTTTGCAATTGAATGTCTAATTCGAATCACCCTATATTATTTTTTAAACTAAAGACTTACGAAGACAATAAAAAGCCACATAGTGGTTTAACAGCGCCTCCGAGAAATTTTACTGAAATATTTTTGTATCTATTTTTAATAATTTTTATATTTGCCATTGCGTGGATCAGTCGTTTACTTATATTTAAACTGTGCCATCGTAATAAGACATGCGCGATCACCATTGTATTTAAAAATTGGCGAGAAAATACTACTTTTCTCTTAAAAAGACCCATTA
The DNA here is from genome assembly GCA_025584915.1 of Monochamus saltuarius. Lineage (NCBI taxonomy): Eukaryota > Metazoa > Arthropoda > Insecta > Coleoptera > Cerambycidae > Monochamus > Monochamus saltuarius. The sequence continues at coordinate 9,689,626 of CM046728.1, forward strand.
ATTATCTTCGTAATACCCATTAAATACCCAGTAAATACCCATTATTACCTTGCATGATAGTACCCAGAAATACACAAAGTACCTAAAAATACCTATAAATACACATAAATACCCAAAAAATGCAAAAAATACCTTTGATTACCTACAGCTTGTACAGCAAAATACCTCGGTGGTTTACCCTCGGTATAACCTGTTGGACGAATCACTTGTTTATGGTTCTGTATTTCTGTACATAACATGTTACCTTGACATTTCATTGATATTTTAGATTTGCTTTGGAAACACTAAAATAGATAAAATATTGCATATTAAATATGGGAAAATGCAAGATATCCTTACGCGTGTGCATATTAAAAATCGAGGCGAAGCCGTATTTTTTTTGTATGTTTCAACTCGTTGCAGTAATAACTTTGCACAGTGATGTCTACATATTCATACACCAGATCATAGTATATGTAGTATATTGTAAGCAAGACTAACAATTTAAAACATACATCTTATTTATGTCACTGAAAACAAATACGACGCATGTTCTCCCTCGAAATCCTCAAAAATTGTCATTTCGAGTCGATACTAATAACGCTGACTACAAGATAACAACATCGTAAATCCGTCGCCTACGCAGAGATTTAAATTATTTATATATAAATATAAATAATTAATAATTTTGAAATAATCACTTGGATTTGAGAAGCATGAATGGCGAATAGGAGGCGTTATCCTTGGATATACCTGAATGGAGTCGGCACACGGGCTTTGTAGTATTTTTTCGACGGCACAGACCTGCTAATTATCTTAACACTCGATTACTATTAAGTCTTATTAAATTATTTGTTGAACATAAACGTCTGCCGAGAAAAATCAGATACGTTTTAATTGTCATTTGATGTAGGAGATTGAATCTAACTTATGTTTCCTCTCCGCTTTGATAATTTATAATAAATTAGGAGAAATAAATTTGCATAATTAAATAAATATTGTATTAGTGGCTTTGAGACTTTCACGGCCCGTGCTGCTATTTTATCTATAATGGTTTTCCGGTTTGCTGTACGTTAGTAATAATCGTACTAGTTTATTACCCATTTCTTTAACTGAAAAGAAAAGCTCTTGTAAAACTATATCCACATAAGGGAGCATAACGTTATATTATGCAATCTGTAATCCGATATTATTAACATCCAATAACTCGCGCGATAGGTAAAGATTTTTATTTCATACTAATGAAATATAAAACCAAATTTTGTTGATTTTCAAAATCGAACGAACGTTGTTTAATAATTAAGTAGGCATGATTACCATGGATATATCAACTAACAAGATTGTAAATAAAAGTCTATCAAATTTATTAATTTGTGTAAATGAATGAAAATCTGAAGAGAAGTGAGATTTCAGGCGATTTATTATAAAGGCTGAGAAAGCCCGTGCCGCACTACTACCAACAAAGTCGAAACCAAAGTATACAAAAGAATATGACAACTTCCTGCAGTGGCTGAAAGTTAACTTTATTGAAAACAAAAATATAAGTGAAACTATAATATTGGCTTACATTGAAGACATGGTATGTACTTATTCTTCCACGTATAAGTGATATCGATTTAGTTTTTTAGAGTCTTCGTACAGTCCTAATTTCCTGAGAAAGTGTTCAATGTTAAAATCAATGATGGTAATTTATAATTGGAGAAAGTTTCATGAACCGGAAGCGTTTCTCAAACGAAAAGTAAAGGCTATGCGTCAAAAAGTCTAAAGTATTTAGTCGGGATGACATTGTAAAATTTTTGAAGAATGCTTCCGATGAAGAACATTTACTACATAAAGTAATGCATTAAACTATAAGAACTACACATTTATTGCTCTATTGTACATGTGGTTCTGATTATGGGTTATTTCGGTAGAAGTCAGGAACTTTTGAATATGAAGATTAATCATATTGAAGATAGGGGTTAGGTTTTGGTGGTTGACTTTCCGTAAAGTAATGAAGATATCCTTAAGAATTTTACAATTGTCTAGTGAGGAAGTATATGTGTTTGCGTCCGTCGAGTGCAGAAAGATTTCTTCTAACGTATCGTAAATCATTGCATAGTTCAGCTCGTTGGCAAACACATTTGGAAAAACGCCAAGCAAAATTGATAGTCTTTTGGGTTTGCCAGATCCAGAAGCTTTCACGGGACATTATCTGTGGAGCGACTGCCTTGGTCAATTCAGGAGCAAATATGACGACATTGAAGAGGCATGGTGGATGGAGAAGTTCAACGGTAGCAGAAGGGTATTTGGCCACCAGCATGGAATTGAAAAATTAAACTGCAAGAATGTTTATTGACATGTCACATAAAAGAAGTGAAACATTAACTTCATGTTTGACTATAATCATAGGCTGTGACAACAGTTCAGCGGAAAATTTTTGCAATTCGGGAAATAATTTCAGTGGAAAATTCGACAAATGTCGGTTTATTTTTATAAATACATTAAAGGGAGTTAAGGATTTATAACTACTTAACTATAACTCCCAAGGAGTTATCAATAATTTTATAGTTACGGTAACTAAATGTTTATTTGTTTATATTGTATTAGTATAAAATAAAGATGTTTACCTATTCTTGGTGTTAAAATATAATTTTATGTACCCTTGCGATTAAAATAATACTTATCTACGATTTTTACTAATATTAAAAGCAATTTTAACACTAGCTATAGGAAAAAAATATTTCCTACCTTTAGTCTCTTTTGATCACATTAAAACTGTGTTACAAATATTTTATATGCGGTCTGAAAATATCAATCATTAAGTAAAATAGCCAAACATAACTATATTGTCAGCATTATTTATACCCAGATACAGGGCCTTGTAGAATTTCGCAAACAAAAAGAAATCTCTCAGTTGCCCATAATAAACGTCAAAGAAAAATGCATTATTATACAACGGCTAGACTCGTGCGACTCCCTATAGCACATACAGAGATAGCGACAATAATTTTATTGAAATTTATTACCCTTCTTTACGTGCCACTAATATAAAGTCGTTTTAATAAAAGTTAAAAACATAATAGCGGATTATCTCATAAAAAATTACCTCCCATAGTTTTGGAGGTTGTATTAACATACGATTTGTCCTTATGTCGTATTTCATTTTTGACGCAAAAGATTAATAATAATTTATATTTAATAAAGTTCTGTAAGAGCCTATCCGGAGAGGTATATCCAAATATGTTATCATGACATTAAAATATTCAGCAGATTTCAAAAACATCAGTTTCTGTTTTCAATGTCCTTAATGTAGTTGCTATAATGATAACACAATAATAGAACATGTGAAAGTTAGCCTAAGGAGTGTAATTTTCAATTATATGCATGTGAGCAAACCACAAAATGAGTAATTCTGATGTTGTATTACAACTTCCTAGTCAATTAAAATTTTCATGCGACTGAGCGTTTAAGCATACACGTGACATTTGCACATAAAATAGTATATAGTTAGTTACCTGAAAAAAAAAAGAAAAATATATTGATATTATAATAATAATATTGTTGTGTGATCTGTTATAATAATAATGATGATGTGAAATTGACAGTTTTAGATTAAAATTAATTTCAACTGTTATTTTACATTTTTGTTTTAAATATTTTAGTTTTGTTTTTGTTTTGTTTGACTATTTTATTTAAACGATTTTACTAAGATGCCTATAAGGTTGTTGCTATGGAGCAGTTGTTATGGTACTATGTTTACAAACTAACCAAACAGTTTACAAAATTCTGAAATCTGTGAACGTTTAATAATAATAATAATAATCTTTATTATTCCAACAGAAAAACCCAATTACAGGAATAAGTAAATTAAAAATAGTTAAAAAAAAATATTACTCATTGAAATATTAAATCTAATGATTATATAACTATGAACATTTAAGAACTCATCACAAGTGACGCACAAAACTACAGATCATTTTCATACTATCACTTAATATGTCGCAACTATTTCCAATTTTATTATATAGTCCACACATTAAATTAATTGGAGATTTTGTTAAGATATTTGTCCTGGGCGTATCACAATAAAACAATGCTTGCTGCCGGGAATTGCCTCGCGAAATTCGGAATTTTATTTTGGCCAACAAGATGGAGCAGTCAATTTTGTTATTTAAAAGATTGTACAAAAAACGAATTAAAGATATATTACGACGTACTTGTAGTGCTTCCATATTAAAGCGATTCAAGAGTTCAACATGGTTAATGCGTATAGGTGGATAGAAGCCATCTTGTCGATAAGCTATAAATTTTAAGAACCTTCGCTGAACTGATTCAAACCTTTGAGTGTGCACACCATATATGGGATACCAGATTATTGACCCGTATTCTATTTTCGATCTAACGAGAGAACAAAATAAGGTTTTAAAAGTGTGTTCGTCAGAAAAGTCTCTACAATTTCGATATATAAATCCATAAGTACGGAATGCACTAGACACAATATTATTGATATGTTCAACGAAAGTCAGTTTGTTGTCAAAAGTTATTCCGAAATCCTGAAGCTTTCAACCCGATCAATAGTGTAATCATTAACGCAGTAATCATGAGCGATAAAATTCATTTTATGGGTGAAGGACATTGACTTGCATTTGGAGAGACAATTGATGTAAATCACACCATAATGATATATTGTTTAAGTTCATCTGAAGCCTTTCACAATCTAAAGGAGAATTTATCGATGAATAAAGTTTAAAATCGTCTGCAAATTGCAACTTTTCACATGATACCACGTCTGACAGATCGTTAATAAAAAGTTGAAACAAAAGTGGCCCCAAATTCGAGCCTTGACGGACACCCGAAGTGGGAGAAAATGGACGAGAAGTAAAATTTTGATATCTAACCATGAAGCGTCTATCTTCCATTTAAGAGCGATGCCAATGAATCCGAAAAACTGAACAAACATTAAACCCCAATAATTAAACTCAGTATTGATTCTTCATAACATTTCGGTATGTGCGACGCAGATTTCAGTGATACTGAAAATTTTGAAATAGAAAATGGGGCGTTAACTGCCTTTATGTACATTTTTTCCTGAGAAAGAAATTGTACCAAAAAACTTATGTAAAACTTGATATTTGGTGTGCCGAAAAAAAGGTATGTAATATTTCGGAGAAAGTTGTTGTAGCATATTTGTCCTAGTTAAAATGTACACCCTCTATATTATGGATATTAGTAAATATACCAATGTTATTGCTTTCCTCGAAAGGAAATCAAGTGGTTATAGATCCAGAAAATCCAGAATATTTTCCAAGAATCAGGTTACGCTTTACAAAGAGGCAGATGATGAAAAGTACTTATTCTAAAAATGTGTCTTGGTTGTTGGTATATTTGGAGCTTGTAAGACAGAAGCATCAACTTTTTTACGTACAGAGATCATTGAAGATGCTCATTCACGTCGTTCATTAAAGGGATTATTCCCAATACCAAAACTAATGTTTCTAGTTTATTTACAATACCAGAAGAAGATATAGAAAGAGGCAATTTTCCACAAATATGCAAGTCTACGTCCATTGATCACAACCTCTTTTTATCACGTACATGACACTACACAAACAGTGGTTTAATTTTATTTTTCAATATATTCAGTTATTTTTTCGATTTTCAATTAATTTGAATGAAACATGTTGTGTAAAAGATTTTATGGAACATTAATCATCAAATTTGAATTATTAAAGCTTAAAATTGTGTCTTACATAACCGTTTTTTTATCGCTGTGGTTTTGGCTGTGCACAAAAAATGTGGATTCCGAGAGATGAATGAATTTATCAGGGGAAAAATCAGTAAGAGCTTAACCTCGCGTGCCTGGCGACGCCAATTTAAACAAAAATATTTATAAAAAACAAACTATTCCGGTTTGGGCTCGGCTTAGAGCCAGATTAAGATGGCAAAAGCCGAGAACGATTATCAAGGCCAAAACCACAGGCAGAGGCGTGCGGGGGACACTTAGATCTTTAACCCTTAAATAGCCTTTTCGCATTCAGATCCACAGGATTTACATAATAAAAAACAAGATTATAAACAAATGAATCTACAGCGTATAAGCATGGTTTAATACTGACTGTAACAATCAGATATTCATCACGTGCCTCAATAATTTTGTTAAGTTTATTGATTTTTTATGCATCTTTTATTGAGTATTAATAATATTGTGTGAAATTGACTGCTCTACGGACTAAAGCCTTGTCCCCATGGAAAAATTCTCGCGAATTATTTAATAGCTGGAAAAGTCTTTTAGGCAATTTTGCCAGCTGTAATTTTTTCTGTGGTTCATCATAAAACTGTTATTGACTGCCATGGTAGATTGTAAAAAGCTCAAGCTAAACTTATAATCCCACATAATGATGAAAATATCGATAATATTTCTGTTTAGCGAAGTTTCCATTTAAATCAAAATTTGCGAAATTCGCTAGAATTTTGGCGAATTTCACAAATATTTGGCAATATCTTACCCATATTATTCACTTCTGTTTTTTTTACTTGTTGTAAATGTATTTATGCTAATTATACTATTATTGGGTATAGGTACAATATTGTATCAAATTTATAATAACACAGGTCCACAAAAAAAGTGGTGTGTGCTGAGGGTCCCATTACATTTTTTCCATGTATTTTTTCCCGCTGAACACGAATCTGAAGTCAAAATGGGGGGTCGCACAGCAAATTTTAGAGAAAACCCATAAAAACGATAAAAATCACATCAAAAGTTCAAACAGGTCCAAAAAAAAACTCATGTGTGCTGGGAGTTAGACTATATTTTTCTATTGTATTTTTTCCCGCTGAACACGAATCTGAAGTTAAAATTGGGGGTTACACAGCAAATATTTGAGAAAACCTAAAAAATGGATAAAAATCACTTTCTCGTAATTTACTTTATATGATACTCTCTAAAACTGAAACAATGAGGAATGTTGTGAATTAGTGAATATTTACTATTTTACAGCTATCTTGGTATACTTATAGCTGTTTTAAAGTTATCATCATTTTTCGAAAATTTATTTTAATTTTCAACACCCTGTAATTCTTTAAATAGTAACATATTACAAAAGACATATTTTTATAATTATAGGCTATGTTAACCGTAAAAGTATACTTTTGCCGCGTTTAATGACCAATATCCCGCCTTTAAGATAAAGGAGACTTCAAAGTGGACTTTTCCTTGAAAGTTACTTTATGGAACACATTTTGTATGTAAAGGGTACTTTTTGGGAAAAAGAGAGCTTTAGTTCTGATTATGGAACTGGCTGTAAGGGTACCGTTTTTTTAGTTTTTGCAACCAGTAAGCGCATCCTACTATCGTAGAAACAAACATGGTAAGCGAATTTAAAAAAATTGATCGTGCAAAAAATACTATTACAGAGATCTTCTGGTTGTCTTTACCTCAGCTTTTTCCTTGAAAAGAGTGCCTTATTAATAAATTTAACAAGAGCTCCTTTTTGTGTTGATTGAGAGAACCTAACTTAAAAAAGTTACAGAATAAAATGAAGTGCTAGCAACTAACGTCCTCTACTTTATACAGGGTGTCCAGAAACTCTCCTGACAAACGAAGACCGGAGATTCCTCAGATAATTTTAAGACAATTTAACCCAATTCACCTAGTCGAAAATGCTTCCAAGGAACTAGAGCTCTTTGAAGATGGCGTCTTGTAAATAGTTTTGTTTAAATACCTCCAGAACGCTTCTACTTAGAAAAACAAAAACTGGTATGCTTGTTTAGCCTTCAGAGATGAATCGATTCCATCAATTGCGAATTTCTAGTACCGGTCATAGGCGTCCGTTTTGGGTAGGTCAACGGTTATTTTAACGCATAACTTTTTTGTCTTTAACTTTTAAGCATTTGTGACACTAGATTATTAAATTTTCAGGTATTCTAGTACTAAAAGGTACTCTTACTTTAAGTCATTAGGATACACCGTTTTCTAGAAAAATGGATTTGAAAATTTTTCGTTAATAATCTAGTGTCACTGTCAATGGTTAAAATTTAAATACAAAGAAGTTATTAGTTAAAATAACCGTTGGCCTACCCAAAACGGACGCCTATGACCGGTACTAGAAATTCGCAATTGATGGAATCGATTCATCTCTGAAGGCTAAACAAGCATACCAGTTTTTGTTTTTCTAAGTAGAAGCGTTCTGGAGGTATTTAAACAAAACTATTTACAAGGCGCCATCTTCAAAGAGCTCTAGTTTCCTTAGGAAGCATTTTCGGACTAGGTGAATTGGGTTAAATTGTCTTAAAATTATCTGAAGAAAATCCGGTCTTCGTTTGTCAGAGAGTTTTTGGACACCCTGTATAATATAATAATAATAATATCTCTACCCCTCATTCTAATCACAGGGATTAGCCCAGAAGTCGGAGACTTGTGCGGGAGAGGGGGCGGCATATTATTATTAAGCAGGCCGCATTTGCGCCCAGGAACGACTTACGTTGGTAGGCCCTAACCACTATTCAGTGCAGGAATGAGGAAAACCTGGAAAACCTCATTAATTAGGGGTAGTCAAATATCAACCGGCATCAATCTCTCACATTGACCCAAGCTAACATTATTCCAACCTACCATACCCACAGAGAGGGTGCCAATCCTCTCCACGAATATAGCTTATATACGGTCTACCGGCAGCTGGGCTCGAATCAACTCCGTCTAGTCACCTCGATTCAAGTACTAACGCCTTAAACCGCGCGACCACTGACCGATATAGAAAAGCATTAACAATAATGTGTTTAGCACCATCAAAGATGTGCTTGTGTTAAACTTTGATAAAATATATTGTGCTCCAGCAACATTGTCAAGTCTTTTGAAACACCATATATTAGCAGTGCCTGTTAAAATATTACTATAACACTCTACCGAGAGCAAAAATACAATGTATACCTTCACCTTAGAGCACGCATCCACTTTAAGAATGAAGAAAGATAGCAAATAAAACGTTATAGAATGAATGATGTTTCCGGAGAGCAATGCTGTAAGCAAAATGGGTTGTAAAAAGTGATGTATGAATGACATGTCGCGACGGTTAAAGATGTAAACAGCTTTACAGGTTTTAGATAGAAAAATATTCTACAGATTATCCCAAAGAACACACCTGTGTTTATTTTAAGAACTATGCAAAAAATACAGTATTATTGACAAGCCACGTGATGTCTTCGTGAATGAAATGCTTGTAAAACGATCATCATTATAAGCTATTAACTCTGTAATAAATTTTATGAGTACTTCCACTCTAAACTTGGTACAAAAATGTTGGAAATGGCCAATGACATCACAGTCTAGGTTTACGCTGTTATTCTGTTGCAAATGGAAACAAATAATTCACTTAAAAGTCAACACAGAGAAATTTTATCGTCAACGTTATTAAATAATATATTAGACTTAGACTCTCGGTTTTAACCACGAGGTAAAAGCTAATAATTTTACCCTTATACAGGGTGCCGAAAATTAGTAGGTCAATCCGTTAACCATAGATAGCTGATATGAAAATAATGGGACTTTCATTATGCCACTTTTCATTTAGGAGCCCCATTTTTGAAATACAGGGTGTCAAAATGTAAATGTCAAAAAGTAAATTTGTCGATAACTCCGGTAGAATTAGAGATATTTGTTTGAAATTTCGCTAATATTTTTTTCTTGTAGAGACACACTTTCAGTATACTTTTGGTAAAAGAAATCAAAGCATGAGCGGAGGTGAGGGGGTTAAAGTGCATTATGACCCCCTCAACTTTTTCATACGCACGCCTATGGTAAAACAATATATTTTCTTAGATAAAGCGGCTTTTATTCTAACTTTTCTTATTCTTGCAAGATTTTGATTTGGAGCCTGGGTTACCAGATATTGTAACGTATTTGGACGGATAGTATGGATTTGGTAAAAAGTGTTTCAAGTAATAAGTTCTATGTAGGCTTTGAAAACAAAGTCAGATAGGTAGGTACATTTGGTTGTCAAAATAATTTATAAGTTAAATAGAAAAAACATTGTTTAGACATTTTTTAATTGAAGTGTTCAATAAGAAATGGCGAACAGAGGTTTGCCATCATTTTCTGAAATAACCGATATGATTTTAATAATGGGTAAGTAAGTACTTATTAAAAGGAATAGGATTTTTTCTTAATAAGTGTTAATTATAATCTCGCACATAAACAATTTAATTTCTCTTGCTTTTAGGAAAATGTAACTCTAATGCTAGTTTAGCTGCTAGGCGTTATGCGGACAAATTCCATCCAAAAAGGAGATTTTTCTTAAGCTTAGTCAACCGTCTGAGAGAATCTGGCAACTTTAAACATAGGAGGGTGGGTCAATGTGGACGGCAACTCAAATTACGTCCTGACGAAGAGGAGCAAATCTTTCAAATTGTCGAAGAAACTCCGAATATAAGTACGAGGATACTAGCTAATCAAATTAATAATGGTGGCAACAATAATATTAAGTCAGATGATGTGCGACGTGTCTTCAAACAGCAATTACTGTACCCATATCATGTACAAAAGTGCAGGCACTTCTACCTTTAGATTCAGAAGCAGGAGTCACTTTCTGTAACTTGATATGCCAAGAAAATAATGATAATATTAATTTTAGTAAATTTATTTTATTTTCCGATAAGGCCACGTTTACTCGTAATAGAGTAACGAAAATTCATAATACTCATACATGGGCTGCTGAAAATCCGAAATTCATTGTAGAGGCACATCATCAAGTAAGTTTTAAAGTAAACGTATAGGCAGGAATAATTGATATTTTTCTTTTAGGCCCGTTTTTTTACCCCCCCGTTTGAATGTCGTCGAATTTTTGTATTTTCTGCAAACCTCTTTTGCTGACTTACTTGATGATTTGCCCTTAGACTTCTGTTTCTGGGGGTTTATGAAAGATTTTGTTTAACATGGTTCCAATTGTGGATGAACAACATTTAAGATTAAGAATTCTAGAAGGAGCCGAGCAATTTAGGGTAAAACCACATATTTTTCAAAATATTCGTTTCTCGTTTATAAAGAGATGCAGGATGTGCGTCCGCGAAGGTGGTTCTCATGTTGAACATTTAATATAATTCTTTTAATTTAATTTCTGTTTGTAATATAAAATATATGCAGTTTGTATCATGTTGTTAAATGTTAAATAAAATTTATAGTACAAAACGGATTTTAAACTTTATTAAAATAAGTTACAATATCTGGTAACCCAGGCTCCAAATCAAAATCTTGCAAGAATAAGAAAAGTTAGAATAAAAGCCGCTTTATCTAAGAAAATATATTTTTTTACCATAGGCGTGCGTATGAAAAGTTGAGGGGTCATAATGCACTTTAACCCCTCACCTCCGCTCGTGCTTTGATTTTTTTACCAAAAGTATACTGAAAGTGTGTCTCTGCAAGAAAAAATATTAGCGAAATTTCAAACAAATATCTCTAATTCTACCGGAGTTATCGACAAATTTCCTTTTGACATTTACATTTTGACACCTTGTATTTCAAAAATGGGGCTCCTAAATGAAAAGTGGCATAATGAAAGTCCCATTATTTTCATATCAGCTATCTATGGTTAACGGATTGACCTACTAATTTTCGGCACCCTGTATAAATAATAACTAATTTTACTCGTACGCCAAGCAATCCCGTTTTAAAAAAATACATTAAAAAAAGATATGAATATTATGCGGAATTTATCACCACCCGGTATAAACCAGTTGTTTTTCATTTTGCATTTCCTACTTCACCATATTCAACACTAATCTATCCAAAACACAAAACAATACACTATTCATATGGTGAGGGCTCGATCCAAAGGGATATAGTTTTCGCTCAGTAACTCCTCAACGAAAATGATAAAAATATGCGGTTTTTTTAATAGACTACAAATACTATTTTACGTCGGCGCTGTGTTTTGAAATTTTGAAAATATGCAAAATTCATTTTAAAAAAATTTATTTTACACTTTTTCAAAATTTTAAAACACAGCGCCGACGTAAAATAATATTTGAAGTCTATTAAAAAAAACTGCATATTTTTATCATTATCCGTTAAGGAGTTACTGAGCGAAAACTATGGTGTTGGTCAAACATTTCTCACGGTACTGAACAGTTCGACGGTTTTTGGAACAGATGTTATATATTGTTTGATAAAGCGCTCACCGTAAGCCTTAATTGAATAATCTCTAAACTACGAGTATACATATACATTGCACGTATCGTTCTTGGTGTAATAAAGAAAACATGAGATCATTTTGAACATATTTACTTTTCCACATGGTGTTTCCTTGCTCAAATGTCACCGATGTAACTCTAGAACAACCGAGGACACTACCAGCCTACATTAAAAGTTGTTTTAATTTATATGCCGATAGAATTTTTCGGTGTGTGTTTAACAAGCTTATTTAAGCTACTGCGGGTCCACTTCAATTGATATCAGGCGGTGCTGATGAAAGGTTGGAATTTTTAATAACACGATTTAAGAAATAACACGGTGGCAATGCATTTTAGAAAGTAATTCACTGGAATTATATTCGAATCCCTTTATTTCTTATCTTTTATGTATATTTAAGTAGCCGGAGATCATATTTTTATTTTATTGTATTTCACCATTCGATAATATTTACAGATCTCTTACATTTAAGGGCCTGTCCTTGCGATTTAAAAGATTTTTGAATTATGAAACTGCTTTTACCAGAATTCAATTCAATTCAGAATATATTTCATTTTAACATAGAAAATACTTGAACTAATCAGTTCAGTCAATGAATACATAAATTAGTGTAATTTTAGCAGTGCTGCTAAAAGTAAATGACGTATATTTAGGTACTTTTAAAGCTGGTGCGAAAATAGAAAACAATTAAGAAATTTTAAATCAAGGAAATATTTATTTACTTAATTAAATATATAGTTAGAATAAATAATTCCATGGCCAGTATCATTAGTAGATGTATAGTATTCTGTGAAACTTGGGGAGCAATGTTATCCGCAACAAAATTTGGCCCGCAATGCTCTTCTTCTTTACCCTTAATTGTAGTAAGATTATTACCAGAATCTACCAACAGTGGCGTAGCTAGGCATGGGCGAAGCGGCCCCTCGCCCACGGCCTCGCACTTAAAGGGGCCTTGCGCGAGGCCCCGTTGGGGGTGATTTAAAACCGAACGCCATGAACTCTAAATAGTACGAATAGCACCCTAAAAGACCTTACTAAAAATAAGCTTTACCACACGTACTATAATTAATTTGCACACCCTGATGCATGTGCTCTCTTATCGACGTATTTTTCAGTATTGAAGAGATTACAAAAAATATTTATTTTTAGCATTTAAACACCTCATAATTATGAAATTTTGTAAACAAACTTTCTGATTTTTCACCATTATTTTCTTGAAAATATACAGGGTGACATTGGAAAATCACGCGATAGAGGACGAAAAAATAATAAAAAAGTTATATACACTAATGTCCGATCGCCTTTTGTTTTAAGATACAGCATTTAAATTTTTTTAATATCTCCCGATTGTATGAAAATATTTGAACCAAAATTGATGCACACTGTGACCTTGCATGTAGCTATTATGTGTCACAATATTCAGTTCATTCAGCATCCAATGGTGGAAGAAAAGGGCCTCGCTGGTGCGACTTCGCCCACGTCTAGATTAGTCCACGCTACGCCACTGTCTACCAAAAATTAGCCGAAGATCGTCGGAGGTAATGTCCAGTATAAAGTTAATCAGGCAAATTTGGAAATTCCAAAATATTGGCAGCAGTGGCGGCTCGTGGTAGCTGCAAGAGGTGAGGCCCAAATAATACCTAAATAGGAATAAATTTACACGTCACCCTGAGGTAATACCTATTCCTTGACGCGTTGACCATTTTTTATTATGGAGGTATTCGCCAATAGCCCTACTATAACCATAAATTAAAAAACTAAATAACATCAGAACTCCGATTTTTATTTACAATATAAATAATAGAAAAAATATGTTTCAGCATCTAATAATTTAAAAAATTGTTCTTATGTGTTTAAAACACTAAAATATATGAAAAAATATAAAAACCAATTTTCAACTACTTATCTATTTACATACAAAACAAAGCCACTTTCACCAAAAAAATTTTAATACTTTCACTTCTTATAAAACAAGTCGGTCGTCGGTCTTTTAAATTCGCAAATTTATTTATAATGTCTTCATAAAGTTGGGAATCGGCGCTAAGACTTTGCAACAGTTTTTTTTTTCTATATAGCCATATCATTGATAAATTGTTTAAGCGCTTTCATCATCGTGTTTCTTAAGTAGCATTTTTCATCATATTTCTTAAGTAAGTCTTAATGCGCTTAGGGCACGAAAGTTTCGTTCTTCTGAAACACTTGTTGCAAGAATTGTTAAAACTAAGCAAACTAATTTGTATGTTTCCGAAAATATCATTTTAAATTCCTTGTATAATATTTTTACCGTTTTCTGAACTTCTAAATTATAAAATTGTTCGTCTCTGTACAAAACATAAAGTTCGTTTTTCAATTTATCTGTCAAATATGTTTGGATGCATTTGTAGTAAACAATCAAACAATTTTTCCGGAAATTTGTTTGCATATTCGGGATATTTTAAAGCGTTGGCCGACTATTCAAAATTTGTTGTTTCTCTACTTCATTACGTATTGAAAAAGGCGGTTCAAATAGAGATAAAACAATATCGTGAGAGGGATTCATTATTATAAATAATTATCGACGAGCCTATCGATAATATATATTTAAATTAAGTTCCTATTCTGTTAGTTGTTTTTATTTCTTTAAATTAATCCTACCTGCCTTGTCCCTAAAAATTTACCATCGCGTCTACCATCTAATCTTCAGAATATTTAAGAAGTTAAATTCAAGTAATCAACCACTAAGACTAACCACTGGAAATTCAAAACACATAAATAAAAGTATTAACACTTTAACAATCGATTAATCGCGTAAAACACGTAAATAATATACATTTCACAAGTTCCCTATGGTCACTAGCCACTGTCACATCAACATTTGCACATTTGAACTAAAAACTTGAGGCGCCAGAAATCTGGCTTCAGTCTCGAGCGGATATGGAGCGAAAAACATCGATTTTAACCGTATCCCGTGGTGGGGGAAACAATAACTTATAGGCTTGTGCGACGAATTTTTAAGCTCGGAAAATTGGGCCTCAGTGTGGTGGGATTGGTGGTTTACCCGGACTCCCCCCGCGGGTAGAAAAATAAACGGCGGGATATTGAAATGTAAACCAGAAGGACGTTATAACATACGAGTGCTAAAATTGAAGCAAATACGTTAGTTTGTTACATTGATTTCTGATAAATGTAGTAGGCAATCGTATTGTAAATTATGGGGTATTAAAGCCAAATTTTACAGTGAGGCCCGGCCTCAGTTTCTTCATACGACAAGCCTCCACTGAATGGCAGGCATCTTACCAAATGTGTTGATTCAGACTGGAGTCGTGGCACATCTATTCTTAATGTATTTTATGAAAATTATTGAACGATTATTTTTCGCTCGACGAGGTACACATCCTTTTTTAAAGAAGTGTTAACTATAGCTAATCACAGAAAACGTTTCCTTCAGTAGAGCTACTGAAAGTTCTTCATCCGCGATAGACTTATTTTTCAATTTAAAAATCACGTCCTTCAGTTTATTAAGTGTTATACTTGTAAATTGAGTATAACTATAGATTACCAGAAATATGCCATTAATGGTACATAAATGGCTTCATATAAAATACAGAATATTGGCAGAATCGTGTACTGTCATATTATCAACTGCAGTGTATGTAAATGCAACAAGGGACCATTATGGCTTACCATAAAAGTATCAGTTATCAAAATGTATCAAACATTTTACTTCTTTCAGGTAATGATTAAATGCCTAAATTGTATGCTAACACATAGAAACCACAAACTAAGGTACAAAACGCATATCTATTCTCCACATAATATTTACTGTGGATTTGTATTTGCTCTACTTCACTATCTAGAATTGAATGACGTTCTGATAGCCTTGCACGTCCTAAAAAATTTAAAGAATTTAAAAAAACTGACTTCTAAATGTGTATCAAGTGTAACAAAGCACCACTGCCTCATTTTCAATCAAACTGGCCAAATAAGGAACCCCACACCAAAACATTTACATTTACACATTGCTGACGATATTTGAATGGCACCTCACGGGCTTCCGTCAAAAGTAGCCGCCACATTACTAGACATTTACATTGATATTTAAATGGAGACGTCAGTAACAACAAAAAATATTTACGTTTTCCATTCTGCCGATGGATCGACAAGATGAAGCCGGCTGTCTATATTTGATGTAAGAGCTTCCCAGATAATCTCTTGACAAATCAGTTTAATAGTTTGCCTTGATAGGTGTGAAGATAGCGATCTACAGACGGGCCATATTTAATGTCTTCGTTTATATGGACGAGTTTAATGTTACGTCTTATTAACAACTCCTCAAACATTCAAACGAGTTCACAATAATTTTCAATTATAGAAAGACGCGAGGGTTTTACCAAGCCGAGATCGTTATCTGTGGAATGGATCTGGTTTTATTATTGAATTCCTTGGTATAGTTGACATATTAGTTGATTCTATTTGAAAAAAACTGGCAAATTCTGGTTGTTACATTACACTGGAGCACAAAATAATAGTTATTTATAGTACAAGTGGGATATAGGCATGATTGAGACATTGGTATGTACAACTAGGTACCTTAAATTGAAACAAATCCAAAATCATATTCAGCTTGTAAGCTTTGATTTAAAATCAAGAAGCAAAGAAACAAAATTGAGTTTTCGTTTTTACATTTTGTTGTGAAAATTGTGTTGTTGATTGAAATAATGAGTGATTCAGAAACAGAAAACTTGTCTTTCGAAATTGAAAAACCTGCTGCAACTGCAGTAGCTTCATTTTTACCAGATAAATCAAAAACCATGTATGAACAATTTTATAAACGATTGACTGATTGATGTGCATATAAGAATCTAAAATATGAAGCAAAAGAAAACGTATTATTAGCATTTTTGAGGTAACAATGTGTATGCGGTAAATGTTGACATAAGTAAATTCAACAATTTAATTGCTTTTCTGAAAAAGCAATCAGTAGGATACAAACCAAAAAAGTCAAGAATATTAAAGAAAGAGGGTATTTCAAAATTTTACAAGATGCCGATGACACAAAATTCTTGCTAGCAAAGATAAGAACAAGAAAATGTTTACTAGCTATTTAAAATTCATAAATGCATAATTTAAGGTTGCCTTAATTATTGGAGTTGGAGGTGCATGGAGAGTGGGCGATTTAACTAAGTTTTCCGAGAATTCTTTATCACTGCCGGGGAATCGAAAATGTGAATATAGTCCAAGTTATACGAAAATACCACGCTCTGACTCCTAGTTATGCCGATCATGGAAGATTTTTGTTGGTTACAGAGGTGGTAAATGCGTGAAACTTCCTGTAGGTATAAATATTTTTAGTGTAATGCCAAAGAAGATTTATTTTATTCTCAATTTATCACAGCCTCAAAAATATTCAGCCGCGTCAGTACACGAAAACCGATTTCAGACCCTGGAGGTGAAATGATGGTCGAAAATTTCACTATGAGCCCCTGATGACAGGAAGCGGTCTTAGGGGCTGAAAATTTGGGAATATCCTTTTTCGACAGTACTGTACCAATTTTGAACCAGATCTGACAGGGTGATGTGGGATCGACTGCTGAGTTGACGTGGAATGCCCCATCAATTATTTAAATATTTTCAGATAAGCAATTTATTAAAAATATTAGGTCTTTTTATTTCTACCGTCGTATTTTAGCAAAACATATGTTACAGCAAACTCCTTTTTATGGTAAAATAAACTACACACATGTAGAATTTCTTAAATAATTTACAAAATCACTGTCTCTGAAACTACCTTATTTAAATAACGACAACCGGATATCAACTGACAGCTTAAATTAGTAATGAATATTCAAAGGAGTATAATTTAAACAAAACATTTAACATATTTGTAAAAGAATTCCAAAATTTATTACAGAAGTAGAGTTAAATATGAACCAGAAGTAAATTGTTGTAATTAGTAGTTGATCTACATTTTTTACGCTGCCGTTTACAAACAGCTGTTGATATTAAATTACTTTTAATTACTAGTTTTATTAACATTCTTTAAATGGAATGAACATTTAGAATTTTACTTGATCAAGTAACAATGTCTAAAATTTGAAGCAGTTTGTTTTTGTCTTAAAATGTACTTAAAACAACGGTTGCAACAGATCAGCACCCACATTATTTATATGTTATAAGTCAACCATTTTTTATTTTGTATTATCATATATACAAGGTGATTCAGTTATTAATTAAGCTTCGGGAGTCAGTAGAGCTTTGAAAAATAATGGCAGTTTATTATACAGAGTGTCTGTGAAAGGTTAGTAAATCTCGGAGCTGGTGATACTGGTGACCAAAAAAAGCCGTTGAACCAAATATGCCTTTCTGCATTGTTGGTTACTACGAAACCGGTTGTCTAAATAAAATAAAAGGAGTTTATGAGATTTAGACTTTTGTTTATAACACCATATTGAATTAGAGTTGCTAAATCGCATATACAGGGTGTTAAAAAAGTGTAAAATATTTAAGGAGGTAATAGTATGAACCAAAATAAGCAGAAAAGTCTCAATAAACATGGGTCCGCAAAGTAACGGTTGCGGATATATGGAATGTCTTATGTTTTTTAGCCCCTTTTTTGTTTTGGAAAAACGTTGTGTATTTTCTTATAATAGTTGGTTGATGTTTAGTGAAATAAACAGTACGTATTTGACAGTTGTTCTCAGTGCGCAAGTTTTCTTTCGCTATGGCTGGTTACTCTAACACAAAATTAACAGACATGCATTTCATGTATGGTCGTGCTATTGGAAACGCCACCGAAGCGCGACGTCTTTATGTTGACGCTTATCCAAATCGCCAGATTCCTTCACAACGCATGTTTGTTCCAGGTACGAGTGTGCGGAAAATATCAGCCGAGGTAGGAATTAGTGGTTCTCTTATTTGGAGAATCCTTCACGAGCAACTGCTTTATCCATACCATGTGCAACGAGTACAGGCCTTAAACCCAATAAACGATCATCAAGCACGTTTGGTTTTTTGCCGCTGCTTTCTACGTCATGATGCTGAAGACCCTCGTTTTCTTGCAAACATTCTTTTTACTGATGAAGCCGGGTTCACAAGAAATGGAGTGTTTAATTTTCACAATACGCATATTTGGGCCAACGAAAATCCTCATGCTCTAATAGAATCTAGATATCAGGCACGTTTTTCATTAAACATTTGGATGGGTATTGTAGGTGACAGGTTTCTAGGTCCTGTTGTTTTACCAAACCGATTAACAGGCGCTGCTTACCTCAACTTTCTGCAGAACACACTGTATGAGTTTTTGGAAGACATTCTTTTGAATCAGAGGCAACAAATGTGGTTCCAGCAAGATGGTGCTCCAGCTCATTTTTCCATGGCCGTTAGAGAGTATTTACACCAAACTTTTCCACATAGATGGGTAAGAAGGGCCGGACCTGTTTTATGGCCTCCAAGATCGCCTGATCTGAACCCTCTAGATTTCTTTGTTTGGGGATATTTGAAGACATTAGTGTATGGTACTCCTGGAAATAGCCTGGAAGAGCTGCAGCTACGGATTAATCAAAAGTGTCAAGAAATCCAAACCAAGGAGGGTGTTTTCGAAAGAATTCGAATATCGTTGAGACGCAGATGTCGTGCCTGCTTGGACATGGACGGAGGGCACTTTGAACATCTTCTGTAACTTTGTTTTTTGTTTGTTAAAAGCTTCCTTTGTCGGTTTATTCCTAATAAAATAAAATGTTTGAAAAACGAATAGTGGTCCATATCTCCGCAACCGTTAGTTTACGGACCAATGTTTATTAAAACTTTTCTGCTTATTTTGGTTCATATTATTACCTCCTGAAATATTTTATACTCTTTTTTAACACCCTGTATGCTGCCGCTGTGGTAATTCAATTTCAGCCTGGTTTGGGCGTGCGTTTGGGAGTCCCACTCCATGGATTCGACGGACTCAACTATGTATTGAAGATCACGGAAATAACTTCGAACAGTTGCTATGAAATTTACGTTCTTTTATTTTTATTTGAAATACATTGGTATCTCTGTAACTGAAAACCAGTTTTTTCACAATTCGTCATTCTTATTTGTCTTCATCTATAATTTCCCAAGATTATACGTATAGGTTAAGAATCACCCTGTAAAAAATAATGTAATAATAAATATCATTAATAATTTTTATTTATCTATCAGCTTTTTTATATTGTTAAGAATTGTACTAAGAATTATTGTATGGATAATCTTACCGAACTCTTCATTTCTGTTCTAGTCATTTCAAAACTGATGTGGCTTTGAACTGATGACGAAACTGACTTATGCAAATTGTTATGAAAATACTAAGTTTCCGCCTACCACAAATTACGTATTGTTTGTTTGTCTATTCAACTTAACGGGTTATTCAAATATACGATTATTACAAAAAATAAGCAACATTTTTTTCCTATAAAAATTTATTTCTAGAAAAATTATAGGTACCATATAAACCCATTCTTTTTATAATTTTTTATTTTAACAAACAATATTTCTAGGTATTTAGGCCTTATAAGTTGAGTACATATTTTAAAAATAATAATATTAATAAACTATTGTTGCTATTTAAGTATAGTGTGATGATTATTATTCGTATGAAAAATGCCAAGAGAAAACACTTTTTGAATTAAACTGTCTGTCTATTTATATTCTACAAGCCATCAAAATATGAAGTATAAAAATACAGAGTTAAATAAAGAGTGGCTACCCCATGCCTTCAATTGATTGCGTTGATATACACTTCAAAACATTATTAGCATTGGTCATTTGTCAATTTTGAAAATATCCTCAAATGTTTAGAAGAAATTGTATTTTTACTTTCTTTATTTCAACTTTACGGGACTATAACTCGTTAGGGGTTCATTTTGGTTTTTTGGTAATTTATGTTCAAATACATATATTTTGATTTATTAGTTTCCGTCATATAAGTTTGGCTACATATTTTAAAATCACTATCCATAAAGATACAGAGATATTGAAAATAAAAGAGATGTTCGTAAAATTCGTTTCTTTAGTGGCCTAAGAAAATTACGGGAAAACTAACGACATATTTTTTCTGTCTCAAATTGCTGCATATTTTCTTCGAAGAGTTGTCCTCCATCTTTTAGTTGTACCTGATAAACGTGTTGTATATAAACTTCACTAATATACATTTCATCTTGAAACAATACCATTTAATTTATAAATACAACTCAGTTATAGTTTGATGATTAATCGACAGACAAAGTAGTAAATGACAAACGTGGAAGTTCCTGGATTCTGTCTATGCGTTGAAAGAGTAGAAGATACTGATTTACTAAGTCGAACAAGTAACACTATGACTTAATTTATATTAAAGAATGGAGTATGCAACTACAATAATAAATTAGTTACATGATTCAGTTACTAAATAGAATAAATGTTTTGATGTTTACATAAAACATTACTTCTAATTAAATGCCTTATATGGAAATAATTATACGAATATTATTTATACAGAAATACATAATTCTACTAATCGCATATTTGAAAAGATGTTCAGAGGATTACATAGCCAAATTTTCCAGATTTTTACAAGGGAATAAATATACAAGTACTGCAGATGGTGAAATATATTACTCATAAAGGTTGCTATGATAATCAACATTTTTTAGGCATGTCACCGCAAAGAATCAACTAGGATCAAATTCAATACAATGATCTTTATATAAAAATTGTGATTCCATGCATGAAAACAAAAATTACCAGCGAATTTGTTATAACAGAAGGAAATGTGGCAGGTATCAACTGTTTAAATATTTTTGAAAAATATACTGAACTTCGTCCTCGTAATGCAATTCACAGGCGATTTTTTGTATTCTACAGATAAGGAAAATGTACCTCCCAGCCTGTCAGAAGCCCTCCAAAAATTATTGAAACAATAAAGCTTGGATTGAAGAATCCAGCCATCAGCCACCATTGTGGTTGATGGCAGTGCAGATATGCAGATGTTAAAGCATCAAGGGGATTGGAATAAATAAAAAAGTATATATCAGTTTTTCCTTTTGTAAATGTTTTTCTTCTGTATAAATCTTGATTTAAATAACTAAATAAATATAAAGAAAGAGTAATATATTTTAAACAATTGTATCTCCTTTGTATAGACAACATATTAATTTCTTAGCACGCCAAGTAGGTACATATATTAGGTAACCAGCGAGTGTAGTATAAACCATATATTTATGAATAAAGCCCACGTCTGGCACGATTGCTAATGACCAAGGCCATCTCATAAATATAGTTAATGAAATACTCGCAATCAATGGATATTTTCGCTTAAACATACTCATTAATAACATACTTACAAAACCTTTAAGCCTACATTTAGCGTACGGCTAAATATGAATGAAAATTGCATCAGCTTTTATGATTGTTAACCAAATTATAGTCTCGATGGTTTCAGACTGACCCATGTGTGTTATGGATGTGTAATTATGCAACGATGAGGTTTTGAGTAATTATGAGGAAACATTCGATCTGATATGCGGAACAAAATTTAATGTAACCAAGTAAACATATTGGTGCCACGTTCAGTAATAGAACAGAAGAGAAAATATTGTTACAGTGCAGCGTTGTATAAATATTTAAAAGCAGTTGTAATTCTGAAAGGTTATGCTTTTTTGTATCTAAGTAGGTACACATGGTGGTTTACTAATTTACTTTAGTTTGAACCACAAGAAATTATAAACAAAATATAATACCTAATAAGTATAAACAAAATAGTATGTGATGAGTAACATCGACTATTAAGTTCGTAAAATAACATTTATGTATTAACAGCAAAAAGTGGTATATTATTGCCCGAGAGTGATAATTAGTAGTAATCACTCAAGAGCAGTAATGTCACTTTTTGCTCGTAATGCACACAAAGTTTTATCGGCAGTCACTCAATAAAGTAAAACGAGAATATTAATTATAATAAACAAAGGTAAGAAATTCATTTGTTATCATTCGGAATTTGGATGCTGAAAGAACATCTTTACCATCTGTAATAATAATTCTATATTCAGAGAGCATATTAGGGCTATATTCTGATATGCTAAAATTTTCATCACTGCGATCGCTATAATTGTTTATTGTTCAATTGTTGTTAACAAATTAATGACTCTACTCCCGGAATCGTTAGAGAACCAGATTTTTTTACAATAACTCTGGGATCATGGGGAGAACCATCGGCACAAAGTTGTTGCACGTCATTGTTTATTTTCCAATCGTTGCAACCTGGCTAATTAACAAATTAATAACTCTACTCCCGGAATCACTAGAGACCCTAAATTTTTTCCGGGATTTCTGTCTTTCTAAGACGAACCATCGGCATTTGCAAATATAATTGTTTATTGTTATATTGATCCCAGAATTATTGCAAAAAAATCCGATTTTCTAACGATTCCGGGATAATTATTATTAATTTGTTAATTAGCGAGGTTGCAATAATCGAACAATAAACAATTATATTTGCAATTACTTTGTGGCAATGCTTCTCCTTATCATCCCAGAGTTATTGCAAAAGAATCTGTTTTTCTAGTGATTTCGGGCGTTAACTTATTAATTTGTTAATTAGCCAGGTCGCAACAATTGGAAAACAAACAATTACGTGCAACAACCTTGTGCCGATGGTTATCCCCATGATCCCAGAGTTATTGCAAAAAAAACTGGGTTTCCAACGATTGCGGGAGTAGAGTTATTAATTTGTTAATTAGAGAGGTTGCAACAATCGAACAATAAACAATTATATTTGCAAAAATCTTGTGCCGATGGTTTGCCTTAATAAGCCAGAAATCCTGGAAATAATTCCGGTTCTCTAGTGATTTCGGGGGTGGAGTTTTTAATTTGTTAATTAGCCCAGTTACAACAATTTAGCAATAAATAATAAAGCCAACACCAAAGTGATAAAGAGGGACCTCGACAACCCCCGAGAGAACATTTTCCAGACAATTTCGTTGAATCGTGTGTGACATTTGCCATATGTTCAAGAAAAATGGGTCATTTGTTAAATAAATAATTAAAAATTTGCGAGCCTTCAGAGGTTAGATGTACCTTATGTTATAAACAATTCCCTGAACATTTTGCAGAAAACCGCATCTCAATCGGAGTTCTCAGCAAAAAGTTGTCCATTTTCACATTTTTCATGACATAATTTGACGCGACTATTGATTACTCAACTGAATCAATGCCAAATAAATTCTGTAATGAGGCTCTTATAAAGCAGAGATGTAGATACAAATATATACGACATTATGATATTTTTACTGTTTAAGAAAGGTATTTTAAGCTAATATGTATCAAATCTCCTACAATTCCTATCAATGAAGTCATATGTATGTTCTCTGATACCAAACATCTAGGTATGCTAATGAACATCCACAGACAAAACTCTATACAATAATTATCTAAAAAATTTAATATATTTACTAACCTCTGGAGTGGGAACTCGAAATTCAACCACAATAATTGAGATCTCACTTATTTCTGCGTTTTATAAAGGATCGCTTCATCAGGTGGCCTCCTTTAGTCAAATATCTAACTATAAAAATGATTATATCAATAAATTAAAATTATTTGAAATTGAATGTCAAAATGAAATATCGACAACGTCAAACTGATTAACTGTCAATGAATATCATAACAACCTACTAAAATAAATAAAAATTAATAAAAAATTTACCTTTTATGTATAGTTTTTTCATATATTTTCAGGTATTAACAATATTGTGTGAAACTAACTACTCAGTGGACAAAAGCCCCAACCTGCGTTGAATTACACCCACAATATCTACCCATATATTCCTTATTATTAGCTTTTGTAAAATTTTTTTACTGTTTAAGAAAGGTATTTTAAGCTAATATGTATCAAATCTCCTACAATTCCTATCAATGAAGTCATATGTATGTTCTCTGATACCAAACATCTAGGTATGCTAATGAACATCCACAGACAAAACTCTATACAATAATTATCTAAAAAATTTAATATATTTACTAACCTCTGGAGTGGGAACTCGAAATTCAACCACAATAATTGAGATCTCACTTATTTCTGCGTTTTATAAAGGATCGCTTCATCAGGTGGCCTCCTTTAGTCAAATATCTAACTATAAAAATGATTATATCAATAAATTAAAATTATTTGAAATTGAATGTCAAAATGAAATATCGACAACGTCAAACTGATTAACTGTCAATGAATATCATAACAACCTACTAAAATAAATAAAAATTAATAAAAATTTTACCTTTTATGTATAGTTTCTCATATATTTTCAGGTATTAACAATATTGTGTGAAACTAACTACTCAGTGGACAAAAGCCCCAACCTGCGTTGAATTACACCCACAATATCTACCCATATATTCCTTATTATTAGCTTTTGTAACATTTTTTACTCTTTAAGAAAGGTATTTTAAGCTAATATGTATCAAATCTCCTACAATTCCTATCAATGAAGTCATATGTATGTTCTCTGATACCAAACATCTAGGTATGCTAATGAACATCCACAGACAAAACTCTATACAATAATTATCTAAAAAATTTAATATATTTACTAACCTCTGGAGTGGGAACTCGAAATTCAACCACAATAATTGAGATCTCACTTATTTCTGCGTTTTATAAAGGATCGCTTCATCAGGTGGCCTCCTTTAGTCAAATATCTAACTATAAAAATGATTATATCAATAAATTAAAATTATTTGAAATTGAATGTCAAAATGAAATATCGACAACGTCAAACTGATTAACTGTCAATGAATATCATAACAACCTACTAAAATAAATAAAAATTAATAAAAAATTTTACCTTTTATGTATAGTTTCTCATATATTTTCAGGTATTAACAATATTGTGTGAAACTAACTACTCAGTGGACAAAAGCCCCAACCTGCGTTGAATTACACCCACAATATCTACCCATATATTCCTTATTATTAGCTTTTGTAACATTTTTTACTGTTTAAGAAAGGTATTTTAAGCTAATATGTATCAAATCTCCTACAATTCATATCAATGAAGTCATATGTATGTTCTCTGATACCAAACATCTAGGTATGCTAATGAACATCCACAGACAAAACTCTATACAATAATTATCTAAAAAATTTAATATATTTACTAACCTCTGGAGTGGGAACTCGAAATTCAACCACAATAATTGAGATCTCACTTATTTCTGCGTTTTATAAAGGATCGCTTCATCAGGTGGCCTCCTTTAGTCAAATATCTAACTATAAAAATGATTATATCAATAAATTAAAATTATTTGAAATTGAATGTCAAAATGAAATATCGACAACGTCAAACTGATTAACTGTCAATGAATATCATAACAACCTACTAAAATAAATAAAAATTAATAAAAAATTTTACCTTTTGTCCACTGAGTAGTTAGTTTCACACAATATTGTTAATACCTGAAAATATATGAAAAAACTATACATAAAAGGTAAAATTTTTTATTAATTTTTATTTATTTTAGTAGGTTGTTATGATATTCATTGACAGTTAATCAGTTTGACGTTGTCGATATTTCATTTTGACATTCAATTTCAAATAATTTTAATTTATTGATATAATCATTTTTATAGTTAGATATTTGACTAAAGGAGGCCACCTGATGAAGCGATCCTTTATAAAACGCAGAAATAAGTGAGATCTCAATTATTGTGGTTGAATTTCGAGTTCCCACTCCAGAGGTTAGTAAATATATTAAATTTTTTAGATAATTATTGTATAGAGTTTTGTCTGTGGATGTTCATTAGCATACCTAGATGTTTGGTATCAGAGAACATACATATGACTTCATTGATAGGAATTGTAGGAGATTTGATACATATTAGCTTAAAATACCTTTCTTAAACAGTAAAAAATGTTACAAAAGCTAATAATAAGGAATATATGGGTAGATATTGTGGGTGTAATTCAACGCAGGTTGGGGCTTTGTCCACTGAGTAGTTAGTTTCACACAATATTGTTAATACCTGAAAATATATGAAAAATTATGATATTTATTCTTCTTGTTTTCCTTATAGCATATTTAGAAGATTGGTAGGAATGGACACCAGAATAGAGCATTTACATGTAGGCGGCGCTGCGATCAATGTTAGGTATTAAATCCTAACCTCACAAATATTTGTTATTTAATTTTTGTTGTATCTCAATTTGTGTAAATAAAATAGCCATATAACTGTTGTGTACCGCAGTGTTTATCTGTTGCTAATAAAAATAAAGATTTCATGTTTTGTAAGTTCCCCAATAATGCTGAAAAAATGGTTTATAGCAATTGCATCCAGCAAGAAACCAACCCAGTACACAAAGATATGCTCAAAACATTTTACAGAAGATTGTTATACTATTACTAGCATGGGTAAGTACAAGCATATATGATCTATTTTCGGTGTATATTTTTCATTATTTGATAAGATTTCATTCTTATTTTTAGGACAATGGAAAATTCTCAAAAAACAGCTGTTTCAACATTATATTTACCTGTACACGAAAATACGATACTGATACTAATATTGTAAAAAATAATGAACGCATGAAAAGGTACTTGAAAAGGCGAAAACAGGATGAAAATGTAGACAAACTTGCAGATGGAAATATAGTAAATGTGACACGAGTTCATAGACATGACATAACATGGGTTAAATATGCTAATACGATTCCTCAAATTGAAAATTACTTGAATGATAATAACGCCGGTAATCCTGAGAGTATAGCAAGTGCATCTATTAGTAACAAGTTATTTAACGATACGGCGATTCAAAATGTTATTAGTTACAAAAGGGCACAACTAATATCACTCAAATTTTTAAATGAAAACCATTTAAAACACCTATCAGGGTTTTTAGCTTTTTCTGTATTGTACTTGTACTGTAATAAAAATACCAAATAAAATCTGCATATGTTTATTATTTATTTATGTCACATGTACATTATTTAAAACACAGATTTTTTTTATATATTCGTATTTTTTCAGAAACTGGGTATTTAATGTACTTTTTTATTTACTAGACATATTACATGCAACATTTTTGCAATCTGAGCGACAACTAACCATTTTTCTATCGATTCGTAATATATAGAATTTCAATTCTTTAAAAACAAAGAGGTTTAAATTAAGAATTACCACGAAATAATTTAGGTACTGCAACATTAACAATTTCTGTGTTAAATAACGTTTTATTACTTCTCTTTCCAAATTGCTAATGTAAAATGCAAATAAACAAAGTTATGTGAGTACGCGGTGTAGAACTAACTACATCTATCGGCCGTTCGCTACTCCATGCCGGACTGAAAATGTCACAGACAAGAAGCGTTCTACATGCAGTAGACACCATTGAAAGCTGTCGACCTTTATCGCGATCGGCGAGAAACGTGTTTGCAAAGTTATGTGAGGTTAACATAAATAAAATTTAATATATCTTTTGAAGTAATTTTTTTCCTGTTGTCTTTGTGTGTTTAGAAACATTTTATTGATTTATTATAAGTTTTATTTTGATAATACGTATGCAAATTAGATTTACAATCACTATTTGACTTACACAAATTCAAATCAAAAATTATCGAATCATGAACCACAGATTAAATATATATAAATAAGAAAAATCATGAACTAGACCATAGAACATTAATATTAATACCTAACTTTGACGCTAGCGCCCCTAGCGGAATTTAATCACACTGAGTTAATGTAAATGCTCTATTAAAATCATTTTTAAAAGTAAATACACATATCTTGCACTCATAGTTTCTCACGAGATTTCTCATAATCATGAAACTGAAACACCCTGTACAGTTCTTGTAAAGATTTTTTCAGACAATTTCTTTGTCATTGATTGATAACTCTTAGCGCGTATAGCAAATGGTGTTTTACACAAGTTACACAGTTACATCGTCGAAGGTTAACGCTTAAAACTGAGCAATTAAACGGCCATTTTTCGACACACCTCTCAAGCGAACAATAAATAACGGTTTTTCCAGACAGCGACCGTTTCAATACAATATGCAAATACCCCGATGCTACAATTTATAATCCATTATAAACCTCTCCAACCAAAAACCTTCCAGCTACGTGACTTTTTGCCGAGGATAATAAGCGTTGTGGATTTTTTCTAAGGAAGAGATACACACCATCGTTCTCCATTTCCTATTGCATCTCTGCCTGTGAGCGAAACGAAGGCCGGCCCACGCGATATGATTCAGCTCAGGTGTGATGGAGGCTCATTAATAAAAACACAGCCACGTTGATTAAGCTTTACTATAATAGGAAGAAGGCGCGGTTCGGACGGAAGAAAAACAAGTGACCTAAAATATATACGTATGTAAATTGTAAATGTTAAGTTTGCGCAAGGAATAAAGGGAAGGAGTAGACTGATGAATGAACATGTGTTCATGAATGAATGATAAACTTCGGGTTCGAGTCAAACTCGTGCCGGACAGTGGCGCGCGTGTGCAGGTTTCGAAAGGTACACTAAAAAAATAGAACTTGTACGCATTTAACGTTTGAGTTGATTTTTTTTTAAATGTTCGTCATAAAATTGCCTATCGATCCCTCTTTCTCAATTTTCGCTTTGGGTCTTCATTTTCGCGGAATTTGACTCCAAAAATGGGTTTTCATGGGAAAAACTAGATTTTTCGCATTAACATTTACCGATTACTGAATGAAAATAAGTTTAAGGTCTTAATATTTGGTCCCAAAAAGAACAAATTTGGGGCTCTTACTTGATGATGAATAGAGATTTATTAAACACGTTAATACCCGCTCAATACCTTAAAGCAACTCAAACTGCATAGGGGTATATTGAACTTTCAATTATAAATCAATTTATGCGTTTCCATCATTTTTTCAAGACTGTCATACTGCGATTGCATTTATGGGCCAGCTCTATTAAATACTGATACAACACGCTTACAGAGAAAATAGAACAGTTGATTTAGGTTTGTTTACGGTGTCAGAAAGTATGAGCGATTTTTTTACGAAATGGGCCTTAAAGTAAAATATACTTTAAGAAAGGCTAGTTGGTTTATTTAAACAGAGGACCTTAAAACAATCTATTATACTGTAGAAATTTTAAAAATGTTCATTTTTTGATACCAATATCTTCAAAAACGTTCACCTGCCTCTATGGGCCAATTAGATATTACTGTGCACCAGTCTATCTCAAAATCTTCTCTATTTAATAACGTTGGTACAGCCTGTACATAAACAGGGCTAATGCCGTTGACAATTTTTTGTATCGCACGTCAATGGTACTGAGAGATAACGTACGATCCGCCAGGGTCAGAGCAGGCGTGCCTGTCAGAGGTCTTCGTGGGCAGACGCTGAAGAATGGACCCGGGGAGTGTCAATATGCTAACACAGATTTCATCTCCCCGTACACATGTTCCTCGTTGCTGCCGTGGAGCTGCAAGTAATTACAACCGATGTTATTACGATTTAAGGGAGACCTAAGCGAGCATTTTCGTACGGAGTTTAATTTATTCTAGAACCAATCACCGCGGGATCAAAAATTGAATACCTCGATGACAACGGTCCCCATAGAAATACATAATGATAAATGTTTTGCTTTGAACTTTCTAAGGGAGGTTTAATGACTAGATCAGCATGGAAATGCCACCAGACAGTGGTAGTGGTCTCAGGCAACAATCGGTGGACAATGGATAGACATGCTACTGTGATACAAACGGAATTAGCAGGTATAACCAACGGATAAAAGACAAGAACTAGTAATTTTGTTTAATCATAAGATAATGACTACATCAGCATGGGAATGCCACTAGGTACTGGTAGTGGCTCAGCCAACAAAAGCGTATCTGTATGTTGGGTTAAGGGACACGAGCGGTGCAATAGCAATAAAGAAGCTGATACGCTAATTAGAAGTGCATCGGGTTTCAATATTTTCGGACCTGATCCCTCTAGTATGCTTTCGTTGTCAGCATTTGGTGGAACTATCAAGCAAAACACCCACAAAGAGTTCAGGAAACGGTGGAATTAAGCTGTTAAGCTATTAATTCGCCAAGAAATTCCTGGAGCGCCCCTAACTACTGTAGCAACTGTACAATACACATAATACCTGGTCATGTCCAGGACATATCTTCGCCTGCTGACAGGTATTCAGACTAGACACTATTGGCTAAGAAAAGACATTTGCAGTATGAGAGAGTGTGAAACATCTCTTTGTAAGGGTTACAAACAGGAAGACAAGACAGTATTTCATACCCTACCGTCTCGTTAACAAGAGAATCCGAGTTCGAAAAACGATGGCCTTCTATGGCCTAGATTAGAGAGATCTCCTTAAGCAACGCCTCCACCTTCCCACAAATCCAAAATCCAGATACATGTTTTACAAGAAATTATATTTACCTAGTAGAATTTGACGTTTTTATGTAAATTCAATAGCGTAACCAAAATTTTTTAAATAGTTTAGCAATACTCGTATTTACCACCGCGTCTTTTTGTTGCAGTGGAAAGGTAGTGCTTCAATAATAGATGTAGCAAGTGTCCCGTTTGAATTAAAAAAAACCTTGGGGGGGTAACGTCTTTTTGGAAAAATAGTGAGGGAACTTCTTATATTTGATTTCGTTCACATCGCATTTCCAAGATACAAGGTGTTAAAGTTGCTGAGAATTTTTCTTAATTATGCAGATTTGTACATGAATTAATATTAACTCTCTTTTGAGAAAAATCTTTAAGTTGCTTTATTCTTAATAGTAGTGTCGTATATCCGGCAGTTTATTTAATAAAACTCCAAAGGGTTTAATTCAGGAGATCGTGGCGGTCATGGTACTGGTTCTCCTAGTTCAATCCATACTTCATTAATGTACTCCCGAATATTTTGTCCAACATGAGGAAGAGCACCATCTTGTAATAACCACATTAGGAGTCGGACAGTTAAGGCTAAGCTTCACTGCAGAAGTCCAGGCAAATCAGTTCGAAGAAACTTGAGATATCATCCATTCCATTTGGAAATATGAATGATCCGATCAAGCGGACATCAACAATCCCTGTCCAAACATTTAAGGAAAAGCGTTGTTGGAGATGATTCCGAAGATTCCCGCGCGGATTCTCAAAATCTCAAACATGAGTATTACGAATGTTATACTTCCCATTCCCTGAAACATAGCTTTATCTGTAACTAATACGTCAGTTGAGATTGTGAGCTTTATATTGCAGCAACCATTCACAAAATTTAATTTGTAAGATATAATTGAGTCTTGTGTATCATACGCTACACTGTTGATTGGGACGTTCCTTGTACTTGTTGAGTGATTTGCCTGATACCTATTCGGAGATTCTATTCAACAATCTCTAAAATGTATTCCTCAGCTGCCGTAATAGGTTGTGGACGCCATGGACCTCCATTTCTTCCACGATTCGGTTGAAAATTTCCCCTGTCACGCCCGCGCTGCACTACCACGGTAAAAGCAGCTGCATTTGGCATATATCTATCGGGAAACCATTCTGCGTACAGACGAGAAACGGGTAAAGCATTCTGTTTCACTTCTCTATAAATTAAAACGACATAAATCAACTTTGAGTTGCTATACACATAAGCCATTTTGATACTTGAAAAACTAATATAAACGCTATTGCAACGTTAATACTAAAATCGAATTTCAGTATTCGAAATCACTATATAAAAAAAAATCTCAGAAACTATAAAGATTTTACTTTTTTTACGATATTGATTCCACTTTTGATCGCATCTATTCCCAAATGTTTTGAGATAAGTTGTTAAATCACCCTGTATAAGTTTTTTTAGTTTTGCTATTATTTCGTTCAATAATTCAATTTAATATAAAGTATACAAGGTGTCTGGAAATTATGCGTCAAGACTTTAGGAGGTGATTCCTCACAACAAATTAAGGTCACGAAGTCCTATAACAATTTTTTGAAAACTCAATATTAACGGAGATACAGGGTGTTAAAGTTAAAATTTTATTTTCGATATTTGTAAATAACTTTTTAAGAAATCCAAATATTTACATAAAATTTGTAAATCGGGGGTTGTTGCGGACGAGAAATTCAAATATGTTTCTAATTTTGATGTCACTAGTAGAGGGCGCCACTTGTGGCACACCATGTTTCTTTTAAATGGCAGAACTTTTTTGCTGCTTAGTGTATCCATCTGACTATTGAAACAATCGATTCTCCTATCTGTTATATCTGAAAAAGGTATACCTTGTTGAAGTCGTTAGGAGTAACAGTTTTCGAAATAATCTTATTTGAAATATTCACTGCACCGAGTAAAAACTGTTTTGGTTTCAGTTAAAGTGGCTTTTCTTCAGAAAATACAGCAAAAGAAGATCGGCGAGGTTTGATGAAACCATTTTTCAACAAAGCACAAAGATTTTATCAAAGCAGGCCGATTTAAAAAAAAATCCACATCTCCATAATTTACTCTTCTGAACAACTTTCTCAAGTAATATTTTGCAGTATTTCAGCAGAAAATACACTTTACCAGAAACCAAAACAGTTTTTACTCGGTGCATTGAGCATTTGAAATAGGATTATTTCAAAAATGGTTACGCCTACCGACTTCAGCAAGGTGTATCTTTTTCAAAATTAGAAACATATTTGAATTTCTCGTCCGCAAAACCCCCGATTTACAAATTTTATGTAAATATTTGGATTTCTTAAGAAGTTATTTACAAATATTGCAAATAAAATTTTAACTTTAACACCCTGTATCTTCGTTAATATTGAGTTATCAAAAATTGTTATAGGACTTTGTGACCCTAATTTTTTGTGAGGCATCACCTCCTGAAGTCTTGACGCATAATTTCCGGACACACTGTATATTAAAGTATCACTTCACTTTCACTATTGTTATTAGATAGCTATTGGACGTGTCATAAGGTTAAGCAGTATTTAGGTTTCCCTTATATTGACATCTAAGCATGCGCATATGTGCTGTATTATTAAGGAAGCAATAATAAGGATAGTGCTCGACTATATTTATGTATGATTAAGGTAACGTTGAGCAATCCCTTATTTGATAGATCGGGTCGTTCGGCCGTAATCAGTCACCCCTAAACTAAATTAAAAATAAAATGTTTTTCGTTTTTTTTTCGTTCCGTCGCATGTTTCAAGAAAAATTAAATAAAGATAAGTAAACTTGTTTTAATTTTTTCAAAATATCGACTTCTGTTCCTTTCCTCATTCACCATTAAAATGGCAATAATTGAGAGATATAAACAAAAGAATAAGGGAATCCCATCCCCTAACTATATTTTTCTGAACAAAATAAGGGCAAGCAGTATTTAAATAAAGTCCTTCCTAATACTGTTTGCCAGTATTAAAGGGATTTCCAATAACTCTCTATTATTTATGTGATATCTTTAAAATAGAACAGGGAAAATATAATCGCATATTCAATACTTCTAATACTTATTTGTTTATTTTCTATTGAGGAAACCATTTGGACCGGTCTAGGCGATTTCCCAAACCTGCCATATGTCACTTAGCGATCACGCCAAAGTCGATAATTAGGATAAGTTGACAACTGTAAATAATTCACTTTCACCTGTGTAGCTGCACATTTAATTACGTATGCAAAGCAGTTAAACTGTACGGTGTGACGTGGGCACATTCACTTTTCCACATCATTTGTTCGCACATGTCTCTAAATGGGCATATTAAAACACCAGGCAATAATTCAAAGTTCCAGATCCTCTTGTCCATTTTATTCAAACAAACATTTGTCGTTATCTCCATACAAAAGAGGAACCCATTGTACGGACAAAGTATTACCTATAATTATACTTTATTTTCTTATTGAGAGAAGACTACACCTAGTCGATTTCTAATTAGATAATTTATCTTGTAATTTACGGTGATGGGATATAGCTTCTGTGAAAAACCTATAAACTTCTATTCCAGAAGCTATCAGTCACATCAGAGTTATAAATCATACATTAAAATGTAAAATTTGAAGTCAAGAAGCAATGTGAAAGCATAATGGAGTCATTTTTTATTGCGTTTTATAAATGATTTCGTAATTTTAGTGCGATTTAAAAGCAGTTATAATTTTCTGATGCCTCTAATGCCTTTAAGATCGCTGTTTTTCTCGTTTTTAGATACAGAATAAAACACGTAGAACAAAAATAATATCAAAAATATAATTCTTCACGTTTTGTTTATCAACTTTTACTATTTAAATTCTCCTCAAGTAAAATAATAATTTTTAGAAAAGCGTTTGTAGTTATAAAGCATACATTATTTTTCTATTCTACCCCATTGTTTCACAATTATTTTTACATATCTACTTATAAAAAAAAGTGAACAATCTTATATGCAGAACTATGTGAGTTTACATTATAAAAATATTTATGTCTATAGTTAAATTTACAAAATTACGTGTTTTGAAAAATTTCTCTGCCTAAAAATTTGTTGGTTAGACCGCCTTCCGTCATTATACAGGGTGTCTCCGTTTTTTCGTTCTTAACTTTGGGAAATGATAGAGCGTTAAGAAATAATAGGAATCTTTCCGATAACATTTTTCCGTTTTTGTGATACAGGGCGTTTAAGCAAAATAATATGTTAATTTCTTTATTATCTACTAAACAAATAAATATATTTTGTTGAAACTTGGTATACAGAATTTTTACTGTTTAAGAAAGGTATTTTAAGCTAATATGTATCAAATCTCCTACAATTCCTATCAATGAAGTCATATATGTATGTTCTCTGATACCAAACATCTAGGTATGCTAATGAACATCCACAGACAAAACTCTATTCAATAATTATCTAAAAATTTAATATATTTACTAACCTTGGTATACAAAACTTATTTATTACAGAATACACTTTATATTTGTATAAGAAAATGAACAACCCAAGGAAATTGGGATCAGGACCTGGAATAGGTTCTCACGACCAATCCACTTATTTCAAAATGGTCTATTTAAGAATTGCTGTTCATGCATGTACTACATTTTTCTTATAATAGTTCATGGCACTGCTTTCAACAAAGAGTTTAGTTATTCTCGTAAGGAATTTGGATACTTTTAACAAATGATTGGGTATTCGAAATGGGTCAATTAAGAAATTTATTCTTTTTCTTATTACGGTTTGATAAGGGTTTTCATCATTTCAATAACCAATACTAACTTATTCATTTTACGTATTAATTTTGATTCATTTCTTCCACGGAAATGATAAATAATTCACATTTTTCAAACTTTATGCCTAAAAATGTATAAGAACTGGACGCTAATGTATAAAAACTTTTAATTTTTTGTAGTGCTCTATTAGATGGTACTCTTACCAATGCCACCTTGTATATAATAAGTAGAGTAACAGTTTGAGAAAAAGAATATGAACACACGAACAACAGACATTTTTAGTTTTCTAGATTATCAGATACCAATTTCATTACTAAAAGTTTATAATAATATATCTTCGATACTTGTATTATAATTCATCGTAAAAGCCTTAAGCTAGTTTAAAACTAAATATCTAGAACCAGTAATTGATTTAGAACATAAAAAATTAACTGATATTTCTCCCCTGGGGCTATCTTAGGTGAGTGTTTCAGCCGTAAAAAATAAACTAGCTAATCCCCCAGGTTAATTGTTTAATATCCTACATAGATTCAAAGATAAATCATTGATTACAGGTGTTTCTATTTTCAGCAGTGTAGTATACAGAGCAAAAAACTATCCAACCCATAAAGGCTAATAAGTTTTTAAATAAACAAAAGTTATGGCTAAATTCCATTTAAAAAAGTCGTCTTTAAGGCTTTGTATCTCAAAAACAGATGATAATACAAGGACTTTGCTGGGGAGAACATTTAAAACTTGACATACAATCTATTATATCAGGGGAAATGGGTTATTTTTAAATCTAGGAATGTTAAAGTTTACATAGATCGCATGAATCATAAATGAGCTTCTTAATTTTCATTAGAAAGAAAACTGATGTTTGCCTTAGAATTTTAGAAACAATTAGCAACTTACTGTGTCGATATGGACGGACGATATTTTGGATTGTCTTTTTTAGCAAAAAATAACAAATCTGTTTTTAGTAAAAAAAGAATCATCAGATGGTGTGTTCATGAAAACAGATTTAACTATAGGAATTGCTGATGTGATGAACTGACTAATTTGAGTATGGAAAATAATCAAGACAAGGATTGCTATTTGTATGTAACTATATCTGATACAAAGATCAAAAGATCTCGTAGTTTCACAATAATACAGAAAGGATTTCCAATAAATCCTGTAGAATTACCGATGGAGCTTACCACCTAACAGTAGCAGAGAGTTACGCTGGACACATCTATCACCGATACAAATTTCTGTACTTTTCATAACTACGTGCAATTTTAATTGTTTATATTTTTTGACATAAGTAAATTACCCAAAACGAGTGGGGAGTCTCTCAATGATGTTCCGACAGAGATATCGGAGGCGGCTAATGATGATAAAGCATTAGTTCTTGCAAAATAAAGAATTCGCTATGAATTAGAACTTGCTACGTTTGACCAATGACGCATGGAGAAGAACACTGCATCTTTAAGAGGTTCTTTGGGCCTATTTCCATCATATTGTAAAACGTAACTCTCCGTCAACTCTATGGTTAAAGTATTCGATATTGAAAGTATGCTTCACAGTAAAGAAGGACATTAATATTGGAAAATATCTCAAGCTGACGGCATATTTGAAGAAATCAAATATTGGTTACAAGCCAAAAAAGTCAAAGGTATTAGAAAGAAAGGAAATAGAAAATTTTCTCATGTCCCAGACAACATATTATATATTATGACCAAAGTAGCCACGGTATTTGAATTTGCCGGTGCCTCTCGCGGCGAAGAACTAGCAAATATGACGATCCACGATATAGAAGACAAAGAGGATGTATTTATTATAACCATACCAAACACGAAAACCAATGTTTCAAGAAGATTTGTGGTGAACAAGGAAGATACAACTAAATATCTCGATATCTATCAAATTTATGCTATTTTGCGCGCTAGAAATACCCCTCACGATCGGTTTTTCTTATTCTATAAAGGCGGTAAATGTATTAAGGAATGTGTAGGTATCAACAGCTTCGGAGAAATGTCATCTAACATCGCTCAGGTCTCACAAACCCCGAAGCATATACAGAACTTTGTTTTCGGCGCTCTTCTGCTGTTCTGCGAGTCCAATATTACAAACATTAAATGGCATGGTGGGTGGAAGTCCACAGCGGTAGCTGAGTGATACATTGAGGATTGTTTAGATAACAAAAAGAAAATAGCCCACAGCATTCTCAAAGCATCAAATCCCATTCTTCATCAGAAATTTAAGAGAACCGTGCTGAAGCACGTAGTACATCAACAGTAGCAGTATGTTCGGTGACTGAAGAACAGCAGCATCTAGCAGCTATTCCCCCCTCATCACTGAAGTTACAAGCTAAACCTGTAGCGCATACTTTATCAATAGTGAATTCCACGACTAAAGAACATCCTTAAGTCACTATTGATTTAACACTGAATTTACAAAGTGTCACAAATTTTACATTAAATTTCAATGTTCTTGTTAACATAATCTATTAGTTTAAATAACTACTTGATAATTACTTGTTAATATTATAAATTGGTAATTTAAATAAACTGCTTCGTTTGAAAATGATGGTAGGAAAAATATTGTAGTTAACACATACGGGAAATGTTCTTTCCACACACGATTGCTGCAATCAGTCAATCACTTCCCGCACTTGTTAGGTAAATAACTATTACAATATACAGGGTGTCCGGAAATGATGAGCAAAAAATTCAGGGGTAAATTCTAGACCGAAAATAAATGCTACCTGTTTTTATAAAAAAATTTCCAAACCTGACTATTAACGGAGTTACAGGGTGTTGAAGTTAAAATTCTATTTTCTATATTTGCAAATAACTTCTTAAGAAATCCAAATATTTACATAAAATTTGTAAATCGGGGGTTTTTCCGGACGAGAAATTCAAATATGTTTCTAATTTTGACGTCACTAGTAGCAGGGCGCCACTTATGACACATCATATATTTCTTTTAAATGACAGAACTTTTTTGCTTCTTAGTGTATCCATCTGACTATTGAAACAATCGATTCTCCTACCTGTTATATCTGAAAAAGGTATACCTTGTTGAAGTCGTTAGGAGTAACAGTTTTCAAAATAATCTTATTTGAAATATTCAGTGCACCGATTGAAAACTGTTATCGTTTCAGTTGAAGTGCCTTTTCTACTGAAAATACAGCAAAATGTTACTTGAAATAGGTGTTCAGAACGGTAATTTATGGAGATGTGCAAAATTAAAAAAAATATCGGCCTGCTTTGATAAAATCTTTATGCTTTGTTGAGAAATGGTTTCATCAAACCTCGCCGATCTTCTTGAAATTTGCGTCTCTCCACGATTCTGAACAACTTTTTCAAGTAACATTTTGCTGTATTTTCAGCAGAAAAGGCACTTCACCTGAAACCAAAATAGTTTTTACTCGGTGCACTGAGCATTTCAAATAGGATTATTTCAAAAATGCTCACGCCTACCGACTTTAGTAAGGTATACCTTTTTCAAATAAAACAGGTAGGGAATCGATTGTTTAAATGCAATTTAATAGAAACATGGTGTGCCACAAGTGGCGCCCTCTACAAGTGACGTCAAAATTAGAAACATATTTGAATTTCCCGTCCGCAAAAACCCCCGATTTACAAATTTTATGTAAATATTTGGATTTCTTAAGAAGTTATTTACAAATATCGAAAATAAAATTTTAACTTTAACACCCTGTAACTCCATTAATAATCAATTTTGGAAAAAATGTTATAGAAAGAGGTAGCATTTATTTTGGGTCTAAAAGTAACCCCTGAATTTTTTGCTCATCATTTCCGGACACCCTGTAGTTAAAAATCTCATAGTAATGTAATCATTTTTAATCATTATGTGTTATTTAGGAAAGTTAGGTGCCATAAACTGAACTGCGGTTATGATACAAATGTTGTTACATTCACTTATCCACTTTTGGTTGATAAAATTGACTGTAAGTGCCAAGTTCAATAAAATAACTTGAAAAGGCGCAGGTTGCGCGCCACTTAGAAATGTCAGTGCTTCTTACCAACAGGTAACAGTGTCACGAATATCACTCGAAACATGTCCCTTGGCGTTTTAGTTGCGTAAGCCATTCACAAATCTAGCGACCGCGTGTCACCGTTCATTCATCCGATGCCATATATGGCGATTTCTTACACAATTTTACTAGCCGTTGCCCAACTCGAACCCATTCATGTCCGTTTACATTTTACAACGCGGCAAAAGCGTTTAATTAGATGCGACGTGTATCAGCAACGCTTCTTTTTCAGTTACTAGGCAGGAATGCGTTCGGGGGTATTCAGAATTTTAAAGGCTAATATTTCCTGTTTTGTTCGAAACTCTCTATTTTTCCCTAAGATATTTATTTGTTGGTAATGCTGAGATTTTAGTGAAAGGCGCTGTGTATTTTTTAATTAAAATTGTTTTGTGTGGAAGGAATTTATAACTCTGCGAAACTTAAAGCAAAGAAAAAGTTTCCTCACAAAAAAAATAAAGAAAGTGGTTGGTATTTTCCAAGGTCTAGTAAATTAATTTTAAAGTTAACAATTTCTATCGAAATTTAAAAAAATGATAATAAAAATTTTCCTTAAAATGCAATCCTGTATCGTGGTTGAATTCCTATTAGTTGTCCAACATTCAATGAGTCCAATGTGATACACTGTCGCAAATATTAATATAATTATTAATATAATAATATGTAGGAGTATAGGCGACAAATAGACGCAGTTCTTCCGTTTTTTGCAGCAAATAATGTGCAGTAGTATTTTATAATATTTTAAGAGGGAATAGAGAAAAATAAGAATTAACGGAATCACCTTTCAAAAAAATTCCAAACTTATTTATAAAGCAAAAAACAAATTTTTGAAATTATATTAAATCCTTATTTAACGCCGCCTATGCGAGTCAGAGTAGGCAACTAGCAACACGTTGTGGCAACACGACAGTAAAATTCCCCGTCAATCCCGTCATGTCATAATTTATTCCTCTGTTTACCATGTGTTTACGTTGTAGTTTTGTGTTCTTCTTCAGTTTTTAGTGCCTTTTTTAATTTTTCAACGTTTTATAGTTATTAAATAAAGAAATTTGTGTAGGGTGCAGATATTTTCGCGCAATATAGTTCGCCGGTTTGTTTTTCTAGGTATTGTGACAAGATTGCCGCGGGTACATTAAAAGTTTTCTATTATCTATTCCTTTTGTTCGATTTTGTTATAATAAATAGGCGTTTTATGTAACTGTATCTACGGGAACTGTGTTTTATCAATAGTGAGTGCTGGTAATAATTGAAAATGTAGTTTTGCCAGTTTATAATGAAATGAAAAAGCTATGCAAAATAGTGGAGCTAACTGGATTAACTGTTTCCTATCTATCAGGTATTTTACTAATGAGAATGTTTTTTATTGTTTCTGCATATAGGAAGGCTGCAAAAAACGACCGCATGGTAGTAGATATTATTGACAAGTGTAAGCTTTATCTATGAATCTAAGCCATCTCAGTCGATGCTTATCAGACGCGCCGACTTTCCGTAGGAAAAGAGGGTATTGCCCCATCTTTTAAATATCGAGCTAAAATTCTGGAATAATTTTTTTATTTTCTTTTAGGCCTTCCTGAGCACGTGGTTAAAATTATTGTAGTCATAGTTAACCCTGTAGTGTTACGGAAGCCCACCTACCATTTTAGTTTGTTAATTATGTTAAGAATTTATAATTTTTGTAATACCTTTATTTTGACATTTTCTAGAACAGTCCAGGCTATATTCTATTTGTTTCTTGATACGTACTCGAGACCGCAGAAACTTCGAAAACTCGAATATATATATATTAGTGAATCAGTTTTGCTGTCGCAGTTCAGTTTATGTTCAGAAGTCGAACACAAATGACAGAAACGTCAAAGTATCAATAGCCTGCGATATTCCAAAATTAGTCAGGCATTGAGGTTAGCCAGACATAAGAATATATCCGAAGCTTTGGTCCATGCGTTAGAAATTGAGGCAAGTTAGGCTTCAGACCCGCGGGTAAAAAAGAGCATGGAAGAATTTATGAAGGGTTTGTAAGATTTAAGGAATAACTTTCAGAAAGAACAGGACTGCACTGATTCCACTGTATATAGCAGGAGAAAACCCATTCATTGTTTGAATTGTGGAGTTGAAGGGCATTTTAGAAATCGATGCCTTAAGAATACATTTAGTCAGGACCAGGGCCAGGGCCAAGTGCCAACTAGTCAGCTTTTGGGGGCTAAAGCTGGCTAGGTGCTACCAAGCCTCACCAACTGTTAAGATCAAGGTAACCCGTCTGCAAAATAATGGAACAAGTTTGGTAGTACCAGGGCTTACATGTTAACGGAAATGTGAAATGGTTCTTGATACAGGTTCTAGACACACCATAGTAAAACTGAACATCATCGCTTACTCCACAATACAAAAGTCATACCGGAACTGC
Organism: Monochamus saltuarius; assembly: GCA_025584915.1. Classification (NCBI taxonomy): domain Eukaryota; kingdom Metazoa; phylum Arthropoda; class Insecta; order Coleoptera; family Cerambycidae; genus Monochamus; species Monochamus saltuarius. The sequence continues at coordinate 9,732,282 of CM046728.1, forward strand.
ATATTGGAGACAGCAAATTGAGAAGTCATAACAGTGACAGGCATCCTTCTAGCTAGAGCTCTAAAAATATATATAAGAGGATCGGTTTCGCCGTCACAGTTCAGTTTATGTTCAGAAGTCGATCGCGAATAACAGAAACGGCAAAGTAAAAATTTGGCAGTTGCGAATTTGTTTGAAATATATTCGTTGTGTAATCAAGAAATAACAATAAATTTTGTTTTTGTACGTGACTTATTTCAAGGTTAAGTCAACGTAGAGGTTACAATATGATATAATGCTGTCAGGATGTGGCAAAATATGCCTCGCCTGAACCTATCGGTTCCGATAATAAGAACCTATACCTATAATAAAATAATTGTAACGACCTTTGGCAACACTCCCTTTTTTTAGTAGCCAGTTGAAGATCCACCCTTTGACAGTAACGAAATCAACAATATTTAAATTTATTGGCTGGAATTTAATGTAGTGCATCCATCTATCGGTATTATGCAAAAGTTCTTTATGTTGCCTAACTATATCTAACCTAAACAAGGTTTTTAGACATAAACCTAAGCTTTGTTTGTGTCTAACTTGAGAGGTTGACAACAGGCGCTATTATAATTTTTTCTCAGAAACATATTTATTTCTGTGCTTTATTGAAAAATGCCATGCATATAACAGCCTTTATAAAATTATCACATATTTGCAGTCGTTAAAATGTTATGTCCAAAAGAATATATAAGTATGAAAAATAAATTACGGTATTATTGACAAATTCACGCCAGATTATCAAACTTTTCCGCAATTAGAAAGACTTTTACGAACTAATGAAGATGCTTTTTCTTCAAGAGAGTTTAAAAATATAAAAAGTAGTATAGGAAATAAATGAATGTGAATGTTACATATATTATTTATTGGCTATTTTCAGGAAAATTCGCAAAACTCAATTCGACAGGCATTGGTTATTCTTCGTATTTCTAAATCAACGATTCAGAGAGTGTTAAAAAGTATTCGCTTTCAAAATTACAAAATACTAAATGAGACTTAAGATTTACTAAACACGTTAATACTGTATGTCGTTCATCTTATAGTACGTTAATGCAACTCTATCCGCACAGGGATATAATGCGCTCTAAGTTAAAAATCAATTAATGCGTTTCCCTAATTTTTTCCAGACTGTTATACTGCGATTGTTTTCATGGGCCAGCTCTATTAAGTACTGATATAACACGCTTAAAGAGAATACAGAACAGTTGCTTTAGGTTAAATTTTATTAGGTACTCCAATTTTTTGGACCGACAATAGTAAATTGTAATGTAAATAAAGTAAATTAATGATATACCAAATCGACGAACTACCCTTTACTGGGGTGATAAAAATCCACAGATTAAAAGAAGTCCAAAATCAACTGTATTTTGAAATAAATATGTGATGCGACATAGTTAGACAGTATTTGGTAGGTCCTTATTATTTTGAACACAATTTCAGAGGTGAAAGGATTCTACAGTTTTTAGACGGATAACTTGTAGGTTTGTTGGAGAATATTCCATTACAAATTAGAAAATATATGGTTGCAATTAGGTGGTGCACCTAGTCATAGTTCTGTAATTATACGAAATCATTTGAAGTAGTACTTTCCAAATCATTGGATAGGACCTAAGGATCCATTATAGTGGCCACCCAGATCGCTGTACTTAACCCCACTAGATTGTTTTCTGTGGAGGTGTTCAATAACATTGTCTATGAACAAAGGTCAGATAATATATCTCAATTGAAACAAAATGTAAAATTAGTGTGTGAGACATTGACAGATATTTTCAAATGGTTTAATTGTGTGGATAACAATAGAAGACAAACTGAAAATTGTCTGTAATTATTCTTAAGGACGTGTTTGTTGCCTATTTTTATTACACTGTTACTGTTACTATTACTGAATAATATTAATATAATTTATTTTTCATATATCTTCTTTTGGATATAAATTTCTAACATGGTGAAAACTTTATGAAGGTTTTTTTATTAGAATGCAATGTATTTTTGAATGAACTACAAAAATATGTTAATCTCACGAATGAGACATATTCAAAGCTTAGGTTTATGCTCAAAAGGTATTTCATTTCAAGGTCACTTGTTTATGCCTATTAAAAATATTTCTTCGAGAAAATACCTGGGGAGAGAACTTTGGAACACCCTGTACACATATGTATGTATGTGTTTATGATTGATGACAGACATCGTGCTTCAAACATAATTTTATATACTTAGTCGTATTTGATTACCACAACTTAATATTTCAATAAAAACAGACCTATTTTGACAACCTCTTTTCGATCGATCGAACACGCGCTCCGAGTCGTTAAGGACTTCCTGTCCAGCGCCAACTTGTCCAGTGAATACATTAAACATTAGACCGTCAGTTTTTTTACCATTAAACCTGGCATTGTCAGGTGGACCCTAATACCGCCCATAAAATGGTACTTGGCTTTGATTAGAGATAAAGCAGCGTTAAACTCCGAATCGCTATCTACCACTAATACGTTATAAAATATTTTAAATGGGCTTTTGATGTATGCACAGGCGGGTTTACGTCTTTTATTTGGGCTGTTTCGGGGCATGAAATTGTCATGATTAATTAGGGAAAAGCAGTAAACGCTGTTCCGTTGATGACTCCTAAATTCTTTTGTTTGTTTCCGTAAATGGACCCGTGTTGGTATATCTGATACATGCGGTAAGATATCTCTGGCCGTTGAAATACAAAGCGGCTAGATTAATTGAGAATAGAAGGATATACGTCTGAATGCAAAAAATTATTTACACTGAGAGAAAAGTTTTTGCTAAAATAGTATGTATCATGATTTTCTCTTGCTAGTGTTGCGATATCATGCAACAAACATAATAAACTTCTTCTACAAACGTCAGTAAAGATATAATTTATAACGCATGCTGTCAGTGTTTAAAATGTCATTTTAAGGCACTGGTGTTGAAAGCAAATTCCTTTTAGCAGTAGTGCTAAAAGTAAATGACGTCATTTACTTTTATGACTGGTCCGAAAATAAAAAACTGCTATGACGTTTTGGGATTATTATTAGATTTAAACAATCGTCGTGGACTTCAGGAAAGCCCATTATTTGGTTAAAAGGAATAAACTAGGTAAAATATTGAAACAGTTTAGGATACCAACCAAACTGATTAGGCTATTGAAAATGACCTTGTTAAAATACTAAAAGTAAAGTACGAATAAAAGCTGAATAATAATAATAATATATAACATCTCTACCCCTCATTCTAATCACGAGAATTAGCCCAGAAATCGAAGACTTGTGCGGGAAAGGGGGCGGCATATTATTATTAAGTAGGCCGCATTTGCGAATGTTCGGAAGGTTTTACTATTGACACAGGACTGAGACAAGGAGACTCAGTGTCAACGCTTTTTTTAATTTAGTGCTAGAAAAGATCATAAGAGATAGTTAGTTGAACAGAGAAGGACACATATAAATGATATTGTAGGTAACAACTACTCAGCGTACTAATGCCCCGACCGGCATTGAATTACACCTGCAGTATCTGTGTGAACAGCCAAGAACTCTTGTCGGCCACAGCACCAGACACAGACTGGTTTCGGCCTTGTTAGCCCTCATAAGTCTGCCACTTATATATCACCTTCACTTGATTTATATGTGAACATACATATGAAGGAACAACGAGTTCAATTATCTTCTCAGCTGTGGCATACTGCCTGAAATCGGTCTGTGTCTGATGGCGTGGCCAACAAGGGTTCTTGACTGAATAGACTGAATTAGCATATCTAAAATGAACTTACAAAACCAACTTGTTAATTTTTGTATGTGCCAGTATATCTTCTTGTGAATACCGTAGATTAGATAGCACTTTTAGGAAAAACGATAACAAGTTTGTAACACACTTTATGGGACACTCTGTATAACTTTAGGCTAAGGTCGTAGTGAATGATCCTGTATGAACTACCAATTGCTAATAAAGGATCCCTGGTACAGGTAGGTACTATCTTTTTCTTGATCACATCGAAGTATGTAGTATTTAATAATATATCCCTACATAGGTATACAGTATTTCAAGATAATTTAAAATTTTTGTCAGAATAGTCTGAATTAGCATATCTCAAAAGAAACTTACAAAACCAGCTTGTTAATTTTTATATGTGTCTGTGTATCTTCTTGTAAATACTGTCGTTTAGATAGCACTTTTTGGAAATACAACATTTTGCGTACATAACCTGGCTATATTGAAGTTCTTTTCGTAATTGGTTGCACAGCATTGTCCATCTAGCCACTCATATTTCCAAGAATTAATTATCTTTATCGTTATTAATATTTTATTGCGGCCGTATTTGGGCAGCAGATTGCTTTTGTCTCTGTATGGCTCCTTTCTAAGGATGAAAGAAGCCGCCAGTTTAGATGATATCACCTTTAAGTCGCCTTTTAATTAGTGTCATTAATTGGCTATAAATAACGCCCCTAAAAGTTTTTGCTTCCTGTTGCGGACTAATATTTAATGATGGTCGGTGGTACCCTTCAATATTTAATAACTTTTTGATTTTATATTGGAAAACCAATTTTTTAGTTTTAGTGACCTGAACTTTTTACTTTAATTTCTCGACAACTGATCACAGCAAATTAAAAATACTACATAGTTAATGCAGAAGATATTTTCCATTTAACCAATCCATCCAAATAAACATAAATCACCCTATATAATAATATGTCCTAATAAAACAGGTCGTCATATGCGCCATTGTATTATCTTCACATTTTGTTTCTTTACACTTTTCTGTACTACAAACCGATTAACAACAACATTGATTTATTTGATCAAGTGCATGTTTACACAGTTATTTAAATTACTTAAACATATCTTAGGGAGGCTATGCAGTATCGAAAATTACAGACCCATTACCATTATAAACAATTTTTCAAAAGTATTTGAGATGGTATTATATGAACCCACGTTTGCCTATGTTAAGAATAGATTAACTGAATTTCAGCATGGCTTTTTTAAAGGCAGGTCAACATCGACCAATTTATTCTGCTTAACGGAGTTTATTGCTAATGCATTTGACCAGAAATCCCAGGTAGACGTTATATATACCGATTTCAGCAAAGCCTTTGACAGGTTAAATCATACAGTGTTATTATCCAAATTGAATAATATTGAGTTTTCCCATAATTTGCTAGTCTTTTTTAAATCTTACCTTGAAAATCGTCAACAACATGTGGAATTTTCTGGTCAACAGTCGCTTCAGTTCATTCCATCATCTGGAGTGCCACAGGGTTCGGTCCTTGAGCCATTGCTTTTAACATTTTTATAGATGATATCGTTACGGATATAAATGTTAAGTGTCTTCTGTATGCAGATGACATGAAAATATATAACAGAATCGACTGCTTTAATGATTGTATTAATCTGCAGAGTTCTCTTAATAGTTTGAGTGCGTGGTGTTCTGCAAACAAGTTAGATCTGAATGTAAAAAAATGTAATGTTCTCACTTTTACTCTTAAAAATAGCGCCATGGAATACCATTACAAATTGGATGATGTTGTTGTTTCCAGATCACTTACATTTTGTGACCTTGGGGTAACATTTGATAGCAAATTATCCTTTACACCTCATATTCAAAATATCACTTGTGATGGATTTAGAAAGTTGGGTTTTGTAATTCGTAATATGAATGATTTTTCTTCCACTCATGTTAAAAAACTATTATTTCAGTCTATTGTCAGATCAAAACTCGAATATTGTTCTTTAATTTGGTGTCCTTATTATAACATTCATATAGATCGTATAGAACGTATTCAAAGACGCTTTCTGAAGTTTTTATGTTACAAGGAGGACGGGGTTTATCCAGTTGTTGGATATCCTTACGAGAGTTTACGGCACAGATTTGGTATCAGTAGTCTGGCTGCCCGCCGTGTAATGGCTCAGCAAATATTTTTGTATAAACTATTGCATAACTTAGTTAACTGCACTCATATACTTGACTTGATTAACTTCAGGATACCGAGACATGGCTCTAGGCTTAATATGTTGTTTTACACACCAACGCCGAGAATTAATACAACTAAATATTCACCTATTCACCGGATTTGTGAAAATTATAATAGATTGCAAGGTGGCTTCGATATTTTCAACTGTACTATGGCCTCAATAAAATCTAAAAATTTTGATAGTTTTATTAATTTACTGTAACATATTTACGTTGGTACATTTAAGTGTTAGTCTAATTTTTACTGCTTTTTTCTCTGTATCTGATAATGTATGTATTTTGTGTACTGTATTTGTTCTGTTTTCTGTTTTTGCCAAATTGTATTTTTCCTACCCTGTAATTGGTGGTGTACTGTAGGGTAGTGTATTTGTTAAATAAATAAATAATAATAAGAAACCGCCATCTTATTTAATATTGTATATCGTCAAATTAAGCTTCATTTTAAAAAGATTAAGTTTTAATAATGGTTTATGTATATTCAAATACTGAAATGGCCAATATGGTTTACATTTATGGCCTTGCAGATGAAACTGGCACTGAGGCTAAGCGAATTTATATCGGAGAAGATATCCAAATCTTCCAAATCCAAGAATGTTCAGAAATGGTTTTCAACGTCTTTTCGAGTCAGGCTTCATTCAAGCTCATTCCAAAAATGTCCAATTCCTGGAAGACTATTGAGTGTTAGACCGCGTGAGTTGGAAGAATCTATTCTACCACAGAAAATATAGTTGAATGTATGGGTGGGTATTGGAAATTCTCTTGAAAACTTTTTGCCTAAACTGCTTGACAATGTTCTCTATGCGCTAAGATAAAGGCTGTGGTTTATGCACAACGGAGCTCCCCCACATCTTAGTTTGACTGTTCTTGAATATTTAAATTAAAGATTCGGTAAGAACGTGACTGGACAAGGCACTCAAGAACCAGGTGAATTTGGCCTATTGATTTTTTTGTTTGGGGACATCTCAAGACATTAATTTCCAAGGGTCACATTGAATTTGAAGCACTTACGTCAGCAAATTATGGCTCGTTGTAAGCTACGCCTCGAATTTTTGCGTGTTTGATTTGCAGTTTCAAGAAGCTCTTAAGCATGTATTTTGGCTGAAGGTGACCATTTCCAATATTTGTTATAATTAATCAAAGTACAGTAATTCCATTGTTAATTAATTATTTTGTTATTATTTTAAATAATGTAATGAATATCGTAATATGCACTTGATCAAATAAGTTAATTTTGTTGCTAATGGGTTTGGAATACAAAAAGTGTAAAGAAACAAAAGTGAAGGTAATACAATGGCGCATATTTTGATCTATTTTATTTGTAATATTACAGGGTGATACATATCATTTTGGCAAGTGACCCATGATACCCACACATCCGCCAATAGTAAGTTTCTAAAGCTGGTAATTTGTTGTTTCCTACCTTCTGTCATAACAAATATGCACACCGAATTTGGTTAAATTATCTCAAGCGATTTAAATATCAAAAATTGAAAAGTGATTTTTTTTATTTGGCACGCTGTAGCTGGATAATGACTAACAAGTAAAAATGAAAATGGGAAGAGTGAACCCAGTACCACTCTGTTAAGAACCGCGTCTCCCGAACTCTACTTATCCCGCCTACCAGATCCCAATAAATAAAAAATGTGATCGACAATGCCGTGCACATAATAACAAAAGAACGTCACCCACACTAATGCACAAATCCACTCTATCGTAATGAGTAATGGTTCTTTGATTCCAACCAGTTATTAAAATAATGTTTTCTTATCTGTGGCCAAGTCGGATGAATTAAAAATAATTTGCTTACCATGTAACCGCCTAAATATTCTCGCGCTGCTCTTATTTTGTTAAATTAATAGCCTTCATTTGTCATACACGGGCATGAGGGCCTTCTGCTATGTCACGGTAACTATCTGTTCACTTTGTTACAAAGGTTTAGGTGTATCATTTATAATTTGAGGTCAGATTTTTTAATTGTTAGTTTCTATGTACTATGCTTAGTTTTTTCTAAAAAAAAAAAAAATTGCCCAGTATATACAGGGTGATTGGGGAGAGGAACTCCCAATATCCTAATCCTAATAAACATATGGTCGAATATCAATGGTTACTGCGATAGTAATGGAAGTATTTTTACCAGAGTTAATTATTGTAATTCATCAGTGGAGAAAAGTGTTTATTCTGTATTATATTTTTTTACTGTATTAGAAAGGTATTTTAAGCTAATATAAATCAAATCTTCTACAATTCCTATCAATGAAGTCATATGTATGTTCTCTGATGCTAATGAAAAATTCCACAGACAAAGCTCTATTCAATAATTATCTAAAATAAAAATTAATCTAGTTAAATTTACTAACATAGTTAAATGAAAACATTCTATAAATATCTAAGTTCACTTTTGAAGCTGTGGGAACTCAAAAATTCAACCACAATAGATGAGATCTGACCTATTTCTGCATTTTTAGGATTGCTTCTTCAGGTGGCCTCCTTTAAGTTGAGTCAAATATCTAACTATAAAAATTATTATTCCAATTAAAGAAAATGTATTTGTAAAGTGTATAGTTTGTGATTATCCAATTGCAAAAAATGCAACTGTAAAACATTATCACCGTCCTGAAGATTCTGGACGCGCTGAATTTTTGTGAATGACCTTCCATGCCGTAGTTTGATTCATTTGGAGACGGATTGCAATGCGCCTGGTACTTACACCCGGGCTACGTTCTACCATATTTAGAATTTCTTCTTCCACTGCTAGACCAGAACCAGCTTGCCTCTCAGATGTAATTCTCACAATGGGAAACATTCCAATTTCACGTGCATTGTTGAAGACTGTCTGGAATACATTTCTATCTGGCACTCTTCTGTTCGGAAAGCGTCGTCGATATTCAGCAACTGCACGATTAGCGCTACCGGTGCAATACCCATAAATAAAAATAATATCAGTATATTCTCGATGACTAAATGTAGCAGGCATTACGAAACTATATGTGTACAATATCGACTAAACGAACGCACATGTGTTTAAGTCACAAACGTCAAAATAAATGTGATAATTAGTAATCAGTAATGTGAGTTTGGTTTAGAATGCATCACCTACTCAAAATAAAATATCAAGTAATAACAGCTTTCGCAATAATAGCAATAAAAATATTTTCATTGATATCTCAGTAACCGTTGATATTCGACCATATTAGGCTTTTTTGTCACTTTTGCTCCCTGAACACTCCTTTCGAATATTGGGAGTCCCCCTCCCCAATCACCCTGTATATACTGAGCAATTTTCTTCAAGGTAGACGATGTAATTTACATCAATCCTGGAAACTTTTTAATGATATTTGTATTAATTTTTTATATTGCATAATGCTATTATGACTTATGTGATAACTGATAAGTTAAGTGATCAGTTTGTTTGTTTGCAAATAAACTTACTTACTTATTTACTTTAATCAAGTATTTTTTTCCATTATTTTACTTGTTTTGTATTGTCCTGTAATTGGTTAATTTACTGTTGGACAAATAAAGTACTATTATTATTATTGTTATTTTAGGGAATTATTGATTACTATGTTTGTTGAGCTATTTCTGCAGTATTTCCAAATATTTTGGTATCAAAATGCATTAATAACAAAAATTATAAAAATATTTAGAAAAAATTTGAATCAGCTTAACATCTTTAAAGTAAAAACTACAGTTTGGCATTATTTCACGTTGTTGAAGTAATTCTGTGCATGATAACCTTCCTCCAAGCCACAATTAACTTTACAACGTACCCATACCTTGTTCCCGCAATTTTATGGCGTCTATATCTCTTACACCCCTCAAACGAACCACACAATAAATATTTTTATGGGTTTAGCCTGTCTTTCGAAAATAGCAGGATCAATCAGCACGTGCTCTCGCATGTGTACCCTGGAAACCATTCCAATGCGCCGACGGAACTGGTTTAACTGAAAAAAATATGCAAATCGCGCTAATATAAATAAAAGCGGCCATTTTTAAAAAGGAACGAGTGCAAATCACGCTATCACAATAATAAATTGTCCGTGATAAATAAATAAAAGCCGGCGAGACGGCTGTGATGCGGATATCGTTATTGGTCGGCTGGGAACAATACTGCTCGCGTGGAAGGAGATCGACGTTGGCGTTGCCCAACCTCTTTTCCTTATTTGCGAACTTCAACTTTTTAATTACCCGCTTTTATTAGGTAAGCCTTAAAAGGAAGCATTCGTTTGTTATGTACCATGTTTGCCTGGGTAATCTGATGGGCAGTTGTCACAGAGTCGTCACGAATTCAGATTCCGAGTTTCTCCTTTTCTCGGACGTAGCAGTAGAATCTGTTACGCAAGCATTAACTACCTTAATGAACTAAAATTGAATGTATGTTTCTTTTACTATTGATGTGTAAAGGGGATAACTCACAACTTTCGATGAGCTGCTTTCGGCAAAATATATCAAGCATTGCATCCTTGCACTATTGTTTTCTGTTTATGATAATTATACCCCTATGTTTAAAAGTAAACAAGGATAGGTACCCTTTGTGGTATATTATAGACATCATTGATCTTATAAAATCGAAATTCATGCACCTATATATCATCCTAAGTAATACAAGATTAGTGAGGAAATTGTATGATGATTTTGCCAAATACTTGCAGTAGAAGGAATGTATTATTTTAATCTAAATGGCGTCTAATAAAAAATATTTTACTGTGCCAACAAATGTAAAAAATGTGATGCAGGGCGATGAAGTTCGACGAAAAAAAGCATTGCAACATTGTTTGTTTCTGAAGACCAATTTAAATGTAAATTTAATTATAAATACAGGTAGGTATACAGGGAAAAGTTAAAGTGTAAAGTTGTAAAGAATAAATTAAACTTTTCTATTAAGCTACCAGAATGTATACAGGGCGTTTAGAAAATCAATGGTAAAGTAAACTTAAATATTGTAAACAAGGAATAAGTTACGTTTAGCAATACCGTAAGTTCACCACATCACCACTAATAATTATCGCATTACCTACACAGTATTCACATTATGTATCTATCACCCACAAATATCACAAAAACGCAAAAATACAAGAAACAAATGCATCACCAATAGCGTAACCTGCATCTGTATTCACGGAGACAAACCGCGTTGAACGGAGTGTTACGTCACACGAATGATATCACGTTTTCGGCCACGTGGTTTTGTTTACATACTAAAGAAAGAAGAAAGAAAGAAAGTTTTTGAAATTTCTTAACTTCAAAACGAATAGGATCTATCCTCCTAGAGATTTTGAAAATATTTTACTTTTAACATGCATCCACTTGAGCTAAGAAAAATTTTACAGAGCCTCAAATTGTTGTTACACCGTAAAGTTGATTCATTTGGTATATTTTCGAAAACTATATTTCACGTATCTCATTTTAGAACCCGTCATTGCATTATCTTTCATCGACCACATGCAAACATTAACGTTTTGCTTAATTCTTCTTTGTGTAATATGTTTTAATGTGATTGCAAACGTGTTTGAAATGAACTTAGATATTCATTAAATCCAACTTTGTTTGTGGAATTGTTCATTAGCATTATTTGGTATCGTAGAACATAGAAATGACTTCATTAATAGAAATTGTAGGAAAATTGATTTATATTAGCTTTACGATACAGTAAAAATTATATATATTTGTTTGATTTCATATTACCAATATTATTGTGCTCGTGTATTAGTTAGAAGGTACTACAAAATACGTCAAAACAAAGTGAAATGAAAATTATCAAATAGTCGAAAATTCAGCGTGAATTCAGAACTTATTTTCGACGGCGATTTTCTGGAAGCCTTTTACAAAAATTGTTTCCTGTTTGAGTTCCAGGTAAACCAACACGCCAATACACCATTTAATATTGCTTGGAAAACTTACTCAAGAAGAACCTAGAAAACTTATAGCTGTAAAGGAACTTGAACAACAAATAACATTAAGCATATCCCTCAAACCAACGGAAACATTCGTAGTCTCTGAAGTTAGACGCTCCGAAAAAAGTTCTTATTCCTTTCTGTAATGATATGGATGCGATTATTATTGTTTTGGTATTCTCCACACTCTACAAGATATGATTAACTGTAAAGAAATTTTTGTTACGTTAATAGTTGGATCTTGAAGACCAAATCTTAAATATGTTGATCTTTTTTATTAGTTATAACCGATCTAGGTCTACCGGAATTAATAATTATTTAAGTTTAACATCACCAGTTTCTCGACAACGCCTTTCTACTACCAAAAATGTTTTTCTATTTGGCAAGCGCCTTCCAGGAAAATTTACTATTTAAATTAGCATATAAACAACATATAGGATTTTTTCTTATCCAAATATGACATATTAATGGAAGAATTTGGGGTTTGACATACAGGGTGTCTCGCTTAACCATTCCACCGATTTCAATAAACTTTTTTTTGTTGGACAGACCTTCAAAAAGTCTATCTTCGACATACCTAGTGTTCTCTAAAATTCGAAACCGTGGCCGACTACGATACAATTTATGTGGCTATAATCGGAAAATCACATTAGGGATTTTTTGTACGCGAATAATTCCCAGCAATTCTTGATCAAGACCTCAGAAAATCTTACCAACCAAATTTTCGTAGCCATAGTATACAGGGTGCTCAGTATAACATGGGTGTCTCGCTTAAAAGTGAAACAAGCCTGTAATATGTCTACCGATCGACCGATTTCAATAAACTTTTTTATGTTGGACAGACCTTCAAAAAGTCTATCTTGGACATACCTGGCGTTCTCTAAAATTCGAAACCGTGGCCGACTACGATTCGATTTATGTGATTTAAAATCGGAAAATCATATTAGGAATTTTTTTTATTCGAATGATTACCACGAATGCTTCATCAGGACCCCAGAAAACCCTACCAACCAAATTTTCCTTGCCACAGTATAGAGGCTGCTCAGGATAACTTGAGAGTCTCGACAACTTAATTAAAACTTTATTTAAATGTTTTGTATACATTGTCTCCAGAGCAAGGAAAGTACATCTAACATGGGAATATACTTTTAAGCGAGACACCCTGTATACGCACTTGATAAATGAGTATTATTACAGAGATCGACCGGTTGACTTTACCACAGATTTTTGCATTTTCCTCGAAAACGATACATTATTATTAAATTTACTAAGAGCATCCTTTTGAATGGGAAAAACTGAACTTAAAGAAAGTTAGATAATAAAAAGAGAAAATGCTAGCAACGCGCCCTCTACTTTGTACAAAAAAAAACTAATAGCACCAGCGTGTTCGACATCATCAATAACGTACATGTGTAAATTTTTTATTAAATATGTTGTTATTTAAAAACATTACATCTGTAATATACTAAGGGTGAAATAACATACCGTAATACGTTTCAGATTCCATATATTACTTTAACTAAGACTGATACAAAACGCTCGTATTTCCCATTTTTATATCTACATACAAACATAAAACATATATATAAAAAACGCTAGAGAACTCGCCGGAACAGTTACCCAGCGAGCCAAATAAATTAAACTGTTTACTTCTAAATATTATAACTATATACAAATCATAAAATATATAGAACGCCAAAGAGGTATCGAAAATAGTCAAACCTATGGAGAAAACGAGTCTGGTAATATTGCAGTAACTTATAGCTTTCATGAGTTGGTTACACTAACGAGGCAGCTTCACACTAATAGGCAGAATTTCAAAATATGAAAATTTTACGTCAAATTTGTGATTTCTATGGTCCTTCCGTATTGAATTCAATTGTATGCTAGGCTTAAAATTCAGTGTAACCAACTGCTTACTTTAAGTTTTCCCTAGATGGCTGATTTCTAAGCCTTTCCATAGTCTGACTATTTTTGAGTGCCTAATGTAAAGGCTTCTGGCGTTCTATATATTTTATGATTTCTATGATACAAATACATATATTACAACATCTAAAATTTAGTTTTCTAAAATTATTTTACACTCCCTGTATCTCAAAAATTAGAGGCTCTAGGACATACGTTTAGTTTTCAATGTTCTATCAGCCCTAGCACTATTAACTGCTTGTGTTCATATATTCTAAATGTTTTCGGTTCTATATTTAATCCGGCCTTTACTGATTATAGAAATTTGCTGGTCATGAACCCAGTCCTACACAATTGAAAACTTCTCGGACAACCCACATGAAAATATAAGTGGCCACCCCTGACCTATACATTCTCACCTATTTTTCAGTTAACCCCCTGATGCTATCAAAACCTGAAATAATTTTTCCCTAAATACTAATGGAACATTGCCTTAAATAAAAATAATATGCAAACTTGAGTGGTAGTCTTTCATTTTTGATAAAATCATCATTTAACTTGCAGTTAATTATATGCATACAAAAGAGAAATTTAGGATTGTACAGAGGGAGCATGCGAAAACGTTAGATTCGGCTATAATTTTGCTACCCTTCAGCCTGGAGGAAACCTGAAACGTTTATTTCTTGATACTTTTCGTAGGTATTAACCATTTTTGTGATGCGAATCTTTACATTAGTTTTTCAAATATCAAATATGGCTTACGTGTATAACAACTCGGAGTTGATGGATTTCGTTTTAATATGGCGATGTGAAAATACTTTAGCAGAACGATTTCCTGGTACACATGTGCCAAATTCAGTTACTTTTACCGCGGCGTGCAGTGAACTCAAGTGTAGATTAGTTTTAAATAACATTAATTTTGTGAATTGCACAGGTCATAGATATTTTTACAAAAAATAATTGATTTTTTTGCCACTTAACCCTTTCGAATTTGGATTTTATACTTGAACATGTAATAAATAATAACAGTACCTAGGTATTATATAAAAATTCCTGTCATGCCAGACTGTCAACAATACCACAATCGATTCAGTCTAAATTTAGAAATAAAAAGCTGTACCTACTACCGTTTCCTGTATTTCATACAAAATGTTGGAGGTGGACTTAAACGTACTCCGACAGAGTTCTAGCTGTTGCCATTAAGAAAACATATGGATTACAATAAATAAAACGTACGTACACACCCTGAGCAATAACATGCATTGTGCGGTGTAGAAAAATACGGTTAGTAGATTTTACTTTACACTGTTAATAAGTTTAACACGAAAGGGGTGGGTCTAGGTGCATTTCATTTATGACTGAATCACTCTCACGTTTTATGTGAGGATATGTTTGTTGGGCGCAATCACTTCACGATACTTTATGAAAGCTTGTTAAAATGTACCCAAATGGTAGTTACAACTATTCCTTTACATTTTTAAATTATGTACAATTTCGAAATATCAATGTCCTCCCTGGTATCCAAATCAGAAACTGAATTATAAATTCAAAATGAAATATGAATTTGTTTCTTCAGCCGCATACAAAATGTTATAATAAATTAAACAAGTATATCTAAAAGGAATAAACTAAGTAAAATATTGAAACAATTTGGGATACCAACCAAACTGATTAGGCTATTGATAATGACTTTAGAGAATACTAAAAGCAAAGCACGAATAAAAGGTGAATGTTCGGAAGGTTTTACTATTGACACAGTACTGAGACAAGGAGATTCTTTTTAATTTAGTACTAGAACATGCCATAAGGGATAGTCAGTTGAACAGAGAAGGGCACATATTGTTTAAGTCACCCAATAGTAATTTATGCAGATGATGTGACCATTATTAGCTAGATAGTAGGTAATTAAATAAAGTAACAAGAAAACTTGTGGAAAAAGTACGTACAGTTGGATTGCAGATAAATCAACAGAAAAAAAGCTTTTGAGAATAGGAGAACAGAAAAGATATACCAATTTCAACGAAAACGCGGCATGGAGAGATGGAGTTTGGAGAAGTTCAAGAATATGTGTATTTGGCGGCGCTGCTGATAACAGGTAACTGTGATGAGGAGCAAGAAATTAATAGGAGAAACAAACAGAAATTCAACAGCAGTCAACCAAAAATGTGTCCAGAAGTCCAGAGAAGTAAAATGTAGAATGTATAAATCAATTTTGAAATCGACAGGCTGTATGGCAGCGAAACCTAAAACCTCAGTAAGAAGTGAAGAGAAAACCTTTTAAGGTGGGAAAGGAAGATCTTAAGAACAATATTAGGGGGACAGAAAACGGAGGAAGGCCAGGTAAGGATAAATAATGAGGAAATGTATGCAATATACCAGGCATCAAAAATAGAAGTTGTAAAAGCCAGAATGTAAAAGCCAGAAGAATGCAGTGGTTAGGGCATCTAGAACGCATGGAAGATGAAAGGACAGTAATAAAATTGTAGGGACTAAGCCATACTAAGTACAAGAAAGAAAGAGGGAGACTGAGGAAGCGATGGAGAGAGGCAGTGGCAATATATCTAAGGGAGAAACATGTAATGGATTGGGAAAGAAAGGCGAACATCTATAATCTGTAATGAATGCCAGATATCAAATATACGGTGCGGCGATAAAGTCTGGCCTCCTCCTTTGAAACTGGTAAACGGTTGGTAGGATGTCTTTGAAAAAAATACAGGTCGATTTTTATTTTCAAAATAACCTCCTTTTAAGTTACTTCTGGTTTTCACGGACATGACGTCATCTCTCTTATTCTAAATGGAAAATTAATATTTTTGTTACAAATCGAAGTCGAATCTAAAGTAAATTCTGAGTCAGATGATACGACACGATGCCTGTCAAACTTTGACAGATCGTTCAGAAACGAAGAAAAACCTCTCATTAGACTGAACTTGTTTTTAAGATGTGCTTTGTTAAGTTGGAAAATGAGCTCGAGTAAGCGACTGTTCATTTAACGCACATATTTAAAGTCGTATTTCGAGAGTCGACAACCATTTTTAAATAACTTTCGACAATCTTTAATTCCGTTCTATCCAAATTTACAAAAATGTTCAAACAGAAAAGTCATTCTTAGATGGCCAAGGACAGTTAGGCCATTTGGAGGATCTGCCTCAAATTAAGAACGTAGGTACAAAGGAACACTAGCGATGCGTTTACAAAATTACTAAAATATCAGTACACTCACAAAAAAGTTATTAGAAGGAATCCATAATATAAAATTTGATCGCCTGTAACTCCTAAAAATTTTGTGGAGATTTGTGTCCTTAATTTTTGTGTAGAATCACCCCCCGAAATATTGGTGCATCATTTCCGGACACCCTGTATAGTTTTTCAATCTCCGAATGTTTTTTGTCGAGATATGTATAGACATCTTTTGGTTCACTACTGTACTTGAATGTGTACTAAACAGAAACCTGTATTATCTGTTCATCGTTTATTGAGGTTGTTCATGTATGTGTTTTGTTGAGTTATAAGAGTACTTTCAGATAATTTGTCGGATACTAATAATTATCTAATCAGATAACAAAAAAATTATAAATGTACATAGGATTTATAATCGGTGATTTTATACATTTTTAATAATATATTTTATATTTAGGACTGGAGCATCGTGTTATTTACTACTTTGTTTTTGGTAATAATTATTTCACTTGTTAAACTAGTGTATATTTATTTCCAGGGAACGGGAACGTACTCTTCGAAGAAAAGGTCATCATTTAAAAAATTTGAGGTTAAGTACTAAATGTCAAACAGTCAAATTTGTACGTTCACAGTGATTGTTGAATAATATGATTTATTTTTAGTTTAAAGTTTATAAAAACATTATTTAATTTAATAAATATCAATTTAATGAACGGTGTAACCAATGGTTATGGAAAATTCTACCTTGAATAGGGTAGGTGACAAAAATATGGTGAACATTTGTCTGTAAATAGGTCATTAAGGAAAACGTAATCAATACGCTTATTTACAATATGGACTCAAAAACAAAACCATTTTATTTATTTATTAATTATAGATAAATATGTTTATTACATATTTATCAAATATGTTTTGTATTGATAAATAGTGTTGAGTGAGTGAAACTTACTCAACGTTAATAGGTAGTTATATTTTACTTATTGTAAATGTTTCTAGGCACATCAGCAGCAGAGAAAGGCAGAGGCACTCTTGTGTCAAAAGAAATTTGACGAGTCCATAGAATGTCACAGAAACGCTATTGAATTGTTGTCGCAAACTTGCAAATTAGCAGAAAACATAAAAGCGTTGGAATCATTAAATTTGCAGAGGGAATACCACCAAAAACAAATAAAACTTGTAAACTTGAAGAAAGTGCAACACGAATATTATATAAAATCATTAGAGGATCAGAGAAGAAAGATCTCTTCTCGTAACATGGATGGTCAGGACGGAGAGAACTTGGAGGCTGTATTTTACAGGACGTTTCAAGTTCATGACTCTCTCATTGAATATCTAGGTAAGTTTTCCATATTCAAGTCATTGATTACTTCACAACATTTTGTGCAGGTAAGCGTGGTACTAGCAGTGATAATGACAGCTTAAAATCAACAAGTGATACTGAAGAAAAGTCAGAGAAAGCTCAAATAGTAGGCAACAAACATCCCAAGGATGAATCTCAGATGATCGAAGAATTAAAAGTACTCAGCGGACAACTAAGAAGTACAGTGCAAGGTCTTTTAGCAGAATTAGATGATCGCAATAAAGAAATAGAAAAACTAAAGGAAAGAATCACAGTCCTAGAAAGTGAAAAAGAAAAAGGTATGTATTTTTACTCAGTAACTTTATAAATATACAGGGTGTTCCGCATAAGAACCGACATGGAGTAGGTGCATGTCGAGAGTCCCAAAATTTTGCAATTTAACCGAGCATACCTATACAGGGTGAGTCAGTCATAATGTCATTAATTTTAACCACGTATTCGGGAGGCCTAATAAAGGCAGAAAATCGAAAAAAAATTACTTGACCTTTAAAAAATAAACAAATCACCCTATAAAAATCAGTAACACGACGCGCCTGATGCGCTCGACCTTTCTGTTGGCGCACCCGGCGAAATTCTAATGCCACAGACTTGCCGTATTAACCATGGATGCAACATTTACATACATAATATCGTCAACACATCAGCGTGTTATTCAAATTTACCTCCATTTAGCACTCTGCATTTCCCGCATTTCTTCCCCTCAAATTTGTAGATCATGCCACACATTGGAGAGGGCATGTAGAGAATACGCAGTAGTTTGTTTATTTCGGTCTAACCTCACGTATTTGGCGTAAATTCACAGCATAATTTTACAAATTCGATTGTGTGGAAATGATAGTGTTATATGGAGAATGTTTAAATGCGACTGAATTTTATTAATAAAGTGCTATGGACGGATAAATGTAGTTTTACTTAAAATGTGGGCTGTAAACAGGTCTGTATCATACTACTTAAAAACAATACATTTCTAGGCTAGATATGCGTAACTACAAATTGTACATTTGGTTATGTGTGCAGTTAATTGTACTTACGAGTAATACTAAAAATTCATATTTATTTGTAAAGCGTAGTGAAAGCGTAATATTAAAATTATTAAACTGTAATAGCCTAGCATTGAAAACATTTATTTATTATCTACATTTGTTTTTATTAACAAATAAATCAATATTTAAGGAAAATTAATTCATGTATCTAGATTAAAAAAATAGTTTTACTCCTTGTCGTTAAATAACAGGACAAAAACTAGGTAACTAGGGTATTGACCTAATAATACGTAGGAGAAGGTCAATATTAACTCTCGATAACTTAGATTAGCGGCAGCCATTTCGGTCTTGGACAGTTTTCTGTCGACAACATGATGGTTTTATTAAGTACTTAGTATTTAAACACGAAACACTTTTCAGCTTCTCAATAATTTACCCATTGGGTATAGGTTTTTATGTAATGTCGTAAATGGTTTATTACTCAGTTTATTATTAGACACGTTGGAGTTTTGTTGCAGTCATAACAGCTACATTTGCTCAGAGAAAAATCGTCTGCAGTGTCACGGGTATCGTTTGATTGGGCTGTATTTTCTACGGGAAAACCTGAGTGGACGCGTGCAATTTTTAATAGAATTATTTGATTTTATTGGGTATTAACATTTTAAATTATTATTGGCTGAAGTTGAACTGAGCAAGAAAAAATGATTTCTAAAATAGTCAGTACCACCGTTTATTTGTGATGTCTAAAACCTAGGTGGGTAGATACTATATAGAAAAATATTACAACTTGTAGTCAGTGTGCAGTTGAACTGTGAGCTGTAACCGACCAAGGCTGTGACCAGTCAGTGACAGTCTGAAAAGGGGGTTTAAATAATGGTAAATATTTTTTTCGGCGTAAATATGCATTTAGATTTTTTTAAATCACGTACTCGCATTATACTCATTATTCCCTATCTTCTCTTAAAATTAATGACATTATGACTGACTCACCCCGTATACAAAGTTGCACACAGGCGGAGTTAAAGGCCATCAAAGTGGGGCTAAATATTTTGAAAAAAATATCTGAATTACTTTAATTTGGAATAACTAAATTTGGTCCATGATTTAGGTTTATTATTGGTTTTCTATGAGTTGTTCATTGCGCAGAATTTAATTTAAAACACTTTTTTTTACTCTCATTAAATTTAAAAAAAGATTTTTGATTCTTGTCTGTTTTCTGTGAATTAAAGGCCTTTACACACATTGATGGCTTATTTGCAATAAGGCGTAACCCCCAACCAGGCTAAGTTTTCAGGACGGACAACAAACGTGTTAAAAATAAAAGTGTAAAAGATTATATTAAGATTTGGATTTACACATTTTTAATGGCTATATTTTACATAATTTTATGTTCAATTTGTTGTTTTAGTTATACAGTACAGAACGAATTAGTCTATATAATAAATATAATAAATAATATATATAAATAATATAAAATTGGGTCAGTGGCTTACTTCATATTTGACGGACCGCTTGCAATTAGTACAGATAAACTCAACACAATCGAATGAATTATCTATTTCACGAGGAATACCACAAGGCTCCATATTGGGACCTTTGTTATTTTTACTTTTATTAACGATCTACCAGCTGTGTCATCATGTTTCCTGGTAATGTTTGCAGATGATAATACTCTTTTAAATGTTAAGGATAACATACCTGACTTAATTGCCGACACTCAGAATAACATTAACTTATTTTCATCTTGGTTTGAGAGTAATAAACTTTTACTGAATCGTGAGAAAACTGTATTTATTAATTTTCAGTCAGTGTTGAGAGAAAATGATAAAGACTATTTGCTAAAAATCAATGGTAAATCATTAGAGCAAGTGGAATCGACTAAATTTCTTGGTATTTATGTGGACAGTGTTCTGGGTTGGAATAAGCATATTTTAGAGTTATGTAAAAAATTAACTCCTGTGTGCTACGCACTTTATAGACTGAGAGGTGTTGCAAACAAATGGGTGTTACTATCTTATTACTATGGTCAGTTTTACGCTAAGTTATCTTATGGCATTATATTTTGGGGTTCATCCTCCTATTCCGAGAGGGTCTTCAAATTACAAAAAAAAGCTATACGCAACATTGTGGGAATAAATACTTTCGTTTCATGTAGACCATATTTTAAAAGTCTGCAAGTGTTGCCTTTAGCTTGTATATATATTGCCGAAATACTTATATATGTAAAGGTACATCATGATTGTTTTTGAAAAATAATTTTCATCATAATTATGATACTCGGAGACAGAACGATTTACTTTTACCTAAAACATACATTAGCACTCTATGAAAAAGCCCCACATATATGGGTATTAAATTGTACAATAAGTTGCCAGGTAGGTTCAAAGATATTGTTAGCGTAGAGCCTTTAAAGCCAAATTAAAAGAAATGTTGTTAATGTATTGCTTTTATACTATTGATGAATTTTGGAATGTCAATTTTAAATGTATTTTTACCGATGGTGCTCAGTGCATGTTTTTATATTTTTATATTTGTAGTTGTTTGTCTGTATTGTGTTATTGTGTTTATTCACTTTACGTGTGAGTGATTGTAATTTTTGTTTTCACGTATGTTTGTATTATCTACTACTAGTTTGTAATTCTTGACGACTCCTATACCTGTACTGGTCGAGCGGATAATAAACTATTATTATTATTATTATTATTATTATACTTATTGGCGCCAAAATATCTTATTTGAAAAAATGTGGGTTATGTCTCATTGCAAATAAGCCATCGACATAATACCATGCTTCGATTTTATAGCATTTTGTTTAGAATTATTATTACTATTAACATCAACATTAACATTTATCTCAAGAATGATCTCGTTATTTTGACCAGGAGAGGCCCACAACTATGCTAGGTAGGTCCTGGATTTTTTCCGCAACTGCCATCTGATTAAAAGAAATTTGTCAAATATGACGTTTTTCAAAACCGTAATTTTTCACCTGCTCTCACACAGCTATCACTCTCCTAATTGACCGGTTTTGGCCGTGGTCGTGGATAAAACGTTGAAATACATTCGGAAAATTAATCCTCTCAAAAATAAAATAACTTTCGGGTGTGCCTTGAGTGTCCTTTTTTCTTGTGGATTAAAGATTTGTTAATTTCCTTATATAATTAAGAACTATAATTGAAACAAGATTTTAATAGTTTGTCTTTAAAATTTTACAGTTAGTAATAAAACTATTTGTTCTACTGTTTGTTATTGAAACTGGGAGGAAAATTTACATTCAGCGAACAAGTTGACATGTTACTTGTGCTAGGTTTTCTTGAAACGAACTGTAGAACAAGTGTGGTAGAATATTGTAGGAGATTTCCAAATCGAGTGATTCCCCATAGAGAAATATTTTCTAATGTTGAAAGATGGGCTTGAGAGACAGGAAAGTTTTTCAATAATATCCAATAATGTCCTAGTGTAATAGGGTACAAGATGATGAAATGAGTTTGCAAACAGTTGAAAATGAATCACAAATAAATACTAAATGTTTATCTCGAGAAACTGGATCATCAAGAACTTCTGTACATTGAATTCTTATACGTAATGTACTACATCCATATCACATTCAAAAAGTGTAAAAGCTATTGCCTCAAGAATTGAATCGACGAAGGACCCTTTGTGAGTTTATCTTGCATCAGGATATTAATTTTCACAAGAAAATTTGTTTCACTGATGAGGCTTGTTTCACTCGTAGAGGAATTACAAATGTTCACAACTTTCATGAATATTCTGATGCAAGATAAACTGATTCTGATTTCAACTTGAGTTTAAGACAAATGTTTGGGCCTGTATTATTGATCGTTATTTGATTGGACGAGTTATTTTGCCAACTGAATTAAATGTCGAAACTTATTTGGAATTTCTACAAAATACTCTTCCTGATTTAATCGAAGATTTACTGTTGCAACTTAGACTAGAGTCGAGACTAGAGTTTTGGTTTATGGGTACCACCTCATTTTAGTGCTACTGTTAGAGTTGTAAGTTTCTAAATAAATAGTTAGGATGAGGAAATAATTGTCCTCCAAATTGACCACCAGGATCGCCAGACCTGAACAAATGTGATTATTTTTTTTCTTTTGGGGAGCATTCAAGGATTTTGTTTATTCTTCACCAATTGAATCCCGAGAAGATTTGTGGAATCGTATTACGAATAAATGTAATGTTATAAGAAACGATCACCATTTATTAACTAAAAAAATTAAATTTTCGGCGAAGAATAAATTTATACTTCAGAGGAAATGATGCCCATTTTGAACAATTTCTTTAGTTTTATTTTTTTTTTTGTTATAGTTTTATTACTGTCTAAAATTTTAAAAACACAGCCTATTATTGATTTCTTGATTTCTTCTAATAAACGCTATTAAAATCTTGTTTTAATTAATGAGTTTTTTCTTGAAAACCTTCCAAGTTTTTTAAAATTCAGCAAGAGTAAAAAGTATTTTAAATTAAATTCTGCACGGGATATTATCATTCTTTTTAAATTCGATCAATGGAAAAAAGTTTGGTAGAATTTTATTGCTGATTCACTATCAACACCTTGTAGTGTTTCAATTTACGTGAACTAATAGTCAAATAAGACCAATAATAAGCCTAAATCATGTACCAAATTTGGTTATTCCAAGTTAATGTAATTTAGAGATATTAATTTTTTTAGAAAGGTATATTTGGTTAAATTGCAATATTTTGAAACTCCTCTTTACATGCACTTGCTCTGTGTCAGTTCTTATGCGGAACACCTTGTATTTTATACTATTTTATGAATTTTCCAGCTCAATCCAAAAATAATTCGAGTTTAAAAGTTGTAACGGACTCTTCCGGGGCTACGTCTCCATACGTGTTTTCACCGAGCAGCGAATTGAGCCCGGACGTTATACACGAAACCACAGCACTGCCCTCGTTAGCACCTCTTGAGATGCCAAATTTTGACTTCTTAAATCATATTCACAATAGTTACAACAGTAGTAAAAAATAATTAATTGTATATATATTATGGACTTTTATCGTTGCGATTTTTGACAGTTTTTGAGCCTTTTTCATAAAGTGGAAAGTACCTGATTTTCAAATAAATATATTTTTATAAAAATCTGGAGATGCTTAAGTTTGTTGAAGAGTGTGGAACAAATTTATTTTAAATTTTTATCTTGAAAACTGCGTTGAAGGGAATTTAAAGAATGGAATTTCAAGTTATTGACAATGACAACTTACTTTTTTCCATATTTGGTGTAATAGATAAATAGTTCCTATATTTATTGCTACATGCTAGTTATATTCATAAGTTGATTTGTATGAAGAAGTTGGTTGTGTAAAGTCTAATTCTTATAGATGCGAAATTTGCGGGTTTTTATATGAATTTTGCACTTTCACAAATAAAAATTCAGGCAGGCCAGGATTGCATGACACAAATTTTTATTTGTTTCTTCGAGTTTTGTATAATATGTACAAAACCATCATAGGAAATATTTAATAATTTTTCATTTATTTATTAATTGATTTTTGCTACATTTCTACAAATATTCTTGTTTCAATCGATGCAGCTTTATGCTAAATTTAGTATATCATTTTATATGTATATCAATGAATCCTAATTTGTAAATTATACAGGGTGGACCAGATGTTTATATATAAATTTTGAGAGATGATACAGCATAAAGATACCTCTAAAAATGCACCATAATTTAAATCAGTGATTCCCAAAGTGGTCTGTATAGACCCCCAGGGGTCTATGACAACCTACAAGGGGTCTACGTTGGCGAAAAAAAATTTGGGGGTCCATGAAATGAAAATGAGGGTCCACGATGGTGGATTTCAATATACACTGATAGTACCTATTTACTGACATCATACTATCTTATAATATAAAGACATATACATTATTTATAAAAGTACCTATGCAGTAAAAAATTTATTATATATTTATAAAATTGTGTAAGTTGTAGGATGTAGGCATTAAGCTTGTGTGGCAATACATTTTAAACTTGTAAAAACCTGCACATAATGATATACCAGTATCAATCAATCAAAGTACCATATTGTCGTCGTTCTTGCTAAACCTCGTATCTCAAAATTATTCAAATTTGAGATACGCGGTTTATGCATAGATCAGTGGTTGCCGCATCAGATCATATACAACTCGTATCTTGATTGCATTTAAATTTCGCGCCAAACAACACATGCTATACCTCGTATAAATTTAGGGAGCCAACGAGTATCTAATGCCATCATTTTCATACATAATTCAATTAATAAATGTATAAATTAACATGTGTTTTTACTTTAAGTTTTTAACACTAAACTTCACTACAGTTAGAAATTTACAAAAAATCAATATCAGGTAAGTAGGGGGTCTACCCAAAACCGAAAAACATGGCAAGGGGTCTACCACACAAAAAAGTTTGGGAACCTCTGATATAAATAAACGGTGTTGAAGTTTGATGAAACAAATATTTATAGTTTAATTTACAGAAAAAGCAAGTGATTCTTTTCAAATTAGAAAAAAAACCGCATCTACAGTACAAATAAAAAATGGATCGCTTTTGTTTTTCAAATATTAAACTTTTGCTTCATCAAACATTAAGTTATGGTTTATTTCTGGAGGAATATTAAGAAAAGTCTCTTTATTTTTCAATTATCTATCACCTGTCAAAATAAATGTAAAAATCTGGACCACCCTGTATATTCGTGCGTCACAAGTATAAATCCATAATTTTAAGGTTGGTTGCTGCATGTTTTATTTTCATACCATTATGTGCTCTTTTTGGGTAACAATTCTCATTCAAAGTAAATTTGATCTGTTCCTTTGTTTTTTTTTTCTTGTACAATAATGAACAATAAAAAGCTTCCATTTTGAACTGCTTATGGTTCTGGTCCTTTATGAAACAAGGTTTTGGTTTTTTTCCACGGATATAAGGATGTAACTTGAATCAAACTTTATATCTGACCATGCGAGTCAAAATTGACTTTAATAATTTGTGGCAAATAAACTCAAAATTGTTAAGCTTCTTGCACAGAATATTATTACAAACATTAATGTGTACAAAACCTTTATGTAAAAGGTTCAAGATTATTGCTCAAGAAGTTTTACCTTTTCAAGAGATGTCCATAAATGACCACAGAAAGATTATTGAAAAATAATAGTTTTTTTTTTTTAGTTTTAAAGAATTTTCCATAATGTGTACTTATATATTACAATATTTATTTAATATTTTTGTTTTTGTCATTTTTTTATCTTAAAACTTACTTTTAAGGTATGGCTTACGTTGGATTGTTTCTTATTGTTAAGAATAGTGTTTTATAAAGAGTATGAAATAAATATTGCTGTTTCAAAATGCACATTTTTAAAATCCTCTTTAAGGCGGGGATTTTGTAGAAAAGGAATTGCACAGCCTGAGTGAGCGAAACGGCGAATCAATCGGACCTATGAGACAGTATACAAACCGTATGGGCCTGAACCACACGGTTCCCTGAAGTTTATCGTGCATTTTGACAAAGCCGTGATATATGATTTTACTTGAGGACGCAAAATGTAAAATTAGCAATAAACATTAATCTGAAAGGGAAACACAAGTTGTCCTATATGTTCTGGCTAGTGAGTGAAGTAATTTGGTGGCTGTGACTGTGATAATTTTGCCATAATTGTGACATATTAGCGTATTACTGTGTGGCTAAAATTGAGGTATTTAACATTTATTTTAATTATTCTTGTGATTTTATGAGCAATGAAAATTATCTCACGCACTAGCGGGAACCTTTGTGAATACGTTGATATATAATAATAACCAATTATTTCAATTTTCCTGGAGTTCTGTGTCCTCGCTTGAAGCCCTGTTAGACAGTAAAAATATGTATACAAAATCCCAGCCTTAAAATAATTCTAATATACCTTAAGGAATAATAGTATACCAACCCTTTCCCCACACACAGTTAATGCTTTATATTTAGGAAAAAAGAGGGATAATGTTGAGTTACATTTAAAAAACACATCAAAAAATAAGTTTTCTTTATTAACTTTCAAAAGCATTTAAAACGAAACAAAACATTTAATAATTAAAAAAAAAACACAAAAATTCCTTAACCTAGTACCGTTTACAGATTCCGTTTACATGCAATTTTAAAAAGTGCTTTAGATCCAAAACAGCCACTCTTCTGCCATTTGCATACTTCAATTGAAAATGTATTACCGTTTTAATTTTTAAGTACTATTTATTGCCTGTATGGGAATTAAAAAATATAAACGTAAGAGCATTTATGAAGAATATAAAAATGGCGAAAGAAACATTACCAAAAAAAAACTATTCCTCAATGGACCTTACGCAACAGCAAGACTAACCTAAATAAAATACAGAAATAATACACTTTTAGGTAGTACACGGTTCGTGGCTCATCATTGGCAGGTGGCTCAAATTAGAAAACGGATCCAAGATATATGCTGCTGCCGTTGCTGAAATATTGTGAAAATAGCAATTTTAGAAAATGAAAGCTGAGATTTGATTATAATCTAGAAAAATCGATTTTCATAGAAAGAAGCAACATTCAACTGTTTTTTTTCTTATATGCCTCATATTCGATCTTGACAGTAATAGATGCAGAAAAAAATTGCAAACACTAAATATGTAAAATACAATAATGTAAATAAAAAATCTAGGTGGCATCTTGGATCTGTTTGGTTTATCTTAATGGACAACAAAAGACCCAATTTCTTTCCGATTTAAGTCACCCTGTATATTTTACCAAGATGTCAATGATGCACCCGGTAAACAGCACAATAACTAATAATATATATACAGGGTGAACACAAAAATACACGAAAGCAGTATTAAAATATATTTTAAATTTATCCTGGTCGTCGAACACGCCTGCATACTTAATATTTCAAATATGTTTTGTACCCCTCATCACATAAAAGTGGAAATTAAAAATATGATAATATATTTGTACCTACCAACCGAGCATTTCCTCGTGCAAACATATAAACGGAAAACACATTCCAAAGTAAACACTTAGATTCGTTACATTCCAAAAGAAATCGAGAACAGACCTTAACAGACTAGATAGTAACCTCTATCACATGTATTGTTACGGTAAATATATAGTTTTTTATAATAGCAAAATATACTTTTCTAAATATACATATATATCCGTACAGCAGGTAAAGTAAGATGAAGTTAAAACTGGAAATTGAGTTGTAACGGTGAAAACAATCCGATATGTAGCTTATAAATCACTCTTAACCCCCTTCTATATCACGTGCTGAGAAAATGAAATAGAGTTATGAGATTGTCTGAATTTCAATCTTACGATTCCTACTGTACTTTGCTTTGGTTTAGTAGCCTATCACTTTGTATCAAGGGGTATAGGGTGGGGGTGGTATACTGTACGGAGGCGGTGGAGTTGGACTGTTGAAGGTGTCCAAACCGTCATCGAATCCGTCTATAAGGCATCTGTCGTCGTCTCTTAGATACGTTGAAGAATTAAATGGAAGAATGAGAGTATATATTATCCCCATACAGGCGATACCCCCTAAAAACATGTAATGATAATTAACAAAGAATAAATAAAAAATTCATAATCTAACGTAGAATTTAGTAAAACCTAAATTTTCAGTCATTTTTAAATTACAAAATATAAGTATATCTCCATTAAATGGATCTTTGCTTAAACCATAAAATTATATCAAATATGTCCGTTTACAATGGGAATGTTGCATCAATTTTATAATGGTCAGCACGTGTCTGACGGCAATAGTCACATAATAATTCAAATGTTAACGTTAATCAATTGCCGTAGATTGTAAACAAAACCACGTGGCGCGATATAATTGGTGTGGCGTTACACACTGTTCAGTGCGGTTTCTTTCCATGGACACAGTAGCTAATGTAGGTAAACACGCGTTTGTTTGTTGTATTTTTGTGGCAATTGTTGTCACAGATACACAGTGTAAACACTGCGTAGGTAATGCCATAATTATTTGTGGTGATGTGAACTTACGGTATTATTAAACGTAAGTTTTGTTAACAATATAGATCCACTCCTGACAATTACAGCGACAATGCTGTTGGGTAAGTACCAGATAGATGGTTTTACTTGAGGTATTATGATAGTAATATGAAAAATAATAAGTAAAAGTAATGAATAATGGAATTTAACATTTATTAATTTTTTAAAATTAATTTTATACGTTTTGATAGCTATTTAATACTGAATTAATTTCTCCTTACCCAATTAAAAAAAAAATGATGTTTGCAGAATAAAATAAGTAACTTTAGTGTAGTGAAGTCCAGTAAAATTTAAATGTATATTCTACATCACGTAAATGGTAGGGGCAAATACGGAACATGGTATTTGGAATCAGAATTAAGCGCAGAATATAATAAATGAGAACAAATGTAAATTTGCTTTACCATTGATTCTTTACAACTTTGCATTTTAATTTTTTCGATGAACCTGTATTTCCAATTAAATTTACATTGAAATAGTCTTCACAAACAAATAATGTTGCAATGCTTCCTTTCGTCGCGCTTTATTGCCCTACACCACATTTTTCATTTTACTTTTTGGCAGGGTGAAATATTTTTTATTAGGCGCTGTATGCTGCATTCAAACGTAATGGCATAATGCAATACTTCTTCCATTTGCTCAGTTATTCAATATCAATGTCTATTAACACAATAACACTTTATATCACAAATGACAAATTAATTCTTCTAAGCGTATGCACCACATTGTCCAAAAGTATGGAAATCATATACAGATATGAACTAAAGCACACTACCGTATTTAGGTATACATGTGCGAACGGCGTCTGAGGTCACAGATCTACGATGCGGGGCTGTGGCCAAACTAAATATTTAAATACCATTTTTAGACTTATTTTTCTACGAAATTGTCTACGACCACACGGTGGCGTAGCCAGAAATTTGACAAAATAATTGTTAATAAATTGAAACAATAAAAAGCAAATAAATAAAACAATCTCATCATAAACAAGTAAATAATAAACAGGTACAAACAATATTTGTTACAAAAATGACAAATATAAAGTTAGAACTTAGTTGCAGGTGAACCCTAATGTAAGGTTGCCGTAGGAGATCTAGTTCACTGAGCATTGCTAAATCTTGGCGAATAGAGTGGTTGCAGATTTGTAGTGAGACATTACCTATATGACTCAACCAACCCAACTCATGGGGGGGGAAGTTTATTTATTGTTGCTTGCAACACTACGTCATTCTCTGAAGGTAGCTTAAATATTGATTTATTGATGAAGTTGCTCATTTTATCTCTTTGTTGACGCATCTGAAGATAGTTTTTATGATGCATACAAGACCAACAAGACGCATATCATATATTCTAAAAGATATTCAAGGAAATTTCTACCATAGCAGTATATTTGTCTGAAACGTGACTTAAATAAAGGAGTTATTGCAATGGAGGAAAGTTAGTCATTTGATGGTTATTTTTTAATACTCATTAACAGTCATTTATGATCACCAACTTCGGCCATTTTTGGTAACTGACTGCAATCTAATACAAATTAAAATTAAATTATTTAAAAAAAAATCCTTAACAAAGGAGCGCTATTACGAGGTAATTAATTGATTCCAGTTTTACATCAAATGTAAGGAAACACTATTTGATTGTGAAAAGCCATTCACCGTGACTACTACAAATTATTTTAACCACTGGACGTTTTAACTTTCTCTTTTTTTTTTCAAGCAATTTCGATTATTCCTTTAAAAAATGTATATATACTGTTTCATTGTACAGTCCACGGATAAACTGCAGATACTTTTTTTGAATGTCAATTACGAATTATATAATATTTAGTGAGTTAGCAGTGACACAACAATCTCTGCCCAAATACTACATAGCAGGAAATGTCGATTTAATTATGCTAAATAAAAGAAACACATTTGATTGAACGGAAGAACAAATACATGGTCTATATTTTTGCCTTTATGTTTTTTTCTTTATGAAATAAAACTTCTGTTTTTATCCCAATTATTTTATATTTGTCATTTATATTTTTTAAGCCTACATCCATTATGTTAAATGAGAGAAACAGGTGGATTTAAATTCAGCCATTTTAGCAAATTAATGCCTGAGGCTAAAGATGTCGAGAGAACCAAGTGAGACATAAATTTGAAAATTGCGGTAACAAACTCCTGAGAATGGAAAAAATTGCAAAAATATTAAAAAAGAATAAGCTTACAAAGCCTATATCAAGGAAAAAAGAATGTTAATGTTGCATAACTTGAAGAAAAAATAGATAGATTTGCAATATGCAAGTTTTAGCATATTGAAATCGGTAAAATGTAACCAGAAAAGTTGACACTTGGTGTAGTATTTTAGAACTGCTATTAAATAGAAATGGTGAAACAACTTAAGATTTCATGGTATACCAAAAATTAAATGCCTAAATGTAACACGAATAAAGTTAGACAGATTCTTGCAAACCTCGTCAACTGTAATATTTTTAAATTTTAAATAATTCTGAAACAACTGGTTTGGATATAGCGTTTGCTACATATTTTTATAAACTTTCATGCTTTTTCCAAAAATATAATAATACATGACGGAATATATTTAGCTGCACATTTGCAAACAAAAACCATACTTTCCTATTTTAATAACTGTGATTTTGACTATAAATTTATGTTCCACTTTGTCTTATACGTGTGACGTACTTTTTATCTAATATTTTGTTTGTTATTCGGCATCATTTTGTTATAATTATTACTGTTTTTGTTATGTTTTTTCTACTGTTTTATTCATCCTGTAAAAGGGTTTTATCCCGTTAGTTGAATTAAATAAATAAGTAAATAAATATATAGGGAGTTTGTTTCCTTTGAAATAGTAAGTTGACAACTACTCATCTAAACCTCATCACCGATTGGCGAAGTGGTAAATTTAAATTGTGTTTAGAGTGTAACACAAGAATATTTCCGAAAATCCCGTTATTCCTTCACCATTATTAATATCGCCGGTTTTCTACACCTGTAGCAACCATGATTATTCTTGTAACTATAATACCCTGTAGCTTAGTAGCTATTAATATTTGACCTAGTTTAAGCAAAAAATTTATATTTTACGCTATAGAATCTGCACGTAGAATATTACTCATTCCTCAATGTGACTATTTAATATACCTTATCAATCTTTTTTTTTTAAACCATATCCTTTTCCTTAAATTATAGCATGTTGTCTACCTCTGAAACATAATATGCATTTGAATATTACAATAAAGAAGGAACCACACATTTTCTTAACATGTTTACATAATATTTTACACAAATATGTTGATTTCAATGTAAATGACAAAATAAAAAAATCCTAAAAATTTTTTTAATTATAATACATAATTATGTGTAAATAATTTAACCCAAATTTTTTATGGCTAACACAAAACTTGGTCAAATAAAACTTTGTTACAAATTACCTCCTTAGAAAGATACATAGTGTTGAAAAGTTTATGAAAAATAAATGTTCCTTATTCCAAAGCCTTGTCCTCATGGACGCAAAATTTATGAATTATTTATTGGCGGTAAAATCTCTACTTTTAGCAAATTTGGCCAAATTTAACATTTTCTATCATTTTCATCATGAAACTGTTATTGACTGGTACTTTGCCAAAAGCTCAAAACAAACTTATTAATACCACATAATAATTTTAAATAAATTTACTGTTTTGCAAAATTCATTTAAAGATGAGATTTCCCCGACAATAATAATTTAAATAAAAAATTGTCCATGAGAACAAAGTTTTATAGTTGCCTTCGATTTGCATGAAAATCTCAGTTTCATGTTCCTCAGTTGTTGGTACTTTCAATTTGACAACTCATGAAAAACACATTTGATCATATAATTGTGGTGAGGAATTTGTGATGGATTTACTCACCTTATTTATTTTCCACTCAGTTGTTTCGTAAATCGAAAGCAGCTAATATTTCCAGAATAGATCAACAAATCGTTGTGAAATGTTGTGTTAATCACTATTATCTTATGAGGAACCAGCAGAATATTAAAAAGGTTTGTCCCACATGCATAGAAAACCGTACAATGTACGATTTCGAGTCTGCGCAATAGGAAAAAACGTTCCAAATTAAACATTGTCGTTCATTGTACGATTTCTTTAGCGCTCCAAATATCTTTGGGACGAGCACTGAACTGTACCACAGCAATAATATCAGTACATGGTCGTGTGTAGGAACTACTTGTGAACTGTTTGTATAGACATGTGAACTGAGTAATCCTGTTTAGATTTGACATTAAAGCTGTTCATTTTAGTCGATTTTTGATTGAACTCTGTTGATAAATCGAATTTTAAAACGTCCATCCATGACTCTAGTTTTCAATTTTAAAAAATCACTTGCTTACAACTTTGAAGTTAAATTCAGAGGTATCTGGTTAGGTTATGTTTGTTCTCACTCATTTCTTGGTCACGAAAACGTTCCAAACATTACTGATTCCATGAACGATACAAACTTGACGCATGCGCCGTATATCAGTGCATATAATCTCGTGACAATACCGTGGCTGTATATAAAAGTATTTATTTGGAACAAACCTAAAGTTAGTGATGTGCAATCATCACTATGCTGAACCATTAAAAAAGTCGCACTAATATTGAATATGTTTTTTTTTTAAATTTAACTTTCAATTTGCTATATCCTATGTCTCGGCAACGACATCTTTATTTAACAAAATAACTTTAGTTTTAACCAGAAAGTACACCTCTGGATATTCTGCATTCATTATAAAACAAACTTGTACACCCTGTATCTTTGTAAAGAGGACCATTACTTTTTTTACAGTCAATTATTCAGTGACCAATTTTTCCTAACATATCAACTATTAATTTCACTTAGTCTCATTACTTGCAGTTACTATATAATTTACTACTACACTGTGGTTAAGAAAAAATGTACGGAAATGTCAAATATCAAACAGAGCAACATGCGAAAAGATAGAGTTATACACATACGTTTTAAAAAATTAGGCATCTTCAAAGTTGTTCTACAGTGGTTCCGCTTTTCTTTCAATAGTAAAAAAGTCTTTTATTATGTTATGTGTGCTATTCGAAAACAAGAAAATTAAATATAAAACAAACTAATCATAAAACTTTCATTTTATACTATATGACTTATGTAAACGCAATTATTTATTATTTAAGCAAAGAACAATGTAAGAGATACAATTTTTAAAGTTTAAAAATAACCAAAAGTGTTCCGTCACACCCGTTTTTGAGTGTCTGGTCATTTAACCATCACCAAATGAAAGATACCAGCTCCAAAACAAAACATAGCATTTTCTTGTGATCTATTTTTAAATTTTAAATTGTTTTGTTTTGTAAATAGGTTTCATAAATATTTAAAAGTTTTGGGAAATATTTACCTGATGCGGCCACCAAATAAAACCCTAGTCCGTAAGTCACCTCAGCATCAACATGTGGATGAATTTTAGCAATAGAATCCTCTATCAAAACAACTATATAATATGAAAGGCTTATAATAGCCATTATCCACAACACTAAAAAAAAATCATTTTACCGACATTCTTTTATCCTGGATCAATATTTTACCTGTACAAGTGCCCAGTACCCCATACTTCCTTGCCATTCGGTACAACAAGCTCTTTGGCCCGATTATGTCAAGGAAGAACCCTAACAGAGCAAAGATGATCGTCATAAAACACAATAAAATCGTAGTTCTCATCATGTTCACGATTGTGGAGTTGATGCAGTTATACTCTAAAAGAGATCACATATTTACAAACATCGTTGGCATTAGTTAACCCTACAAACTAATGAGTATACAGCCTATGTAATAATTGCTTTTTTTGGTGCATATGTGCTCAACATACGAAAATGTCACGTTACAAGTAGAGGTCAAAAATCCAGGGGTGTATTCCATATGCATGTTCACATATAAACCGAGTGCAGATGAGATATAAGTAGTCTGCTTACTTCCTGCTCGGCCTAAGCGGCTCGACTTGCAGGAAGCGACCTACATTGCAGCAGGAAGTAAGCAGTATGAAGGAACAGCCAGTTCAATTGTCGGTCTTCTCACCCGAATCCAGTCTATGTCTGGTGGTGTGGCCGACAAGGGTTCTTGGCTGTTCACAGAGATACTGCAGGTGTAATTCAATGCCGGACAGGGCATTAGTCCACGGAGTAGTTGTTTCCTGCAGTATCATTGTTGTACTGCATGGGAGACACAACATGTGATGTGTTTATGATAATTAAGAGGTAAAATTGTCTAATTGATGCTAATAGTCTTGTAGGTGTGTACTTGAACGGAGAACAAATTGGACAAGTTAAGAAATGTAAATATCTAGATGTATTAATAGAAAACTTAACATTTTTTAATCATGCATTACAAACAAAATTGCTACAAAAGTTAATTTGTTGGGAAGAGTAGGAAATGACCTAAGTATACCTACTAAATTGTTAGTATATAAAACTATTATTTTGCCTCATCTTAATTTTTCTGCGTCCATTCTTTTTCTGTTAAAAAAAAACTATAATTCAGTTAGGCATTTTAAAAGAAAATGTAAGCAATATGCCAAAATGTATGTTAACATTTAAGTGAAAATATATGTAAACCATGTGCTGTGATACTGTGACATTGTAATATTATTGGTGTTTGTTTTTATTGTATAGCTGAATGTTTTTTTTTAGCCAAGTGCCATTAATAAAGATGATTATTGTAATGTGGTTTATGCACGACAGGACAATTTGACTGTTTGTGAATTTTTAAATGAAATATTTGGTAATAACGTGATTAGACGGGGCACTCAAGAACCAGGTCAACCTTGGCCACTCAGAATATTATACAGGGTGATATATATTTTTTTGGCAAATAATGATTGATGAGACCCACACCTCTGCCACTGGTAAAGTTGTAAAGCTGGAAATTTTTTGTTTCATAACTACTGTCATGCTAAATATGCACACCAAATTTGGTTAAATTATCTGAAGCCGTTTAGAAATTAAAAACTGAACTTTTTTTAACTTTTGACACTATAGCTGCACAAGGCTGTCCTGAGACCACGCTTCTATATAAAGAAACCCTTACTTCTGGCTACAAAATACATCCCTTTTTGACCTCTACTTAAGAGACACCCTGTATACAGACAATTTCCCAATAAAAAAATCATATATTGATATATTGATATATTTTTTAATATTAATGCTCGAATTGTTTTATTTTATTATTATTGTTTTTTAAATACCTACATAAGCCTTGATTTTACATTTCTATCATTATCAAAGAAAAAGGAGCTATGTTCAATCCACCATATGACAATGAAGAATTATATTTTTCTTGGGATGCACTGAGAGAATAAAATTTATTTCTCTAATACCTACCTAGGTACTTAAGAATCAAATAAAGTTAAAAATAAACTATGATTCCCCCATCAATAAACTTTATAAAATTATCAATTTTATTATTTTCTAGTAAGAAGTAATTTACATTAGTCCTAAATTACTTTAAACGTTTCAAATGAATTTTTATTTCACAAAATCGAGCTTCATTCTGATATACATGGAAATGTAAATCGAGTTTTTTATAAACATCGTAGTAAACTGCTACACATCAAACTGCAACAGTTATCATTTTTTAGAATCAACACCTGTCCTCTATTCAATGTCAGTAAAGGAGTAAAACAGGACTCAGTGACTACATATGGCTTTGTAGGCATTGTTGTACCAAGGTTTTTCATAATAAATTATAATTCTAAATAGGTTCAAGCTATATGACCTTGACTTTATAATGAATGCTTCGTTTAGCAGTACTGGGAATGTGAACGCAATTATTGATTTGTTTTTCAGGTGGCTGCTTAATATTGTTTACTAAAAAAATTCTGGGAAATGTTTCAGGTAGTGTAGTGTCCAGGAATTGCAAATTATATAAGATTAATTTTAAAAGACTTCCTAGAATTTTAGTATCTTTCACGAAATCTACAGAAAAAATATGCAAAAGAATGAAATATTTAAGTTTTATCATGATATACCTGATTATAACAATAATAAAAATATAAATAAATAATTATATTTCTCCGAAATTATCTATCTCAAAAATGACATCAGTTAACCACAAGTAAAATTGAAGTTTAATTTCATGATAAGTATTTAACAATAATATCCTGATAAATCGTGTTATGCTAATAATTTTCATACATATATTCTGAAAAAAAGCAGAAATGAGAAAAAAGTAAACTTATGTCATTTTCGTTTAATAATCATATTTGCAGTGATATATTTACAAATGTAATTGATACTATGATAAATACTATCAACATAAAATGGTTCCTACCTACTTATAAACATTACTGAAATTTCCAAATTTAGGTATTTTAATTCAGTTTAAATCTTAGGTTATGTACTTACAAATATAACTAAAATAGGTATATAATAAACAAATCTTACCAGAGTCGTCAATTGCAGTCTCAACGAAGCCAAACCAAAAAAATTGACCCATAGTCAAGTAAGGTACACAAACTGCCCCCGAGCCCGAGATGTTAAACCAAGTCAGATCTACAAGGGACATACTTATAAGGGTTATGGTGATCATATGGAATGTAGCCGATATCAAATTCCTTTCGTCATCTTTGGGGTGCAACCATTGCATTAAATTCGTTGCAAACCTTCGAGCCATGGCTAAGAAACTGAAAATCATAACATGAATTCAAAATAATATTATAACAATAATACAAAAAAAATTAAATAAAACTAAAGTAGCTACTATAAATATTAGAAGCTTGTACTTACGAAAATTACGAACGTTCTCAAGGTGTTTGGATTAATAATTATGCATTTGCAGTCACTCACTCCATTTTAAAGTATTGAAAGTAAAATTCGTCCGATTTAATTACACCGCGTTCTAATGTATACTAACAACAAATGTAGGCCAAAACGCCCCCCAGAAAGAATACTATTTACTCACTCTCCTGTCCTCTTGTCCCTATGGTTGTTTTTATACTAATCATTTGTCATCTGTCAACAGCAAAGCAGCAATCAGTTCGGCTAGCCAACAAAATAAAAACAAAATAAAAGTATGCGATTGAACTACTATAAGTAAAGTAACACAGATTACAGGAAGAATAGTTAGTAAACAATAAACAAGGCAATAACTGTGCTGTTACCTATCCATCAACAAATATTTGTACAAGATTGTTTGTTTATATTAGAGTAGACCTATTTGTAGGTAGGTACGACGCGATAATTTGCATGTAGGCACTTAGTTACTTATTACATATTATCAATATATTAATGATCACCATACAGGTGGGTAATAAAATAAACCACTTTGTATGTTGTCCAAAATTTATTTGTTTACTGACGAGATTGTTTGATGATGCAAATAAACAATTTTAAAATTGTGCCGGATGCATATGCAACTTGAAATACACATCGTTGTTTTTCAGGTTGTGTGAAAATATTTCTAAATATTTTCATTTTCAAACCAATTTTTGAATACCCGGGCCTTGAAGGGGTCCAGCGGAGCCCAACCCCATCCACAATTTATATAGTTTTGTGTTAAGAATTTTGAAAAAGAATAAAGACATACTCAGTGACGTAGCCACGATATTCATTCGGGGAGGTCCAAGCTGCATAGTTTCCGATATAAATGTCCGAACCCCCTGGACGTCAATGCACATACTTAAAATCAAATTTAGGTCAGGAAAGCACCTGGATGCCGAGGTAGATATATTATCACTATAGTACGAGTGTTACAAAAGTTTGGGCCGCTACTTAAGACCGAAGTTTAAATATACAGGTTGTTCGGAAATGATTCGTCAATATTTCTGGGGGTGATTCGACACAAAAAAGCCCCATAACATTTTTTCGGAAACTCAAAATTAACGGGGTTACAGGAGATCAAAAAAAATGGATTTCTTCTAATAACTTTTCTAATTTATATACACGTATAACTAGTGATCCACGTTCTTAATTTGACGAATATCCTCCAACTCTAAAGGGCTTAAACTGTTCCTGGCCTTCAAATAACGAGTTCAAACTTTATCGTTTGAGTATTTTTATAAATTTAGATAAAACGTAATTAAGGGTCGTGAAAAAATCTTT
This sequence comes from Monochamus saltuarius, assembly GCA_025584915.1. Classification (NCBI taxonomy): domain Eukaryota; kingdom Metazoa; phylum Arthropoda; class Insecta; order Coleoptera; family Cerambycidae; genus Monochamus; species Monochamus saltuarius. The sequence goes on from CM046728.1 coordinate 9,771,727, forward strand.
AAAAACGTCCTCTTGAAATTTACCGATTTCGAGAAAAACGACTTTAAACATTCACGTGTCTTAAAGACGCCGTATACTTGAAATAGTATTCTTTTACAAATGTAAATAATTTTAGACATTTAAGAACTGAATAATATACAAATTTTGTTATGCCTTACATGACTTTCTTTACTGTAACGTATGCAATATGATCTCCTGCCCAACACGGTTTTATGAAAGGTCGCTCTACTGTTACAAATCTGGTTTGCATAACACAATTTCTGGCCGATTCGATGGAATACAATTTGCAAACCGATGTTATATACACGGATTTTAGTAAGGCCTTTGATAAGCTTGACTACGGTCACAGAATATATAGCTAACGCAACAGAAGGCTCGTCAAGTGTGTTTAAATGTAGTCCCCGAAAGAGCCGGCTCCAAAAGCCGGCTTCTTTCAAACTGCGCATGTACAGTAGAAAGAGTAAGTTTAGCTATTAGCTCGTAGGTCACGCCACAGGCGAGTCGATTTTAGCGCCCAATTCAGAGCCCGTTGCCAAATGTAAATGTTACGGGAGTTATTAGAATATTATACCTAAATAATAAAAGTATTAAATAACAATAATAATATGTATTCTTACACATCAGCGATAACTGACATTTTTATAATTTACAGTAATTGTAATTAAAAATAAGGTAGACACATATGTAAATAAATAGGAACTTTTTAAACACATTTAAAAATTTTAAATTGTGTTAGAATAATAATAATACATCAATAACAATTTGAGAAAACGTAAATATTTATGATTTTATTAATTGATTAATAATATGACATGATTTTTTCGGTATGGATCCAGAATTATATCTTGTTTGTATTACTTCGATAATTACAAGTGACATTTTTTATAATCGAAGCAAACATTAAAACGACGAAAAAAAGCTTATGCATATATACATAATACATATATACATGTACATGCCCATAATAAAATTCCTTGTGCCCTTATCTCAGAAACTGTGATACGAAAAAAGTTTAAATAAATAATCTTTGGGGATTTCTTTAAATTTATATGCGTTGAGTTAAATATATGTGTTCGGTACAGATAGATAAAATTATATTTTCACAAAAAATACAAATTACATTCCTCTGATGTTTTCAGTATCATATAGATTATAGATAGTTAGAATGTTTATAATTATTATTGATTGTATACGAAAGGTATACTTTACTATAATGATAATGTGACACTGTACGCGGTCTACGGACATTCGAGGCTCGTTTTAGTCGAGCGGCGGCAGCTTGTCTAAAATGTGCCTCTTGTATCTTGTACAATCGTTTGCAATAATAATGACACTCTCTTAAAACAGTTTTTGAACTTCTGGAAGTTCTGAATCGAAATTTCATTAAATCTCTCTTGGTACGTGAAACAACTAATAACTAATGTTAAAAATTTAAATCAGATTTCAATATTAATATGTCAGATGTTCAAAATAAATCGCAAAATTCATTTTAGTGAGTGTCATTAATATTGCAAACGATAGTACATTGACGAAAGGTGAGCGTAGCTGAAGTCGACGATGGTTCCGACGATGTTGGCTGCCGAGCGGCCGCTGCTCGTCTATCTTTGTCTTGAGATATGGCCAAGGCGCATTCAACTGTTTTTATAGAATTTTTTACACACAGTGGCAGATCTTTTTATGTCAGTTTGTTTTGCTACTGTTTATGTGCACTTGTTAACCCTTAAATACTATCACACAAAAATGATAACGCAACTGCTACTGTTGGGTCATATTGACCCATATTTTCTTTTTAGTAAAAAAAACCGGGGTTTGTCAAAACTTCTTTATTAAAAAAAACGAACATTAAAACAGAATTACCATTAACCAAAAAAATGTTAAATACAGTTAGGACGTATATTTCGGGAACATTGCTTGCATATTGATAATTTACATGATTGGCAGTACGAATTCGTTTTTCTATCATAATTTACTGGACATATGGCACATCGTTTTCGTTTAGAAGCAGTACTTGTTTGTTTAGGTACTGGAGGTGTGTAGTAGTCATTTCCTGTCATGCTGACAATTATAGCTTTCAAACTGCGTGGCAACTTGGTGGTTAATCTATTTTGCATATGTGGAAGGCATAAATCGCGCCCAAGTCTTTTAAGAAATTCAAATCTTGAAATTTTCTTACCTTCTTGAGCAAATTGAAAGACTACTCTACTGTTGACACCTGCTATTTAAAAGCGCATGAAATATCACCATAGGCCATCTTCGTGTCCTACGGGAAGTGCTATAGTTAGCACATTTTTGATCTAATGCGTCTACTCCGGCTTTCGTTTGATTATAAAATAAAATTATTTCCGACTTTTTTGTCGAGTCATCTACTTCTGAATCATGATGCATACTGGAAATAAGCATCACAGATTTCCGGTGTTTTGAAACAAACGATACAATGGTCTCATGTTTTGTAAATCCAAATAAACTGCTACCGATATCGCGTCTAGGGGCAGGCATAAACTCCAAAGGGATAAACCTCTTGTATTTTTTAACTGTTCCCACATATGTTAACTTTCGCTTTTCTAACTCTCTCATTAATTCGAGCGAGGAATACCAGTTGTCCCCAGTAATATTTCTCCCACTGTTTATTACTGGTTCTACTAACTGGAGAACCACTTCAGTTGGATGGGAAAGTTTTGGTTTTGTCTGTTTAGCAGATTTGTTTTCTATGACAGCTTTTCCAGTATAAACGTGAGCATTTAACATATAGTGAGTTTTACAATCTGTAAGTATTTGTATCTTTATGCCATATTTTGATGGCTTGTTTGGGATAAACATGCGAAATGCACATCGACCCCTAAAGGGTACCAGCATCTCGTCTACAGTTAGATTCTCACCAGGAGAATAATTTGTCTTTGAATTCTCTACAAACTTTTCAAATATGTCGGAAATGGGCGCCAATTTATTTTCTTTTCTTCTTTTGGCTCTTGTAGTTTTGTCATCGAAACGAAGACAACAAAGAAGAAAGGAGAATCTGGCAAGTGACATGGTGCCCCGGAATAAATCCCGCCCTGTACCGTCAGTTGCCCAGAAAGATCTTAAATCCTCGTGTCCTGATTTAAAAGCCCCTTGAAGATACAGAAGACCAATGACTGCCTCAATTTCACTTCTATCTGTTGTCTTTATGAAAGCTGGAGTATATTGATGTCGAGAATTTTTATTTTTCATTACTTTGCTATAATTTGCAGACACCATATTTATTCTTTGATTGGTATATTGGACAATAATTTTTATCATTGTATCGTCAAAGAAATATCTCCAACTTTGCAAATGATTCGACGACAGATTTTGAACGATTTGTCCCTTTAATCCAGGCAAAAATCTTAACGGATTGGTCGATAACGTTTTACCATTTTTTGGAGCCTCCTTTGACCATTTCATTTTGTCTTTTTTACCATACCAATATTTACGCTGTACTTCCGGTCCGGTTTCCGTTGCTCTTTCGTCAGACTCATGTTGTTGATCATTGTTCTCATCTTCAATATCTAACTCTTCAGTACCGTCTTTCTCATCTCGTTCAACATCGTTCGGTATCCACTCCTCTTCACTGTCTGTATCGTGTTCACTCAATATTGCCCCATCTTCTTCATCTTCATCACTTTCGTCACCATATTCTAATATATCTTTACGCGCATTCAATCTGTCTAGCGATGCACCCTGTTCAGAATTTTTTTGATCATCTTCAGGATTTATATTTTCCTGATCTCTCCAAAATTCATCGTCTTCTATAATTGCTAGAAGTTCTTCGTCTGTCAGAGGACGATTGTGATTACTCATTTTGCTAAAAGAGAAAAATATTTATAAAATAGATAACAATTTAAAGACAAATTGACTTAGACTTACCTTATAGAAAAAATATTACACAAATACTATTGTTGGGTCAATTTGACCCAAAGCTACTGATTTTTGGCACTTCCAGTAATAAATTTTTCACAACTGTCACATAGGATGCGGTCCCGTCGCCTGTCAGGAGAATACTGAAACGCTCGCTAATCAACGGTAATCTATAACGCGGTATTGACAAGCTTCGACTTGCGTGTGGGTCAGATTGACCCATTGATAGTACTTAAGTGTTAAGTTTCTATTTCAATTATTACTATTATTATTATTATTATTAAAATACGAGTAGGTATATTAGAATAAATCTACAATAATGGCTGGAAATACCTAAGTGCCAATATTTTAATTGTGGTGAAACTCGAAAATCGGGTGTTCGAATGTTTCGGTTTCCACATAAAAATGAAGATTTATGTAATAAATGGTCTATACGCAAAAAAACTGCAATTATTATTTTTAACCCATAATTTAATTTTTGCAAACAATATAATTTAAAACTGTAAGTTTGTATAATACATAACATTGTTATACTTGTAAACGGTATGATAAAACAATAGTTTCTCTTTGTATTTATAATAGGAGACACAAAATATATGATTTAAAAATTCCTAATTCTCTAAAAATTGACAAATATAAATTTTAAAATTGACTTGCTACTAAAACTTCAAATTGATTTAATTCAATTCAATTTAAGATAATTTAATATTCCATAGGAATTAGTCAATGTTTCAAACTAAGTATAAAGTTGATTGAACCGATTTAATTTTGATATTTTTTTCTCTAAAACTAAATTTACCGCACAAAATAAGAGAGTAAGAAAATGTTTATCTAATAATTACGTAAATTAGGCTAGGCAGCTAAGGGAGAAAAAAAATCTATCCAATTTTTAAATAGCAATATAACCACCAAAATAAGAATATACTTAGCTTGCCTTTACTTTTGTAGTAGGTACCTATATTTGTTTTAACACGTATTCAAGAGATAAATTCATAAAAATTACGGAAAAATACATAAAAGTTCACCAATTGTTTACAATTGAATTCGGTGTATCCAGAGGTTGGAAGGTTATTTTTATTTTTGCATTTTGATAAATATTTTATTTATTTATTACCACGATTTTATGTGATGATGTGGTAATTTGATTTGATTTATTGTACCTAATATTGACCACTTTTTATTTTATTTATGATTTATTTTACCCTGTTACCATTTATCTATTTATCAAAATGTTTATTTCTGATTTGATTTGTTTATGTGTTTATTTATTCATAATACAGTTTTAACTACAAAAATTTCGAAATCGATAGTATATCGAAAGAGGATACCTACTATTTTTGCCTATCACATTTCACTGATTTTTTTTATTGTATAAATAAATCAGTATCTGTATAGAAGTATTTTTTTATGATTTCTATTATTTTTCGACAACAAAGTGCGATATGAGTCTTTCAAACAACAGGAAAGTTTCATTTAATCCAAAGAAATACAATTTAAAAAAAAACGCAGTGTTGTCCCAGAACGCACCTTATCGAAATTATTGAAAAACTTCATAAGAGGGTTCAACATGCGAACATAGGTCAAACTTTTTCAGTTCATTTTCTCGACAATAAACAAGAGTACTTTTTTTAGTCTAAGGTTGAAGTCTTTATCATACAGGGTTTAGAAATTTAGGCAGTAAGTTGTAAAGTTTAGCCCATCCCTGGTAAACTAAAAAAGCTAAATATGTTTCAAGGACACTATTTTAAGAGCTCCTTACTAGTTGTCCATCACATTAAATTTTTATTAAATTATATTAAGTACTTTAAAAGTTATTAAATAAAAACGATTACCAGCTGCGTTCTTCAGACACATATCTCCGTAGGGAGGTTATGTAGGAAAAATTTTTATACAAATTTATCATCTTATTTTTCATGTTTTATCTGCACCCGAGAGATTTCCCACATTTTCCCGGACGAGTACCTGGCGAGTGCAAATATTCCATCACACAAACGCAAATAATGCTTCTAGTTGCGGGGCGGGTAGTTGACGTGTCTAAGCACTGGCTTAATTAGTGCTTGGTGAAACGGATGATTTAGACTTTATTTTAGATGTATTAAGTGAAACGGATGATATAGACTTTATTTTAGATGTAATTATTAACTGCTTCATTAATTTGAGCCTCGACAACCTATGTGAAATTTTTAACATTTATTGCTCGATAATATATTTTGCTTATATTATTTAGAATTCGTCTTCAATTTTCTTTTATTCAGCTGCCTTTAATATATTCTAAACCTTTCTCTGCTGGTTTTTTCAATTTCATATTTCAATAAATAAAATGCATTTAGGCAAATTAAACATGATTAAACATATTAAAAAAATAATGAACATAAAACTCCTTTTTGTTTTATATAAAAAGTACCTGTTTACAATTCCTTCTAATTTTGAAGAGGGCGATATCATAAATATATCTAATACAATGATAATATGTATATATATTAAAAATTCTTTTTGTCTATCCAAAATATAGATATTTCTAACTCGCCGAATGAATGAACCGTCTTATTTACGAGCTTATTTATGAAAATATATTCTGTACCGCAAGTATAAGCTTATTCACACGTCGCACATACATAAAATTCAATTCAATTTCTTGAAAACCGTAGCACATAGTAAACTTTTTTAAAAACATTTTTAAAATTTTGCCTACATTTGCCTCGGTATAGCTATATATCAATTTTCAATAATTAATATAGTCGCATACTAACATTTTTAATGCATAAATTTACTGGTACGACTTTGAAACTAATTTTTTCGAAAAGGCCTTAAGTTATCAAAACTTGGTGTGTACCATTAGAAGCGCTATAGTTTTTTTTATATAGGTATTGAAAAAATTATGAACATTAGTAAAATCGTTGTTTTACAACTGCGATATAATGAAAAACATAATTGTCAAATAAAATCCAAGCATCAATAATTTGATTTTAAGTTCGGCCCTACTGAAAAAAGTTGTAGAAGTTTATTTTAAATTATGGTAAACGTTCCATTTAGTTATAGCTTAAAAAAATGAACCACAAATAAGCGAGTTGGCGAGGCGATTTTACTCCACTATTAAAACTCTTAAACGCAACGCACTTTATAAAGACGGCAAGATATGGCAACAAAGGCAGCGGTCGTCAAGGAAACGAACGCGCTAGGCCGCTTCTATCGAAAAGCGCATATTTATAAGTTTTAAAATTTTAACAAATACGTATCGTTGCGCCATCTGTCAACAACCTCAGGACCTATGCCCTAATATGACCCCACGAGAGTTCTGTTGCGTAGCTATATTTTCTGTGCCACGGTATATTACTTCAGATGTTGAATGAATCCGGAGCATCCAGTCCATTACTAAATTTACGAGTATTTAAATCTTATCTTCACAATAGGACACAATATGTGGTTTATAACAGTTTTAAATCAGATGAGTACTTAGCTACTTCAGGTGTCCCGCAGGGGTCAATTCTTGGACCTTTACTTTTTGTAATTTTTATTAACGATCTAGTTGACGTTCTAGATGTAGAATTCCTTCTTTACGCAGATGATCGGAAAATATTTAAATCTATATGTACTATTGGCGACTGCATTCAGCTTCAAAATAATCTTGAACAGGTCAAAATTTGGTGTGATAAAAATAAACTTTTGTTGAATATCACTAAGTGTAATGTTATGTCTTTTTCAAATAAATTAACTGGCGTAACATTTAATTACAGTGTTGATAATATTGTGTTGTCGCGCCCAAGAGTGTTTCGAGATCTTGGTGTTTTATTTGATGAAAATTGTTCTTTCAGTGACCATATTGATGCTGTTGTCTCTGATGCAAACAGAGCATATGGTTTTATCGTCCGCAATTATCGTGACTTTGCAGATAATAACACACTTTAAACTTCTGTATTTCAGTTTCGTTAGATCTAAACTTGAATACACCTCTCTTGTATGGTCCCCCCATTGTGCTGTTCACATTAATAAATTAGAATCAGTTCAACGTAGATTTTTAAAATATTTGAGCTTTAAATCGGATGGTCTTTACCCTCCCATTGGATTTCCACACGATGAGCTTTTAAAAACTCATTCTGTTCCTTTTCATAAAGTGATACATAATTCAGCAGATTGCCAAGAGTTCATGCCCAAATTATTTTTTGTCGTCCCCAGAAATAGTTCTAGACGAAATTTAGCTTTCTATCTACCCGCCGCCCGCACTAATATTCTTAAATCTTCTCCTCAATTCTTCTTCAAAATTAGTGTAACAAAATGTTATATATTCATTTTAAAGACACGCCACTTTATTCAAACCTTACTCCATTACAGTAGACCAGATTTCTGCGGTGTGCAATGAAATATTTTTAAATAGTTTTCAGGATGCGTATATTATGTACATGTATGTTGAACCATAGAGTTATTATATGTACCATAGAGGTGCCCTTACATATCTATCGCACATAGTTTGTTTGTCCGATACATAAACAAACAAGTGTGGATTTGGGGGGAATGCCGGGGGAAGCTATTGTAAACATTTCGTACCAAGTACAGAGGCGTAGGTTTATTTTTTATTTAAGGAGTCAAAATTGATAAACATTTTAGATTTTTACAATGTTAATTAATTTTAGATAGTTGTTCTTTTAACATAAATTACAATTATAAAAAGGTTTTTAAATTTATAACCCGTTTATGATTTTTTTGTAACTTCAGCTACATCTTGCTTATTTGAAGAGATACAGAAAAAATGTAAATACCAAATTTGTCAATTTTTGGAAGAATAATTCAATGGCGATGTTCTTTTTTTATGTTGAATGATTACCAAATTAAGAATCAAACATGATTTTTTTAAATGGAAACCATTATTTGCTTTGACACCATGGAAAGCTTTTCAAAAACATATACAGGGTGTTTGAAGTTTGACTGCCTTAATTTTAACAGACGATGGAATACATTAAAATAAACAAAAAAAATCATTATATGACATACGGGCCCTAATAAACCATTTCCGAGAAAAAAAATCTCAAACTTTGTGACGTACAAAGCATGCATAGAATACCAAAAAATACAATGTTTATCACTGTTTTGAATTTGTTTATGCTTAATTCTAATTAGCGTTGTAATAAATTTAAAATTCGATAAAATCATTGCACAATATAAATATTAAATTTATTAGAATGATAATAATAATAATAATAATTTTAATAAAATACATATATGTTGTACATTTACTGGGGGTAATTTTTAAAAATGATTTTCACACCATATTTACGATAAAAAAAAACTACCTAACACTATGTAAAACTAGAGATTCAGATAATCAATATGATTATATATGCCCCTTTTTTTAACCAAGCTGCAGATTTGGCTAATAATTTTCTTTATCTATTATAGCCAATATCATTTATCCATGTATTTCGGCATTCTAGATCTTTTGGAAATCTGAAATAAAAAGATTTTATGAAACCCTATAACTACGTCAATGGATTAGTAATGCCTACCTGTGATATCTGATTTTCTTTTCTTTGTAGCTTTTTACACACTATGCACCTTTTCCCCATTGTTTTTGTATCACTATTATACAGTCTACTTAAGTCAAAATCCAAAATATATGCATATAAATAATTATTTAACAAAACACAACCTCAAACACCTATTATAAATATTGATTTTTCCAGCCGACCAATAAGAAAACGGAACCAGTGTTTACAAACAAAATCATGATGTTGGCGACAAACAAATGGAGCCGAAGGCGCCTATATGGTACATATAATAACTCTATGTGTTGAACATTCCCAATTTTTGTCGGATAAGTTCTGAAGTTGTAAATTAATTCGATGTTATATTTTTTGTAATTGTGTCTAAAATAATTAAAAGACGTCTATTATCTTTATATGTTTTTATCCATTTTAATGTCGTTTTTCTACTAATTATTGCACATCCTTGGAGAAAGGCATTTTTCGTTTCGTCGCAATAAATTGTCTGTTCGAATTAAAGGACAGTTAATGTAGGCTCGATGTTCCCTAGATGCTCTTATTTTATCTCTTCTTGCCCCTAAGGCTTTCTTTATACTGCTATCAAGGAACAATCCGAAATATTTTTTGCTATTAAAATGTTTTTAGCTTAAAGTGAGAGCAGCTTAATTTCTTTAACTCTTGAAGCTTGAAGGAGGGGGAAAGTTTGCTTAGTAGAAAAATAAGGTTTGAGGTTGTATTTATCTGTCAATGTCATTAAAATTTTCTATATGTATAGAGTGATTCGTAATCTCATTAATGTCATTAATTTTAACCACGTATTAGGAAGGTATAATAAAGGCAGAAAATCGAAAACTCGCCCCATAACAATCGGTAACATGATTCTTCTCTTACGCTACAAATTTTCTGATTCGAGTATTGAAACTATACAGGGTGATTTATTAATAATGGGACAGAGCTTAAGGGACTGTTGCTGACCTTAAATAGAGCAATTAAGCTAAATATGCCTTATCCGAATGTTGCTTCTTTTCGATCTACAGGGTGTCAAAGTTGAAAAAATAAATCACATTTTCTTTATTATTTTTCGATCGCACCGACCGTATTTTATGAAATTTGGTATAGGGGGGTTTCTTGGTACTAGAAATTCGAATATGTTCACGATTTTGGTGTATCTGCTAGAGGGCGTATCTGATGATGACATTGTCGTTGAGTGAACCAAGTTTTAGTTTATATGTACCTTGGAATGAGAGCACTTTGAGGGATGACAGTTATGTCAAATATTTAGGTGCCTACATATTGAAACCCTTTGCAGTAACTTAAACCAGACAAAATTATATTATCTTTAATCTAAAAGATTATGTCAGTTTATCTTTAGTTTCATTGGGATTTTGCCACACTTCTGAAAAAAATAAAGATTACTTAAATAAGCCCTTGCGACAAACGGATTAGTCAAGGGTTATTTTTGAAACTAAGTTTGCCTAACCAAAAAACCTCACACTGAAAAAAGCAGATAAGTAAAAAATAACAAAAATCACATCACTATCGCGCACTTCCGTATTTTTGACGTTTCGAAAATCTCTGTTTCGTTCTCAAAATAGTAATTGTATTAAAAGTATGTCAAGTTTGACAGTTTAAAATTTGTTTATCTGCTTCCATAGAGATGTTTTTTTTTTATTTATTAATATGCATGGCAACCCAACATATCGTTAACAAACGTTACAATTACAGGGTGCCCAATTAAGACAAAATAACAGATACTTAAGCAAAATCAAGTACACTGAGGTACACTACAAGTTAACTTAATAATAAACACTTACACTAGACTAAAAATACAAATAAACGAAAAAAACAAGAAGTAAATTAGAAAGGAGCAAATACTCAAGCATTAACAATTTTTAAATACAAGAAAGGCTTGGCTTTTTACAGAATGTAATGATAGATTTAATATGTCTATGTGATTAAAAAATTGATTATATTGTTTTTGTAACATACAAATAGGTGAGTTAATAGAAGCATTTGTATTATATATTTGAAAATAGAATAAATTTGATGATCGAGATGAATGGTGTTTAATATTGAAACACAAACGACCTAGAATATAACTACAGTTGATTTTACCAGTAAAGGATGAAACAAAAATGATATATATGCAATAATTCTTCTACAACTTAATTTAAACATATTATAATGACTTAATCTTAAATCATGGCATTGAAACCGCAAGTTTTGATTATATCGATAATGAAGATGTTGAGTAATTTGTTTTAACATTTTCAATGTGGTCGATATATTTGACATATTGAGGATTCCAAATTAAACTTGCAAATCCAAGACGCGATATAACAAATGCATTATATAAAATACTCAAAGTTTTAGGATCACAAATGAACTTGGAAACGCGCAGAATAAATCCCAAATTACGCAAGGCTTTCCCTACAATATTATTTATGTGGTTTTCAAAGGACAATTTGACATCTAAAGTTATCCCCAAATCTTTTATATATTCAACTTTCTTTAGTAAAACATCATTAATTGAATAAGTAAAATCCGAACTTATTTTTAAACGAGTAAATTTAATGAAGTTACATTTATCGATGTTTAAAGACAGTCTGTTAATATTACAATATTCAGAAAATAGATTAAGATCACCTTGCAGATGTTGACAATCATTAAGAGATGATACAGACTTGAACACTTTTAGGTCATCTGCATATAAAATAAAATTTGAGTGTGGAAAACAAGAGGCAATATCGTTAATAAATAAAGAAAATAGTAAAGGGCCCAGATGTGATCCCTGCGGTACACCTGATGTAATGTTAACAAAATCTGAAGAGGAATTGTTGATTCTAACACACTGTGACCTATTGGAGAGATATGATTTGATCCACCTTAAAAGATTACCATGCACACCTAAATTTTCCAATTTGGCAAACAAAGTAGGATGATGAATTTTGTCAAAAGCTTTAGAAAAATCGGTGTACACGGCATCTACTTCACATCTCTCATCCATATTTTCGGATATAAATTGAATATAAGGTACAAGATTAGTTACAACAGATCGACCTTGAAAAAAACCATGCTGTTCTTCTATAATGATGTGTTTAAAATTAAAAAATAATTCCTCTGTTATAATTGCTTCCAACAATTTACCAAATATCGAGAGTAGAGATATTGGTCGATAGTTTTTTACATCGCTTTTACTTCCGCCTTTATGCATGGGGGCAATTTTTGCTATTTTCCAAGTACTTGGAAACACACCTTCAGAAATAGATTTATTAAACATTAGATAAAGGGGATGTAAAAGGGACTGTTTGCAACAATTTATAAAAACTTCTGGTAAACCATCTGGTCCCGAACCTTTACTAACACCCAATCTATTTAATTGTTTTTCAATCTGAGAAATACTAATGTGGTTGATTGTTAAAGACATATTTGATTCATCAGAAATTTTAATATTAGAAGGATTCGACGACGATTCATAGACACTACTAAAATAATCTGAAAAAGCATTGGAAATATCTTTGTCAGTATAAAATATATTGTTGTTGTATGATATAGAAGTTGGTACAGACTTATTTTTGTTTTTACTTGCAACAAATGACCATAAGCGTTTCGTGTTTACCTTGATATTATCTTCTGTATGTCTTATATAATTTTGATAATCTTTTTTTATAGCCTTTCTGACGGTCTTTCTAAGATTGGAAAATGCGATATAGTCTAAATTATTTTTAAACTTTTTCCATTTTCGGTGCAACTTATATTTGTCCTTAATTAGATTTTTGGTGTTAACAGAGAACCACATGGGGTATTTGTATGTTAAATGATTTTTATTTTGTTGTTGTTACTTACTTCTTCTTGATACTTTGAGTTTAGATCGATGCTCTAAAAAGCTATTACTATGGGCAAGTATATTCAATTTTGAATTACTGTAATTCTGTCAATATTGAAAATGTATTAATTTCACAAAAGAGAATAATTCGCACTATGTTATTCATTTAAAAATGTTAACTGTTGTGTCATTGTACATTTTGCAGTGTGTTGTGCATGTAAAAAATCACCCCTCTGAAATTTTATTATACACAGAAAGACAAATTTCGTACAACCTTAAGAATCAAAATAATATACAATTTTCCAAACACCATCTAACAAAAACAGCAAATAATCCATTCAGTATTGCTCCCCGATTATATAATCACCTTCCGGATAGCTTTCAAACGAAAAGTTAAGCTATTGTTACGTCTCATTCGTTTTACAGCATAGATGAGTATTTTGACTATGATTTGATTTTTTAGAAATTGTATTATTAGTTTCTGTTGCTTTTTTTGTTTTTAATCTTTTATTATGTCTGTATTTTAATAGTGTATGAAATTGATATTGTAATTGACTTGTCCAATGTCATGTTCGATATTTATGGATTAATAATAATAAATAAATAAAAGTAAGTGTCTGATATTTGGAAATAAAAACGTTTTATCTAGAATCATACTTATGTTCATGTTAGCTATATCATAAAACTTCTGAACTTTATCGCGTAAAGGTGAAATCGTAGAAAAAATTGTGATGTTTAGATACAGTAGCCATACTGTCTTTAAATACGGCGCAGAAAGTTTTATAGGTAATTTAGCGTTTAATTATTTTCAGAAATTTCTTGTAAAATCGATGTATGTTGCTCTTCGAATTTACGTAATGTATTTAAAATATCTGAGCTTTACTAGTTAGTTTTGATGGAATGCACGTACCTAATTGTAAGTAGGTATAAATAAACATAAAGGTTTAACACTACAGTTTTACAAGCAAATACTACTACTAGTTCCATTTGCTGAATGAAAGGACGTAAAGTTCTATTACTGAAGAGCTTATACTTAAGTAGTGCAAATACTCAACTGCACATTTCATTTTCAGTTTTAATAAAGTGCTTTGTTTCCACGAAAAGCCTTGTGCCACAAGCAGATAGAACCGAACAAAACGAGCCCACTTTATGATAAAGGGGTGAAACTACCGAATAAAATTCCGCACACAAAACCTTATTTTCACCTCTAAAGTCCAGCGCCATTTGCTAGCATTCGTAATTTGTATGCTGAAGGAACAGTCTTCACAATCTTTAATAATAATTCTTGATCTAGAAGGCATATTAGGGATATATTCTGATATGGCAACATTTTCATCACTGCGACTGCTAGATTCAATTAGTTGTACATTATTTAATGACCTAGTTAAAATTTTCTTACTTGTTTCAATTTTTCATTGATGTTATTATCTATGTATCCTTCTGCAACTGTAGAACTCTTGCATCCTCCGTGTCACTTCAGTTAAATGACACTCTGGCAGGTTAAGATAATTAGCAATATCGTTTGGAATTTTGGCAATAACAATAATTCCTACCACTTGATTAAAACACTTGTCTTTATTAAAGTTAAGGAATAATCGTGCTGCTGTGTGTTCGTTTCTAGGTCTCAAGGCTACATCCTTCTTACGAATGACGAAAAGTTGATAGAAGTATCTTGATTGTTATTTGTGACAGTAAAAGTTCGCCTTCTTCTTGTTTTTAAATTAGGAATAATAGCTATCAAAATGGATTCTTTGTCCTCAATATTTTTAGCATTCATTTTTACTAATTCCTGTACTGAAATTCCAATAATCAGAACTACCTAAATAAAATATTCCTACCTTAGTTACGGGTTTTACAATAATCAGTATATACAGAATTTACCCTTTTTACTTCGCTCAAAGATATGTATTTTTTCGCTTGCAAAATAGTTTTTGATTTCTTGGGCTTATATCCAACTCCTTGCTTCTTTAAGAATGTCGTCAACTTTTTTAACCTGCTTAAGTCAATATCATTCATGTGGATTTTAGCATCGAGTAAATCGACCATAATGATGACGATTTTAGTGTCTTTGCTTTATCACAAAAATATGGGAATTCTGAATATTTATAAATTTCCCTCGACTTTCACCATGCCACAAATAGATTATATTTCTTCTCGTATAACTTCTTTGATTCATCTCTGGAAGTGTATTCGGGATGTCACTGACACTATTTTCAATTTCCATCAATTTTTCAACTAAAATTGTCTAACTAAACTGCGTAGATTTTACAGAATTTGACAATTGTTAAATTTACTACTTAAAAAGGATGCTGTTTATTACTTGGTTGCTATTGACGACGAGCATTTGCTAGATTTTATCGCTCGGCAAGCAATAAAGTGATACTCATGTGACACACCTCAATAAACGTCAACTGTCAAGCAAAAAACCCTACTTTAATTAGTTTAATGGATAAGCAGTTTCCTCAGCATCAAAAATTATTCTTGATCACATTCAGTCAGATGTCCTGTAGTTTTCTTAAAAGCATATCATAAGGGCAATAAAGTAGTAAATTATTTGCAAGTCATATACTTATACAAGCTAACTAAAATCTAATACATATATACATTAAAATTTGTACAAACTGAGAATATAATTTAATAGCGGTAACCACCTGTTGATTTGGTACTAGGAGCAGTGTACTGCCTGGTGATTTGTGGCTGATGCAGTGTAGTTCCAATCGTGGAAGAAGAGGAAATACCACCGCTAAAAGAAGACGAAGAAGCGTACCCAGACGTGCTCAAACCTGATGAGGTAATTTGCAAAGACTTTTGGATTTCTGCAGGTATAGGTGGAGGCGTGGGAATATGATCTCCTGAGGCTCTGAACCCATTTTCGTCTGCTACGTAGGTGACAGTTATGGTTTGGCCGTTAGGTGCTTCGTAGGAGTAAGTCCCGTGGACTACAGAAGATGCTTGGTCAGTTCCAGCGTTCTGGACGTGGCCTTGTTCTTCTTGGCTTATCTTGTTCTCGGTTTGGTAACTGTAATTTGAAAGAACATATTTTAATTTGTCTTTGGCCAAATGGTATGTTGTAAAACAGGTGTTTTTGATTTACTAGTTTTAGATAGAACATACTCAAATCTATAGCTTCCATCGCCGCTGTTTTCATTGTTATATCTTAGGATGGCGATTGGAATTCCTGTTGAGTATGTGGTAGGGGCCTGGTAAAGTCCAGAGGGCACAGGTCCTGATGGTGGAGCGGCATATGACGTTGCAATACCTTGAATATAGATTATGAGCTTTTGTTAGTATTTTCAATTTTACATTTGGTAACTATTTAGATAATGTTCATACGACTTTACAAGTATGAGTATTACAAGTATCATGTCATTGTCAAGCGTGTTTAGGGACATATAGATTCAGTTTATTACAACTGAATAATGTTTTTAAGATATAATAATACAAATTTATTTGCAACATTATGTTGGTTGTTTCAATTATTCTCTTTTATAATTGTTTACACCATATTTGGATGGATGTGGACTTAACCTTTGGTCACCTTGGAGTCCTAGTTTGATAATTATGAAACAATAAGTCTAAGGTTGATATGAGAACTAATATTCAGACATTGTAAAACAAATTAGATACATTACTGTCAACATTTCCTTAGGAACAGATACAGATAATTTGAAAATATGTTAGAACTACGTGTTGCCTAAAAAAAGGAGATAATAAAATGTTGTTGCAACAGTATAAAATGACAAAGAATATGAAATATTTATCGTATCAGAAATAAAGTAACATGCATGGAGGAGACTGTAATATTAACTTACTTTCAGAGGTTAGTATATTTACACTGATTAGATTGCAAGGTATATCTGATTTTTTATTTTATTCCAATAAAAAAATTCCACATTAATTGTTATCGAGAATAAAGACATTCTCTGTTTTCCTCTTATATTGTTTTTGAAAATCTAAAGTATTTGGGATCATTTGTTAACTTATAAATAACCTACAGATGAGATTTATCCCTTACACAAAGTTGTTTTGGTGACGGGTGTTTTTAGAAGATTAAGAAGAAATGTACAATTTACTGCAGATGACATAACAGAAAAAGGAACATGTTTACTTGTTACAATAGCAATAACTGTGAGTAGTATTTCAAAAGGATTAACTATTGTGGAGGAAGATAATGCTGTGAAATTGACCAGAACATATATTTCATTGAGGCCAAATAGAAGACCTTTCTTTTTTAGAATTTCTTAACTATTTAACGATTTTTCTCGAACTTTCAGATTAACTAAACTTATATTTCTATTTTATGGGCATCGCAGTTGTGATGTTTTATTTACTTATACATCAATGTTAACCTGCAGTTTGAAAAAATACAATAAGTAAATTTATTATGAAATATTAATAAATCTCGCGGCAACTATTTAAATCGGAATATCTATGTTTGTCAATCTATCTTATTTATTGAATATTCGGTAACATATTTCATTTAAGATTACACAGTTACAGAACACACATCTGAAACTTAATTAAAACGAATAAAAAACGATAATAACATTTTGATTACAGTGCACTGAAATTTTAAATATAATATACTAATAACGGAAAAGGGAATACGAAACGACCATAAATATGGCAAACTATATAAGACTGCCTCTGTTGCACTCTCATAGAGACTAGGCACGCATAAAACTTCACCTCTTCCCTCTTGATTTATGAAATAGGTAGGACTTTCTATCGATTTATTAAAGATTTAATCAAATCTGGCGTTAGATTTGTGTTCAGTACATCAAAATACATAAGTTTATCATGGTTGGTATCCTCAGATAACGACTGTTTTAGAAATTTTGTGTGCCGATGTATTTTTTTGTCCAATTCTATTTGCCACTTTATTTATATTTAAATCTTACCCGATTGTGTGAAAGCAGGTCCTGAACTTGCAGAAAATCCTGAAAATGGCCTTGGTCCTGATAAGAAACTGCCACTTCCTCCAGCGCTATGAGCAGTAATTGGTGGTAAATAGTTGCTTTGTAGTTTTTCTGCATTTACCATAGCAAATATTAAAATGACACAGATTATCTAAAAAATATAATACGTTAATAAAATATTGATCACTAATACACCATTTTATACGAAAAAACTTGTGGCAGGTGTCCAATCTAATACCGGTGTTTCGTGTGATTCTGAAATATTAGATGAGGGTGATTAGGTAAACGTTATTTATACTGCTTTTTGCAAATATTTTGACGGTCTCCATCGGATCCTGGATCGGTTCCTACGGATTTCATGTTTAGTTAGTTATTTTTTTCAACCATACCTGTGTGGCAGAAGTAATTTTGTTCAATACCTAAGGATGTAAATCTAATTATTATGTAACCTCATCGGTTCCTTCTCGAGGTTCAGTGGTTAGACCCTTATTATTTGTTTTATTTATTAAAGGCACTGTTAATTAAGTGCACTGTCCATCTCTTCTTTACGCTGATGATATGAGGTGATCTTGCAGAATAAATAACTATATTGATTGTCTATGTTAATATAGATAACATTCAAAGATGGTACGATTAAAATAAATTCCATCTGAACAGAAATAAATGCAAAGTTGTATCATATACCAGAAAATTCATACAATTGGGTTTAATAAAACATCAATGAGAATAGTTTAATTCGGACAGATACATTTAAAGACATGTTAGTAACCTTTGATACCCAACTTTCTTTTAGAATTTCAGAATATTGCAGCATCTGCATCACAAATGCCAGGCTTTGTTATGCGTAATCTAAAGTTTTTGTGATTTGAGCACCCTTCAGATACTGTATGGTACTTTAGTACGACCTAAACTGGAATATGCTAGTATAGTTGTGTTCTGCATCAGAGCCGACACAGAGCAGGTACATATAGGGGGTCCTAAAATATTGCAATTTAATCAAACATACCTACATAGAAAGTTACACACAAGCGGAGTTACAGGCTTTCAAACTGGGGCCAAATATTTGGAAAAAAATAATATCTTATGATTTAGGTTTATTATTGGTCTTCTTTTATTATGAGTTCAAGTAAAAAAATTGATATAATTAATAATAATAATAATATCTCTACCCCTCATTCTAATCACAGGGATTAGCCCAGAAGTCGGAGACTTGTGCCGGAGAGGGGGCGGCATATTATTATTAATCAGGCCGCATTTGCGCCCAGGAACGACTTACGTTGGTAGGCCCTAACCACTATTCAGTGCAGGAATGAGGGAAACCTGGAAAATCTCATTAATTAGGGGGGTAGTCAAATATCAACCGGCATCAATCTCTCACATTGACCTAAGCTAACATTATTCCACCCTACCATACCCGCAGAGAGGGTGCCAATTCTCTCCACGAATATAGCTTATATGTATACGGTCTACTGGCAACTGGGCGTGAACCATCTCCGATTTAGTCACCTCGATTCAAGTACTGACGCCTTAAACCTCGCGACCACTGACCGACGAATTGATTGATAAGGTGTTCATTTAGAGTAAGTCATCCCTAAAATTATACCAAACTTTTTTCCATTGATCGAATTTAAAAAGAATGATAATGTCCCGCGCAGTTTTAATTTTTTTTTCAAGAAAAATGCCATAATTAAAACAAACTTTAAAATTTAGTTTTATTAGAAGAAATCAAAGAGTCAGTAGTAGGCTATGTCTTTAAATTTTGACAGTAATGAAAGTATTTAATTTCTGCTACTGTTTGTTGTTTAAAATGGCTGAAAAATGTATATTCAGCTAACAAGTTGACAGTTTACTTGTGCTAGGTTTCCGTGAAAGAAATTAGAAGAAGTGTGGAAGAATCTCGTAAAAAAATTTCCAAATAGAGTGATTTCCCATAGAGAAACATTTTTTAATGTCGAAAAGCGGGCTCAAAATGCAGGAAAGTTTTTCAATAATGTATTAACTCTTAGATACTTTCAACGCGAATTTAAGATAAATGTTTAAGCTGGTATTACTATACGTTATTTGATTAGACCAGCTATTTTGCCAGATCGGTTAAGGCTGGGATTTTGTATACATAGTTTTACCATCTAACAGGACTTCAAGTGAGGACACAGAACTCCAAGAAAATTGAAATAATTGGTAATTATTATATATCGTATTCACAAAGGTTCCCGCTAGTGCGTGAGATAATTTTCATTGCTCATAAAATCACAAAAATAATTAAAATAAATGTTAAAATACCTCAATTTTAGCCACACAGTTACTACGCCAATATGTCACAATTACGGCAAAATTATCACAGCCACAGCCACCAAATTACTGCACTCACTAGCCAGGACATATAGGACAACTTGTGTTTCACTTTCAGATTAATATTTATTGCTAATTTTACATTTTGTGTCCTCGAGTAAAATCATAACATATATCACGGCTTCCATTTTTATGTACGTCAAAATGCACGATAAACTTCAGGGAACCGTGTGGTTCGGGCCTATACGGTTTGTATACTGTCTCATAGGTCTGATTGATTCGCCGTTTCGCTTAATCAGGCTGTGCAATTCCTTTTCTACAAAATCCCCGCCTTAAATGGCGAAAGCTAATAAGAAAAAATCATCATTTATTAGATAAAGCAAATTTAAATTTTCGACGAATAGTAAATTTATGTTTTAGAGAAAATTGTGCCAATTTTTATTTTATTTTAGATAGATAGATAGATAGGTTTAGTTTAGTTCAAATGCATGTAACATACATAATGCCCAAAATGAGCGTTGAACAGGTCAAAAGGTTTCCTAAGTAGTTAAAGGATTTAAAAACTAAGTATAAAAAAACACATACACCTAAAATATCTTAAACATCTACAATAAAACAGTAGGATACATTTAATAGACAGTACATTTTTAAAAATAATTAGATAGATTGTCGCTGAAATATTCATCTATCGTATAATAAGCTTTTTGTATTAATAATGATTTCAATTTCTTTTTTAGTATTTTGATAGGTAAAGTAGTCGTGGTATTAGGTTGTTAAAGACTCTTATTAGAGAATGAGGTATATTTTTCCGGATGTATGTAAATTGGGTGAAATTTGGCGTTAATATATATTTATTTCTCGTATAGTAAGAATGTTTTTTCTGGTAATTTTCGAACAAAGACTTATTGTCAGCTATCATAAATATATAAACTTGTTAAAGTAAGAATACTCTTAGAAATGAAAACATTCTTGCAAGATTCTCTTTGCGCCATATTCAAAATATTCCTAAGACATCTCTTTTGCAAAACAAATATTCGTTTTGCATCAGAGGAAATGCCCCAAAAAATTATACCATATTTTATTCTGGATTGTATATAAGCATAATAAGCTGTAAAAGCTGCTTCAGGATTAATATTTTGGAATAATATTTTTACAACATAGCAATATTGAGCCATTTTTTGCTCAAGAGAATCAATATGATATTTCCAATCAAGACGTGAGTCAATTCTAATTCCCAAAAATAATAGATTATTTACTGATTTTGGTTCATTATCTGTATTTATAAATGGTAGTTCGTGATTATTTCCTCTAGAAAATCATCATCTGCGTTTTATCATTATTCTGTAAGTTCAATGAAGCAAAATAATGTTGCACAGTTTTTATAGTATTATTTATAGTACTTTGAATGGTATTAGCATATGGTGAATCAAATATTATTGTTCTATCGTCAGCATACTGTACTACATACTCACTAGTTCTTAACGGTCACTGGTATAGATAATGTATAGCAAAGGTCCTGATATTAATCCTTGAAGTACACCTTTTTGTATAAGCATCTTTTCTGATTTTATTAATTTTCCGGATTCATCCACCTCTACGACGCATTGCATGCGATTGTGAAGATATGATGCTATAAGATTTTTTGCTACACCCCTAATGTCATATTCTAATATTTTTATAAATAATATACTGTGATTGACACAATCAAATGCTTTAGAGAGATCTAAAGTTTTCAAATATTTTACTGATGTTTGAAAGTAAGGCTATAGGTCTATAGCTGGAGACATCGTTTTTACAACCTTTTTTAAAAATGGCTTTTACCTACATAAGAATAAGTTTATAGATTGTTAGAAAAAATACTTATAGTTTTATTAGCAACTGTCAAATTCTAAAGACAAAGCCTATTACTGACTTTTTGATTTTTGCTAATAACCACTTTAAAATGTTGTTTTAATTAAGGCATTCTTTTTTAAAAATTTTAATAAGAGTAAAACAGTATTTTTAATTAAATTCTGAGCGGAATATTATCATTCTTTTTCAAATCGATCAATGAAACAAAATTTTATATTATTTTAGGGGTGACACCCTCAACTTTGTATAGGTATATTTGATTAAATTGCAATATTTTGGTTTCGTCATTGTTTTAGCCATTTATTCGTTTGAGTTTCTTTTGCCTTGTGGATTTTACTAATTACTAGTGTATCATATGTAATATTGCTTCAATATGTTGTTTTTCTCGATCCTGTTAAAGCAGTGATCATTATGTTGGGTTTGTATAATAAATAAATAAATATTAATAATATAAAATGTACTCAAATAAAAGTTGGCAATAAATCTATTTCTTCATATTAATAATTTATAAATAAAAGTCGTCTGAAGCTGCTGTTTAAAATATTTTTTGTATCAACATTAAAAAATCCATATTAAATGGGACACTCAGTATAATAAACAATATAATTCAATTGCTGGTAACAATGTATTGATAAACCATTACATAAAAATACTATAAAAATAACTTACCACCTTCATTATTGAACAAAATCCCTTACAATGCCAAATAACCTTATCTGATAGAAAGCACCATCGACACATGTATGAGACAATAGCAAACACATCGCTATATATACGCTCACACTATGGTTTAATTGTGATGCTACAATTAATATTTAAAAATTTTACGCAAGGACATCCCCCTAGGCGTAAGGAACAGTAACGTGTACCATATCGGTCATCTTTGAAGTTTCTAAGGTGGGTACACCGCGAGGATGGGCAAGGTTGTGTGTCAGTGAATGCGACCAATTAGTTCATCCTAGGACAAGCTGAACGCTCAAATACTGATGCTCTTTCCTGGAGATACTTCGGCTTGGAATGCTTTGAGTTATGATTTAGTGGTCTTCAATGTCACATGACTTAATTAAAATAGTTAAAAGAAATTCTTACAGAATTTAGTAAGCATACGAGTATTACTGAAAACATTAAATTTAATCATCTACGTATGTAAATAATCTACACTGATAAAAAATTCGTCTGTAATTTCACATAACTTTACGTTGGCAATCTGTGACCAGCCTAAAGTTATGTGGAAATACAAAATAATTTGGTAAATGAAATAAGTACACTGTAATATTACAGAAATAAATATGGATAAAATTTCATATTGTTAAATTCCATCATAAATTTCCATCACTATAATTTCTATTGATTTATACAATGTAATTTTTAGGTTGGAATTGTAAAATATAGATATTTAATTTTACTGAGTAGGTAATTTAAGTTTTCCTGTAGTTTATATATACTTACCTTTATGACTAACATTGAAAAATATTCAGAGAGAACACTTCTTTAGTAACTGATAGTATCTTACATGCAGGGTGACTCGGAAAGCATGTGACAAACTTCAGGGGATGATACTAGATTTAAAAATAATATTAGTTTTCTCTATAAACTTGGCTCCAGAAAGCCTTCGTTTTCGAGATATAGGGTGGTAGTTATAAAAGAAAAGTTTTTCTGAGCTATCTCAGTGATTCAGTTCAAAATTTTAATAAAACTTGGTGTGGTTCATACCTGCGAGGGTCTTTTATTTAGTGTAATTACTGGTGCCAAACTGACAACCAGTGGCGTGCAACAAGGGAGATGGCGGACCTTTTTTAAAACAAAACGTACGCAACTTAATTTTTTTTAAATGTTGTTAATAATTTACGTTCTACTAAATATAAGAACAAAAAAATGTATTTTAAGTTTTTCTCGTAAAACTCACGTTTTCGAGTTATTTTGCTTTACATTTTAGTCGTTATTTTTACTTAAGTAATGTAGTAATTTATAACTGTGTAATTTATAGTCTACATTTTTTTTATCATACTCTTGATTTATTCCATTCGTTTTTGAGATACTGGGTGTTGCAAAATATGCCAAAAAGAGTTCATAATGACGTATTCGTCAAATCATCTCGCCTTAAAATAAAATAATTATTTAAATTATTTTTAATTGATAATTTTAAAATTGTTAAATTAAATACATAAAATTAGTGTAGAAACAAACTGTTGTTTAATAACATTAAGGAATAAAGCAAATAAGATATTCTGTATTATAATAAATGACGTCCCTCTGCCTCAATCCATGCTTTTCTAATAAAATTAAATCTAATTCTAGTAAATACGTCATGATTATTTCTAATATGGTTAAACGCTTTTATTATTCGTTGTCAAAGTTCTTCTTCTGAGTTAACTGATTTGTTATAAGAGTCTAAGAGATTTCGCATGACCCTATAAATAAAAATCAGCAGCATTTAAATCTGGTGAGCGAGACGGCCAGAATATCATTTTCTCGTCCAATCCATCGATTGGGAAAGACTATGTTTAAATGTCTTCGTACTTGACGACTGAAATGGAAGGTACTATAGACGCTGTCGTAGACCAATGGGAACATCTTTCATTAATTCAAAAAGATTGTTTTCTAAAAAATTGAAATATTCCCTAGCACCCAGTCTTCTTGGTAGAAAAAAGGTCCCACACATTAACTGAGAAAGTTTTCTGATGATGACTTTCAATTATGGAGTGTGAATTTTGTTCCAACCATTCATGCATGTTGTGCAAATTGAGCACGCCATCTCGTGTAAAAGTTGCCTCATCGTAAGCACAATAGAAGAAACAACATCTATATCCTGTCTATAAAAATTCAACATTCTGCTAACTTTCAACTGGTTAGAAATTCTTCGGATACTTGCTCTGGTCAAAATGAAATATCGACAACGTCAAACTGATTAACTGTCAATGAATATCATAACAACCTACTAAAATAAATAAAAATTAATACAAAATTTTACCTTTTATGTATAGTTTTTTCTCATATATTTTCAGGTATTAACAATATTGTGTGAAACTAACTACTCAGTGGACAAAAGCCCCAACCTGCGTTGAATTACACCCACAATTTCAAATAATTTTAATTTATTGGTATAATCATCTTTATAGTTAGATATTTGACTCAAGTTAAAGGAGGCCACCTGATGAAGCGATCCTAATAAAACGCAGAAATAAGTGAGATCTCAATTATTGTGGTTGAATTTCGAGTTCCCACTCCAGAGGTTAGTAAATATATTAAATTTTTTAGATAATTATTGAATAGAGTTTTGTCTGTGGATGTTCATTAGCATACCTAGATGTTTGGTATCAGAGAACATACATATGACTTCATTGATAGGAATTGTAGGAGATTTGATACATATTAGCTTAAAATACCTTTCTTAAACAGTAAAACCACACCAAGTTTTATACAAATTTTCAACTGGGTCACTGAGATAGCTCAGAAACACTTTATTTTTTTTATAACTTTACCACCCTGTATCTCGAAAATGAAGCCTTTATGAACCCAGAAAATTAATATTATTTTTGAACTAACTATCATCCCCTAAAGTTTGTGACATGCTGTCCGGGACACCATGTATATTATTGAATATTAATGTGTAAAAAATAGAATATGCATATGTTATTATAAAATTATACTAAAGAGTTCATCAGTCAGTTCAAATATTTTCATTTTGTTTAATATGAATAGTGTAACAGAAGCCAATTAAAATATATATTAAGATCATATAAAGAGTGTGATGACAGATGAAATTGAAAAGAGGGACTAATGCTGTGAAAAATAGTCTGCTTGTTAAATTGTGGAAACGTACAGGTTTGAGCTAGTCCATATAATATGCAGGATATCTCTTACTAACAAATTATTAGAAATACAGTAGATTTTATTATTAGAATTCAATAATAAATACACTATGTGAATCACATTTTCTAAATAGTTAAGAAGGCTTTGTCAGTAATAGAAATAACTTCTGTGTAGGAAGACTTTTTTAGTGGAATTTGTCCATCCATCCCGTAAATATCCATCTTTCAATGTAAAAGTGTATTGTTCATCCATCATCTAAAATTATATTGCAATGTATTATATATGACTTCTTCATTTATTCCTCTTAGTTTAAAAATAGAGTATAGTATCAACTCACCTGTGTATACCCGGTAATAGTGACCAGAAAAAGGTAGGCAACTTAATTTTTGCATGTTTGTTATGCTTTCTAAGTAGATGGGCCAAGGACGAAGGACGGTTCGGATCTTGGTTCGGATGTATATTGATGATTTCAGCTTGATGCAATAAGCCTTGTGCAATATATAAGTCCAATGGATGGAGTGTATAATCATTTATATTTCTTTTAACTGCACCAAATGCACGAACGAGCTGAATATTGACTTGGATTTGTGGTTATTCATGTTGCACCCTCACGAAAAACTGACTTGTTATTACGTCCTTACTTTTGTTAAATTATCTTGAATGTAATTGAATCTGCCACATCTCCACTGTAGTTAGGAGGCTAACTAAGCCAGTCGAAGGTAGTAATTTTCTATTGGTTAGTTTAACGCTACAACTTATGGTCCATTCGTTACCTTCCACCATATATAAACAGCAAAACTAAAACTATATTGCTTTTGCGTGGATTTGATAATGTCTAGTTTTCAATATTTGCATTTAATCCAATATGCAGCTAATATAACATATAAACATGAACTGTCATTGGCTGCCCTTCAATCTATTTTATTTAATTTACCAGACAGTAATAGATTGTGTACAGGAAATGAAATTAAATGGATTGTCCGTATATTGATCATAAGGACATATTGAAGTATTTAGTTCGCAATGCAGTGAGATAGTTGCCACATAAATAATTGCTTTGTGTTTAATACAATCCTCATTATTTCAAATTCCTATCTATTCAAACGATAATGAATTCTTGGTTGAAAGGTAACTGTTGTATACCGTTTGAACCTGTTTTGGTTAGGTACTGGACGAATGTGGCACAACTCAAGTATTGTAGTAAAGTAAAAATAATCAAACCTGCATAAATATATGTTTCTACGTTCATGCAAAAAGCAACACTTTATTGAACTATATTTAGTGGAAAAAGTGGTTCTTTATTGCACTAGTGCAATAAAATGTTTATTGCATTCGTCTGTCATTCTACTACAGCGTTTTGTCATCATGACAAACAAAAACGTTCAAATCGACGTCACATTTTCCTAGACTTAGTGTCAGGAAGACCTTGAGAGAATTTCAGAGTGGTGTTCAGAACATTGCTTGAAATTAAATGCGGGGAAGTATTTTGTCTTACAATTTTCAAAAAAACATGATGTCAAGAGATGTTCTTATAGAATAGATACTTTTGAGTTCACTAGATGTAATGAAATAAAAGATCTAGGTGTGGTATTTGATTCGAAACTTTCTTTTGTTACTAACATTGAAAAAACTGTTGCCTCTGCTAATAGAATGATGGGATTTATTATGAGGAATGGAGGAGTTTTACTAGCATTGATATACTTTCAACACTTTTTTTGCTTTTGTGCGCTCAGTTTTGGAATACGGTGCGTTAATTTGGTGCCCTATTTATGCTAATCACATATGTCTCATTGAACATGTCCAGAGAAAATTATTAATATTTGTCAGGTTTAAAAGTACAGGTGTATGTATACCCAGAGAGGAGTCTAGAGTATTTAACTTTTTTGAATGAATATCAGTTTAATTCATTGCATATTAGACGAATACTTTTATCTGTATCATTCCTTTATAACTTGTTAAATAATTATGTAATCTGTCCACGTTTACATGAGAATGTGAGGTTCCGGGTTCCTAGATTGGGTTTAAGAAATTCTTTACCGTTTCATACAGATTTGGCAAGGACAAATATTCTGCAAAAGTCACCGGTTCTTAGTACTTGCAATAATTTTAATAATTACTGTGCATCCTGTGATATTAATATTAGTTCTTTAAGAGAAATTCATGAAAAGATATTGGAACACATTAGTGGTACTTGATTGATGCTCTACCATAACTTATATTTTTATCACTGCGTAGAGCATTGTTTTTATTTTATTATTTTGTTAAATATTTTTATTTTAGATGTGAACTGAATATTATTATTTCCTGTTATTGGGTTTTACTTGTTGGAAATAAAAATTTATCTATCTATCTATCTATCTATAGGTAACTATTTTCTAATGTGTACGATTTTACGTCTACATTGTTGCATTGATCTTCAATATGTATATACCTATAGATAATGATTAAAAAAAAAGTTTCCAAATAATGTAGTACCTTTAGTTTTAGTTAAAAAGTTCTTATTTGGTATATGTTCTTTGATTGTATTGTATCGCATTAAGATATGAACATTTTGCCGACTCTGTACCATTTGTGGAGCAATTTAAGTACATTTCTTTACAATGCATTTTGCGGTCCAGTTACGTGATACATCACACACCTGTCATGAAACAAAATAAAATGGATTACAGAGAAATCGCCGTTATTAGATTTCCGGAAAAAATACTAACACACAACAACATGACACTTATGCCCACATTTCCATAGCTCGTACATTGTTTCCACGTCCGATGGAACATTTCCAAATACTCGTCTGTTGCGAATTAGCTATGCGTACTTCTTTAAAAGCGCGACGTGGATATACAAAGGCTTAGCAGTGCTATTGTGCCGGACAAATAGCTTTATAATTCCGCAATTTAAAACAATTGCGATTTCAAAACAGTCGGATTGGGAATTAAAGAGATCTGATTTACGTTTGAAGCGCCGACTTGCAGGGAAAGGGTCATTCGTTTAGTACTAAATGTACGGATTGTCCCGCGCACGACGAATTTTTGAAACCTCTTAACGTCGAGAAAAGTATTGAAGATAAATACAGTTATAGACCGAAACCTATCACTGCTAAGTGCTAATCTCTATATACAGGGTATCCCACGAAAATTTGCCCCCTCTATAATTGGAAAACCGAATAATATTTCAAAATTCGCCGAGACCCGTCGATTTTTGTTCTTGGCGGGAGCTTTTTTGACAGTCACGCCAACTCGATATGTTCATCCCCCTAATGCCTAGCAACCCCAACTTAAAAATTTCAAATGCAACTACCCCACTTGTGGCATCATTTTAAAGCTCTTTTCATTGCGAATACAGTGACGTACCGTTTTTAGAAATCGGTTGAGATTTGACAGAATTATTGGTTACAAATAGTGACCAGTATAACATGCAGCATCAGGTAATTTTAAATACAAAGCTACTACACTCGGATTTTTTCCCATGGTATTCTTGCCAACTGGCTGCGAACTACATTTTCCTGCTTTGTAGTACAAAAAAGGCGTTTATGCTTGACGTGGGGAGGACGAACGGACAGGTATTTTCGAAACAATTCAAGCATATTTCCCACATCGGTAACCAGAAAGGTTCGTGGAATCTTTGTCTTAGTGTTTGGAATTTTTACAATCAAGGAAGAGCCTACATCCTCAATATCATCTACAGTTAAATTGACTAGTTCATCAGTTCGACAAGCTCCGGCAATCCCCAGAATTAATCCAACCTATAAAAAATCAAAATACTTAATAATTGAAATACCTAACAACAAAAGTAATCTTACCTTAATCATTAAGAATTCTTCACTGCACTTGATAGAAAACGGTCGATTTCACCCTTTGTCAATATTTTCGATTTTTTCGCTTGATACTTACGCACCACTTTTTGAACCGATTGTAGGCTATATCGTATAAAGATCTTGACTTCGTAGGCAGCAAATTGCTTATTGCAATATTTGCAGCCTCCACAATCTTTTCCGACTTATAATTATTCATTGTGCAACAAACTTTAAACTAAACCAAACTAGCACCTTAATTTGACAATTTTGTTTGTTTGTTTATTTTGTAGTTATGACAATAACTAAACGACTACTAAATAAATGCTCAAATTCGAATACAATAATTCTGGTGCTACTTACTTCATAATGACAAAATATGTGTTTTTAAGTTAATGAGACCGTAGAAAAAATAGTATATACCATTCGGGAGAGATGCTATTTTGTCTTCGGTGCATTGTACCTATCAAATTGCACCCCTGCCAAAATAACGCATTTCTCTCCCTTATATAGTATAATGTACTATTATTGGACGTTATTACATCTTGTTTGCAAATTCACAATACATTATGTATAAATATGTATAGTTTTTCGGAATATAACACTATTTTAGTGCGCAAGAAATTTCACTGACGTAAATGTATAATTCTACTGTATTTACTTGGAGTTTCTTGTAGTGGGCCTACTGTAAAGATACAAACATTTTAAATTTTTGAGACACGTGGTGTTAAATGAAGTGAGGTAAGCTCCATTTTCTATCGAATGTCAACGGTCAAAGTTGTTTGGAATTTGACAGAAACGACTAATAATTATATTTTTTCCAGAAACACACTCACCTTTTTTTCTGTTAATTTTTTTTTATTTTTCTAATACATTTTTATCAGAGAAATTTTTCTGTATCACTTCCTGTTTAAAAATGATAAGCTATATCGTTCTAAAGAGTCTCAAAGAAAATACAACCTAAAAATCACATTAGCGGTGGAAAGATCAAGTAGTCGTTGAAAAATAATTGAATGTTCGTTATTTAAAACGCATACATGTCATTAACAATAAATAAAAGGATTAAACCCTCTAATCCTTTGATCCAGTTAAAACAAAAGGAGATGATAACAATAACTAAACCTAAACACTGTTTATTAACATTGCATTCATTACAAGCGTTTATGATTTTTTTCTTTCAAATGATTATTATCGCGCGGAGGTGCCTTGTAACCCTTATTTTTCAAA
This sequence comes from Monochamus saltuarius, assembly GCA_025584915.1. Classification (NCBI taxonomy): domain Eukaryota; kingdom Metazoa; phylum Arthropoda; class Insecta; order Coleoptera; family Cerambycidae; genus Monochamus; species Monochamus saltuarius. The sequence continues at coordinate 9,802,789 of CM046728.1, forward strand.
ATCCCATAAAAAAACCGAGGAGTGTTAGATCTCGTGATTTTCTGGGCCACTGAATAGGTCCATTAATCCCAACTCATTTTTATGGGAAAGTTTATCTAAATATTGCTGCACAATCCTAGCCTGGTGGGGTGGAGCCCCGCCATGATGAAACCATATAGGTTTCTCCTTGGCTGCAAAGGCACATTGCAGTAAGTTTTTCTTGTCGGAAATTTAAATAACTCACGCTGTTCAATGTATGTTGATAAAAATAAGGTCCACCGATGATGCTGCACCATACATTTACTCCAAAATGATCTTGGTGGTGGGCATTTTCAATGGACCGGTTGTGTTCGTTGCGCCTGTTTGGCAAACCATTACTGACAAACCAACTTTCGTTCGTCCAAAGAACGTGCCGACAAAGATTATGGTCAACAGTTTCTACATTTACTACAATTTGAGCTATAAAATTAAGTCTGTTTTCAATGTGACGTTCAGTCAAGTACTGCAAATTGTGAATTCTGTAGTCATGATACCCAATGGTTCATTGAACAATTAAATTATCCAAATTTAATTCTCGGCTAGCCTGCCGTATATAATTTCGTCGATTTTGTTTGACATACTGTAACAGTCTAGCTATATTAACATTGTTTCTTACCCTTCGGTCAATTATTTGATTCGTCCGAACAGAAAACACATCTTCATTTCGTCACAAGGGCGCCTCCAATCTTGTAAAGGTTCTATGATCAGGAATGAGGCGCTCTGGATACTTCTATCGATATACATTACTCTACAACTCTTCTTGAATTTTGTTGTGACTTGCCGTAAATTAGCAGCATTTCAACTTTTTGTGAATGGGAAAACATTTTATAAGCACAAAAGTTATATGTTTGCATTCAGTAATGACAAATATTTTGTGACATTTATGCACTTTAAGGCTTACGGTGAGCGCTCGATCAAAAGGGATATAGTTTTCGCTCAGTAACTCCTCAACGAAAAATGATAAAAATATGCGGTTTTTTTTAATAGACTACAAATATTATTTTACGTCGGCGCTGTGTTTTGAAATTTTTAAATTATGAAATTTTAATTTAAAAAAATTTATTTTACACTTTTTCAAAATTTCAAAACACAGCGCCGACGTAAAATAATATTTGAAGTCTATTAAAAAAAAAACCGCATATTTTTGTCATTATCCGTTAAGGAGTTACTGAGCGAAAACTATGGGTTTGTTCCAACACAGCAAGAATCGATTCCGAACCGTCCAGAATTAGTCAGTCAGTTTAGTTGTTAATGTACTCTCGGCGAATGCGACGTAAGACGGTGTTGGTCAAAGATTTCTCACGGTACTGAACAGTTCACGACGGTTTTGGAACAGATGTTATATATCGTTTGATAGAGCGCTCACCGTAAGCCTTAAACAACGAACGTTCAATTATTTTCCAACGTCTAGAGAGAGAGAAGAGAGCTTTGTAACAGCAGAAAAAATTTGTTTGAGACACCCTCTATACAGTACGCATTTGGTATTATTTTACAGTAATGCATTGTATAAACAACTTGTAAATTTGAATGGAGTCATCATAAAAAAAATATAAAATAAAAATCATCATTTGAGGAAAACAGTTTGTCTGACTTTTTGATTTTTACGAAAGTTCGTAACATGAAATTTTCTACAAAAATGTGAAAATTATAAATGATATGGACATGGAAATTCAGTACAATAAAAAAACCTTTTGTACCTATTAACACAAAAAATATACTTGATTTCCATTCAAAAATATAAAATGAAAATCATTTGTTACAGAGACCTGATATTATTAAAACAAGCTTCTGTAGATCTTACGCAAGCAGACGCTTTATCCCTATACAATAGACACCTAATTTTCTCTGTTCCTTCAAATTTATTATTAATTAGCGGTTGCCAAACATAGATAACGCGAATACATAGGCTCAGCCTAATAGCGTTCAATTATTTATAGTCTGGTAGTTTTGAAATTAATTTGGAATAGAATGACTTCGTCTTAGTGCTTCTAAGGAGCAGGCTTCCATAAACGATATAATTCTCTTTAACAACACGACGAGCTCTAAAGATTTAAACTTTGCTATGTCTCCTTGGAAAATACCAGTTGAAACGGTAAAAGTAGAGCAGGAGTTACGTTTAAGGACAACTGAAATTAATAAATATTTTATACTCCTATACTATTATTCGACTCCGTCATATAAGAAACATACAGTGTGATTCAGAACTTATCTAAAGGAATTTGGGAATAGATACGTCATGAAATATGGAGTCGATATAGTAAAAAAAACTTTTTTAAAAACCCCTTTTATAGTTTCTGAGTAAAACAATATTGCAGTTGTAGTATTTTCAGCCTTTACATCGCTGGGTCACTGTAGTCTCTAAACAGACGATTCCGAATATTGGAATCCGATTACTTTTTGCAGGCACTAAAGTTTTTGTGATGTTAGTGTTCACATCAGCTTCTCAACTATCAAAAGTGGTTTACATGTATAGCAGCAACTCAGAGTTGATGTATATCGTTCTAAATCTACTGTATGACATCGGCGTTGTAAAATGTTATTTATTTCTTTCCTTGAGCATTTCTTTCAATTTTTTGTCCGGTCGCAGATTTCCGCCTTATCAGGTTGTTCAGTGGACTAGTTTCCAGTGTTGTGCAGAAGTGTATTTTTAAATCATGGATAGGCATGCGGGCAATGGACAGGCATGCTACCGTGGTACAAACGGAATTAGCAGGTATAACCATAGTCGTCAAAGAAATTGCCCGTAGACATACAACGGGCAAATCCATTAGAATCTACACAGATAGTAGATAATCACTACTGATCTTACGTAATCATAAGATAACAACTAGATCAGCATGGGAACTGGTAGTGCATTCAACCAACAACAGCGTATCTGTATGCTGGGTAAAGGGAAACTATCGGTGCAATGGCAATAAAGTAGCTGACAAGCTGGTTAGGAGTGCATCGGCTCTCAATATTTTTGGACCTGGTCCCTCCAGTATGCTTCCGTTGTCAACATTTGTTGAAATTATCAAAAAGGTTACCCACAGACAGTTTAGGAAACGTACGTTGAGATGAAAGAAATAGCTGTCAATTTGCTCTGGGGAGTACTCCTGTAAGGATACAGCCAAAAAGTATCTGGTTATGTCTAGACCGAAAATTCGTCTGGTGATAGATATTCAAGCCGGACGCTGTAGGCTAAGGAAGTGCAAAACACCTCTTTGTAGGGGTTGCGAACAGGAAGACGAGATAATAGTTTATGCACTCTGTCAGTGCACTGCCATCTCGTCAATAAGAGATTCCGTGTTGTGAGAACGATGGCCTTCTATAGCCTACATTAGAGAGACCCTCCTGAGCAACGTCACCACCTTCGTCTCCTTACTAGGTTGGTTGTCGGCTCAGGTAGATTGATTTCCTAATGGGAGGAGGTACTAAGGGCCCAATGGGGTCTAAGTACTGTAGCCTTTTTGCTACCCTACCCCAGTGTTTCCTAATCTGGTGATTAAAGAAGGAAGCAATCTATAAGGTTGTCTGCGATTCGGATAAAGTTCTTCATATGTTGTTTTAGCAGCTCGACTACTAAAGTGTTCCTGTACATGTACCACTGTCATTTCATAGCTCGTAAATTAATTGTGACGAGTTATTTCCAGAAACAAACTTGACAGTAACTTATCGAAATTATTATGCTGTTATAGATACGTAATTTTTTCCAAAATATATGCGGCATGTGCTAATAAACATAGCTTACTTTTCATTGTTGAACTATTAATCAAGATATATTGGCGTCATACAGTTTTTAGATGTTAAGAGTTAAATAATGAACACCTTATGTTTAACAGAACACAACTGGCGCGCAATTCAAATCTTACTGTTCTAAATGAGACTTCGTATAGAAAACACTATTATCAAAAATTCAATAGTCTAGAAACTGTAGGTCCTTTTCTGTTTGGCCATTTTGATGTTGTGTGAATAAATTATCTTTGTTTATTATTTAAAGGACTATATTATTATCAGCATAACATTTAATTTCAAACGTACAGAAACAATGTTTTGAATAAAATTTGTAGATCCCTTTAAATGATTAAAAAATTCATTTATAAAAAAGCAATGAAAATTTACAAATTCAATTTTCAGATAGTGTTTTTTTTTTAATTTGAACACTCTACTGATCCTCTACACTATTTAACATATACCTACATGGTTGTAATAACAAATCTAAAAGAAAACCCATTTAAAGGGATATATCCAGCAGACTGTATACGTCAAAACTTACAAACCCAAAAAGCAACAGTTTACTTGAAATATGAGCTTGTAAGCAGGAAACTCAAATACAACGCCATAAGCTGTGCTGCAAATTTCCTGAATGCAAAGCGTAGTTTCCTTGAGTTTGTTGGTCAATACGACGTCAATATTTATTATTAATTATAATTTTCTGCCAGAATGCGCATATATCTCGCCAAATCATGACGCTGTAAATAGAATATGCAACTGCATTTCTAAAACAATATTTGTTTGGTGGATGACTTTATACTATACGACATACATGAGAAACAAAGTAATAGAATGCATACAGCCAGACTTATTATTAAAACTACATATATGGACATAAAACCGCATAATTTTTAACAGTGTGATTCAATTAACATGAAATCTTCTCCCCTAATGTAATGTGTAAATAAAATATCTAATGATACAAAAAATAAGATGAAGTTATCATCGTCACTCAAAAATTGGACTCGGCTATATTCAAATGTATTTTTACTCACTGAATTCGAATTTGACTATTTACACACATCAGTGCCGTATCAGTTCCGTATCACTATCAGTGAAAACTAAAAAATAGTTGCTTAGATTTTAAATGCCCCGACCGGCATTGATATATCTCACCAGTACTGTGTCAGTGCTTTTAAATATAGCGGTGACGATATTTTTGTATATTGTTTAGAATGGATGAAAAGCTTATTGAGCTAAATTTTTATCAACTATATGATACATACTGGTATATTTAAACATAGCAGTCACATAGTCAAGAAAAAAGAAAACTCCTTATTTCTATTCAAGCTTTTGCCTTTATTGCTTGTTCATCAGGAAACTACAAAAACTTACAATAATTAATTATCAAAATGTAAAAGGAAAAGTTAATGAAACTTACGGAAAAGATTGACATTAATAAAAATGCAATGAAACCCTCCATCAAAAACAGAAAAATTAAAAAAACATTGACACAATGTCACAACTTCTTACATCACTTGTAATATTAACACAACTGTAAAAAAACTAGCCTATAAGCCAGGATGCAGTGGCGTAGCCACGGGGGGGGGGGTTTTGGGGGTCAGAACCCCCCCCATGGGTTGGGTTGGTTGGGTCATATAGGTAATGTCTCACTACTAGGGATGGGTGCACCTATCTTTTTTATGGATCAGGTGCACCTACTCCGATCTTTGTATGAAACTAGGTGCACCAAACTAGGTTCAAAAGGTGCAAGACCCGTTTGTTAGATTGGAACTGGGGATAGCACAGCCGACTCGGTTGCTCTGAAAATTCAACAAAAGTCAAAAGCGTTTCATTTCGTCTGTACCTATACAATCAGTATACTTATACCACAGCATAACGAAATCAGCAAAATGACTAGACCTTTAAAGAAACATCACCCAGTGCTACGTTCGAATTTTAAATTAAAAATCCCAGTACTCTCAGTCCACAACCTTGCACGCACGTGTCGTCATGTTTTTATGGTGGTCGAGTCGAATCAAGTCATCAGAATCAGATCCATTTGCTCTGAGTGCTCTGTTCTGTGGTCGAATATTAAAATCCGATTATTTTAATAGGTATTAACGTTTTTGTGATACGAGTAATTACATTACGGAGACATATTTTTTTCTGGTTTGTAAATAAGATGCTATTAATTTAACAAAATTGTTAGGGAATCCAAGTTCATTAAGTTTATATGTCGAAGGCTTCCTAAAAATCAGTATATATGGCACTCACTTGACTTCCATCATGTACGGATTGAGATATGCACTGAGAGATATTAAATTGCTAGCAGTTGATCTGTTTTATCAAACCATGCTGATGTATAAATATTCGATTATACACTGATTTATATAATATTTTGAAGATTGTGTGTTCGTAAGTTTTTGCTGGCACTCAGTGAATTGCTATTGATCTGTAATTTTTAAAATTATTTTAGTCTCCTTTTTTTATAAACCGAATAAATATGAATCTCTTTCCAAATTTCTGAGAGCACATTAGTTTTTAAACTTATATTGAACAAATAATAAAGTGGATAAACAAAGGAATCAACACATCCTTTAATAATGTAAAAGGGTAATTCATCAATTCCAATGGCTTTGTTTACTTTTAAATTCTTTACTCCATAACGGATCCTATCTCTTGTAATATTGTTTATATTTGTTTGACATACATACGGATTGACTTTTACTTTTATAATCACTGCTTTTACTTGTATATTATCAACTGATTCGATTTTATGCACACTATTGAAATATTTGGCAAATTGCCTTTTCACTCTTACATTCAATAATAAAAATAAAATTATTATGGTAAATTATAATATGGGAGGTAAATAATCTATGTTTACATTTTATTTCTGATTGTATCCTTGAAGTTATCATGCGATGTCTAAGTGAAGCTATATTTTATTTGTTTGTTGTAGTTGTAGTCGGTTTTATTGTTTATTTTTAAGTGAAACAAATTGGTATGTTTCAAATATTCCTTTATTTGCATAATTTCAATATTTTGTGCATATTTTGAATAAATTCTGCGTATATTTATGTGTATTCCTATACTAAGCACATTCATTAGGTAAAACAACATAAGATGGCAGCTGATTATCGAATTAATTTACTCGTTTTGCTACCTCATTTGCAATAAGTCTATAACAGTAACATTTTCTATGCGCCCTTTTGTATACAGGGTGTTAAAAAAAGAGTGTAAAATATTTCAGGAGGTAATACTATGAACCAAAATAAGCAGAAAAGTCTTAATAAACATGGGTCCGCAAAGTAACGGTTGCGGAGATATGGACCACTATTCGTTTTTCAATCATTTTATATTATTAGGAATAAACCGACAAAGGAAGCTTTTAACAAACAAACAAAACAAAGTTATAGAAGATGTTCAAAGTGCCCTCCGTCCATTTCCAAGCAGGCGCGACATCTTCGTCTCAACGATATTCGAACTCTTTCGATTGGTTTGGATTTCTTGACACTTTTGATTAATCCGTAGTTGCAGCTCTTCCAGGTTATTTGCAGGAGTATCATACACTAATGTCTTCAAATATCCTCAAACAAAGAAATCTAGAGTGTTCAGATCAGGCGATATTGGAGGCCATAAAACAGGTCCGGCCCTTCCTACCATCTATGTGGAAAAGTTTGGTGTAAATGCTCTCTAACGGCCATGGAAAAATGAGCTGGAGCACCATCATGCTGGAACCACATTTGTTGCCTCTGATGCAAAGGAATGTCAAGAAATTCAAACCAAGGAGAGTGTTTTCAAAAGAGTTCGAATATCGTTGAGACGAAAATGTCGTGCCTGCTTGGAAATTAACGGAGGGCACTTTGAAAATCTTCTGTAACTTTGTTTTTTGTTTGTTAAAAGCTTCCTTTGTCCGTTTATTCCTAATAAAATAAAATGTTCGAAAAATAGTGTATAGTGATCCATATATCCGCAACCGTTACTTTGCGGACCCATGTTTATTAAGACATTTCTGCTTATTTTGGTTCATACTATTACCTCCTGAAATATTTTACACCCTGTATACAATACTCGGATGTAACAGAATACTTATTAGGTTCCATCTAATTAAATAATTATAATGAACAGTTATAATATTTTGTTTCGAATAACACATCCTGCTAATTATCTTTTTTGTGTGTGATTATTACATAATTTTGATGTAAAATATTGAAGAGGTAAGAGTCTCATCCTTTGCGTACACACTTTTATATTTAACAAAAAATTGTAATTGGTAAAATTGTCTGCGATAGCATGTGAATATGGAACATATACGCCATTACAAAATCGAATCACGACTTTTACTTTTGATGATCTGGGCTATTAAGGTTAAATACTGGTATTAAATTGTGTTATTTTGTTAATATATATTTTACGTTCATTTTATGACCGTAGTTATAATTTCAAAATTCTGTGATTAACTGACTTATATATACAGGATGATTCAGTCACTAATACAAATTTTGTAAAAAAAAATCAAAAAGGGCCACTGTAAAACCTGATAAGGCGGCAATCTGCAACCGGACACAAAATGGAAAGAAATGCTCAAGGAAAGAAATAAATACATTTTATACCGCCGATTTTATACAGCAAATTTAACTGCTTTTGCCGCTCTTGTTATTCATTATTAATTTGTGATTTTAATTAATAAAATAGTTTGAAACATCTGATGTTACAGCAACATTTTGGACCTATCTTACCCAGTTTATACAAACTAACACAAAGTTATCGGTAGCAATTATGATAAGTTTGCGTAAATTATGATAAGGACCACCATTATCCGAGGAACGATTCCGACCGTAGCAGTCGTAATACCAACAATAGGAACCGAAATCAATATATGGACGGGCCCAGATATACCAATAGCGGGTCTGTCCCCACAGAGCCTAGCCCGAGAACAACCAGGGCAGGTAAAAGAATCCCGGCTAATGCTAGGGATGTGCATTTTAACTCTGTTTCTGGCAGATAGCAGTTACCTAGGTTACGACACAACAACCCGGAAAATCACCATGTATCAAATTACAGCACTGACCGTGAAAGCCTAAAAACCACTATAATTGTGATGTTGATGATGATGCTGTTAAAACTACATTATTTTTTTACTCGGAAACTATAAGGATTGAAAAAAAAATTACGACAATGAGTCCATTTTTCAAGACGCAAACCGGTATATGTCTGGTGGGCTTCTGTTGCTATAGGTTTTCCAAGTGTAATTCAATGCTGGTCGGGGTATTAGCCCGCAGAGTAGTTGTTTCCTGGAATTCCGTGTTAGCACAACGTTTGTCACACTATCGCTCCTCTATATTGTACCAAATAAACTGAAAAAGTGGTATTCGAGAACTGTCGCAAGTTTGACCAATTTGAGGAAGGTAAACAGATTATTTGTCTTACATCTGAGGACATATCGTCAGGTAACTCGGGTAGCATTTTTTGAAAAAATTTCAATTATGCACTAACATTTAAACGCGTTGTAACAGAAGACTCAACTAATATGTCACGGACAATTCTTGCTCATAAATTAACTGAAAATCACTAGTGAAATGCTCTTGGTCGAATGGCATATGCATTTTCTATTTTCAGGAGTACTCCACTTGCCAGCAAAGAGTGGTTATGATGATAATTTTAGTAACCATCCAATGAGAGCAGGGCTTCAAGAATGATCTGAACACACAATGCGGTTGGAAAGGTAGAATTGCTGGGAAATTAGCCTGTCGAGTATTCAAGCTGGAACCTTCTTCGACCATGTCTAAAATCTGCAGAACCTTTTTGAGTACCACATAGAGAATTAAACTATTTTTTATCTCTTCACACTCATTAATATGTATGATTTGTTATATGTGATGAATATCTCCTTGTCAAGAAAAACGTCTAGCGTGCCGTTCGGATGAGTTGCCCAGATTTGAAGTTAGAAACAATGACGATCGACAATCTGTAATGCTTGTCTCTCTTCTCGACATCAAAATCAAGAAAGACCGGTCTGTCTGTGTTACAAATAAGAAATATGAAGATAGCGTCTTGAAGATTGTGTGAAAATACATCGAATTTACAAGATTCCACAGAAGATAGCTGAGTTTTTAAAGCTGTTAAATCAGAAATCTCTACTGGACATTGTTTCCGCCGTTTTGCAGCTATCATGGTTGCAAATTCTGGAGCAGAGACATGCATTGGAAAATGACCAGCAAGATTGCTGTATCAGAATGCATACTTAACAAAATCGTGCAAGATCAGATCTTTGGTATCATGGTAGAGGCAAAAAAGAATTCTTTCTTTCCAACCATATTTCTGGGAATGTTAATTGTAATATTAGTATTTGTATTAACAAATAGTAGGTGATTTAAATTAGTGGTAATAAGTACTTACTTGAAAAATACAGATTTTATCTGTCCTTGGTGTTAAAGTATTATTTTATCTTCCCTTGCATTTAAAAAATACTACTTTATCTATAATTTTTAGTAGATGATACATTTGATTTATTTTCTATATTTGCAATGAATATCAAATCATAAATATTTGACAAATTTATTCTCTCTATTCTCCTCTGCATCCACGAGATATATTTAAATATTTTAACGATCGTTTTATAACTACGACGTAAGTTTATTTTCCTACTATATATTAATATGTGATATTGCTGTCTAGTCAGTTTACTATGATGAAATTGATGAGAAAGTTTTCAACTGCATTCATATTTCAAAGCAAATGGTAAAATATGTATAAAGCCCAGCAAATTGTGCTTATCATTCATGCCGTTGGACATTACTAGCGAAGTCTTGTAAATTTTTCAGTTTAAAGTTACATAAATCGAATAAAGTGAAGTACCTACCTACACTGTTGGTTACTAGAACAAACTAACTTGGTTCCAACGTAGGAGGAACGTAAATTATGTGGTCGTACATTTTTAGTACTTTAAATTACATTCTACATAAAAGTATCCTAACGAGCAGCAGCGCATCAGTGAAATGTACACAGGGTGTCTTGCAAGTCGTTACAATAATTTTAGGAGGTGATAGAATACTTGATTTTGAGTTGATTGAAACAAACATACCTGTATACCAGGTGTTACAATATTTGTGATAATAATTTTTTAATATTTTTTAATTAAGTATATAGCATCACGAAAAAGTGGTCTGTCGCTAAATCCTAATCCCATCGCTCTAGGTTCAAGATCATTCCAAGGTCAAAGCGAAAGATAATTTTTAAGTTGACCAGACTATCGTGCATTTATGTTTTTGGAGTAGGTGAATCTGAATCCAAGATTCATTTAACCCTATGAGGACAGCTGCAAGGTCATTCCAAAGTTGATGATAAAATTTGGAAAAAACCTCCCTCCAGTAAAAAACTAACATTTCTATATGACAAATCTAAGCAGAAATAACTGCATGAAATGGAGACATCTGCTTTCTTTAGCCATTTTGTTTACATTTCAATGGAATACATTTACGTGACCGCAAATGGTGAGGTCGATAAGAGTATGTTTTTGATATAGATAGCATAGACATCAATGTTAGTTTGAAAGAAAATAATGAAAGTGATCCATAACTGAGGCAGGTACTGAAATATCTGTTGATGTTAACTATGCTCCGTTTAATACTCTGAATGAACAGGGAAAATCATATAGAAGAAAGTAAATGGTCCGGCGCGGCAATTAGATTTGTTGATAGAAGACTCAGAGTTTTTACATTGTGGTTGAAATTTGCTTAAATTCGGCGAAAAATCAAATCTTCCGGTTGCCGTTAAAGAATTAGTTAACACTTGGAATATTTTTCCAAATATGATGCATTTCCTCTAGTCTACTGATATTAAGCGATTAATAAACAAACTTGAACCTATATGATACAAGCCTAATAAATGGAGTATGACATAATGTATACCTCCATTCCAGTAGCGCATTCAGTTGTTTGAAAGAAGATTATACGAACAATAAGTCATTTCTTGAAAAAAATTACTACAAAAACGGATAGCTTTGTGGGGATTTGAAAGTTGTCATCATTGTATTGAGACGTAAATTAGGTTTTACAAAATGGTCGTGCTTTTTATGTGAATAGAATAGTAGAGATGGAAGAAATCACTATGTACTAAAAGAATGACCACGAAAAGCTTCATTTCTACCAGGTACTAAAAAACATCAACAGAAAAGCATTAGTTGTTCCTCATAAAGTCCTGATTCTAACTCAAGTTAGGAGTTATGAAACAATAGGTGAAAGCGAGGGTGAAAGCTCTTAAGAACCAAGGTATTTGCTATTTATATCATGAAAGTTTTTCTTAATATTTCAGACGCAAAACTTTTTAGAAGGAATTTTCAATGGATCTCAGATTCGTAAATTGATGAAAGTCCACATGTTTGTCTTCAAAATGAGAAGAGACGAAGACGCGGCTTGGTTGAGTTTCAAATGGGTTATCGAGAATTCCCTGAGGAACCATAAAAGTCTAGCTTACAGGAAAAATGGTGCAAAATTATAGAAAACTTGGTTGTTTGATTAATTTGAAATTGACGATCTCAGTAATCATCTGAAGAATGCAGAGTGACGTTACCTAGGCAGATGGGATACATATATGGGTGATTACTGCTGGATTCTCGCAAGAGATGTGCCATAAAAAGGACGAATATATAAAAAACATCCATTGTGTAGATCCTTTGAGTATAAGAGAGGTAGATTTCTTAAGGATAGTACACATTATAAATCTGCACTTACGACGACTGTTGCTGTATAAAATTCCGTTTCTATGCATAGGCATATAGTTATGGGCGTTATTGGGTATTAGAGTTTTAATGATGTCAAGTTAAGCTGATCCGATGGTGTAAAATGAACTCCAAATACGGATAAAATGACCTCAAAAATATAGACGTACGCTGATTTTTGATTAGACTTTGAAGTTGACCTGATAGGGTTAAATAAATCCTCGATTTAGATCCAGCGACCTCAGAAACAGAAATCTAGGACGGTCGAGTTCACTTGCGTATCTATCTTTCTATGTGACCTTGAAATAACCTTGATGGTGGTTTGATGAGGTTAAATGAGTTTCCGACTCAAATCGAGCTACCCCAAAAACATAAATGTACGATGATCTGGTATATTTGCATGTATATCTTGCGCTTTGACCATATAATGACCTTGAACCTAGAGCGATGGGCTTAAATGGACCCCAGATTCGGATCCAATGTGTGAAAATAAGAATATATCGGTCTAATCCATCAGACAACTTTTTTTGTGGTGCTGTGCTATTATGAACGTATAATATACAAGGAATTTATTTGCAAATAATATTTTTTTCTATAGATATTCTAACTATATCTTTTAAACTAAGTAACCAATGCTATATTGATTAAAACTAACAAAATATTTTGTCTTCTTCTCCTTTTTGAAAAGAACGTTGTTCGCGATCCATGTGCAGAATCGTCTAATTGTATTCCAAAATAATGCACTTCTATCAAAGAGAGAAAGACTTTATATGCAACTCAATAAAGTTCTATTGAAAATTGGTATAAATTTTCTCTAGCTAACAAGAATTAATAAGCGTATAATGCGGCTCCGTCGTCTTTCCTACTTTTGCGGGCTCGGTATTAAGGACTAAAGAGCGAGAATGTAAGGGAATGCGAGTAATATAATAAAAAGCATTCCCTTGTGGTTGCCTCAAAGGACTGGTGACCTATGACTTAATTCACAGCGAAATGAAAAATACTAGACCACAAGAACACTTCCTCACAGTGGAGCAAGTTAAGTAAGTAAATATTTATGCTCAATTCTATAAGATTCTTGTCGGACACTGTACAAATATTTTAGTCACAAATATACTGGTATACAAGTGAGATTATACGACTTATATAAAGTAACAAGTAGTGTTAAATATTATCAAAAATTAGTTAGTAGATCAAGAGCATTAATAAAAATTAAAATTAAAAATGCATACACGCTATATCTACAAAACGTTCAGAATCAGCTAAAGCAAATATTTTTGTTATTCAAATCAAATGATTTACGAAAATGAAATGTGTGATAATCCCCTCTCAACAGTGAATGCATTTGGTAGATTTTTTAAAAGAGTTTATTTTTCTTCTGATGTAAATGGAGGTAACTTAAATTTTGAAGGTAATATCAGTGATACAAATTAATTGTGAGCCGATAACTAATGTTGACATTTTGGAGGCGGGGAAAAGTTGAAAAATAAGTTTACTACTAGACCTGATAAAATTACTTCTTTTCTTTGCTTTGCTAATTATTTTTCTTAAATGTATTACTTTTTCCTGATGCCTGGAAAATTGCGAAAATTTGTCTAGTTTATAAATCTCAAGATCGCGCTTCAATTGTTAATTACATCAATTTTAAACAATATTGCAAAGGTCTAGGAGAGTGTACTTTACAACCGCATTTATATGGCTACAACTAACAAAATATCTATTAATCAACATGAATTTATGAATTACAGGTCGACTATGAGTAACTTAGCAGTTTTTAGTCAGTTTTTGTGTAAGGCTTTATATGTTCGGGGGCAGATAGATGCGATATATACGGACTTCTCCAAGGCTTTCAACAAGGTCAGTCAAATAGGTAATCTTCAAGATAGTAGGTTTTAATATCACTTATATAACACTTCTACAATTTTTATTTACATAATCGTCAACAATTTGTTCGCTATAATGGTTTATATTCAAATACTTACTTAGCTACGAGTGGGGTCCCACAGGGTTCAAATCTGGGTCCTCTACTTTTGTTAATATTTATTAATGATATATGTGATAAGCTGAATTGTAATGAGCCTCTGTTTTGTTTTTGCACAAACTCTTACATGGCAAAATTGGCAGTTAAATATTCTTGTTCATAGAGTAAATTCTGATATCACAATACTTTCTTGAAAGAGCTCATACCAATCCATTAAAGCCCCCAGTTAATGGGATGTGCAGTAATGCTAACAGGGTTTCTGATATGTGCGATATTTCTTGTTACAGTATTTCTCAATTGAGAAGTGTACGTTTTAGCAATTCATAACTTATTGCTCTGCATATTTATAAAATATGTTTTAAAATGCTTATTAATTACTTGTATGTCGTAGCTATATTAATTATAAATTCTTAAATTACTTTTTATTTATAGAATTATATCAGTATAGCCTTGTGTTTTTGTTGATTTATATTTCCATAAAATATATTTTTCACCCATGTAGTTACATATTACTAAATATTTGTACACTGCTCTATAAATGGATTACTATTGGGCATTTACAATTTGCTGTTTTCTGTTTAGTAGCAATAATCCATTTTATATAATCGCGAATGTAATTCGAGGGCATGGTTTCGAAAGAGGACAAAACAACAATGTTAATGAATGAGCTCAATTTAAAAGCATTATAGAAAACTTCAATCAAAACAACCAAATCGACTAAAATTTGTTTTATTAGCACGAAATAACAATTTTTGTAAATCGGTAATTACAAAATGGTTTATGTGATTTTATCAAATGTTTCGTTTTCATTTGAAATGTTTATTATAGCTTAAATTATCAATTTATCACTGAATTGTTTACTTAGTCGAATTAACAATTTAAATACATGGAAATAAAATTCTAGCAATCCATATTGATCCTGTTTGTTGAATGGAAACATTCAAATGTCTACCTTCTACCTAAGTAAATATGCACTCACACACACTATGCCATAATGCTATACAGCGTGTTAAAAAAAGAGTGTAAAATATTTCAGGAGGTAATAGTATGAACCAAGTTAAGCAGAAAAGTCTTAATAAGCATGGGTCCGCAAAGTAACGGTTGCGAAGATATGGACCACTATCCGTTTTTCAAACATTTTATTTTATTAGGAATAAACTGACAAAGGAAGCTTTTAACAAACAAAAAGCAAAGTTACAGAAGATGTTCAAAGTGTCCTCCGTCCATTTCCAAGCAGGCACGACATCTTTGTCTCAACGATATTTGAACTCTTTCCAAAACACCCTCCTCGGTTTGGATATCTTGACACTTTTGATTAATCCGTAGCTGCAGCTCTTCCAGGCTATTTACAGGAGTACCATACACTAATGTCTTCAAATATCCCCAAATAAAGAAATCTAGAGGGTTCAGATCAGGCGATCTTGGAGGCCATAAAACAGGTCCGGCTCTTCCTACCCATCTATGTGGAAAAGTTTGGTGTAAATGCTCTCTAACGGCCATGGAAAAATGAACTGGAGCACCATCATGCTGGAACCACATCTGTTGCCTCTGATTTAAAGGAATGTCTTCCAAAAACTCATACAGTGTGTTCTGCAGAAAGTTAAGGTTAATTCTACAGACTCGTAAGACTTTGTGGTTTCTTTTATCGACTCTGTATTTAAATCATCGAGGATATTATGAGAATTGGTAACTAGCCAAACAATAGGTATTATTCACCTAATTACTAAGAGAAATTGCGATCTAATAAGTTCAGAATCCTTCTAGATCTGGAAATGATTCATTTCAAAATTATGTCATTTGTCTCGCGGCCTGCTTTGATGAGTTCATTTCTTTTCGTGGTACGAATTCATAATTGGATTTTTTCTCATTACTTTCTATTCGATTGGTCTCCGGGAATAAATTTGCATACTATTTCATTTATTTCAGCGTCTTGTAATTATCATCTTCAATTACAGCAGTCGATTGCAGATATCTGAAATTACGTACAGGATGTCTTCTAAAATTTTCCAACATCATTTTAATGTCTAATATATTTTTTTAAAATACACGTATATACAGGGTGTTAACGTTAAGTTTAGTCAAACTTCAGCGATGCATTCTGCTGATGAAAATATTTGGGTTTTTGTCACAATTTTTGATCCAAATATGGACTATTATTACATTGCTTGGTCGGCCTATTCTCCTGATATTAATCTTATAGGTTATTTTTGTGTGGATGTCAATACATTAGTATATCGTACTCGAGTTAATAATTTAAGGGTTTACTGGCAGCCTAGTCTTTGGGTTGCAGCTTTACACTCCAACTCCAACACCTTCCCAAGTATTGGAATCATCTGTATATCAGCAATTTTTTACCTTAGAAGGTCTGTTCCAGTCCGCTGTCATTCCCCCCTTTGAGAAAGAAAAGTTTCAACATCCGAGACCATTAACAGAGTGTTGTGTGCGTTCTTCAGCAGTCCGTTGTGCATAAAACATAAAAGAAGTAAGGCAATATAAGGTGTACGAAATGTGATCAAAAGGTAATGGGAGTTTTGTAATATTTCGGGTTGTATTAGTCTGATTCACCCGATATTTGTTGTTGTGTAGGTAAACATATTTGAAAAGTATCTATACATTCTTAGCCATATCGAATGTCTAGTCTGTTGTCATCTGTTACAAATGTTCTAACCTTTGTGGCAGGTGGCAACAGATGAAACATCCGTTGCGGCTAATAATGTATAGATATATTTCAGACATGTTTACCAACACGACAACGAAAATATCGGGCAAATCGAACTAATGCGACTTGAGATATTATACAATTCCCGTTATATTTTATCAGGCCTTGTATATCATTACGCCACGGTAGTATATTCTAAATTGTTTTATTCATAGAAAAATAACCTATAATAGATATGATGAAAATTTTACACACTGTAACTTCTTACATTTTTCTAGCTTAAATCATTTTGCTAAAATAATAGAATTTTCGTTGAATAGTTGATAATGAAACTAATTTCTGTGCATATAATAATGACAAAAACGAATAATAGTGATTATAGTCACTTATTTGAAATAAAAAGTGATGTTTTAGGGTGCAAAATTACAAAAGTTACTGTATAAGAACGTAGGATTGCAGAAATAAATCAGAAGTAAACCAAATTTTATTGGAATTAAGATAATATCTTTAAAATATCAAACTGTAAGAGCTACTAATATTTTTAATTCTAAATATAGTATTTCCATAAAAGTTTAAAGGGTACAGGATCTTTGGTTTTGTTATATTGAAGTGACATTTGATTTTATTAAACTACTACTTTTACTACTCATTAATTTATAGAAATAATGAGCTTTGGTTTATTGTTGAGACATATACGCACTGTATATTGTAGAAATGTCAAAACTTATCTTTTATCTGAAAAACTCGTCTGCAAAGTTTACCTACATGTATTTCAGAGAATATTTCATTTATTCATCTTTCTCTAGCGAGAAAGGTAGACAAGTTTTCTTCGCATATATTTATAATGTTTATAATAATTTATATACATATAATGTTTTATGAAGAAACTTTCTTGATATGTAAGAAGCTCTCTTGGATTTACTCTAAAATAAAAAATATGTAGAAAAAAGATATAGGTAACTTTCCCAACTGTAATTGTCCTACTTCCAATATGTCAGAAAAAACTAAGAGCTTTAGGACATTTTCTGATGCTCAGAGACTTAAAACAAGTTTATATTTTTTTTAACTGTAAAATATTGATATATTCAACTCTAGTGTTTGTTGTTTAGAAATACAAAACTTTTACATTAGTTTTTTTTTCTCAAGTTAGCACTTTAGTGCTTCATTATTCATGTTACTTTGCTGTCTGGTTCAAACTTTAGAAAAGAAGCGCTAATGCTTCTAGGACATCGAGGACTTAGTTTGCTAATAAGGTGTGTTAAGTTGAAATTTATCTTTATCGTAATAGTTTTCCAAAATGGCGTACAGCATTTACACTGAATTATTAAAACTTAAACTTGAGGATAGCGAGAGTCATAAATCTTATACGTTCCTAATAAATTTATCATTTTCTGCATTTCAACTTACACCAGGTATTCAGAGTAAATCCAGCATTTCTATGCTAAGATATTTGGTGGTTTGTTTGAAACGTTTTAAGAAAATTAGTTATGTGATGCTTTCGTTTCGTTGCTCTGTTGTAATCTTAAAATAGGCTTATATATTATATTCCTGCATTGTTGCACTCAAGATGATTTGCTTATATTATTTAAGACGACGCGCATACAGATCCCAACAGCATACAAAGGATCCTTTAGGAGTTTAAGAAATATGATTTATCAGTTGCTTCACATATCTAATGGAAACAGCTAAATATTTTAAGAGAGGATAGAGAAAAATAGAACATTTTCAATCTTATTTATAAAGCAAAAATTTTTGTTTCTTTCTAAACCATATTAGTAATAGTAATAGTAATTTATAATTCCAACAGGAAACATCCCAATTACAGGAATGAACTGATACAAAATTCTAAATAATACATCGAGTAAGTAAGAACATTATACATAATACAATAACAAAAGCAAAATATATTCTAGAACAGAGAGAAAATTTTAAACTAGTTGCGAAGCACATGGCTACAAATTGCACTTATATTATCATTAAAGATATCACAATCCGATGCGAGTCTGTTATAAATACTACACATTAGAAATAACGGAGATTTGGCTAGGACGTTGGTTCGAGGTACACTGCAATAAAACAGTGTCTGATGTCTCAAGTTTCCAGGTGATACCCGAAAGCATTCTTTACTTAAAATATCCGAACAGTCAATCCTACGATTCAGGATATTAAAAGATATCGAATCAAGGCAATATTGCGTCGTACTTCAAGAGTTTGGAATCCAAAGCAATTTAAGAGATCAGCATGATTAAAACATATTGGCGGATAAACACCATCTTTTAAAAATGCCAAAAATTTTATAAACTGTATCTGTGCCGATTCTAGTCTTCGATTGTGTACTTTGTAAATTGGATTCCATACTATGGAACCATATTCCAACCTAGAGCGAACGAACAAAATAACATCTTTAATGTGTGTACATCCTTAAAGTCCCTACAATTACAATAAATAAAACCATAAGTCTGGACAGCACTCGATATTACATTATTGATATGCGGAACCAAAGTGAGTTTCTTGTCAAATATAATTCCGAAATCTTTCAGTGATTCAACACGGCTAATAACGTAGTCATTAATAGAATAATCATAAGTTACAGAATTGGTATTAGCAGCTCTGATTATTCCATCGGGTCCTGGGTGAATTGACTGAACCACGTCTAATTGCCACTTCATTGGTGGTAAATTGTCTTCTTTCACTAATACTTGTAACACCAGGTCGAAGAAGTTGCTTATAAGAAGTTTTCCATTTGACATGTTGTTGCATTTCCGAAATAGAAGGTAGCGAGAAAGGCTTGTGTAGTGAGAGCGCTCACTAACTCCAGATGTATGGCCTTTGTGCTAAGACATATAAAAAGACAAATATAAACCTTGACTGATTTATAATTTCTTGTAGATCTGTCCTTTATGTTGAATGTTGGAGATTTGATATACTCGCGACAATAATTCAAACGACTTACGTCATGCGAACAAATGAATAATTCATTATATTGTCATCAAAATATTTAAGAAACTGCAACTAATAGTAATAAAACTATATACTACACCAAAAGTTTGCATTATATATTGCACTAAATTGCAAAAAATGATTGTGTTTAACGCGACCAAATGGCAAAAATTACTTTGACAATAAAAACAAATGTGTAACGTCAGCCGTGACGTAAGAAGTCTGAATTCTTGACGCGAGTATATATATTAGCCTAAAATACCTTTCTAATACAGTAAAAAATGTTACAAAAGCTAATAATAAAGAATATATGGGTAGATATTGTGGATGTAATTCAACGCTGGTTGGGGCTTTAGTCCACAGAGTAGTTAGTTTCACACAATATTGTTAATACCTAAAAATATATATATAAAAAAAAACATTACATAAAGGGTAAAATTTTGTTATTAATTAAGTAGGTCGTTATGACGTTTAAATTCATTGACAGCTTCACTTTTGACATTGTCGATATTTAATTTCAAATAATTTTAATTTATTGGTATAATAATTTTTATAGTTAGATATTTGACTCAACTTAAAGTAGGCCACCTGAAAAAGCAATCCTAAAAATGCAGAAATAGGTCTGATTTCATCTATTGTGGTTGAATTTTCGAGTTCTCACACTGTCAAGAGCGAACTTATTAGATATTGATAGAGTGTTTTCATTAAACCAGGTTAGTAAATTTAGATAGATTAATTTTCTTAGATAATTATTGAATAGAGCTTTGTCTGTGGAATTGTTCATTAGCATACCTAGATGTTTGGTATCAGAGAGCATACATATGACTTCATCGATAGGAATTGTAGGATATTTGATATACATCGGTTTTCCCTAAGCTGCAAAGGCACATTCTTTTTTGTAGGAAATTTAAATAACTCACGCTGTTGTATCTATGTTCATAAAAATAAGTCCCAATTAAATGCCTCCCGCATGCCGCACAATATACTTACCTACTCCAAAAATCCGCCAACAAGTTTACGTTCACGCGTTTGTATCGCTTTAGAATCACCCTGTTTATTGCTTATTACGTATATGCCATCTGTTGCTCGCTACGATTTTTTATCATTAACCGGTTTCACTTTTGATACGATCCCATAGTTACAGAGCGAACAGCAAGCTTTGAATTATTTTCTACTTGGTGTAAACCCATTCAACTATATAAAATCGTTGCCTTGGATCCACAGCCTTTTGTTCGGTTGCAAAAAAAGGAAATGAAATTCAGGCTTCTGACTGGTAGGTTAGAAAGTTATTATTCATTACATAAATATATAGGACTCCCATGGGGCTCCTTCCACTAATTTGAGCCATAAATGAAAATCCTGACGTTGAAATACAATGGTTGAGTAAACAGTGTAATTCATCAGTTTGTCATTTTATTTGAGATTTTTTTTCTTAGTGTACCTTGAAATGTTACACAACCACAAAGGCTTTTCATGCAAATTCGAGTTTCACTGCTTTAATATCTTTAGAAGTGTCCTTTGTAAATTTAGATTAAAGTCGTTTTTGTTCAAACTGTGTTTTTGTTTCTCCGAATTCGAATTTAATAGTATTTGATTTGTAAAGGTTTTTTTCGTAAAATATAAATGGAAGTAAATATATTTAAAGTGATAAATTTTGTATTTAATGGAATATTGAAAATATTATTATTGAAATATCATACATTTTTAAAAATAATACTGTAAAATTCATATCATTTTTTGTACGAATTTAATTCGATGAAATCAATTTTCATCTATATATTTCGTTTTGATTTCGATTACGGCAGAAAAGTTAACTGTCACTAGAATATATTTTTGTATACATTCCTGTTTAAACTGCAATAATAACAGATGCTGTTTATTGGGAAATACATATTATTTTTTTATTTAGTTTGACAGAACGCAATAACATCGTTATGGGTTTTGTTCAGATTTATGAACAGGGTGTTGACTTTATATATTTTTAGATATTAACAATATTGTGTAAAACTAACTGCTCTGTAGACTAAAACACTGACAAGCGTTGAATTACACCCACAATATCTACCCATATATTCCTTATTATTAGCTTTTGTAACTTTTTTTACTGTATTGCAAAGGCATTTTAAGGTAATATAAATCAATTCTTCCACAATCCAATCTGGGTATACTAATGAACAATTCTATAAACAAAGCTTCATTCAATAATTATCCAAAATAAAAATCAATCTAGCTAATTCATTAACATGATTTAATAAAAACATTATATAAATACCTAAGTTCACTTTTAAAATTGTGGGAACTCGAAAATTCAACCGATATTCCATATTTAATTCAAAATAATTGTAATTTAGTTTTTAATAATTAAATTATGAGAGTAATCGAGTCTTATAGATACTATCTTTTTTGTAATAGGAAAGTTACCTAATTTAAATGTTATACCTATAATCAAATTTATCCACTGGCGTAGAAATTTTTAAAATTCAATTACAGAAATATTCCACTTCTACGTATACTTACTCATTTTATTATTATAAAAATTGAGTAAAATTGCATTAAATTCGTAACAAAATGACCATGTACAAATTGATAACATCGGGATCATTTAAATCGACTTATTCTGATGCAAAGAACATGTGGTAAAATGTTGTGCATACTATTTAGAGACACCATATATATTGATACTATTTTAACTCCACCTAATCTCAAATTTCTTGGGAGGCTCTATATTAATTCACTAAAATATTCATTTTATGATAAAAAAACTCTTCCACATTATTTAAACGCTTTAGTTTCTCATCTACCTACAGCTTTTTATATTTTATACGGCACCATACACGTTTTATTATATAAAACGGGAACGGTATTTGAAATTTTATTAAGGACATCACACCATTTTCTTCTATTTTATGAGACTGTATCTTTGCTTAAATGCTGAGCAAGGTGGCGGTGGTTCTGACGGCTTTAACAGTGATGTAATGTAATATATCTGGAACAGTTGAAATGATATGTCATAAATAATTGGAGAAAAGTAGAAGATATATATTTCTTAAGAAATTACATCTACATACAATTTTTGTTAAAATCATAATTTTCTAGGTAGGTATTTTTTTTTAATTGACTAGTATACAGGGTGTTTTAAAAAGCCATATCAATAATGCTACGGTTGATAAAACATTGAGAAATAAGTGGGGCTTGTTTAATAACCGTGTGTCCTAGACTTTTAAGGTAATTTTAGAAAATTTTGGCCGTAATTTTCTGCAGCACAACATATTTCTTCAAAATTTGACATATGTGTGTTTTTAGTGGTAAGGAATTCGCTGAAGTTATCAGTTTTTTATTTCTATTCTTCAAACTTCTTTTTAAATTCAGTTTCACATTCTAAATTACGTGATATTATGTAAAACTGCAAAATGCAAAGAACTATAATGGTATTTACATATGCATGTGTCAAACCCCGAACACTTTCATTGATATGTTCCGTATAAGAGGAATTCCGAAATGTTGTTTAGTTTGTAGGCTTCCGTGGCTGTCGTTAATGGTCAGGTGATTTCCGGACTGGTGGCCACGTCGTCGGTTTAGAACTCTTGACGTTTCGAGAGATATATCGCTCTCTTCTTCAGAAGTTACTCTGAAACTGGAGATGTACTACTGGTCGTCGCACTATTTATATCAGGGGTGGTCACTGATCCATAATGTTTTGGTGGATTGCTTTCACGGATGAATCGTTTCTAAATACCGGGCAGATCCACGCCACCGTCCCTGTTGAAATTAGTATAGTCGGGCCAAAATCTTCTCTCTCTCTTACTAGCATGCTGACTTCACTTAGCTCCACCGTGTGTCCCATGTTCGGTCTCTGCTACTGCTCCAGTTGTTATTTTTGAGGTGACTCTTGTGTTCCTTTAACCTTGTGTTGATGTGCCTTCCTGTCTGTCCTATATAAACCACTTTAGGACATCCAGTATATAGGAAGCCAACTCACACTGACAGATGTTTAAATGCTGAGTCTCACCACCATCTAGCGGCAGGTCGCAACAGCGACCATCTCCAGAGCCTCGGTGTGTACAGCATCCCCTGCTCCCGTGGAAAGGGATTTATTTCATGAGTTTCTGCAAAACTCTCTCCCCGACGTGCTTGACGATTTTTCCCTTAAATTTACGCCAAGGGAACTGGATGCAGTTGGATGATGCTCCTGCACATTACGGAAGGCAAGCACGGCAGCGGTTGGATGAGAATTATCCTCGTCGATGGATTGGACGGCAATCCAACAACCATCCACATATGTGAATTCCTTGCGAAGGATCAGTGGCTTGGCCTCCGCGCTCGCCAGATCTAAATCCTCTGGATTATTTCGTTTGGGGCCATCTAAAAGCAATTGTGTATGATACGCCAGTACATAACCGTGAGGAATTGATCCATAAGATAAGACATGCTTGTGAAGACATACAAAACAATCCTGTTCAAATAGCGGCTGCGGTTAATACACTAGTTCGTCGAAGCCAAAATTGTATTGAGGCTGGAGGAATGCACTTTGAACAATTATTGTAATTTTTTTAGTAGTTGATAAGTTTGTTGTAAATCTTGTAATAAGTAATAGATACTAAATTTATGTTTGAAGTTACTGGCATTTTTTCTTAACACTAGGAACACTCTTTAAATAATACTTTCGACAATGATTTTCAAATTTACGCGGCTGGTGCGCTACACTGTCACCAATTTCTTTGAATATCTCAGAAACAAGACCAAACGTCGAAAAAAAAAACAAGAGACGAAGAAGTTTCGAAATTAATCAGGTCAAAGTGGTGTGTAGATGTTTTATTGAAATTAATTATTTTCTAACATCTCGTGTAATATGAATCTCTGCAACACTTATACATATTACAAGTGAATAGCTTTCTTGTTTGCGACCGGTGTTTTAAAAAATTAACGTTTGCAGATGAGTATCAAATAAACATATTTACCTGTAGGCCATAGACGTAATTCATGAAATTGAAATGACTACATCTGTGGGGCCAATGATAATTTCGTTCATAATCCTCATAATGGCAAGGTGATAGGAAAGGTACTTGAGCCGTAATATGGAGCAAACAGATCGGCCTTGAGACGGATTCCTCACTGAATCAGCCAAAGGTCTTGTGTATTATTACGTCAGATCTGCTTACACTCTCCAGTAATCGATTACCGAAGAAATACATATTAACAATGAATGTTAACAAAGGCTGTCAGTCTCTGAATTGATGTATTGTGTAGATGAAAGCGACCGGTGGGTGTCAAGAATTTTTAAAATAATAGAATGATTATTCAATTTAAAGAAATATTACCTTGCTTTACCCTTCTGCTGTTTAGAGAGAGAAATGTAGAAATACTCTTACTCCCTATTACTTTATTACGTAAATTAATGTTCATTCTTATTCTAATTGTTACGCAATTTTACTAATAATTTTGTTGACATAGATTTAACCAATAAGAATGCGAAAGTTACAGATTTTGTACGCTCAAAAAATATCACAGGCCTATCATTTCATTAAATAAATCACTGAGTTTTTATACCATCGAATGATTAATATTTATTTATTTATACAGGGTGATTTAGTCATAATATCATTAATTTTTACCACGCATTCGGGAGGCCCAATAAAGGTAGAAAACCGAAAACAGAAACAAAACAACATTTTTAATACAACCCCATACACGTTTTATAAGCAAAGAGAATAATTGATTCTTGCCTGACTGTGAAAATAACTCAAGTTTACCAAAGAGTACAAAAAACTATAATAAAAAGCTTTCATCCGAAGAGTTGTTTTTTAACCTTATACAAAGTTATAAATATTATTACATATATAGATATTGAACACTCCGTAAATTGGTTGCCCTTAATCATTTGATTCCATGGGGTTCGGCAAAAATTTTAGAGAAGGAGGATAATGCAACAAAAAGAGAATTGAGATTGCGATTATCTTATTGAACGGAGATAAGTGTGTGTCAAACTGCTCAGTAAACATTGATCATTGTTGGCTATTGCATTGTTATAACAATAAAATAAAAATCATTTAACATTTCTATGGAAAAAGATAAACAAATTTTACACTGTCAAACGTAACTTATTGTTAATTAATTTGCAAGTTTTTCGAAACGTCAAAAATACGGTGCACGATAGTGATGTAATTTTTGCTATATTTTAGGTATCTGCTTTTTCAGTGTGAGATTTTTTGGTTAGGTAAACTTAGTTTGAAAAATAACCCTTGACTGATCCTTTTGGTGAAAGGGTTTATTCAATAAATTTTTAATTTTTTTGAGAAGTACGGATAAATACCGAATTTAACTAAAGAAAAACTAGAATTATGACACAAATAAATAGCGTCAGACAATAAACATAATTTTTTCTTGTGCACAGTATAATGGTGTTGGAAATATAGCTAGAATTCAGATATTTTTTACATTTCCAACCATGTTATTGAGACCTGGACTGTCTTCAATTCAACAAAATATAATATAAATCTTACCAATAGTATTTTCATTGTGTATATTCAGTGTGATTGCAGTTAATGATTAACACAGAGTAAACGAACGTAAAGAACAATACTTCTTATTCCGTAAAATGTCCATAGTAAAATTTTATTGACAAACGATGTCTTTCTAATTACCACATGAATTCATTATGAAGATTAAATGGCCTGTCATGACTATCAATCCCGTGAGTTAGCACGGAAAAAGCCGTTTCATTGTCCCTTTGGTCCTTAGCGCCTATTTTTAGGAGCGATATAACTCCGCCATTTAAAGGACCCACGTTCGCTATAACTCGACGACCTTTTGGTTCTTATTACCATTGTTCGGGCAATTATGCGGAAATTATTTTCCATCGTAGAAAGGAGTTCCGCAAAACTCAGCGAAATGCTAGTTCCTAATATGTCCCATGCCTTTATTAATGTACAGGGTGTCTGGCAAATAAACTACAATAATTTTAGGAGGTGATAGAATACCTACTTGATTTTTAGTAGACTGAAACAAACATACCTATATACCAAGTGTTACAATATTTTTGATAATTTTAGGAGGTGATAGAATACCTACTTGATTTTTAGTAGACTGAAACAAACATACCTATATACCAAGTGTTACAATATTTTTGATAATTCATTTTTAATATTTTTTAATTTAACAAAGAAAAACAGTGTTACTAGACCTAATTTCGCTAGGCAGAAGATTGAACTGTACAACCCACCTGTGAAACAGACTTTTCATTGTAAAATTTTTTATGGTTTTTTAAACATAATAACTAAGGGTACTAGCCGTTCTTGTATTACATGAGTGACTATTTATTTCTAACATGCATCAGTTGTTGAGAGAGATATAGCGGCAACATATTATTAATTATCCTGTATATAAAAATCATTGTATGTAATTTAAAGAAATGTTCCACATTCAATCAAATCAGCGCATCTAACATCAGTTGACTACTGGTAAACCTATTACAATTTAATATGACACGCATAGCTTTATTTTGAAGCACCTGTAATCGACTGAAGTTTGTACACCATACATACAATATAGAAAAGCAATACATAAAATGGGGTAATATCAAAGTATTGTAAACAGTTAATTTTGAATATATTGATAAGTGTTAAGAAATTCTTCTGAAGAATCCAATTTTTTTTCCAAGGGACTCTTATAAATACAATTTTGTAAAAAAATATCAAAAAGAGCAATTCGAATATTATTTAAAAATACACTTCTGTACGGGAATTTAGGAGTTTTGTTGATTGTAGTTTAAATTTTGTAAATCACATTAATCACAACATTCAGTCGCATGCCAGGAAAATGTTCGGGTACACTCTTGAAAATGTACAAAGGGGTTTTTTGAAATTTTTATCTTTTTAGCCTACTGGCATATATCCGGTACAGGGTTTTCATCACAATGTATTAATAACACAGCCCACAAAAAAAAAGTTCATACACAAGAGAGTGACATATGTATTCCCATGTATTTCTCGACGCTGAATCCGATCCCGAGCTCAGAATTGGGCCTACACGTCTGGAATTGGCCCCAGGGGCCGAAAATGGCCTGAAATGCGGTTCCCGGGATAAGGCGAAGTCGACGCTGAATTTTGGAGCTAAAGCCGGATTTGTACTCGAAAAGTTTATTGCCAACTGAAATTCCGGGTTTGGGTCCGGGAAAATGACCCCTTGGGATGGGAAAATGACCCCTTGGGGCGGGAAAATACGGTTTTGGACGTCCCGGTCGCGACTGTGGTATTTTCGTGTGTTTTTCAATTCTAGACCTGAGAGTGGGTGTGAAAAGTTTTTGGTCAGCTGAAATTCCCAGTTTGGGTGCGGGAAAGTGGTCCATTGGGGCCGGAAAATCATATTTCGGACGTACCAGTCGCAAAAGTGGGATTTTCATGTATTTTTCAATCCTGGTCCTTAGAGTATGCTCAAAATGTTTTTGGACAGCTGAAATTCCCAGTTTGGGTCCGGGAAAATGGCCCATTGGGGCCGGAAAATCATATTTCGGACGTACCAATCGCAACAGTGGGATTTTTATGTACTAATTCCTGTAGCTGAGACTGTGCTTGACAGGTTTATCGCCATGTGACATTCCCTGTTCGGGACCGGGAAAATGACCCTTAGGGGCCGGAAAATCGTGTTTTGAGAGATTCCAATCGACCAAAGGCATTCCAAACACGGTATGAGTTCCGGAATTTAAAAGTACATGAAAATACCAATGTCTCAACTGAGACGTACAAAACACGATTTTCCGGCCCCTAAGGGTTATTTTCCCGGTCCCGAACAGGGAATGTCACATGGCGATAAACCTGTCAAGCACAGTCTCAGCTACAGGAATTAGTACATAAAAATCCCACTGTTGCGATTGGTACGTCCGAAATATGATTCTCCGGCCCCAATGGGCCATTTTCCCGGACCCAAACTGGGAATTTCAGCTGACCAAAAACTTTTCACACCCAGTCTCAGGTCCAGAATTGAAAAACACACGAAAATACCACAGTCGCGACCGGGACGTCCAAAACAGGATTTTCCCGCCCCAAGGGGTCATTTTCCCGGACCCAAACCCGGAATTTCAGTTGGCCATAAACTTTTCGAACACAAATCCGGCTTTAGATCCAAAATTCAGCGTCGACTTCGACTTATCCCGGGAACCGCATTTCAGGCCATTTTCGGCCCCTGGGGCCAATTCCAGACGTGTAGGCCCAATTCTGAGCTCGGGATCGGATTCAGCGTCGAAAATACATGGGAATACATATGTCACTCTCTTGTGTATGAACTTTATTTTTTTTTGTGGGGCTGTGTAATATATCTCTACCCCTCATTCTAATCATGAGTCCCAGAAGTCGGAGACTTGTGTGAGAGAGGGGCGGCATATTATTATTTAGCAGGCCGCATTTATACCAAGGAACTATTTACATTGGTAGGCCCTGACTACCACTCAGGAATGAGAGAATCCTGGAAAACCTTATTAATTAGGAGGGTGACCAAACGTCGACCGGCATCAATCTCTTACATTGATCCAAGCCAACACTCTTCAACCCTACCATACCCGCAGAGAGGGTGCCAATTCTATTCACGAATATAGCTGATATATGGTCTACAGGCCGCGGGAATTGAACCCACAGCAGTCTGGTCACATCGATAGAAGTATTGACGCTTTAAACTGCTCGACCACCGACCAGCTTTAGAAATCCGCAGATGATGGCAATCGATAAAATTCCTGTACAATCTAGTTCACAATAAAATCGATTGCCCAGATTTGTTGGAGCAACTAAGTTTCTTAGTACCGCGCAATGAGGCGAGGATTCATGCCACTTTTTATTTACCAAAGGCTAACACAAATTTGTTGCTAAAATCCGCAGTTTATTTTACGTGCAAGACTATAATTCAATTTGTAATACTTGCGATATAAATGATTGTTCTGTCAAAACGTTGCATGCATGAATATAGTAAACTATGTCCGCAGTTGATGTAAGCTACTTCCCTGTCTCTAGGTCAAGTCTCTTTTCGCTTTAAGTTATGTATCTTGGGTTAGTTTGTCCTATTAACTCCTGCACCTTGATGTATTATGAAGTCTTATTTACATCAACGTAATTTATATGTATCTCATAACGGCTTTAAATCAAATACATTTTTAGCAATTTCCTGGGTCCCACAAGGGTCAAATTTAGGACCGCTTCTGTTTGTTTTATTTATGACTGATCTATCTTTGAGTCTGAAATCCTGTCAACGCTTTTTTTGTGCTGACGACTTGAAGTTGTTTCATAGCATTTCATGTATTGAAGATTGTACTAAACTTCAGGGTCTTCTGAATGTTGTGGAGGAGTGGTGTGTGGACAATAACCTTCTTTTAAATATAAGTAAGTGTAAGGTATGTTCCTTTACTCTTAAATTACAGCCGTTCATATTTGATTATACAGTTAATTCAGAACCGTTAGCGCATTGTAGTAATGTCAAACATCTGGGTGTACTTTTTGACAATAAACTATCTTTTTCTGAACATATTACTCAGATAGCTAATAGTGCATATAAAGCGCTAGGTTTTCTCATTAGAAACACAAAATCGTTTGATAATATAAACGCTCTTAAGTGTCTTTACTTTTCGTTGGTGCGCTCTAAGCTTGAATATTGTAGTCTTATTCGGTATCCTCGCTATAATTTATGTATCCAAGAGGTAGAAAAAATTCAACGTTGATTTATAAAATTCTTGTCTTTTCGAATTGACCATTTTTATCCGATTAGGGGACACGATTATAATTCACTTTTTCAAAGATTTAACATTCAGTCACTTAGCACTAGAAGAGCACTAGCAAGTTTATCGTTTTTACATAAATGATTTCATGGCAATGTTGACTCCCCTGCTTTGTTAAGTTTGTTCACTATTCCAGTTCCGCGTTCTGGTTTTCGAAGTAATGATTTATTTTATTGTCATAATGTTAGAACAAATGTTGCTTTGAAGTCTCCTGTATATGTAATGTCCAATAATTTCAACTCCGTTAGTTAACTTTAGGAACTCTGTGTTTTTAATACTTATCATGCTTGTAAACAATTAGTTTATTATGTATTATTATTATTTTCTGCTCTTTGTTATTTCTTTATTATTTTTATATTTTTCTAAGATATATTATTATTATTATTATTATTATTATTATTATTATTATTATTATTATTATTATTATTATTATTATTATTATTATTATTATTATTATTATTATTATTATTATTATTATTATTATTATTATTATTATTATTATTATTATTATTATTATTTTAGTTCTACTAAATATCATCTTGTATTGTCCTATTATTGGAAGTGATTCTGTTGGGCAATAAATGCATTATTATTATTATTATTAAAGTATTAATTTTTTTATTTTTATTGTTGTGGAATGTATCATTATTTATATTAATTATTCCAGTGTAATTTAGCTCTAAATGGAGTTACTTCTATTGAGCTAATGAACTATTATTATTATTATCGATATAAGCTAGAAACTCCTCTAAAACATACTGTATGTGAAAAATTGATCGATTTTCCCTCGGCAAACTGAACCAGTAATCTACTAACAATCAGCGAACTGTCGTTTGCCAATGAAACGAATACCGTTTCATGATTCGACTTCGGATGCCAATAACAACTTGAAATGTAGTTTTAACGATGAAGGTCGTCGGATAATTGCAGTCGGTTTGGTGGATCAACGGAAATACTTGGAAAGATCGGCGAACTGCAATAATCAACCGTTTTAAAACTATCCTCGTTTGCGATGCTACCGTGGCCGTCGTCACGACAGACTCATTACCCTCGGGGGCATTACGGGCATTATCGAATGTTTTTTATGTTTTCGAGATTAACTGATGATGGTTAGGTTCACGCTGACAGTTACAGTAACAGTTCTAACTTTTGATGGGTAATTGAATATGTTACCGAGCGACAAGTAATTTAATGTGATACCTATAGCAGAGTTTATATTATATTTGCTTCGTGTGTAGAAAATGATAAATTTTTGTCAATAGAACTTGCAGAAGAACATTATCTAGAACCAATTTACTATCTACATATAATTTTTTTTTGTTTTTCTGTACCCGTCATAAGAATAGCTGTCTTTGTGGGGTTCAAAGATAAAGTATTTTATTTCATACTGTACTGTAATGAGTTATCGGACTCATTTAAGTCCGGAAAATGTTTACTTCCCAGACTGCTTTAAAAAAACACAATATTCACATTGTTAAAAGATTTTATCTTTAAAACTACAAAATCAAGCTTATAAAAACTAATTATAATTATAATTAACAGTAACTGTGCAATATGAATTTCCTTACAGGCTGAATGCAGGAATACCTTTAGCGACAGAATCTTCACTAGACACGGTAGTGGTAGTGGATACAGTTTGTTGCTTGGTCTGAAGAACCTGTATACAGTTTTCTCCATTTTGAATCATCCTTGCTGCTTTTGTTTTTTGTTTTCTAAGGAATTTTCAATGTATTGTTCCGCAACAAATGGGCTTTTCCATGCACCATGACACTGCAGTGTTGATAAATCAGCTCCCGCATTCGCCAAAAAAGTGGCACATGTTTTGCGGAAACGATGTCCCGTATATTTTTCTGGGTGTTCCAACTTCAGATATCCCGCAATTTTTGTTGGTGCCCCTCCCAATGGTATGTATGCCCGCTCTTCTATAACCCAGAAAGTTTATTCCTTCATTATCGTCACTCAATACAGTGAATACTCATTTTGTATTCGTCTTAGAAATGGGAATGGTTATAATTAGTTTGGTGCCACAATCTTCAATGTCTTTTAGGGTCATATGGTATAACTCTTCACGCCGACAACCACCAGCAATGCCTATCATTGCGATTACCTGTAACAATAGAGAACATGGTTTAAAACTGATTGTCAAATTGATGAAATTTCGACTATCGAAACCAAGCAATTTATATTTTGTAATTAATTGACATTGAATACCTATATATATCATTCAAGGTGCACATTGTTTAATTCAAAACTAACGAAAAGGTTAAACTTGTTTACTTTCATCAAAAGATACTCTTCTGATGGGGCTTCCCTCATGAATCTATTAACTTTTGACTTGTTTGATGACCAACTGCTTGCCTTTTTAAGAAAGCCACCAGTTTTGGATATTTTGAAATATCACCTCCTTCTTTTACCATCAGCATAGACTTGAGCATCGAATATTTTGCCCACATTGTCGCAGGATCTTTTTGGAGATATCCATAAAGTACGCATTCAGGCCGTTTTCCACCTGATAGGTTTTTCTCCACACGTTGAAGAGCTGGTCGAAAATTATCACAAAATACGCACGGGATGACAAACTGTCAAATTTGTTATTTTTATTTTTACATCACTAAACTAAATCAAAAGCTATGCCATAAAACAAAAATCGAAACCACGCTAACACCTACGTACAGACAGGTTATGTAAAATAAAACATTAAAATTTAATTTTTAATACAACACAATATGAAATAAAACGTTGTACTATTTCCCGCCCTTGTAACGTAAATAAATATTAGCTAACCAGTCAGTTTTCGACTTCCGTTGCCAGATGTTGCAAATCAGCACTAAAAGGGTCCTAAATTTGACAATCATCAGCATATAAATGCATATTAGGTTGTACAACTTTATTGACTTCAGTTGTGTACAAAATAAATAACAAAAGTCCCAATATGGGCCTTGAAGAACACCTCTATTAAGTAACAGAAAATTTGAATATGCTTTAACACCATCTGAAACTGTGCTTGCTGATTGTGGTTACTTAAATATTGCCTAAACCAAATCAGCGCATTTGGCGATATTGCGAATAAACCAAAATGTAGAAATACGTACTGTGGAAACAAGATGTTTAGCTCCAAAATGTTCGTTGTATGCCGGTCGACCTCGAAAATTGACATAGCAACAGGAAGATCGGTTACTGCAGGATGTTGAGAATAATCCAACCACCCGTGCACGCATATTATCAAGAAACAGGCATCTTGTCCAATCCATTGTCCATAGATGTCTTCAAAGGTACAGTATCCGTATCATTCAAACGCTGCATCCCGGAGACCACGAACTAAGAGTAAATTTTTACAGATGGGCATTACAAGAATTTCAAGGCAATCCAGGTTTTTCCCGTAATGTTTGATTTACCGACCAACAAGAAGTTTTCAATCACCACAACCTTCATTATTGGCATTATGAAAATCTCATGAAAAACGTCAGAGGAATCAGCAAAGACGTTGTCTGTAAATGTTTGGACAGGTATTTATGGAAAAAGGTTCCATATTTTTTTGCCAAGAATACTGAATGGTGAATATTACAGTAAGTTTTTCAAGAACATTTTGCCAGGTTTGTTAGAAGATATTCCTCTACAACAATGTGCAACTATGTGGTTTCAGCATGATGGTACGCCCGCACATGCCACATTACAAGTACGACGTATCTTGAACCTCCGTTTTGCTAATAAATGGATTAGACGGGGTGGACCAACAACATGGCCACCCCATTATCCTGATTTAACTGCGATAAACTTTTGGTTATGGGGATACATAAAAGAAAAGGTTTATTTTACTGTGCCTGTTGGCGAGCATGATGCCATTGGCAGGATTCATGAAGCAGTAGCGGAAATGAGGCTAATTTCTGTTCTGCTGCCAGGAGTTTTTACCACAAATTGCAGAAATGTATTAAGGTTAGCCAAAGCCTGCTATTTCTTATTTTATATGGATTTAATTGTACTACTAATAAACAAAAAATTATAAACTTGAATTTTGCTTTACAAAATTTTCCGAAACGGCTCCGCTTTCGAGATTTTATTGTTCTACATTTTTTTTTATTTATTTTTTTTTTTGGAATATATATCTCCTTTCCATTTTTTTACAGATATAATATTAACCTGAACTTCCTCCATATACCTTTTTGCTTGATTGATGCTTTAATTAAAACGTTGAAAATTACAGTTTTCTGCACTGTATATAGCACACAACTTTGAACACATCGTTTCATAAAATTATTTAATTAATTTCGTTATTTGCGCGTCCGCATTTTTAGCTACTAAATTAAAACTTTAAAATAACTGTATAATTTTGCACGATGGCGTCTGTATATTAATCTACTAATTAATTTTAATACGTCACGGAGGAACTTTATAATTATACTGTCAGATAAAATAATTAAACGTATTCGAAATACATGTGTTAATTAATATGTGCAATTACGTTGACTATTACCAAATCATTACAAATTACAATTTAGAGAACGAACACTGACATCAACCATTAATTATAAATATAACAACTACATATGTCGACCATATTCAAAACTCTAGTTTTCGAATTTTACCTACATTTAAAGGTGATTATAAAGAGATTCTAAATTGTCTTGTTAATTTATTTGTTTTATGATGTTAACCCGTAATGTTCCTCAATCTGTAATGTGGATGGTAAAAATACATGTACTTAGGGAACAAAACAGACAATTAAAAATTGCAGACCATGAGTCTTTACTTTATTATCAATGTTATTACAAATCTGGTCAGTTTGGGAGTATATTCAGCCAAGTGTTCCTTTGAATTTGGGTCCATTATAATGCTAGGATG
Source organism: Monochamus saltuarius (assembly GCA_025584915.1). Classification (NCBI taxonomy): domain Eukaryota; kingdom Metazoa; phylum Arthropoda; class Insecta; order Coleoptera; family Cerambycidae; genus Monochamus; species Monochamus saltuarius. The sequence continues at coordinate 9,838,394 of CM046728.1, forward strand.
TGAAATTTCTGCGTTTACCTGAGAAAGAATGACTGCTTTACAAAATGCAGGAATAGTAGAGCAGATCATCTGTTGTACGAATAGTACACAGATGTGAAGAATTTGATACTGTGGAAAACCACCACCTACTGAACGTCTAATGAAAGAGTGGATCGATATTTGGTGCAATATGCCCGTAAACACCGCACATCTTTAGCTTCAGCTCTCAAGGCCCACTTTCAAAGTATGTTTCGCCATGTTATATCGACAAAGACGACTCCAGTGGGCGCGAGAGCGTAAGGGTTGGCTTTTGCGCCAGTAGCGGTGGGTCTTATTTACAGACAAAGCCAGAGTTAGGCTGATTACTGATGACAATCGACAAAGAGTCTGAAGAGAATCAGGTCGTCAGCAGCGACTTCATTTTCTTCGTTAAGTGGCTCCGTATAAAGGGGGTACCGTAATGTTTTGGGGTGGAATATTGTTCAACCGCCACACCCCATTAATTCGCATACCATAGAATATGACCAGTCAAATTTACACATGTTAATTTTTATATGAAAATTGCTGCCAATGATTAAAATTACAAATTTGGAATAAATCACGAGAGTATTCACGTCTTATCAAGAGTACCTTTTTTGTAGTACATAATTTACTTAATCTAAATTTTATACTGAAAAATCTTTTCTTCCATTGGCGTAGAATTATCGAAGGTGTAATTAATAATAAACCCAAGGTCCACGCCAATGGGATGATGTAACTCATAATTTTGATATGGGGTTTATTGTCCTATAGAACGGTGTCAACTTACAAAATGTTAGCAAAATCGCATAAGGCGTTTTAAATTTATAACAAAAAAGCGATTTCAAAATTGCAAATTCAGGGTGACATAGCACCTAAACGGGGCAACTTTGAACTAAGGCAAGTTTAGCTAAATCGACTTATTTTGAGCCGCACTGTATCTGGTTGTAGAGACCTTTTAGAAACATCCTGTACTTTTGTCGATCAAATTTGATAATATATGGGTATTTCGATGGGTGCTGAATAGCCTGGTGATATTATCTATTTGATAAAATAATGCCTAATACCGTTTTTTGGGGAAACGACCCTTTTAAAAAATGGTAGTAGGTCACATCAACAAAACAGTTAGTAAAATATAACCTCTCTGCAGGGTATTAATTGTAAAAAAATGGCTTGTAGAAATTCCGCAGCATTCTTATATTTCCAGAGGTGTTACCCTGAAAAACAGGACACTATGTATTTACAGAAAATAAATATATGTGTTCTTTAGTTTGTTTAGCAAAACTCTCAATTATTTATTTATTTCGGACAATTGTTTCTTAAATTGGCGCTATTTTATGGAAATATACAGGGTATCCGTAAATGATGTTTCAATACTCTACACTACATTCTTCACAAAAAAATAATGCCGCAAGGCCCTATAAAATATTATCTGCTACTAAGATGCTGAGAATTTCGACATCTTGCGGTTTGTATACGTATATTACTAGTTGACCCGGCAAACGTTGTTTTGCCATATGAATTATTTCTAGTGAATATTTTGTAGTCAGCTTCGTTCTCATCCCTACTCCGTGCTGTTTACTGGGTGAGAACATAGAAATCATAAAATATATAGAACGCCAAAAGAGGTATCGAAAATAGTCAATCTATGGAGAAAACGCGAGTCTGGTAATATTACAGTAACTTAGCTTTCATGAGTTGGTTACATAGCGGGGTAGTTTCACACTAATAGGCGGGAATTTTAGATGTACGTCCAATTTGTGATTTCTATGGTCCAATTACAAACATTCCGTTTTGGATTCAATTATATGCTGGGATTAAAATGCAGTGTAACCAACTGCTTACATTAATTTTTCCATAGATGGCTGCTTTCTAAGCCTCTCCATAGTCTGACTATTTTTGAGTGCCTAATCCAAAGGCTTCTTGCTTTCTATATATTTTATGATTTCTATGGGTGAGAAGACAAACCTAGAAAAAATATAGACTGTGCCAGTGTCATATTGCCGGCGACCGCTAATTCATGGCTGCCCTAAACGGTCCAGAATCACTAAAACTTTGTTTTTATGACAATTTACGTTGGTTGTATTGTACCGTGAATCTCTTTTGTTTAATGTGATTGCTCACATTCATGTCACATTCTTTAATGCCATTTAAAATGACAGCAAGTTAGTTAATTTCTTATTGCAATGCAGCCATCATATTTGCACAACCGCCAACCTAAACCAAATAAAATATCAATTTTCTGGACCTTAGGTCCCTAGAAAACGCGGAACCTGTCACGTGACCTATATCATGAACCGACGCTGTCTATATTTTTTCTAGGTTTGTGGTGAGAGGTGACACCGGTAGACGCCTGGCGGGGATAACTGATCTAGTGATAATCGATAAGTTATCGACCAGGGTTAAAAATGATTAAATTACTAAAATGGCTATTAAATAATAGGGGTTGGTGATAAAAGGGTGAAAATTAAGGGTTGTACGTATTTTTTAATGCCACATCATAAAAAAATAAAAATAAAAAATTTTCTCCTACAAATAAAAAAAAATGTTTATGGTGGACCACCCTTATCACTTAGGGGTATGAAAAATAGATTACAACCGATTCTCAGACCTACCGAATATACATATAAAATTTCATAAAAATCGGTCAAGCCGTTTCCGAGGAGTATGGCGTCTAAAACTGTGACACGAGAATTTTATATATTATATATAAAAATAAATACCAATTCGAAGAAAATATTATCAATAGTGAAAATCGTAGAACTTTTAGTGTTTTTATTTTGTATATATATATTTTTTGAATTATTGATAATCGAATTTAAAAATTATCTTCTAACAAACAATTTCACACCCACATTTCAACCCCGACAAATCCATATCATAATTAAAAAAATGCAAGACAAAGTGAATGTTGTATAAAAAGACTGGTTGCGCGTTATTGATTTTCAGTTTTAAAAACCTTTTACGTGTTAAATGAAATATATTTATACTGTTATTTATTGTCTCATATGTACAAACAATAGTTTATTGTTCACTAATATATTCTTAATTAATTAATTTAATTTCTATGTTAATACTAGATGCGTTCATAAAAAAGAAGCGTTGGCTGACCTCGATAAAAAAATGTGACTCCTGGCGGGTGGAATTTGATATATTATTCATAATTCGCTTTCTAATAGTAAGCATTTGTATTTATGTAGAACCTAAATTTACTCATCTATCATTATGTCAGAACATTATTTCTTAATTAATTAGTGGCATGGTAATTAAGGATACTTCTTGTTTAAACAAAGTAGTGTATCTCTGTCATAATTTCGATTACATTTCATGCAGTCTTCTTGTATTTTAATAAAGAATTCATTTTTTCGAAAACTGTCGTCAAAAGTCGGCATTTTCGTTAAATTTTCAGTTAACAAAGTGAGTCTTTTTCGTCACTTGGCTACGAAATACTTTTATGTTCTATATGGAGCGCCTTTTTCATTGTAGAACATGAAACAAATGCCAAAATAATATATAATTTTTTCAAATTATTTATGAATTTATTAATTAAACAATATACTTTTTAAGTAATATAACATTTCAATACAAAACAGCAATTTGTTTATTAAGTTTACTGCGCACGTTGTATTATATTATATGCAAGTTCAGTTCGGACATTTTTTGAATTTTCTTCGAACTGCATCACTCTCTCAATTCCTTGTAGGCATCTCGTACTCTCTCGACGGTTCTTCGTTGATTAATTGTGAAACAGCAGCCACTTCCTGGTAAATGCTTGTCTTCATTTTCTGAGCTCATTTTGAAATAAACACGCTGAGAATATGAAGTGACTACAATATATTGTAAAAATTCAAATTGGGTTAGAGTGGAAACACGCGGTGTAGACAAACAAACTTTATGGTCACTCGTGATTATACAAGAAAAATCCTTCAAACTAATTTTCCAACTATCAACCCTTTATTTTGACGTTTGTCAATCGCCTTGGATTGCTCAATATAAACTGACTCCAGCGGCGAAAATGATCCGCTTATATAGGTTTTTTACAGTTCTGGAAGTTTGTGTGATCTCGATAACGTGTCGAGAGACAAATAGAATATAGCCTGGAATATTCCGGAAAACGTCAAAATAAAGGTATTACAAAAATTATAAATTCTAATGAAATAGGAACATAATTAACAAACTGAAAGGTAGATGAGCTTCCGTAACGATATACAGGGTGTCTGTGAAAGGTTGAGAAAGCCAAATATGCCTTGTCCGAATGTTGCTAGTTTCAAAAATACAGGGCGTTCAATGTTAGAATTTTCTTTTGAAATATCTCAATAACTTTGAAAGCTGTCGGAGGATTAAAAATAAATTGCCACAATTATGTTTTTTGGCACGGCAAATAAGAATTTTAAACTAATTTTGACGTCATTAGTAGAGGGCGCCACTTATGGCACATCACATTTTTTTAAATGGCAGAACTTTTTGAAGCTTAGCGTATCCATCTGACTATAGAAACAATCGATTCTCCTAGCTGTTGTATCTGAAAAAGGTATACCCTGTTGAAGTCGTTAGGAGTAACAGTTTTCGAAATAATCATATTTGAAATATTCAGTGCACCGATTGAAAACTGTTATCGTTTCAGGTCCTTTGCCTTTTCTACTAAAAATGCAGCAAAATGTTACTTGAAAAAGTTGTTCAGAACGGTAAATTATGAGGACGTACAAAATTTCAAGATGATAGGGTTGTTTTCTGAACTGAATGTTACATATTTTAATGCGCTCAATCAGAATTTGGAGGCTGTTTCATCGTAGGAAATAACAAAAAATGATATTAATAAGAATAGAAACTTTAGAAAAATATTTTCAGAAATGAATCAAGTATTTTTTATATATATTTTGGCAAGTCGAATTTGAATCTGTTGGGTCCAAACCCAAAACTTTTTCAAAAATTGCAAAACACCTTAAAATAAACATCGTCCTTAACATTACTTTCACTTTCTTCTTTCGATGGTTAATCAAATTAAATTTTTTATTCCTCGTGAGAATAATTCAAATCCATAGGCTCAGGAACCAAAGCTTCATCCACAACTGCTACTTTTTCTGGTCTTACCTAACTAAAGAAACATTTGCGTATGAAATGCGTTAGTTGAGTTGGAAATGATACCGAGGATAATAATAATAATTATTATTATAATGAATACTGGCCAGTTTTTTTTGCGATTTTTGAAAAATGTGTGGGTGATGGGGCTTAACAGACTTCAGGTTCAAATTCGACTGGTCAAAATATATTAGAAAAATACTTGATTCAACCTAGAAAACATATTTCTAAAGTTTCTTCATTAATACGTCTTTTGCCATTTTTAAACATTGTTTTGCGATTTATTCAAAATCTGTAGCGATGAACGATGAATTTTCAACGTGTTTTTGCCTTTTCCAGTTATTTATTGCGATTTTTGCAAAATTTGTAGGCGATGCAGCTCAACATACTCGAATTAATCGCATAGGAATATACAGTGCTTTCGAAAAGTAACGAATAAATTCATTATTTTTGAAATTAAGAAGTTTTTGAAAAAATCCTTTGGCATGCCGATTTTATTTTTAAAAAAGGCACTTTTTGACATATGACTCATATTTGTGACGTCATCGTTGATCGAGATATGCATACACATCATGAAAAATTATGGTGTTACATAACAAAAATTTCAAGAAATTATTGTTTTAAAATTTTAAAATTTTATTTTCACCGAAATGTATCACTCGAGAAGGGAACCGATTGAGTGGCTAGCCAGATCGCCTGATTTGATACCCCTAGATTATTTCTTATGGGGATACTTAAAAAGCAAAGTATATGTTACTAGACCGGTTAATTTAGAAGATTTAAAAGCAAGAATTCATCACGAGATACATCGTATACCTCCTGAAGTTATTGATAATGTCCAAAAAGAATTTATTAATCGTCTTGGCTACTGTCAGGCAGCCAACGGTGCACAATTTGCACATATAATTTAGTCGATTGTTTACATAATCATTATCATTTTCAGTATTGTGAAAATTAATTCTTGAAATGTTTGTTATGTAACACCATAATTTTTCATGATGTGTATGTAGAATGACACGCTCTTCCAAATGGCATGGTCAAAATTGGTGGTTGCCATTTAAAAAAAATTGTAGATGACGTCATATCTTGAACGATGACGTAACAAATGTGGATCATATGTCAAAAAGTGCCTTTTTCAAAAACAAAATCGACGTGCCTGGAGATTTTTTCGATAACTTCTCAATTTAAAAAATAATGAATTTACTCGTTACTTTTCGAAGGCACTTTATAAGAAACACACTTATAATCAAGGTCAGAAAATGCCGTTGCAATTCTACTCTAAATGTTGTGGATGATTTATTTCACATGGTCGATGAATTTATTCCTCACATACACATTATCGGACTGTAAAATGGTTTCTGTTTCGCAATTATTGATGCTAAGTAAACACCAGCCCAAATACCTTAAAATATTCACCGATCCACTAAAATGATTAGGTATAATTTATGGTACCAATTATCGCAATGTGTAAAATTTATGGTTAGCTATATGTAATGCCACAACATTAAAATCCTGCGTGGAACCGATGGGTAACAATTAATTAACACACCCATACGTCACTCAGAATGTACACTGAGAAAAACTATAAATTAACTTATGTTTTATAATGTATGTACATTGTGTACAATTACTTACTTTTTAGATAATACCTACTATGGCGTTTCTGAACGTAGTCTTGGACTTTTATACAAGGTGTTCTGAATTTAAGAGAAACAAGAATATTTATCTAAATGTTACTTTCCATCTGAATGTATATCGAAGGCAGAAATATTTTTCTTTCAAACTTACTGTAAGTTTAAAATATAAACATACATGGTTGAAATTAAAATAATCATTTTTGTTTTCTTCCAACAATGTATATTCCTTTTGAGGGTCTTACCTATTCCCAGTTTTAAAATTAATATTTGGTATTATAAATTTAACAAAAACAAACGGATCAATCGAAATTAAAAAACTATTCTTAAATTGAACCAAGCGTACTTAATTTGAAGTGAAATTCCATATATTATGTGCGAATATGAAACCTAATTTTGAACGTTCATAATACATTTCAATTGCCTTGACAAATATGTACTAAATTGCAACAAAGCAGCAGGTAATTGTGATATGTTTAACTATAATTTCAAACTAGCAAAATGATTCCTAAAGTTTCATGTTGCACAAAATTTTAGCTATGTGTGGCATGAAATTCATTGGGATATATTTTCTGTTACAATAATTTGTTGCTATGTTTACATAAATACTTCCGATCTACCAATTGTACATAATTTCTATTGTAATATGTGCATTATTTATACATTTTTAATTAGGTATTATGTTGCGTGGAATTAACTAACTAAAAATAATAATAATAATAATAATGATAATGATAATGATAATGATAATGATAATGATAATGATAATGATAATGATAATGATAATGATAATGATAATGATAATGATAATGATAATGATAATGATAATGATAATGATAATGATAATGATAATGATAATGATAATGATAATGATAATGATAATGATAATGATAATGATAATGATAATGATAATGATAATGATAATGATAATGATAATGATAATGATAATGATAATGTTAATGATAATGATAATGATAATGATAATGATAATGATAATGATAATGATAATGATAATGATAATGATAATGATAATGATAATGATAATGATAATGATAATGATAATGATAATGATAATGATAATGATAATGATAATGATAATGATAATGATAATGATAATGATAATGATAATGATAATGATAATGATAATGATAATGATAATGATAATGATAATGATAACGATAACGATAACGATAACGATAACGATAACGATAACGATAACGATAACGATAATGATAATAATAATAATAATAATACTCATACTCATACTGTTTATTGACCATTTATATACAAACGTATTTATTAAGTCACAATAGAAGAACAATCTTTAAGAAAATCGGAAATACTGTAAAAACAGTGTTCTAACAGATAGTTTTTGACAAACCTCTTAAATTTAAAAATACTCATATTGTTTAGATCGTTGTTGACAAATCGGTTATTTAAAGTATTGTAGAGTCCTAAGTCTGGCTTATTAACTTTTGTAGTTTTGATCCTAGCAGGTAATAGCACAAAATCTTTTGCATGTCTCGTATTGTATGTATGGATGTCACTATGGAGACGAAAAGAGTTCTTATTGCGGTGGATGTGCAACAAAGTCTGCAGGATAAAAATACATGGTAGTGGAAGAATTTTTAAACTTTTAAATAGTCTTTGACAATGGGTGCCAGGAGGGACATTACTGATTATGCGTATAGCCATTTTCTGTAAACTGAAGACTCTACAGGCTTTCGTAGAGTTACCCCAGAGTGTAACCCCATAATTTATATGACTGTCAATCAAAGAATAATAAATCGTTCTAAGGACATTCGAAGTTATACAATGTTTCAATTGGCGTAGTAAAAATAGTTGTGAAGAGAGTCTATTACACAGCAGGTCTACATGTGGCTTCCATGTGAGGTGCGTATCGAATGTTAAGCCCAGTAATTTCGCGGGAGATGAATCTATGGCCCATTTATCGGCACTGAAGGAAATATATTGAGTTTTATCATCATTTAACTTAAGCCTGTTCGCCGAGAACCAGTTACGAGCCTGCACCATTCCGTCATGCATTTGGGAGCCACCTGCTGACAAAATTGTTGTGTCATCCGCGAATAAGACACAGTGATCGTCAACCGCGTAGGGAAGATCATTAATATAAATTAAAAATAGGATAGGTCCTAATATAAATCCTTGGGCACTTTTTGACATACGAACCACATTTGTTACCAGTACTCGCAAGCCGTCGGAGGGGTGGAAATTGGGGTAAATTGAAAACTACATATCTCTAAAATGAAAACCCGTAATTTTAACAGGCTGAAACTCGGTAGGTAATTACTTTATAAAATTATCAATTCTCTGATACCAGCGGCATCCACTCGCAAGCCGTAGGAGGGGTGGAAATTGGGGTAAATTGAAAATTCGATATCTCTAAAATGGAAACCCGTCACTTTAACAGGCTAAAACTCGGTAGATAATTACTTTATATATTTATCGATTCTCTTATACCAGCGGCATCCACTCGCAAGCCGTCGGAGGGGTGGAAATTGGGGTAAATTGAAAACTAGATATCTCTAAAATGAAAACCCGTAATTTTAACAGGCTGAAACTCGGTAGGTAATTACTTTATAAAATTATCAATTCTCTGATACCAGCGGCATCTACTCGCAAGCCGTCGGAGGGATGGAAATTGGGATAAATTGAAAATTCGATATCTCTAAAATGGAAACCCGTCATTTTAACAGGCTGAAACTCGGTAGGTAATTACTTTATAAAATTATCAATTCTCTGCTACCAGCGGCATCCACTCACAAGCCGTCGGAGGGGTGGAAATTGGGGTAAATTGAAAATTAGATAACTCTAAAAGGGAAACCCGTCATTTTAACAGGCTGAAACTCGGTAGATAATTACTTTATAAAATTATCAATTCTCTGATACCAGCGGCATCCACTCGCAAGCCGTCGGAGGGGTGGAAATTGGGGTAAATTGAAAATTAGATATCTCTAAAAGGGAAACCCGTCATTTTAACAGGCTGAAACTCGGTAGGTAATTACTTTATAAAATTATCAATTCTCTGATACCAGCGGCATCCACTAGCAAGCCGTCGGAGGGATGGAAATTGGGATAAATTGAAAATTCTAAAAATCTCTAAAATGGAAACCCGTCATTTTAACAGGCTGAAACTCGGTAGGTAATTACTTTATAAAATTATCAATTCTCTGATACCAGCGGCATCCACTCGCAAGCCGTCGGAGGGGTGGAAATTGGGGTAAATTGAAAACTAGATATCTCTCAAATGAAAACCCGTAATTTTAACAGGCTGAAACTCGGTAGGTAATTACTTTATAAAATTATCAATTTTCTGATACCAGTGGCATCCACTCGCAAGCCGTCGGAGGGGTGGAAATTGGGATAAATTGAAAATTAGATATCTCTAAAATGGAAACCCGTCATTTTAACAGGCTGAAACTCGGTAGGTAATTACTTTATAAAATTATCAATTTTCTGATACCAGTGGCATCCACTCGCAAGCCGTCGGAAGGGTGGAAATTGGGGTAAATTGAAAATTCGATATTTCTAAAATGAAAACCCGTAATTTTAACAGGCTGAAACTCAATAGATAATTACTTTATAAAATTATCAATTCTCTGATACCAGCGGCATCCACTCGCAAGCCGTCGGAGGGGTGGAAATTGGGGTAAATTGAAAATTAGATATCTCTAAAATGGAAACCCGTCATTTTAACAGGCTGAAACTCGGTAGATAATTACTTTATAAAATTATCAATTCTCTGATACCAGCGGCATCCACTCGCAAGCCGTCGGAGGGATGGAAATTGGGATAAATTGAAAATTTGATATCTCTAAAATGGAAACCCGTCATTTTAACAGGCTGAAACTCGGTAGGTAATTACTTTATAAAATTATCAATTCTCTGATACCAGCGGCATCCACTCGCAAGCCGTCGGAGGGGTGGAAATTGGGGTAAATTGAAAATTAGATAACTCTAAAAGGGAAACCCGTCATTTTAACAGGCTGAAACTCGGTCGATAATTCCTTTATAAAATTAACAAATCTCTGATACCAGCGGCATCCACTCGCAAGCCGTCGGAGGGGTGGAAATTGGGGTAAATTGAAAATTAGATAACTCTAAAAGGAAACCCGTCATTTTAACAGGCTGAAACTCGGTAGATAATTCCTTTATAAAATTATCAATTCTCTGATACCAGCGGCATCCACTCGCAAGCCGTAGGAGGAGTGGAAATTGGGGTAAATTGAAAATTAGATATTTCTAAAATGAAAACCCGTAATTTTAACAGGCTGAAACTCGGTAGGTAATTACTTTATAAAATTATCAATTCTCTGATACCAGCGGCATCCACTCGCAAGCCGTAGGAGGAGTGGAAATTGGGGTAAATTGAAAATTAGATATCTCTAAAATGGAAACTCGTCATTTTAACAGGCTGAAACTCGGTAGGTAATTACTTTATAAAATTATCAATTCTCTGAAACCAGCGGCATCCACTCGCAAGCCGTAGGAGGGGTGGAAATTGGGATAAATTGAAAATTCGATATCTCTAAAATGGAAACCCGTCATTTTAACAGGCTGAAACTCGGTAGGTAATTACTTTATAAAATTATCAATTCTCTGATACCAGCGGCATCCACTCGCAAGCCGTAGGAGGTGTGGAAATTGGGATAAATTGAAAATTAGATAATCTCTAAAAGGAAACCCGTCATTTTAACAGGCTGAAACTCGGTAGGTAATTACTTTATAAAATTATCAATTCTCTGATACCAGCGGCATCCACTCGCAAGCCGTCGGAGAGATGGAAATTGGGGTAAATTGAAAATTAGATAACTCTAAAAGGGAAACCCGTCATTTTAACAGGCTGAAACTCGGTAGGTAATTACTTTATAAAATTATCAATTCTCTGATACCAGCGGCATCCACTCGCAAGCCGTAGGAGGGGTGGAAATTGGGGTAATTTGAAAATTAGATAACTCTAAAATGAAACCCGTCATTTTAACAGGCTGAAACTCGGTAGGTAATTACTTTATAAAATTATCAATTCTCTGATACCAGCGGCATCCACTCGCAAGCCGTAGGAGGTGTGGAAATTGGGATAAATTGAAAATTAGATATCTCTAAAATGGAAACCCGTCATTTTAACAGGCTGAAACTCGGTAGGTAATTACTTTATAAAATTATCAATTCTCTGATACCAGCGGCATCCACTCGCAAGCCGTCGGAGGGATGGAAATTGGGATAAATTGAAAATTCGATATCTCCAAAATGGAAACACGTCATTTTAACAGGCTGAAACTCGGTAGGTAATTACTTTATAAAATTATCAATTCTCTGATACCAGCGGCATCCACTCGCAAGCCGTCGGAGGGGTGGAAATTGGGATAAATTGAATATTTGAAGTCTCTAAAATGAAAACCCGTCATTTTAACAAGCTGAAACTCGGTAGGTAATTACTTTATAAAATTATCAATTCTCTGATACCAGCGGCATCCACTCGCAAGCCGTCGGAGGAGTGGAAATTGGGATAAATTGAAAATTCGAAATCTCTAAAATGGAAACCCGTCATTTTAACAGGCTGAAACTCGGTAGGTAATTACTTTATAAAATTATCAATTCTCTGATACCAGCGGCATCCACTCGCAAGCCGTCGGAGGGATGGAAATTGGGATAAATTGAAAATTTGAAATCTCTAAAATGGACACCCGTCATTTTAACAGGCTGAAACTCGGTAGGTAATTACTTTATAAAATTATCAATTCTCTGATACCAGCGGCATCCACTCGCAAGCCGTCGGAGGGGTGGAAATTGGGGTAAATTGAAAATTCGATATTTCTAAAATGAAAACCCGTAATTTTAACAGGCTGAAACTCAATAGATAATTACTTTATAAAATTATCAATTCTCTGATACCAGCGGCATCCACTCGCAAGCCGTAGGAGGGGTGGAAATTGGGGTAAATTGAAAATTAGATAACTCTAAAAGGAAACCCGTCATTTTAACAGGCTGAAACTCGGTAGATAATTCCTTTATAAAATTATCAATTCTCTGATACCAGCGGCATCCACTCGCAAGCCGTCGGAGGGATGGAAATTGGGATAAATTGAAAATTTGAAATCTCTAAATTGAAAACCCGTAATTTTAACAGGCTGAAACTCGGTAGGTAATTACTTTATAAAATTATCAATTCTCTGATACCAGCGGCATCCACTCGCAAGCCGTAGGAGGAGTGGAAATTGGGGTAAATTGAAAATTAGATATTTCTAAAATGAAAACCCGTAATTTTAACAGGCTGAAACTCGGTAGGTAATTACTTTATAAAATTATCAATTCTCTGAAACCAGCGGCATCCACTCGCAAGCCGTAGGAGGGGTGGAAATTGGGATAAATTGAAAATTCGATATCTCTAAAATGGAAACCCGTCATTTTAACAGGCTGAAACTCGGTAGGTAATTACTTTATAAAATTATCAATTCTCTGATACCAGCGGCATCCACTCGCAAGCCGTAGGAGGGGTGGAAATTGGGGTAAATTGAAAAATAGATAACTCTAAAATGAAAACCCGTAATTTTAACAGGCTGAAACTCGGTAAATAATTACTTTATAAAATTATCAATTCTCTGATACCAGCGGCATCCACTCGCAAGCCGTCGGAGGGTGGAAATTGGGGTAAATTGAAAATTGATAACTCTAAAAGGGAAACCCGTAATTTTAACAGGCTGAAACTTGGTAGGTAATTACTTTATAAAATTATCAATTCTCTGATACCAGCGTCATCCACTCGCAAGCCGTAGGAGGAGTGGAAATTGGGGTAAATTGAAAATTAGATATTTCTAAAATGAAAACCCGTAATTTTAACAGGCTGAAACTCGGTAGGTAATTACTTTATAAAATTATCAATTCTCTGATACCAGCGGCATCCACTCGCAAGCCGTCGGAGGGGTGGAAATTGGGGTAAATTGAAAATTAGATAACTCTAAAATGGAAACCCGTCATTTTAACAGGCTGAAACTCGGTAGGTAATTACTTTATAAAATTATCAATTCTCTGATACCAGCGGCATCCACTCGCAAGCCGTAGGAGGCGTGGAAATTGGGGTAAATTTTAGACTAGATATCTCTAAAATGAAAACCCGTCATTTTAACAGGCTGAAACTCGGTAGGTAATTACTTTATAAAATTATCAATTCTCTGATACCAGCGGCATCCACTCGCAAGCCGTAGGAGGGGTGGAAATTGGGGTAATTTGAAAATTAGATATCTCTAAAATGGAAACCCGTCATTTTAACAGGCTGAAACTCGGTAGGTAATTACTTTATAAAATTATCAATTCTCTGATACCAGCGGCATCCACTCGCAAGCCGTCGGAGGGATGGAAATTGGGATAAATTGAAAATTTGAAATCTCTAAAATGACGTCATTTTAACAGGCTGAAACTCGGTAGGTAATTACTTTATAAAATTATCAATTCTCTGATACCAGCGGCATCCACTCGCAAGCCGTCGGAGGGTTGGAAATTGGGGTAAATTGAAAACTAGATATCTCTAAAATGAAAACCCGTCATTTTAAAAGCTGAAACTCGGTATATAATTCCTTTATAAAATTATCAATTCTCTGATACCAGCGGCATCCACTCGCAAGCCGTCGGAGGGATGGAAATTGGGATAAATTGAAAATTCGAAATCTCTAAAATGGAAACACGTCATTTTAACAGGCTGAAACTCGGTAGGTAATTACTTTATAAAATTATCAATTCTCTGGTACCAGCGGCATCCACTCGCAAGCCGTCGGAGTGGTGGAAATTGGGGTAAATTGAAAATTAGATATCTCTAAAATGGAAACCCGTCATTTTAACAGGCTGAAACTCGGTGGATAATTACTTTATAAAATTATCAATTCTCTGATACCAGCGGCATCCACTCGCAAGCCGTCGGAGGGATGGGGTGGGATAAATTGAAAATTTGAAATCTCTAAAATGGAAACCCGTCATTTTAACAGGCTGAAACTCGGTAGGTAATTACTTTATAAAATTATCAATTCTCTGATACCAGCGGCATCCACTCGCAAGCCGTCGGAGGGATGGAAATTGGGATAAATTGAAAATTCGATATCTCTAAAATGAAAACCCGTAATTTTAACAGGCTGAAACTCAATAGATAATTACTTTATAAAATTATCAATTCTCTGATACCAGCGGCATCCACTCGCAAGCCGTAGGAGTGGTTGAAATTGGGTTAAATTGAAAATTAGATATCTTAAAAGGAAACCCGTCATTTTAACAGGCTGAAACTCGGTAGATAATTACTTTATAAAATTAACAATTCTCTGATACCAGCGGCATCCACTCGCAAGCCGTCGGAGGGCTGGAAATTGGGGTAAATTGAAAAGTTGAAATCTCTAAATTGAAAACCCGTAATTTTAACAGGCTGAAACTCGGTAGGTAATTACTTTATAAAATTATCAATTCTCTGATACCAGCGGCATCCACTCGCAAGCCGTAGGAGGAGTGGAAATTGGGGTAAATTGAAAATTAGATATCTCTAAAATGAAAACCCGTAATTTTAACAGGCTGAAACTCGGTATATAATTACTTTATAAAATTATCAATTCTCTGAAACCAGCGGCATCCACTCGCAAGCCGTAGGAGGGTGGAAATTGGGATAAATTGAAAATTCGATATCTCTAAAATGGAAACCCGTCATTTTAACAGGCTGAAACTCGGTAGGTAATTACTTTATAAAATTATCAATTCTCTGATACCAGCGGCATCCACTCGCAAGCCGTCGGAGGGGTGGAAATTGGGGTAAATTGAAAACTAGATATCTCTAAAATGAAAACCCGTAATTTTAACAGGCTGAAACTCGGTAGGTAATTACTTTATAAAATTATCAATTCTCTGATACCAGCGGCATCCACTCGCAAGCCGTCGGAGGGGTGGAAATTGGGTTAAATTAAAAACTAGATATCTCTAAAATGAAAATCCGTCATTTTAACAGGCTGAAACTCGGTAGGTAATTACTTTATAAAATTATCAATTCTCTGATACCAGCGGCATCCACTCGCAAGCCGTCGGAGGGATGGAAATTGGGATAAATTGAAAATTTGAAATCTCTAAAATGGAAACCCGTCATTTTAACAGGCTGAAACTCGGTAGGTAATTACTTTATAAAATTATCAATTCTCTGATACCAGCGGCATCCACTCGCAAGCCGTCGGAGGGGTGGAAATTGGGGTAAATTGAAAATTCGATATTTCTAAAATGAAAACCCGTAATTTTAACAGGCTGAAACTCAATAGATAATTACTTTATAAAATTATCAATTCTCTGATACCAGCGGCATCCACTCGCAAGCCGTAGGAGGGGTGGAAATTGGGGTAAATTGAAAATTAGATAACTCTAAAAGGAAACCCGTCATTTTAACAGGCTGAAACTCGGTAGATAATTCCTTTATAAAATTAACAATTCTCTGATACCAGCGGCATCCACTCGCAAGCCGTCGGAGGGGTGGAAATTGGGGTAAATTGAAAACTAGATATCTCTAAATTGAAAACCCGTAATTTTAACAGGCTGAAACTCGGTAGGTAATTACTTTATAAAATTATCAATTCTCTGATACCAGCGGCATCCACTCGCAAGCCGTAGGAGGGGTGGAAATTGGGGTAAATTGAACATTAGATACTTTCAAAATGAAAACCCGTCATTTTAACAGACTGAAACTCGGTAGGTAATTACTTTATAAAATTATCAATTTTCTGATACCAGTGCCATCCACTCGCAAGCCGTAGAAGGGATGGAAATTGGGGTAATTGAAAATTAGATATCTCTAAAATGGAAACCCGTCATTTTAACAGGCTGAAACTCGGTAGGTAATTACTTTATAAAATTATCAATTCTCTGATACCAGCGGCATCCACTCGCAAGCCGTCGGAGGGATGGAAATTGGGATAAATTGAAAATTCGAAATCTCTAAAATGGAAACCCGTCATTTTAACAGGATGAAACTCGGTAGGTAATTACTTTATAAAATTATCAATTCTCTGGTACCAGCGGCATCCACTCGCAAGCCGTCGGAGGGGTGGAAATTGGGGTAAATTGAAAACTAGATATCTCTAAAATGAAAACCCGTCATTTTAACAGGCTGAAACTCGGTAGGTAATTACTTTATAAAATTATCAATTCTCTGATACCAGCGGCATCCACTCGCAAGCCGTAGGATGGGTGGAAATTGGGTTAATTTGAAAATTAGATATCTCTAAAATGCAAACCCGTCATTTTAACAGGCTGAAACTCGGTAGGTAATTACTTTATAAAATTATCAATTCTCTGATACCAGCGGCATCCACTCGCAAGCCGTCGGAGGGGTGGAAATTGGGGTAAATTGAAAATTCGATATTTCTAAAATGAAAACCCGTAATTTTAACAGGCTGAAACTCAATAGATAATTACTTTATAAAATTATCAATTCTCTGATACCAGCGGCATCCACTCGCAAGCCGTCGGAGGGGTGGAAATTGGGGTAAATTGAAAACTAGATATCTCTAAAATGAAAACCCGTAATTTTAACAGGCTGAAACTCGGTAGGTAATTACTTTATAAAATTATCAATTCTCTGATACCAGCGGCATCCACTCGCAAGCCGTAGGAGGGGTGGAAATTGGATTAAATTGAAAATTAGATAACTCTTAAAGGGAAACCCGTCATTTTAACAGGCTGAAACTTGGTAGGTAATTACTTTATAAAATTATCAATTCTCAGATACCAGCGGCATCCACTCGCAAGCCGTCGGAGGGGTGGAAATTGGGGTAAATTGAAAACTAGATATCTCTAAAACGGAAACCCGTCATTTTAACAGGCTGAAACTCGGTAGGTAATTACTTTATAAAATTATCAATTCTCTGATACCAGCGGCATCCACTCGCAAGCCGTCGGAGAGGTGGAAATTGGGGTAAATTGAAAACTAGATATCTCTAAAATGAAAACCCGTAATTTTAACAGGCTGAAACTCGGTAGATAATTACTTTATAAAATTATCAATTCTCTGATACCAGCGGCATCCACTCGCAAGCCGTAGGAAAAGTGGAAATTGAGGTAAATTAAAAATTCGATATCTCTAAAATGGAAACCCGTCATTTTAACAGGCTGAAACTCGGTAGATAATTACTTTATAAAATTATCAATTCTCTGATACCAGCGGCATCCACTCGCAAGCCGTCGGAGGGATGGAAATTGGGATAAATTGAAAATTCGAAATCTCTAAAATGGAAACCGTCATTTTAACAGGCTGAAACTCGGTAGGTAATTACTTTATAAAATTATCAATTCTCAGGTACCAGCGGCATCCACTCGCAAGCCGTCGGAGTGGTGGAAATTGGGGTAAATTGAAAACTAGATATCTCTAAAATGGAAACCCGTCATTTTAACAGGCTGAAACTCGGTAGATAATTACTTTATAAAATTATCAATTCTCTGATACCAGCGGCATCCACTCGCAAGCCGTCGGAGGGATGGAAATTGGGATAAATTGAAAATTTGAAATCTCTAAAATGGAAACCCGTCATTTTAACAGGCTGAAACTCGGTAGGTAATTACTTTATAAAATTATCAATTCTCTGATACCAGCGGCATCCACTCGCAAGCCGTAGGAGAGGTGGAAATTGGGGTAAATTGAAAATTCGATATTTCTAAAATGAAAACCCGTAATTTTAACAGGCTGAAACTCAATAGATAATTACTTTATAAAATTATCAATTCTCTGATACCAGCGGCATCCACTCGCAAGCCGTAGGAGGGGTGGAAATTGGGGTAAATTGAAAATTAGATAACTCTAAAAGGAAACCCGTCATTTTAACAGGCTGAAACTCGGTAGATAATTACTTTATAAAATTATCAATTCTCTGATACCAGCGGCATCCACTCGCAAGCCGTCGGAGGGGTGGAAATTGGGGTAAATTGAAAACTAGATATCTCTAAAATGAAAACCCGTAATTTTAACAGGCTGAAACTCGGTAGGTAATTACTTTATAAAATTATCAATTCTCTGATACCAGCGGCATCCACTCGCAAGCCGTAGGAAGGGTGGAAATTGGGGTAATTAGAAAATTAGATATCTCCAAAATGGAAACCCGTCATTTTAACAGGCTGAAACTCGGTAGGTAATTACTTTATAAAATTATCAATTCTCTGATACCAGCGGCATCCACTCGCAAGCCGTAGGAGGGGTGGAAATTGGGGTAATTAGAAAATTAGATATCTCCAAAATGGAAACCCGTCATTTTAACAGGCTGAAACTCGGTAGGTAATTACTTTATAAAATTATCAATTCTCTGATACCAGCGGCATCCACTCGCAAGCCGTCGGAGGGATGGAAATTGGGATAAATTGAAAATTCGAAATCTCTAAAATGGAAACACGTCATTTTAACAGGCTGAAACTCGGTAGGTAATTACTTTATAAAATTATCAATTCTCTGATACCAGCGGCATCCACTCGCAAGCCGTCGGAGGGGTGGAAATTGGGTTAAATTAAAAACTAGATATCTCTAAAATGAAAACCCGTCATTTTAACAAGCTGAAACTCGGTAGATAATTCCTTTATAAAATTATCAATTCTCTGATACCAGCGGCATCCACTCGCAAGCCGTAGGAGGAGCAGAAATTGGGATAAATTGAAAATTTGAAATCTCTAAAATGGAAACCCGTCATTTTAACAGGCTGAAACTCGGTAGGTAATTACTTTATAAAATTATCAATTCTCTGATACCAGCGGCATCCACTCGCAAGCCGTCGGAGGGTGGGAAATTGGGGTAAATTGAAAATTCGATATTTCTAAAATGAAAACCCGTAATTTTAACAGGCTGAAACTCAATAGATAATTACTTTATAAAATTATCAATTCTCTGATACCAGCGGCATCCACTCGCAAGCCGTAGGAGGGGTGGAAATTGGGATAAATTGAAAATTAGATAACTCTAAAATGGAAACCCGTCATTTTAACAGGCTGAAACTCGGTAGATAATTCCTTTATAAAATTATCAATTCTCTGATACCAGCGGCATCCACTCGCAAGCCGTCGGAGGGATGGAAATTGGGGTAAATAAATTGAAAACCCGTAATTTTAACAGGCTGAAACTCGGTAGGTAATTACTTTATAAAATTATCAATTCTCTGATACCAGCGTCATCCACTCGCAAGCCGTAGGAGGAGTGGAAATTGGGGTAAATTGAAAATTAGTTATTTCTAAAATGAAAACCCGTAATTTTAACAGGCTGAAACTCGGTATGTAATTACTTTATAAAATTATCAATTCTCTGAAACTAGCGGCATCCACTCGCAAGCCGTAGGAGGGTGGAAATTGGGATAAATTGAAAATTCGATATCTCTAAAATGGAAACCCGTCATTTTAACAGGCTGAAACTCGGTAGGTAATTACTTTATAAAATTATCAATTCTCTGATACCAGCGGCATCCACTCGCAAGCCGTCGGAGGGGTGGAAATTGGGGTAAATTGAAAACTAGATATCTCTAAAATGAAAACCCGTAATTTTAACAGGCTGAAACTCGGTAGGTAATTACTTTATAAAATTATCAATTCTCTGATACCAGCGGCATCCACTCGCAAGCCGTCGGAGGGGTGGAAATTGGGGTAAATTGAAAACTAGATATCTCTAAAATGAAAACCCGTCATTTTAACAGGCTGAAACTCGGTAGGTAATTACTTTATAAAATTATCAATTCTCTGATACCAGCGGCATCCACTCGAAGCCGTCGGAGGGGTGTAAATTGGGATAAATTGAAAATTTGAAATCTCTAAAATGGAAACCCGTCATTTTAACAGGCTGAAACTCGGTAGGTAATTACTTTATAAAATTATCGATTCTCTTCTACCAGCGGCATCCACTCGCAAGCCTTCAGAGGGTCGGAAATTGGGGTAAATTGAAAATTCGATATTTCTAAAATGAAAACCCGTAATTTTAACAGGCTGAAACTCAATAGATAATTACTTTATAAAATTATCAATTCTCTGATACCAGCGGCATCCACTCGCAAGCCGTAGGAGGGGTGGAAATTGGGATAAATTGACAATTAGATAACTCTAAAAGCAAACCCGTCATTTTAACAGGCTGAAACTCGGTAGATAATTACTTTATAAAATTAACAATTCTCTGATACCAGCGGCATCCACTCGCAAGCCGTCGGAGGGATGGAAATTGGGGTAAATTGAAAACTAGATATCTCTAAATTGAAAACCCGTAATTTTAACAGGCTGAAACTCGGTAGGTAATTACTTTATAAAATTATCAATTCTCTGCTACCAGCGGCATCCACTCGCAAGCCGTCGGAGGGATGGAAATTGGGATAAATTTAAAATTAGATATTTCTAAAATGAAAACCCGTAATTTTAACAGGCTGAAACTCGGTAGGTAATAACTTTATTAAATTATCAATTCTCTGCTACCAGCGGCATCCACTCACAAGCCGTCGGAGGGGTGGAAATTGGGGTAAATTGAAAATTAGATAACTCTAAAAGGGAAACCCGTCATTTTAACAGGCTGAAACTCGGTAGGTAATTACTTTATAAAATTATCAATTCTCTGATACCAGCGGCATCCACTCGCAAGCCGTAGGAGGGATGGAAATTGGGGTAAATTGAAAATTAGATATCTCCAAAATGGAAACCCGTCATTTTAACAGGCTGAAACTCGGTAGGTAATTACTTTATAAAATTATAAATTCTCTGATACCAGCGGCATCCACTCGCAAGCCGTCGGAGGGATGGAAATTGGGATAATTTGAAAATTAGATATCTCCAAAATGGAAACCCGTCATTTTAACAGGATGAAACTCGGTAGGTAATTACTTTATAAAATTATCAATTCTCTGGTACCAGCGGCATCCACTCGCAAGCCGTCGGAGGGGTGGAAATTGGGGTAAATTGAAAACCCGTAATTTTAACAGGCTGAAACTCGGTAGGTAATTACTTTATAAAATTATCAATTTCATAATGCCAGTGGCATCCACTCGCAAGCCGTAGGAGGAGTGGAAATTGGGGTAAATTGAAAATTAGATATTTCTAAAATGAAAACCCGTAATTTTAACAGGCTGAAACTCGGTATGTAATTACTTTATAAAATTATCAATTCTCTGAAACTAGAGGCATCCACTCGCAAGCCGTAGGAGGGTGAAATTGGGATAAATTGAAAATTCGATATCTCTAAAATGGAAACCCGTCATTTTAACAGGCTGAAACTCGGTAGGTAATTACTTTATAAAATTATAAATTCTCTGATACCAGCGGCATCCACTCGCAAGCCGTCGGAGGGATGGAAATTGGGTTAAATTAAAAACTAGATTTCTCTAAAATGAAAACCCGTCATTTTAACAAGCTGAAACTCGGTAGATAATTCCTTTATAAAATTATCAATTCTCTGATACCAGCGGCATCCACTCGCAAGCCGTCGGAGGGATGGAAATTGGGGTAAATTAAAAACTAGATTTCTCTAAAAGGAAACCCGTTTTAACAGGCTGAAACTCGGTAGATAATTCCTTTATAAAATTAACAATTCTCTGATACCAGCGGCATCCACTCGCAAGCCGTCGGAGGGATGGAAATTGGGGTAAATTGAAAACCCGTAATTTTAACAGGCTGAAACTCGGTAGGTAATTACTTTATAAAATTATCAATTCTCTGATACCAGCGGCATCCACTCGCAAGCCGTAGGAGGAGTGGAAATTGGGGTAAATTGAAAATTAGATATTTCTAAAATGAAAACCCGTAATTTTAACAGGCTGAAACTCGGTATGTAATTACTTTATAAAATTATCAATTCTCTGAAACTAGCGGCATCCACTCGCAAGCCGTAGGAGGGGTGGAAATTGGGATAAATTGAAAATTCGATATCTCTAAAATGGAAACCCGTCATTTTAACAGGCTGAAACTCGGTAGGTAATTACTTTATAAAATTATCAATTCTCTGATACCAGCGGCATCCACTCGCAAGCCGTCGGAGGGATGGAAATTGGGTTAAATTAAAAACTAGATTTCTCTAAAATGAAAACCCGTCATTTTAACAAGCTGAAACTCGGTAGATAATTCCTTTATAAAATTATCAATTCTCTGATACCAGCGGCATCCACTCGCAAGCCGTCGGAGGGATGGAAATTGGGATAAATTGAAAATTTGAAATCTCTAAAATGGAAACCCGTCATTTTAACAGGCTGAAACTCGGTAGGTAATTACTTTATAAAATTATCAATTCTCTGCTACCAGCGGCATCCACTCGCAAGCCGTCGGAGGGGTGGAAATTGGGGTAAATTGAAAATTCGATATTTCTAAAATGAAAACCCGTAATTTTAACAGGCTGAAACTCAATAGATAATTACTTTATAAAATTATCAATTCTCTGATACCAGCGGCATCCACTCGCAAGCCGTAGGAGGGGTGGAAATTGGGGTAAATTGAAAATTAGATAACTCTAAAAGGGAAACCCGTCATTTTAACAGGCTGAAACTCGGTAGATAATTCCTTTATAAAATTAACAATTCTCTGATACCAGCGGCATCCACTCGCAAGCCGTCGGAGGGGTGGAAATTGGGGTAAATTGAAAACTAGATATCTCTAAATTGAAAACCCGTAATTTTAACAGGCTGAAACTCGGTAGGTAATTACTTTATAAAATTATCAATTCTCTGATACCAGCGGCATCCACTCGCAAGCCGTAGGAGGAGTGGAAATTGGGGTAAATTGAAAATTAGATATTTCTAAAATGAAAACCCGTAATTTTAACAGGCTGAAACTCGGTATGTAATTACTTTATAAAATTATCAATTCTCTGAAACCAGCGGCATCCACTCGCAAGCCGTAGGAGGGGTGGAAATTGGGATAAATTGAAAATTCGATATCTCTAAAATGGAAACCCGTCATTTTAACAGGCTGAAACTCGGTAGGTAATTACTTTATAAAATTATCAATTCTCTGATACCAGCGGCATCCACTCGCAAGCCGTCGGAGGGGTGGAAATTGTGGTAAATTGAAAACTAGATATCTCTAAAATGAAAACCCGTAATTTTAACAGGCTGAAACTCGGTAGGTAATTACTTTATAAAATTATCAATTCTCTGATACCAGCGGCATCCACTCGCAAGCCGTAGGAGGAGTGGAAATTGGGGTAAATTGAAAATTCGATATTTCTAAAATGAAAACCCGTAATTTTAACAGGCTGAAACTCGGTAGGTAATTACTTTATAAAATTATCAATTCTCTGAAACCAGCGGCATCCACTCGCAAGCCGTAGGAGGGTGGAAATTGGGATAAATTTAAAATTCGATATCTCTAAAATGGAAACCCGTCATTTTAACAGGCTGAAACTCGGTAGGTAATTACTTTATAAAATTATCAATTCTCTGATACCAGCGGCATCCACTCGCAAGCCGTCGGAGGGATGGAAATTTTGATAAATTGAAAATTCGATATCTCTAAAATGGAAACCCGTCATTTTAACAGGCTGAAACTCGGTAGGTAATTACTTTATAAAATTATCAATTCTCTGATACCAGCGGCATCCACTCGCAAGCCGTCGGAGGGGTGGAAATTGGGGTAAATTGAAAATTAGATATCTCTAAAATGGAAACCCGTCATTTTAACAGGCTGAAACTCGGTAGGTAATTACTTTATAAAATTATCAATTCTCTGAAACCAGCGGCATCCACTCGCAAGCCGTAGGAGGGTGGAAATTGGGATAAATTTAAAATTCGATATCTCTAAAATGGAAACCCGTCATTTTAACAGGCTGAAACTCGGTAGGTAATTACTTTATAAAATTATCAATTTTCTAATACCAGCGGCATCCACTCGCAAGCCGTCGGAGGGATGGAAATTGGGATAAATTGAAAATTCGATATCTCTAAAATGGAAACCCGTCATTTTAACAGGCTGAAACTCGGTAGGTAATTACTTTATAAAATTATCAATTCTCTGATACCAGCGGCATCCACTCGCAAGCCGTAGGAGGGGTGGAAATTGGGGTAATTTGAAAATTAGATATCTCCAAAATGGAAACCCGTCATTTTAACAGGCTGAAACTCGGTAGGTAATTACTTTATAAAATTATAAATTTTCTGATACCAGCGGCATCCACTCGCAAGCCGTAGGAGGGGTGGAAATTGGGGTAAATTGAAAATTAGATATCTCTAAAATGGAAACCCGTCATTTTAACAGGCTGAAACTCGGTAGGTAATTACTTTATAAAATTATAAATTTTCTGATACCAGCGGCATCCACTCGCAAGCCGTCGGAGGGAGGGAAATTGGGATAAATTGAAAATTCGAAATCTCTACAATGGAAACCCGTCATTTTAACAGGATGAAACTCGGTAGGTAATTACTTTATAAAATTAACAATTCTCTGATACCAGCGGCATCCACTCGCAAGCCGTCAGAGGGGTGGAAATTGGGGTAAATTGAAAACTAGATATCTCTAAATTGAAAACCCGTAATTTTAACAGGCTGAAACTCGGTAGGTAATTACTTTATAAAATTATCAATTCTCTGATACCAGCGGCATCCACTCGCAAGCCGTAGGAGGAGTGGAAATTGGGGTAAATTGAAAATTAGATATTTCTAAAAGTAAAACCGTCATTTTAACAGGCTGAAACTCGGTAGGTAATTACTTTATAAAATTAACAATTCTCTGATACCAGCGGCATCCACTCGCAAGCCGTAGGAGGTTGAAATTGGGATAAATTGAAAATTCGATATCTCTAAAATGGAAACCCGTCATTTTAACAGGCTGAAACTCGGTAGGTAATTACTTTATAAAATTATCAATTCTCTGATACCAGCGGCATCCACTCGCAAGCCGTAGGAGGGGTGGAAATTGGGATAAATTGAAAATTCGATATCTCTAAAATGGAAACCCGTCATTTTAACAGGCTGAAACTCGGTAGGTAATTACTTTATAAAATTATCAATTCTCTGATACCAGCGGCATCTACTCGCAAGCCGTCGGAGGGATGGAAATTCGGATAAATTGAAAATTCGAAATCTCTAAAATGGACACCCGTCATTTTAACAGGCTGAAACTCGGTAGGTAATTACTTTATAAAATTATCAATTCTCTGATACCAGCGGCATCCACTCGCAAGCCGTCGGAGGGATGGAAATTGGGATAAATTGAAAATTCGATATCTCTAAAATGGAAACCCGTCATTTTAACAGGCTGAAACTCGGTAGGTAATTACTTTATAAAATTATCAATTCTCTGATACTAGCGGCATCTACTCGCAAGCCGTCGGTGGGATGCAAATTGGGATAAATTGAAAATTCGAAATCTCTAAAATGGACACCCGTCATTTTAACAGGCTGAAACTCGGTAGGTAATTACTTTATAAAATTATCAATTCTCTGATACCAGCGGCATCTACTCGCAAGCCGTCGGTGGGATGGAAATTGGGATAAATTGAAAATTCGAAATCTCTAAAATGGACACCCGTCATTTTAACAGGCTGAAACTCGGTAGGTAATTACTTTATAAAATTATCAATTCTCTGATACCAGCGGCATCCACTCGCAAGCCGTCGGAGAGATGGAAATTCGGATAAATTGAAAATTCGAAATCTCTAAAATGGACACCCGTCATTTTAACAGGCTGAAACTCGGTAGGTAATTACTTTATAAAATTATCAATTCTCTGATACCAGCGGCATCCACTCGCAAGCCGTCGGAGGGATGGAAATTGGGATAAATTGAAAATTAGATAACTCTAAAAGGGAAACCCGTCATTTTAACAGGCTGAAACTCGGTAGATAATTACTTTATAAAATTATCAATTCTCTGATACCAGCGGCATCTACTCGCAAGCCGTCGGAGGGATGGAAATTGGGATAAATTGAAAATTCGAAATCTCTAAAATGGACACCCGTCATTTTAACAGGCTGAAACTCGGTAGGTAATTACTTTATAAAATTATCAATTCTCTGATACCAGCGGCATCCACTCGCAAGCCGTCGGTGGGATGCAAATTGGGATAAATTGAAAATACGAAATCTCTAAAATGGAAACCCGTCATTTTAACAGGCTGAAACTCGGTAGGTAATTACTTTATAAAATTATCAATTACCAGCGGCATCCACTCGAAAGCCGTCGGAGGGAGGGAAATTTGGATAAATTGAAAATTCGATATCTCTAAAATGGAAACCCGTCATTTTAACAGGCTGAAACTCGGTAGGTAATTACTTTATAAAATTATCAATTCTCAGATACCAGCGGCATCCACTCGCAAGCCGTCGGAGGGGTAGAAATTGGGGTAAATTAAAAATTAGATATCTCTAAAATGGAAACCCGTCATTTTAACAGGCTGAAACTCGGTAGGTAATTACTTTATAAAATTATAAATTTTCTGATACCAGTGGCATCCACTCGCAAGCCGTCGGAGGGGTGGAAATTGGGGTAAATTGAAAATTAGATATCTCTAAAATGGAAACCCGTCATTTTAACAGGCTGAAACTCGGTAGGTAATTACTTTATAAAATTATCAATTCTCTGATACCAGCGGCATCCACTCGCAAGCCGTCGGAGGGATGGAAATTGGGATAAATTGAAAATTCGAAATCTCTAAAATGGAAACCCGTCATTTTAACAGGATGAAACTCGGTAGGTAATTACTTTATAAAATTATCAATTCTCTGATACCAGCGGCATCCACTCGCAAGCCGTCGGAGGGATGGAAATTGGGGTAAATTGAAAACTAGATATCTCTAAATTGAAAACCCGTAATTTTAACAGGCTGAAACTCGGTAGGTAATTACTTTATAAAATTATCAATTCTCTGATACCAGCGGCATCCACTCGCAAGCCGTAGGAGGAGTGGAAATTGGGGTAAATTGAAAATTAGATATTTCTAAAATGAAAACCCGTAATTTTAACAGGCTGAAACTCGGTAGGTAATTACTTTATAAAATTAACAATTCTCTGATACCAGCGGCATCCACTCGCAAGCCGTAGGAGGGGTGGAAATTGGGATAAATTGAAAATTCGATATCTCTAAAATGGAAACCCGTCATTTTAACAGGCTGAAACTCGGTAGGTAATTACTTTATAAAATTATCAATTCTCTGAAACCAGCGGCATCCACTCGCAAGCCGTAGGAGGGGTGGAAATTGGGATAAATTTAAAATTCGATATCTCTAAAATGTAAACCCGTCATTTTAACAGGCTGAAACTCGGTAGGTAATTACTTTATAAAATTATCAAATTCTCTGATACCAGCGGCATCTACTCGCAAGCCGTCGGAGAGATGGAAATTCGGATAAATTGAAAATTCGAAATCTCTAAAATGGAAACCCGTCATTTTAACAGGCTGAAACTCGGTAGGTAATTACTTTATAAAATTATCAATTCTCTGATACCAGCGGCATCCACTCGCAAGCCGTCGGAGGGATGGAAATTGGGATAAATTGAAAATTCGATATCTCTAAAATGGAAACCCGTCATTTTAACAGGCTGAAACTCGGTAGGTAATTACTTTATAAAATTATCAATTCTCTGATACTAGCGGCATCTACTCGCAAGCCGTCGGTGGGATGCAAATTGGGATAAATTGAAAATTCGAAATCTCTACAATGGAAACCCGTCATTTTAACAGGATGAAACTCGGTAGGTAATTACTTTATAAAATTATCAATTCTCTGATACCAGCGGCATCCACTCGCAAGCCGTCGGTGGGATGCAAATTGGGATAAATTGAAAATTCGAAATCTCTAAAATGGACACCCGTCATTTTAACAGGCTGAAACTCGGTAGGTAATTACTTTATAAAATTATCAATTCTCTGATACCAGCGGCATCCACTAAATTGAAAATTCGAAATCTCTAAAATGGACACCCGTCATTTTAACAGGCTGAAACTCGGTAGGTAATTACTTTATAAAATTATCAATTCTCTGATACCAGCGGCATCCACTCGCAAGCCGTCGGAGGGATGGAAATTGGGATAAATTGAAAATTAGATAACTCTAAAATGGAAACCCGTCATTTTAACAGGCTGACACTTGGTAGGTAATTACTTTATAAAATTATCAATTCTCTGATAAAAGCGGCATCCACTCGCAAGCCGTCGGTGGGATGGAAATTGGGATAAATTGAAAATTCGAAATCTCTAAAATGAAAACCCGTCATTTTAACAGGCTGAAACTCGGTAGGTAATTACTTTATAAAATTATCAATTCTCTGATACCAGCGGCATCTACTCGCAAGCCGTCGGTGGGATGGAAATTGGGATAAATTGAAAATTCGAAATCTCTAAAATGGAAACCCGTCATTTTAACAGGCTGAAACTCGGTAGGTAATTACTTTATAAAATTATCAATTCTCTGATACCAGCGGCATCCACTCGCAAGCCGTAGGAGGAGTGGAAATTGGGGTGAATTGAAAATTAGATATCTCTAAAATGGAAACTCGTGATTTTAACAGGCTGAAACTCGGTAGGTAATTACTTTATAAAATTATCAATTCTCTGATACCAGCGGCATCCACTCGCAAGCCGTCGGAGGGGTGGAAATTGGGGTAAATTGAAAATTCGATATTTCTAAAATGAAAACCCGTCATTTTAACAGGCTGAAACTCGGTAGGTAATTACTTTATAAAATTATCAATTCTCTGATACCAGCGGCATCCACTCGCAAGCCGTCGGAGGGGTGGAAATTGGGGTAAATTGAAAATTCGATATTTCTAAAATGAAAACCCGTAATTTTAACAGGCTGAAACTCGGTAGGTACTTACTTTATAAAATTATCAATTCTCTGATACCAGCGGCATCCACTCGCAAGCCGTAGGAGGGGTGGAAATTGGGGTAATTTGAAAATTAGATATCTCCAAAATGGAAACCCGTCATTTTAACAGGCTGAAACTCGGTAGGTAATTACTTTATAAAATTATCAATTCTCTGATACCAGCGGCATCCACTCGCAAGCCGTAGGAGGGGTGGAAATTGGGGTAAATTGAAAATTAGATAACTCTAAAAGGGAAACCCGTCATTTTAACAGGCTGAAACTCGGTAGATAATTCCTTTATAAAATTAACAATTCTCTGATACCAGTGGAATCCACTCGCAAGCCGTCGGAGGGGTGGAAATTGGGGTAAATTGAAAACTAGATATCTCTAAAATGAAAACCCGTAATTTTAACAGGCTGAAACTCGGTAGGTAATTACTTTATAAAATTATCAATTCTCTAATACCAGCGGCATCCACTCGCAAGCCGTAGGAGGAGTGGAAATTGGGGTGAATTGAAAATTAGATATCTCTAAAATGGAAACTCGTGATTTTAACAGGCTGAAACTCGGTAGGTAATTACTTTATAAAATTATCAATTCTCTGATACCAGCGGCATCCACTCGCAAGCCGTCGGAGGGGTGGAAATTGGGGTAAATTGAAAATTCGATATTTCTAAAATGAAAACCCGTAATTTTAACAGGCTGAAACTCGGTAGGTACTTACTTTATAAAATTATCAATTCTCTGATACCAGCGGCATTCACTCGCAAGCCGTAGGAGGAGTGGAAATTGGGGTAAATTGAAAATTAGATATCTCTAAAATGGAAACTCGTCATTTTAACAGGCTGAAACTCGGTAGGTAATTACTTTATAAAATTATCAATTCTCTGCTACCAGCGGCATCCACTCGCAAGCCGTCGGAGGGGTGGAAATTGGGGTAAATTGAAAATTCGATATTTCTAAAATGAAAACCCGTAATTTTAACAGGCTGAAACTCAATAGATAATTACTTTATAAAATTATCAATTCTCTGATACCAGCGGCATCCACTCGCAAGCCGTCGGAGGAGTGGAAATTGGGATAAATTGAAAATTGGGATAAATTGAAAATTTGAAATCTCTAAAATGGAAACCCGTCATTTTAACAGGCTGAAACTCGGTAGGTAATTACTTTATAAAATTATCAATTCTCTGCTACCAGCGGCATCCACTCGCAAGCCGTCGGACAGGTGGAAATTGGGGTAGATTGAAAATTAGATATCTCTAAAATGGAAACCCGTCATTTTAACAGGCTGAAACTCAATAGATAATTACTTTATAAAATTATCAATTCTCTGATACCAGCGGCATCCACTCGCAAGCCGTCGGAGGGATGGAAATTGGGATAAATTGAAAATTTGAAATCTCTAAAATGGAAACCCGTCATTTTAACAGGCTGAAACTCGATAGATAATTCCTTTATAAAATTATCAATTCTCTGATACCAGCGGCATCCACTCGCAAGCCGTCGGAGGGATGGAAATTGGGATAAATTGAAAATTTGAAATCTCTAAAATGGAAACCCGTCATTTTAACAGGCTGAAACTCGGTAGGTAATTACTTTATAAAATTATCAATTCTCTGCTACCAGCGGCATCCACTCGCAAGCCGTCGGAGGAGTGGAAATTGGGGTAAATTGAAAATTCGATATTTCTAAAATGAAAACCCGTAATTTTAACAGGCTGAAACTCAATAGATAATTACTTTATAAAATTATCAATTCTCTGCTACCAGCGGCATCCACTCGCAAGCCGTAGGAGGGGTGGAAATTGGGGTAAATTGAAAATTAGATAACTCTAAAAGGAAACCCGTCATTTTAACAGGCTGAAACTCGGTAGATAATTCCTTTATAAAATTAACAATTCTCTGATACCAGCGGCATCCACTCGCAAGCCGTCGGAGGGATGGAAATTGGGGTAAATTGAAAACTAGATATCTCTAAAATGAAAACCCGTAATTTTAACAGGCTGAAACTCGGTAGGTAATTACTTTATAAAATTATCAATTCTCTGATACCAGCGGCATCCACTCGCAAGCCGTAGGAGGAGTGGAAATTGGGGTAAATTGAAAATTAGATATTTCTAAAATGAAAACACGTAATTTTAACAGGCTGAAACTCGGTAGGTAATTACTTTATAAAATTATCAATTCTCTGAAACCAGCGGCATCCACTCGCAAGCCGTAGGAGGGTGGAAATTGGGATAAATTTAAAATTCGATATCTCTAAAATGGAAACCCGTCATTTTAACAGGCTGAAACTCGGTAGGTAATTACTTTATAAAATTATCAATTCTCTGATACCAGCGGCATCTACTCGCAAGCCGTCGGAGGGATGGAAATTGGGATAAATTGAAAATTCGATATCTCCAAAATGGAAACCCGTCATTTTAACAGGCTGAAACTCGGTAGGTAATTACTTTATAAAATTATCAATTCTCTGATACCAGCGGCATCCACTCGCAAGCCGTAGGAGGGGTGGAAATTGGGGTAATTTGAAAATTAGATATCTCTAAAATGGAAACCCGTCATTTTAACAGGCTGAAACTCGGTAGGTAATTACTTTATAAAATTATCAATTCTCTGATACCAGCGGCATCCACTCGCAAGCCGTCGGAGGGATGGAAATTGGGATAAATTGAAAATTCGATATCTCTAAAATGGAAACCCGTCATTTTAACAGGCTGAAACTCGGTAGGTAATTACTTTATAAAATTATCAATTCTCTGATACCAGCGGCATCCACTCGCAAGCCGTCGGAGGGGTGGAAATTGGGGTAAATTGAAAACTAGATATCTCTAAAATGAAAACCCGTAATTTTAACAGGCTGAAACTCGGTAGGTAATTACTTTATAAAATTATCAATTCTCTGATACCAGCGGCATCCACTCGCAAGCCGTAGGAGGAGTGGAAATTGGGGTAAATTGAAAATTAGATATCTCTAAAATGAAAACCCGTAATTTTAACAGGCTGAAACTCGGTAGGTAATTACTTTATAAAATTATCAATTCTCTGATACCAGCGGCATCCACTCGCAAGCCGTCGGAGAGATGGAAATTCGGATAAATTGAAAATTCGAAATCTCTAAAATGGAAACCCGTCATTTTAACAGGCTGAAACTCGGTAGGTAATTACTTTATAAAATTATCAATTCTCTGATACCAGCGGCATCCACTCGCAAGCCGTAGGAGGAGTGGAAATTGGGATAAATTGAAAATTAGATATCTCTAAAATGGAAACCCGTCATTTTAACAGGCTGAAACTCGGTAGGTAATTACTTTATAAAATTATCAATTATCTGAAACCAGTGGCATCAACTCGCAAGCCGTCAAAGGGGTGAAAATTGGGATAAATTGAAAATTCGATATCTCTAAAATGGAAACCCGTCATTTTAACAGGCTGAAACTCGGTAGGTAATTACTTTATAAAATTATCAATTCTCTGATATCAGTGGAATCCACTCGCAAGCCGTCGGAGAGATGGAAATTCGGATAAATTGAAAATTCGAAATCTCTAAAATGGACACCCGTCATTTTAACAGGCTGAAACTCGGTAGGTAATTACTTTATAAAATTATCAATTCTCTGATACCAGCGGCATCCACTCGCAAGCCGTAGGAGGGGTGGAAATTGGGGTAAATTGAAAATTAGATATCTCTAAAATGGAAACTCGTGATTTTAACAGGCTGAAACTCGGTAGGTAATTACTTTATAAAATTATCAATTCTCTGATACCAGCGGCATCCACTCGCAAGCCGTCGGAGGGGTGGAAATTGGGGTAAATTGAAAATTCGATATTTCTAAAATGAAAACCCGTAATTTTAACAGGCTGAAACTCGGTAGGTACTTACTTTATAAAATTATCAATTCTCTGATACCAGCGGCATCCACTCGCAAGCCGTAGGAGGAGTGGAAATTGGGATAAATTGAAAATTAGATATCTCTAAAATGGAAACCCGTCATTTTAACAGGCTGAAACTCAATAGATAATTACTTTATAAAATTATCAATTCTCTGCTACCAGCGGCATCCACTCGCAAGCCGTCGGAGGGGTGGAAATTGGGGTAAATTGAAAATTCGATATTTCTAAAATGAAAACCCGTAATTTTAACAGGCTGAAACTCAATAGATAATTACTTTATAAAATTATCAATTCTCTGATACCAGCGGCATCCACTCGCAAGCCGTCGGAGGGATGGAAATTGGGATAAATTGAAAATTGGGATAAATTGTTGAAATCTCTAAAATGGAAACCCGTCATTTTAACAGGCTGAAACTCGGTAGGTAATTACTTTATAAAATTATCAATTTTCTGATACCAGCGGCATCCACTCGCAAGCCGTCGGAGGGGTGGAAATTGGGGTAAATTGAAAATTCGATATCTCTAAAATGAAAACCCGTAATTTTAACAGGCTGAAACTCGGTAGGTAATTACTTTATAAAATTATCAATTCTCTGATACCAGCGGCATCCACTCGCAAGCCGTCGGAGGGATGGAAATTGGGATAAATTGAAAATTTGAAATCTCTAAAATGGAAACCCGTCATTTTAACAGGCTGAAACTCAATAGATAATTACTTTATAAAATTATCAATTCTCTGATACCAGCGGCATCCACTCGCAAGCCGTCGGAGGGGTGGAAATTGGGGTAAATTGAAAATTAGATATCTCTAAAATGGAAACCCGTCATTTTAACAGGCTGAAACTCGGTAGGTAATTACTTTATAAAATTATCAATTCTCTGATACCAGCGGCATCTACTCGCAAGCCGTCGGAGTTATGGAAATTGGGATAAATTGAAAATTCGATATCTCTAAAATGGAAACCCGTCATTTTAACAGGCTGAAACTCGGTAGGTAATTACTTTATAAAATTATCAATTCTCTGATACCAGCGGCATCCACTCGCAAGCCGTCGGAGGGATGGAAATTGGGATAAATTGAAAATTCGATATCTCTAAAATGGAAACCCGTCATTTTAACAGGCTGAAACTCGGTAGGTAATTACTTTATAAAATTATCAATTCTCTGATACCAGCGGCATCCACTCGCAAGCCGTAGGAGGGGTGGAAATTGGGGTAAATTGAAAATTAGATAACTCTAAAAGGAAACCCGTCATTTTAACAGGCTGAAACTCGGTAGGTAATTACTTTATAAAATTATCAATTCTCTGATACCAGCGGCATCCACTCGCAAGCCGTCGGAGGGATGGAAATTGGGATAAATTGAAAATTCGAAATCTCTAAAATGGAAACCCGTCATTTTAACAGGCTGAAACTCGGTAGGTAATTACTTTATAAAATTATCAATTCTCTGATACCAGCGGCATCCACTCGCAAGCCATCGGAGAGATGGAAATTGGGATAAATTGAAAATTCGAAATCTCTAAAATGGAAACCCGTCATTTTAACAGGCTATAAAATTATCAATTCTCTGATACCAGCGGCATCCACTCGCAAGCCGTCGGAGGGATGGAAATTGGGATAAATTGAAAATTCAATATCTCTAAAATGTAAACCCGTCATTTTAACAGGCTGAAACTCGGTAGGTAATTACTTTATAAAATTATCAATTCTCTGATACCAGCGGCATCCACTCGCAAGCCGTAGGAGGGGTGGAAATTGGGGTAAATTGAAAATTAGATATCTCTAAAATGGAAACCCGTCATTTTAACAGGCTGAAACTCGGTAGATAATTACTTTATAAAATTATCAATTCTCTGATACCAGCGGCATCCACTCGCAAGCCGTCGGAGGGGTGGAAATTGGGGTAAATTGAAAATTAGATATCTCTAAAATGAAAACCCGTAATTTTAACAGGCTGAAACTCGGTAGGTAATTACTTTATAAAATTATCAATTCTCTGATACCAGCGGCATCCACTCGCAAGCCGTAGGAGGAGTGGAAATTGGGGTGAATTGAAAATTAGATATCTCTAAAATGGAAACTCGTGATTTTAACAGGCTGAAACTCGGTAGGTAATTACTTTATAAAATTATCAATTCTCTGATACCAGCGGCATCCACTCGCAAGCCGTCGGAGGGGTGGAAATTGGGGTAAATTGAAAATTCGATATTTCTAAAATGAAAACCCGTAATTTTAACAGGCTGAAACTCGGTAGGTACTTACTTTATAAAATTATCAATTCTCTGATACCAGCGGCATCCACTCGCAAGCCGTCGGAGGGGTGGAAATTGGGGTAAATTGAAAATTCGATATTTCTAAAATGAAAACCCGTAATTTTAACAGGCTGAAACTCGGTAGGTACTTACTTTATAAAATTATCAATTCTCTGATACCAGCGGCATCCACTCGCAAGCCGTAGGAGGGGTGGAAATTGGGGTAAATTGAAAATTAGATATCTCTAAAATGGAAACCCGTCATTTTAACAGGCTGAAACTCGGTAGGTAATTACTTTATAAAATTATCAATTCTCTGATACCAGCGGCATCCACTCGCAAGCCGTAGGAGGGGTGGAAATTGGGGTAAATTGAAAATTAGATAACT
Source organism: Monochamus saltuarius (assembly GCA_025584915.1). NCBI lineage: Eukaryota > Metazoa > Arthropoda > Insecta > Coleoptera > Cerambycidae > Monochamus > Monochamus saltuarius. The sequence goes on from CM046728.1 coordinate 9,874,406, forward strand.
CTAAAAGGGAAACCCGTCATTTTAACAGGCTGAAACTCGGTAGATAATTCCTTTATAAAATTATCAATTCTCTGATACCAGTGGAATCCACTCAAGCCGTCGGAGGTGGAAATTTGGATAAATTGAAAATTTGAAATCTCTAAAATGTAAACCCGTAATTTTAACAGGCTGAAACTCGGTAGGTAATTACTTTATAAAATTATCAATTCTCTGATACCAGCGGCATCCACTCGCAAGCCGTAGGAGGAGTGGAAATTGGGGTAAATTGAAAATTAGATATCTCTAAAATGGAAACTCGTGATTTTAACAGGCTGAAACTCGGTAGGTAATTACTTTATAAAATTATCAATTCTCTGATACCAGCGGCATCCACTCGCAAGCCGTCGGAGGGGTGGAAATTGGGATAAATTGAAAATTCGATATGTCTAAAATGGAAACCCGTCATTTTAACAGGCTGAAACTCGGTAGGTACTTACTTTATAAAATTATCAATTCTCTGATACCAGCGGCATCCACTCGCAAGCCGTAGGAGGAGTGGAAATTGGGATAAATTGAAAATTAGATATCTCTAAAATGGAAACTCGTCATTTTAACAGGCTGAAACTCGGTAGGTAATTACTTTATAAAATTATCAATTCTCTGCTACCAGCGGCATCCACTCGCAAGCCGTCGGAGGGGTGGAAATTGGGGTAAATTGAAAATTCGATATTTCTAAAATGAAAACCCGTAATTTTAACAGGCTGAAACTCAATAGATAATTACTTTATAAAATTATCAATTCTCTGATACCAGCGGCATCCACTCGCAAGCCGTCGGAGGGATGGAAATTGGGATAAATTGGAAATTGGGATAAATTGAAAATTTGAAATCTCTAAAATGGAAACCCGTCATTTTAACAGGCTGAAACTAGGTAGGTAATTACTTTATAAAATTATCAATTCTCTGCTACCAGTGGTATCCACTCGCAAGCCGTCGGAAGGGTGGAAATTGGGGTAAATTGAAAATTCGATATTTCTAAAATGAAAACCCGTAATTTTAACAGGCTGAAACTCAATAGATAATTACTTTATAAAATTATCAATTCTCTGATACCAGCGGCATCCACTCGCAAGCCGTCGGAGGGGTGGAAATTGGGGTAAATTGAAAATTAGATATCTCTAAAATGGAAACCCGTCATTTTAACAGGCTGAAACTCGGTAGGTAATTACTTTATAAAATTATCAATTCTCTGATACCAGCGGCATCCACTCGCAAGCCGTCGGAGGAGTGGAAATTGGGGTAAATTGAAAATTCGATATCTCTAAAATGGAAACCCGTAATTTTAACAGGCTGAAACTCGGTAGGTAATTACTTTATAAAATTATCAATTCTCTGATACCAGCGGCATCCACTCGCAAGCCGTAGGAGGGGTGGAAATTGGGGTAAATTGAAAATTAGATAACTCTAAAAGGGAAACCCGTCATTTTAACAGGCTGAAACTCGGTAGATAATTCCTTTATAAAATTATCAATTCTCTGATACCAGCGGCATCCACTCGCAAGCCGTAGGAGGAGTGGAAATTGGGGTAAATTGAAAATTAGATATTTCTAAAATGAAAACCCGTAATTTTAACAGGCTGAAACTCGGTAGGTAATTACTTTATAAAATTATCAATTCTCTGAAACCAGCGGCATCCACGCAAGCCGTAGGAGGGGTGGAAATTGGGATAAATTGAAAATTCGATATCTCTAAAATGGAAACCCGTCATTTTAACAGGCTGAAACTCGGTAGGTAATTACTTTATAAAATTATCAATTCTCTGATACCAGCGGCATCCACTCGCAAGCCGTAGGAGGAGTGGAAATTGGGGTAAATTGAAAATTAGATATCTCTAAAATGGAAACCCGTCATTTTAACAGGCTGAAACTCGGTAGGTAATTACTTTATAAAATTATCAATTCTCTGATACCAGCGGCATCTACTCGCAAGCCGTCGGAGGGTTGGAAATTGGGATAAATTGAAAATTCGATATCTCTAAAATGGAAACCCGTCATTTTAACAGGCTGAAACTCGGTAGGTAATTACTTTATAAAATTATCAATTCTCTGATACCAGCGGCATCCACTCGCAAGCCGTCGGAGAGATGGAAATTCGGATAAATTGAAAATTCGAAATCTCTAAAATGGACACCCGTCATTTTAACAGGCTGAAACTCGGTAGATAATTACTTTATAAAATTATCAATTCTCTGATACCAGCGGCATCCACTCGCAAGCCGTCGGAGGGATGGAAATTGGGATAAATTGAAAATTCGATATCTCTAAAATGGAAACCCGTCATTTTAACAGGCTGAAACTCGGTAGGTAATTACTTTATAAAATTATCAATTCTCTGATACCAGCGGCATCCACTCGCAAGCCGTAGGAGGAGTGGAAATTGGGGTAAATTGAAAATTAGATATCTCTAAAATGGAAACTCGTCATTTTAACAGGCTGAAACTCGGTAGGTAATTACTTTATAAAATTATCAATTCTCTGATACCAGCGGCATCCACTCGCAAGCCGTCGGAGGGGTGGAAATTGGGGTAAATTGAAAATTCGATATTTCTAAAATGAAAACCCGTAATTTTAACAGGCTGAAACTCGGTAGGTACTTACTTTATAAAATTATCAATTTTCTGATACCAGCTGCAGCCAAATCGCAAGCAGTAGGAGGGGTGGAAATTGGGGTGAATTGAAAATTAGATATCTCTAAAATGGAAACTCGTTATTTTAACAGGCTGAAACTCGGTAGGTACTTACTTTATAAAATTATCAATTCTCTGATACCAGCGGAATTCACTCGCAAGCCGTAGGAGGAGTGGAAATTGGGGTAAATTGAAAATTAGATAACTCTAAAAGGGAAACCCGTCATTTTAACAGGCTGAAACTCGGTAGATAATTCCTTTATAAAATTAACAATTCTCTGATACCAGTGGAATCCACTCGCAAGCCGTCGGAGGGGTGGAAATTGGGGTAAATTGAAAACTAGATATCTCTAAAATGAAAACCCGTAATTTTAACAGGCTGAAACTCGGTAGGTAATTACTTTATAAAATTATCAATTCTCTAATACCAGCGGCATCCACTCGCAAGCCGTAGGAGGAGTGGAAATTGGGGTGAATTGAAAATTAGATATCTCTAAAATGGAAACCCGTCATTTTAACAGGCTGAAACTCGGTAGGTAATTACTTTATAAAATTATCAATTCTCTGCTACCAGCGGCATCCACTCGCAAGCCGTCGGAGGGGTGGAAATTGGGGTAAATTGAAAATTCGATATTTCTAAAATGAAAACCCGTAATTTTAACAGGCTGAAACTCAATAGATAATTACTTTATAAAATTATCAATTCTCTGATACCAGCGGCATCCACTCGCAAGCCGTCGGAGGGATGGAAATTGGGATAAATTGAAAATTTGAAATCTCTAAAATGGAAACCCGTCATTTTAACAGGCTGAAACTCGGTAGGTAATTACTTTATAAAATTATCAATTCTCTGCTACCAGCGGCATCCACTCGCAAGCCGTCGGAGGGGTGGAAATTGGGGTGGATTGAAAATTCGATATTTCTAAAATGAAAACCCGTAATTTTAACAGGCTGAAACTCAATAGATAATTACTTTATAAAATTATCAATTCTCTGATACCAGCGGCATATACTCGCAAGCCGTCGGAGGGATGGAAATTGGGATAAATTGAAAATTTGAAATCTCTAAAATGGAAACCCGTCATTTTAACAGGCTGAAACTCGATAGATAATTCCTTTATAAAATTATCAATTCTCTGATACCAGCGGCATCCACTCGCAAGCCGTCGGAGGGATGGAAATTGGGATAAATTGAAAATTTGAAATCTCTAAAATGGAAACCCGTCATTTTAACAGGCTGAAACTCGGTAGGTAATTACTTTATAAAATTATCAATTCTCTGATACCAGCGGCATCCACTCGCAAGCCGTCGGAGGAGTGGAAATTGGGGTAAATTGAAAATTCGATATTTCTAAAATGAAAACCCGTAATTTTAACAGGCTGAAACTCAATAGATAATTACTTTATAAAATTATCAATTCTCTGATACCAGCGGCATCCACTCGCAAGCCGTCGGAGGAGTGGAAATTGGGGTAAATTGAAAATTCGATATTTCTAAAATGAAAACCCGTCATTTTAACAGGCTGAAACTCGGTAGATAATTCCTTTATAAAATTAACAATTCTCTGATCCCAGCGGCATCCACTCGCAAGCCGTCGGAGGGATGGAAATTGGGGTAAATTGAAAACCCGTAATTTTAACAGGCTGAAACTCGGTAGGTAATTACTTTATAAAATTATCAATTCTCTGATACCAGCGGCATCCACTCGCAAGCCGTAGGAGGAGTGGAAATTGGGGTAAATTGAAAATTAGATATTTCTAAAATGAAAACCCGTAATTTTAACAGGCTGAAACTCGGTAGGTAATTACTTTATAAAATTATCAATTCTCTGATACCAGCGGCATCCACTCGCAAGCCGTAGGAGGGGTGGAAATTGGGATAAATTGAAAATTCGATATCTCTAAAATGTAAACCCGTCATTTTAACAGGCTGAAACTCGGTAGGTAATTACTTTATAAAATTATCAATTCTCTGATACCAGCGGCATCCACTCGCAAGCCGTAGGAGGGGTGGAAATTGGGGTAAATTGAAAATTAGATAACTCTAAAAGGGAAACCCGTCATTTTAACAGGCTGAAACTTGGCAGGTAATTACTTTATAAAATTATCAATTCTCAGATACCAGCGGCATCCACTCGCAAGCCGTCGGAGGGGTGGAAATTGGGGTAAATTGAAAACTAGATATCTCTAAAATGAAAACCCGTAATTTTAACAGGCTGAAACTCAATAGATAATTACTTTATAAAATTATCAATTCTCTGCTACCAGCGGCATCCACTCGCAAGCCGTCGGAGGGGTGGAAATTGGGGTAAATTGAAAATTCGATATTTCTAAAATGAAAACCCGTAATTTTAACAGGCTGAAACTCAATAGATAATTACTTTATAAAATTATCAATTCTCTGATACCAGCGGCATCCACTCGCAAGCCGTCGGAGGGATGGAAATTGGGATAAATTGAAAATTCGATATCTCTAAAATGGAAACCCGTCATTTTAACAGGCTGAAACTCGGTAGGTAATTACTTTATAAAATTATCAATTCTCTGATACCAGCGGCATCCACTCGCAAGCCGTCAGAGGGGTGGAAATTGGGGTAAATTGAAAATTAGATATCTCTAAAATGAAAACCCGTCATTTTAACAGGCTGAAACTCGGTAGGTAATTACTTTATAAAATTATCAATTCTCTGATACCAGCGGCATCCACTCGCAAGCCGTCGGAGGGATGGAAATTGGAGTAAATTGAAAATTCGATATTTCTAAAATGAAAACCCGTAATTTTAACAGGCTGAAACTCAATAGATAATTACTTTATAAAATTATCAATTCTCTGATACCAGCGGCATATACTCGCAAGCCGTCGGAGGGATGGAAATTGGGATAAATTGAAAATTCGATATCTCTAAAATGTAAACCCGTCATTTTAACAGGCTGAAACTCGGTAGGTAATTACTTTATAAAATTATCAATTCTCTGATACCAGCGGCATCCACTCGCAAGCCGTCGGAGGGATGGAAATTGGGATAAATTGAAAATTCGATATCTCTAAAATGGAAACCCGTCATTTTAACAGGCTGAAACTCGGTAGGTAATTACTTTATAAAATTATCAATTCTCTGATACCAGCGGCATCCACTCGCAAGCCGTCGGAGGGATGGAAATTGGGGTAAATTGAAAATTCGATATTTCTAAAATGAAAACCCGTAATTTTAACAGGCTGAAACTCAATAGATAATTACTTTATAAAATTATCAATTCTCTGATACCAGCGGCATCCACTCGCAAGCCGTAGGAGGGGTGGAAATTGGGATAAATTGAAAATTCGATATCTCTAAAATGGAAACCCGTCATTTTAACAGGCTGAAACTCGGTAGGTAATTACTTTATAAAATTATCAATTCTCTGATACCAGCGGCATCCACTCGCAAGCCGTCGGAGGGATGGAAATTGAGATAAATTGAAAATTTCATATCTCTAAAATGGAAACCCATCATTTTAACAGGCTGAAACTCGGTAGGTAATTACTTTATAAAATTATCAATTCTCTGATACCAGCGGCATCCACTCGCAAGCCGTCAGAAATTGGGGTAAATTGAAAACTAGAAATCTCTAAAATGAAAACCCGTCATTTTAACAGGCTGAAACTCGGTAGGTAATTACTTTATAAAATTATCAATTCTCTAATACCAGCGGCATCCACTCGCAAGCCGTCGGAGGGATGGAAATTGAGATAAATTGAAAATTTCATATCTCTAAAATGGAAACCCGTCATTTTAACAGGCTGAAACTCGGTAGGTAATTACTTTATAAAATTATCAATTCTCTGATACCAGCGGCATCCACTCGCAAGCCGTAGGAGGGGTGGAAATTGGGGTAAATTGAAAATTAGATAACTCTAAAAGGGAAACCCGTCATTTTAACAGGCTGAAACTCGGTAGGTAATTACTTTATAAAATTATCAATTCTCTGATACCAGCGGCATCCACTCGCAAGCCGTCGGAGAGATGGAAATTCGGATAAATTGAAAATTCGAAATCTCTAAAATGGACACCTGTCATTTTAACAGGCTGAAACTCGGTAGGTATTTACTTTATAAAATTATCAATTCTCTGATACCAGCGGCATCCACTCGCAAGCCGTCAGAGGGGTGGAAATTGGGGTAAATTGAAAATTAGATATCTCTAAAATGGAAACCCGTCATTTTAACAGGCTGAAACTCGGTAGGTAATTACTTTATAAAATTATCAATTCTCTGATACCAGCTGCATCCACTCGCAAGCCGTCGGAGAGATGGAAATTGGGATAAATTGAAAATTCGAAATCTCTAAAATGGAAACCCGTCATTTTAACAGGCTGAAACTCGGTAGGTAATTACTTTATAAAATTATCAATTCTCTGATACCAGCGGCATCTACTCGCAAGCCGTCGGAGGGGTGGAAATTGGGGTAAATTGAAAATTCGATATCTCTAATGTCCCTAATTTGATCAAAACAATTTGAGCCTTAAATACACGTACGTTTCATTAGGACTGTTACATAACATTGGAGTTAAACGTAATTTCTTATGACAAGTACCACAGATGCATATCCTGTGACGTTATTTTTATGACCTATTGCATATGGGGAAAGTTTATCTATATTTGTTAGACTATTCCTTATGTCAAAGAAAAGTAATATGGAAGTTAATAATGGATCGGTAAGAATTTTATTCCAATAAGATAAATGGACAAAAAGGAAATATATACCACTTTTATTTAATAAAAGACGTTATTACCAAAATATACCCTAATGATTTTATTGTGCCCGTGAAAGACCACATTATGTGTTTGATTAAATGCATTCTAATAGAGAACAGGGATAGGAAGAGAGAGAGAGAGAGAGGTATAAACTGTAAGCCCGGCTACAAATAGAGTAGGAGTAGATATATGGGCATCTATAGACATTTAGATTTTAATATAAAATAAAGTATGTATTTTTGGGTTTCTATTCAAAAAATTTATTATACAACCCAGGAACCCTTTTCGTATAATGTGATTACCAATCTTTAATAAAAATAAGGCGCCTTATAAATGTAATATTATTTAATCCAGACAACTAATATTATCTGTATTAATGCAATTTTAATGAGTACTCAATTAGAAATAACAAACCAAACATATAGTGTTTGTTACAACATGGACGCTCAAATAAAATAAACTTTGCTGTCAATTTGTTTGTAAATTTTAACTTATAGGGCAGATTGCCTATGCTAATGTTGACGTCACATCGAAATATTAATTTTGTGGTTGAAATATCCTCTCAATTCATATATTTCTAGGTATATACATATAATAATTCTACTTTTGGATTTAATTATGATTAAAAATTCAAATTGAAGCCAATGATATGGAATACTGCTTATGATGTGTTTATCAATATATTATTACTAGCTTGATTTACAAAATCTGCAGTATTGGCATTGACTTTGATAGGCGAAATATGAACACAATAATTATTTTTTAATTCGGTTTTTACAACTCTGTAATATTGTGCGGTATGCCGCATGTAGGGCATTATCTTTTGATTTACTTGTATAATACAAGTAGGTTTTCACTGCGGATCGCCAAAACTCCAAACAACTTCAACACCCTATTGCATGAAGATCTGTCTGAATAAATATAACAAGAAGCTCTTGCTCCCTAAAAGATTTTTAAGATACATTTACGTAGTATTATTAACATGCAAATTTATACCATAATGTAGGACAATAGTTCCAAATAATCAACAAAGTTGAAAATAAGAATTTAATAGATCAAAATAACTAGTTATTATCTTATTTTTAACTACTAGTTGAAGACAATTTCGTAATAAATATATAAATATTTATATATTGTAGCAATTATAAAAAAATCCTGGTTATGCAAGACATATTTCTAAACGAAATTAAGTAAATTATACATTGAAAACTATTTTTATGGCGGAAAGCAGTAAACCTGAATCAATTTAGGTTTATTTTTCTTGTATAGTCGCCTATTATGCTTAAATGTTAGTTGGGATAAGCACAATGATTTCCTAATGGATTTAAAAACTATTCCAAATCGCCAAACTGAGACTTCTTACTTCAGTCTCAACACCTTGGCAACGCAATTATACCTAATGCTAGTTAAAATTGTCTGAATTGCTGACATTTTAAAAGCGCATTAACGCGCGTCATTTTAAGTTATAATTGAATAAATTGTCCTGGAAGTCGCTGTTGTTATAAGTGACTTACGACGTTTCCTTGAAAGCAGGATATTTAGAATAAAGTACGGGAATAATTAATATTGGTAATACATCCGTTGATACATTAAGGTAGACCCTTAATTAACTTAATTTGAGGGGAATGCGGAAAATCTAAATTAGCAGATTATGGTTTACATTATTATGTAAAGAAATCTGTGAAACTAAAAAAACCGTCTTACTTTCAGATTTGCATCCTAAAATTGTCAGATAGTTCAGGGTCGCTTTATAATAAAAAATAGGCAATGATTGAAGCAAACGTCACTTCCTAATTTTTTGTGAATTATTTTCCAATTAAAAAATGTATATGATTTTATGTTTGTTTTTGTTTGTGTATGCAGAAATGCAATGACATGTGACACAAAATAAACGTGTGAACAGTGCAGGAGTAATTCGATGCCGGTCGGGGAATTAGTCCGCGGAGTAGTTGTTTCCTGCAGTATCATTTACAGATATCAATCTTGAAAATAAATATCAGGAAGGTAGGTATCAGGTTTTTTTATTAAATTATCATCTACATTTGTAAATATTGTTTTCCTTCAAAGCGGCATAAATCTATACTCGTGACAATGCTGTGCCCTGTCACTACCTCTGAGTTTAATATAATTATAGTATCCCAGCTAACAATTTCCTGTACTCACATCATTGCCAAAAAGTTTTATCGTGAAATATGTGGTAAGTTTTTGACGCGCCCTCAGTTAACCTTATAATTCCTATGACGCTAAAAATTTAATTAAAAAAATGATTCTGAATTAATGCCACTTAATATCCACAGTGTTGTCATATTTTATTGTGGTAATTTCAGTTATTTCAATCTTATTTAATCAAGCTAGTAAAATTCTTTAACTTCAACATTGAGAAGTGTAAATGAATAAGGTAGATCTAAATTAAATATGTTACTAAATTTCTATAAGAAAATCAGTTTCTATTAGTAGTCAAATAAATCTTACCTATCGGAATGTAATTTTCTTTCTGCAAGCAGATAATAATTTCTACAAGTCACGACTATGTTATACAAATTTCTCCATTATACTTTGATCAAAATATATCGTACTTTTGTAGGCAGGTCTCGTCAGATGGAAAATCTACATATATAAATGGCTATAGCATTTTTTTATGGAACAAAAAGGCTTGCGTTACTTATTTACTCTATAATGATTTTATAACAACTGTATTATTATTATCTATAACTACTTTAATGAACTCTTTCTATTAAGTTCGATAGTAGCTTCCATATTTGTAATTTGTTGTCCGCAGCAGAATTGTAACTTAACAACCACAATAGTTCTATAATTAAACTATAACGATATTACAGAATAATTTTATAATAGTGTCACAGGATATGGTATAATTCTATAAAGCACTAATTTATATCGGTTTTACAGTAATTTGATTCTATAAGCACCGTTGCTGTAAAATTGTGTACACACTTACAGGGCTACATTAGCAGTTATCTTATAAATGCTCTATAAATTATGCCCTAAGAAGGTTTTGCAACAAATTTAATAAACAATTCAGTTTCTGAAAAAAAAAATTGTCTTATGTGCCACATTAATGCAACAATTTATTATTCCAGATACAATTATAAAATATTAACAGAATATAAAACTCCTAAAATTTATTCTAAATAATATAGTGTGAAATTACCTTGTCTGCTTGGAACCAGCAAGCAAATAGGAACATTGCAGTAGTAGTAAGCTTAAATTACAAGAATCTATGAAACAAATGCATAAACGCCAAATTACCATTAAATTTATCTAATATCTTTATGAACCCATCAATTGAGACGTGTCTATAATTTACTATTACAAAATTTCCAATGCGATATAGATGTTACACCTGTTTACGATCCTTATTTAATATTAACAGCGCTTTGACCTTTGAGGGAGCAATTAATAAAATGCGGATTCAATTGCTCGCGTACTTGCCCGATCTCCTTGAAAAGTGTTATGAAATTTCACAGTACACATATCTGTAACATGTCATCTTGCTACTCTGGATCGTCCCGATGCGATTCTTCGAACCATCTTCGGGTATAAAAGGGGAAAGTACGATTTAATTGGTATCTATTTGGTTTCATCCTCGATCATACAAGCATCACAATGAAATATGTAAGTATTAGACTCGCTAAAGCGTAAGGCTTTATTAAGGGTTGAAAAAGTGTGCGTGAAATTATTGGCTTTGACAGCAAGATAATAATGATTTTTAACAGACGTTTATAATCATAATGTTGCGAATTTAATAGATATAGTTTTAATCGTGTTTATTACTTCAATAGTATATTTATTTATTTGAAAAATGTTTGGTTGCTTTTGTTCAACATTCAATTAAATTTCAGGTATTAACAATATTGTGCGAAACTAACTACTCTGTGGGCTAAAACCCCAACCAGTAGGAGATTTGATATATATTAGCTTAAAATACCTTTCTAAAACAGTAAAAAAATCAAATATCAAATAAATTTTGAAACATTTATTATATCTATTCGTTGATTTTATGATTTGCTGCAACGATTTGTGCAACAATTATCACTTTAGGATCAATCATATCAAATCAACCAATTTAGTTTGAAAAGATTGCTGTCATTTTTTACCCAAGTTTGTACTATATTCAAGGAGTTGAAAACAGGTATTCATTAATTTTTAGATGTCCAGTTTTTTTGAGCCACCATTTGGAATGCGTCAGCTTATTTTGCATTTCACAGGGGTTTCTGTTAAACGCTGTAGTTTCTTGGTTTCTAAAGATATTCACTTCAAACAAAAACCATGTTCAAGAGAATAAAATGTACAATATTTTCTGTTTAGTACATATTTAGGCATACTTAACTGTAAATAAACAAAAAATATTGGTAAATGTTAACGTTTTCAAACTAAAAAGTTCCTCTTTTAAAATTAAAAATGTTAGGGATTTACTACTAACGTTAATTTTTTTCTGCGTTATAGTCTTTATAGTATACTATTTTTTAATTGTAATTCTAGTTCTTAAAATTAAATAAAATCCAGTATTTTTATTCTGAAATATCACAGAAGGAACACACTCTAAAAAACTAGAATTCAGAAAATATTCTTTCATTATGCTATAATAAGTGTGTAAAATGTCATCATTGAGATATTTCTTTATTTTTTTAGTTAAATTGTAAAATTTCAAGAAGCACTATTAAGTGCACATATTACATTGCTTGCAGTAAAATTCTAAAAAAGACATACCTAGTTAATATTAAACAATTTTTTTTTATGTATTTATATTTCACTGCATTATAGTCTTTATAGTATACTACTTTTTAGTTTTAGGTCTTAAAGTTACATTAAAATCCAGTATTTTCAATCTAAAATATCACAGAAGGGACACACTAAAAAACTAGAATTCAGGAAACATTCTTTCATTGTACTATAATAAGTGTTTAAAATTTCATCATTGAGATATTTTACTAGTTTTTTAGTTAAATTGTATAGCTAAATATTCAATAAGCGCTACTAACTGCAGATATTACGTTGCTGTGCTGTTTCTGTATGAGGTAAGACAAAATGTTATCAAAAAAGTTGCTCAGAATGTAGACATTGAAATTTTGCACAAATTTTGAGGATCTGTACAAAATTTTAATATTCTAAGCCTACTTCGATTTTTTGCTCAATTTTCAAATTTTCTTGCTAATAAAATGCCATTTCTGTAGGTATGAGATACGACAAAATATTATTAGGTTGTTTATTAGGTTGTTTCTCAGAATAAAGACATTGACATTTTGCACAATTTTTTTATTCTGAAAGATTTTTGTCAGTAACATTTTGTTATATCTCATACAGAAACGACACTTTACCACAGTTGGCTTACGACATTGAAATTGCACATGGAATCAGTTTTTCCTGGCGAGAAACTTTTCTTAACCACATTTTGTTCTCTCACACAGAAACAGCACTTTACTGGTGAAAACATATTTTCCAAATTTCCATGGCATACTGGATTTTATGGATTTGAAATAATGGCAGATTTTGTTTCTTAACCAAGCATAGCTGAACTTTGGAGTTTTACTCTCCTACCATAGTCGTTTCATCCCTTAGGAGACAGCCTGTATATTTACTATAGATTGTGAACTACAAATAAGTTAACAAAAAATTGCTTAATAATGTGTTATTTAGATTTTTACTGCAATTAATGTAATATCTACCTTCACTTAATAGCAATTTCTTGATATATTTAAAAATCTGGCACTAAAGAGCTTTAAAACATTTATTACAACACAATGAAAACATGCTTTCTGAAAATTTTGGATTATTAATTTATTTATTATAAAATATAAATATAAATCAAAACAAATGTAACAGTAAAAATAAAAAAATAATAAACCAAATACTAATAAAGTTGATTTCACCAACTAAAGTTAAGTAATAGGGGCATTGACAATTATCAATATCTTTTTCAGTTTATCGTCCTCTTCTTCGTCGCCGTCAGCTCTGCTGGTCGTCTAGAAAATGTCTACCTTCCACCTAGCAGCTCGGCCTCATCCGGAGGAAGCAGCAGTTTCTTGAACACTCCTTTGAAGTCTGCCCCTTCTGCCTACAATGGACCTGCTGCTGCCCCTGTTGCCATTTTGAGACTGAACAATGACAACAATGGAGATGGAACTTACAATTTCGAGTGAGTAATACCTTTACCTAACTAGGTTGGTAAAAAAATGCACCAGAAAAATCGTAAACAAAAAACGTGTACACAGAAGTGCATTGTTTACATTGTTCTTCTCAATAATACAATACAATGGAGTTTCTACTTGACTTTTTTAGTTTTGAAACCGAAAACCACATCTCTCAGCAAGAAACAGGCCGTGTTGGTGGAGCTGGAGCCGACGCTGCTGTCGTAGCTCAAGGATCTTACTCTTACGCAGGTCCTGATGGCCAGGTCTACACCGTCAACTACGTCGCTGACGAAAACGGTTTCCAACCCCAAGGAGCTCACATCCCTACCGCACCCCCAGTACCAGAAGAAATCCTAAAGGTAAGGCAACTTACAAATATTTAAAGGAAAGAATATAAATAAGATAATGATAAATTGCTTACTTTTCCACATAAAATTATTATTGCATGACAAAGGATACACTGTAAAAAAATTGCGCATAGTTCACTTAAATCGCATGCAATATTTTAATTTCTCTCAGGTTTGACATTTTACTGTACAATCAAATATGACGAAATTGTCCTTTAGACCATTTCATATCTATAATTCTATATCGAATGAGAAAATTAAATATCTACATCTACAGTAGCATGTGACATGACTATTTTGTGTAATAAATTTCATATTATAACTGTAGCCTTGACCACTGTAAACTACATTATATGAAGATTGCTATATTTTGTATTTGAAAATTGGTATGCAACTGTGATTATGACATTTAGGTATATAAAAGAATTTATCATTTGATTTAACCCAGTAGGTTCTACTTGCAATTATAAATTTAAAAAATATCTGGTTTAGGCATTAGGTACTCAAAATTTTACTATCTTAAATTTATCTCTTATCTAAACATGATAAGTCGGTATGTACAATATTGCGGTTTTCAGTCTGTCAGAGCCTCTGCTACATCAGGTGTCCTGCAGGGTTCTATTCTGGAGCCATTTTTGTTTCTCATTTTTATTAATGACATTACTTCTGAGCTACAGTGCAAAACTCTGCTATGTGCCGATGATTTAAAGTTATTTTCCTTTTCTGTAAATACCATTCGGAATTGTCATTTTACTTCACGATGATTTAATATTTTTAAACAGATGATGTGTTCAAAATAAGTTATATATCTTCCAAAAATGTGACGTTGTCACATTCTTCCGTAGGAAAGATCAGTTACTCTATATGTATGATATTGATAGGAGAAGGTTAACTAGATGTAGCAACTTTAAAGATTTAGGAATTACCTTTGACTCAAAATTGACTTTCATACCTCATGTTAATAATATGGTCCAGTGCCTTAAAGAGTTTTGGTAAACATGATACTGAAATGAGATGTAACTGGTCTGCTACTTCCTGCTCGGCCTAAGCGGCTCGACTTGCAGAAAGCGACCTACAATATCGTAGGTAATACAATCCCGAAACCGGTCTATGTCTGGTGGAGTGGCCGACAAGGGTTCTTGGCTGTTTCACACAGATACTGCAGGTGTAATTTAATGCCGGTCGGGGCAGTAGCCCGCGGAGTAGTTATTTTCCTGCGGTATCATTTATACATGATACTGAAATACTAATTCTCTTCGATGATGCTTATCTAAACTTAAATATGCATCAGTTTCATTGAATCCCGGATATGAGACCCACAAAACTACAATGGAATCTGTTCAGTGATTCAAAAGGGATGGTACTTACCCTGAACAGATTTTATTTGTTTGGTAACTCGTGTCTCTGTTTAGTTTGAGTTATTTTGTTACTTTTTGGCAATTTTGTCTTTAAGTTAATGCATAATGTCATCATTATTGATTACTCCTACCATGTAATTAAAGTATTTTCTCTGTTTGAGTAGTCGTACCACAATAAATAAATAAATAAGTCATTCCAACAATATTAATTGATTATACGATATACCTACTATTTTTATTGAATCAATTCAATTTAAAAAGAATTGCACATAACGAACAGTCAATTAACCTAGATTAGCCAAACGAATATTATGAAGCCAAAGGTACCATAAATCTTAGAATTTACAAGGCAGATTTTTAGAGGTATTTTCTTAGGATCTAAATTTTTAGTTTGATAAAGTTTTTAAAACATTATTTTTAAATATAAAAAGGTTCCTTTCTTTACTTGGCATTGATGTCTCCTTATCAAATAATATGAAAGATTGCATGTACAATCTATTGCAGCGGTAAAGCACTCTTTGAAACGAATATTAAACTGCTAGTACTTTCAATTTTCAACATTAGTTCTTAGTTGTTACACTCGCCAATAGAGATCTAATGATATTTCTACTTAGAACTTCCAGTAAATCAAAAATTGGAGGGAGTGCTATTATTATCGTTATATATTGTAGGCACCAAAAGATTGCCTATAACCTACGTCAGATTGGTGAATACTTTAAAGTCAAATATTACAGTTACTAAGTAACAAAATAAACAGCGTTTCGAAAAAGGGTTATTAATTGTTTGATATTAAAATAAAAGGTTTGCTGTGTTACTTAGCATTAACATCTCACCGCAATATATGAAAGACTGCCTAAATTGTCTAATATACCTACTTACGTTACATTTAGTATTGTTCTATGTACAAATTTTTAAATACATTGCAATCATTAACATTGTAATTTTAATTATTTTTATAAAGTACATATCTACCAAGATCTGAAGACACAAATATTGATGTAGAAGAACATGTTTTAAAATGTTATCGCATTTTCACTATCATATTTTTTCTTCCCAGGCTTTGCAACAAAATGCCGCCGATGAAGCTGCCGGTATCGTTGATGATGGCCAGTACCGCCCAGACCCCTCTGAAGCAGCCGCCAACAGGCAGTACTTAGCTCCTAAACCAAGTGGCCGTCAGCAAAGTGGTGGATATAAATATTAAGTAGACTGATGTTGCGTGTTGTTAAATAGGTACATACTTAATGATATAATGTGTTGTTTTAAAATATTTATTGCACTTTTGTTTAAATTGTTTAAATTTAAGTTAAGTGTAGTTGGAAAAAAGAATAAATGAACTTATAGTATAATACTCACGTCTTATTTAAGTAGGTACTTCTAGTTAAAAACTTGTGTGCTACAATGGAACTATTTACTTTTACTCAAATTATTATGAAATTTTACAGAAGTTTTCACTTGACTTCTGTTGCACATGCGCAGAGGCACACCCACTTAACCTCTAACCTAATACGTTTTAGTTGTGTTGGTAATGTGTAGTAGACAAACATATGCCGTTCATTATTAAGTAGTTTTGTGTCTTACATTCATAAGACAGCAAGTATAAAATGATATTTTGTTACGTGTACACCTGCAACTTGTGTCAATTTAAATAGATATTATACAATTCATAAATATCATACAAACTGAAACGGTACGTTGTTTAGATATGTTTGCATCAAAACTACGCTATAACATGTGTCTCTAAACCATACAACATTAATTTAAAACAACATACTTGTCTTTTTTACTGTATTAGAAAGATATTTTAAGCTAATATAAATCAAATCTCCTACAATCTCTATCAATGTGGTTGAATTTTCGAGATCCCACTGTCAAAAGTTAAGTTAGATATTTATAGAGTGTTTTCATTAAACCAGGTTAGTAAATTTAGATAGATTCATTTCTTTAGATAATTATTGAATAGAGCTTTGTCTGTGGAATTGTTCATTAGCATACCTAGATGTTTGGTATCAGAGAGCATACATATGACTTCATTGATAGGAATTGTAGGAGATTTGATTTATGTTAGCTTAAAATACCTTTCTAATACAGTAAAATGTTACAAAAGCTAATAATAAAGAATATATGGGTAGATATTGTGGGTGTAATTCAACGCTGGTTGGGGCTTTAGTCCGCAGAGTGGTTAGTTTCACACAATATTATTAATACCTAAAAATAAAAAACATACTTGTCTTTGGGACAGTCAAAATAGTAATTCCTTACAACTCATATTAACATTAGTTGTAGTTACGTTAATTATAAATTTACTGTAACTAAAGTTCGAGCTAAACATATTTATTATCACACAGATAGGTATAGCTATGTATGTCTACAAATATTTGTAAATACCAAATAATATACAGGGTGGGCCATTTTAATCAGTACAGTCGAATATCTCGAGATTCGTGAGTGTTACGAAAAAATGACCAACTAGCTGTGCATTCAGATCTGACTTTGACATTGATTTTGAAGGTTATTTGAAGGTCAAAATCAAATTTTTAAATAGAAACCCATATTTTTGAAGCCGGATTCGAAAAGAACAAGAAATCTTACGTCTGAAGCCACTTGCTTGTTACTTTTAGATCGTAATTACAAGGTGAAATACCGGGAAGGCTGCAGTCAATCCTGTAGCTACGTAACTTGAAATCGCATTTAGGCTAACTTCCCATAATCTAAGCCAGGTAGTTAACTGGATAACATCATGAAAACGAAGAACGCCATTGAGAATTCTTAGGACTCTTAGGTATCATGCGTACCACATAACTGCTCCAAGAATTAAAACCAATCCACATGCAAATGCGAATTGAATTTTCCAATTGGGCTTTGAACATGATCCAGAATGATGTTATCCAGTTCACTACCTGGCTTAGATTATGGGAAGTTAGCCTAAATGCGATTTCAAGTTACGTAGCTACAGGATTGACTGCAGCCTTCCCGGTATTTCACCTTGTAATTACGATCTAAAAGTAACAAGCAACATTTCAAAATCAATGTCAAAGTCAGATCTGAATGCACAGCTAGTTGGCCCCCAGATGTTTGAGCAACTTTTGTCTGAGTCATTTTTTCGTAACACTCACGAATCTCGAGATATTCGACTGTACTGATTAAAATGGCCCACCCTGTATACTGATGTTTCAAAAATTATGTAGTTTGTTCAGCTAACATTTTCAACATATTTTCTAATACGGTAATGAAATACCTACATTGCAATACATTTCTGAATAGATGAACAATACACTTTTACAGAGAAGAATGGATAATTCTATGGGAACTCGAAAAGTCAACCACAATATTTCTGCACTTTCAAGTTCCCACAATTACAAGAAAGTGAACTTAGATACTTATAGAATGTTTGCATTAAACCAGGTTAGTAAATTTTGCTAGATTAATTTATATTTTAGATAATTATTGAATAGAGCTTTGTCTGTGGAATTGTTCATCAGTATACCTAGATGTTTGGTATCAGAGAACATACTTCATTGATAGGAATTGATATATATTAGCTGAAAATACCTTAGCTCCAATACAGTAAAAAATGTTACAAAAGCTAATAATAAAGAATATATGGGTAGATATTGTGGGTGTAATTCAACGCTAGTCGGGGCTTTAGTCCGCAGAGTAGTTAGTTTCACACAATATTGTCAATACCTAAAAATATATTTAATAAAGTATGTGTGCTTGTTTTGCTACCATGTGTGTGTCATGATATAAAAGAATGTTGTTTCTGAGAATCAATCCTATACTTTCACTCAATGCAATTTCATCGGTAACTGTGTGTCATTCTTTGTACTAAATACATCATTCAATTTCTTAGGATTACATCGAAACTCGAACATCGCATCATCAGTTAGGTGAAAGGACATAATTTAATGTTAAATACCTAGATACATTTAATTTATACCTGTATTTTTAGAACAATATTAAGGTAGTAGTTTTAATACCTTACTTTTGCAGCGCACATGCACCTTGTATTGAAAGATATGTACAGGGTGTCTGAAATAATCGTGTTTCTTCAAACTAGTAATATATGATGTAAAAGTAAACAATTTTTATTAAGCAACTCGCGATATAAAATGCCGAGGTATCAAAATAAATAAATTACCAAATTAAAGAAACATAATTTTTAAATACTGTCTGTTGTGTAGAGTACAGTTCATACAGTAGTATTTAAAACGCCTATTTCGCACGCAATATCATAAATACTGCGATTCACGTTTTGCTTAACAAAGATTAAAATTACATTTTTCCTAGCTAAGACACTTTACGGTCCTTCGTGTCTACGGTCTTCAAGGGTGGGATTCAGTCGTTGTCTTTGAGAGTAACGATTATAAACGGCCATATTTACGTCATATTCTTCCCATACATTTCCATCCTGCTAAATTTTTGATACAGCATAGCCTTTGTTTATACCTGTATGCTTTATATAATCTAATATATCTATTTGCTAGCTGCATGAAATTTTCTTAGTTTTTCTAAGTATTACCCGCAATACTACAATTTCGTCTTTTTAATGATTTCATTTCAGTACCAGTTTCTTCAGTTCTTTCTGCCTTTTCATGCTCAACATGTGATAGTTTAATTTTTGAGAGTAACGATTATAAACAGCCGTACTTTAATCACATTCTTCTCATGCATTAGGTACCATTCTACTAAATTTTTGTTACAATGTGGTATCGTTTGCCCATGTTTTATCCATCTAATATGTCTTTATGTATGCATGCATGAAATTTTCTTATTTTTTGTAAGTATTCTCTTCGCCATACAACAATTTCGTCTTATTCAATGACTTCGTTTCAAATACCAGTTTTTTTCTGCCTCTTCATTCCTCTCATCTGATAGTTTAACTGCCAGGAACTTCTCTAAGTCGACGTTTTTAGTTTGATCTTCGCATGTGGCAGAAATAATCAAACAGGCTAGCTCAAGCTTACGACAGCCACAATTGCATCTTTTTCAGTGGTCACTGGCAGTGAATGAATTTGTTTCCAGCCCTGTATTTGGTAACAAACTGTATGTACGCTGCCAGAAGCTCGAGTAGGGGGCAGGAAACGAAGCAGTAGCGGCTCGCGACTAGTGAGCGAGGCAAGCAAGCTGGGATTGTTCCAAATACGAACTACAGAATTAACATAGGTAAACTATCAGAAATATTCTATTGTTTGAGATACATGCACCAAAAACACATTCACAAATTAACTGGTCGAATATTTCTAGCAATTTGAAACCAATCCCTGATTCTTATGAGAACATACTTAGGTATATTCAGGCGGTATGCATTTATAGTATAACGTAACATTTTTTTGGTAGATGAAGAATATCAAAACTAAGTAACATCTGGGTAACACAGTCAAGCAGAATCATCAGATAACTACTTTATTGGGTCATTCAGTGTAATATTTCATAATTTTATTTCTCATCTCAAGCTAAATAATTGAATAGTTTCTTAACATACCAAATGGTAAGCGATTATCTATGTAGGTAAGGTATTTAAAAATAAGTATATATTTATATTTATTAAATATTTGGATTATTATATAAGATATTAACAAGATTTAACTATACATACATTTATTATTATGTCTTAAAGAGCTGCTTACGATTTCACACAAATTGCTTAATTTTTGACGAATAGATTTAGATTTTAACAGTTTGAATATATTCAAGGCAGTTTTTGTATAATCCTCTACAATCAAATTATCAAATTCTTTTATTAAATAGAACTATTGAAATTTATAACATCTACTAATGCAAATAAGATAATATTACACTGAAAGAAGTCTACTTAAACTGTACCTATAGTGAGCTGCAAATAAATTTATTTAAAAATCACGTATTTGTTTTTTGAAAAATCGCTCAAACCGATAAATTTTTGTTTTAAGTTTTGTATCTTTTCAAACAGTATATAGGTCGAAGCAAAACTAAATGATATCATGGTAGACTTAAATGGAAAAATCTCATTTTGTATGTTTATTCAATTTTCCATGAATGGGAATTTTTTATGTATATACCCTATACCTATATATTTATTTTTACGATCGTTTCAGGATTACCCTATTTTAAAAAAAAGTTGTTCCAAATGTTATGTTCACGGAAATAATGTTTCTTCTAGTCAACAAATTGATGGTGCTCATTGTGACAGTATGGTTTGTGTTTATCCAATGGCAAAAATGCAACCACAAATTATCACCGTGTTGAAGATTCTGGACCCGCTAAATATGGAAAGGTTTTAAACCATTTCTGTGAATGATTTCCCTTGCCATAGTTTGATTAAGTTGGAGATGGGTTGCAATGCGCCTTGTATTTACACCAGGGCTACGTTCTACCATATTTATAATTTCTTCTTCCACTGCTAGTCGAAGACTAACTTGCCTCTCAGATGTAATTCTCACATTGGGAAACATTCCCGTTTCACGCGTATTGTTGAAAACTGTCTGGAATATATTTATATCTGGCACTCTTCTGTTCAGGAAGCGACGTCGATATTCAGCAACTTCACGATTAGCGCTACAATGATTGTAAAAGTAAATTAATAATCTTTGATTATTTTCAGTGTAGAATTATGACGCATTTAGGAGCCACAATAGTTTTAAGTAGCAAATTTATAATTCCATTATGAGTTAAATTTTCTTTCGCCGCCGTTAATAAACATCATAACATAATTAACTCATTCAAGTACATTATATATTTAAATTCTTCGTTTTTCAGATCTCCCGCCGCAACCAAGGCATTTTCAAATTAATGGGCTAGTTTAATTACGGAAATTAATCATTGTTGTCTCCTCTTTAGCCGCTAGTAGGTAGATTAATGCGCGACTATTATTTTTTAAACGTCCTCATAACCCGAGCGCCAAAGGTTGTTCAATGTAGAACAATGTTGAACAAGTGCTCAGGATGAGAGGACGCTGGAATATAAAAACACGCGACGAGCGGTATTTTCCCCTTCGATCCATATGCACGGTCTCGTTTTGCATTTAATTTTCTTGTCGCAAAATTTGATTGGTTAGCGAAGCCGAAAATCTGCTGCTATATTAAAATTCATAGGAATAAATGTATTCTCAATTTCTGTTTACAAGAAAGTTGTGGTGTAAATAGTACTTTCCAATAGGTAATAGACTTATTCCGTGAATTTTTTTTATATGGCCTTTATACGTTATTATTAAGTTATTAACATATAATAAATATTTATTGTATTTCGTGCCATTTGAGTTAGATTTATAAAATAAGGTGCCTTATTCACAAATTATTACTTAATATATATATTAGGTACCTAATTAAATATTGTATTACTCTATGTTTTACTTATAATTGACTAATTACGCAAAAAATAATGGTATAAAATGACAAAGTTAAAATTGACCTTTGTCCAAAGTAAATAAATGATTCTGCTTATTAAAAAACCCTATGTTTGATTAATTTACATTTATGAGGATAATATATAAAAAATATTGAAAATAAAACGAGTTATTTTAGTACCTGTATTTGCCAGTTTTTCTGAAACATTTTAATTAGGTAATAAAATACAGAGCCTGATAAATGATGTCTCTGAAGACCACCCTTATCGGAAGCGTAGTGCCGGCCAACCGTGGCAGCTGTAATACAGCGATAAAAGTAGGACTGAAATCTACATATAAGCAGGCCCAGGGGTACAGAACATAGGTCCTTATTCACGGAGTCTAACACGAGAACAACAAGGGCAGATCTAAGAATCCCGACTAAGACTGGTTGCGTGCAAGTTAATTTTGTTATTGGCAACAACCTGTTACCTAGGTCACACCTTAACAACCCGAACAATCATCAGGTATAGATCAAATAGCGATTCTAAATAAACTTGCCAAAATTTAACGCAGTACTTCTTCTACAACGGGTTTTTCTTCTCTTTTCTGTGTTAATAATCGACATTTTAAACGAAACATTTTCGAATTCAATTTTATTCTCCAATATTTCATAAGCTTTAAATAAATATAATTTTCCTAGGCATAAGTATTTAAAACAAAAAAAATCATTATAAAAACGTCATATAGGACGCATATTTACTACTCAATAACCTTGCATGAAAGTGATCCTCACAACAAAATTTATTACTTTGGATTCATGAAACACAAAAAATGGTGCACAAATCTAGTAAAATTTCCACCTTAGTACTTTAACACACTCTGATGTTTTATACGTTTTATACAAAATATGATAAAATTTACTGTTAATATAGGTAATAAAATGTAGTGATATAATATTAAATCAAATATATTTTTTTATGAAAACTATTCATTAAAACGTGTTAAATTATTTATGAAGAATATCAAGTAAATGATCACAACAAGCCTGATAATGACTTTGTGCATAATTTCAGGTGCAATTTGCGCAATTTCTTCACAAATATTTGCTTTCTAGTCTTCTAACATCTGTGGGGTATTAATATAGACTGTATCTTTCAAGTATTATCACAAGAAAAAATCTAGTGCCATCAAATGAGGGTGCCATTCAATATCTCCATTTTTTATGATTGGTACGGAGTATGTTACGCATCAAATAACGACTATTTTATCAAACTGCACTTATTCTTGAATAAGACGAGAGTTTTCTGTCCCTCATAAACGATTTTGCTTTTTAACATGACTATAAAGGCAATTGCTTTGTCCTTCATTAACAAAGTTATCCAAAAATAGGGTTTTGCTTCCACTAAGTTTTTGACGATTTCAACGTATGGCAAATGTGTTTGAACACAGTTTGAATTTTGTATGGATACATATGCAAGTATAAGTGTAAAATTCTCCTTTAAGTCTGCTCACATAATCCTAATTGCGCCACACCTCTTCTTGTGAAAGTTTTTTTGTTCTGCCTGAACATCATCCCGAACAAGCTCAATATTTTTATTTGAACGACAAGAACGAGGGCAATAGCTTTACATCATTTACTGTGCCATGTTGTAAAAATGTGTTTACTAAACGTCGAATTGTTTCTTCGTGTGGAGCTCTTCGATTGGGATACGCTCTAATAAAAGCACGTTGTGTTGAAGTTGTCAAAGAAGAGTTTTGGAAACACAATTTACCCGCGTTCTTGAGGTGGCTAACACTCCATAAAAAAATTCTGTATCTTTCTACCTTGATGTATTCCAATAGCTTTGCATTAAAAGACAAATGTGTTATTTAATTGTAACCTTAGTTCCGTAATTAAATACTAAATATTATACAATAAAATTTGTGTACTTTGCACATTAATATGTAAACTCTTGATACATGAACACTGAAACATGTAAAACACATGACATTATTATATTAACAAGCGTGTTACACCTTCAACACATTGCTATATACAGATAAATGTACACAATTGTGTTCTTTTGTGTTGAATTGTGTAATTATTTTTTTACGGTGTGGATTAAATAAATGTGTTGCTTTATTCCGTAGTTGTAAGCTTCGTAGCTTCGTTAAGTATTTTGTTAGTGTAAAATTTTTGCAGGGCACTTGCTATATGTATTGATGTCACGTAGCAACTTAAAATCTCGAAAATCAAAAGTATTATTTGTAAAAGATTTCTTAACACACATAACAATAAAACTTGACACTGAGGGAAACATCGTTTAGCCATTAGCAGTAATTGATTCTTTCCAGAAAAATATCTGCATTAAATATGTCCCAAAGGTATTACGTTGTTGTCTTTAAACTTTAATCTTACATTAAAAAAGTTACAAGCAAATTGAATATAAAACAACACTACAGGCACTGGTACTACACACATACACACTTTCATGCAACTGAAATTTATTATTCTGTTTATACGGGGTTAACTATAACTAAGTAAAAATATTTTAAGAGAGGAAAGTGAAATATAAGAATTAACAGAAACACTTAAAAAAATTTTCAAACTTATTTATACAGCGATTTTTTTTCTCAACAATACTAAACCCCGACTTATCGACGACTTTGGCGGCCCGTCAGTTACGAGGTTATATTTCACATAGTTCAAAAGTAGTAATAGGTTATTGCGTTACCATGTCTATCAATTTGCGGCTCCTTTAAAGAAAAACTTTTATTTACAAAATGCAGATAATTATTTAATGAGAAACACGATATGGTAGCACCAAGAATAGCACCAATTTATGCAAAATTCGTTGTTATAAATAAAACCCTATGTGTTTAAGTTGCAATTTTATGTTTTCCTTCAGTTTCAATTTTAAAAGTTTTAGAGTAATTAAATAAAGTCATTTGTAGCAGGTCTATAGTAAATCTAGCAAAGCTACGGTAATCATACAAGATTTTCTAATTAAAAACTGCCGCAAGTACATTCCGAGTTTTCTGTTAGTAGGTATTTCTTTCATAAAATTTCGATTTTCTTATGATAAATGAGTATTTTATTTAACTGTACGCGGACTGGTACTATATTGCTAGCAGGTAAATCTAACTTTTTCTGTTAACTTTTTCGACAATTCAAATTATATTTTGCTAATGCAGTAATTTTAAAGCTGTCAGTAACAATTTTAATTTCCCGTAAAAAATGTATGATAGATATCACTAATTATTGGAAAATCAAAGAATACCTTGTACAATTCGGCCATTCACTGACATCTTTTTCCAGCAATTTCCCTCAGTAAATCTTATTTTGCACAAAATATTTATTTGTCAAAATTCAAAGAAAAGTGGTGAATTTTTTCATATATTTTCAGGTATTAACAATATTGTGTGAAACTAACTACTCAGTGGACAAAAGCCCCAACCTGCGTTGAATTACACCCACAATATCTACCCATATATTCCTTATTATTAGCTTTTGTAACATTTTTTTACTGTTTAATGCAGAAATAGATCAGATCTCATCTATTGTGGTTGAATTTCGAGTTCCCACTTCATATATAGAGTATATCAGGTTAGTAAATAGAATACATTTTTTAGATAATTATTGAATAGAGTTTTGTCTGTGGGTGTTCATTAGCATACCTAGATGTTTGGTATCAGAGAGCATGCATATGACTTCATTGATAGGAATTGTAGGAGATTTGATACATATTAGCTTAAAATACCTTTCTTAAACAGTAAAAAAAGCGGTGAATGTTAATGATGCAGTTGGGAATCATTTAATAAACTGAAAATAATAGAGAAACAGAGAGTCTGTGTATAAGAATGGGAAAATCAATTACTTCCTTGCTTTATAAAATACAGTTTTGATATTACGTCATATTAACGAATGCCTTTTTATTACACATTTTTAGACTTCTGTTAGAAAACCTTTTCCAGAAATGACAGTTTAATTTTATTTACTTAATGTGACACATAACTGAGGAACACCCATTGTTGTTTCTCATAGGTCGGCCCATTCTTCAGCGCCCACGCTGTAAGGCAGTTATCTGGTGGGTAGGTTTCATTCGAGCACAGTCAAGATCCATATATTTTCCTGGAGTATCAACTTAAAGTTTAGGGAACTAATAAATCTCTCTTTATGAAATTAATCACTTTCGCTGTAAATGTAAACATTTTAGCGGAATTATTTTCAAATTACCTAATCCTGCAGGATAACGGGTTCAATAAATAATCCTTTACTGTTTTCCCAGTTCAATGTTTAATGCAATATACAGGGTTTCTGAAATAAGAACGTTCCTTCCAAGGAGCAATAAGACACTGCTTCTAAGTAAATTATCTCCAATACTATAAAACTATAATTTTAAAAGAAATGTTTGATGATTCATTGGATGGGAGTTTTTTTTTTGGAAACCTGTACAAACTGAATTCACTTAAACACCTTTCTACAATGAACTCAATTAAAATAATAAATTTGTAATTGACGATTTACCCTGACGACTTTCCTATAAAATGTTCATTATACATGTATTTCCTTATTAAAAATATTATTTGTCGTTCACTAGTGAATAATGAAATCATTAATCACTGGGTTTCAAAGAATCGGGAATTAATTAACAAACCAAATACTCTTCGTTGTCCGCAATTGAATCTGAACCTCCGAATGATTGTAGAAGTTTACTAAATAAATTTTTATTTCTATAAATGATACTACAGGTAACAACTACTCCAAAGACTAGTGCCCGACCGGCATTGAATTACATCTGCAGTATATGTGTGAAGAGCCAAGAAGCCTTGTCGGCTACACCACCAGATATAGACTGGTTTCGGGCTTGTTAGCCCTCATCAGTATGCCATAGATGAGATGACCGACAATTGAACTGGCTGTTCTTTCATATATGTTTTCACATGTAAACCAAGTGAAGGTGAGATATAAGTGATCTGCTACTTCCTGCTCGGCCTAAGCGGCTTGGCTTGCAGGTAGCGACCTACATTACAGCAGGTACTCAAACGCGGACATTTGTATTTGTTATGTCATATTCATGCTTTGAGTTTCAAAATATTGTGTAATGTGTAAAAGTGTGCTAAAATATTTTTAATAGTCGTGGACAGTATAGTATTCTACTTGGCCTAGTGGCTGAAATACATTCGGGTAAGGTTGCAATTGTTTCAAAACTTCAAGGTAAAGTTGAGAGACCACTTATCAAACGGTAATTTCCAATAACATTTTGTTTAAATATATGATGAAGTGCTGGCTTGATATAGGTTCCTACGTGCTGCATGGGACTGGATACGGTACCTTCAAGAATCCTGGTATATCCCTCTCAGCTCGACAATGGCAATGGCAAAAAGATAACTCACTCTTTTTTGGTCGTGTATTTCTCCAATTCCCTTGATGCGAAGTAGGTTTCCTCCACGCAGAGGCTCCTTAGTTTGGTTTGTAGGTTTCCGTTGTAGTTGTCACTATTTTTAGTCTCAGGAACATCGTATCTCCCCTGAGGCTAAAGACAAAAAAACTACGGTTGTATCAAACTGAATAAGTATAAACCGTTGTCACTGGTTCAATAATTTCTGAGCTGAATGATACATCGTCGGTTCTGGTAGCTTGACGTTGACATTTCAAGAGACCTGTCGGTCTCTTTTTTAGAAGGAATTCAGAAATTGGAAATTAGATCCTCTATTCGGTGCTTATACAGTCCGTTGTGTGCACTGATCTATAACGTTCTTCTATAATCAGTTCCTTTCCTCGTTCTTAAAATTCTACGAAAGCTGTTTCAAGGTCATTTTTTTCCCCGGTCTTATAATCCTGGGACTGACTTCTAGAATTAAATTTGTCCAAATTATATTTAATAAAACGAAGACTATGAAATATGTAAGTTGATGGTACATATTTAAGTTTACAACAAAACAATTTTTACAATCATCTCTGAAACCAAGCCCGGAGGTAATTGGCATGGCTTTCCTTTGTAAGAAAAAAACACGTGCACTACAATGCGCATGACCCCATACGATATAATAGAATGTATTAAGCAGTGATAAGCTGTCTTTAAGGTAATTAGGGACACATTGTCTACTAAACTTCGGAGTAGTCGTGCTAATATGTCGACACAAAGTGCTATATCTTCATTTTATATAAAGTTATTAAATTGTTTGGAAGCGGGTGAATGCCCTGTTGGGATCTTCTGTGACCTCAGCAGGGCGTTCGATTGCGTAGACCACGATAAACTTCTGACGAAACTTAATGCATATGGCATCCGTGGTGTGGCTTTTGACTGGGTAACCTCATTTTTGAAGCATCGCAAACAATATGTCAGTTTAACCTATAACTATAAAGTTGTGGAATCTGACTTTGATTATGTAGACATGGGGGTTCCACAGGGATCCGTGTTGGGTCCTGTTTTATTTTTATTATACACCAATGATTTGGAATCAGTAATTAAAGACTCACTTATTGTCATGTATGCTGATGATCAATCTATATTAATTTCAAATGGTTCAGAGAAGCAGTTGGAGTATAAGTGCAATAGTGTGCTTCAATCTATCAATGACTAGTATATCTCTAATTTTCTTTATTTTAACACGGACAAAACTCATATTTTGAGATTCCACAATAGACAGAAACAGTGTTCTTCGTTGAACATTAATTTAGAAGGAGGTGTATCTTTGGCATTTTCAGATAATGTTAAGTTTCTAGGGGTTGTAGTAGATGAGTGTCTTAATTGGAAATTACACTGCACACAGTTGGTGTCTAAATTAAATTCGGTTTGTTTTGTTTTTATTTACAAAGTGTTCTGTCGTATACACAATTGATTATGGTCTACCAGGTAGCTTCAAGATTGAGATATGGGGTCTGGTTATGGGGGTGTTCCACTCATGCATCGGATGTATTTAAAGTACAAAAACGCATTTTAAGATGCATTGCTGGTGTCTCTTCCAAGTCTTCTTATAGAAACTTATTTAAAAAATATAATATTTTAACTGTTGTAGATATATTAATAGATGATAAAATGAGTGTGTATATTTTTAAGAACATAACTAATTTTCCTCTACATAAGAATATACATAACATAAATACTAGACAAAAAAATAACTTTTATGTCCCATTTTGCAAGTATAATGTGACATCAAATTCTCCCTCTTATTTAGGATTGCATATATTCAATTTGCTGCCGAATGAAATAAAAGATGCTATTCATTTAAATACATTCAAGCTTAAGCTCGAAAGTTATTATTATTATTATTAGTCCAAGAAATTTTACACATTCCGGATTATTAACGTCATTTATGTTTCTTAGACTAAAAATCATTGTTTCTGATTTAGCTAAATTAACATATTGGGAAAATCGTTAATGTAATTGAGAAAAAGAAGGGGACCCAAAACTGATCCTTATAGAACTCCATGTTTTATTTCAGACATAGTGTATAATATATTTGAAATTTACTCTCATAAAAAACACAATCAAAAGCATTGCTTAAGCCTGCCAATTGAGAACTTACACACTTTCTTCCCTAGAAACCCTAATTCTTTTAAACATTATATTAGATCGTCATGCATGTAAATGGACAAAACAAATACGTTGACAACAAATGTACTACGCCTAATATTTTAGAGGAAGATAGTTGCCTAGTACGCTTATTTAAAAAAATTATGAAAAAACGAGGCATTTCTATAACATTGGACAGAGTATTTCTTACACCAAATCCCTTTTGAAGAAAGAAAAATTCTAAAGGTTGCTATATAAATGTGCCAATTAGAAATACTGAAATTTCCAAATGGACAAAATGTTCAGCACAACGCATTGGTATAGATGTTAAACGTGTCTAAATTACAAATCACTCAAATCGAGCGGCAGCAGTTAGCGAATTAAGTAAAAGCGGAATTGAAGAACAAGCTCTAATAAAAATAACAGGATACAGCAATTTGTCATCAATGAAACCATACTTACAAGTTGACAAAGAGTATAATTCCAGCATTATGCAATCGATTGGTTTCTAAAAAAACTTCAACATCTACTACAGAAATGATTAGCTGTGGCACTCGTAGCGACATTAGTGTTCTTCATATAAATTGCTTTAATAATGATTGTACCCTCAAATAAAAATATATTTATTTTTAGTGTTTCATATATAAAGTTTGCATTGATATGTTCCTACATTTATGATTCAGTAAAGTGTCCTGCCGAATTACACTTGATGATTCCGGGTAAATTTGTGTTGCTTAAATTCTTACCGTTTCCTTTCGCAATTTGACTCGAAAAACCTGAGAAACTACTGAAAGTTTTTTTCTCATTAAACAACCAAAATTTACCTCATAAAATAGGTACAAATCATAGTAAATTATATTCTATCTTCTAGGGGGCGCTGTGTGCAGTCTTATATGTTCTAATAATCGAGCAAACTTTTTTTCTGAATCAAAATATCCTGTGTGATTAAGCTGACAGTCGCGACACATTAACTCCAGAATTAATTCTTGGTGTGCAAAGCATTATTTGTGTCTTGGGATAATTTAATCATAGTCCGATTGCGCCCTTTACTGCTAATGTACGCGTACAGTATGCGCTCCCAACCCCCTTTAATGTTCTTCCTTCCCGCCCGTCTCAATATCCCGAAATGGGGGATGCAATCCTGTTTCCGGACATCAACGTAGCACGTCGACTATTGTCGCAGCAAAGGCGGATTGAATAATCGAGGCGGTTTAAATTTATGCCCAAGCACAATAAACAGGAAGGATTTACTATTTCATATTGAAGTAATAAATGACTGTGGCCGACGTACACCTAGGCGATACTAAATGGTATTTATATTGCAGAATAAATTTTAAACGTGTTGTGTAACATTTAATGCAATCCAGTGAATGTCACAAGAGGAAACATAAGTTTATTTCATGTAATATACTAAGAAGAAGAAATATAATTCATGTAGAATGAACTGCGTGTTGTGAAACTCAAAAATATGTTTTATAATCACAACTTTGCTTGTTATAACAACACTCTTTATTGACTATTTTCAATTATTTGACGTATTTCATACGGCAAAATGGTTGAAAATACACTGAAAAGTTAAATAATGTAAAAGAAATTGAAACAGGCTATACCCGCACAGGTAACAAACAAACTCGCTCACTTATGGTAGACACTAGCATGGAGCATGGAGACGGGAATAACCATTCTTGAATGAATTGATGGATGTGCTGCAACAATAGAATGAGGAATTATTAGCTGACAAATAAAAACAATATTTTCAAAACCTTTATTTAAGAGCTTAGAGCTTAGAGTTGAAACACACTGACGTTTGACATTCATCACTATTTATGTGTGGCATTTATGTGTTTAGTGTCATTAAAATGACAAGTTATCAAGTATGGTTAGGTATTAAACATTTGGAACAAAATAACACTGTTTTTTTCTTATATTCATAAATAAATTTCTTTAAAATCAACAATTATGCAATTTTTTTCAGAAGTGTGGCAAAAACCCAATAAAACTAAAGAAAAACTAAAATTATGCCACAAATATATAGCTTCAGAAAATATTCACTCTGTAGTTGAGTAGACCTTGTATAAGACAAACAATGATCAAGTTTTGGGATTATCCACTACAAACTGAATGCAAATTTCGGGACTGGTCATCAATAGAGAGATGCGAAGGCCTAATTTTTTCTGCTTTCCGATACCTCAAAGTGCGAGGTCTAGGTCCGCACCCCATCTTGCATATTCATCAAACCCCAAATGCTCTTAGCCACTTACACCTGTTCAATTAAAGGGATGTGGCTTCCAGTTGGATTAAATTAAACTGGAGTTAAAACTTTCAGTCCCATAATTCTAAAGTAGGACAACTGAAATACTGATCGAGTTTGGAAGGATGATCAGTTTGAATTCTGAGAGATTTATGTCTTCTTCCTATTCTTATATCCTTAACCTTTCAAAGTATGGTATATTAAGTACTAATTTATAAGATTCCTTTAAGGAGATAAATATAGATGTACGTATAAATTATCTTAAAAATGGATTGATCTAAATAAGTTAATAATAATTAGAGATATTATTCGATGAGATTTGTTACCCATTATATTGCACATTTGGACACTACTAAAGCTTCATTCACATAAGATTAGTGCGGTTGCATTGGTACTGCAGAAAAGTTATTAAAAAGGGCGCCGTATTCTTGAAATAGTGTTTTCTACAAATACAAATAATTTTAGACATTTAATAACTGAATAATCTAGGGTTTAGCAAATAGTAAAATGGCGAGAAATACGGATGACTTTTGTAACGTTCAGATAAACTCAACAGTTACGCATTTGTACTGTAGTTGTATGGCAGAAGCTAAAAGCATTTTAACTTTTACCATTCCTCTTCCAACAATCATACAAGGACCAATCAGAAAACAGCTTTTTGACCGTATACAGAAGATTCACATTCTTGCAGGTTAAGTTTTAAATTAGATTCTAATTTAGATATTTAGTTTAGAATTTATTTGTTAAAAAATGGATGAAGTGGACTGTTTGGTTAAGAAACAGTTATTTTTGCTGCTCTTATTTGCAGCGACGCCAATATGTATAAAAACTATACATGCAAAAAAATGAAAAGAAGAACTTGGAGATGGTGGGTGCGACCTATTAACCGCAGAAAGCACATGCAAGGTGATTTCTATAATTTATATAAAGAAATGCGAAATGAGAATGCCGATTATTTTTTCATTACACCCGAATGACAGTGGCAATGTTTGATGACTTGCTGAAATTAGTGGGGCCTCATTTAATCAAACATTCAGATAGGCCATTTATTCCTGCAGATTGTAGGCTTTTAATTACTTTTCGGCAAATGATAAAAACCAACAATTTCCGTAGATAGGGATGTAGTTGATAAAAAACCATAAACCTCTTCATCTGAAGGTCAAGAATCTTGAGTTTTTGCATGTCGCCAACTTACAGCGGAAAAATTCCGCAACTTCTAAGTCTACAGTAATTTTATGTAAACAGAGTAAATAATATTTAACATCATACAATTACAATACAACAGTATAGCTGCAGTGCCATTGCACTAACGTTTATCTGAACGTTACTTAACTTTCACTACAGTTTCGTATTAACTTAGATGCTTCTTATACACTGATATATTACGGAATACTTAGTATTATACAGAGTGTAACAAAAAAGTAGTTCATCAAGTCTTGATAAATCCAAAAAACTGTAGTAAAGCCATCAAGGAGATCTTGTAATAGTATTTGTCAAGTGTGTATCTACCAAAACCCGAACCCTTTCATTAATATATATTGTATGAGAAACTCCGGTATGTTGTTTAGTTTCTAGTTTGAATAGTAACTTGTTCTTTTAGAGAATATTGTAACCTTAAGATTTTATCCTGTTCAGTGTTTGTAACGCCTACTACATAATAATAATGGAAACTTATACCAGTAGTGCAGATGTTGACTTTTGGAAGAATGTTTGAACAGTGTCCATGAAATCTACTGGCAATTATTACAATGTAAATTACGAAAAAAGAAACATGAGAATCCTTCGAATACTATCTTTTTTTTCGAATAAAAATAAATTTGGTACTTACTATCTCTTATCATTCTTTGGTATAGAAAATTGAAACATAAAATTGTAAAAATATCCTTAAATACGGATTGATATTAATTATAGTTTTAACAAGCATCAAACCAAGCAGATTTGAAAATAAAATTACTTACATCGGCTTAGATTTTCATACAAAGAACATATAGGAGAATGTTATTATAAAGATCTCTTAGAAACACCTCGTAGTTCTACATACATTTTTTTATCTAATTAACTTATCGGACTTGGAGTAATAAAAACTAAACTCATTAAATTTCTGCTTCTGATAACAACTTTCCGTCAGTAAAATCAGCGCTCGGTGAATATTGCCGGAAATTTGTTTTACTTGTTCCGGTAATATTTTCCTTAAGAAATTATAAGTTACTCAACGACTTTTAAACAATCAATATAAAAGTACTAAGACTCATTTAACAGTTACCAAGTTTTGGCTTCGGAAACAGATAATCTAATACTTTCCCATACACCCAAGAAAATTTAATAAATATGATATCCAAACTAATTCAATAAATAATTAAACTGAAGGTGACTGCATTAGAAATAGATAGACGAAGATTTAAACTCACCTTATGTTTACCAAAGTAAAAGTGAAATTGAGCACAATACGCTGTGGCCATCGAAAATTTAGTCACAAAGGCCAGATGCTTTGATATAAAAATATAATAGTTATTAATTGTACAAGGGAATTAACAAATCTTTAATCCACGAGAAAAAGGACCCTCAAGGCGCAGCCGAGAGTTAATTTTTTTCTAGAGGATTAAAGGCTGGTTAATTTCCCGAATGTAATTCAACGTTTTATCCACGACCACGGTCAAAACCGGTCAATTAGGAGAGTGAAAGCCATGTGAGAGCAAGTGAAAAATTACGATTTTGAAAAAGGTCATATTTGACAAATTTATTTGATCAAGAATATTGATTGTCAGTTGAATACTAAAAAGGCTTGGAATCATTTCAATGACATGCGTTTGCAAAATTGGCACAAAAAATGAGTGAGAATGCTGAGAATTTCTTCATTCCGGCTAAAATCCAGCAAGAAACCTAAGAAGGAACATTACGTCTGCTACCAGCGAAAAGCAGAAGTGTGTAAGAGAAGGAATTGGTGGATAACTGGCGAAAAAAGGAGTATAGGAAAAGGAGTAATTACAGAAGAGGTGCTACTATCCTACTTTTTTATGTGAAGAAATAGTTTGCTCCCTTTTCGACATGAACAAAATATTCCATGTCCAACGTGCACAAAGGTACTGATATTTCGAAGTATGGTAAACTTACTTCATATTTGGAAGTAGAATCAAGAAATTATAAACCAAAGAAGGCAAAGATACTGGAGAGAAACTAAATCAAAGAATTTTTTAATAAAGCACCCAATAACGATGTACAGGGTGGGCAAATAAGCGAGGTAAGCGGCTGTATCTCAGAAACTAATGATGGTAGAGAGCTACGGTTAAAAAATTTATAGGTAAAGTGGGCAAGAGAAAATGCTGGAAATTATTTTCAAGCTTCCAAGATGGCCGCCAGTGGGCGTTTCCACCATCTTGATTTACATAAAGTTACGTTTCTCGCGATTTTCCCCAATGAATGTAACAAAAAAGTACTGGCGTTTTAATGTTAACTTAAAGTCGAACATTTTTTGTAAAAACAATTTTTCTCTATTTTTCGAAAAAAAGTGGTGGGGGGTATTCGAATCGGCTTAATGGATTTGGATAAATTTGATATCATTGAAAAGAGCATTTCTTGGGCTTTTAGGTTGCTCATAATCATGACAGTTGTGACCTACACGGCCGCCGATAGCGGGCGTTATTCGATATTATAACCAAAATATTGGATTTTCTCAAAAAATTTAAATGCGATGATATGACTTTTTTTAGGCTAGAAAATAGACAAATGACTAACCAATAAGCCTGCGCAAACCGCATCTTAATATCTTTTTCCTAACTCAAATTATTTAAAAAAATACTCAACCAGGAAAATTCATATATCCCCATTTAAAAATGCATCCTTACCACATACTCTTGCACCAGGTGCTAAATGAGCAAGATTTTGATAATAGATTAAATTATTGTCAAGGGATGCTAGGCATGCTTGAGGAAAACAGAAATTTCTTAAGGAAATTCTCTGGACCGACGAGGCTACCTTTAGTAGCGATGGTAGAGTAAACCGTCATAATATGCATTATTGGTCCGCTGAAAATCCGCATTGGTTAAGAGAAGTGCAGCACCAGGGACGCTGGAGCCTAAATGTGTGGTGCGGTCTCATTGGGGACAGAATTACTGGACTACTGGACCTTATTTTATTGGAAGATGTGCCACTCGAAACTAGGAGAACTATGTTTCTGCAATTAGATGGTTGTCCGGCACATTATTCAATTAATGTCCGAAACCATATTAACGGGACCTTTCGAGAACGCTGGATAGGAAGGGGAAGCCTATTTCCTTGGCCGGCAAGATCTCCGGACTGGACATGTCTTGATTTTTACTTGTGGGGACGCTTAAAAAACATTGTTTTTCAAACTCCACCAACAACACGAATTGATATGGAAAACAGAATTCGAAACTCAATTCGTCAACTATCAGCGGCAGAAATCGAGGCTGCGGTTCTGTCGCCTCAATAAAGACTGGAACAATGTGTGGAATATGACGGAAGGCAATTTGAACACAGAAGGCATTAATCTTTTTTCAAAATCGGTCCTTTTCAGGACCACAACTTTATTTAAATGGAAAATCGCTTATAAATACGAAAACGTGTGACTTAAAATCACAGCACTAAATAAACTGACATTTCTTGTGAATATTTTAGAGAGGAGTTTGGCTTTTATTTCCATAGCCTACTACCTGCCTTCTTATCGAAAGCAACCGATGCATTTTTAAATGGGGATATATGAATTTTCCTGGTTTAGTATTTTTTTTAATAATTTGAGTTAGGAAAAAGATATTAAGATGCGGTTTGCGCAGGCTTATTGATTGGTCATTTGTCTATTTTCTAATCTAAAAAAAGTCATATCATTGCATTT
This sequence comes from Monochamus saltuarius, assembly GCA_025584915.1. Lineage (NCBI taxonomy): Eukaryota > Metazoa > Arthropoda > Insecta > Coleoptera > Cerambycidae > Monochamus > Monochamus saltuarius. The sequence continues at coordinate 9,911,565 of CM046728.1, forward strand.
AAATATTTTGAGAAAATCCAATATTTTGGTTATAATATCGAATAACGCCCTCTATCGGCGGCCGTGTAGATCACAACTATCATGATTACGAGAAACCTAAGAGCTCAAGAAATGCTCTATTTAATGATACCAAATTTATCCAAATTCATTAAGTCGTTTCGAAGTTACAGGCATTTATTTAAAACAACATTCAAATATCCCCCACCACTTTATTTCGAAAAATAGAGAAAAATTGTTTTTACAAAAAATGTTCGACTTTTAAGTTAACAATAAAACGCAAATACTTTTTTGTTACATTCATTGGGGAAAATCGCGAGAAACGTAACTTTATGTAATTCAAGATGGTGGAAGCGCCCACTGGCGGCCATCTTGGAAACTTGAAAATAATTTCCAGCATTTTCCCCTGCCCACTTTACCTATAAAATTTTTTACCGTAGCTCTCTACGATCATTAATTTCCGAGATACAGCCGCTTACCTCGCTTATTTGCCCACCCTGTACAAGTGAAGGTATAAAATACACGATTTTAATATTTCAATATATACATTGAGCGTTTTAATTTAAAATATTTACAGATTGCAACGATAACGAAAGCCGCAAGTGCTTGTCGATGCAATCAATTACCTTTCTGGATATCACCCATGACCAAAACAAAGGCAGTTACCTATATGTACTCATTCCGGATACAAAAACAAACATTTCAAGAAGTTGCACGATCATGGAAGAAGTTTTTCAGCCAATGATGTAGAAATGTGTTGAAAATACGTCAACCTGCGACATGAAAATGTCGGTGGGGGATATTTCTTGCGATATGTGGCTGGAAAATGTACTACACAACATGTAGGCATCGACACAATTTCGAAAATGTTTTCAAAAGTCACTGCATCTCTTGGGCTCATGGAACATGAAATGAGGCGTCCAGCAAGATGGCAATTGCTGAAAAATTCAGGTTCTACCTGGCGAACTTCTAGGCCTCTCCAATCATTCAGACACTGCTTATCCAGTGAATTTAAATAATTCCCGTCGAAATGATAAGATGGTGATGAGATAAATGTTAATGTTAATGATAATAATTCTAAATAAAATGCTATAAAATCGAAGAGTGGCATTAGGAATTCTAATCCACACAAAATATTATTATATTATTTGTTTCTTCTATTTCCACTCTCTCTTAAAACAATGCAAATATTATTAGAGACAATAAGTATAATGGTTGCATTCTCAACTGATCGCTTATAAAACGTACATTCCGTTATAAAATTAATATTTCACAAATAAATTTCCATCCACATTTTGAATTAAAATAATTATATTGCTGTCAGATCATTTTTTATACATTTACCAGGCATCCATTCTAAAAAATTCGCCGCCAGAATCTCTTTTTATAGGTATATGGTTCAAGTTTCACCCTTCAGTGGAATTCAAAAAATCGACGATTCAGGAAGTATGCTAATATCTCTTTTTATGTCAAAAGAGGCCTACCTCGCAATAAAATTGAATTTTCCGGTGATTTTCATTGAAATTACTCTTCTGGAAGTAACTCTTCATATTAAATGGAGCATTCTATCTACACATCTGTCTTTTACAGTCCTGCTTAATGAAATAAAATAAAATTATGTGGGCTGATATATCATTAGCTGTAATCAACCACGAAAAGCAATCCCTTGAATACGAAAATATGTTTATTAATTTAAACTGATTTAATTTTTTGCTGGTCTCTGTCTGAAGTGACTTTACCTTAATTTTTAAAAAAATTACGATTTTATTTAATGATCAGAATACAACAAGAAATGTATTCATTCATTAGCATCTGTAAAGGAAAGTAAAAAATCTCTTATGCAATTTATCTTTTGTCTTTTAGCTACCGATTTGTACACTGAACCAAATTTGATTCATAATATTAATAAATTCCGTTTATTGGACAAAACGATTCTGTTTGTCAATATAACGTACACGTGTTTATTAGTTTCTAACTGTGTTCGTTGAACTGATGTATTGGCACGTATTGTATTAAAACGTATTTTTTCTGCTTTTGCTTAGTAATATAAATTTTCCTGTTTTATAAATAGTTTCGTAAGGGCATCTATTACGGCACTAGTGGTGTACTAAAAACGTTTTTATTAACATTTTTCTGTTCCCTATTTTTAGAAGAATGATGTATTTATTATTAAAAAAATATATTATAAAACCTAAGAATAGACCGAATTAACTGAAATTTTGTTAAGTGAGGTTTTTGGGAATGCTAAATGCTCTGAAGTTATTAAGTTTTGGCTATATCATACAGGGCGTTCATTGCAGTACTCCATAAGCGCCCATTTTAGATGCTAACTTTTTGTCGTTAACCTTTTTGTCGCTTTTATCACTTGCTGTAATGGCAAATTTTATTCTAAACAAAAAAGTTGTTTTTGTAAGAAGTGCCAAATTGCCCGTTATCGAGAAAAACCAAACATAGTACGCCAAAGCAAAGCAGTTAGTATCCCAAATTTTTGTATTCGTGAAAACGAACACACTTTGAACACTTATTTTGATATTATTTTCTTGAAATGTTAGTTTTCGGTTAATAATAATTAGTTATTCTTTTTGCTGTTCAAGTAACAAATTTGAGCATTTCTTAGAAGAGCAACTTCTATGTTTAGAATAAAATTTGCCATAACATCAAGTATTATCACTTGCTATTATGAGGCAAAAGATTAACCACAAAAGACCTAAAATGTTACAGCGGACTACTACGAGTACAATGAATGCCCTAACTAATAACAGAGCAGTTAGCATACCCAGAAATCCCACATAACAAAATGTCAGTTCATTCGATCTAATTTTGTGGAAGTGTGACCGAAACTAGATTCCAAAGAATAATTTTCAATGCCCTGTGTACGAAGAAATTGTAATATTTTTTGAAAATCTGTCAGGCCATGAATTTATGTTAGTGTTTTTTGGAACACCCTAAAGAAGTCATTGTATTGATCGTAATCTACCTTTAGCTTAGTTAATTCTTTGCGACGACAGGTCCCAAAAAAGACGGTTATTAACCTTTATGTTTCATCAGTCCCTTGTAAAAATTCTAGACTTTTTGGCTTTATAACCCTCTGAACTTTTTTTCAAAAAATGCGATCAGTTGAGAAAATTTTCTTATATTTTAATTGTTCTTAATTAAATAATTTTCACAAACGTTCGTTTTTTGAGATACAGTTCGAAATGTAAAACACTACATTTAAGGGATTCTTTGTATCTCAGAGAATAGCTAAGATATGGAAATGGTGAAAATTGATTCTGATAGACTTTTTTACGTAGAATTCAGTGAAATACTTGTAATCTCTGTACAGGGTGTCTATTTTAAAATATGACTCAAGCATATCCAACACTGCACCACGCAACTATTATAATACCATTATGAAGGAAAAAACGTAACGTAATGCATAAAAATATACAAAATGTTTCATTTAAAAAATTGTGTTTTTGGGTCATAAGTTTCTCAAGAAAGTAGCTCAGTGTCGCCAAAATCACACCCTTCTACCTATTGTAGTTTATGAGATACTCTGTAATTACAACAAAATTAAGACTTTGTGTACATTGATTCAATTAAAGAGTTCATTAGCCCAATTTTAATAAAGATATTCATCAGAGCATCGCAACTTAATTATATTTATGGACAGTTTTCATTCAGTGTAATAAAATTCCGATAAAAATTAACAATAATTAACCTTAATGGTGTGATGATGATGTCAATACTGTTTTAATTGTAGATCTTTTAGCGATTGTTGAAATTATATAAGCGCTATTAGTGGAATAAGGTTTGGCCCAGTTTTAATATTATTGACAAATGTGCTTTTTTTATAAAGCAGTTGTATTATACAATTGTTGCTATTTTTAAGTGAAGGACGACAAGTGTGTGAAAAATGTGCGATTTAATAGCAAGTAATTTGTAGTTTCCTTTATTAAATCGTCTCTGTTCTGTCTTATTCAGAAAAATAAAAAATACGTTACAAAAAAAAATTAAATAAATTACTGGAATAGAATATGAATATTTGGAAACATTGACATAGTTAATATTATTAATTGCAGGTAGATTAAGTTTATGTTAGGTTAATATAAATATTTGTTAAATTTAGTAATTTAAGTATTTTAGTAAATACATTAGTTTCAAATTAACGAAATGTAATAAATTAATATAGTTATGATTCTGGATATTGTTATTGTTGTTCTAAAAATGTATTTTACGTCAAACAATAAGTATTAAAGAAAAAATGCTTGTTCTTTAAATTACATTGCATCCAGTTTTAGTTTCGCATTGCCCAAAACTGTATACCGGGTATAACCCCATTTTTGTTTAAGTTTCGAAGGTAAGTTATTGTAATTTGGGATAATAAACTTCTTTATTTCCGGTTCTGGAAGTAACAACAACTTTTAATTGCCAGATGAAACACCTTGTATATTTTTGTATTTATAATCGGATCGGTCGGTCAGTGGTCGCGCGGTTTAAGGCGTTAGTACTTGAATCGAGGTGACTAGACGGAGTTGGTTCGAGCCCAGCTGCCGGTAGACCGTATATAAGCTATATTCGTGGAGAGGATTGGCACCCTCTCTGTGGGTATGGTAGGGTGGAATAATGTTAGCTTGGGTCAATGTGAGAGATTGATGCCGGTTGATATTTGACCACCCCCCTAATTAATGAGGTTTTCCAGGTTTCCCTCATTCCTGCACTGAATAGTGGTTAGGGCCTACCAACGTAAGTCGTTCCTGGGCGCAAATGCGGCCTGCTTAATAATAATATGCCGCCCCCTCTCCCGCACAAGTCTCCGACTTCTGGGCTAATCCCTGTGATTAGAATGAGGGGTAGAGATATTATTATTATTATAATGCTACATAATTCTCTGAAACCAATGATTCCAAATAAGTAAAATTTTCAATCTGAAATTATCTTTTGAAATTTTTCATCAAAATATGCCATAAGTGTTCCGTTTTTTTCTACTTAACTCCTGTTGAAAGTACTCAAAGCGTTTTGCATTCAATGTTTGGCTGGGAGCAATGATTATAGCAATAATTAGTCCAATAATATTTGAAAAATTCTCGAATAGTGTCAGATATAATATGGGATATTTGCAAAATGAGTTTCTTTGAATTTGTTACAGTTGCAGGAACTTGTAAAGCTTTTGTAAAGTATTATCACAAAAACAATTGAATATCGCATTTCTGAGATGTTTTCCTAAATTTTGTGTTTTTGTGGAACACCTGCCATGGAAAGGTCGTCAACTAAGCTTTTCTACTACTTATCTTTTCCGTATTTGTTGATATTACATGTTTATTGTTTAAACATCATACGAATATATCTCATAAAACAAGATATATTTTTAAAGAGTTTAACAGAGAGATTATCACAGCTTTTTCATTTTCTTCAAAAATGGTGTATTATTAACAAATTTATTAAAAGCACTTTTTCGTGTAAAATTAAATTTTACATAACGTGAGTAATTTATAATGAGATAACCCTAATTTAAACCTCTACTTTGAACAGAAAAACTAATAAATCAGCATGCGCAGAGCAACACCAAAACCGTACCTGTGTCAAATTTTGATGAAATATGTTGTAGGTACTTTAAAGAATTTACATCCAATATTTGATTTTTAAATTATTTATTTGTACCTCAAAATTGAGTGACTCTAGAACATACGTTTGTTAGGCAAATTCCACTAATTTTTCAGTGTTTTATCAGCTCCAGCAATGTTGCCTTTTTGAACCGCACTGTATAATAGGAATACAAATAATTAAGTTATATGTTAATTAAAAATATTAATTATATGCTACTCTACTGTTAAAATTAAATTATCGGTCTAATGATGCTACACAAGCCATCAAAATATGGAGTATAGACAAATACGGGGTGAAACAAAAAGCGACTACCCCTACATTATCCCTTGTGCCGCAAATTAATTTTAGTAATATTGGCCGTGTGCTAAATTTGAAAAAAATATCTTCAGACATTAAGAAGAAATTTGTATGTATATCTACTTTTTTTTCAACTTTAAGAGGCTATAACTCGCTTGTTGATATCTAGGTAAATTAGTGCAAATTCTATTTTGACCTCTAGTTTCCACCGTATAGTTTGTTACATAATTTGGAATCACCGTGTACAATTCTAATAGGCAAAGATTTGTTGATTGATAGTACGTTTTCAGAACTACTATGTCTGATAAAATTTATTTCATCACTGTTTTGCTTTGAACAATTCTGTTAAAAGTCACTTTATTAATATAGAAATATACAGCCAGTTTATATTATTTAATTTTCTTAATGCTACTTCTAACACCTACTTCATTATGCAATCACCTCGATTGAAATAACATAAATACATCTTTTAACAAACGCACACTAATATGAGGTCACTCAATCTAAATACCGTACGTATTAATCTCCGTCAATGAAGTCATTATTCCGATAATTCCTGAAAGCCGACCTTGAAAGCAACATGTTATAGTTTTGTCAAAAATTGTAACATCTCTTTTGTGGCTTGGGGGTATATAAGTGAAAGGCGATGTACCAAGAAGCATCATTCTTAGGGTAGCCAACCAACGATCTCAATATGAAACTGGTAAACATATAGTTTTTATATACATATATTTTGCTTTGTTTTGCTTATTACCGTCACTTTAGAATTCATTTTCACAGCATCTATCAAAAATGTTTGATTAAACTGCTGCGAATCTGAATTAATAACAGTTCGGTACTTACTAGTGAGAAAAACAAAATGTTTTCCTATCAAGAAATTATAATACAAACAATATATATTTTTGTAACTATTTAGCATTATGTACCAATAAAGTATAAACAGTTTAATTTCATTTCTTCAATATATATTTAGAACTAGTTTTAGTACCTAGACTAGTAATAATACTATTGTTTTATGGTGACGTTACAGCAATATAATAAACCACAATTTTTTTCAGTTCATCACTTTACTTCTTGTAGCTGCAGCTTCAGCCGGACACTTGGGGAACAACTACTTGCCTCCAATCAACGCTAAGCTTTCTGGAGGCAGCGCAAGCATCTTGGCTGCCCCTTCAGTTGGTGTAAGCTCACCTGTACTCACCCCCAGCGCCTATGCAGCGCCTGTTGGCATTTCTGCTGCCCCAGAAGTTGCTACTACTGGATTTGTTGGTAGTGTTTCAGTTCCAAGTACATCATATGGAGTTCCAGTTTCGGTAGCTGCAGTGAAGACCTATTTAGCACCAGTAACTCCACCAGTGCCAATCCTGAAGCTTAACAGTGATAATAATGGAGATGGAAATTACAGATACGAGTAAGAAAATCGTTAATATATCACTTGGTTAAAATATCGAAACTTGAGCAATTGTATTTTTCCATAATGCCAAAAAGGTTATCAGCATCTTTGTATTCTATTTATGTTGACCAATGTAATCCTGTCTGATCAATTGTTGATATCCAGGGGCATTGCGAGCAACACAATTTGATTGAAGGACTTATGCCAGAAAAAGAAACAAATGCTACTTGACTGTTATAATCGAATAGTAAAAATAATAAAAAAATAATAACGATAAATGCTTGATTTGTTAGATGTGAAGGCGTCAATCGCAATATCCTTTGGATCTGAAAGTACTAGCAGCATCCAAATTTGTCAAAGTTAAAGTGAAGCCTCTACTTCCTACTTCTGGTATAGCTAAATCATCGTCTGCTAAATCGCAGCACCCAACAAATGACATGATTTCCCTGAGGGTGGCTAAGCTTCTATATAACAATGATTGTGTCTTTTATAGATATGAAACCGCCAACCACATTGCCGCTCAGGAATCAGGCCATCAAACCGCTGCTGGTACCAGCGCCCATGGCACCTTCTCCTATTTGGCTCCCAATGGGGAAACCATCACTGTCAATTACGTTGCTGATGAAAACGGCTTCAGGCCTGAGGGTTCTCATCTCCCCACTCCGCCTCCAATTCCTGAAGCTATTCTAAAGAGTCTGGAAATCAATGCTGCTGAAGAAGCCAGGATTGCAGCAAGTCATGGTCGCTACAGTGCAGCTGGTGTAGAGATAGCTGCTGCTGGTCCAGTTGTGGCATCTGTACCTGACACTAAGTATTTGCCTCCTGCAACTGCTGTTCAAAATAATGGTTATAGGTATTAAAATGGTCTCAGTATTAAATTATGTGCTTTAAATTATTGATATATGTAGCAGTATTATAAAAATAAAGAATTTATATAAAAGTTATGCATTTTCTGTTGTCTGTAATATTTAATTTATTTCAGTGAATATTTGAAATTTAAAATACATATAGGAATATAGGGCAAAAAGCTCCCCATAACAACAAACAACAACAAATACTATATGAAGGATCAAATAAAAAACTGCTTTATTGTCAGTATGAACATAAATACTTGCCAATCCATATTTATTTATTTAGTTTAATTCAGTTTTTAAGGCACCCTTTAAACTGAATCAAATATGTGACTATAAAAATTAATATACTTATAAAAATTATTAATAATATACAAGAGTTTACAAAATGGATGAGGCTGAAATTTAAAAAATACTGGCTTTTGTAGGTGTAGAAAGAAAACAGAGTGTGAGCTTTGTTTTATCTGTAAATATAGCATGCAGAACAATGCATTCCATCAGGAATAGTATTTCTCAGGAAGCAAAGAAATTATTTGTTATTTCAAGGTCTTCCTTATGACACACTGTGTCTGCATAATTAATCCGGCTATATGAAAACAGACATTTGTTGTGCTTATGGTATTTTCAAGAATATGCCCAAAGTACACCTGAAACAAAAGTTCTACTCTTTTGCTTGATGGACATGCAACCCACAAGTCAAGTGAATATAGTAGGTCATATGGTATTGTTTTACTAGCATTTCCACTTCATTATACACACAAGATGCAACTGCTGGATGTGGCAGTATTCTCACTTTTTATGACCTTCTGCAACAAAGAAATTGATTTGTGACTAAGAAGCAACCCCAGAAAAGTTGTTATATTAATATAATGTTGGTGAATTATTTGGGAAAGCTTATGGAAGAACTATAACAGTCAATAATGGTTTAAGTGACTTTGGAAAAAAAACGAGAAATTTTCCATTTAATCTAAACATACTGCCAGACTAACGTTTGAGTCCACCTAGCATCTGCTTTGAGTCCGCCTCATTGCAATCCTTTGCAACACAGAGAATTCAGATCGCCAATAGAAAATATCGCTTTGCACCAAGTTCAGATGCCATCGATGAGTAAAAGAGTTCGAAGAGAATCGACATCATCAATCAAGATAAACCCGTCTTCTGGTTAACATAATCCTGGTGAAAGCAACTCTACACTTACATCAAATGAGATCCGAACTCCTACACCACCACTGGTTTCAGCTATATCTGAACGCAATGTATTGTTAGTGATTCCTTTTGATATAACTCCATTGGATGTTGCGGTTTCTGAAATTAGAAGTTCAAGATCTTCCTTAAAGGCTTAAGCGTAAGCAAAAATTTTTGTATTTTCTACAGATGAAGCAAAACTTTTTTAATAGGCACATATATTATATAATGGTCCTGTAAATAAAATGATAAATGTGGTATATAATATTCCAACATATAAGGTCTGTTTAAATATGTTGATGTTGTCAAACTGACCATGGAAAACATTACTACTAAAACTTCTTTAAACTGGCACCGCCATTTCCTGCTAAATTTCTGAATATATCTTTATATTGTCTAATAAAGTAAAATATTAATTAATAATAGTTGCGAAAATTAAAATTAAAAACTCAACCTTGGAATTTGAATAGTAACTCATAGTACCACAACTTTAAATTGGAATTATTAATGAAGTTAGGATTTCCAGACAAAAAGCAACTTCCCAATCAATAATATCGAAGATTTGTGAATTTCACTAATTGTGTATATAGCAGACATAAAAATTAATGTGTAACAGACTTTTGTTATTACAGCTACTAATGAGATTGACCATGGAATTATTTATGCTAATGGTAGTTTCTTAACTGTTTTCTATTTTCCACCAGTGTTAAAAGTAAATCACGTGCTAGAAGTAAATTACTTTTAACACCAGCGCCTTAAAATGACATTTTAGACGTTTGTAGAAAATAGTGTATTGTTATATTAGTATAAACCTTCATTAACATAAAATTAGTGCGGTTGCATTGGTACTGCAGAAAAGTTATTAAAAAGGGCGCCGTATTCTTGAAATAGTGTTTTCTACAAATACAAATAATTTTAGACATTTAATAACTGAATAATCTAGGATTTAGCAAATAGTAAAATGGCGAGAAATACGGATGACTTTTGTAACGTTCAGATAAACTCAACAGTTACGCATTTGTACTGTAGTTGTATGGCAGAAGCTAAAAGCATTTTAGCTTTTACCATTCCTCTTCTAACAATCATACAAGGACCAATCATAAAACAGATTTTTGGACAGTAAACAGAAGATTTACATTTTTGCAGGTTAAGTTTTTAAATTAGATTCTAATTTAGATATTTAGTTTAGAATTGATTTGTTCCTAAAAAAATGGATGAAGAGGACTGTTGGTTAAGAGACAGTTACTTTTGCTGCTCTTATTCCCAGCGACGTCAATATGTAGAAACTATATACATGCAAAAAAAATGAAAAGAAGAACTCAGAGATGATGGGTGCGAGCTATTAACCGCAGAAAGCACATGCATGGTGATTTCTATAATTTATATAAAGATATGCGAAATGAGAATGCCGATTATTTTTCATTACACCCGAATGACAGTGACAATGTTTGATGACTTGCTGAAATTAGTGGGGTCTCATTTAACCAAACACTCAAGTAGACCAACTATTTCTGCAGATTGTAGGCTTTTAATTACTATTCGACTCTTTATCTGAAGGTCAAGAATGTTGAGCTTTTGCATGTCGCCAACTTACAGCGGAAAAATTCCCCAACTTCTTAAGTCTGCAGTAATTTTATGTAAACAGAGTAAATAATATTACAATACAACAGTACAATTGCAGTGCTATTGCACTAACGATTATCTGAACGTTACTTTAAAAGTGTCACTTTTGTGGTGAGCAAATTCTGTATTTGCGATGCGAAGCGTAACGCAGCTGAGCGAATGCAAAATTGCGAGACAAAAGAGACACTTTTAATCAGAATAAAACATGTTAATTTTTCTCCAAATCCCACTTAATTAATAATTTGTGCTTTGAAATTATTCAAACGAAATTTGGATAATAAAGCAAATTAGGTAACGTCGATGTAATCATACTTTGCCAAATATTAGTCGTCATATTGCTAATTGAGCTCATTTGTGGTTCAATTTGCTGAAAAGTCTGGAAAAATAAAATCTAATGAAGATTCAGGTGTACCTGAAGAGATACTGGAGTGTGCGGAAGAGGTATCTCTGAATCTTCTCCCAAAGAAATCTCGAGAAAATAAATGTGTCTACGAACGTTTTGACGATTGGTGCAAAGCAAAAACATTAAGTTGTGTTCAGAAGATGTATTGACGATGTATGTTTCAAGCTTAGCAAATAAAATAAATCTATCAACGCTTTGGTCACAATATTCAATGTTGCGGCCAACGTTGGATATAAGCAAATATTCAAAGTTACGTGTTTTTCTCAAGAGAAAATGAGGCAGAGTATTTACAAAGTAGCAAGTTGATTGATTTTTGAATGGTGCACCTGATAATTTATGTTAAAACGTCATTCTTATAAGTACTATAGTTACATGCTACTTTCCATACACGATCCGCGATTATAAAAATTTGTTGAAAACGTGTTCTTTTTGAGCACATTATAAAATAAATTGAAGCCCTTTTCACGTCTTAATTCGGAAATTCTGTACAGTGTATTATAAAAATGTCTGTTCTAAAAAAACATGTTGATTTTGATCATTCTGCAGCACGGTAAACTGAACAAATTCGACTTGATATTCCCAGAAAAAAAGCCTTCCCAGTATGTACCAGTTGGCAAGCAAGAGGTCCGCGACTCGCTTTTCGAGATGTAAGCAAACAAACTGACAAAAACGGGGCATCCCTCATAAAACTAATTTGAGGCGCGAAATAAAATCTTCCTGCCGTGTTTTTGTCGGTCGCGTTACCGCTACGTGATGCGGAAAGGGTCTAGTTATGTTTTATTAAATCCAACTGGACCGATCTCTCAGCGCTTTATAACCCGTCAAAATATTTTTTAATTAATCTGCACAGAGGCAAATGGGTAAATTTCGGTAGGGAGTCACTAAATTGGATTAAATGGGTCGTTTAAAGTTTCACAAATGGCCTGGTTTGGGAAACGTCGAGGACAGTGATTTTAATGAGAGATTTTTGCAAATATGAACTTTTACTTGAAGTTTTTGACTGATACCTTTATATGTATTAAATTCAAATGCGTAGAACTATGAGAAACGCAGCGGCTACTATCCTTCTAGAGGGTTTGATCACTGAATTGCATATCTGATGAGGGAGGAGGGGGAGAAGGGGGAAAATTTCTAGGGCCCACGCCGATTTTAGAGCCTGTGCTTGAGCTAGTTCAAGTATAGTTTTGTACTTATGCAATAATTTTAACACAGTTTTATTATAATTTTTAAATTTACTGAATTCTCTCATTACTTCATAAATTATACAGGGTGATAGAGGTTTGACTGCTATAAATATAACAGGCAATGTATATACATCAAAATGAGGAAAAAAACCTTATATAAGATGGGTCCTAAACCCAGATATTTTCGAGAAGGAAATTAACAAACTTCCAATTTCATGTGTAAAAATTCGGTTAATTAAAGGTGCTCACCATAAATTTCTGCTTTAAATTACTATAAAATGCAATGTTTACCTCTTTTTAAATTTATTTATGTTTAGTTGTAATAAAAACAATATTTTCGATATCGCAGATAGTGACACAGCACGAGAAATACAGTGACTATAGATCAGTTGGTATCTGAAAAGCGAATTGTCTCGCAAATTCTTTTACGTATCACTATTTTCTTAATTTTTATTTGTCTGTTGAAATGTTTAGCATACGATATGTTCTTAATTTATCAAGAGCACGAGTATTTATTTAGATCGTTTCTCCCAATAGCGGATATCTAATAGGGGTTAAGTATCTTAATGTCTTCTTGATATTGGTAGTGCCCAAAATTTTTACATTATTGTATAATGCAGTGTAGTGTCGTGCATGTGTGGAAAATAACAGTGGACATTTTGCATATATGTTAGTCAGGTATTTAAAAATGGCATTGTATTTTGATTTTAGATAAATACTTAAATTATATTTTTGTACGCAAGTTATGATTATTTCTGCGATGTGAGTCTTCTTCGTCTCAGAGAAGTTTTTATTATCTATTTTTCAAATTCCTATTTTTTAAGTTATGTTTTAAACATTTTAAAATCATCAAAATTTAAACATTTTATATTGAAAAATGTATTAGTTCTACCATTCGCTGTTCAACAATAAAACTGGAAAACAGTTGTCTAAACTAAATTCATAAATTTTTACAGTATTTTTTTATATTTGGATTTTTTATCATCATTATTAATAACTCGACTTATTTTAAAACGGCTTGAGTTATGCCTTTGCACGATTTCATTTTGTGTTCATTTATACTTACAATAATAGGTTCGTTCAAGGCGAAAGACCCACATTATATAAAGTATGATTGGTATGTACTTTAAATAAGAAGTTTATTTGTTGAAAACAAAGATGTAACCGAAAATGAGAAAATTCTATAAAAAAGTTGTTTCAAGCTATGTTCACTCACATGCAAGCAAGCCCGTCGAATCCAAATGCTCATCATCTCTGCTATTTCCGAATACGTAGAACATCAACAGATGTTCACTTAATTTATAGATTTTGTGGAGATTATGAATGCCAAAGTATTACTCCACAATTCATATCGGGCGATATCGGCGGCTATACAATAGGCCCACCTCGACCTATCCATTGATAACCAAAAATATTTGATAAGTGCTGACAAATTTACTAAAACGTGGCAGTGAATTGTCATGCAGCATAAACCACATCTGATTTCTAATTTCTTAGGATATATTTTCTAATAAACCGTTTAACCTTTGTTGCAAGAATGGCAATGGTATGGCACCATTTAATCTGTCTTCAAAAAAATAACGATCCAATAAGATTAACCATGAACCTTTATTGGTACCTTGTCTCTATTATACTAGTAATATTTTGATTTTCTTTCGCAAATCATTGCAAAAACCAGACTTGGAAGATAATCAGCGCGAAACATTGTATGTATCTTTTGGGTGTGATACGAAGGGTCTTATGAACGCGCTTTGTCGCATGAACTTGGACCAATAAATTTCTTACACTAATAAAAAGGTTTTCAGCAATATCATAAAGAATTTCCTCCTCAAACTGAGGGTTCCAAGCTTTTCTTGAAGGGCCTTCTCCACCACGATGCAGCAAAGAACTTTTTTACCTCTCTCTCGTAAGCTGCGATCAACTCTTTCAATAGTTCTTCGGTGCAGTAAACCTCGATTTGGAAATGCATTAGAATAAATTCTTCTTGCCTCAAAACAATTGCCGAGTGCTTGTCAATAAATTAGGTACATGTCAGCATATCCGCTGTAGGCATAATACTTCATTATTTAGTCTTGTGTACTCAATCAATCTCACAATTTTGACAAGTATTGTCAATAACACATTTTAACGACATAAAAGCGACTTGTGTTTTATTGCCGTGTTCTGATTTATTATTTCAGTGACGTATTACAAAAACTTAATTTTTTCGAAGGTAGATAATTTCATCTAAATAAATGTAGAGTACTGTTTTAAAGAGGAGTGCCCAGAATACTTAAAAATTCGGTTTTCACCTCTGGGCATTCCACGCCAACTCAGCAGTCGATCACATCACCCTCTCAGATCTGGTTCAAAATTGGTACATCGATTAGTACTATCGAAAAAAGGATATTCCCAAATTTTCAGCCCCTAAGACCGTTCCCTGTCATCAGGGGCCCATAGTGAAGTTTTCGACCATCATTTCACTTCCAGGGGTCTGAAATCGGATTTTCGTGTACTGACGCGGCATTTTGGTCTAAAAAAATTATCAAAAATACATAGGAGATGCCAAATTTCCCGTAGAACACGATGCCACCATCCGTTTTCCGATATCTAGCAAGGTGAGACTGGAAAACGCGAAAAACGGCGCTTTGGTAAAAAATCTGATATCTCAAATACGGTCGCTTCAAATTGGCTTAAAATTTACACTCTTCGATTATTACTCTTTCGAGTGTTCATACTCGCGTGGTGATCATTATATGTAAAAAAAAAGTTACACGCGTTTTACGGGTTTTTTATGGGATTTTCTGTAATTTTTTCATTATAACCGCTCCACTGGCCCTATCCAGTTGGGTAATAATTGGATTTTTTCTCTCACCAAGCGTCTCTTTTGTCCCCCTTGCTTTACAAACACAGAAATTTCTCTCCCCAGCCAGTATTAGAGAAAACATTATTTATTTAATGATTTATTTCACAATATTTCGTCAATTTTTTTATTTTTGAGCAAATTTACATTTTCTGCAGCTTACTTCTATTATTTGTAAAAAATATGAAAATAATATAATATAACGAATGAAAATCGCAGTAAGAAACAAGAAAACCACATTACAATCATTGTGACACTATACATCGATATTATCTTCACTATTTTACACATAATTTTGAAATAATATCGAGATGTATAGTGTCAACAATGATTGCAATGTGGGTTTTCTTGTTTCTTACTGCGATTTTCATTCGTTGTATTGTATTATATTCATATTTTTTACAAATAATAGACGTAAGCTGCAGAAAATGTAAATTTACTCAAAAATCAAAAAATTTACGAATAATTGTGAAATAAATCATTGAATAAATAATGTTTTCTCTAATACTGGCTGGGGAGAGAAATTTCTGTGTTTATAAAGACAGGGGGATAAAAGAGACGCTTGGAGAGAGAAAAAAATCCAATTATTACCCAACTGGATAGGGCCAGTGGAGCGGTTATAATGAAAAAATTACAGAAAATCCCATAAAAAACCCGTAAAACGCGTGTAACTTTTTTTTTACATATAATGATCACCACGCGAGTATGAACACTCGAAAGAGCAATAATCGAAGAGTCTTTTGGTAAATTTTCAGCCAGTTTGAAGCGACCGTATTTGAGATATCAGATTTTTTTACCAAAGCGCGGTTTTTCGCGTTTTCCGGGCTCCCCTTGCTAGATATCGGAAAACGGATGGTGGCATCGTGTTCTACGGGAAATTTGGCATCTCCTATGTATTCTTGATAATTTTTTTAGACCAAAATGCCGCGTTAGTACACGAAAAACCGATATCAGACCCCTGGAGGTGAAATGATGGTCGAAAACTTCACTATGGGCCCCTGGTGACAGGAAGCGGTGTTAGGGGCTGAAAATTTGCGATTATCCTTTTTTCGACAGTACCAATCGATGTATCAATTTTGAGCCAGATCTGAGAGGGTGATGTGGGATCGACTGCTGAGTTGGCGTGGAATGTCCCCTCTATAAAGTGACACCTGCCAAAGTGTTGGCCTAACGAGTGTGGTGACAAGTCCGTTCCTGATTTTCCTGACAGTGTAAAACATCTGCTGTAGTATGGTTTTATGAGCCTTTATGACCTTCATAAAATATTAAATTTTCATTAAATTATACACGTCGGTTCAAAAGTGCAGAAAGAAGCACTTGAAGAATTTTTTTATGTCAAAATAGGGTTATTTTGACCTCCCATATACCTTCCCGAGAGTATCTCATATACTTACCAGACACCCTATAGTATATATGATATAAAAATGTGAGACGTTCAAAGAAATTCATACTTATAAGTACCCGGTACCTGCGACTCACATATTTATTTTTATTATTTAATTTTAGAAACGAAATTAGGGAAAAATTACATTAAACTTGCAGGCAAATATATGACTACTATAAATTTTGCAGCAGATATAAATGCTCCTGTTAGTTATTATAATTGTAATATCACATTTAGGTGGGAGATTACGTGAACTTGCTTCTTCCGTATTCGAAAACTAATGGAACAGGTAAAAATATATAGTTTTGCATGCAGTTACTGAATGATAACTTTCGAGATTACACAGAAAATATGTATTTTTGTTCCTAGATAAAATTGTGCTTGCCTAGGATTTGGCAGTTTGCGGAAACAACGAAATCCGCTCACGAGAACTTCGCGAATATAAAATCCTGTCCTATTTGCATAAAATAGTCATATTCATATGAATTATTCAATTTTCTCTTCAAACTTTGACTTAGGCAAATATAAAATTTTAATATGAAACCAGAAGGCATTTTCGTAAAAACTGACCTGCTCATATTTCTACTTTAATTAATGCATACAATTCGGTTCTAGACTAATGAAATATTTTATTATGTCTTTCCATTTATCTAAAAGTAGGCAAAATTATTATAGTTGCTTATAGCGGTGACCTTCAATGATTTCTTAAAGAGCAGTAAAAAATGTATAGAGAACTTTTTATTTATCAACGTTTCGAGTTTTATTAAGTCATCATCAGGATCCTATAAAAATATATAAGTATAGAATAAAATAATAAAATTATTTATGCAATACTATTAATTAAAACTAACCATTAATAAACAGTTAAAACTTACACAAAATTGTACCTATATCTAAAAAAGTTCAACGTGTCCGAGGTACAGGGTCTCAAATATTTCGAAATTTTATTATGGAAGAGGGTAGTTAACCAAATACTCTCATAATAACGAAAATCTTGCCTATTCATACAGAGCGAACGGATATGTTTGACAATTTTCGGCCTACAGCGGTTCTACCTATATTCTCTAAAATTTTGGAAAATTTTGTGAAAGACAGACTGTTATCTTTAACTATTAACTGTTATTAACTTTTTCGGTCATATCTAACTGACAGGCTATGTTAGTATTGACAATGTTAAGTCTAATATGTGCCCTACATTGAATGGGGTTCCGCAGGGGTCTGTATCAGGGCCGATACTGTTCCTTGTGTACATTAATGATCTACCACTAAATGTTAACAACAGTATATGCCTCTTGTTTGCTGACGATACGACTCTGCTGACCCGAGGAAATGTGAATGCTGATAATCTGAACATTGCTGAAATGTGTTTGGCAGCAAATAAGCTAAAACTGAACATAGAAAAAACACAGCAATTAATTTTTACGTCAGATAAATGGCATGCAAAATCCAATGCAGCCACACTGCTTGGAATTACTCTGGATGCAAGTTTAAACTGGTCTGCTTACATTGATAAATTGGATTTCAATAAATTAATGTGAGAACATTTTTTAGACTATTTAGACGCGTTCTCTTATACTTTGCTTTTTTTGTAATTTCAGCTACAGTAATTGCTACATAAACTTAATTTTTAGACATATCGTTTCTGTACAATTAAAAGGCTGATGATAAACTGAATTATAAAACGGTAGGTGAAGACACTATGCCTGTTCCGTCTTACTTGACTTGAAACTGTTGGCGTTTACGCCAGTGACGATGGGTCTTATTTACATACGAAACCAGAATTGGACTGGTTACTCATGGCAATCGATAAAGAGTCTGAAGAAAACCAGGTTGTCAACAGCGACTTTATTTTCCCTGTGAAGTTGCTCCGTATGAAAGAAAAAAAAAATAGAAATCAAGGCCCTTTTTATTAAAAATAAAACGTGAATTCGTTTAATATTCCTTTTTCGTAGACGGTTACATACTAACAAAGCTTAGTTTTATGACTAAAAGATATTATCACAACTTTGGGCCACCCTGTACAAGTAGAACACCCTTATTGACTCTTTACAAGAAAATAACCTTCTCTAATTAACACTCTCAAGAGAGGCGTTTCTTAACAGGCATTTTGGAACATTATATCGATAGGAAATTTTTACCAAATCAAAATATCCTGTATCCGCTTCTCGTTCTTGTTTTTGAAACCAGACCACATGTAACGTACTCAGGAAGATGAACAGGAAACTTTATAATTGGGTTATACTAAGAAGATCCAAGTCGGCAAGGTAATCCGTGTTATCCTTAGTTAATGTGCGCCAGACTGTAACTGTACTCTACAAACCGTTGAAAAGGATACAGGATAATTAGAATGTATTTCCATATCAACAATGTGAAAGGAATTACAGGAAGTCTATTAAAATCCTTCCAAAACATAACATTTATTCCAATTTAAGGACATGTCAACAGTAATTAAAATAAAGTGTTATCGAATGGGAAAACTTAGTCTTCTATATCATACATTTTGCTTGAGAAGTGGTGAAGTCAGACAGAGTATACAGGATGTTCCAATCTCGTTATAATTGCGGGATATCTCGGAAACTAGAAGAGACAGAAGGATGCGGTTGTTGCAACACAGGACTACTTTTTCGTGAAACTAAAGATGCCGTAATCAGAACTTTCATAAATCTATTCGTTTTTGAGACACAGGGCGAAATTTAAAAAACTGCTTTCAAGGAATTCTTCGTTATGTCAAAGAATAGCTGAGATATCATAATTGTGAACATTGTTTCTCATAGACTTTTTACGTAGAGTTGAATGGCGTACTTATAATTTCTCTACAGGGTGTCCTTTTTGAAATATGACGCAAACATAAATTTTCTGAAATAGGACACCCTGTATATTTTTATGTTATTCAATTATATTATTTTTTCCTCCATAATACTACTTTATACTTTGAAAATTGTCAAAAAACGTTTAATTGATAAAACTGATGTTAAGTGGTGCATAGTTAGCCATGCATTTTTATATAATTATACAAAATTGGTTCAACTCTATACCTTAGTTACCATATAAAATCTATGCAAAATAAATAGTTAACCCAGTATACAGGGTTAACTATGACTTAGTACAAATATTTTAGGAGGGGCTAGGGAAAAATAAGAATTAACGGAATAACCCTTCAAAAAAATTTCAAACTTATTTATAAAGCCAAAAAAATTTGTTTTCAATATTATATTAAATCCTTATTTAACGCCGCCAATGTTAACTGGCTTGTTGGTTGCATACTCTACAAGTCGCTCATCAGTCAGTTTGTGGTCAGTATCGCTGTCATGTCATAATTGAATTCCTGTGTTTACGTTGTAATTTTGTGTTCTTCTTCAGTTTTTAGTGCCTTATTTTAATTTTTAAACGTTTTATAGTTATTAAATAAAGACATTTGTTTGGGTGCAGATACTTTCCCACAATATAGTTCGCCAGTTTGGTTTTCTAGGTTATGGGACAAGACTGCCGCGTGCCGCGGTTGTATTAAAACGTCTATTTTCTACTTTCGTTCGATTTTGTTATAATAAATGCCTATTTTATCTAATTGCATCTACGGGAAGTATCTTTTATCGGTAGTGAGTGGCTGTAATGAGCGAATATGTAGCTCTACCAGTTTATAACGAAATAATGGAAACGAATGCAAAATACTGGAGCTAAGTGGATTTACTGTTACCTATCTATCAGGTATTATTACTAATAAGAATGTTAATTTTCGTTTCTACATTTAGAAATGCTGCAAAAAAACGACGATGGTAGTAGATATTGTTGACAGATGTAAGTTGTATCTATGGATCTAAGCCATCTCAGTCGGTTCTTATCATAGGCGCCGACTTTCCGTAGGAAAAAAGGGTTTTGCACCATTTTTTAAATATCGAGCTAAAATTCTGGAAAATTTTCTTTATTATCTTTTAGGCTTCCCTGAGTACGTGGTTAAATTTTTTGTACTTAGTCATAGTTAAACCTGTATTACAAGAGAAATTTATACATGTAAGAGTAGCCTCCACTATACACTATTGTGTACCAAATCTAAACTCAATATCTCGATTGGTGTTCGAGAAATCAAGACTACAGTATTTAAGGCAGAAAATTTGAAACAATCTGTATCTCGAAACCGAGGCATTTCCGAACCCACGTCTATATAACCTTTTTTTCTTATTTTTAAACATAGGACCTGCTCCTAGAATTTCTTAACATCATTCTTTAACACCCTGTATATTAACGTAAAACATTACTTATATTCTATTTTTTATTTTGTGTTTTCTCTATTTCAAAAAATTTTTTACAATCGTTTGTGTGTCCTTTTTAATATTTTCATAATGTCATAGTTTCAATATTTTCTTATTCCTCTTTTTTTGTATTATTAGTATTTTGCTTTGTATATTTTCTCAGTTTGACTATGAGTATATTTATATGTACAAGGGCACACCCCCAAGGGGAAGTTCACACTAATTCCCTATTTGATTAAGTTTTTTATCTTGTTTTGTTTCTCTCTTCTAATTGGAAATATAGACATTGTATTATTATTATTATAATTTGATAATAATATTAATAAAGTTATAAGAAGCTTTGCTATTCGTTTTAAGGTGATGAGAATAATATTTACAGTTTCCTGGTTAAAATCTACCACCCTGCGTGACAACTAAATATGCGGATGTAATATAGCACTGTTAATAATCTGAGGTCTTTGAACTCCCAGCGTGAATCAAACACTAACCGATATGTCAGTGTCAGAAACTGCACCTGTAAGTGCCTGATATCCTAGGGATTCACATTGGTCCCACAGGAAAATAGAAATCGCTGTGGTGTGACGTATCAAATCCTGGTTTTCGCATTCTAGAATATCGTATAGAATTGGTGAAATGTTGGATGCATTTAAAATATCAGCAGCGACTGAGAACCGTGATATTACTTGGTTTATTAACCGATTCAAAGCATAAAAAGGCACTCCGATTTAATAACTCGTTTTTATATTTGTACGAGAAATATCTGTATATTGTCTGAAGCTATTTATTTGTGGCATAATTTTAGTTTTTCTTTAGTTTTATTGGGTTTTTGCCACACTTCTGAAAAAATAAAGATTAATTAAATAAGCCCTTGCGCCAAACGGATCAGTCAAGGGTTATTTTTGAAACTAAGTTTGCCTAACCAAAAATCTCACACTGAAAAAGCAGATAAGTAAAAAATAACAAAAATCACATCACTATCACTCACTTCCGTATAATGAGATAAAATGTTTAAGCAGCTTCGTCTTCACACAGAACCATTTTCCGGCAGACATGTGCCAAATGCAGCTACTTTTACCGCGGTAGTGCAACGCCGGCGTGACATGGGAAATTTGCAACCGAATTGTGGAAGAAACGGGAGTATAGGACGTTCACAGCAGCAGCTGAGGAACACGTTTTAGAAATTGTTGAAGAGAATCCTAGAATAAGTACCAGGCAAATAGCTCAACAAGGACAATCAACAGTGTGGTGTATCATACACGAGGTTGAATTATATCCGTACCATTTACAGCGTGTCCAAGCATTAATACTAAGAGATTATTCCTTACGAATTATATTTTGTGAATGGTTGCTGCACCAAAATGCTCAAAATCCCAGAGTTACAGTTGACATGTTAGTTACATAATACTCATGTTTGGGATTTTGAAAATCCACACATGATTCCATCATTTCCAACAACGCTTTTTCTGAAATGTTTGGGCAGGTATTGTTGATGTTCGCTTGATTAGACCATTCATATTACCAAATCAAGTCGATGTGTTCACTATCTTGAATTCCTTCGAAATGATCAGGGCCTGAACTTCTGGAAGATGTGCCTTTAGTTGTCCGACTCTGAGTGTGGTTCATGCACGATAGTGCTCCTTCTCATATTCAACAAAATGTTGGGGAGCACCTTAACAAAGTTCAATTAGTACGATGGATTGGACGAGGAGGATCTCTAGGTACCATGGCCACCACGAGAAATTCAAATTTGTTTCTAATTTTGACGCTACTAATAGAGGGCGCCACTTGCAGTCCATCATGCTTCTTTTAGATGACAGATCTTTTTTGAAGCTTAGTGTATACGTCTTACTATTAAAAGAATAGATTCCTCTACCTTCTTTATGTGAAAAAGATATACCTTCTTTTAGTCGCTAGAAGTAACCGTTTGCGAAATAATCCTTATTGAAATATTCAATGTGCCGTGCGCCTTTTCCATTGAAAATATAACAAAATGTTACTTGAAAAAATTACTCAATATGGTAAATTGTGGCGATGTGCAAAATTTTAAGTGGATTTTCCAGTTTCCTTCAGCTTTTGATAATAATATGCACAAACTAAGAAATAATAATAATAATATTTCTACCCCTCATTCTAATCACGAGGATTAGCCCAGAAGTCGAAGACTTGTACGGGAGAGGGGGCGGCATATTATTATTAAGCAGGCCGCAGTTGCGCCCAGGAACGACTTACACGTTGGTAGATCCTAACCACCATTCAGTGCAGGAATGAGGAAAACCTGGAAAACCTCATTAATTAGGGAGGCAGTCAAATGTCAACCGGTATCAATCTCTCACATTGATCCAAGCCAACATTCTTCCACCCTATATCATATCCTCAATGAGGGTGCCAATCCTCTACATGAATATAGCTTATATACGGTCTACCGGCTGCGGGGGGGTCGAACCCACAGTTATCTAGTCACCTCAATTCAAGTACTGACGCTCTAAATCGCGCGCCCACTGACCGCTAAATCCAGAGATATTTTAAAATTAAGACAGTGGCGTACTATGTTTATTGTAGGGCTGACGGTATCCGAGCGCCCAAGGCGGCGACAATAGGGCATCTGCACGTGACGTCACGATTTTCAAGGTCGTTGTTTGGAGGATAAACAAAAGTATAACCTTATAATTATTCCAATTTATTATTAAATATTTGAGTGTTATTTGTATTATAAAATGCCTAATTATTGTATGGTAGTAAACTGTGGCAGTAATTCTGCAAGGGACAATGTTAGTTTCTTCAGAATTCATTCTGAATTCGACAGACATAAACAATTTAACCAGTTAGCATCTGAGAGGCGAAAGGCTTGAATGAATAGTTTAAAAAGAGCTGACCTTACAGAGTCCAAAATTAAATTTGGAAGAAAATATTCAAAACATAAAAGAGTAAAAATTAGGTATACATTTATTATACTATAGGGAAACCTGCAAATTTGCACGAGCGAAAGAATCCGGATTGGATCCCCACTGTGAATATGAGTTATACATCTGGTACTTCATCAAAAGAATCAAGAAGAGATAGATATGAGGCGAAAAATATTAAATGAAGAAAAAGAGGTTTGAAAAAATAAACCATATCAATTTTCCGTGGCTGTGCAAACGCCACAGCAGCATATGTATTGATTGTATTTAGTGGCAACCTATTTCGGGACTAAATTTTTATTTATTCTTATTCTGTGGATACCTACTTTTGGAAAACTTTGTTTAAAACTGGCACATATTTCTGCTATTTACGAATTCAAATGTTTTCAGTAATATTTTTTTTTGTGAAAAGTTAATATTTTATATAAAATCTTGTAGAATGAATACCATATCGGAGTACCATTTTTTAGTTATAAATATTTCTTTTGTAGGTAATTTAGATTATTTGAAATGAAACTGTTTTAGCATGTTGTATATGCATACCTATATACATAATATGCGTACATTTTCCGTGAGAAAAATTACTTATTTTCTAAGCCTTTAATATGCTTTAAGGGCGCCGTATTCTTGAAATAGTGTTTACAAATACAAGTAATTTAAGAACTGAATAATATAGAATTTAGCAAATAACAAGAATGTTATGTTATGCCACCTGCGAATATTTAAATGTACCGAAGTTAAATCAATACATAACGTCAGGAAACGATCTATCCAGCAAATTTTTAGGTACCTACTGAAATCTTTCACAACACGTATTTTTTTAAATAAATGTAAGTAACATAAACTTACATAGTTCTGCATATAAGATTGTTCACGTTTGTTAAAATGTGGGGTTAGAATAGCGAAATAATGTGTATCATACAAATGCTTTTTAAAAGTTATTATATTATTTGAGGAGAGTTTAAACAGTAAAAGTGGATAAACAAAACATCAGTAATTTTATTTTTGATATTACTTTTGCTCTACTTGTTTTATTTTTCGGGTGTTCAGTACCTAAAAAACAACAAATTTGGTGTATGTGTATAAGCAAGCACTTTTATTATATAACAAATAATTTACAGTATTTGGATATAAAGTTTTAGGAAAATCTTCTTCATTATCAGATTGAATGTGTATGGATCTATTCCAATTTCACTTATTTTATGTCTATATCCATCAGCACTTTCAGCATCTATGACTTTCAGTGTATAATAATATTCACTATACATGATTATATAAATGAAGGAATATTGTAACCACAAAAACGAAAAATAATAACAATAAACTATAACCAGAACACAACCACTTAAGGTAACGTGAAAACATATAATAAATAAATAGTAATAAATACGTTTGAGGTTATGATTGCTGTTTGTTTATCCTCCAAGCCAGTAGCCACGCCTATTTTGATCACGTGCCGCAGATGCTCTATTAGTTGCTGTCAGGGAAGCACGAGCGGCCGGAAGTTGATTTGAATCCAACACGGGTTAGAAGAATTTTTCTGACCTACCCATGGATGTTTGTGATTGTAGGGGTGGAGGGTAGTGTAAGTTAGTAGGTAAAAAGGGCCAAATATGGCCTAATTACCAGTAAGCTTCAGTACCTTTTACCTTTATGTTTATTGTAAATAAAAGAAAAGTGGCACAATGTATCTCATTACAACCTAAAACTATGGTTTTCAAGTAAATAAAAAATATAATAAAAATTAATAAAAATAATGATGAACTTTTAGCTATAGGTGTATTTAAGTAAATACAATGCATTATAGTTTTACAGATTTTTTTTTCTAGTGTGCGTGTTACTATTTATTAGAACACATGTTAGTATCTGTGTTATTCTATATACCTTGTTATACCATTTTGGACCAGTTTCCTGTATAGAAATGAAAGCTTAATTTAACTTTTTGACTTTTTAAAATAACCAGTTAAAAAAAATGCGACAAAAACCATAAGATGCAAAGTTTATTGTTAAATAAATACGTATACATGTCAAGATAAGTAAGAAAAAGGACATATTTATAAATAATCTACATAATTACACAAAGAAACTTGTATCATTATCAAAAAGATCGGAGCCTTGAATTATCAATCGGGTGCATTATTAAAAAAGTAAAAGCTTTAATTAGTAAACAAACTGTTGTTAATATAAACATAAATATATGTATTATAATTAAATAAATAACACGAATAAGGCAAGCAACTTCTTCAGATTTAATCAATGTTTTCGTTTTGTAGTAATTTTTTATCTGCCAAGATACCTATGCTATAATTGCGAATAAGAATTTCCAAATATGTTACAGGCTATTCAATCATATCATTATTTATAAGATAGTTGAGGTCAAATTCTTGATTTTCAGGATGTCTGTACTTCACCTACGCAAAATATTCTCACCTTCAGTAATTATTGTCAATTAAAAATTACGTTTGTAGGCTAAAAGTCTGACCTCCAAAGTCTTAAGAGACCTTACGGTAATGCTTTACAGTAATATTGCAATCAAGATTCCTTATTTGGCATAATTGCAAATAAATATACATCTTCTTTTCTATAGCCACAAGTAAAATATGAAACGATTGCGTCTGAAATTAGTTTAAGTTTTTATTTAAAGCGAAATTGGACCACCTTCTCTTAGCATACAGAGTGTGTCATAAAGTAACATAAATTCAGACTAGATTTTCTCCACAACCAAAAGTATGAATCAAAAACTATTAAATTAGATATAAATAAAATAAGCTATTTATTGAGTCATTTGTATTACACTGTATTAATATGAATAGTGTATTTTTTATAATTTTATAAAAATCTCCGTGTTTGTACACTCTCTTGATTTTTAGTTTCATATTAGTTTGCAATTAGTATTGCAGATCCCAAATCTTTAATGTCGGAAATTTTAATATAAAGCTCATTCCTGCGACAAGCCCGCAAAATACCAATGGCAAAAGCGAGCTAAAAATAAAAACTACATTTTATTAAAATTGCTCTTTAAATTATAGTTTTTATTATCTTTGTAGCTAAATATACAGTGTGTTTCCAAATAAGTGTAGCAACGGAAAACTGTAAATTTCTCTTGAAAAACGAAACTTTTTTCCTCTTCCATTTTTCTCTCCGGGCTTTCGTTTTCAAGATACACGGTGTCAAAACATTAATTTTTTTTAGTTTTTTTTCTATATATATATATTCCTATATACCTATTTTTTGAAATACAAAAGATTTTCGAAACGTTACCAAAATATTTGTTTTTGTTCATAGAAAGTCATTTTTATTGAAAACGGTTGACTTTAGCGCAATGAACCAAGAGAACTATTTTTGTGTAAAATTTGTTAGCGCTTCAGAATTTGCTGTCAAATGTCAATTTTTACAGTGGCGTCAAAGTTATGGGGAAAAAAACCTTCCGATACCTAAAAATCTCCACCACTGGCACGTCCAATAAATTCGAGAAGGTTGCGAAAAAGTAGCTATCAATAGTGGTAATGTGTTTACAAAAGCTCAGTCCTGTACTTCAAACGGTTCCTAAGATATTGGAAAAAAAACTAAAAAAAAATTAAAGCTTTGACACCCTCTATCTCGAAAACGAAAGCCCGGAGAGAAAAAAGGAAGAAGAAAAAAATGTTTCTCTTTTCATGAGGAGTTTACAATTTTCCGTTGCGACACTTATTTAGGAACACCCTGTATCTGATCAGGAGCATTTTCTAAGAATCACTTAACATTTTCTTCTGCAAAAACTTTCGATTTCTTAGTTACGTACTTTCAGAAGAGCGTTTTAACAAACTTTTTAATTTTTTGTATCTTGAAATAATGATATCGTGTTCACATTTATCGCTGCTTTTAGGATTGAATATATTTTTCATAGATGTGAGGATTTCCATTGTTTAAAAAAATCACCGAAAAATGCAATTAAAATATTTTCGGGAAAGGAATGCGTTTTCTTTTCTTGTTGTCAATCCCTTAACATTGCATAATACTTTTCATATTCGTGTCCCGATTTTTGCGGCAACAGATTCTCGCTTATATTATTTGCATATTTTGTATGGGGAGTTTTATCAAACTCTATGTCTGGTTCCCTCGACTTTTCAGTTATTATTTTATTTAAACTTGAAAAAAAAAACTTAATTGAAAATAAACGACGTCGCCGTTTTCACTTGACACTGATAGTTTTAAAATTCATTCAAAAATATATGTAAACCACATAAGAAGCAAGTGTTTCAGAATAAATATTCTAACACAAGGGTGACCATTTTTACATTCTATTATTAAAAATGATTTCGGAATTATTACATTCACTATTCATTAATGGCCGTGTAGAAACAATGTCTTAACAGATTCATATTTTTAAAACTGGTCTACAATTTAGAACTGTTTATTCTTCAGTAGTTCTCATAATATTATTATTCATTTAAATTCTTCGATAAATTTAGAATAAATTATTTTCGCAGAAACTTTATTTTAGGAAACGTAAATAGGTGTTACACTTCTGGTGTGGGAAAATAAATAATGGTAATGTTATCACTTCTTCTAATTAACATCTAATTTTGTAATATACGATGACAGTGATGAATATGCGTCTCTTATTTTATCGTAGTACATCCCATTACACCAATTTAATAGTTCTTCTTTTCAAGAATAAATAATAATTAACGATTACATTTCTTTTAATTAATGTTTACGCTTGCGAATGATAAATATACTGCCCGCCACCAAAACTGAGTGATGTGAATATGACGAAAGTTAATTGACACTGAATAATACAGGGTGTCCGCAATTTTCAATAAATACTGTCACGGATTTCCTAACCCGTCTTTTTTTCATTTACCAGAAAAACAATCCGTTAGTTAATCACTTATCTTTATTAACTACTCTGTACACTACTGATTACTAATTACAACTCAATTAAACACTATTTGAATAATCACTATCTAAGTCGCTCTGCATCTCCAAGAAATTTCCAACTAGACACTCCAATTCTAGACTGTATTTCAAGACTGACTAACTTGGCCGTTTATTCTTGTTTTATAGACCAAACGAATATTGCGGGTATTTTCTAGCATCTCTAGATTCATTTCCCGAACGACTCTCAAACGCTTCTCGTCGACTCTCAATTTTTCCAGTCTCGCCTCGATACCGGACATTTGTTTACCAGAATCGCGTAGGGGCGACCGGGGCAATCTAGCGTTTCGCGATACTACTGTCGTCAAATTGGGTGCGAGCGGGACAAATTCTGTGATAATACGATATATGAAATATAATAAATATAATTTATTATGGCTCATGGAATTTAGTGAAATCAATATACTAGGTGATACTTTTCTCCGATTACTCACTCCCTTTCAACGGTCAAAACTTTTACAGTGGCAGTTTCTTTTAAGGGGGCATCGACACTGAAAAGGTCGCATTACAGATAAGTAAGCCCTACAATTAAAATTTCGTGTATTAAACTCTATTTTGCGTTTTAGTCTTTACACAGACTCAGTTTACCAGTAATGTACAAATATATTTGAAAGTAAAAGGTGGCGATTCTTATAGTTAAGTTTACTACCTACCATTATTTTAACTGTCCTTTCGTCTCCCATTCATTCTAGATGCCCTAGCCACTTTACTTTTCTGGATTTTACAACTTCATATATTTTTAGCGCCTGGTTACATACCTCCTCCACAAGCTTTCTCGTTACATTTCTCGCAATTATGGCGACATCATCTGCGTAGCTTACAGTTTGGTAACTTTTAAACAATATGTATCCTTTTCTGTTCAACTGACTATCTCTTATGGCCCTTCTAGTACTAAATTAAAAATTGGCGTTGACAGTGGACCCTTGTCTCAGTTCTGTGCCAACAGTAAAACCTTCTGAACATTCATCTTTAATTCGGACTTTGCTATTGATATTTTCTAAGGTCATTCCTAAGAGTTTCCTTCACTATAAAGATTCGGTCCGTTGTTGATCTCCCCTTTCTAAAACCTGCTTGATACTCCCCTATCTATAGTTCCGTTATAGGTTCTATTTTCTGTTTTATTAATGTTACCATAATTTTAAATCCTCTATCTACCAATGATATACCTCTATAGTTTCAGCAGCCTGTTGTATCTCCCGTTTTTAAAATTGGTACAATCATAGCATATATCCAATCTTGAGGCATATAAATTTTTAGGATCATTTCATATATTTTTTGTCTTAAATCCTTTCCAGCGTACCCTGCCGTTATTCAGTTTTTCCCTGGACTTTTGTTATTTAAATATTTATAACTATTTCCTTTTTTGTAGCCTCTTCTACTTCTACTCTCCCCTCTTCATTCAATATCTCTACGAAATATTGCCTCCATCTTTCTCTCACTTCTGTTTCCTCTCGTATTAAATTGCCACATTCATCCATCACATATATTACTTCTCCCTTTCTCTCTTTTTCCTCCTTTATCTCTTATTACGTACTTCTTCCCTCCTATAATGGCATTCTATTTTATCTATTTTCTTAACCTAATCTGCTCTCTTCTTTTGTCTAAACACTTTTTTTGCCTTTCGTCTTTGTTCCCTGTATAATTCCATTCCTCTTGTACTCGCTGAAGTGGTTTAATCCTGACCTTATTTCTCTTTTCCGCCTCTGTGATACACTCCTGATCCCACCATTTTTTTCTATGCATACTCCTTTTCTGGTATTACTTTCTAGCTTGCTGCTTGTATGAGGGTTTTGATGTTTATCCATTCCTCATATATATTTGCTTGTATTAGCTGTCCGTTATGATCTTGTAATGCCGCCATACTAGGTTATCTTCTTCTTCTTTGTATTATTTTCCTTTTTATAGGTTTTTTTATCATCAAATCTATTCTCACTAGATAGTGATCCGGGTCTATGTATGTACCTCTGCGTGACTTAATGTTTTTTATTATGCCTCTGCGATTTTCATCTACGCAAACATGATCAATCTGATTCGTATCTCCTTCATCTGGAGAGGTCCAGGTGCCCTTATGTATTTTACCTTAAAGAATGTGTTCTTAATTTTCATTCTGCAAATTTAATCACGCTAAGTCCATTGTCATTGCTCTCTTGGTGTTTACCTCCTGTTCCTACTATACTTTTATACATCCCTTCTCTCCCTATTTTCGCGTTTGCATCCCATGCCGCCATTATTACGGTATTTCGGCTTTACATAATATATATTATTATAAGATTGGCAACCAACGATTCTTTTCTAGGAAATTTCAGAAGTGTTTTTAGAATTACTGAAATAACATATGAACATGCCAGTTCTCTGCCGACAGGTCACGTCTGCACCTAGCATTTTCTATTTCTTGAGGTGTATATACTATCGCTGAAGAATTTGCGATTATTATTTAAAAAAACACACCAATACAAAGCCAAGGTCGTACGGTAGCTCCTCCTTCAAAGACGACTTGATAAATTGGTTATGTAAATTTCTAAAAAGCGAGATGCTCCATTTATTATGCATAACAGATTGTGGGGAAATAATTGGTACATTGTCCTTAATTTACTCCTAGCAAAGATGTGAAATGCTAATATTAGTTTACAGGGTGGGAAGTCTTTGGATGCATTATTATTATTCATTGAAATTATGTAAATTTTTATCAAATTCTGACTGGTAACAACAGACATCAATTTTTTTACATAGGGATGTGCAAGTGTTATTTATTTGATGATCTAAAACATACAATGGGAAATGGTTATTGTTGCATCAAAATCATAAAATGGCGCTGATACATTCAGACTGTCTGGGAAGTTAACTTCAGAGGGTTACGAGTTGACAAATTTCAAGTATTTGACAGTGGAATAATTTAAAGCTTAGAGAACATATAGACTATGTTATGGCTTAATGCTATTTTCAATTATGACGAACAGATTGAATCACTAAAATATACGTAAACAGGCAACTTTAGTTAGGCTTGCTTCCTTCGTTCCCTAATTTACTATCTTAAATGCTAATTATTACAGGTTTATACAGGGTGATTCAGAATTTATATAAAAACATTGGATATACAGGGAATGGCTCTTACAAATACAATTTTGTAAAAATAAAATCAAAAATAGCAGTTCAAAAATGATTTAAAAATACACTTAGCACGACACTAGAAACTGATCCACTGTAAAACCTGATAAGTCATAAAATCAGCAACTGAACAAAAAATTGAAAGATATTTGGAAGGAAAGAACTAAATTACATATTACAACACCTATTTTCATGCAGCAAATTCAACTGCTTCTGTCGTTATTGTTATTAATTATTAATAGAATTAATTTTCGAGTTTAATTAGTAAAATAGTTTGACGTACCGACCTGTAGACATGGGTACATACTTGAATTATTGATCAAATCCACCCACAACTTTCATTTTGTGGGTGGTTATGTTATTATAATAACTGTTCATATAAGGAGAGATAATATACATCTAGGTAATGGAAAAAGGAAACATGATAGCTCTCGTAATTTTAATATCCAGCTCCTTTGTGAAGTAAAATAGGAAGTAAGTTTGATGAAATATTTACTCGTATACTAAAGCCAAATTTACAGTATTCTATTTTTAGCATTATTTGTTATAGGTATATACAGGGCGTCAAGCACAAATTCATTATTAAGTAAATAAAAGACATTATTGAAAACTTCCGGTCGATTTTTTATTTTAATTTACTTTTTTTTTCAAATAATAATTTAATATACAGGGTGACCTTCCTTCGAGTAATGACGTCATCACATTTTTTTAAATGGAACATCACAATTTTTTTCCAATTTTTGGATTATCCTAGCTGTTTACAAACATATATTACAAGCTTCTGATAACTATTACAGGGTGGGCAACAATACCCAAATTATTTACAAATACCAAAGTTTTTGTTATAATTTCTTTGATGCTTCTTTAATTTTATCTGTCGAATAGAACGTGTTCATGCATTTTTTGCAGGCAATCAATTTTAAACAGTTTGTTAAGATTGTACGAATGAATCCATTTTAACTGTTTTTTTCTTAACGTATTAAGTATTTTTTTAATTAATTAACTTGTTTTCATTTTATAAAAACATGAATCTAAGTGAAACCGAACGGATTGAAATTCTCATGGTGATCGAGTATGGTGATAGAATCGAACTCATGAGGAAGTTTGTGTTTTGTTTAATGAAACACATCCGAATCGTCCACCAATAACTCGATCCACTGTAAGCCGAACTGAAGCAAGGTTTCGAAACCATGGTCACGTTAAAGATCGGTCCAGATCTGGTCGATCAAGTATACTAAATAGAGATGTGTAGTTACAAGCCCTTTAGACCCTTCATGAACACCTGCATTCCACTATGAGTGTTTTAGCAGGTGATTTATGTGTGAGTAAAAGCACATTGGGTAGATTTCTTCACAAACGCAAGTACCATCCCTACCAAGTTCACTTAGTGCAAGAATTGCACGATGACGATTTCGACAGATGGACAGAGTTTTGCGAAATGGTTATGGAAGAATGTCAGGCAGATCCTGATTTTGTCAAATGCATAATTTTCTCGGACGAGGCGTTTTTTTATCTGAATGGCACCGTTAATAAACATAATTGTCGGTACTGGTCGGATCACAATCCACACTGGATGATAGAAGCATACACTCAGCGTCCCTAGAAGGTCAATGTTTGGGCCGGAATTGTTGATAATCGAGGGCCTATTTCTTTAAAGGAGACTTTAGTGCAAGATTTTTAAATTTTCTTTAATTTGGTTCCTTTCTTGGTTGTACTGCTCCCCAATGAAGAAGAACCAGATTTGCCCAATGACACAATTTGGTTACAGCAAGACGCTGCACCTCTGCACTATGCCATCGCTGTTCGCCGCTACTTAGATGACGTGTTTCCTCATCGATGGATTGGCAGAAGAGGACTTAAGAAATGGCCCGTCAGATCGCCAGATTCAACACTGCTAGATTCTTTTCTTGGAGGATATGTAAAAAGCAAAGTATACGTCACTAAGCCAAATAATCTTGACGATCTCAAGGAACGAATTCGACAAGAAGTTCATGCCATCCCACCTGAAGTTATTGGAAATGCACAACAAGAATTTGTTTCTCGTCTGGCCCATTGTTTGGCAGTAAATAATCAAAATTTGAAAATTTAATTTGTTTTTGTGTGTTTTTATAAATTGAGTACATTCCAGTAGACACTTTAATATGACGTGTAGTAATTTCAAACAATTTTATATTACGTTTACTCATTTGTAAATAACTTCGGTATTCGTAAATAATTTTCGTATTATTGCCCACCCTGTAACAATTAGGAGCAACTTGTGATACATATTTGGCAACAGCTCAGCTAGAGCAATCTGGAAATTGGAAAATGTGGTGTTCCATTAAAAAAAATGTGATGACGTAATTTCTCGAATGTAGGTTACCCTGTATATTAAATTATTATTTGATTTTAGGGACGCACTGTATTTTCATGTTATTCTAATATTATAACATAATATTCAATTCAATAAGGTATAATTTTATGAAGTGACTTAGATATTCGCATTTAATCGAAAGTTAACTAAAATTTATTGTTTAACATCAAAATGATGACATTAAAATATAAGTTCCTATAGTGATTAACCTTGATCATGATATTTTTATTCTTAATTTAGCGTATTACTTCATATTGGCAAGCCGAATGATACAAATTTTACACAGAACTTGAAAACATGAGTTGAAAATGTCTTCTTACTTATATGGTAATGTATTTCAGACTTAATGTTAAAAATCACGAAATATTGAGATGTGATTCACCATGTCCTGCCCATCCTATTGCAATAAGGTAACTAATGTGTATTGCTCGAGTTAAGATTGCCTTGGATCCACTTATTACGTAACATATGCTTTAAAAAATTAAAGTGTATCATCTACATATTATTGGCATCTCATTGGTATAAAAGCGGGCAGTGTTACAACAGAAGTATCATTAATATTTCGTGTTCGTTTAGGTAATACAGAAGCATTGAAGCAAGATATGAAGCTGGTGAGTTATTTGCATACTACAGTGAGATAATTATTAATTTTATTTAATATAATACATTTTTTTGTAAAATCACATAGATATTGTCACATTTTTTTAATATTGGAAATGACAAATGTTTTCTAATTTTACTATTTTTTTCTATAAGCTCATGAAAATAAATGGAAAGTTTAATATTCTCGAATCTGTATTAATACAAACGGAAACAAAAGTAACATAACAAGAATGAATACAAATACATTGGAATAAGAAAAGTATTATCTTTTTACTTGCTTTTAGTGATATTAATTGTACAGGTACAGTTAGATGCTTATGTAAGTTAATTACCGAAGTCAGCATGTGGGTTGAAGTTCGCTGCTTCTTCGAAGAAGATTGCTCTAATACGGGGAACAAATATTGGGAAGAGGTTTCTTCAGAAACGGGCGTCAAATCGTGGCTGTTCATTACTGATGGTATATCTGGGCAAGACGTTAATGACTGTAAATTGAAGTTTGAAGATGATAGAGTGTTCAAACGAAGAATTTTGTTGTATATTTTTTTTCCGATTTGTAGTCTTCTAAGTACCCTCAGCAACAGGAGCTGATTTCCACGCTTCTAAACGATTAAGATTTGTGATACTGTCTCCACAATTGGCAAGAAAATTGACCGAGGACGACCTAAAGCTATGACTCGTGTATATTTCCTTATCTTCTAAGTATATCATTGACGGTGATTTTCATTATTTCCTCTTCTCTGTAGTTTCCATCGGGTGCCCCCCACTCATAGTTTTTTTACGTCTTCTTGACTAAGAATTTTTACTTTTTTCAGGCGAAATCCAACATTCTCTTTTTTATATAAAGGCAGTTATTTTATGGAATTTGTCAATATCCAAATCTTGTTTAACTTTATAAATACTTTTTATCATTGAATCTAGACCATAGCGTGTTTGTTTTCATGGATTTGGACATTTCCAAAAAATAAGCTAAAAATACATTTTCTTCGAAATTATGCCCAAGTATGAGTTCCGAAAAATGAGACTTTCCGATCTAAAATGCGTGTGATAAAAAGGTTAAACACGCACGCTTGTAGAAAAAATATATAATTGTTACGTTTCAAATTTATTGTTATTTACAAGTGGTTCACATAGTGAACTGGAATGTAATGTTTAGTTTGGAGATATACTATTGAAATCAAGTATTATATTGCAAATATATTAAAAACTAATAATAAATACATTTTTGCTCAGTGATAGAAAAAGTAATTTTATTTTGTGTGAAATTAATGAAAAACACTAAATCTGCTTCGAACAGAATTAGTGAATAGCGATTTACATTAATACAAATGGAAATACACAGAGTACCATATATCACATCAAATGCAAAATATGAATTTAATGTTCCATGATATTGTTTATTTAAATTTGAAAGACCCATAAATTGCATTACCTATAATGTAATAATGAACAATGCATTTTCATTTGCTTGTCAATATCTGCAGCTATTTTAACGCAGAAGCAGTTTATTCGTACGTACCATCATTAATTATGGATGCAGGAAAAAGTAAATCAAGCTTTGAGGTTTTGGGGATATTTTTCTAGGTTTAATATTGTTTCTGTGACCACGCATTTAACATAAATATCATTAATAGGTTGTTGATAATGAATTCTAAGATAAACTGCGTTATTTCTACTTCATTATATTGCAGTAGAATAGCGTATTTTATCCTTTATTTGGCCAGAAATGGGATGTATTACCAAATATAATATGCACTATGAAAGATTTTAACCAAAAAAATCTTTGAATGTTAAAGAAAATCAACAATAATCAGCATGACTTCACATCAGGTAGTTCTACAGCACCAAATTTAGTATGCTTCAATTAGCATGTGTCAGAAGTGCTAGATAAGAGAGGTCAGATTGCCTTTTATATGACTGATCTGTCTAAAGATTTTGACATACATGACCATGGTTTGATTCTAGAAAAAATACTTTTTATGGTTTGACTCAAAATTTTACTCATTTTCTGCAGTTCTACTTATCTCATAATATTATAAGATCAGCACCGTGGATTCAAGTCTGTTACACGCTACATCAAGTGTCCCTCAAGGTTCGGTCGTAGGACCACTTTTGCTTAATTTAGTTCTAAATGACATCAGTTTGACTTTGACAGTATACGTTGTTGTATGCTGACAACCCAAAATGTTTCAAGTGTATCGAAAACACAAATATAAGAAATGCTTTTTGTTCATCATTTACTAGAAAAACCAACTGTTAATTATATCGATATGGTATATATGACAAAATGCGAACACTTAGATCCTTAACTAAGTGTTTTGTTTGACTTCAGACTATCTTCTGTTAATCATATTAGTGACATCACCAAATGTACCTATAAATCTCTTAGGTCATTCGCAACTCTAAAAACTTTTCGGCCAACAGTATTAAATTACTGTAGTGTTAAGATAAACCAAATTTAAAATGTTGAGTTGTTAATTACTGCTAATATATTCTAGGCATCAAAATATGGGCATAATCTAAAAGATACTTTTGTTTCAGTTCGTAGTTCTCTTCTTCGTAGCATCAGCTACAGCAGGAACCTTGCAGAACACCTACTTACCACCAAGCAGCGCTGCATCTGCTGGCGGCAGTGGCTTATCTGCTCCTTTCAAACCTTTATCACCAGTTGGATTAGTTACTTCCGCTAGATTTACTGGAGTTGCCTTAGCCCCAACCACATTGTACGCTGCTCCAGTTTCTTACTCAGCACCATCAACACCTCCAGTGCCAATTCTTAAGCTCAACAATGACAACAACGGTGATGGCAGTTACAGATACGAGTAAGTAGAGATTGCAGATATTTTTTACGGATCCTAGTTAAGTTTCAGCTATAATACAGATAGTGTTAATATATTTCAACATAACTTGCTTATTATCACTAACTCATGACTATTTATCTGTCATCTTAAAATAATTCAGTAAAAATCATGTACAGGGTGTTACAGGAGGAGATCTACATACTTCAGTATGTTATTCTACGTTCAATTTTAATAAAAAAATTTCCTATGAACTTAGGTCTGGAAACGCTTCAGATGTCAAATTAAAAAAACAATAATTACAATTTCTTTAATAACTCTCGACTAGTTGGAGTTAAGTTCATGAATTTTTGTATGCGGTAGTTTCTTGGGACGGCAAATTCAAATTTTATGCACAATTGGCTGTATCTGCAAGAGGGCGCCACAAGCGACCGTTAGGATCCTTTTAAATCGCTTCAACTTTTTTGTGCCACGGTGCATGTAATTTTGAAATAGAAATATTGCAGTTAACGTTCAAAAATCGCTCCTTGTCAAAGTTTGATATGACGTCATATTAACGTTAATCGTCAAAGTGTGTAGGCATGATCATTTTCATCTTTGACAACTTCAACGACAATGTTACACCCAAATTTAATATTATGGCGTGATGACTGTACATTCTCACATCAAAATAAACTAACTTCCAAAGTGACAAGTGTAGAGTTTTAGTCATTAGTCGTTAGTAATTACGTCCATAGCAAATGATTCTGTTGATTGACGTAACCTAAATATTTTGTTAAAGCAAATTATCGCACTATTTGAAACCCTACCAGAACTGATTGGATTTTGCAAGCTAAAATCGATATGTTCTCATCCCACGTAACAAATAGTTGAAATACCTGTTCCCAACTGAACATTCCATTATCTAAAAATAAGTTCTGACGGCATACTGTAATAGTAATACCTAAGGGATAATCTTTTCATTCGGCTTAAAATGTTGGACATGGAATTACTGATTTTAACACATTGTTTGGTTGTTTCATAAGAAAACAAAAAACACAAGTTTTATAAGCAAAATTAATATTTTATATTTTGCCGAACTTAACTATATCTTTCTTACTTTTAGTCAGTCAGTCAGATATTTTTTTGGAGAAGGGTTATTTGAAAATTTATTTTATTTTCATGGACACATTTAAGTATCTTGAATCTTTGTCTAAAATAACTTTCTTGATAATAACGCTAGGCGTAACATTTTTCTTTAAAAAATATACAGGGTGCATCCCGTATTACTGGCATCTTTGGAAATAATGATTGGAACATGAAAGTAAATTATATTTACCCAAATATACCGATACCTAAAAGTTCATTACAATAATTCGGAAAAGTATGGGAGCAAAATATTTTCACTATATTTATTTATTCCGTGTTTCTTGCACCATTCCATGAATATGTCCCACTTCTGAGTGTATTTTTCGACTGACTGTTGTGGTAAAATTTCAAAATACGTTTCTCACGACTTTTCCCGAACTTCAGGCGGCGTGCACTGAATGTCTCCTTTCATCATTTTCTATAAATAATTCGCGACAAAACTTTTACTGTTGGGGCTGTGACAGTAACAAACGATCTAAGTTTATTGTCATATGGTAATGACTATGTTGATAAATATTTGCGTCAGGAAAAATGCTTGATTTTTACAGTAAAATAAAGTGTTCGTTTACTTTGCTATGGTAATGCAAGACTCTCCTGACCGTTGGTGATAAATATTTTAATTTTGAAATCGAACGCCCTGTATCACGAAAACAAAGTGACGCAGAAGAATGTTATTAGGAAGATCCCTATGCTTCGAGAACAAACAACAATGGCGACATACTGTACTAAGGACTTAGGGACTGCCTGTATATTTTCACCTCATTCCGTTGAAATGTTTACTTGGCGTAAGGTGCCTTTAAGGACTAGGCTATAACTAATGACGAAGAGAATAGTTATCAACTTTCAAAGAAAAGAAACTCGAGAACCGGACAAATAAAACAGACGACCAATTAAGAGTGTTTTTGCGACGCATCGTACATCTAACGCATTACAGGCAATTCACAGGCGAGTGTTTGACGCCTCTCCCGAAGTCCCCTGTGTCCCTGGAATTTGCTTCGGCTGAAACGGCACTTTATTCCCAATTAAGTGACGAACAAGTAAATAATGCGGTTGGTACGCTCAGTTGGAGAAAAGCTTCGTCCTTGGAGAAAACCAACCATTAGTGTTTCCCCAGGAGTTATTAGCGCGGCTGCGATAAAGAACAGGAAGATTCTGGCTCCCAAGAAATACACCTCGCAGTTGAAGAGGTTTGAGAATCGGCAGCATTTGTCATGGTAAATTAGTGACGGTGAAATCTTGTACGAAAACTTAAAAAAAAAGATTGGTTTATTTTCAGTGATAATTTGTTACTGAGTGTAGCTAGCAATAAAATATTTGTACTTCAGGACATGTGACAACATCCCTCCAATCATAAAATGATTACAACTATAATGCTGTATGGGTATTTTTGCCAAAAAATACATGATTTTTTAAAATTTCGAGTTGAAAATCAACAAATGTCAGAATGACAATTAATTTATTTTGTGTGTAAAGAAATATTTTATCCACAGTCACGTTATAATCGGAC
Source organism: Monochamus saltuarius (assembly GCA_025584915.1). Classification (NCBI taxonomy): domain Eukaryota; kingdom Metazoa; phylum Arthropoda; class Insecta; order Coleoptera; family Cerambycidae; genus Monochamus; species Monochamus saltuarius. The sequence continues at coordinate 9,951,871 of CM046728.1, forward strand.
TTCTATGCACACATATGAACTGTCTAAAATGATACTTTATCCACTAGTGAAATAACGTAACTTTATTTCACTAGCGGAATAATGAAGCAAGTACCTAATGGAACTATTATAAATTAAATTTAATTTGTTTACTTATAAACATTTTTTACACTTATAGTATTGCGTTTTTTTGTTTTATAATATTTAACTTCATGTCCGTTAATAACAACCCTTCATGCAGCCTTGCCATCATTTTCGAAACGCATAACAGTTGCCGAAGTTTGTGAACAATTTATACAAATTACGACTGTCTCTTCTTGTATAGAACAGCTTTATATTCTTTGGATTTTCCAAGGAGGTTCAAGTTTGTTAGATATGGACTTCTTAACATACCTTTCTGCTGCGAAAGAGTTCTTCCATCCACCGTCTTCCGATTAATGATTGTAGGATCAGCATCTTCATTGGCTAATAAAGTTGTTGAGGTGCGCCTCATACAATGGCCAGTATATCTTCTGGACTTGCGATATTCAGGAATGTAGCAACTATTGAGGATACCTTCTCCAATGTGATGACTACAACAGGCTGAGAAGTACATTTTTAATTGATGTATCTTAAACAGAATATGTCTTTTGTTAAACGAATTGGTCCCACAGAAATATATTATCTGCATATTTCAATAGCATTCACGCAAATTCCTGCTTCTATAATTACACATTTCCTCAAATGCCCGTCTTGGAGACAGATTTTGAAACCGACCTGCCAACGCCCTGTAAGTAAGTATCTTTCAAATTTGTCAATTGGCAACATCAACAGGCACTAGAAAACCCCATTATTAGTGCAACCTAAAATAATTCAGTGTTCACTACTTAACAACATGTTAAAGGTAAAGAGATATTACGTTAATCATTAAATATTCTTATTCTACGTTCATGCAAAAAACAAAACGTGAATTATATTTAGTGGAAAAAGTGGTTCTTTATTGCACTAGTGCAATAAAATGTTTATTGCATCCATCTGCCATTCTACTACAGCGTTTTGTCATCATGACAAACATAACCGTTCAAATCAACGTCACATTTTCCTAGACATGGTGTCAACTAAATATCAATTTTTGGTTTTTGCATGAACGTAGAAAAAATATATGTATGCAACTCGTATAAAAAGTGCTTATTGCTCTCGACGTGTTGTCCTACTCGCCCTGACGGTCTTGTTGGACAATTTCACGTCGCGTGCAATAAACACTTACTTTTTGTACTTGTTGCATAAATAACTATTATCTTTATCAATATGTGCTCTTTCCAATACTGCAGCTTTTCTGCTTTGTTTCATCTCAATTCATATAATTCAAATAAGCAGTAAGATTGTTATATTTTCCAATATCTATATTTTTGTAGATCTTTACTTTTCCTTCAAATTTGAAAAATACGATAGCATGACTTCTTCATTTATTGCCATTATTCTCCATCTTTTCCTCCAGTCATTAAAATCGGTGGACACTTTTTCGTAATGTTCCAAATTGACAATAATTAATTTATATTGTTTTTATTAAAATGCAATTAATTTCTTACCTAGTAAAGTGATTTTCCTAACATAATGTTATTAAAAAAAGATCCTCGGGATAAATAATTAAGTAGGTATGCAAATGTTTAGAACTATTATGATTTTTGCACAATTTCACGTTTTTCTAAGAAACGCCAGCACATTTAACTCTGTACTCATAGAACCCTTTATAAAAATAATATTTTGTCATATATAAAACAGAAACGATGCTCACGCGGTGTAGACAAGCTACATTTAGCCATTCGCTATTTCATGCCGAACTAACAAGTCACAGACACGAAGCTTTCTACATGTCAGTAGAAACTATTGCAAGTTAGCGAGTTATAGCGCGATTCAGCTATAACAATATGTTGCAAACACAGAATTCCAGAAAACAACTCTGCAGATTGATATGCCCCGACTAGCATTGAATTACACAGTAATTAGCTTAAGTCATTCGTCAGCTGTACACCAGACATATATCGGTTTCGTGCTTATTAGCTCTCATCAGTATGTCACAGGCGAGGCAACCGACGAATAGCACTAGCTGTTTAACCCGACAGAAGAAATCATGAGTACGTGATGTAGACAAGCTACATCTAGCGGCCACTAGCTACTCAAATCAAACAAGAAATCAATGTAGGTGCAGAAACCGCATATGGTTTTTATTTTTATTTCCTTAACTGTCAAATATATCCTAATCAAATTTGGCACACAAAACATATGAATAAAGAGTGAACATCGTCAAGCTTCTAAATCAAGCATTCTAATCAGAGGCCGGAGATGTCAGTATCAGTACCACTAATGCAAAGAAAAAATAAATAAACTGCCGGATATAACTGTGTTCTAATGCAACAATTTTTCTGTGGAACATACAACTACCAATAAACAATGTCCCTTGACAATATTTTACTTCATGAATATTTTGATGAATTGTCATTTCTTTATAACGCATTATGGAGTATATATTAATAACGCATAAAGTTTGTTGTAATAGTTATTTCTAACGCTGTACATGTATGTCTTTCTTTTGCTGTTAACTAAAACTAAATCATATTTTTCTAGATACGAAACAGCTAATCACATCGCCGCTCAAGAATTCGGCAGTCCTGCGGGTCCTAATAGCATACAAGTCCAAGGCGCATACTCGTACTTGGCACCAAATGGTCAGACTATCTCTGTAAACTACGTAGCTGACGAAAATGGGTTCCGTCCCGTAGGAGATCACCTTCCCACTCCTCCACCAGTTCCAGAAGCTATCCTGAAAAGTTTAGAGATCAACGCCGCTGAAGCAGCTAGGGGTATTGTCGATGATGGTCAGTATCGAGAAACTGCGTCTCCATCAGGACAATATTTGGCTCCAATTGTCAAAAACCAGTATCTGCCTCCAGGCCAGCAGGGCGGCTATAGATATTAAGACTGTTTATGATTCTTTGGAGATTATTTTGTAAGGAAATGTTGTTTTTATGACTATTTTATTTATGTTTTCTTGTGTATCATTAAGAAACTTGAACATTATCCTGAAATAAACAGGTTACAAGTGAAAAGATGTCTTTTATTCAAATATTGAGTTCAATACAAATATCAATTTCATTTTCCACTAATGGACATTGAGTAGATTTAGTGACAACTGTCAGGCACCAAAGTGTCTATTTACTGTCTAGGCATTAAGTAGCCAATTTTACTGCCTCTAAATTTTTTAATGTTTGCTACGAAAACAAATACGATTTGCTTTTTAACAAAAGTAATTTTATTTATTGTAAACATTTCTTTTTTCTTTCAAACATTTACTTCGTCTAGAACTGTAATAGGAATTGTTTTGACTAGTTGTAGGCCAGGAGAATCACGAAAAAATCTTTCAAATTTGGCTCTAACGTGACGTAACTTAGATAACTATTGGAATCGCTTGGAAATGGTATACCTATTGAAAATATCGAGGTGCGCCAGCTTGAAAAGGTGTGCTATTTGCATAAACAACGAAAAAGTGAAAAAAATTGCGAAAATCGCGTTTTTTTCCGGAAACAATCGCATATAACTCGGTAAGTATGCATTTTAGAGAAAAAATGTATACTTATAAATTTGTTCGTTATGAAATTTTTGGCTTTACTGTCTCACTAATCAAACCCTTTAAACCATGTCTTGCAAATAGGCAATTCATGGTCAGATATTTAAAGTTCACTTCCCGTTCGTTCTCTCCTTCTTCTGGTGTGCCATAAGGCTCTAATCTAGGGACATTGTAAGTTTTGCGGATGACTGCAGACTACATTAAGAACTGATTGGATCATAAACTACTGACAATATACTTTGAAAACACTTACTAATTACCGTTTAGCAGTTACGTATTTGGTCTTCCTCCATTTACTCAGATAAAATCTCAGTTCATGAGAAAGAATATGCTTAAGATCAGCTGGTCTTAAGGCGTGTAAGAAAATATTGTTGGCGTTTTCTGTTTTGTGTTATACATATATTTGATGCTAGGACTTTATGGTGATGTCATGAATTATGTTTACAAATTTAGTACAAAAATCAATGGATATACCTAATGTACACAATGACAAACAGTCGATTAAAAAATCTAGTATGTCTCCTAACATCATAACCAACGAGCCATCCTATATGTGATGGAGCTGATGCTTGCCCTGTAATGTCAAAATGAAGTTACCACTGTTTAATGTACGGACTTGCTGTGATACTACTGCAAATTCTCATCCCATTTAGTTCGTAACAAAGTTAATTGTCTCAAAATTATTTCAATTAAACTTTGCGGTAACAAAACAACATTCTAGACATAATCAAATCGTAATAAATAGCACAGCTGAATATCTTCCGAAAATCCTTCTACAAGGAGAAATAATAATTTCTAATATAGAGAGTGAATTGGTTAAATACGAAAAACTTTTCAGGTCTCTTAATAATTTGCTTAGTGAGTATTATTTATTTAAATGGTTTATTATTTGAATTGTGGAAGGGTTGTATCTTCAATATTGAATATTTTTTTAACTTAAACTTATGTTAATTGCTTATTTTAAAAAATAATTAATATCATTAATTACATATTTTATCATTACCATAAGTACTAGGAAAGCATTTAAATTTGGCAATGTCGCATCGGGCCGACACCGAGTTAAATTGCCACCAGTGGTCACTGACAATCTGAAAAGGAGGTTTAAATAATGGTTTGAAAATATTTTTTTGACGTATATATGCATTTAATTTTTTAAATCGCATATTTGGCACTACGACTGAATCACCCTGTATATGTAAAAGGGTTCACAATTAATCTGCCGCACTTTAAAAAAAATCTAATTCTCTCATTTCATCATGGTTTCTATAAGGGTAGGCCAACGGTACCAAGTGTTTATAGCTAAGATACTGCTGAATTAATAGTTTATGGTATCTAAACAGACGTAATACCTATATCTGAATTCTTCGCTTAGATTAGCGCTTTCTACAATAAACTTTCATAATTCGGCTTGTGTAATGATCAAATAACTATATTTAAATTGTACCTAAATTGCACCTCATATATTGAAATGCGTGGCTTCAGGTTCTCAACCATAGAAATCATAAAATATATAGAACGCCAAAAGAGGTATCGAAAATAGTCAACCTATGGAGAAAACGCGAGTCTGGTAATATTGCAGTAACTTAGCTTTCATGAGTTGGTTACACTAACGAGGCAACTTCACACTAATAGGCGGGAATTTCAAAATATGAAAATTTTACGTCCAATTTGTGATTTCTATGGTCCTTCCGTTTTGAATTCAATTGTAAGCTAGGCTTAAAATGCAGTGCAACTAACTGCTTACATTAAGTTTTCCCTAGATGGCTGATTTCTAAGCCCCTCCATAGTCTGACTATTTTTGAGTGCCTAATGTAAAAACTTCGTTCTATATATTTTATGATTTCTATGTTCTCAACAGATTACAACAACAAGTGTCCCACATGGTTCCCTATTAGATCCTTTGTTGCTCAATATTTTTATCAATGACAAATGTATGTCAGTTGCATATGACTAATCACTAATGGCATCAATATTTCTCTAGTGGGCCTATTTTATCTTATATTTCATGCAGTTATTTCTGCATACAGGGTGTTAGCAAACTGTTTGAACATCGTTTGCTACGCTGCTCAAAATGTTTAGTTCTACTTCACTCTTGATAACTTCCAACTATTTGGAATTTATCTAGAGTTACACTCGTTCATAAATAAGAGGAAACACGATTTTGCGAACTATAGACCCATTTCCATATTGAGTATTTTTTGTAAAACTCTGGAAATAATCTTACACTTTTGTATTATGCAGGGGTGATCCAGCACTACAAATCTTGAGTTCTTGATGAGGGAGGTCAGGTAGATGTTATCTATACTGATTGTTTTAAAGCATTTGATAAGATTGATCGTTTTTTACTGCTAAAAAACATAAAAAATGCGGGTTTTGCGCTAACTGGCTATTTCAATCTTATGTAGCTGATCGCTATCAGTATCGAGGTTTTAAATTACACAATTTTCCTCACTCTTCTAGGGATCCCCAAGGTTTAATTCTAGGTACTCTTCTATTCATAATTTTTGTTAATGACTTTGTTAATGACGAAAATATTCGCTACCTTTTGTATGCCGTTGATGTTAAGTTATATTCCAGAATAGACGGTTTGTGGGATTGCAAAAATTTTAAAAGAAGTCTATGGACATTTAACAATTGGTATGTAAACCACAAACTGCCATTAAATGCAGCCAAATATAGTGTGCTAAACTTCTAACTTTATTATACGTATTTCCAGAGAATTTAAGAGCTTCACTACTCTTCTCCCATTATACAGAACGTTTGTTAGATCTAAACTTGAATATGGTGCTGCCATATGAAATTTCATTTATGAGTGTCAAATTTCTGCAGTTGAAATGATTCAAAGGATATTTTTTAAATTTGCAGTATTTATTTGAGATGGTTTTTATCCTATAAGAGGAACACCACAGAATATATTTTATAATTCTTCTCAATTAAACAGCCTCATCTCCAGCCGTAAATTTCATGAAGTGCCTATTTTTTTTTTAAACAATACATTACATTAATCAATCTGATGATTTAATAGGTTGTTTGAATTTTGGAGTGCCGAGATCTAATACTAGATTTAATAGCTTATTTATCTAACCCCTTGCTCGTACTAATATATTAGTTAAATTGTTATTGTACCAAATGTTAAATAATTATCGTGAAAGAGAAAATAACATAGATATGAGCAGCGTTTTTAATAACCTGTGTCATATTATTTTATAATGTTCTACATGTTTGATCTATTTTATATTTATGTTTATTGTAGCATCTTATATGGTTTTCCAACTTGGGTAAAAATCATAATTGTTTTATATTTTTCTATTGTCCAGTAGTTTAATAATTTTTATTGTTAACTTGACATTCATTGTTATTTTTATCCTACATTAGTTTTCTTTTAACTATGTAACTTATCCTGTAATTGGGCTTTGCCTGTTGGGTATTTCATTTCGATAAATCAATAAATATATTAGTAAGGAGTAGAGAATATTTCATGCTGATCAAACTATTGCTAAAGTAGATCATCTTATGATTAAAATTACTTCAATTTGGTTTTTCTGATTTGCAAACCCATTGAATCGTATCCAAGAAACAGACTTCAAAGACAGACATAATTCAAAGCCAAACATTTAAATTGTACTTTCCGTTCCTTTTTTCCTTCTTCTGGTCACAAGAGTCTAATCTAAAGCCACTTACTTTTCATTATTGATCTCCCTGATGCCTCAAATAATCGATATATGTTTGCTGATGATTTCAAGTTATACTCTGCAATGAATTCTTTGTGATTGTTTTCATATGCAACTTTGTGTAAATCGTGTGCTGGTTAGGTGAATTTAGATAACTTTAGCAGCTTCCTTTCAACCAATTCTAAAATGCCGATGCAATACAATGATATCTAGGCAAATTTTTGTTTGTTTTCATTTCTTTAATTCTCAGTTTGTTGTTTTATTCACTTTACATTTTTGTATTTTTTCCTGTATTCAGCTTTTCCTGTTTCTAATTACTGTTAATATTTTTATTCTATTGTTCACGTTTTATTTACTATTATTATTACTGTTATGTAACTAATTAATTTTGTAGTATGATCTACATGGTGTCCGAGAAAATGTGGAAAATCTCTCGGGTGCAGATAGAACATGAAAAAATAAAATGACAAGTTCCTATATTTTTTTTCCTACAATTACAAATTTAGACATTAAATTGTAAAGCTTAGCCCGCCCCTGATAAACTAAAGAGGTTAAATATGTTTCAAGGACACTATTTTAAGAGGTCCTTACTAGTGTCCATCACACTAAATATTTATTAAATTATATTGAGTATACTCTCGTCAAGAATTCAGACGTCTTACGTCACAGCTGACGTTACACATTTGTTTTTATTGTCAACGTAATATTCGATATTTGGTCGCATTATAAACAATCATTTTTGCAATTTAGTGCAATAGTTATATAATGCAAACTTTTAGTGTAGTATATAGTTTTATTACCATCAGATGCTGTCACTTAAATATTTTGATGAAAATATTGGATTGTTAATTATTGTGTTCCTGTTTACGTTGGAATTTATAATTGAAGCTCACCTACCGCGGTAGTTTGTAAATCACGTTTCTGTTTATGTTAGAATTTATAATTTTTGTGATGCCTTTATTTTGACGTTTTCCGGAATATTCCAGGCTATATTCTATTTGTTTCTCGACACGTTCTCGAGATTTCAGAAACTTCGAGAACTTTAAAAACCTATATAAGCAGACCATTTTCGGCCGCTGAGTGAGTTTATATTGAACAGTCGAACGCGAATAACTGAAACGTCAAAGTAAAGCATTTGACAGTTGTGAATTTGTTGAAGCAGATTTCTTGTATAATCAAGAGTGACAATAAAGTTGTTTGTTTACGTGACGTGTTTCAACGACAACCTAATTTCGAGGTTACAATATAATGAATTATTCATTTGTTCGTATGACGTAAGTCGTCTGAATTCTTGTCGCAAGTTTACCTACTATAAAAGTTATTCAAGAAAAACCGATTTCCATCGGAAATTTTCCTGTGGAAAAAAAATTATAGGAGCTTGTCATCTTATTTTTTCAAGTTGTGTTATCCTACATTGTAAATGGATTTATGTCCCTTTTATATTTATATTAAAATTAAGCAACGATAACAAGACAAAAGATTATATCGAAATTAATCTCTAGACTATTCCGAAACTTCTGAAACACTCAACGAAAGCTATTACCTCAGCACTTGGGAATCTCTGCACACATCTCCAACTTGATATTACTTATTTCAGTCTCCGTTGAAGGAAACCCAAATATTCACGCGGCAGTAACACGGATAAAAGATCCCATAAACAAAACTTTAATTGGACCTCCTATCCAACCACGAGATAAAATAAACTCTCGAATACTCGCTCCCAAACCGCCTCTCGCGGGTCTCTGTGTGTTCGCCGCGATGCTAGCTTATTATTTATACCGTCAGGTGCGGTCTAATGAACAAACTTCACCATTAATTGAGTCGCAACAGTGACGTGTGCACTGGGGACACAAATTACTGAGACAGATGCAGCACAGGTAGACAGTTGGAATATCAAATATATGAGTATTATCAAAGTTTACCTGAATAAATATAAGTTATACCACTCTCTGTCGGCACTTTGATGTTTTAAGATCTAAGCTGTACCGCCGCACGTAAATACTGTCGCAAAACTGGCCGAGGAATTTAAAAAGTAGTTTCTTTCCAAAACAATTTATAGTAACCATAACTACCTGCATGACATGTTAATTTATTAAGGAGTGATGGTCTATATTTCGTTTTAAAGAATTATTTTGTTTTGTTGGTTTTAGTTTCCTCTCCCCACCAGGTCGATTTTTATTAGTTTAATTTGACTTCGTTGACTAGACTATGCCAGAAACAAATAATTGCAAGTAGTTTTTGACCAAATATATTAAAGTAAACACAATTTATGAATATTAAGTCCATAAAACTGTAGAAGTTCGCGCATCTTGATCAAAGTTCAACTTTTACGAGACTAATTATTAAAACTTTTTATGATAACGCTGTAAAACTTTCGAACATCGTAATTTATTTTATAGTTTTCCCCATCGTAAACCTATGAATAATGCCACTTAATTTGATATTTGTACGGGTATAACATATTGTTACGACTTACCACGTTTTTTTGCTCGTATTTGCTACATCCCATTATAGCATTGTTCTTGGTCTATTTCTTGTAATTAATTATATGCGAAAGTGAAATATATTCAGCATAGATGGAGAAATGTGTGCTAATTATTTTTAATACAGACTACGGTTTTCCATTTTTTTGCTATGCTATTTTCGTATACATATCATAACTTCTTTATACACTATTGTAATTTTAAAATTAATTTTATAGTTAAGAATAGACATTTTTGAAACAGAACAAGTTTTAAGTCAACTTTACCCCAAATGGAGTGGATACTGGAGTTGAATGGATACCTATCGAATCGAAAGATGCACCATTTAACTGTAATATTACCTAAAATAACTCATAATTTTTTATCAAAAAGTAAAATATTTAATTGTTTACTGTATCATAAAGGTATTTTAAACTAATATAAATCAAATCTCCTACAATTCCTATCAATGAAGTCATATGTATGTTCTCTGATACCAAACATCTAGGGATGCTAACAATTCCGCAGACAAAGCTCTATTCAATAATTATTATCTAAAAAAAATAATCTAGCAAAATTTACTAACCTGGTTTAATAAAAACATTCTATAAATATCTAAGTTTATTTTTGAAACTGTGGGAACTCGAAAATTCAACCACAATAATAAATGAGATCTGACCCACAGAACACCTAGTATAAGAAGTGCAAACTTCATTCAAAACCAAGGAAACAGAGCGATGGTGGCGCAACTGGGTGTGTGGCAAAGAATCACATTTCGCGCGAAAATTAAAAATATATACACTGTAATTTTAATTCATATTAAATATTTTGTTGAACAAAATAAATTTACAATAATTTAAGACTTATTTGTCCTAAATATTGCAAATTTATTTCAATAAAATACCAGGGAGGAATATTAGGGAAATACTTTGTTCGAAAATAAAAATATAATTTTTGTTAATATATAAACAACAAAATAATAACCTAACAATAATTCCAACAGTATAAACAATATAAAATTTGCAAAAATCAGTAACATTATCTAGATATATAATAAAATTAAACGTTTATAACAATAACAAAATAAAATATTCCGTCAAAAGTAACAAATATCTATATATATATATATATATAAATAAATGTAATTCTGTATACAAAAACCACAGTTAGGTGCAGTCTTCATAATCTTGTATAATAAATTAATAGTCTTTATAAACAGTCACAGTCGATAAATATCACAATCGGGTAATAATCAGTCAGGGTACATCAGTCTTGATATCCTCGTTGTAGGTGATTCATCACAGGCCAAGTTATTCATAGGGTGTTCATGAAACAAAAGAAAAAGGCGGAATCAAATCTTATTTAGACTTATATTTTTTCATTTTTCTTGAATGACCATCGCTATATGTATTTGTTGTTTTCAATTCCTAATATATTTGTAAATTGTGATCCTAACACATTTATCTAAAGTTAAACTAAAGCAATCATGCTGAGAACATAATTTATTATCACTTGCAAAATGGTCTTTATATACATTTTTAAAAGAATTTTCAATATCATTTTTATAGCCATGTTCATTCAAGAAATTGTATAAAGAGACATGAATATTTTCAACAAACTGAATTAATTTGTCACTAGCATACTTTAAACGACTTTCACTATCAAATTCTTTAAATGTAACAAAAATATGTTTTTCAGTGATGTTCTGTGAAAATAAATTTTCCTGACATTCTACACAATCGGTTAACTCAATTTGTTGCAATATGTAGCCTGCTGCATACGCAGATGCTGGACTTACTAATTTAAAGTTATGAATATTTAAATGTATAATTTATAAAAATCACAGTCAAGTTTAATATCACAGTTCACTCACCTTTTTATGTCTAGGTATTTACTTTGTCACCTGAGTTTTGGACGGATAAGATTTACATTCTATTAATAGATACTCACGTAATTAGATCCTAATAATTTGTCACCTTCAATATCCATGAAGAGAATACTTCTGTAACAAAAATATTGTTTTTGTGTAAATTATAGTGATGATTGATGAAGTACATAACAATATTTTTCAACGTAATCTTGAGGTCATTTTATATTAAAAACTTTTAAGTTAGATATACATAAATATTTACTTTATTTACTTACGTTATGCACGGTGTGGCTTACTAGTCTGGACAAGCTTGAATTTTGGAAAAGAGATCTCTGAATAATTCAGCTACAAACATTTTTTATATTATCACATAACATAACTCTTCAGTGTCTTACCAAATGTTATCATTTCCAAAAGAAAAATAAGGCACTTAATTATCATAACTAGAGAAGATGTCGGGACAGGATGAGGAGATTCCGGACCTAAATGGGGGCCTAGGATGGGGACTATTGTTGAGAATATTGAGGGTTATAGGTTATAATTATCTTTAAGCAACAAAATTTTTGACATTTGACACAAAACCGCGCAAGCGCATTTCAGATATAGACCGCCATTATGAGTGGCAAGTGTTTCCAAATTGCCCGCCAAAGTTTCATTCCCGTGATCTGACCTATTTCTGCATTTTTAGGATTGGTTCCTCAGGTGGCCTCCTTTAAGTTGAGTCAAATATATAACTATAAAAATCATTACACCAATAAGTTAAAATTATTTTATATCAAGTATCGACAATGTCAAAAGTGACTTTAACCTGTCAATGAATTGCAAATTAAACATGACAAATAATTTAAAAAAATTACTCTTTCTGTAATAGTTTTTTATATATATTTTAGGTATTAACAATATTGTGTGACCAGCCTTGAATTACACCCAGAATATCTACCCATATATTATTTATTATTAGCTTTTGTAACATTTTTTTTTACTGTATTAGAAAGGTATTTTAAGCTAATAAAAATCAAATCTAGATGTTTGGTATCAGAGAACATACATATGACTTCATTGACAGGAATTGTGGATTTGATTTATATTAGCTTAAAATATCTTTCTAATATAGTAAAAAATGTTACAAAAGCTAATAATAAAGAATATATGGGCATATATTGTGGGAGTAATTCAACGCTGGTCGAGGCTTTAGTCCGCAGAGTAGTTAGTTTCACACAATATTGTACTTAAAAATATATAAAATATTTCACATACAATAAAGTTACAGCAAAACAAAATTCAGCCGTAAATCCCCCAGTTTGAAACGCCTATTAGATTTTTTTTTCAGTTACGTTTGAAACCTAATAGTAATATTCAGTTCAAAGAATTGCATTTTCTCAAAGAATTTTGGTAATATCTCAATAGTTTGCAAAACATGTATTTAGAAATTAAACATTTAATAAATGAGTACCAACATGGGTTTTAAAGGTTAATCTATGGCGATGCATTTCCTTTTATTCCGAGCATCACATATTCTATGCACATTCATGTAGGTACAGGCAGATGTGACAAGATTATACTGATTAGTGATTAAGATTGAAAACCTCAGCTATTAATATAGATTATATTTTTACAAACTGCTACTAACTTGTAAAATATTTTTTATACAACTGCCTTGCAAAAGGGGGTTTGGCACACGGAAAACACGCTCTGAAAGCGGTATTTTGCACACGGTTATGTTATCTTTGCACAAGCGGTGATTGTTGTTTCATGTTGTCACCCAAATTATGTGGTCTCTGTTTGCAGTCGTATAAAAAGTATTGTAAAAAACTCTTTGCCTTCGGCTCGGTCCACCAATATGTCTCGCTCGTGTGCCATGAGTCGTTTTCAAACTTTTTTAATATACTATACAGGTTAATTGTCAATTTTACAAATTAGTAGTAGAAGTATAAGATTTACAAGGTATAATTTTATTTGTATCACATATGTTAAAAATCATGTTGTAATTTGAACCATTTACTGGTGCAAAGACTGCTGAAGTAGAAGACACCACTATAGCAGTTATAAATAGATTATTTACTAGGAAATAAATTTTTCAACATTTTGATTTTGCTATTGATGAAATCATCGATATAACTCGTAGCAATTTCGCTGGATTTCCATCCCCCTTCACGATTTACTGATAAAATATCTCTATCCGCATTCACAAACATAGTTACCCCAAATCGACAAAAAGAATGACCGAATTATAACTCTGGTTTCAAAATGGAAAGGATTTCGGTCAAAAAGATATAAGATTTTAACAAAAGGAAACATAACTCTTGTTGGAAGCCGACGATAGAACTCATTTTATGATAAAAGTTGCATTGATAGTGGGTAGTGCAGGCATACTGAATTGACAAATCTGCACCTACAAAATATTAAAGATGAAGGACAATGCATTCAAATTATCATTCCGTAAAGATGTCAGATTTTTTTTAACAGAAACTGAAACACTGAAAGAATAAATATGGTAGAAATGGTTCCAAGAGATATAGCGATGAGGCCAAGCCACAGAGGTCATACTCGAGTTTTTTGTGGGGTACAGAAATGGAAAATGCATCAAACAATCAGTTGGCATTAATGGTTTTGGGAAAATACCATGTAATATAGTATCGTTCTTGGGTCTTTCAAATCCTCAACAATATACTGGACATTGTTTTCGTAGATCATCTGCGTCGTTGCAGATCCAGGAGTCCATTTATTAACTGTTAAGAGGTATTGTGGTAGGCATTCTAATAGTGGCAGAAAGCTATATAGGAGATTCCATAGAAAATAAGAAGAAAGTGCCCGTCTATTTTTTTGGACAACGTTTGATGCGTTTTCAACAAGTTCAAGCACTCAGGAAATAAGCTTACGTTCTAGAAATACAGCCCACTTATCATCTGCTAGAATTAATTTAATAAATTATCCAGGAGTAATTACTGTTTGCAATAAACAAATGTTGAATTTTTTATAGATAATGATAAAAAAGTAAGAGTGGTGACTATGTTTTTGCTTATTTTTTACTATAATGTTATTATGAGTTCATAATGGCACTGAGTGTTATCATGAAGACCATAATGCCATCAATATGAGGATGCTAAATATGCCATAATGACACTGTCGAAGATTAAATAAATTAAGCTACGTCCCTTTCAACCTTCAAAATTTTTTCTTAATATTAAACAGTAGTTAACTGAAACAAAAATGGTTTCGTTTAAGGCTTAAATTAGATAGTATTATCTACATTATTCGTCAATTTTGATTACTCGAACAATTTCTGAACTAGTTGCCACGTAGTGGGTATAGCTTTCTTGCCGTTTCGAGAGACTATGCTTTCTTTCTCAGAACTATCCCTCAAACCATTATTTTCATAAGTTTTAAAATAACAACCAAATACCCTCTTTGATATTTCGACATCCGCTTACCCAATTTAGTGTATGTATTAGTATCGCTGTTGGTATTAATATATATCCAGGTTCATTTATGTTCTATCCAGTCGCCTAACTATTAATTAGTATATACACACCTACGACACGAACAAGACGGCGATAGGCCTTGTTAATCTACTTGGAATTCCAATTAGCAAACGGGGTGATGGATTAATAGAGGTAATTAGCAATAATCAATCAGTTCACCGGCGTAAATCAGGCTGGGCTAGATTCGGATTGAATTGAACTGCGCGATAGCGCTGATAAAGTGAATGGTAATTCATTTTTAGAGAATGCTTTGCAACTACGTAACACGATGGAAAATAACGTTGTGCTTGGTTTGTATGAATCATGGAAAAGGAAAAATGTGGAACGAAGTTAGACCGTCTGCGCATTCATATTTTGAACCGTTATTGGCTGCCAGCCATTTTTAGTTACATTTCGTAGATTTGTTTACATTAATACTGTGTTTTATAGTTTTGTTTACACTTGACTAGTCTTCATTTCTAATTTTGTGTAGGTGACGGTGTTGCCGACGTAAATAGGCGTTTGTTTCTTGTATCTTTGCGTTTGTGTGACATTTGTGGGTCACAGCGTAGGTAATGCCATAATTATTAGTGGTGATGTGGTGAACCTACGGCATTGTTAAACGTAACGTGGAAAATAATAAGTAAATGCGATGAATAATGATGTCAAACATTTATTAATTTTTTAAAATTGTTATAATATTTTTTTCTGCTATTTACTACTGATTTAATTTCCTTTTAAACCTTTAGAAAATAATTATTTATTACTTTTGCCTCTTATATTTTCAAAATAAAGCAAGTAATTTAATGTAGTGAAGTCAGATAGCAAAATTTTATAAATGCCTAAATACAGAACACGTTATTTGGAATCGGAATAAAGCACTGAATACAATGTAAGTTTGCTTTACCATTGATGTTCTCAACGTCCTGTATACATTCAGGTAACTTAATAGAAAAGTTTAACTGATTATTTACATTTTAATTTTTTGGATCAACTTAAACCTACCTGTATATCCAATTAAACTTACATTAAGATGATCTTTATTAACAGACAATATTGCAATGCTTCCTTTCGTTACTCCTCATCGCCCTACACCACATTTTTCTTTTCATTTTTTGGCATGGTGAAATATTTTTTGTTAGATGCTGTATTTGTACATAATGTCATAATGCAATAGTTCTTCAATTTACCTGGTGAGATGCACTTTCTGTGTCTATTTTACGAGACTACTTTGCAACTTTATTCAATACCAATTTAACACAATAACATCTAATAATATCACAAATAACTAACTAATTCTTCTAAACGTATGTACCTACTGCGTTGTCCGAAATTATGGAAACCGTACACAGATATAAACTAAAGCACAAATTGTGAATCTCTAGGAAAAGATATTAAATGTCGTAGAAGAGCAGTCTTGCATAAGCACTGCAGCGCAACTTGGGATATCATAATCCACAGTTTGGCAAAAGTTAAGGCACAACTCACTCCACTCATTTCACGTGCAGCAGGTACAAGCAGAGGAGTCAGAACGGAGCTGTTTTAGATGTTTTAATAACACCTCTTCAGAAATTAAGATTTCTGCCAACACATTGGTTATGGAGAGAAAGAAAAGGTCCAAGAGGTTCAATACAAAATACTGACTGGAACATGATTGAAAGCACTTCAGCAGCTTTTAGATCACTAACAGAGATAGAACGATCGGATTTTCTTGACTGAGTTTTGACCTCCATAAAATTTGCATACCTCTTTAGAACCTTTCTCGACAAGGTTATTTAGCAGCTCTAATGTCTTGGGTTAAATTATTTGAGAATTCGCGATGGACGATACAGTCCTCTACCAAACCAATACATTTGTATCTACGCCAAAATCCATGTCTCGTCTTAGCTCTAGCTATAAGATCACCAATAATATAATATAGCTTCGGTGAGTATTCATAGCATTGGCTTGAGCAATGTTGGAAGTACAGGTCATGCCGCAACGCAGATGAAGATTCAGCCACATCTTCTGCGACGTTTAATGGTAAACAGATCCAAATATCTTGTACTAACTTTTTTTTTCTCCATACAGTCTGTTTCGAACACCTCAGCCAGCGGCAAGCACAATGGGTCATCAGACATGAGTGCTGTACATAAACCGCGCCGCGGTACAGTGTCAACAATTATAACTTCTGAGTCCAAAAACTCTTTCAGCGATAATATAAAATTTCTAAGAGATAGTTTACTTCATATCCTCCGTCATTCCGAACATTGTTACTAGCTAATTTATGTATGAATTAAACGTATGCTGACCTTCTTTTCTCAAAAATATAGTGAGTGATCTGTCTCCTTTTTAATATCAAATTACTCCTCAGTTTTCTTACTTGTATTCTGTTTGAATGTAAGTATTGTTCACATACTCTGGTTCTCAAAACCTTTCCAATTTGATATAAATAATTTACTAATCCGTTCATGTCGCGGCACGTGTCACCGTAAATCTAATAAAACCGAGAGACTTTCATTTTACATGAAAGGAAAATGACAGATAAAGGAAATAATTCAAGTTCTGAAGCAGATCAGTTTCTTAAGTAGATGGCACGCCAAAGAAATTGAAAATAAAATGTGAAATGCGAATGGCTGAATGTGTTTTATAAAGGAGACACGTATGAGATGGGCGCTTACTGGAACTAGATTTTGAGATGAAGATTATGTTGTTACCGATAATACCGCATTCAATTTACAAGCAATCAAGTTTTTGAAATCCACCGCAGTCCTCTCGCTTGTGGAGTGTTTTGAGGTAGGTAATTAAAGTGTTCTTCTCTCAAAACTTAATACGATATGAAGAAGTCACAAATTCCTTTAACATATTTTCGAAAACTCAAAAATAACTGAGATACAGGGTTTTAAAATTTGCTTTTCTGAATAATTTTTTTTTAAATAACTATTTTGCTGGTGCGTCGATTATTTACAAATTTGACAAACTTACAACGTGTTTTGAAATAATCTTTTACATTTTTATTCCAAATTTAACGTAAATCACCAAATGCGAAAGTGACTAACTTGTTCTTGACTATTGAACTCGTTTCATCGCATTGCCAACTTTAAAGGATAGACGTTAATGAGAAATTCATTTTGATAAATAATACTGTTCTCTGAAGATGAATAATTATTATTCTAAAGTCGAACTACATGATATGCATTATTGTTATGGTTTAGCTGGCGGTCATAAACTTGCTGCAAGGTGTTTGTATGGTATAGAATATCTAAATTGAAAGATATCACAGTCGTGAAATCAATCCAAGACTGGGTGAATTTTGATCTTTTAAAACTACTACTATGATGTAGGTTGACAGAGAAGGACTCTAACTCCAGGAGCAGAAGTTCGTGTTTTGAATATAAAACTTATTATTCAATGATTCAATTGAGAATAATCCTAATGTAAGCGTAAGATTAATTACTGCTCAAAAAGGTATTCCAAAAAGCTCGGTACATGAAATTTTGAAAAAACCATCTTTAGTAACCAGCCAACCTTCAGTCCTACCATTACCAAAAAGTTCAAGCCCATTCTCCTGAAGATCCTGTGGGTCGTGTGAATTTGTGTAATATTATACCTCCATAATCAAAATTTTGTACCTTCAGTTCTTTCAACACATGAAGCTGGACTTGGACATGATGGATTTTTTAAGAAACGAGTTGCTCATTGTATTGGAAGATATGTCTCTGCGAGTAATCATCCCCATACTTCAAAACCGTGCGTCACCACATTTCGGTGAAGCGGTGAGGGAATTCTTAAATGAAATTTTTCCTGAAAAGTGAATAGGACGCAGTTGCCTTTCATCTAATAAAAATCATAGATAAAATAGTACTTTAGCCGCAATGATAGATAAAATGAGACTTCATGATACTAACATCAAGGATAAATAAAGATGTTTATGTTTTAATAAGTATAACCACTAATTTAAATGATTCCTACTATTTGTGAATACAAATATTAACATTACAATTAAGTAATTTCCAGAAACATGCATGGGAAGGGGAGAATCCTTTTTTGCTCAGGATACCGATGTATTGGCGCTAATGGCCTGATTTTTCACGCTGTGGAAATGTATGCATTCTGATACAGCAATCTTGTTGACCAAACACCCAACCCCTTTACTGTTACCAAGTCTTCGCCAGAATTTGCAACCATCATAGCTGAAAAACGGCGGAAGCAATATCCAATATCCATTTCTGGATTTGGCAGCTTTAATAACTCAGCTATCTTCTGTGAAATTGTCTGAATGGTCTTTATTCTCATAGATGTAACAGTACATTTCTTCTGCTTTCATCATAGTTGATGAAGAATTTGTTAGAACGTGCCCTACGTTCTGAGGGCGTAGGGCGATATTTGTTCGTCTTCATCTTCAAGACGTTATTTCCAGTTTTCTTATTCGTAATACAGAACGACCGGTCTTTCTTGGTTTTGACGCTGAGAAGAGAAACAAGCATTACAGATCGTCGATCGTCAATGTTTCTAACTTTTAATATGTGCAAGTCATTCGAATAGCAAGCTACAGGTAAACCTATTATAGCTACAACATGTAAGCCAATAGAGTGTAGCAGTTTGTAAAAATGTTATCACATCTTCCGGATTAAAGCTTTTGGACGTTTGGTTTGTTACAGCTAGTTGAGGTTTTAGGAAAGCTAACAATTCTAAAATTTTGTTTCGTACTAAACGCGTATTTGGGACATTGAAAGAAAATTGTTTAACACATTAATCTTTTTCGATAGACGATAAAATGTATAAAAAAATACTAGAACTAAAAATGTACCGTTTTTTTAACTTGCAAATATAATATATTTTCCAGATTTTCATCCCGATCTTCTAGAGTTTTTTTCATACTCAACTTCTGAAAAAAGTTGTTGAAAATGATTCAGTATTTTGTATGCTGATTGATTACAGAATTTCGGCCAAATCGATTTGTCGAGAGACAACCGGCCAAACTAGTGCGTGTAGAAAGTAGTGAACCAAGTCTTGTGAAGTTTATTTGGAGTGTTTGTTTTCAGTGATTTCCAATCACAGCTCCATTACCCTAAGTGGTTTAAAATCTGGAACTTAATCAAGAACGGCTGTTAAAATAATTAATTTTTCAATCAGTAAGATTGAACCCAGAAAGCAATCACTCGAAAATTAAAGTGCCGATCGAAAGAAAAAAGAACACTGGAAGTCGTTCATCGACGTAGATAGGCCATTATGAATTATATGTGGGGGAGCGGAACATTTTCAAATCATTGAAAAACCTTTCTGAAAGGGCTAGCGGTTGTCTTTTCCTAAACATTATTATGTTTTAAGAAAAATGTATTAGGTTCAATATTAAATTTAATTGTTATATTGCAACAGCAGACCACTTAATCTATAACTTGTTTCAAAATATTTAGTAAATTTAATTCAATATAACAGTCCTAGTAACATTTTTTGTTAAAAATAATATCTAGTAGATATAAACATATATTTCCGGAAATAGTAGTCAACTTCCTTATTTCAAATGGTACACCATACGTCATAGTACATTTTTGAAAAAAGACCTGAAGGTTTGAGTAGCAAACATGTAGCAATGCTAAGGTGTGACATTTGTATTTAATGCAGTTCTAAAATACTACACCATGTGTTTCTTTTTTCTTGTTATACTTTATCAATTTCAATAGCGATATTGAATATACAAATATATCTAGGAATATAGTCAATAAAACTTAAAAGCAAAAATCTTGCACATTAAGACAAAGTGAGTAAATATTCTAATAGAGAATAACAACACTTTTCCATTGAAAACTGCTTCAAAGCATTTTTAAATAAATATTCACTTTTTATAAGTTTCAGTTCATCAGGCAATTTGTTAGACATTTTGGGCCCCAAACAATCCGGAGGGTTTGAAGTTATTTTTATACTGGCGTATGGAACATACAAGTCCATATTTTGTCTTGTAAAGTCAATTATTCACAGTAAAATTACACTTATTTTTATAGACATACAGACACATTTCATATATGAAAAGAAAATTCGTAAATTTCTAAAAACTCTTTACATGAATGCCATATAGGAACACTCAACATACACCTTAACAGTCGTTTCTGACAATTGAAATAGTTAAGGATGTATCAATAGCATAGGTAGTAAAACATGCACTAGATGTTAGGGAATCCAAATCATTTATATACACTAAGAAAAGCACTGGGCCCAAAACGGTGCCTTGCGGTATATCGCACCGTACGGAACAGCAGCGACCCACAGTGACGTACTGGATCCAATTTGCAAGAAAAGACGAATGGTATATATTTTTCAAAACTGAGAAGATGGCTGTGCTTGTTGAACTGCAAAACCCCTGTTGGTTGGAACTCAAGGTATTCAATTTATCCAAGAAACCCAAAAGTTGATCTAAGAGACAGTACTGAAATATTTTAGAAAAAGCAGCGGGTCAAGCTATAGCCTATAATTGTTTATATTACAACAATCACCTTCTTTAAAAACGGGTACAACTCTGATACGGATACAGCTGATGAGAGCTAATAAGCTCGAAACCGGTATATGTCTGGTGGGCTTCTGACGAATGACTCTAGCTGTTGCTATAGGTTTTCCAGGTGTAATTCAATGCTGGTCGGGGCATTAGCCCGCAGAGTAGTTGTTTCCTGGAATTCTGTGTTTGCAAAATATCGTTTCTCGCCGATCGCGATAAAGGTCGACAGCTTTCAATGGTGTCTACTGCATGTAGAACGCTTTGTGTCTGTGACATTTTCAGTCCGGCATGGAGTAGCGAACGGCCGATAGATGTAGTTAGTTCTACACCGCGTACTCATGGTCCCTTCTGTCGGGTTAGACAGACGAAAGCAGCTAGGATTATTCGTCGGATACCTTACCTATGGCATACTGATGAGAGCTAATAAGCTCGAAACCGGTATATGTCTGGTGGGCTTCTGACGAATGACTCTAGCTGTTGCTATAGGTTTTCCAGGTGTAATTCAATGCTGGTCGGGGCATTAGCCCGCAGAGTAGTTGTTTCCTGGAATTCCGTGTTTGCAAAAGAGATTTATATATCTATCTAAAGTATCCTCTATATCATATAAATACCGTGTCGCATTCTATCAGATTTAAAGGTTGCCCCAGTTGCAACGATACATCTCTTTAAACGGCTTTAAGCGGAGAATTCTTTTGGCTTAATAAAATGAAATTGATCCTATCGGTTTCAGAAATTGGGTAAAAACGGGAATTTATAGAACGTAAATGCGATTTACAGGGACGAATAAATTATTAGGGCTTGTCTGGAAAAATATACGAGGTCTGTTCAAGAAACAATTGAGTTATTTTTTTTTTCAATTTTTGTTATTGATCTCCGTCATTTTTAAAATATTCCTCTCCTCTATTGACATGCTTTTCCCAATGATGATTCCACTTCTCAATACAGTCGAGAGCTATACTCCGCCAGGTTTTGACGAATCCATATTTATGTCACCAATGGTGACAAAATGGCTTCATCTCACGACTGACCTTAAATTCGAGAAAAAATCGATCACAGGGAGTTAGGTCTGGAGAATATGGCTGTGAAACTATTGTCAATTCATTTAAAGCATAATTATAGTTGTTTCTTACACTATTTTGAGAATTACTATCCCACATTATAATAATAAATAATTAACTTTTTTAACGGGAATACTGAAAAGAATTTTCCAACACATCTTCTGTCTTTCAAAGACTTTTTACCATTTGGCTAACTTTGACCTTCAGCCTTCACATTTCGTTTAAATTGAAGTAGGGTACCGTCGTACCTAAAATATATGGTATTTGTAACTAATAATATAGAGGGTGTTGCGTCTTGTAGAACCTAGATTCCTGATAGTAAATGAAGTAAAAAGATATAGGTCAATTATTTGAAATATTTATTTAAAAATTGCAAAAGTTTACGGTGGTCCTGGCCACATTGTGGAGTGCAATGCATTGCAGACTATGACGGTGTGACAGATATGACTTTCTTCACACTGAAGAATTGTTACCTAAAATTTGACCCCTTTGAAGTAAATATTTTTTCAAATCACTAAACTCACACTCTTTATTCAAATACAGCGTGTCATAGTCAAATGTTATTAGAATCATTTAGTGTGGAATGGACGTTCGATTCGTGATCACTAATTATATTTGACATTATTTTGAACAATCAGTTTTTGTAAACTGTAACATCCACTTAATTTATGAGTTGCTTTTTAATAGGCATCCCAGTTGTTTTTCCATTGAGGTTTTTGGTTATATAATGTAGTGTGAAATTTGTTAAGTTCTGTGAAATATATCGTTATTGCGTTTATGGTTTAGCACTCTGTTGTGTATGTTTTGCTTGTTTGATTTGACTGCATTAAAGGGGCCACACCCTGTATAGAAATATTAATACTTAAAGATGTATATGATGTATTAGGGCTCCATCTCAAGACAAAATATCATAACTCCGTTACTTACAAAGCGGTACTTATATCCTTTATAGTTATCGATTGAGGGGTGTTTGTACTGCTGTAGGTTTGTGCTACATCTTATAGTAATTGGAGGATTATTTCTAAAATGACCTGGAACAGTCTTCATATCATAAATATTTGAATAAAGCTTCATTTTTCGTGAAATTAAAACCATTAATTCTAAATCATTTCTTACAAGTCCTTTCCTTCAGTTAAATTTAAAACCTAAAAATGTACGAATACATCAGTTCGATCTTGCCATTCAGTACAAAGAACAAGTAAGTAAGGTAAAACTATTTTATGTCTTCACATAAAACCAAATTGGGAGATGTCACTTTTGCGCAAGTAAAAGAGAAAAATGCGGATGCAATTCGATGATCTGCTAAAAACTGAAGTCGATGCCAATAAAACTATGAAACGATTTATTTATACAGCTCGTTCCCTCTTTATTTTCGTTGTGATTTATACCAGCTTTGTTGAAGTCTATAAAATATCGCGCAAGCCTTTATAGCAGTCGTTACTTGTCCAGGAGCTGGAGAGTTAGATTAGAGAACGTTGTTTGTTTTAAAAAAGCGCCAAGAATAAGTGCAGCCTACTACAGAACAGACTTAAGCTCAGGGCAGGATTATTCAGTATGCAAATTGTGCAATTACTTAAGGGTTTTAAGATTTAGCATGCCTATTAAAAATTTTTAATTTTAGATTTCAGTTTTAAACTAATGAAAGAACCTCTTGGAGAATTTAGTAGGCTAATTATTTTAGTAAACGACTTGAATATTTCATCAAGATTGTTATAAGTTATGACAAAATAATGCCTTTTTAATGAAAGAACTTTTCAGAAAAATTAATATTTTTAATTGTGATTTGGATTTAACGATATTATAGAGTAAGTGATGAGAATATGAACTGATGAATGAAGATTAAATATAAGTAGAATATCACGAGAGTTAGTTCTGAGGAAGAGGCAGACAGATAGAGTTGAAACACCGGGATCCAACGATATGGCAACCAGCTTAAAACTACCAACTGTAACTGAAACATGAATAATGAAGTAATATAGTTGTTAAGCTTATTTCTTATACCGCTGCTAAGATTGGACCTGGACATGTGAAGATCAAACATTCCAAACTAATGAAGCACAGAAGAATCCTACAATGAGGTGGCACTCTGTTTTAACGAGAAAGGATAAAAGATGCCAGGAAATAACTTAGAAATAAGTAAGTCCACTTCTAAGTTACGAGCTATTTAAACAAAGAATATTAGGATCTATGGATGGAATGAGCACCGAAAAGCATTATTGAGAAGAGGGGAAGTCGAGAACAAGGAAAAAAGGAAACTTGAGACATTTTCAGGTGGAATTCAATGCTTCTTGTCAGGGCATTAGATCGCAGAGTAGTTGTTTCCTGGAATTCCGTGTTTGCAAAATATCGTTCTCGCCGAATACGATACAGTTCGATAGCTTTCAATGGTGTCTAGAAAAAAAGAAGAAAGAAGTGTAAGAAAAAATTAGGTTGGAGGCAGTCTATATATTGCGGATAGCCAAACCCTTGACCCAAAATTTAAAGAGGCTAGTCCAGGTCATCCAATAACTGTGAGAAACGAAGAAATTGAACACAATAGAATACACGATGGGCCAATAAAAACTTTACACCTCTATTTTCGGGCTTTAAAATGAAAATATAGGAAAACGCTTGGGCTCATCGATTTCTCATTCGAGGGGAAACTATTTGTATGAATTTTTTATCGCCGTAACTTCAACTCCCTACCAGGGGAAAGCACAACTCCTTGATTTTCAATAGGGGTGAGGGGTGTTGTGACTCCTAATTTTAAAGATCTCATCGAGACTGGCATATCGAGATTGGCATTTCTGAGAACTATTTATTTCTGTTATTTTTTTTTAATGCTTGTAGATGCTCCATGTATTCGATTTACTTCAGTTCAGTGTTCAGTTACTCACAGTCCATCGTGAATTTTTAAGAACGTTAATTTTTAGTAGAATTAAAATGGTGTATTCCGTGGAGAAAAAGGTGGAAATTATAAAATTATTTTTTAAGAATAACGACTATGCGAGAGTAACAGCAGCTTTATTTAACGAACGGTATCCTGAAAACAATTTACGTATTCCAACTGGTTCACAAATTTAACGGTACTGGTCTCCCGTTTTTATACCCGGTAATCTCAATGTCGAAATTTATCTGGAATTATTAGAGAATGCTATTTATCCAGACTTCGTGGAAGTATTGGAGAATGAAGAAGACCAGCATGGTCATTTTTCAACAATATTGCGCCCCACCCCATTTCGTGCATCCTGTGCCACAACCATTCGATGAAAATTTTTCTTAAAGCTCGAAAAAAGGGGATATATTGGGTGGCCACTCGGGTCAGCTAATTTGAATTCCCTGGACTTTTTTCTATGGGGTCATCTGATATCTAAGATTTATAATACTACCCAGTATAAATCACTGGATGATTTACGATATCGGATAATTAACGAATGCCGTCAAATTCCACCCGAAATGTTGCCTAATGTACAATCATTTACAATAATAATGACACTCTTGAAAGTGAATTTTTCGATTCCTACTTTCAACTTTTAACATTAGTGCTTAGTTGTTTCATTCACCAATAGAGATTTAATGAAGTTTTTAATTAGAACTTCTAAAACTTCAAAACCTATGTTGGGGGAGTGTCATTATTATTGCAAAAACATGTACGGGAATATTTACAACAAAACTTATTTTACTGCATGGAAGAGAATGGTGGATATTTCCAACTAATCACAAAAGTTAGTATTTTCGTTTATTTTAAATAGACATTTTTTCACTAGTTAAGCTGTCATTTTGTTATCGATGAGAATTATGAATTATAGGGTCAAATAGTACTAGATGAGATCTTCAAAATGAGGTATCGCAACACCCCTCACCCCTATTCAAAATCAGGGGGTCGTGCCTTCTCCCGGTAGGAGATTGAAGTTACGGGGATGAAACAAGCAGATAAGTAGTTCCCCGTAGAAGCAGAAATTGACGGGTTGGAGCATTTATCCACATTTTCATTTTAGAGCCCGAAAATCGAGGCGTAATGTTTTCGTTTGCCCACCCTGTATGTCGCCAAGGTGGAAAAGCTAGGTATTAAAGGATTCCGCATACAGGAAAATCAAAAACAATTTGATCGAGAAAACATAGTCTCAATACCATCTACAATATTTCAAGAAAGAATATTACGAGTATATTGGGTAAACAGGAAAATATGTTAATATGAGGTTGAACGAGTACAAGTGTCACCTAAAAAGTAACCACAGGGCATAACCACATACCTGGACAAAGTAAAGATACCAGTAAGAGAAATATTATTCTGGCCAGGATTATACAGGATGCAGTAGAAATGCAGAAGCAAAATAATCTCAGCTGAGATAAGGTTCTAGAACTACCTACAGTTTCAGCCGTAAAAATCAGGACCAGAACGTCAGAAGCCAGTGATTTCAAACCATACACTGAAACGTCATGGACCAGTAAATATATCTAATATAAATACCGATCATAAAACTTAATCCCCAGATTTAGAGAGTTACTTCTGAGAAAGAGAGCGAGATGTAACTCTAAACATCAAGAAACCTAAACCGATGATGTGGAAATCAATCCATAAATTATTCAACCATTGATAACTACCAAAGAAGTAGGCAAACTGAACTAAATTTACCAGTATTTGTATTTAAAGTATGCAAACATGGATATATCACAACGTATACTTTTAATAATACACAATTTTCAAAAATAAAGACGAGGAAGTGGAATTATTTATAGTTTAGGAAACAGTAGATATTAGTAGATGCTATAAGTAAATTGCCAAAGACGACATTATATAAGTTACTCAATAAGAGTCAAAATATTTCCATTTGACACATCGTGAATCGCTGATACATACAGTTGCTGACATTTAACTAACGTCACTTGTCACTTGAAGTCACGTCAATTCACTCACAAAAATTTGTATACTACTCACATTTACCAATGTGTGAATATATATCATATACCAAGGTGGGTCACTCATCTTTGTTATCTTATTCACTTTAATGTTTTATTATGTTTATTATTTTTCAAATTAAAACAAGTAGTTCAATGTGAAATCAGAAGGCATAATTTTATAAATACCTCAAGTTAAACCATCTATCTGGTACTTACCAAACAGCATTCTCGCCGTAATTGTCACGAGTAATAGTAAACAAAGGAATAAGTTACGTTTAACAATACCTTAAATTCACAACATCACCACTAATAATTATGACATTACCTACACAGTATTTACACTATGTATCTATGACCCATACATTCCACACAGATGCAAAAATATAAGAAACAAACGACAGTTTACATTACCAACACCGTAACCTGCATCGGTATTCATAGAAATAAACAACGTCCAGCGGCGTGTAACGTCACACCAAAAATATCACTTTTTTGGCAACGTGGCTTTATTCTATTCTATGGCAATTTATTAAATTTAATATTTTAATTATTATGTGATTATATTAATACCAGACACATGTCCTGACCTTTCAATATGTTTGAAGGTTACCCTCTGTAATACAATTCAAACAATATAAAATTCACGCAACTTCTCCATAAAAGAGGTTTAAATACTCAACAAACCTTACGCACGTAACACTATTATAAAAGTTATAAATGTCATTGTAAATATAAATTAGAGCCGATAAGCTCTGACATTTTCTAAATTTTTTAAATCATTTAAAAGCTTTCCAAATCACAAAATAATACAATAATGCGATCTATACGCCTAATGGAAAATACATGTTTGATGGGCCTCCTCTCTCTGTTCCCCGCTGATACCCACTTAAAAATTTCAGCTGATATCTGCAGAGATAGCAGGTATTGATTTACAGAAGCCGGTTTCTGTTTAGGCCTTTTCAGGGATTATTTAATCCCCCTTAACTTAAATACCGTTAAATTTATCTCGCCTGGAATATTTCATGAAGATTAAAATTGACTTACTCCTAAATATAATATAATCAGTTTAGTGCATATTTCAATCAGTATCACTTTCTTTTTGGTGTATTTTTTAAGCAAGAACCAGCAATTATTACTACGATGCGAAATTCTGAAGGTAGATTCATAGGAAGTTAGTCGAAAGTAAGACATTGATATTTCAAATAGATTCCAATAACATATATGTTCCACATTCAACCAATTCAGCGTATCTAACATCAGTTGACTACTGATAAACCTATTACAATTTAATATAACCCTCGTAGCTTTATTTTGAAGCACCTGTAATCGACTGAAGTTTGTACAGCTTACATACAATATGGAAGAGCAATACATAAAATGGGGTAATATCAAGGTGTTGTAAACAGTTAATTTTGAATATATTGTGTTGAGAAATTCTACTAGAGAATCCAATTTTTTTTTCATTTTTTTAATATATACTCTATGTGTCGATTAAATTTTAATTTTCTATCAATTTTCAAAGCTAAATATTTTATTTCATCCACAAATTGTATGTTTTCACCGTTTACTTCTATTAATTATAAGTTTAAGTTCAGGAATTTACTATACTCGTACAAAAAATTACCACAAACAAACATACATATAGATTTTAGTTCATTTACTTTTAATTTATTTAATTTAAGTTTCTCCGTTAACAATTGTAATTCTAAATTTACTGTGGTCACCATTTCTTCAAAGTTTGTATTTTCATAGTAAATAAGTGTATCGTCGGCAAAAAGATGAATTTTGCATTTAATTAAAACATTTGCAAGATCATTTATATACAGGATGAACATACGTTATCTTGGGGAACACTAAAGTTATTTATTTTAGCATCAGACAAAGTAGAATATCTCTTTGTAAGTTGGGAACGATTAATTACAGAGCTCTGAATCCAGCTTAAAGCAGTACCATTAAATCCACATTTTTTCGAACTTAAAAATTAATATATTACGGTCGGTTGTGTCGAAAGCTCTTTAAGATCTACAAAAACAGCACATATGGCAACTCCGGGTTTAACTACCAATTGCTTCCAATCAGAAATCACTAACTGCCGAGCTAACTGCAGTTTCAGAAGATTGGTTTCCAAGAAAACCTGATTAATATTTACTCAAAATATTATTCCAGTTTATATAGTTAAGCATCTTCTTCTATTATTTTGTATGTTCTTTTACAAAAGATATGGAACAAAAAACTTTAGACTTTATTTTTCTAGACAAATTTATTTATTTGTTCGCTCTGTTGACTAATTTTCTTTATAGAATAGACTTATCGATTCTTCTGTGTGTATACGACCTAGGACCCCGTCCTAGTGACATGTCCAATTAAACCCGAAAATATCCCGCTCATGAATATAACATTAAATAAACAGGCCCATCGAGAATAGCGCCATATTATCAAAATTTGAGATGGCGTGGGTTCTGTTTCCGTGTGAATTCCCCCGTCGCGTCAGATCATTTGAAAATCTCGCACGAGCTCCGGTTTTGTTAAATTTTCGGGACGCTCCGGGCCATCAGCGTATGTTTGACTTTTCCGTATTTCCACTATCGCCGGGGAATTGGATCGACCAACTTTGTTTAGAGCAAAAAGTACACCCCTCGTACTTTCAATGTATCCTTGAGAAACACGGATTTTCAGAAATATATTTCCACCTAGGAGCAGTGTCGTAGCCAAAGTTTTTCTAGGGGGATGTTTATTATAGAATATACTTTTTCAGCCAAACTGACAACATTAATATTCGAAAATTATAACAATGATGTAATAACAATTAAACAGAAATAATGTAATGATGATCACAGCCCCACAAATAAAATACTCTCAGAGCTGAAGGTCATATCATGATTACTACATATTTTTGGCGTCGCTGAATACCAATCCGGGCTCTGTTTAACCCCATTACTTCAAGATTTTGCCATAAACTGAAAACCCCCAGTAATTTATGCTTTTCAGCACTATTTAACGCATATAACCCTACAATTCAAACTTTAAACACAAAACCCAAACTGTTAACGCCCACACCCATAAACTAATCACTCCATGTAGTAGTAGTAAAAGTGCGGGTGGCCTCAGCCTGGCAATTAAGCCACACTTGTGCCCTTTTTGCTTACCCTAGCATCCCATCACCTCTCCACTATTCGCCCTTGGCCTTCCTCGAACCTATCCGACGCCCTGATGAAAGCCAGGATCTTGGTCCATGGTAGGCCCCTCATCTCTTCCCTTTGCAGCTCCTCGGTGCCAAAGATTCTATATCTTAGTTTTCCAAGGGCCGCACAATATCCTAGAAAATGGATAGGGGTTTCCTCCCCCTCTCCGCAAGGGACCCTCCTCTATGCCTATCAAATTCAAATGCCTTCTGAGTCCGCAGTGGACCCCCACCATTTGGCTCAGGGACCTTCGACGAAGGCTCAGGAGCCACATCGTCCTAGATTTATTAGGTTCATTGAAGAAGTCGTGGGCCTGTCTACATCCTCCATTCCTTCTCCAATTCCCTTCTAGTGTTTGATAGGCCCATCTATTAAGGGCACTATTCATACCTTGCGTAATTCCGAAAAAGGGTTCGGGTCCCTGGCACTTCTTTTGTGGGGCTGTATTATTATGCATTTATTGTACAAATGCAGTAAGATATGACATAGTTTCAAATTCAAATTATCCATTTTAAAAACAAACAGTAGAGGAATACAAAATATAATTTATATTACAAAATCAGACCGTCTTCATTTATTTGAAAATATTTCTAAAATAAATTCATTTTCTATAGCGATGTTCTTCTGAATACTCAACTGCCAGATCATTTGAACAATTTTGGCCAGTTGAATTCAGCAAGTAACTTTTTTTCTTAGTGATGAAAAAGCTCGTTCTGGTGTGGTTCTAGTTATTACTAAAATCGCTACGACTATAATAATATAAATAAACTTGGAGTGATTTATTTGTTATAATTATTTAGTGAATCAATAGAATCTTTTGGCGTATCATCTAGGGGATATGATTTCCACTTACTATGTGAAAGATTAATTTCGCAATTTCAAAACTGTCACCTTTTATATGATTGTAATAATTTTCCTTGGCAGTTACTATATCGTCATCTGCACAATTAGACTGGTTAAAACCGCTTTACAGCCTGCAATTATTTCTGTAAGGCATGCGCACTGAACAGCAGCGTATTGCAAAAGCCATCATATCTGAAAGACTCTTGCACTTTCAAAGTATAGGTCTTGCTCGATTTTTATTGCAGCTTTTCTGAGATACTGGAAAATAATTTAGTGATTTGTATGGTTATCACCATATCAAAAAATTAGGCTAAACTGTCAAATTCAAACTGCTTTCTTTCGCGTATACTTGATTATTGTTTGATTGTTGAGCTTTTAAGATATATTAACTGAAACCTTTATTTTATATATTATGCTGTTTGTTATTGTTATTTGTCAAATTTAGATAAAAAGTTTATTTTGTAGTGTGCCTTCAGGTTGAAGTGTTGGTTTCACGCCGTTGCAAAAAGAATTGCGGACTGTAAAGCGGCTTTTACAGTACATAGATAGAACCTTGATTAAAGTTGTTCATACTCATTAATGTATACATTTTGGCTGTATAATAACAAAGACAAGTGCAAGAATACAGATTTAATATTTTTTCGAAGAAATATAGTTTCTACGCCACTGCTTCTCATTTACAAAAACAAATAACAAACTCCATAAAAAGCCTTTTTGTTTAAACTTGGAATGTGCCAGGTTTAATTTCATTGTTCGTTTTCAGTTAAAGTGCTACTGCAACAATAATCAAAGACCGAGGGAGAACAGAAATACTAATTAAAAGAGGGATTCAAAGTTTCCTATTTGCAAATTGTTTCCATTGTAGTAGGTAGGATATCGGAAATTGGAAAATGAAAATTTCAAGATTTTCATGTATCCCTTCGCTGTTAAATAAAAATAAAATAAATCGTGCAAGTAAGTTCATTAGATTAATGAGGGTAGAGCTTTAAAATTATTTTCAAAGAGATTAAAAAGTTAATAACGATAACATTGCCGTTAACGTTATTCAACAATTACTGACTTACCTGAATTTTAATAATATAGCATCCTACCGCCAGGACAGATATGACTTACGAGTATTTGAATATTTTTAAAACCATAATTTATTTATTTATTTTGCATTGGAGAAGTCAAATAATAATAAAAACAAAGTATATATAAAAACAATAAACAAATAAAAAAATATAAACCACTTATAGCTACGTGAACATAACATTAATATGGATACATACCACATATATAACATTACAAAATACATTGTATAATGCAATTCACTATACAGGGCTATCACTTAGTACAAATATTTTAAGAGGGGATAGGGAAAAATAAGAATTAACGGAATTACCCTTCAAAAAAATTCCAAACTTATTTATAAAGCCAAAAAAAATTATTTTCAATATTATTTTAAATCCGTATTTAACGCCGCCAATGTAGAGTAGGCAACCAACAAGCAAGTCATGTAACAGTCGCTCAGTCGGTATCGCCGTCATGTCATAATTCAATTCCTGTGTTTACGTTGTATTTTTGTGTTCTTCTTCAGTTTTTAGTGCCTTATTTTAATTTTAAACGTTTTATAGTTATTAAATAAAGAAATATGTGTCGGGTGCAGATATTTTCCCACAATATAGTTCGCCGGTTTGTTTTTCTATGTTATGGGACAGGACTGCCGCGGGTGCATTAAAAGTTTTCTTTTACCTACTTATTAGTACCACCCATTCCTTTCGTCCGATTTTCTTATAATAAATAGGCATTTTACCTAATTGTACCTACGGGAAGTGTCTTTTATAGGTAGTGAGTGGCTGTAATGAGCGAATATGTAGTTTTACCACTTTATAACGAAATAATGAAAAACGAATGCAAAATACTGGAGCTAACTGGATTAACTGTTACCTATCTATCAGGTATAGGTACTAATAAGAATGTTAATTTTTGTCGTTTCTACATTTGCTAACGCTACAAAAAGACGACCGCATGGTAGTTGACATTGTTGACAGATGTAAGCTTTATCTATGAATCTAAACCATCTCAGTCGATTCTTATCATAGGCGCCGACTTTCCGTAGGAAAAAAAGGTTTTGCTCCATTTTTTAAATATCGAGCTAAAATTCTGAAATATTTTTTTTATTGTCTTTTAGGCCTCCCTGAGCACGTGGTTAAATTTGTTGTACTTAGTCAACGTATTGAGCAGTAGAGAACCAAGAACTGAACCTTGAGGTACCTAAAATGTAGCAATGATTTCATTTGCTACGATGTTGTATGCTTAGAAATCAATTAGAAAGGTGATTTTGAAAGAATTTTAAGAAATTTGTAACCAAACCGAAATTAGATAGCTTACTAAGCAAAGAATACCATGATCCAGCCTAAGCCTTTGACATTATCTGTGTAGGCCACGTCAACCTGTCCACTGCTATCAAACGTAGAAATAAAAATATAATACAAACAAAACCTACCGGACAAAAGTTCATGTTGGCACCAAGATATTTGTGATTAAACATGAAAGTAAAGTATATTGTGAATAATAACTTCAAACAACTTGCCAAAATTGCTCATGAGTGAAATGGGTCTGTAGTTCTCAACCAAATTTATTAATTGAATGATCTATGGAAAAATTAGTTCTGTTATAGTACTGGTATAGTTCTATTATAGCCAGGGGCGTACTACTTCTGTGTTGAATTAGTAATAACGGGTAATTATATTTCCTCTGCTTAATTTAAAACACTTATTATCCATTATGACTCATTATTCACATATGCTGTACCAATTCTGTTTAGCTTTAAAGCTTGTCACCCTACTACTTATTAAAAAAAATGTCGGTAATATTATCGTTCTGCCAAACATGGATCAAAGGAACAGAAAATATTACAGAAAAGTGACAATTTCTATATGCTAATTGATTAAATTTTAAACATTCCAATTGTCTTTTCTTGAAGTAGATTTTCCGGAGAAAGAGGAACTATTATTTTTAACTAACAAAAGATTTTTCAGTAAGGTATCTGGCTAATAAAATTAGTTTTAAAACTTCATTACGATCAGAAACATTTTAAAATAATAATGAATATTAAGAAAGTGCCACTCACAAACAGAAACGGCTGCAGTTCCAGTACCTTAAACAAAGAAAACTGGAAGCATCTGAAATAATTTTATTAAATGGGGCAAATGTCGGGTCAAATTAGTCTGCGGATTTTAAGAAGACGTAATTAAATATCGTTCAGAATGCAGGAATGTACTTTAATGCAATGAATGTCACTCTCGCAAGTTCTGAAAGGCAGAAGCAAAACAACGGACTAACCGAAATAAAAGAAAAATGCAGTCAGACTTGTGTTCCGTATTACTCTAAGTCTCAAACTTAAAGCGCAATGGCACTGTACACTGTAAAAAAGGTTGAAGTGTAGTGAGATTTTGAAGTGTAATTTAGGATGTGTAAAATGTCTGTGTTGATAGTTTTAAAGCTGTTATTATGTGATATTTTATATTGAGTAGGTCATGCATTCTAAACCAAACTCACATTAGTGATTACTAATTGCCACATTTATTGTGACTTTTGTGATTTGAACGCTTGTTTTATAGGTGTCGCAGTTATTTTTACGTGCGCGTTTGTTTAGTCGGTATTATACACACATAATTTTATAATGCCTGCCACATATGGTCATCGAAAATAGAACAGATTAAAAAATTTGTCACTGTATTCGAAATATGCAGAAGACAAATAGCCAACTATTACAACATCAAAACTTTTCAAACTAGCTTATCCTAACAACAGATGTTTCACACTATACATTAGGAGCAGTACTATCTGAAGGTGAAGTAGACAAAGACAACCTTATAATCTATGCCTAAAGAACATTAAGTGAATCTGAAAAGAATTACTCAGTAATTGAAGCACTACTCAGTTCATTTTGGACAACCCAGTATTTTAGATCATTAAGATGGTTATTTTCACTAAAAGGTGTACAAAAACTCAAAATTTACAAGATGGAGAACAAACTACTAGAAAATATTACCATTGACTGTAAAAGTAAGTAAAAATATAGATAGATACCGAATCTACGGGAATAAACATTAATGACCCTGAATTAGATCAAGTTAGTCTTAGGGAAGTTAAGCTAAGCTTTTTGCATGAAATACCCCTTATAAAATTGACTAAAGAGTTCACTGTTCCATTTTCCTCAACTATACAGGGACCATTTAAAAATTATTCATATAAATGGCGAAACACATGTCGTTAAAGTACAAAATAAAAAATTTTCACACCAAGTAAACCACCGCGTAGCTTATGATCATATCATTGATCTTTTAGAATGGTCTGTATAGTGAGTTCGATTTACTCAACAACGCGTTCTCTCTTCAACATCCAAGTCAATGATTTATATTCCATCAACCCTGGTAACGTATCATTTTCTTGATATTTTGATGAAAGCTTGAATGAAAGAATCCTCGACGGTGCTCAAATTTATACGATGTTGAGCATTTTTGCAATAATGAACAATGAAGAAAATGGAGCTTGATTTAGCTTTAAGAAATCATAAGAGTGAGAATTATGAGGAAACATTTGCTGATATGCTTTCGAGTTGGGTTGTCTGATGAACTACAAGCTACACTTTCTCGATTCGCATCTAGATTACTTTCCACAAAGTCTTGGAGAATTCAACGAAAACGATACCAAGAAAATGAAACTGCGACACCATGGGATATAAATACAACGGCTGATTTCTGTTAGATGATGAAGAGAGAAAATGTCATGAGATGTAGCTGATACCTACTCCAGAGATCACTCGACGACGAGAGGATAAGTAACAGACAACCATAAACGATATGGTTTTTTTAGCTTTCCGACTTGGAACACTGTACTGATTAAATTGTCTTCAAGGTTATCTGGTTATTGAGGTTTTCTGTTGGAATGTCTCCTCCTTTAGGTGGTTATATGGTTATTGGGTTTCTGTCTGTCATGGTTATTGAGTCTCTGCTTGTCTGCTGTTAAGGGTCTAACGTAACACGATTATTAGGTTTCTGTCTTTTTACTTTATAAACTTTTTCTTCTTCTGTAAAATTGTAGACAACAACCATAATATGTACTAATTTCAAATCCGATTCAGGAGCAAAAATAAATCACCGCATCTTAGGCTACTTTTTTTTTGTAAACCTGAGTAAGTTCGACCCAAGCAAATATGAATTGCATATTGTTAAAACAATATTTATTCGGCAAAATATTTTAAAGAATTAATATTATAATTATTAATTAATTAATTAATTACTATTCTAATCAGTAATTATTGATGAAAACTGTTAAGTTACGTATTGAGAGAGAGTATGGATCGGTCAGTGGTCGCGCGATTTAAGGCGTCAGTACTTGAATCGAGCTGACTGGATCGCTGTAGGTTCGACCCCCGCAGCCGGTTGACTGTATATAAGCTGTATTCGTGGAGATATTAGCACCCTCTCTGCGGGTATGGTAGGATGGAAGAATGTTGGCTTGGGTCAATGTGAGAGATTGATACCGGTTGACATTTGAATATCCCCCTAATTAATGAGGTTTTCCACGTTTCCCTCATTCCTGCATTGAATGGTGGTTAGGGCCTACCAACGTAAGTCGTTCCTGGGCGCAAATGCGGCCTGCTTAATAATAATATGCCGCCCCCTCTCCCGCACAAGTCTTCGACTTCTGGGCTATTCCTCGTGATTAGAATGAGGGGTAGAGATATTATTATTATCATTATTATTATTATTATAGTATATACAACTGTCCTTACTTTCAATCGAAGTTGCCACTGTTCTACCTCCTAAAACTTTTATCTGTTTCACATTAAAAATATTTACAATAGTTTATTGTTAGCTTAGAAATTATATTGTTTACTTTTAATTTGTGTAGATAGTAAAATATGTTGATTAATTTTTTTTCATTAATTTTATATCAAATAATAAACATTTTGCAGTGTCTGGTCTCCTTTAAAGAATTTCATTCCGTTTTTTTTCTTCAAATATTGACGAAAGATATTTGGTGTAAACAAGGCTCCGATATTGGATTTTTCTTTTGTTTCTCCTGTATTTTGTCAATCTGTGTTGTATAGATCCAACCTCGCGGCAAATTTCATATGATTTTCATTAAAAAAAAGTATATGAGACGCGGTTTATATACCGATAGAAAATCGACATTTCTTATTACCTGCAGCATATGATACCACAGTACGTGTAGTAATTTATAGTAATTGTAGTAGTTTGTAGTAATTTAGTAGTACGATTAGTAATTTAGAAACTGGAAATAAATACATTTTTGTAACACTTTTAGAAAGTTTTATTTTGCAAATTGTTACAACAAGGAATATGGACTTCAAACTGTATTACCTAGCATTTATAAATATGAAGACATTGCAATTAAAAAATGTTCAAATTTTTCTTCCAACGTTTTCATTATAAAAATTATATCAAACAATAAACAAATCGACGCCTATATAAATAATACTACTATTAATTTGAATAAATTAATTCTAGTCCTATATTTTTTTACATGAATATCACTCTGCGTAAGTACAAATTAAAGACCTACATTAGTTAATATCAACATTTTAGAGGGCTATATATTACATTAATTTTACTTACAGTGAAGCAACGTATTTACAGTACCTTACACTTAACATGACGTATATTTACATGTGATTTCACAATTACGTCATTATACTATGCTAGTTTTAATCCTTGAACACATCTAAGCTAGGGCAATGTAAAAAAGAAGCATCCAAATGACATCTATACACAAAATTTGCAAAATTTTTGACAGTTCGATTTAGAAACGGGCTCAATATCCTAAACGGAACTGTCAAAGCATATTTACAAACCGCAAAATGGCCAAGTAGAGTTACTTAGTATCGAACTACTTGCAATAGATTTGTTCAGGTTATACAGAGTGTTTACTTTATATGAACATGGTCTTTTTCTCGATCAGTAGCGGAGTTACGAGGGGCTAGTTACAAAAAAATAAATTTATTTTTTTTTTATTACCAAGTTCATATTGCATACAGCGCCTCCAAATTTGTTACATGTACTGCTCAACTAGTCTCGGATGTTATACAAGTTCATTTTTTAAAATCGTTATACAGGGTGATATTTTTTCAAGGTTCTGCTATCATTGAGCTCTTCAGGAATTTTTTCTTGTACGTCCTTGGTAAAGTTTGAAATGTTTTGTTACTCCCTTGATTCAGTGTCTAAATTTCGTCTCTCTGGACTTTTGAATGTATTCTTGTAAATTTTCTCTTAAAACGTTAATTTTCGTATATCGAAGCGAAATTATCAAAAAGTATCATATTTGAATATTGCGTACGATAATTTGAAAAAAAATTAAAAATTTTATAAAATTACTATTTTAGGATGCAACCAAATTTTAAGTGCAATTATTATTTATTGAAAATACCTACAGCTTACGCCTTCGATAGAGAAGTATGTACACTTTCCCCGAGTAAATTTTCACAATTTACATGGTTTGGGTCCAGAAAATCTACATACAATAAGAGATCTACACAATTTTAAAAAGAATTCGGTATATCTGGATGAGAATAATTGGTAATGAGATTTTAAATAACAGTAAATTTGTGGAGATTTAACCACTGAATATTCTTTTAAGTTAACTGTAGCCTATACATGTATGTATGTACATTTGTTTGTTAGTTGTTAGTAGTAAAATGCAAGTTTGTTGATATTTTAATGTTTGTTCCGGTGTTTATTTATTAAATGTGTTAATTAAAATAAGACAAATTCAAAATCAATACATAATGTCAAGAATTTTTAGAAAACGATGTTTATGTCAGTAATATCTAAACAATTTCTTTCTATATTTTGTTTACAAATATCTGAAAAATATCATCTATAACGATTTTAAAAAATGAACTTGTATAATATCCGAGACTAGTTGAGCAGTACATGTATCAAATTTGGAAGCGCTGTGTGCAATATGAACTTGGTAATAAAAAAAATAAATGCATTTTTTTTAACCTTTAGCCCCCCGTAACTCCGCTACTGATTGAGAAAAAGACCATGTTCATATAAAGTTTTCCTCTTAAAATTGCTTATTCTATCTTCCGATTCAATTTGTTCCAAACAAACCGGAACACCCTGTATAAGTTCGAGTTGCTTGGGCTTATAAAAAAATAATCTCAGTGCTCAGAGGCCACTATTGATGATTCAAATTAAGTTTGGCGCGATTCACGACTCAGTTGTTTCACATAACACAGTTGTTTATTATTATTATTATTATTATCACCACCAGCGGTTTCCTGATTCTTAGTTATTGTTTTTTTAAGACAGAAATTAGTAAATAGTATATTGTTATATAAGTATTAAAAGTACCACATTTGTGGCGAGACGAAAAACACACTGTTGATTCGAGTAAAACTTGCTATTTCTTCTCCCACCAAAATCCCTCATTTAATTATTAATTTGTACGATATATAGATGTAGTCATAGATACTTTGTATAACATTAACCGCCATATTGCTAATTGAGTTCATTTGTGATTGTTTGTGCTTCAGTTTGCTTAAAACTCTGTAAAAACTGAATCTAATGAAGATTTAGGTGTACCTGAGAAGATACTGGAGTGCGCGACCGCAGTTTCTTTGAATCTTCTTCCAAAGAAATTTATGAATATATCCACCAACGCTTTATGGAAAAAACATTAAGCAGTATTCAGAAAATGTATGCATGATGGTGTATTTCTCAAATTTGTCAAATACGAGTAAAATGTAGCCGTCTACGCTTTTCTCAAGAGACAAGATGAGGGATATGTACCGAAAAAATCGCGAGTATTTACAAAGGAGCAAATTGATTGCTTTTTGAATAGTGCACCTGATAATTTATATTTGACGATGCAGGTAAACGCTTTAAAAATAAAAGAACAAAATTTTTAAAAAGCTTCTTTATAGGTCGTCCTAATATTGGGTGTTGCATGCGCATGCCGTTCTGATGAATTAGTCAATTTAATTGATGTTGAAGATATTAAATCAATCTTAAATATAAAAATTCCCAATATCAAAACAAAGAGACCACGCCCTCTTTCTGTGCCTTCATAAAATCAGTGCCGTCTTGCAAGAAGTGGCAAAATTTTTGAAGCTGGACAACTGGAAAGAGTACCGTGGACACGCATTACGACGAACGTCTGCTACCCTTTTAGTTGACGGCGGTGGTGACCTCACTTGTATTAAATGACACGGAGGATAGAGATCAAGTACCGTGGCGGAAGGCTACATTGAAGACTCACTTTTGAATAAAAAAAATCTTGCGAAAATAATACTGAATAAGTTGATAGCGGTAATGATAAACCAAGCACCGTCGTCATTTCTGGCACCACAGCATCTGGAAATTATATAACTACTAATGGAAACGTGTTGGACTGCTTTGAGAAATGCTCCAAGAATGAGTCTAGTGGCAGTTCCAGTGGTTTATTTAATTTTAATACTTGTTCAAACTGTTTAACTATTTAATATCAATGTGGATAAATATAAAATTATAGTAAATATTGTAGAATTAATTTCTATAAATTAAAACCTGGTTAAGACTTTTAATCTAAAGAAGTTAACTTTAGTTCCTAGGATTAAAAGTGAATACTTTTGTTGCCAAGGTACCATTTTTTTTCTCAGAAAGGAACATGGCACAGTTTTGTGACAGTTGGAGAGAAACTCAAGTTCGACATTTCTATTCGTAAATAAATTTTAAACGGCCCACACATTATGCAACTTGTATGACAAGTTGTACTACAGTTTGAACAAACAATCTGTGCGACAAATTGCTTTTATACACAAACAATCTGAAACAAAAATCAATAGTAGCCATTTGTAATACATGTCAGTTGCCAGTTGAGGAAGAAGCTATTTCATTTTTGTATACTGTTTGTCATGATACAGACACTTTCGAAAAAAATGGCGCCACTAGTGATTGCTTTACTAGATCATAATATAGAAAAACTTAAAAAAAGAAAATGATGCAAAAATCTATTGTTGCTCTCATGAATTTGCTGAGCATGACGTACTAGTGAAGCAATAGATTTTAAAAATCACCTCAGAATGGACAATTTGCATATTATTACAGACACCCAAACATACTAGAGGAAATATTAAAAATATGTGCAGAAATATGTACAAAAGTTAGTAAAAATAACCCCAAAAAATTATTTGAAAATAAAAAATTTTTTATTCCGCTTAGAAATAAACAATAAAAACATCTCCAGCAACAACAATCAAATAAAATACAACTTCACTAAGACATAAAACACAATCGTTATAACTTCAAAAGCTCAATCAGAAATAAAATGTAATCGAACAAAATGTTTTCATTATCTGAAATAATAGCTTACAACACCAGAATCAGGTTTCCAATCATCAGGTGCATGCGCATTTCAACTAAAAAAATGCCGGTCAAACATCTATATAATATGCTATTTTTTAAAGAATAGATAATAATATGTAAATATTTCAAAAAATGCATATAATATGCATAATATGCGTTTACATATTTGGGTTATATTATTAATCTTCTCTTCAGAAGTACCAAAATTGCTTGTGCATTTATTTCTTTTAATTTTTTATAGTAGAATATCATAGCTTGTATTCCGCTTGTTTATTTGAATATTCGTTAGGATTCCGATCACAAAACATGCTACAATTTCAATTAATTGGGTCCCAAATGTATGATTATTATTCGTATTATTTCGTTTTAATTAATAATATGACTGCATAACAACTATCATTAGTTGTCAGCGATCGATGAATGATTTTAAAATTCACCAAATAGAAATCACATAAGTTACACGCATGCACTATGCAATATGTCATATGTCAAACGCCTTTGTATAACAAATTTTTGACCGGTGAAGTTTCCATACGATCAAATGGTGTCGCACGAATTGTTTGAACACCACGTACTATACAATCATCGCTTCGATGGTACAATCGACCTGGGTTTTACCTACAGCTTGTACAATGTTTGAACGACAACACCACATACTATGCAATCATCGCTTCGATGGTAAAATCGACCTGGGTTTTACCTACAACTTGTACAATAAAATGCACAGTATGTGGACCATTTTTGCTAGTAGCATAATAACTAAATAAACAACATACAAGATTTTTTATATTACAACCCATCGCAACCAACCACTCTCTAGATATAGTTTAAATTTTTACCGTAAGGGGGGCGCGCTCAACTTGAATCACCAATAGTTACTTCTATATATAATGTTCAAATTAACATGTCTAGATTTACATCAGAAGCATTAATCGATAACATTAAACTTAAAAGCGATGTGAATGGTCTTTGGAAATCATTTTTGAATATTTGTAAATGACAAAGTGGTTAAATATTTTAAGCAAGATTCGTCATACGTCATTACACTTTATGATAAACATGCGAAGATACTTAGCACGATTAATATTAAGTAAATATGTGAATTATAAATATACGAAATCATTGCAAATTTACTTTGAAACTAAGCAACACTACTTAGATGCTCGCTTTACAATATTTTTACATCAACTTCTACACTTAATATTTACTACCAACATCTATGAAATCAGTCTTGATAAAAAATACGGGAATCTCTTCAAATTAGTTGCCGACGGATATTATTTTATAAACGCTTAAAACTCTTAAGTACGTTTCTATAGATCACAATTCCCTAAAAATTTGAATCTATTACTTACTGAATCCCTTATCAAGATCAGTTTATATCACAAACTGACGCGCACTTTGTATATTAAATCAATTATCACCAGCAC
Organism: Monochamus saltuarius; assembly: GCA_025584915.1. Classification (NCBI taxonomy): domain Eukaryota; kingdom Metazoa; phylum Arthropoda; class Insecta; order Coleoptera; family Cerambycidae; genus Monochamus; species Monochamus saltuarius. The sequence goes on from CM046728.1 coordinate 9,995,145, forward strand.
TAGTTTAGGAACACTATTTTTTTTTAAGTTTGCGCCAAGCCTAAAAGTTTTCGGAAGGCCCGTCTAAAGTCCATATTAAAAATAGTGTAAATAATCGGGTTTAATACAGAATTGATGTAACCTAACCAAGTTATGAAGTTAATTAGCCTGCCAGAGGGGCAGCATATAGGGCAGAACGGTTTGATCACATACATTAAGAAGAATGGCAACCAGCACACCACGAACACACCCATGATGATGCCCAGGGTTCTGGCAGCCCTTCTCTCTTTAGACAGAGAGATTCTTTGCTTCTCTTCTATAAACTGGTAGACAAATCCAGGTCTCTTGGGCTCGCTTAACACTACTTTTGGACTAGGCTTTGAGTTTGAAATGGTGATGGTAGTGGTAGTGGAACTTAAAGTTCCTTTGTTGTTGTCAGAAGTGCAAGGGTTTGAGTTCCTTCTTTGAGACAAGGACGAGTTTTCTGCGTTGTCGGTAAGAGAGTCTTCGTGAGTCAGAATTGGTTTAAGAGTATTAGTATCTCCATCTTTGGTTTTCTTCTTTTTGGTCTTCTTATCTTTGGTCGTTTTTCCATTTACTTCTAGTTGCTCGTTGTGGTTAGTCTCGCTGCTTACGCTTTCCCTATCCTGCTGGTTATCCTTGTTGTTTGCGTACACGTTCTTGGATATGTTTATCTTAGAAGCTTGGGCTCGTTCTCTCAATCGCCTCTTGGTCGCTATGAATATTTCAACGTAGACTATAGTCATTATGAACAGTGGGATGAAAAATGATCCCAGAGAAGAGTATATGACGTAACCTTGACGTTCCGTCAGCTTACATACTTGTCTTTGAAGGAAAACGTCCGGTTCTGGCCAGTCGTTCCACCCTATAAGTGGTGGGGAACTGATAAGTAGTGACAGAATCCAAACTCCTGCAATCATTAGGAGCACGCGCTTTACCGTCCTCTTCTGCGCGTAGTTGATGGGGTCCGTTATCGCCCAGAATCGGTCCAAGGCGATGGCGCAGAGGTTCAAGATGGAGGCCGTGCAGCACATCACGTCTGAAGTCAGCCACATTTTGCAGAGATGGATTCCTGAAAAAAATAAAAAAATACTAGTTGAAGTCAGTAAGTAAGGGTTTTTAAGTTTTGATGTTTAAACAATGAGATCATTAGGTTCTGTGCTCGATGAGATGCAGATATTTAGGATATCTGGACATAAAGAATGAGATTGAACATAGAAAAGCATTCATAGATTTTCCTATTTAAATGTCTTTGTAGTTTACACATGGAAGATCTACAGGATAAATATTAATAATGTTAAACAATACTAAAAGGCTGGATAACTGAAATAATAGTTATTTATTGTACAAATGTTTTAAGTGGCATTTTATCCCTGCAAGAATGTTTAAACGCGAGAACATAGAGTGAATAAAGGGCAATTAAAACACGAATGATATACGTTTCACAATCATATCATATCATATCACAATCATATTTGGGGAGTAGAAATTATTGGAATTTGACATAAAATTATGAGGCATTTGTCAATATGAGAGGGATATTCGGTCAGAATACTTTTTGACAAACAAATAAGTCGTAATACAATAACTATTTATTTATTAAAAATACAGTTGGTAAAGGTACAGTTATTAGAAGCTACCTGGTGCAACATTAGATTTGCTATTTTTTGTACTATAGAATACCTATTACCACACGTAGTATTTTTTATAATCTTATTGTGGTGTTCTTGGTCGATGTTTAAGTATGGTTTTATAGAATTTGGATTCTTATGACCAGCAATTTTCAGTAATTGTTGTACGTGCACATAATTATTTGCCAATTCGTTAACAGCAGTTGACGTATTCAAATTGTCTTTTATCTTTTTGTCCTTTACATTCAGCAAATGATTTAGTCCTTCTATTAATAGTATTTTTCCAACAGAGACATTGTTGCATCAATAATCAGTTTCCATTTTTCAGTGTTGATTAGGTTTTAAAAATAGCCGTGGCGAGATAATATGTTCGCCTTACTTCGATATCAGTTTATGAAAAAGGCGTAAGGGACAACTTTGAGTTTTTGAATTGCCTCACCTTCTCTCCACGCTAATTCTACAGAAGCAATATGGTTGGTACTTTCAGAGGTATTTTCATCCCAGAACGATATTAATCGGTTTACTTCTGACAAACTAAATGAAACTGAACTAGTCTTACGTTTACATGGATTTACTGTTTGCAGTTTTTTCCTGAGGCATCTCAGATAGGTTTAAATACTATGCTCTTAAACGATTCTATCATAATTTTATAGTAATTATAGTACTTCTCATATGAAGCTGACAAGTTTAAATGATTGGGTAATTTGTGTCACATGACAAAAAATAACGGAATTTAAATGGCTGTTGGAACTGCAACATATTCAGTTGTAATGTCTCTAGTACTAGGATTATTATCGGTAAGAAGATTTTACTTCCCAAGTATAAATCAAACCTGGTATTTTAAATTAATTTCACTAGGCCAAGGTATTGTTGTTGTTGACATATGTTGATTTGTCATTTTTATTTAAACGGTTCTGTCACAGTTGATGCCAACTACTAGTACGAAGCGTATGCATGTTGAGTTTAATAAGTGTATACAGAATTGTCGCGAGTTGATAAAGAAAATCAACAGGTTATTAGACAAGAAATTCAAAACCTAATACCAGATAACACTAGAAAATTAAGTGTATGGAAACAATTTGTTGAATTTTGCAGGTAGGTATATCCAACATATTTCGTTATAAAAATACCAACTTTTGTTACATCAAATGCTAAAACTCAGATGGGCAGTAGTTGAATCTATCGTTCTTTGGCAATTTTAGGACACCAAAGGTGATAGAAATATATTTTTTACAACGCAATTTCGAAGAATTTCTTATTTACTCGTAGGTATATCCACCATATTTCGTATATCGATAATATGCCAATGTGTAGATCATATATGTTTATCTTCTCTTAATGGTTTTAAAGTAGAGGTGAGAAATTTTCAACAAAATTGCATGTTTCCACGTAGAAGACCCTCTACACTAGATAAACAGTAATTCAAATAAGTTTTTTCAGCAGAATTTTAGACGGCTGCATTGAAGCTACTATACGAGTGCAAGGCAAAATCGAACACGGAAAACCGTTTAAAAATCCGGATAAAAAGATAATTATTTGGAATAAAATCCTCGGCTAGCGGCACCACTACCCATGTAATTATCAGCAGCAGTTAATTGATGATCTAGCGGCTAACAGGCTCTGGTTTATGAGCACGTCGATATTTTTTATCCGATTACCGTATAACTAATTTTGTTCGGTCTGGTTAGAGATGGAAACGTAATTTCAGGGCCCGCTGTTTCCGGTCCGGATTAAACCTGTCGGTAGGAAAATAGTCCTTAATGCGGTAGGGAATCTGAATTTTTTATGCCTAGCCATGTGTTGTATTCATACCGTATATTTAGGACCAAAGATTCCATATTGGTTTTAAACCTTTTAAATATTGGCAAATGATGGAAAAATGTATACTTTTTGGTATATTGAAGATACTGTATTTTTAATAACCAAGACATAGAGAGGAAAAATAAAAATTATGAGTAAAAAATTTAATAAATTAAAGTATATTTGTATAAATTATGTAAAACACTTAATGACTTGCATAGTACTACTCTCCTTTGGTAATAGGAATAACAATGATGTAAGTACATATCGAATAAACATTAGTAAATTCATGTTTTTGTTTAATACATCGGCTGATATACTTTTGTTGCAAAATGTCCCCTAACAAACTTCTGAAAAATATGGAGCACTTGGCATCGTGAGGTTTAATGGTTATCATTTCCAATATTGTAGACTTAACTGACATGTTGCCTTCAGTTGAAGTTATTACAACTTATATTCTTATATTTTTTATCTCATTATGTAGAACCTATTTAGGTTAAAATATCCTGTTTGTCTGAAAACCTGTAAAGTTTATTCTGACTTTGAAGTTAATTTAAACCTAAATTGGGCATTTTTTCCCATTCAAGTTTATGTGACCAGATAGGTGGTATTAGGTACAATTGTTTGCAATAATAATGACACTCTCTTAAAACAGTTTTTGAACTTCTGGAAGTTCTGAGTAGAAATTTCATTAAATCTCTATCGGTGAGTGAAACAACTAATAACTAATATTAAAAATGTGAAGTAGTTTTCATTACAAATACGTCAGAAGTTCTAAAGAAATCGTAAAATTCATTTTAATGTCATTATTATTGCAAACGATAGTACTTAGGTACATAACCTAACTGTTTTCTCTGTGTTGGGCGACTTAACTGTTTTACTGTTTCTGTAACTTATAAGCATCGTCTGCTAAATCGTGCCACCTTTGTAATACTACGGCTGTTGCGATTTAAGAGACAATAGTATAAATAAGTAACTAATATAGTTTTTAAGATATTGTCTGAAGCTATTTATTTGCGGCATAATTTTAATTTTTCTTTACTTTTATTGGGTTTTTGCCACATTTCTGAAAAAATTAAGATTATTTAAATAAGCCCTTGCGCCAAACGGATCAGTCAAGGGTTATTTTTCAAACTAAGTTTGCCTATTAAGCAATTTTTCATTATGCTCGCATTCATGTTCTATGTTTGTGTACTTTGACTCTCTCTCTGCTTGTAGATTTTCAACATAGTTTTTCTCATTTTCTGGCTCACAATTGTTTTCAATTTCTTTCGGTTGATTTTCGAAAGATTGCTCCCCATTCTTCTGACAAATTTTCGATTTAACTATATTCCATTATTGTTTTATCAAATTTGATATCTCTCGATCTTATTACTTTTTATTCTTCTATAGCCTTCTCCGCAATAACCGACCCTTACAGCTTTCTTTGCTCTCCATTGACTATGTATATTGATATGTGATTCGTCAACCTCTTAACATTTGTCACCAGAGTCCAAAACAAAACGAACTTTTTCATTGACTTCTGTGCGCATATTAGCCGCATACAACTGTATTTCTTGTTCTGCACTGCTCGCCTGCTGTTTCTTGTCTTTATTTTCATCAAAGTGTCTTCTTCCTCACAACATTTTCCTTTGTATGAGGATCTTATCCTAGAGTTTATGTTTTTCGGGCGTTTTGCTAAAATGGGTTATACTTCCATATTTATAACATCCTTTAACAGCTGCTTTCATGATAGTTTCATTTTCTTCTGCATTTTCAGTATTTGTTTTGTATTTCAGTTATTCATCTAATAATCTTGCCTTTACGAAGTCTCTTGTCACATTTGGGGCAGTTTCTATTGCTGTCACTACTGTGCCAATTTTTTCTAGTAGCGACAATTAATAATAAATGACACACCTTATCGTTTTCGTTCAAGTCTGAGCCACGCTCTTTTAACTCCATTATTATCGTGTCAAATTTTAAGAAATGATCTTCCAATTTGTCCTCCGTTAATGTTTTTAAGTGAATTAGTTTCTCCACAGGGCTAGTTTTGTAAAAGAGATTGTTCTTACAAAAACTCCTCTCAAGGCCTCTAACTGTTGTTTTGCACTTTTGCAATCTTTGACTATATCTAAATCAGTCAGATATTCCTTTTACTATTACTGATTGGGCTTCCGAGTTTTTATTCTGTCATGCTACCTTTTCCGCCACCGTTGCTGTCGATTCTAGTGGACTTGACCTTAACGCCTCAAAATAGTTATTATCCGGAATTGTCAGTTGGCAAAATTATTTGCGTCCAAAATAGATACGACGTGGGTACGACTGAGGGTGCATTCCACTAAGCGATTGCAACGCCCAGAACGACCAATGAGTCGTTCCACAAAGCGACCACGGGCGTTACAATTGGGCTTGCAACGTCATGAGACGTCATGAGTTGACGTCATCGCAAACGACCGCTTCGAGCTCACAACGCCCACGGTCTTGAGGTGGGTCAACACATCATTTGTCATAAATGGCGGAAAAGTCAAATAAAATAATTAATGTCAAGTCTAAGATCTATGGTTGAGATGGAGAAAATAGCTTTATATAACTGTGAAACAGGCACTGTTATTGAGATCGAGGTCCCAGTTGCTCAGGCAAGACGTGCAAGAGATGGTATGTAATTCAGTTATGCTTTTATATTTATTTTTTTTATCAGTATTTATTTTTCTTACAGATATTGCCTTCGCAACAAAATTAATGAATGCTGCTTTACAACAAGAGTCAAATTCTTTTTCTGGTAAATCTGCTGAATCTATTGTTAAATACGTTGCATCATCTTAGTTGAAAGGGCACTCGAAGAGGAAATAAGTCACATATGCAGCTTAGAATTATATATTCATACATTACATTCTTAGTTACATTAGTAAAATCTATGAGTAAAACCAAGAGACTTTTTTTACCTAGAATATATAAAAATTATATATAATTATCTTTTCTACCTAACAACCTAACCGTCAAACCATCTGTCAAACTAATAACTGACAAATATGAACAAACATGGATCCCAACTCTGTTCCACTAGCATTCAAATCACATCCGTGAACAATGCGCACAAGAGCAGTTTTAACCTAGTGGAACGGGTAAAATTGCGATGGTCGTTCTGGGCGTTGCGATCGCTTAGTGGAATGCACTCTGAGGGTGCATTCCACTAAGCGATTCCAACGCCCAGAACGACCAATGAGTCGTTCCACAAAGCGACCACGGGCGTTACAATTGGGCTTGTAACGTCATGAGACGTCATGAGTTGACGTCATCGCAAACGACCGCTTCGAGCTCACAACGCCCACGGTCTTGAGCACAGTATACTAACCAATCAGTAGATAAACTAAGCTTTCCCGAGTCTTCCAAAAATCCGCCATGTTGTTGGAGACTTACAGTTATTACTATAATTTTTGAATCAATACTTAAATCTATATGAAACTACACTTGACAACAGTTAATTAAGAATTAATGCGCAAAGTATTATAACTACGAAACACCATTGGTTATGTTTACGCCAAATTATTAGCTATTTTTCGTATGTTCTGTGGAATCCGCCATATTCTTGGCAACTTTTTCTAGAGTGGGGGTATTTAAAAACTGCCAGACGTATTTCATTCATAAATTGTCTAAGATTCCATACTGATTGCTTAGTATACTGTGGTCTTGAGGTGGGTCAACACATCATTTGTCATAAATTGCGGGAACAGTCAAAAACAATATTTAAATGTCAAGTCTAAAATCTATAGTTGAGATGGAGAAAATAAGTTTATATAACTGTGAAACAGGCACTGTTATTGAGATCGAGGTCCCAGTTGCTCAGGCAATACGTGCAAGAGATGGTATGTAATTTAGTTATGCTTTTATATTTATTTTTTTTATCAGTATTAATTTTTCTTACAGATATTGCCTTCGCAACAAAATTAATGCATGCTGCTTTACAACAAGAGTCAAATTCTTTTTCTGGTGAATTTGCTGAATCTATTGTTAAAGACGTTGCATCATCTGTAGTTAAAAGGGCATTTGAAGAGGAAATAAGTCACATATGCAGCTTAGAAATATATATTCATACATTACATTCTTATTGTATATTACTTTGTACCTAGAATATATTATAATATATAATTACCTTTTCTACCTAACCGTCAAACCATCTGTCAAACTAATAACTGACAAATATAAACAAACATGGGTCCCAACTCTGTTCCACTAGGATTCAAATCACATCCGTGAACAAAGCGCACAAGAGCAGTTTTAACCTAGTGGAACGGGTAAAATTGTGATGATGAGAACGAGCCTGGCGATCGCTTAGTGGAATGCACTCTACCGCACTCAATCCAGACATATTATGTACTTTTTGTTCAAGCCTTCCTCACTGATTTCAGTTTTTTCGACAATTTTTCTTTAACTGTCTATTTGTCTTTCTTCAATGATTTCATTTATTTAGAATAAGTTTGAACAACAAATTGTTCTGTCATTAACAAAAACTTATTTATATGTCTAAACAAAAGTTACACATTATTACTAGATATTAATTTATACTTAGTACAAGTGACGTCAGATTTCTATATTCCAAAGAGAACAAAATATTTCTAACTGTATTATGTTATTATTATTATTATTGTTATAATTACCTGCGGTATATCGACTAATTCTAGTTTTCATGGCTTTAAACTAGTAAAACAGACTAATTCTGCTACTTGGGTACTGTGAAGTCACACAGTTCGAATAAAAGAAACCAGTAATCGGATTCTAAAGGTTATTTCAGCAATCGGATTAAAGGTTAATTTTAATTCTAGTTTGCCTATCACTACGCACAAGGTATTAACAAAGCTTCTACGCGTTTGACAGAGATATAAGGAATATTATATACCTAATTACAGGAATTCGCAATTATGGGACTTACCAAAGATCCATTTTCCAAGAACGGAGTAAATCACGTTGAGGGGAAGTACGAGGATGGCAACGGTGAGATCCGCCACAGCCAGGGAGACGATGAAGAAATTCTGCACGATTCTGAGGGGTTTGTATGTGAATACGCTAAGGATGACTAAAATGTTTCCGATTATGGTGACGAGGATGAAAAATGAGAGGGTCCCAATAGTGAGCGCTGCCTCCCACTCGGGGATGTCGGTCTGCCCGAAGATCGTGCTGAAATTGCCGGGAGAATCAACGGAACAAGTAGTGCCGTTTTGCCTTCCCATTATTTCATCGTGATTGACCGATTAGGGTGGTAGCTGAAACAAAAAGAGGGTGAGATTAGGGGGACGTTCTGCGCCTTTGCTGTCGGAAAAATGCGAGTACAGGGTGGATTATATTACCTTTAGAGTGAATGCGAAAATTTGCGAAGCCTTTAATCCCTGGACCAAATTAATATCCGTATGGCAATCCTTCCGAATTTCGGCTTATCCTGTTATTTTAAAATTATGTCGTTGAATATGCATATTAAAGTTATTTATGGCGTTAGCAGTTTTTATTTAAATATTATTTTCGGTAATTCTTACCGGATGTGATGACATGTTTTCTGAAAACTTTCATCTAGTTTCTCAGTAATAAATATCCTTTAAAAAATATATTTGCAAATATTATTACCCTTTCTTGTGAAAAAATATCGAAGTTGACTTCAGAATCGTATAATATTGCAGAAAGCGGAGAAAATTTTAATATAGTACGCGGTATAGGTAATCTAATCAAATCAATCATATTATTCAACATTTTATATAAAAATAAAATGAACTACGTTTAGTTAAACTATTCAAATCAAATTTTACATATTTTTTCTGAACTTTTTCCAAGGTTGCAACATAATTATCATGATGTTCTAAAATCAGCCTGACAAAATAATTAAACACATTGGAACGAGTCGATAGATATTTATAAATAAACTTATAAAAATTAAACCAAGATTCTAATATTCAAAAGTTAGCTTGGAATCAAAAATAATATCAAGATCTTGAAATTGCTAGGTGTATGCATTAACAGCTTTGTTGTTTATTAAATAAGGAAAATTGATTGCATTGAACCTCCTCCATTGAGTAAAGCTCATAACACGACATTAAGTTATATTAAGTGACAATCTGTTATCGTAATACCATAAACTGATCTTAAAAAGATTTTATTGTAGCAAAAAGTAGTCTAGCGAACCTTAGGTCATTTGAATATAATAATGTGTTTAACTGAATTTCATTGCAAACATCGTTGATAAATAAAACAAATAAGAGTGGCCCAAAAATTGACCCTTGCGAAGCTCCTGATGTCGCAACAAAATCAACAGAATTATTACCACAATAACACACATGAAGAATGCGATTTGATAAATAGGTAATGAAAAATTGCAGAATAGTATATTAAACAACAAGGTTTGAAAACGACTCTTTGAAGAGGTTTTCAAATGAGTTTTTTACGAATGTTTCTATACGACTGCAAATAGAGATCACAAAAATCAAATTTTAGTTTAAATCGTTGTTATTACTAAAATTGCCAACGCATTAACAAAATAAATTAAATACAACTTTTAATTTAACTTGTTTTTATTAAGAAAATTGCTAACGCATTAACAAAAGAAACTAATATTTAATATTTATGGTAACATTTGAACATTCCTTCAAGGGTACGCTGGGAAAAGCAGTATTATTGTGCACCTTGTTTTCGGTAATAGAGAATATTTTTGGTGTCGTGTTTTTAGTGCAGTTTTTCAGCGTGCGGTCGTTGTTTTCTTGTTGTATTCCAGTAGACGATCGTTGTTCTGGTTCTGTGGCAGCAGAAGACACTGAAGACTCTATCTTTTTCGAAACTTCCATTTTATTTCTCAAACAGTCATCAACGTAGCCTTCGGCAACTGTACTGGATTTCCACCCTCCATGGCGTTTGAGGGCAAGCAGATTTGAGCCAGAATTGACTAAAATTGTGGCCGGCATAATTTGGGTGACAACATCAAACAAAAATCACAATCTGGAGAGGCGTGTGCAAAGATGACATAACCGTGTGCAAAATGTTTAGCACACGGCGTGTGCAAAATACCGTTTTCAGAGCGTGTTTTCCGTGTGCAAAACCCCCTTTTACAAGGTAGTCTTGACTATATACACTACTCAAGGAAGGTAGTCGTATAAAAAATCAGTTGTTAAATCAATACAAGACAGCTTATGAAGTAATAAATCCATGATCAAGTCTATCAAACGCTTTCGACTGTATATATTACATATATCTGGTCACCACGATTCAGAGTGTCCTCAAATAGAAGCCTGTTGACAATCGGACATTTATGGTTTTAAATTGAATTAAAAAATATCATAAAGGAGCACAATTTCAAATGATGTACTAAAATTATCAACATGAAGTCCATTTCGTTTGTTAAAATTGGAATAACTACTCGATTTTTTCCAAATGTGTGGAAATGTTGCTGCTCTTAGATCAAGCTGAAACTCATAGGCAGTGACAAAGCAAAAATAGACGCATCTCTTAACAAAAAGACAGGAACTCCATCAAGTTCAATGGTCAACTTACTTTTAAACATTTTTAATGCAGTGCGAACATCTTTTTCGAAAATATTTGAAATATAATACTAAGAAGCATTGGTAATAGATTCTGACTCGTAAAAATCATAATGAGAAAAATTTATAAAACTTGACTGGAGGAAACGTACAAAAGCTTCTATATACTCATATCTCGAGGGGCACTGTACTGTTGACTATTGTAACTCATGATATTTGGTATGTTGGAAACAGTTCTACACGATTTAATAAAAACCAACAAGATTCAGAAGATTTTATACATATATGTCTCTCGAGCGTTATCAATATCTATTTTTTGTTTCGAACATAATAATTTGAATTCGTTGAATTACAGTAAATTATCACTAATACTAAAAAGACGCCAGAAGCTATATTTTTTTATATCTGATATAATGAAGTTATTATACCATGGAGGATAGGATGTCTTGGTGGAACGAACATTCGGAAAACTGTGTATAAAAATGGAATAGACATATAAAGCATAAGTTAAGTTATTTTTAAGCGAAATTGGTAAACAGGTTTCTTTACGTGAGAAATTATTGCTAAAAACTGTACTTTTGCTAGTCAGTAAATTCTTATTTTTATTTAAAATTCACGTAGGTCTTTTTAATTAAATTAAATTTGTACCTCATAAGTGGCGCTAAGAGTTATACAGGGTGTCCGGAACATGAGCGTCTGTACTTCTGCTGTGTGATAAATTGTACCAAATAAAATATATTTTTTCCTCTGGCCAACAGTAACAGAATTATGAAGGAAACAGGTTTCGTACACTCACAAGTATCAACGAAAAACTAGAGAACAATGAACCGCGCTACAAGCCTACTATGACTAATACTACTTTTAGGTTATCAGCAGCGGCGCGACACATTGCAACGTTCTCAAACGTTACAGTTTTAACGAGTTTCTCGGAAAGTTCAATTGTTTACTTCATTAATATTGGTACAAAAATAAATTAAGTACAAATTACGTTACAGGATCGTTTACTTAATCTGAATTATACCTAAGTTGTAATTTCGTAATCTAGTTTTGCATATTATTGCAGTTATATTTTTATTTTTGAACTGTACTTGTAAACAAACTATTCGTTTTAGACATTGTATTTGTAGGTCCTTTTGTTCCTTTTGATCCAGACACCCTGTACAGGAATTTCAAACGTACATTTTGTTAAATAAATATTTCAAGTATCAAATAATTTCTCACTTATTTGATATTTGGAACTCGCGAATAGCATAAGAGGAACAAAAAGACATGTGTTATACAGGTGGAGCATTTTTTTATTTATGACAATTTGATTAAAGAAAACTGTAACAACTCAAGAATAACAATAACTAAATCCTGTTAAACGGGCACAATTAATATACATATTTTGCACATTTTGTATACAAATTATACATTTACTAAATCCTTGTGTATAGCTGAACTTAAAAAGTAACAATTTGAATACTCCAACAACAATTTGGTATATCTGATGATATTATACCCTCGCTTCAGAAGAACAAAACCGCTTTAATTTCAAATTTGAGGCCAATTCTCCCGTCTCAAATAGGAATTGGTGAAAACAAAGTTTCAGACTGCTGCGTCGCACCGTAATGCTTGCCAAGCACGTCTGAATACATGAAAGGTATTTTCAAACCCTGAACGGAAAGTTTAGGGTCGTTATTATTTATTTACGGACAGAATATTGCGAATAGTAAACAATTCAGGCATCGTAAAACAATTATTTTAAGTAATATGTAGGCACAGTTATTGTTCCGCTAAGTATAAAGCAAGCTGACCATAAAATGAGTTTTGTTTGTATATAATGTGTACAATTTCAAGGGTTCTACGCCAACAAAATGGTGCAAAATCAGTGATGATATATTGTTTTAATTTCATTTTAGTCCTTATTCAATTAAATTATATTTTTGTTAAAACATGTATTATAAAATATGTTTCTACAATGAACCTATTCAAAATTTCAGAGCGTGCAGAATATGTGAAAAGTGACGAAAACCTTTGCATATATTTTTCTCTAAAAGTGCTACTGTGTCTAAAAGGCTGAAACATGGTTGTATTCAAATCATGATATATCAGGTACTGAACTTTTGAGCTTAACAATACGCTATAAAAAAGTTTTAAAATTTATAACAACGTGTGAGGGAGTAGCTTGATTGAGGGTAAAGTTCCTTTAATTTCTTCATACTCTGTTTCTTCTAATTTTTGAATACAAAATATAAACACTTGATATAATAATAATAATATCTCTACCCCTCATTCTAATCACAGGGATTAGCCCAGAAGTCGCAGACTTGTGCGGGAGAGGGCGGCATATTATTATTAAGCAGGCGCACATTTGCGCCCAGGAACGACTTACGTTGGTAGGCCCTAACCACTATTCAGTGCAGGAATGAGGAAAACCTGGAAAACCTCATTAATTAGGGGGGTAGTCAAATATCAACCGGCATCAATCTCTCACATTGACCCAAGCTAACATTATTCCACCCTACCATACCCACAGAGAAGGTGCCAATCCTCTCCACGAATATAGCTTATATACGGTCTACCGGCAGCTGGGCTCGAACCAACTCCGTCTAGTCACCTCGATTCAAGTACCAACGCCTTAAACCGCGCGACCACTGACCGATGATATGTTTAATGTACCTACCTACAAACCCAATTAGCAAAGATAGATCGTTGGAACGTAGCTACGAGTATTGTAGGTACTTTAAAGTGTTTTGTCAGTAATCATGGGCATGTAAGGAATGTTCCCATTACGTACCTATGACGAAAATGGGGAATACGTTATTGGTGTCCGCTATATTCCGGTGAAGTTTCCGGAACTTGTATGGTCACGTTTCTGCGTTTTTGTGGTTTGCTGAAATAGAAACTGTCACTTTTAAGGAATTTCACCATTCTCCCACTACTCTTTCACATTAGTATGTTGCTGTTTTTCTGAAGGAACAAATACTGTTACATTTAATTTCTCTCCACATATTAGGTCTGTTCTAGGTCTAAAGCACAAAAACAAAAACATTCCTTATTTTTTTCCGCTAGTGTAGTTTTGAATGGGATGTTGTTGTCCATACTTAGCACTGAGTTAATAGTTATAAAAATATGGTACATATTCACAAAAACAAAAATACACTCCACACATGACATGATCGAATTACATAATGACGAACATCATGAAGGTTTTCAACAAGAATGGTTAAATTTACTTTGCTGTGCGTCATGATGGTTAATAGTTTTACAAGTATCGATAACGTTGTTTGGGCTATAAACACTATAAAGTTCCACGATTTAAAAAATAAGGTTATGTCAACGTCGCAACAACTAGCATAGTTACTTGAAAGTGATTGCAACTTATAGACATTAGTCATATTTTAGTAACTTAAAATAGTCGGAGCTACTATCATTTGCCACATTCAGGTTCTGGAAACTGGAAGGCCAAAATCAGGAGATCTACTTGAAAATCACATACATCTAAGTAGCCAGGAGTAGTCGAAAATTAAGTATTCTAAGTGTGTCAACTGTGACTGATAACACGAATGTTAAGAATTGTTAAACATTGAAGTAGCTTTTACTTCTTATTTTTTCCTTGTGCCTGTTCGTAATCTGAGAAAATGATACGCGTTTCAGAAATTAACAATAATTGTTGTTAAATAACATCAGGAAGATAATGTTAAATAAAAACCTCGAGGTTTGTATATCTAAAAGCAATTGACAAAATTGAATGAGCAAGGGCCAGTCTTGAAGTAAAATGCTCTGAGTCTACCTGTAATAAAATAAATGAGAAAGAGGATGTTCTTTTGGGACCTTCTACACTATGTGACATATATTTTCGTGCGGTTAACTTTCTTGATATTCCTCGGGTAACATTGATTTTTCAAATCGAAAAAATTTAAGTGAGCTTTACTCACGATCAAGTTATTTCTCACACTTCTCTCACAATTTCAAAAATTTTGTATAACATATTGTCAAGCACAAAACTTCGCTCCTTGACCAAAATTGACAAAAAATCATATTATGGTTTTCATCATCTTTAAGTTGATCTACAGGTTGTACATTTTGAATAGGTATTCATATTAGAAACACCTTTTATATTCGGCTTTGATTAGAACATTTCACCAGGAACTTATTTCATAGATAAAACTATAGAATTCTTGAAGAAATTAGTAAAAGCTAACATTTTATATTTGCGTACCCACCAACGAACTGTGAGTTTGTAATGTCACAAGTACTCGGTATAGAAAAGCTACATCTAGCTTCGCTACTTCATGTCGGACTGAAACGTCACAGACACCAAGCATTCTACATGCACGTACACCATTGAAAGCTGTCGATCTCTATAGCGTTCAGCGAGAAATAACTTTTCAGTATAGTATGGAGTAAACAGACTAAAACAGCTAGAGTTATTCGTCAGATATCTCACCTATGTCATACTGACGGAAGCTAATAAGCTCGAAACTGGCATATGTCTGGTAGGCTGGCTACTGACGAGTAGTTCTATATATTCCATGTGTAATTCAATGCTGGTCGGGGCATTAGTTCGCAGAGTAGTTCCTGGAGAGCGAGATAAAAGATATGCTGGATTTAAATTTTTGCTTGAAATTTCATATTTCACTTTGTATAAAAATTAGTGTTTTTAGTTAGTTTTACTCGTTGTAGCAAACCAAAAGACGGAGCCGGAAATATTATGATCGTTAAAATAAATCAGTGGCGTACTATTTTATCTAGGAAAATATGCCACTAATATCCTATATTCCTTCAGATTTTGACAATGTTTTTATAAATCCATGTCTCAAGTTTCAAATTATTTCACTAACTAGTTTTTAAAATATTTAAAAATAGTTTTATAAGTTTAATACCCTGTATCTTTTTAACGAAACGCCCTACATACAAATTTTATAAGACAGACCGCGTTTATAATTCACCAAAGTATACGAGGTGTACTTCTGGTCATCATTTGCGAATCACCCTGTATTAAAAGAGAATTAATGAGACCATTTGAAAAGTTTTAATAACATTCTACCACCACGGGGATTTTTTTTCTTTTAATACATAATTTTCTGCACTACGCTGGTTTTATAATGCATCCCAAACAAATGGGGGGGTTATTAAAAAAAGGACACAATGAGGTAGGCGGCAAATTCCTGAAATTAATGCCCTGATTATTCTCCCTTATTCATCAGACAAAGCAAATTCAGGTCGAGCTGCAGACCGGAAAAATAATGAGATGCATTCTTCATGTCAGGAAGGATGTCGTGCTTTATTTTATTTGCAAAATTGTGTGACTTTAGTGTTAGAACGTGTATTTGTCATTCGAGAGAGGAGTGAGTATAATTTATGTTATAAAATTGCTAACAAATTTTTCTTTAATATATATGAGATGAAATTACTACAAATAGTGTTATACATTTTAGTACACATGTATTATTAGTTGTTAATTAATTGAAAATTTAATTAATTAATCAGTTATTGTATTAATTAATTAATTATTCGTTGGACGGAGGTAGGATACATTTATTTAAAAATCAGGTGTTCGTTTTTTGGAAAATCGCTGGGATCATTAATTTTTAATTTTAGTTGCACACTTTTTAAACCAGTTTTCATGTATACAGGGAGAGCAAAGGTCTGATATGGTTACCTTTTTTAAATGGGAATGCCCCAGTTTTGTATTTTTATTCAATTTGCCATGACATTATAAGCATTTTTTCACTACAGGAGTTCATCAGGGGTCTCATCTTGGCCCACTTTTTTTCTTGGTATACATTAATTACATCAGAAGCTCGTTGCAATTTTGTAAATATCTTTTATATGCGGTGATATTAAAATTTTCACTAAGGTTAATTCGTGTCGGGATTGTTACATCTTGATTTTAATAAATGTTACTGTATTTTGTTTACTAAAAGTGTTACTCCTATTAGATTTGATTATAGGATAAATAATAATGTAAGTCTTAAACAAGTAACTGAGATTAAGAATTTGGGAGTAATTTTAAATAGTAAAATGAGTTTTTCATATTGATATTAGTTATTAAATAATTTTACAGGTTCTCCTGAGTTGTTGTCCATCTTACCTTTTCATGTACCAGTTAGAAACATACGTGTTTTGTCCCTTTCTTATATTAACCATAGTAGATCCAACTTACCGCTAAATTCACTATTTCATCGGATATATAGAAATTACGACAGATACTGTTTAAACATTGATATTTTTATAGTTCCATAAGCCTTTTTAAGTATGAAACAACTATAAAAGGCAATACTTCATTAATAAACGGGAAGAAATTCACGTATGAATTAGAAAGTAAAGACATACAGAAAAAAAAACAATCAAGAAAGAATACTGCAAAATAAAAAATGCATTTTTTGGATGGCTGCAGGAGACTCATATTAAAAATCAATAATTATCAGGGACATAATGGCATTATAAATTATGATGAAATTATTAAATCAATTGAAATCAGAGATAAAAAGACGATACAACAATTTGTATGCAAATATATTCATTTAATGCCTGCATTATTTACAAAATTTTATATTTATTGCAACAATAGATTTCGTAGCTCAAAGCTTCGGAGATTAGCGAGGCTTTTATTCATTATTGGAAACTGTTATTGTTTTGTATTTTTGTAGAGATAAATTCATAAGTTATAGTGGATTCCCTGGGGATAATTTTGAATACAAACAAAATACCGGTAATACGCGAATATACGGAACTAGAGCCATTTCCATATTTGAAATAGAACAAAAAGTGGTTCCATATTTTTAAAATGCGATCGCTGAAATAACTGATATTTATTTCCATTACCGATAGAATGCTTCAGATGTTGCTTGGTTTTAATATTTAAAACAAACCAAAATAAACGTATTTTATAAGATTCTTGACACTAAGAGCAAACATAAAATACTGAGTGTATTACCGTTGTATTAGGAGTAAACAAAGTTATTTGGATAGAACAAAAGTTGAAAAATACTGTAATAAAGGTAAATACGAGAGGTAATCACTATTTTATGATAGTAATTGAACGGGTAGCAAGATATTGCTTCATAAAATATTTTTAAATTAAATTTTTGTTTTATTAGCAGCACAGGAAACCCCCATGTGATGTATAAAAAATAAAACCGAAAGAAATTGGACTATTATAATTTTATGGCACCTTATTCTGAAATAGTATGGAGCAATAACTCATATTTGTCCACAATAACCCTACACTGAGAAAAACCCTTCAAGTAAATTATGTTGCTAAAAAAATAGTAAACGTAAATATTTTTTATCTGGTGTAGGTACTTTAAATATTACTCACAGATAAAATAACATTTCTACACATGTATATCACTGACAAACGATTACATCACTTGTGGTCGGTAAAGTATTTTATTGAATTTTAAAATTCACTTCCTGTAAGTCATTAGTTTACTTGTAATTATTTAGCAGTTAACTGGAGCTGGTAAATATGCTTTTTGAAACATAAATTATTGACATAACTAGAACCCATTATTGCCACACCTGTAGAGATCGCTACCCCAAGTAATTATGTTGCTGCGGTAAGGTTCACTTTTTACCACCGAATACACCACGAATACAGGCGAAATGTGGCGAATGATATCGTTGGTACATCAGTTCAGTTTGACGTACTTAGGTTTTGTTAGTATTTCGAGGTGGTGTAGTTTATGTACTGTGTGTAATTTCAACAACTATGAAATACTATTATTGCATCAGTGGGATTCATCTCTTCTTCTACTTAAATGAAAGACTGAAAATACTATGTTTTCTTTCAATAGCTAATATTTATACATATTTTCACAAGTAAACCATTTACGTGACTCTGTTCTTGCTGCGCACCATCTATCAATTCATTCAAGAATGGTTATGATCGTCATATGCTAGTTTGAGTGCGTGAGTTTGTTTGCTATTCCGTGTGGAGGTATGGACTGTTCAATCATTTTGACAAAGCTGTTTCGAAAATTAGCAAGGATAAAAAGTTAATATTTTGTTCTCTTTAAATGTTGGCCTACATGAATCTTGAGAACCCAAAGAAAATATCAGTCTGATTAATCGTTTCTGCAAAATAAATACTCTAGATTGGTAGCGTGGGCTCATAAAATTATTAAGAATCTTAAATGGGAGGAATATATGATTACGGTTTCTCAGAGCATAATATGCAGAATTCAATTTTGATACAACATTGTCAATATGGTTATTCCAACCCAAATTGTCGTCCAGACGTAAACCTAAGAATTTAATATGTTCTGTTTTCTGCAGAATACGATATATCATCATTATATTGTCACCTGGTTTGCGCTTTTTGTAAAACATCATATACTTGTTTTTTTTTCATATTTACTATCAGTTTATTAGTATGACATTATTTATAAAAAAAAGTGTTAATATACTTTTAGTTTTCGTTAGAAGCTCGTCCAAAGAGTTAGATTCAATACTAATCTGTGTACATAATTATACGGATAGGAGATAAAATACTTCATTGAGGGACGCCCAAATTTACAAAAAAATGTTTCAGATAAGTGTTGCGCTAATTTAACAGTTATTTTCCTATTCGACAAAAAAGAGTGTACACATTTATTTAAAGGTTCCCTTACATCTAGAGATTGAAGCTTTTTACCTAGTAGAACTTTGTCTACACAGTAAAAAGCTCTTATGAGATCGAAGAAAACAACTGTTACAAATTTTTGTTCGTCCAGTGCATCATAAATACAATTTGTAAGGTTATAAGCTACTGAATTAGTAGACCGCTCCATTCTAAAACCATGTTGGTGGGTTGAACATAATCGGCTGTCACTATTAAAACTAGAAATTCTGTTGTAAATAATTTTTTAAAAAAAATTCGAGAAACACGACAACGGCGCAATCGATTATTAATAACTTCATTATCACCTTTTTTATTCAAAGGTATAAGCAACACCAATTTCAGTGACTCAGGGGAAATTCCACTCCTTGCACAAAAAATATAAGATAAAAGGTGAAGCAAATACTGGGATACGGACTGTACTGCCTTAATAGTAACTTGCACGAGACGATTTCAGCAAAGTGTCAGTGTCAACGTTTGGGCTGGCATTTTCAACAATAATTTACTACCTGTACATGTTCTAAATGGTCGTATAAATACAGGTATGTATATAACTTTCTTAGAAATTAACCTTTTTGTTTCATTGATGCAGTAGGACTTAATATTATTCAAAATTGGTGGTATCAGCACGATGGTGCACCACCACATAGAGTCAGAAGTAATTGCTTGGTTAAATGATTATATCCAAACAAGGTCCTATAGCACGTTCCCCAGATCTACATCCTTTAGACTTTTATATATGTGGATATATGTGTATACCATGTTGAAGTCACCTATCAGCAGTTACTTGAACCAATTTAGGATACAGCTAACCAGATAAGAAATTATCCAAATAACATATGTCCAGTAACGTAATGTAAGGCTTGCCGTGACGTTTTGAACAATTTTTGTAATCTCAAAATTCATCATCGTTTTTATTTATCAGACTAATTTGATTGAAAAGTGAAATTATATTTTTTAAACTTCTAAACAAAAACTAATCGAACCTATGTTACTATAATAATAAATGTTTAACTCAGCTATAATCTGCCGAAGTTTGTCACAGAACTTGTATAACACCTTCTGTAGTGTATTATACTTGAGAACTAGCCAATCTCATAACTGTTTTTAATTATTACCGAATTTGAATTCAGGTACATATAAAAACGGTGCACTTTCTTAATGAAATTTGATGCAACTCTTTCTTCCATATTTTTCGAGACAGAGATTTTACTGCATATGAAAAAGTTCTTCCCTTCGGAGAACATTGGTCTTCAGATTCGAGGTGGATAGTTCTCCTGCAATAATGCGTTGAGCATTGTGAAAGTGTTCTGCAACTTTACGACAGAATCTAAATTAGCAATCAAAGTTTCAAATTCAGTACCAGAAACGGCATCTTCACACTGCGAAGCGAATTAAAATAAGACACCGTCGCAAACTCACCGGCAAACTTTTTCCATTTATTTATTATTCGATACAAAATAAGATCGGAAGTGTAAATTAGGGAAAAAGGAGGATTCAGCTAGGAACGTGGACGTTATTAGAGGGGCATAATTAAACCGTCTTTGCAAATTAGAGTAACGAATGCGAGTCAAATTAGCACGGAATTAACTCCGTCTTTTGAGGAGAATTGAAAGATAAGATTTGCAAAAAGTTTTATTAAAATACGCAGTTGTTTTTAAAGTGGATTACGGGAACGGTTAAAAGTTTCTTAAGGTTCTCTTTTAGTAAATTTTTTATTTTCAGATATGCACGACTTTCTTTAAAGTTGTAAAATTAATCCGGACAGTATTTAAATACTTTAGCCTTCATTTAACAGAATTTTGCACGGTAACGTTTAACATAAAAAAACATTATGCATTTTGTCCTCTAAGTTTAAGTATTGCATAACACATATTCAATTATCTCTGAAAATTTATGAAACCTTGATATGCTTAAATGACATATATGTAACATAATATTACCAAATTACTTTTAATATTAATAAATGGTTTAAATTAGATAGTATAGAATAAAATAATATACAGAGATGACCAGAAGTGAATGAACTGGACGGGCACGTGCTTTGAATGAAGAAAGGAAATTACACATTGCATTAGAACTTATTGAAAATCCTCATACTTCAACTATTTCATTGGCCCGCAATCACGATGCTTCTCGAACTGCAATTCCAATGTTTTTGAAACAAGAGAAATACCACCCTTATAAGGTACGTCTTGTCCAAGAGGTTTTGGAAGACGATTATGATAGGCGATTACAATTTTGTGAGAAAATGATGAGACGGGGTGACGACAATAATGGTTTTCAACAAGACGTACGTTTTTCGGATGAAGCTACGTTTTATTTAAATGGAGTGGTTAACAGGCACAACTATCGCTTTTGGTCCCAGGAAAATCCACACTGGACATGCGAATCGCATACGCAGCACCCACAGAAAGTTAATGTATGGGCAGGTATCATCAACAACAGAATCTTGGGCTCATTCTTTTTTGAAGAAAATGTTATTGCCGCACGCTACCTGGATTTCCTAACATTTGATCTGATACCTGCCCTAGCTGTGAATTTTCCTCATGAAATTGATTCAAGATACACCGAATGAAAGAATTTGGTTCCAACAAGATGGCGCTTCCCCACATTTGGATATTGATGTTCGAAGATACTTAGATGAAATGTTTACAAATCGTTGGATTGGTAGACGGGGTATAGTTGAATGGCCGCCAAGATCCCTGGACTTAACACCCATGGATTATTTTCTTCGGGGTTATTTGAAAGAAAGAGTCTACCAGGACAGACCCGATAATATTGAGAATTTAAAGAACAAGATTGGATTGGAAATACATAATGTACCAGCTGAAGTCACCCGGAATGCTGTGGACAGCTTTTACTATCGTCTTGGAGAATGTCAAATAGTGAATGGAGGACATTTTCAGTATTTGCGGCATTGACTTTATTTTTGTAAATTAAAAAGTAGGGGTAGCTGGGGGTTAGGGGGTTGAAGAAAAATTAATTATTATATAACCGAAAGGTGAGAAAAAATCAAGATCAGTTAACGTGTTTCGGTATTTTAAAAAAAATTAACTCATTGAAAAGATATGAATTTTGTTCCGTACTTCTGGCCATCCCTGTATCTTGTATATACTTTACGATTCAATATACACTGCAACCCAGGAATTGGCCTCTACATCATTCCTTATGCAGATGATCTTACCACGCTGATAAGAGAAAAATTCGAAGAGATCCTTAGCCAAAGAATGCAGACAGCCCTAAGAACTATTGGAAAGTTTTGTGAGGAGTATGCAACTCCAGAAAAATGCAAATTAATCTCTTCACGAGGAAGGCAAAATTGGGACCAATAATGCCTAGTTTTGCATCGGAGGTGAAATATCGTGGAACCACACTCGATGCAAAGCTAACATGGAACCTTCATTTCGAAAAGAGAGAAAAAAGGCGTATATATCTTATGAGCAGTGTCGCAAGGCCGTTGGTAAAACCAAAAGTGGTCATGTGGATGTAGACTGTCATTATGAGGCTGCCTCTGGCAACCAAGTCAAGCAGACGACAGTAAAAAAAACTCAGTCAGGTACAAAGAATTGCCTGCTTGAGCATACCTGGAGCTATGCGAACAACATCCACCAAAAACCATCTTTAGATATTTCTCTAAAACAAATGGCCTCAAGAAGATTACTTTCAAATCAGATGTAGGATGTCGATACGTTAGGATTCGCCTGTGGAATGAGGTGCCCCTTCTACAGGCAGACAGTGGCAGTATTTCTCCCCAGTTTGCGTTTGACAGACTCTACACAGCACTCATTATAAGTGAGGAGGAGACTGCTAATGAGAATGTAAAGAAAATCTTCACAGACGGATAAAAAGGAAGTTGCCGGATGCGGGATCTATTCCAGATCCCTACATATCCGATATCAGTGGACAATAATGCGTCAGCATATTACCATGGTACACACAAAATTAGCAGCTGTAACCATAACGGATAAAGAAGTTGCCTATTGGCATACAACGGTCAAAGTGATCAGAATCTACACAGACAGTAGACAATCACTACTGATCCTACGTAATCATAAGACTAGATCCCTCCAGTGTGTCATTTGTTAAAATTGTGAAGAAGAACACCCACGAAGAGAGTGGAGGAAACGGTGGGGTAAAACAAATAGCTGTCATTTTGGTAAGGAGTTCCTAGAGTAGCCCTAGAAGAATACAATCAAAAAGTACCTGACTGTGACTAGGACAAATCTTCGCCTGGTGTCTCATTTTCAAACTGGACACTGTTGGCTAAGGAAATACTTTTACTATATGAGGAAGTGTGAAACATCTCTATGTAGGAGTTGCAAACAGGAAGATATGAGAGTTATCCATGCATTTTGTGAGTCTCATCATCAAAATAATCGGTACTGGGCGAGCGATGACCTTATATCTATGACCTATATGACCTATATTAAAAAGATCCCCTGACCTTTTTCTCTTTAGGTTACAGCTCAGGTGGGCTTATCGCCCCAATGGAGCCTAAGTGTTGTAACTCCTTACGCTACTTAGACTTTGGCCCCTTGAGGTTGACCCCTTAAGATGACTTTGGCCCGAGAAAAGTTTTATTAATTACTATAGAACAATTAAGTTTTGACGTTTTCTAATATAAAAAGATGTAAAACAGCATGCCATTTAATACCTTGTTAATAAAAACAAATTTTGCATTGTGATTTTGATGTCTAGATAACTTCTGTGCTGGAAAATTTATGTCATGCTATTCGCAAAATCTACTATGTATATCATAATCCCAGTTGCCTTAAAACAGTTCCTGGATATTTGTGATTCTCCAGTAGTTTCACCCCTAAATGGTGGGTAACGTCACCCCATTGTGTATTTTTGGTCAAAGCGACTCAGAGCCATAAGATGACTTTTTAACCATCGCTATTTTTTGTCTTTAACTGCTCAGAATTTGCAAAATTTTGACATCAAAACCCAATCTACAGACCCAGATTATGATTTATATGTAGAGGAACACAAATAATTTTCCATTTTGAAAAATGTATGATTTCTCAAAGTTGAAAAATGGACTAAAGTTATAAATGCATTGCGAAGATCAATACATGGTTTCAATATAGTTAATATGGTAAAATCTTTTTCAAAGCTCAAAGAGGAAATATGAAACTAAGTGACACTAAAGTATTACAAGGTAATGTACTGTGTCCGATTTGAAACAAATTTTATAATCTACTACCTATCCTGGTCATACTTCGTACCAGTTAATATTATATTATGTGCACCCACCAGTTTATATGTAAATTATTTAAGAGCATTAATATGTAACATAGCCAACATGATATCGGGTAAACTAAAATTTAATTTCATACTCTGTGTATTACCTGCAATAATTTATGGGTTATTTCATTACTGTAGTAAAAATATAATATCGTACATTCTCCCTGACACACTTACTGTGTACTAGTTTTCAAATTTTCTGTTAGAGAGAATATTAAATATAGGTCTCCACATTCTCTATTACCAGGAAGAAAAATGTCGTTAATAAAGTTTTATTTATTTATTTAACAAATACACTACCCTACAGTACACCACCAATTACAGGGTAGGAAAATACAAAACAGAACAAATACAGTACACAAAATACATACATTATCAGATACAGTGAAAAAAGCAGTAAAAATTAAACTAACACTTAAATGTACCAACGTAAATATGTTACAGTAAATTAATAAAACTATCAAAATTTTGAGATTTTATTGAGGCCATAGTACAGTTGAAAATATCGAAGCCACCTTGCAATCTATTATAATTTTCACAAATCCGGTGAATAGGTGAATATTTAGTTGTATTAATTCTCGGCGTTGATGTGTAAAACAACATATTAAGCCTAGAGCCATGTCTCGGTATCCTGAAGTTAATCAAGTTAAGTATATGAGTGCAGTCAACTAAGTTATGCAATAGTTTATACAAATATATTTGCTGAGCCATTACACGGCGGGCAGCCAGACTACTGATACCAAATCTGTGCCGTAAACTCTCGTAAGGATATCCAACAACTGGATAAACCCCGTCCTCCTTGTGAACATAAAAACTTCAGGAAGCGTCTTTGAATACGTTCTATACGATCTATATGAATGTTATAATAAGGACACCAAATTAAAGAACAATATTCGAGTTTTTATCTGACAATAGACTGAAATAATAGTTTTTTAACATGAGTGGAAGAAAAATCATTCATATTACGAATTACAAAACCCAACTTTCTAAATCCATCACAAGTGATATTTTGAATATGAGGTGTAAAGGATAATTTGCTATCAAATGTTACCCCAAGGTCACAAAATGTAAGTGATCTGGAAACAACAACATCATTCAATTTGTAATGGTATTCCATGGCGCTATTTTTAAGTGTAAAAGTGAGAATATTACATTTTTTTACATTCAGATCTAACTTGTTTGCA
The DNA here is from genome assembly GCA_025584915.1 of Monochamus saltuarius. Lineage (NCBI taxonomy): Eukaryota > Metazoa > Arthropoda > Insecta > Coleoptera > Cerambycidae > Monochamus > Monochamus saltuarius. The sequence continues at coordinate 10,021,090 of CM046728.1, forward strand.
GAACACCACGCATTCAAACTATTAAGAGAAGTCTGCAGATTAATACAATCATTAGAGCAGTCGATTCTGTTATATATTTTCATGTCATCTGCATACAGAAGACACTTAACATTTATATCCGTAACTATATCATTTATAAAAATTTTAAAAAGTAATGGCCCAAGGACCGAACCATGTGGCACCCCAGATGGTGGAATGAACTAAAGCGACTGTTGACCAGAAAATTCCACATGTTGACGATTTTCAAGGTAAGATTTAAAAAAGGTTAGCAAATTATGAGAAAAACCAATATTATTCAATTTGGATAATAACACTGTATGATTTAACGTGTCAAAGGCTTTGCTGAAATCGGTATATATAACGTCTACCTGGGATTTCTGGTCAAATGCATTAGCAATAAACTCCGTTAAGCAGAATAAATTGGTCGATGTTGACCTGCCTTTAAAAAAGCCATGCTGAAATTCAGTTAATCTATTCTTAACATAAGCAAACGTGGGTTCAAATAATACCATCTCAAATATTTTTGAAAAATTGTTTATAATGGTAATGGGTCTGTAATTTTCGATAACACTATTAGAACCCTTTTTATGGATTGGAATAACTTTCGACACTTTTAAAACATTAGGAAATGTATTCGACGCAATCAACAAATTATATAAATAAAATAACGGAGGAGCAAAAACACTAGCACAATCACGTAACAAAAAAGCAGGAATTTTATCAGGTCCCGCGGTAAATTTTGGTTTAAGCTTGCGTAAGCAATGTAAGACTTCGTTTTCAGTGAAGAAATTAATCTGAAATAATTCATTAGAGTTATCCATTGGGTAAAATATGTCATCACCCTCAGGTGTCAAATACGAATTTCTAACATCTAACATCTTTATGGAACAAGGTAGATGAATTTAAAATTCTACGACACATAAAATTTGGCCGGATCATATAAATAGGAAAATAGCTGCAGTATGTCGGAGCTTATGTAATAATCTGTAAAAAAATACGTGAATATACGCTGGGAATATGAATTAAAAGTTCAGTTAATCACTAAAGCTTTAATATGTAACACAGATTATACATACACGACGAATTTTTTACACAAAAAACATTTAAAGGAATTTTTTCATGTACAATTTTCAAGGGTGAGATATATTTAAAAAATGAAAACAAGTATCTGCTTTTTCTGTCACTATTTATTTTTTTATTGTTGGTATTTCTGGCAGTATGTTGCAATTGTGTTCTCCTATTATTGCTTTTCCTCTTACACATATAATTAATTATTCTTTCGAAATTGAAGTGGTTTCTTATCAGTAGAAAACATCAATTGTTACACCTATTCCTAAGAAATTGCAAGCTACAGAGTTTGCAGTTTTACGACCGAATAGTTTGCTGCCAGTTTCTCTTAAAATAGCAGAGCGAGTTACTTATAATCAACTTGTCTCTCATTTTAATTTTAATAATGTTTTAGCTCCTAACCAATCAGAATTTCTTAAAAATTTTAGTATAGGTATAATACTTGCGGCTGTAGTGGACGATACTTTACCGGCTATTGACGTATATCAGGTGTTGAGTCTCACACTGTTATATATGTCAAAAGCATTTGATTCTGTAGACTACAAATGTTTACTGGCTAAACTATATTTCTATGGCATTCATGATAAACATCACGACTGCTTTGATTCCTATATTAAAGATAGAATGTAATTTACCAAAATTAAGACTGAAAATGATAATTTGTTGTCTGGGTCTAGAAAAATAAAGTCTGGAGTACCATAGGATTCTGACCTGAGGCATTTACTTTTTAGTGTACGTACTGCGGATTTTATGTCATCAATAGTCTATACAACTTTGTATATGTATGCAGATGATTTACAAATTTTGTATAACTTTGAAATTGAGAACAAAGTAACCGCTAATGATCTTATTAATAAAAAATTAAATAAGTGCAAAAACTTAATTATTGGTACTTATTAGAAAACTCGACAGTTGGGGGATTTCGTTGTTTATATAGATAATTGTCCTCTGGAAAATTGCAGTTTCGTAAAAAATGTATGACATATTTGAAAATGATTGGATATTTGCGCAACATGTTAGTGATCTCTGTAAGAAGGCATTTATCTCTTTCAAGCAAATAGCACCTTTACACGTTAATTGTGTTCTGACATAAAATTAATATTGGTTGAGTCCTTAGATTTGACTCATCTAAATTATTGTGATTATGTATAGGATCCTTTACTTACAAATGATGAAAAACTGCAAAAAATTCAGAATTGGTGCATAAGATTTGTTACTATTATACCCCTTTTTTTATCATGTTACTCCATTATTTATTAAAAAGTTTGGTAAATTAAGACTTAATGAAAGGCGCTATGTTCATTTTTAAAGTTGGTTTGGCGGAATGATATACATAATCATCAATTTCGTAATTTAAATTTGCAAATAATGCGTCATTGAACTGAATATTTCAGGTGTTCTTTTACTTATTTAGCGGCTACAGTATTAAATAAAGTATTGATGTCCCAAGATTTAGCATTCCGTAATAGAATTCGAATTAAGCAACGCATTCGAGAGTTGCTCATGGAAAACGATAACTCCATAAATGATGCTGTATTTTAATTGTTTTTATGTTGTGTGTGTATACGTATAAGTAACTGTTGTATGTGTGTGTATATGTATGAGTGCGCACAATGGGTACGCTCGCGCGTATTTTTTAATATAGTTTTTAGCAGCTTCAGTGAATTCCATCAAATTGCTTTCCAGAACTGTCTCATCTTGACAAATGCAACTAAAAATTGTACGTGAAATTTTACATTTGATATCGCATCAAGATCTGACCTAACGTGATCCCATCTATTCTTTCTCACCTTACAAATAGTGGGAGAACGAAATGAATTTTAACGCGGAATGGCTTTTCCGACCATGCATTTCGATTCTCACAATTTTCCACGGATGCTCTTTCAGAAATCTAGCAGTTGCTAAATCCATTTAAAGTCTTCCCGTTTCAGGCTGCTAAAATTGGATATAATGAAACGGATTTTTAACTTTATAATATATTATTATCAAATATTGTTATTATAATGGGTTAGTAAGTTGGTATTGGAATATGGTGACATGTTTATTATAGTTATTAATTATATAAGGAAATTAACAACTCTTTAATTCACGAGAAAAAATGGAATTACATTTTTTCGAGAGGAGTAAACGCTGGTTAATTTCCTGAATGTGATTTAACGTTTTGTGCACGATCACGGTAAAACCGGCTAATTAGGAGAGTACAGTAAGAGAAAATTTATGGTTATGAAAAACAGCTATCAGCTAAATACTAGAAAGCCTTGGAATCGTTTCTATGACATGCGTTTGTTTATTTGTCAGCAAGAGTGAAGAAATTTGCAAGATCGACACAAAAAATCAATCCTCACGAAGTTCCAGAAGCTGTCTGTTACCAGAGAAAAGCAAAAGTGTGTATGAGAAGAAATGGGTGGAATTCGACAACTGGCGAAAAAAGGGACATAGGAGAAGGAGCAATTACAGAAGAGGTGCTACTATCCTACTTTTTCAATGTGGAGAAACGGTTTGCTGCCTCTTCGATGTGGTAAAAATATTCCATGCTAAAATCGATGTTAAAAGTGCACAAAGGTATTGTTATTTTGAAGTATGGTAAACTTACGTCATATTTGAAAGTAGAATCAAGAAGTTATAAATCAAAGAAGGCAAAGATACTGGAGAGAAATCAAATAGAAGAAATTTTTTAAAAAGCACTGGATGAGGAATGTTTATAAGTTAAGGTAGAAAATACACGATTTTAATGTTTCCATTTATACATTGAGGTTTTATTTCGAACTCTTTACAGGTTGCAACGGTCACGGGACTCGCAGGTTCTTGTCGATGCAATGAATTAACCTTTTTGGATATCACCCATATGCAACACAAAGGCAGTTATATATACGTTTTCATTCCGGATATGAAAACAAATATGTCAAGAAGTTTCACGATCATGGTAGAAGCTTTTTCTGTCAATTGTGTCAAAAATACATCAATCTGCAAAATGCCAGTGGGAGATTTTTCTTGCGATATGTGGCTCGAAAATACATGTAGGCATCAATACAATTTCGAAAATGTTTTTAAGTGGCTGCATTTCTTGGTTTGCCTGATCCAGTTTTACCGGGCATGGAGTGAGGCGTTCTTCGCCAACATTACTGGCCAATGCTAGGAGTGATATTACCACTGTGAGCATCAAGTGGTTTGAAATCAACTACAGTAGCGGAAATTTACATTGACTGTCGAGTAGATGGCAATTGCTAAAAAAAACCAGGTCCAACCTGGCAAAGTTGTAGGCCCCTCTAGTGCTTCAGAAACTCCTCATCAAGTGAATTTAAATAATCCCGGACAAAATGGCAAGATCGTTCTTGAGATAAATGTTAATGATGATAATTTTAAATAAAATGCTATAAAATCAACTAGCATGTTAAAAGGCTTTTAATCCACGGAAAATTGACTCAATTCAGTGGTCGCGGATAAAGGAATTTTTTTGTTCGAAATTTTACTCTAAATCATATTTCATGTTGATTTTGTATGGATAGCAATGAATAGTAGGTACCCAGCTAACAATTTCTTGTTCTGTAAAAATTGTAAGAACGTTTCCAGAGCAAATTTTATAGAGCAATGTTTGTTCTAAGAACATTTTCAAAACGTTCTTACAACACTTATACCATAAAAATGGGCACCGTTCTATAGAACCTTTTAGTTCTTTAAGCGGTTCTGTAAAGCTTGCAGGAAATAATTATAGAACTCTTAAAGAATTTTTATAACACAGTTACAAAGCAATCTCATAAAAATTCTATAGCACTTCGCTATACAATTTTTGTGTTGCATGGTGTTATATTTAAAGAACTTTAAAATCGTTTAATTGTCTTTTGTCTTTTAATCTTTTAAAAACAAAATGTTTCTGTATCGCACATGTTAGAAATAATATGGACGAGCCAATAAGAACCAATAAGATGGGCCTAATCAGCCTGCATAGGAGTACTTACTTATATTATTACGAATTGCTTAGTTTGTTTGTCCATCAGGGAGCAGTGCATTTTAATGCGGAAAAAGTTTTATCGTGAAATATGTGGTACATAATGGTAATTTTTTGACGCGCCCTCAGTTAATCTTATATTTCCTATGATGCTGGAAATTTAATAAAGAAATTTTTTTCTAAATTGATGAATTTAACAACCAACTGTACATAAAATAGTCAGAAAGTAAGTAAATCCATATTATTGACATCATTTCACCTATTTATATTGTACATATTTTTAATTAAGATTTTTTATCCTTCTTCACAATATGGCGAAAGAAAGAAAGGTTTCATCTTGTACTTCCAATGGATTCTCACTAATATGACATTTTTGTGTCGATTGCAATGATTATAGAGCAAATATGCTTCGTAAGCAACTACTTAATATTCACAGTGTTGTCATATTTTATTGTGGTAATTTCACTTATTTCAATCTTATTTAATAAATCTATTAAAATTCTTTAACTTCAACATCTAAAAGGGAAAATGTTTAAGATTTGGAATGGTCTAAATTAAATATGTTACTAAATTTCTATAAGAAAATCAATTTCTCTTAGCAATGAAATAAATCTTATCTATCGTAATGAATTTTCTTTCTGCAAGCAGATAATAATTTTTACAAGTCACGACTATGTTACACAAATTTCCCCACTATACTTTGATCAAAATATTTCGTACTATTACAGGCAGGTCTCGTCAGATGGGGCTATGGGAAACCTACACATATAAAAAATGATAGTTCTATAGCGTTACTTTAAAAAAGGCTTTTGTTACTTATTTACTCTATAATGATTTTATAACAACTGTATTATTATTCTCTACAACTGCTTTAAAGAGCTTTTTCTCTTAAGTTCGATAGCAGCTTCCACATTTGTAATTTGTTTTCCGCAGCAGAAAGAAATCTAAGTCACATCTAAAATCTATATGAAATTCCTCTTCTTTAGAGTCATCAGAGAGATGAATATTTTAGTCACTTAGAGCATGCATGTGATGCAATAAAATATGTGTAAACGATGTAATAAAAACAAATCAGATAATAATGACTGAATTAAATGTTTATTGTGTTCGAGATGGTTATATGACAGCTGTACATAGAATTACATTTGTTAAATATGCGGTGCTAGTGCAACGAAAAAAAGTATTAGAATTTTTTAATATTCATGTTGTGAAGGTACATATTTCTGGATTAAAACTTGACCAAAAGTAATATCAAAGTATGGATCGGTCAGTGGTTGAGCGCTTTAAGGTGTCAGTACTTGAATCGATGTGGCCAGACCGCTAAGGGTTCGATCTCCGCGGCCTTTAGACCGTATATCAGATATATTCATGGAGAGGATTATCACCCTCTCTGTGGGTATGGTAGGGTGGACGAATGTTGGGTTGAGTCAATGAGAGAGACCATTCCTTCACTGAATGCTTAGTGTCATTCCTGGACGCAAATGCGGCCTGCTAAATAATAATATGCCGCCCCTTTTCCCGCACAAGTCGACTTCTGGGGATAATCCTCGTGATTAGAATGATAGGAAAAAAATTATTAATATTGAGATTGTTATAGTTGTACTTTTAAATATGTTTATTTAATTAAATAAAGAAGAACTTTTACGTTTTGTAAAAGATGATCCATCCCTCCTCGCTTTACCCTTCTCATTTCCCACTCGTATAATTTGTACAAACTTTTATACTTGAGGGAAATGAGTATCAGTCGGCGCTCGTTGAGCAATATACCGTTTTTTTTTTAATTTTAATGCTCCGATATTTTAAATTAAAGCATTTGCGTACCGGTATGTGTATTTTGTTAATTTTGACGAATGGTTCCGCGCAAACAACCAGTACATCATATTCCATCTTTTAAATAAATCATTTAACAGTTTATATCGTTACTGTTAATATAATAACTATAACTGAGGAACAGTCCGTGTCTTATATACGTTACTATTAACAACAACCATATACAACGGATTTGCGCTCTACTATATTAATCCAATTTGCACTGCTAACAGGAAATTAGTAGGCCGCAATATCCAATTTTCCTTGGATTTCCAAAGCAATTACAAGGCGCATAATCACATACTTAGAGTAAATTCCAACATATGAACCGCACTAATCTCTGATATACAGGATCTTTCTGGAAATGAGAGAAAGTGGTAGTAGGGGATGTAAAAATAAACAATTTTCAAGCAAAAGTGTCATATTTTTTGAAGTTGACAAAATTGCCAAATCAAGTAAACAGAAAACCCCCGCTATTGTGCAGATTGTGATTCATTTTCGAAGATTTTCATGGAAATTTGCTTTGTGTCTGACTTACTAGGAAAATACGCACACTTTTTACCACTTTATAAAAATTATAAATTAGATCACCCAGAAACATAATTAACAAATTAAAAAAGTAGGTAAGCTTTTGTAACATTACCACTTAGAACTGATCATCTCAATATAATACCTTTACATTGACGTTTTCTAGAATATCTCAGGCTATATAAGCGGGTCGGTTTTGCCTCCACAGTTCAATTCAAGTTCTGAAGCCGAACGCAAAAGACGAAAATGACAAAGTAAAGATTTGACAGTTGTGAATTATTCGAAGTATAATATTTGTTCTGAATCAAGCATCAGTAAAGTGTCAGCAGAGGTTACAATATTGGCATAGAATACCCTGATGGAAGAATATTGCCCTCTGGTCAATGTCAGTTTAAGTTTTCTTGTCATTTAGCTTGAAATTTAATAGACACTGGTCTATTCACTGACGCTGATCGTTACTATTACCATTTATTAGGAAACATGTGATTTACAATCAGATTCTCCGAGATATATAGAAGAACTAAACTTTGTTGACATTATCAGGAAGTATAGAAACCTACATCCGGAAAATATTAAACAGAATAGTCTTTATTAGATATGGAAATGGTAAATTTGGTGTACAACCAGTAGGAATTAATAGGTACTATTGTTCAGTTACCAAAGATAATTGCTCAAATGATTGGTTTGCCGAATTGTGCATTATTCACGGGGCACTGTTTCAGAAGATCTTTGGTCACTTTACATGCAAATTCTGGAGCCAATATTTTAAAAATAAAACAACACGGCGGCTGGAAGAATAAGCTGAATATTTTGTAGAAAATAAAAAATAAATTTCCGGTGATATTCTTGGAGAAGGGAGTAATACCAATAACATATCACGGAATATTACTGCAAGTTCAACAAATAAGATTTCTTCTGGGTATAGTTTCACTAACTGTACCAACTGCGTTGTGAATATTTATAATTAAATAATAATAATTAATAAATAATTAATAAAGTGCTATTTATAAAATTACTGACTTGAATAAAAGTAACTTTTTTATTTTTCTGTTGTATTTTCTTTTTTGCTATTAGAGACATAACGAACTTTTCCAGTTGCATAATGGTTTTCATTATGTAACTAGTTGCATAAAGTAGAATGTTTTGACATTTGTTTCGATAACTAAAGATGTTACTTTATATGTCAAAATTAGAAAAAAATATTTAAATATCATGTTTACTATTTATGCTAACATTTTCATTTAAATGCACTTAAATTTGCTTCAACAGTTCTACTCGTATATATCATATTTGACTCTATACTGTCACTGCTGGAACATGTACGTAAGTAAACAGACGTTTTTAAAAGTTTGTTTTGTTACATATGTTAGGGTTAACAAGCTACACAGTCACATTGGAACAGAAACTGGTGCACAGATCTCTTTCAGAGGAAACATACAAACAGCGCTGTAAATCTTATTCCTTATGTAAATGAAGTCCTTTTCAAACAAGTTTCAATTTACTACAACAGATTTGCACACGACGAATTCTACATGGATTTATTCAATTCTCAAAACTCGTGCCAGTATGAAAATTAACAATCGAGAGCTTAGCACGTAGAATAACTACTTTTCAAAATAATCACAATAAATTTATTATTATTGTACCACATAATTCATCATTGACTAAAATAGTCACAGTCATAAGGACACTTCAAGAAAAAGATTATTACTAATAATAGTAATTTAAGTAAATAGCTATTGGTCAATCAAATTGGTTGATGTACACTCGCAAAGTATAAAGTGTGACGTTTAGGTTTCTATAATACAGAAAACTCCATGACATATAGAATTCTGCAAATCGAAATGTTTCTATGCAGTTGGTACTGAACATGATATGATAGTATTCTATTTAGTGCCGTATTGAGCATAAACAAAATATAATTATCTATCACTTGTTATTATGTTTTCAGAATATTTAGCAGCACACGATCTTCCTTAAATCGATCAAGGGATAGTTAATATGCAAACATGATAATATATATCATCATATTATGTTTTTATGGTGTCACAAAATTTTTAAATTAATATTACTCGTAAATGGAATAATTTATCGAAGTAAAACAAGAGTACCTTTTTTGTAAAATTGTTCAACATTTTTAATCTGACGGCAAAAACCTCGAGACATGAAAAAGTTAGAGCAATATTTATCCAATAACCCACCCCCCCCCAGTTTGGCACGTCTATGACTAATCATGGTATTATTTTAGAACATTAGATTCGCAATCTAATTGAGATTCTGAATTTTAAATTTAAATACTTTATCTCGATCCGTTTTGAATATATTTGGAAAAAATCAAATTTTGGTCCCCCCCTTAAAGAGCAATAGCTCCGTTAGGGGGTGTCTACGGACTTATGATTATATAACTTTTTTTTCTTATTTTTGATAGTAGAATCCAGAGTAAATTTTTGGCAGGTTAATTTTGGGACACCCTGTATATTTTTAGGTAGGTATTAATAATACTGTAAAAAGATGCAGATTCTCATGAAGATATAGGGACCAGAATAATTCGAACAATGATGAAAAAATATAACTTTTCTCTAATATATCTGAAATATTTTTGAACACGAGCAAATTGCATAACGTGATTTAGAAGACGCATAATGCTTTGAAAATCAACAGTTTCTTATGCACTTCGGTTGAATTAAGGTTTTATAATGCGAAATTATCGCATTTTTTGCAACATATACCTAAATGAATAATAATGATAACAATGTCCACAGTTTAAGGCTGGGATTTTGTATACATATTTCTACCGTCTAACAGGGCTTCAAGCGAGGACACAGAACTCCAAGAAAATTAAAATAATTGGTTATTATTATATATCAACGTATTCACAAAGGTTCCCGCTAGTGCGTCAGATAATTTTTATTGCTCATAAAATCACAAGAATAATTAAAATAAATGTGAAAGTACCTCAATTTTAGCCACACAGTTACTACGCCAATATGTCACAATTACGGCAAAATTATCGCAGCCACAGCCACCAAATTACTTCACTCACTAGCCAGGACATATATAGGACAACTTGTGTTTCACTTTCAGATTAATATTTATTTCTAATTTTACATTTTGTGTCCTCGAGTAAATTCATAACATATATCACGGCTTCCATTTTTACGTACGTCAAAATGCACGATAAACTTCAGAGAACCGTGCGGTTCGGGCCTATACGCGTTGTATACTGTCTCATAGGTCTGATTGATTCGTCGTTTCGCTCACTCAGGCTGTGCAATTCCTTTTCTACAAAATCCTGGCCTTAAATGTGAAATTATAACCAGCGCCTTCGCCATAATTTACTATTCATCGATCAAAACACTATATTTTACTGATTTTACTATTTCTTCTAAAACACCCAAATTCTACGGACAATATCCGTTCGATTTATCAAAAAAAAAAGTACGTTGAATGCCAATATACAATGTGTCTCACTTTTCATGGAGCCAGCCTGGTATCTCGCTCACCTGATATCCGAATACTTTGAAACTTTGGTGGTGCATATACAGGGCGTTTCAAAACAAAGGCTAACAATTTTAGGGGGTGATTCCTTGTTGGAAATAAAGGTAGTTTGTTATATAAACGTTGGGTCACAAGTCAACCATTAGGAAGATATCGCGTTGCAAAGATGGCGGAAAAAATAATGTTTTTATTGTTTTTCTCGGAAATGAAAAGCGTCGGAATGGTAAAATATTGTGTTACCATCATCAAAAGACACTTGTGGCATATTTTTTCACTTTTTGAAAATAATTGGAAAGGGTTGAAATAAACTACCTCTTTCAGTTTTTTTAACTATACTTTCAAAAACTTCCTTAACGACGTAGAAAAAAAATAATTAGGTTAAGACGGTTTATTTAGATACTTTTTCCTTTCTTTTATTTTTTTGATAAAATTAACTGTTTCGACGTTAAAAAATAAAATGTAAAGTATTGCACGTCGGAAAGAGGCAGTTTTACCACACCCATTAATAGAAAAAGCTCTAATTGCGTGCTGTCAATTTCCGGATGTTTCCATTGTTGCTTTAACATACAGCAAATGGTTTGTACTTGCCAGTGCCACCTTGTATCAAAACTTCTTTTTTGAATTTTCCGGATTCACATAGCCTTCGATGAAGCTTAGCAAATATATACTGTGGTGAGGAATTCTACGATTAGGATACGCTTCTGCATAAAGGCGACAAGCATGTAAGGAATTTCCATTTGCCCGGCCGTACATAAAATGCATTTCTGTCATCTCTGCATTTGTGAAAATAATCATTTTTGTTGTATTAACTTAGTATTGAATCCCAACGTACTCCGCAATCAAACACGTCACACAACGAAAGGCAAATTATCCCGTAAACCACTCTCAAAATGTTAAAATAGTACAAACCATTTGCTATCTGTCAAAGCAACAATGGAAACATCCGAAAATTGACAGCAGCCAACTAGTTTTTCCTAATAATGGGTGTAATAAAACTGCCTCTTCCCGACGTGCAATACTTTACATTTTATTTTCTAACGTCAAAACACTTAATTTTATCAAAAAAATATAAGAGAGAAAAAAGTTTATAAATGAATCGGCTAAACCTAATTTATTTTTTTCTACGTCGTTAAGGAAGTTTTTTGAAAGTATAGTCAAAGAAACTGAAAGGGGTAGTTTATTTCAACCCTTTCCAATTATTTCGAAAAAGTGGAAAAATATGTCACAAGTGTCTTTTGATGATGGTCGCACTTCCACAAAATTTTACCATTCCCACGCTTTTCGTTTCCGAGAAAAACAATAAAAACACTCTTTTTCCGCCATCTTTGCAACGCGATATCTTCCTAATGGTTGACTTGTGACCCACCGTCTATATAACAAACTACCTTTTATTTTCAACAAGAAATCACCCCCTGAAATGTTTCGCCTTTGTTTTGAAACACCCTGTATGCCTATAAAGTGAGTCTTTATACGTAGCCATATTTGATAGAGGCGTCCGATTCTAAGATAGAGAAAGAGGGTCGATATTTAAAAAAAGTATTAGTGATTTTTCTAGAAGAACACTAACATATTCTTAATCAGCATCTTTAGAAACCTTGTTCAAGATTACATCGTTGTGGGTTCAAAGGTGTTTGAGATATGGGCCGTCGAAAAACAATTTTCTTCATGTTAAAATAACTTGCATCTGTAAACCGGGCTCTCAAATGAAACAAATGTATTCTTTATTTGTTGTTCAGTTTGTTGTGAGCTATTATATAATTCTTATATATTATATATGTCACGCCCTGTATAACACTTTCAAATATAACGTCAAATATTTTTTCTCAAAATATACGCAAAAAGCCAATAACAAAATAATTGGCATAGGTTTTGTATATCATACCTTCCACTTCCACTTAATTTAACAGCATCTATATAATATTATTATAGCGCAAAAATGAAAAAACAAGTCATTTATCCCACTTTCCGTTATTTTACGCTAATATTTAAGAAATTACACGCCAACTTCAATTATGTGGTAGGTATATCATCTCTTCCAACGCCACCTTATTTATAAAATACAGCCGCGAAAATGCGCCTGCTTATTAAAATATATTATTACCCCTCCAAAGGGCTCCTTGCCTGGGCTTAGTGCGAACAGATTTTTTTATATATAATTATGAGACCTGGCACGTCAAAGGAAAATGAGTTATTTAAGTAGGCCATGAAATCAAACACCAACCCCGAGATTATGAAAAATTATGTGGGTACAAAGTTAATTACTTGTATATTTTTATAAGCCGGAATAAAGTTATACAGATCGTTAGATTGGCAATTTTTTTACGCGTGTGGAAATCAGGAAGGCTAAAAATAGAAGGGCATTAGTGTTCGTAACTGACTGCATTATGGCTAGACATGCACGCATAAAGTATAGGATAATATATTCATATATGTTAAAACAATATATTTACAACATTTTGCGCAATCAAAATTGTATTTCTTTAAAATAACAATATAAGTTTTTAGAAACATTTATAATTACCGCCGTTATGTTACAGAAACCAATGCAATACTTAATATTTTGATTACATTGATAATATTTAGTACAATATTTCCAGCCACGTAAATTTCATTTAACGTTATAGCAACCCATGACAACAAAACTCAAGCTTATATAAGATCATAAGGAGTGTTTGTGTTCCGAATTTCACTTAAATCGGATAAGTGGTTCAAAAGTTATGAGGGAAAAATGAGAAAAAAATTCCTACTACAACGCCCTCTATCTCGGAAACGATGCGTTTTAGGAAATAAGTTTATATCACAAAAGAATATTATTTTAACCTGTTCTATCGATTCCTGAAGTTATCAAGGTTAAACCTGAATCACCCTGATGATGGTCAAAATCAAGTTACCTTAGTCCAAGGTTTTATATTTATATTGGTTACAATTTTATTTTAGATTTTTCCCGACAACTTCATTACTAATTAATTGTATGAAATCCATAAAACTTGATAGAGGGGAATTTTTTGGTCGGAAAAATTTAAACATGGCCTCGAATTTACTCTCATTTGTATAGGGCGCCACCTGCAGTACTACACATGCATTTAAATCGTCATAACGCTCTTTTGTCCTGGTGTATTGATTATTTAATCAATAATTCTTATTGTTTGACGTTATTTCTTAAAATGAGGTATACTTGGTAAATGTTTTGAACAACCGTATTTTGGATATTTTGGATTTTGGATCATAAATATAATCCCTTTGTTCTCCATCACATTTTACTCAACTGTTATCATATTTTGGACTAAGATAAATTGGGTTTGATCATCATATCTTGGCCCCAGGAACATTTTGACTAGATCTTTTAGAGTCACCCTGTACATATACACTCATCCTGTACATCCAATACAGGGTGTTTTGAATCTGGACAAAAGCATGCTACATGTTCCTGTGGTTAAGATATGATGATCTAACCCAATTCAGCTTAGTCCAATAAAGTGTGGAGGAATAATGAGTTCATGTTTATAAAATGAATCCTTAAAATCTAGACATTCATGAATACATTTGTCAAGTATACCTTTCTTTGAGAAAAACCGTCAAAGAATTAGGATTATTAATTAAAAAATCAATACACGAGGGCACAAAAAAGTTATTTAAATGCATATAAAGAAGGGGAAAGTGGGACAAAGTGAAATTAAATTTGATTTTTTTACTATTATTATTGACCTATCTATCTCAACAATGAAAAAATATTTATTTTGGTGCCTACTACGTTGGGGCGACTTTTCTGGAACTTGTAAAACCACCTTTCGGCGATGTTATGGTCTCGTCGAGGTGACGTCGGGCGTAGAAATTGCAACGTTTATAGAACTTTAACACTCTCCCACGACTCTTTCATATTGATATGTTGCTTGCTTTGTCTGGCAGCTAAAATTGTTACATTTCATTTCATTCTACATATTCCATCTCCATTTTCTTAACATTGAATCAAGTAGGTGTTAGGTAGATGTAGAGTGGAGTAAGTACTACTACTTCTATATCATCGATCGTTATTTTTAGTAGCTCATCTCTTCTCAAAACTCTACAAACACCAATTATTAAAATTACCTGAAAAGTTGTCCAAAATTAGTTAAATCGATCGATTTATATTAATTTGAATTACATTTTCTATCAGAAATCTATTATTAGGTAAAAATCTCTGAATTTCCTCTTTCATTAGAATTCTGAATTTTTTTCGACGGTATCTAACTAATTTGCAAATTTCAAATATGGCATTAGTTTTAAAAATTTTCTGATATTTAAATTTTCTTAATTTTATGTTTGAAATATGCCAGTAAAGCCACCTTGGATACTCTTTGAGTTTTCTTCCAACTACACCACATTTTGAATTTGTTGTAGGCAATCTCGTACTGTCTCAGCGATTTTTTGGTATTTAATTGTGAAACAACACTTTGTACTACTTCCCCTGGTAAACTCTCGTCTTCACATTCCGAGCTCATTTTGAATTAAATAGTCTTATAGTATGAATTTCAATATATAATTCTGACACTATTTTTTCATATTGTCTGAAGCTATTTATTTGTGGCATAATTTTAGTTTTTTTTTTAGTTTTATTGGATTTTTGCCACACTTCTGAAAAAATAAAGATTAATTAAATAAGCCCTTGCGCCAAACGTATCAGTCAAGAGTTATTTTTGAAACTAAGTTTGCCTAATCAAAAAATCTCACACTGAAAAAAGCAGATAAGTAAAAAATAACAAAAATCACATCACTATCGCGCACTTTCGAATTTTTGACGTTTCGAAAAACTCTCTGTTTTTGTTCTCAAAATAGTAATAAAAGTATTAAACGTATGTTAAGTTCCATACAGATGTTAAATGATTTTTATTTTATTGTTACTTACTTCTTCTTGATAAAACTGTAGCCAACAATGATCAATGTTTACTGAACAGTTTTACACACACTTATCTCCGTTCAACAAAATAATCGCGGTCTCTTTTAATTTTCCTTTTGTTGCGCTATCTTCCTTCTCTAAAATGCCCAACCCCATTGAATCAAATGATATACAAACTTCAAAATTGCATCTACAGTATACCTTGTGAATGCAATAAACATTATCTTGGAGAAACGTCTCGGCCTATGAATGTTAGAGTTGAGGAACATAAAAATTATATAAAAAGACGGGAATTTGAAAAATTCAAAATTTGCGAATACGTTTGGGAAAACGGTCATTCTTGAACACAAAAGTGCCATTTCACGTTCTAGATACAAAAATAACTATTAATAACAAGAAAATAAATTCAAATAAGTTCATTGCTCTCAAATTATATCAGATTCTGGAGTAAAATATTTTCCACTTGAAAACTTTTCCAAAAACGTGATAATCCTCAAACATTTAAAGCGATGAGCTACCAATAAAATCGCACAAGTGGAATCATAGCTATTCTGCGCAGGACTGGTTATAATTTTTCCATACATTATTTGTACAATTTTCTTTAAAAAAACGTGACAGTTGAACTTGTTTATATAAGACATATTCATTACAAATAAACAACAATTTAGTTTTATTACAACTGTTATTTTTATATATTTTATAAATAATATTCTATTACATTAATTGGTCACAATTTCCATATGATTAATTAACATAATTACCAATCCTTTATTAAAAATAAACACATTATTCCAATATTTGATTACAGGACTGACACTGACTATTTTATTAATTGATTTTTAATTTTCACAGACAAATAGACTGAAGTTTGTATATAATAAGTACAAAAAAAAAAACAACAAAAACTGTACGTGCTTCGGGGTTTGTAGTTGGCAAGTTTTTTTTCTAAACAAACTGAAATGAGTACATGCATATAATGTTAGCTTTTTCACAGCATACGTGAATGTCTAAATTGTTTTTAATAAAAAATGTAGTCTCGTTATTTGAAAAACGTGACCTGTAGTAAATGTTTAATGTCTAAAATATACAATACTCTTTTTAATGTATACGTTATGAGACACTTGTGTACGAGTATAATGATATAGTTTGACATTCGCGTGCCAAGTCAGTAGTAGAGTCATTAAGAAATAAAAATTCTTTAATTGTGTTATATACATTAATAGTATATTATTGCACTGATAGGTTGGTAAGTCTCGGAAAATGAAAAATCTAGACTTCGTGTCGATTTTTCAAACTTTTCCTCGATTCTGTTAGCCACTTAACAACCGTATAGTGTATAACGTTTTTCGCACAATCGCATTTATCAAATAAAATAATAAAAAAATTATTTTGATTGCTGAAATGGCGTGGCCTATCTAGCGTGTTTTGAATTTATTTTGTTGGAAACCAAAAAAACAAGTTTAAGTTTGAATAATTGTGTGTTTTGTTGTCTAAACTGTGCTTATAATGGCTGATATAGACGATTCAGAGGTAGATTAGGACATTGAAGAATCGTATCAAGGTTGTAGGTTCATTAATTCCCACAAAATCAAAGGTAACGTATGAAAAAATCTATGATGCCTTCAGGAAATGGTTGAATGAGAAGAAAGCGGAGATATCTGAAAAAACTTTGGTGGCTTATTTTGTTCAGAGAAATTTAAGATTGAAGTATCCGGGAAGCTTATGGGCAGGGTACTCTATGTTTAAAAGTACGATCAACTTAAATAATGGTGTCTATATCGCAATTTAAGAAATTAGTAGCATTTCTAAAGAAGAAAAATATTGGACATCATGCAAAATCAAAGGTATTTACCAGAGAAGAGATGAACATTGGATGATTCCTGCTGGAAGCCCCCGATAAAACCTATATTATTATCAAAGCAGTGATGATAATGGGAGTCGCTGGGGCTCTTAGGCGTGATGAACTTATGAAGATGACAAAAATGGTTTTATCAAACCTAGCCGATCTTCATGAAATTTTGCACGTCTTCATAATTTATTATTCTGAGCAACTTCTTCTAATAACATTTTGCTGTATTTTCAGCAGAAGAAGCACACAGCAGTTTTTACTTGGTGCACTGAGCATTTCAAATAGAATTATTTCAAAAATGGTTACGCCTACCGACTTCAGCATATACCATTATCAAATAAAACAGGTAGGAGAATCGATTGTTTCGATAGTCAGATGGATACACTAAACTGAAAAAAAATTCTGCCATTTAAAAGAAACATGGTGTGCTGCAAGTGGCTCCCTCTACCAGTGACATTAAAATTACAAACAAATTTAAATTTCTCGCCCCGATTTACAAATGTTACGTAAATATTTGGATTTCCTAAAAAGTTATTTAAAAATATCGAAAATAAAATTTTAACTTTGACAGCTTAGTCTCTTTTTATTATGCAACTAGAGATATAGGTATACATTTTGGCTGCTTAATTTAAAAACACTTTGTATATATGCATATATATCTTTTGAATATTGTAGCACGTTACTTTCTTGACATTTTACTTAACCAGTTTTTACTGGTATAACACATCCATCATACAAGGAATTAAAAGTTCAAACCGCTTAGCTATCTCATCCAAATATAATTTTTTAATACCCCCAAATTATCATGTTGACGAATGTTACCGCTCTGCAACATAAAATGACCGCCTATAAAAAACCTCCTGACATGATTAATGTTTCCACAATCTTTATGCTGCAGGTTTCCGAAGAAAAATATTAAAATAGGTCATCTTGTTTAACTTCGCTAATGGTCCCGTTGCATAACTTATCTAGGAAACTTCCAGAGCAATACGATTTCTCTATTTTCCTCAGGTGATACTTCGCAGGCGATCTAATTTCCTAGATGTCCTCTGAAACTTTGGCGTTAGCTTTACCATAAATCTTAATGCCTACGGAAGATGCAGTAACTGTAAATAGTAATTTAAATTATATATGTGCACCGAACATAGCGATTCCTCAATATACAGTATGCGCCAAAAGTATGGAATAAATTCAATAAGAACGAAACAATTAATTTTTGAGAAAAATCCTCGAACGGGTCGATTTTTAATTTAAAAAATACATATTTTCGCGTAAAATGCGATTTTCAAATGTCATTTGTTTTCGAGTAATGACGTCATCGATTTTTTTTTAATGACAACACCATATTTTTTTCCTTGATTCTGAAAGATCGTTTAATTCTCTATCAGACAGTACTAAAATTTTGTCCTCTTACATAGGAAAGTTTTCGAGTAAATGACGATTGAATGTTAGAAAACGTAAATTTTATCCATAATAAAGTAACAATTCTGAGGTATGTAAAATAAAATACAATTGATTAAATTTTATACTTAAATTAAATGTTCGAATTGCCATCCACCACAACATTGTGTACATTAATAAACCACGTAATTTAGAAGAACTTCAAAATCGCATTCGGGACGAAATACGCAGAGTTACCCCAGAAATCATTCATAATGTGCAAGAAGAATTTCTTCACAGACTTGCGCATTGTCAAGAAGTTGGTGGCAAGACGGCAATTTATTTGATCTCTTATTTCTTTTATTTATGTAATTATAATGGCGTTTATGTCCACGTAATTTAGACGTGTTGCACCCGCCATTGCTTAAACAGTGAATAATTCAAAGTTTATTTTTGTTTTCTATAATTTTTTTATTACTGAAAGGTTGATTAATTTGTTCTCTTTTAAAATATGATGTATTTTTGTTCTATGATCTGTGAAGGTGGGCCGATTATGTTGCACCCGCGATAGCATATTAAACCTTTTTCGTGACTATTTATCCATGTCATTTCAATAGTTAGACACGAATCAAAAGATAACAGGTTCAAATGTAGCTTTTCAAACAATAAATGCATATTTTTTAAATTATTTTATTAGTAAGAAACCTTAAATGAGTCTAAATGTTGCACCCGCGATAAAGGAATTGCCCTGGAGTCTTATTCACAGTTCTATATCGACATGTAAAGAACTCATTAAGTAGTTCCCTATAAAATATGATTATCGCTAACAAAGGAAAAGAATCCTCATGGAAAAAGTAATTCAGCCAGCATTTAGCATCGTATAGGAATGAAAACGCAACCAAATGTCATTAACCGCTCTCAGACAGCAAAAGTTCTGCATACACAACGAAATCCACACCACTTAGTAAATCTTGGCACTCTTCACGGAAATGCTGCTTCCCCACGTATAATCCATCCTATTCAGTGCCTTTTCCTTCATTACAAGAAGCTTCCAAAGGATTACGCCCTAAATAAACGCGATGGATCATATTGCTGTGTCATCGATTTTGATAGAACGGGTTCAAGTGGAACTGTAAGTTTGAGACAAAAGATTCCGCGATATATTAAGAGTCCTGGGAGAATGAACGATTTGCTCGGGAAATATTAATTCCTACAATGGAAAAATGCCTTCCTCGGCACAAAGGAGGCCGGAGAGGGAATTGATATGGAATGGGTAAGGGTTTATTTATAAACACGTACAATGGGAACGGAAAACGCACCACAAGGGGATGCTTCCGTATTCGGTGGAATCAGTTAATACAGAATTTCTGAGAGTCCTTGAGGCAAGGTCGTTTTTGGTCCTTGTTTCTACAGGATCCACGAATTTCCTGGCATAAGGAATAGTAAAGCAAAAACAGAATTAGACAAAAAGTAATCAAGTCCTGATTACTGGATATACTATTATTAATATACCGCGGATATTTTAATGACATAAAAATGTCTAGATTCTAAACTAGAACTGTAACTAAACGACATGCTCTAATAACGTATGTGCTGTATCAATAAAACGTTCTGAAAAGGTTAAGAAGAAATGCTACCATGTGATTTACAATTTATCTAAAAAAAAGTTGGAAATAGATGCATCATATAAAATAGAGTCAATATAGTAAAAAAAATATAAAATCCTTATAGTTTACGAGGAAAAAAACTTGTAGAAAAAGAAGTGTAATTTAATGTACATGTGACTGTTGACACTTGTCAGGAAGATTTGAATAAATAATTAACTAATTATGTACATTTTTCGCAAAAATATGGCAGGAATTCTTACACCATTCAACCAACTGGTTATAAACACTCACTGTGAGTGTACTCCGAGTCCATCCAATGTGTGACAAATATTTCTGAAAAGGAACATAATTTAGTGTACATGTGGCTATTAACACTTATCAGGAAGGTTTGGTTAAATAATTAACTAATTATGTAAACTTTTTGCTAAAATATGGCAGAAATAACTACACTATTCAACAAACTGATTACGATCACGCGATGCGAGTGTACTCCGAGTCCATACAGCGAGTGGCGTAAAATAAATATTTCTGGAAAAAGTGTAATTTAGTGTACATGTGACTATTGACACTTGTCAGGAAGATTTGGTTAAATAAATAACAAATTATGTACATTTTTCGAAAACATATGGCAGAAATACCTACATCATTCAATAAGCTGGTTACGATCACGCGTTGTGAGTGTCCTCCAAGTCCATACAGTGAGTGACGTAAACCGAAACTAAATATTTCTTGAAAGAAGTGTAATGTAGTGTACATGTGACTATTTACACTTATCAGGAAGATTTGGTTAAATAATTAACTAATTATGTACGTTTTTCGCGAAAATAAGGCAGTACACACCATTCAACAAATTGGTTACAATTACTCATTGTGAGTGTACCCAAAGGCCATACAGCGATTGACGTAAACTGAAAACAAATATGTCTGTAAAAAAGTGTAATTTAGTGTGCATGTGATTATTGACACTTGCCAGGAAGGTTTGGTTAAATAAATTAACTAATTATGAGAAATACATTACTCGAGATAAATACAAATCATTTTTGTTGCAAACTGATAGTAAACCAACCTAAAATATGGCAATAATACCTACACTATTCGACAAACTGGTTACCATCACTCATTGTGAGTGTACCCGAGTCCATACAACGAGTGACGTAAACCAATAACAAATATTTCTGAGGGGAGTGTAATTTAATGTACAGGAGACTATTTACACTTGTCAGGAAAATTTGGTTAAGTAATTAACTAATTATCAGGAATACATCAACCGACTTATATTTTTGCTTTTTAGTCATGGTACATGAATTAGTTTGACGCTAAAGGATTCTGCGTTAAATCTAAAAGGTCAGTGTTACATTTGAAATTAAATTATCGATACTATATAAAACAAAGAGATTGATATTTTTATTAAAAAGCGGTTGGCGCCTGGTCTATTCCATCAATAGGTAACCTTATTGTACAATACGAGCAGATTTTTCGAGATTTTAATAAATTTTGAGCACGTTCAGTTTAATACTGTTTACAACACTTTGATGTCAGATGATGTGAATAATGGTTATTTGATGATATCGCATATTTTCACTGTCATAAAAATTACACTGCGGATAAAGAGATTACTAACTTATTCGAAATTTACGCTTTCGTACTAATAACTAACAAAAATTGACGTTGGATTATTAAAACTATACAGGGTGGTAATAGAGTTCCGCACAATGTAATCAATTGCTTCGATCTTTTGTGGGTCAGGTGTCATTGCGTGTGTTGTCAACAATATATCATAGCTTAATTCATTCGAATACTTCCTATGCTTTTCTTCTTTGGTGTCATGCAACTTCTAGTAAAGATGTATTTGCTTGTCAAAGAAAAGCTATTATAATTATAACTGGCCTAGGATTTAGAGAAGACTGTTAGGCAAAGTTTGTGGAATTAAATATACTCCATGTATTTATATACTACAGCGTCTTCTCCACATAAAACAAAATGTAAATAATTTTATGACTAGAGACCAAGTACGTTCATATAACACTATAACAAGAAAAAAATAAGCTGGCATGTGGTGGGTTGCACCGTGTGGCACAGCTTGTATTCGCACTGTTGCCACGTTGTGATAAAATCCCTTGATATAAAAATTCGACTTATTATGAGAACGGTTTGAGTTGTTGATATTGAATTCTTTTGTTTGTAGGGATTTACCTTCCCTACTTAATGACCTTCAGTAATAATGTAATTATTTTTAAATTGTAAACCCCTATTAGGAAATTCCATTAATATAACTACCTGCCTTATTCATACCATCCTAATCCTGTTATTGATATTCGAATTTTAATCTCAAGCAATTACTAGAAGTATCATTTTAATTGTAGATAACCAAAGTAGTTTTTAATGAGATTTTCTACCTATCCGATCTTTCGTGAACATACAGTATCGGAAATTGCGGATCTTTACAGAGAAAGTAGAAATTGCCGCTTCATCCCAGGGAAGCTACGAAGTATAAGCGGCGCGGTAGTATAATAGAAAACTAAATTTTATTTGTATATCTGCCCTATTCCTCTCAAAGTCCTTTTATTGCATCTAAAATGCTGACGTGTGTTAATTTATTTGGAAAGAGTGACGAATAAAACACGGCGAGAATAAGATTTTTAAATTTTGAATGTCCATTTAGCGCATCTACAATCTCCGACCGGCCGATGGTAGGCGAGAGCTAACGAGAGCCGCACAACAAAAACGGTATCCTCACAGATTACAGACCTCAATCCGATCACCTGATGCCAGTGTTGCCAGGTCTCATGCTTTTGCATGAGATCTCATGCATTCCGAGGAAATCTCATGCTCTCATATTTTGATTACAAAATCTCATGCTTTTTAATAGACAGAAAAAGAAATAATAAAATTATTAAAATTACTCTTTGAAATTTACCAAAACAAAGAGCTAACGAGAAATAAAGGCAAAATCGAGGGCAAAATTGAATAGATAGAGGTAGGTATCTACAATATTTGGGTACTTGAAATGTCCTTTATTGTAGACTGCTCTCTTAATAATTAGCAATTAATACATAAACGGGTATGACAGTCAACGGATATGCGGTGTGTGTGCTGTATTCACGCTGTATTGCAGTGATTCTTAACTCTATTCCGTAAGGGTACCTACAATTTCTGGAAACAACAGATTTTACGACCCGTGAGTCACCCTGCGTCACGTCAACTGCTCCTCAACGTTTGCCCGGCTTAACAATAAAATAAATTAGAAAGGTTACGTGGCTAATAACTTTTAAGTAAGTACCTGTAAGTACCTACTTACAATGTAATATTATGATAAAATAGCATAACATAATGCTTTTTAATAAAATAAAAATGGCATTACAAAAGTAATTAAAAATTAAGCTGTGTCAAGAAGTGTTTTTTGATAAATTAAGCCATCTCATGCATTCAATTTTTCCCACCTGGCAACACTGCCTTATGCGAACAGTGGAAGCACGGTGTGGTGGAAGTATGCGTGTAGTATGAGACAAATATACGCAAGCGGCAAAACACAATTCACCATCAAGATCCTCACTTTCCAAATGTGTATAGTTCAGGGGACGAATATACACTTGACCAGAGCCGTTCACCGAGTCAACATCTACCCGCTAGGCTTCCCTAAATCACTCAGTGTTTTTTAGTTATATAGTTAGTTAAGTGTGGTTTAAATAAACCAAGTTAGAAAAACTCGTGTATATTATTTCCTGCTCGGACAGCATCCCCTCATGTTCATTTATACTTTATATATCTTATATTGAAGTTAAGGCAGTCAAACTCTAACACCCTGTATAAATAAATTTTCAATATTGCTAGTTTTGCCTTGCATGACTTTTTAAAAATCTTGTCTTGCCTTGCAATTCAAGGACAAAATCAGGACAAAAATAGTCAGATGCCAACACTGATTTCTTACGTCAAACGTAGCGTTTTTTTAAAAATTTTTGACGTATTTAATTTTTTTTTAATCCAGTTATGAATATTGTGCGGAACTTTATCATCACCCAGTATATGTCATATGCCATGGTATGTCATTATAGTAAACTCTCACCGATATACCGCATAACTTTGAAGTTAAATCTGAAAATATCTGAAAATAATTTAAACATACATTATCAGATTGTTGTCAGGAGTAGTGAATCTGGAAAATAAAGTAACCGCATAAACTTCCTTGAAGCAACAAATTGTTCCTCGGTGTAACTTTATAGAATATGTAACATTACATAAATGGATTAGGATAGTTTACACGAGAAAATTAACATTAAAGTTTGTTAATCCACTTCAACTAGGATGCATTACCGTACTACTAACACTGAAATTTTAATGAACACTTTACGCACGGCTTTGGTTAAGCACCGTAACTACTTTTAGTTTGATGAGGTAAATCGAACATTATAAGATACTTTCCTGTTGCTGAACACAACTTTTAATACTATCGGTACTATATCCGTAGCAGCTTTAGTGAAGGTTTACCAGAAGAATAGAGAAAAGCCAAAATTTGAAAAATGTCTAATCAAAAATTGTTATTTATTTATATTTAAGTGCTAAAAGCGACATTTTATTTTGTTGACCTCTTGTCCGTCCGAACAAAATAAAATTACTTTTAGAACATATAACATACATTATTTTTTTTACAAACACTATTAAAAGTAGAAATCAACGTATTTCTTACGTTATAAAATTTCATTTTGAAATCCAATTGCCCATGAAGTTTATTGTTGCTAGGGTAATGAAAGTTCTATAGTTTGTTGACAAGTAACTCCAAATCTCGTGATATGGAGAGTAACCACGAAAATTCTTTTGTCCCGAAGGAAATCGGAGAAGCTGCCAATAAAGCCACTTTCAAGTTATTGCCTAATAGGGCAAAGCAACAGTACGAGTGTTCGTACAATTGTTTCTTCAGTTGATGTGATTTTAAAAATGTCAGTGGCAAGTTCAGTGAAAAAGTGCCATCAACGCTTTGGTCAAATTACTTTTTGTTGAAGGCGATGATGAACATAATGAATCAGGACATACGTACGAGTATTACAAGTTTAGTGCTCTTTTGAAGCGAACGGGCGAAGGATATCGACCGAAAAAATCTGTAACTACTACAATTAAGAGACATGGTTGATGGAAGTCCAGTTCAGTAGAGGTAGGTTACATAGAAAACTCGTTAAAAACCAGGGCATTGCAGGTAAAATTTTGTCCAAAACTTCGGTGGATAACATTGTTTCCTATCGTGGTACAGCTTTCACAGAAATAATTGCTACTGCAGCTACTAATGTGATTGGCCATGGAATTAATTATTTTAATTGTAGTTTCTATATCTTGATTTAAAATGTCCTAATTGTTTTCTCTTTTCGCACCAGTGCTAAAAGTAAATTACTTTTAACACCATCAAGTGGTGGGCAGAATGGAAAAAACATTGGACAATAAAGAGTCGACCCTGTTTGTATTCATAGACATAGAAGGGGCATTTGATAGAAGGACCTTCCCTAAAATTAATTCAGTTCTTGTGGGGAGTGTCTGCTACCATCTGTAACTGGTTATCCAACATGTCAAAAGAGCCATACAAATCAGCGTGGCGAATGCGTCCGTGACAGCATGAGGTTGCCCGTAGGGAAGCGTTCTAGCACCACTGCAATGGAATTTGGTTCTATACAGTTTCATGTCCCACTTCAACTTGGAAATTGTCATCTATACCATCGCTTATGCAGATTATCTCACTATGCTGATTAATGGAAATTTGAAAGAAACCTTTGCCGAAGAATGCAAACAGTCATAAGAATCATTGAAAAGTGGCACGAAGACCATGCTGTCTCTCAACCCCAGAATGCCAGAAATGGTTCTCTTCGCGAAGAGAAAAATGGGACTAATAAAGGCACCAACTCTCCTAAACACTGCCTCAAGCTTTGCATTCAATGTGAAATTCCTTGGAGTCACATTTGATGCAAAGCTACCATGGAATCTTCATTTGAAAAGGAGACAAAAATAGTGGTGAAATGGCAATAAAGAAGCTGATGAGTTGATCAAGAGTGTACCAGGTCTCAATATTTTTGGACCTAGTCCCTCCAGTATGCTTCCATTGTCAGCTTTCGTTGAAATTATCAAGAATAACACCCACAAAGAGTTTTGAAAACGGTGGGATAAAACAAATAGCTGTCAATTTACCAAATAGTTTATATGAGGAAGTGTGAAATGCCTCTTTGTAGAAGTTGAGAGCACCGCCTTTTTCTCTTTAATAGGCTGGTTAGCAGCTGAGGTGCGAGGAAGAACAAGAGCAAATAGGGCCTATGCTGTATTTTTGCTACCGTCTCCACAATTCCAGAGTAAGGAGTAGTAGCAAGAAAATAACGAAATGGATAAATCTTCTCTCATTCATATCATAACAGATTGAATGAATGTAAATAGGGAGTAACATGACTGAATAGAAGGACAGTTGTAATACATCGGACACAACAGTATTAAATTCTTTGTAGACAGGGTTTGCTTCAGGGACCATATATGACATTAGCATAATTTAGATGAGAAAAGACAAGAGATTCAGTTAGTTAAAACTTTTGTCATAGAATTTAGATACGTTTGAAAGCATTGCAAATGTTTTAGAGAAAAGAAAGCTTTTCTGCAAAGAGCAGAACCATGAATTTAAATGTCTATGTTTAATCTCCAAGTAAAATTTGCATAAGTTTAATTCAATAACCTTTCTGCCACTACCTTCTCGATCAAACGAACAAATGGGCACCTTGAATGATTTTACTGATGTTTCGACGAAGACGAAAACATAATACGGAAGTACATTTAATGTAAACAATTAAACAAAGTAATTGTTTACAAAACTGCGAAGCGACCATTACTTCCACCTTCAATTTAGTTAAAGGGTTCAGCAAGTGAATTCTGAGAAGACACTCCAAATGCATGCGAAGTGCATGCACAACTTCAACTTCACCTATAAGAGAGACAATTACTGCAGTAAATTATTTTAATTGCAGGTAACAAAGACGAAAATTCGAGACAGCTCCACCTATTAGAATATAAATTAATTGAAGCTTTGTTCCGATGGGGTGAGTAAAAGGTGAATCTATTTTCTGAACCGTACAAAGGGATGAATATTTAATTTAATTAAGACAGCGAACAACAATGAACACACCCCTTCCAAATATCCTGCTTCTTATTTAATGCTCGCAACATATAAGCTGCTAAAATAATCAGGCACAAGGTGTCCCAATTTCTTTGGGCGCTTGTGGGGTATCTCGGAAACTACAAGACACAGAAGGATCCGGTTTTCGTTACACTGGACTATTTGTTCGAGAAACTTAAGATGGCGTAATCTGAGAAACAGGACAAATTAAAAAAAGTTTTAAGGGATTCTTTGTATCTCAGAAAATTGAAATATCGGGCTGGTAAAAATTGCTTCTAATAGTTTTTTACGTAGCGTTATACTTGTAATGTCTCTACAGTGTTTCTTTTAAAAATATGACGCAACCATATATACTTTTTAGATAGAACACCCTGTATATTTTTATGCCATTCAATTGTATTATTTTTTACTTAGTAATTATACAGGGTGAGTCAGTCATAATGTCATTAATTTTAACCACGTATTCGGGAGGCCTAATAAAGGCAGAAAATCGAAAAAAAAATTTTTTTACTCGACCTTTAAAAAATAAACAAATCACCCTATAAAAATCAGTAACACGACGCTCCTGGTACGCTACGAACTTTCTGATGGCGCACCCGACGAAATTCTAATGCCACAGACTTGCCGTATTAACCATGGATGCCACATTTACATACATAATATCGTCTAACACATCAGCGTGTTATTCAAATTTACCTCCATTTAGCACTCTGCAATTCCAGCATTTCTTCCCCCTCAAATTTGTAGATCATGCCACACATTTGTAGGGGGGATGGAAATAATACAAGCAGTAAGCAGTAGTTTGTTTATTTCGGTCTAACCTCACGTATTTGGCGTAAATTCACAACGCATAATTTTACAAATTCCGAATATGTGGAAATGGTAGTGTTATACGGAGAATGTTTACGAAATGCGACTGAATTTTATTAATAAAGTGCTATGGACGGATAAATGCAGTTTTACTTGAAATGTGGGTTGTAAACAGGTTAGTATCATACTACTTAAAAAGCAATACATTTCTAGGCTAGATGTACGTAACTACAAATTGTACATTTGGTTATGTGTGCGGTTAATTGTACTTACGAGTAATACTTGCCTCACTTATCTAATACATTTCTTAGAAGAACAATATACGATATGAATGTTCGTTATTTGAAACCAAATCGTAAAAGTATGCTTGTTTAAAAGACAATTGAAGTATGCCGAAGAAAATACGAATAGAATCTTCTACAACTGGCAAAAAGATATATTAGATGGACAAAACAAAGGCCATACTGTATCAAAAAATTTGCAGGATGATAACGTTTGGAGAGAGAAAAAGGAACCATTTTAGATGGATTAAAGGCGCCTTCTGGAAAAGGGTGAATATTAATAATAATACACATCGGAAACGACACGAGATTTAAAAAAATGGTTTGCCTGATTTTAAATCAAATTCTCAGAAATATTTAAAAATTTATTAACAAAATAACACATGCCAATAAACTCGTTTATCGCAAAGTTGTCTTGGAGTTAGTAAGAAAATTCCGGGGGACGGAATCTATGGGCAATAAAAAGCGAAACAATGAACGTCCTGTACGTGATGAAGCTGTGGAGGTTGCAGTTCTGGAACACGTTTCTTTAGATCATAGGCTAAGGATACGGCAATTGGCTTCTGTAAGCGGTGTAAGTCGGGGTAGTGTGGAACGAATTTTAAAACAGTACGAGTTCCATCCTTACAAAATTCACCTTCTCCATGAATTTCACAAAGATGACTTTAACCGCCGGGTACAATTTTGCGAGGTAATGACTGAACGGGCGATGTATAATACAAATTTTCTTTTCAACATTTGTTTTTCCAATGAGTGCAGCTTTTTTCTAAATGGCAGCGTCAACCGCCATAATTGCAGTTGCTGGGCAGACACCAATCCAAAGATATTCCACGAACATCATACTCAACACCCAGAAAAACTAATTGTTTGTGATAGTATCTTTGGTGATTCTCTTGTTGGTTCTCTTTTTATAAATGGTATATTGACTGGTTATATGTATTTGGAATTGCTGCAAAAAGCCATTGATCCAGCCTTAATGGTAATTATAGAAAACAATAATGATTACTTCGAAGATGAACTGATAATAATAATAATATCTCTACCTCTCATTATAATCACGAGGATTAGCCCAGAAGTCGAAGACTTGTGCAGGAGAGGGGGCGGCATATTATTATTAAGCAGGCCGCATTTGCGCCCAGGAACGACCTACGTTGGTAGGCCCTAACCACCATTCAGTGCAGGAATGAGGCAAACCTGGCAAACCTCATTAATTAGGGGCGTAGTCAAATGTCAACCGGTATCATTCTCTCACATTGAGCAGCATTCTTCCACCCTACCATACCCGCAGAGGGGGTGCCAATCTCTCCACGAATATAGCTTATATACGCTCTCCCGGCTGCGGGGGTCGAACCACACAGCGATCTAGTCACCTCGATTCAAGTACTGACGTCTTAATCCGCGCGACCACTGACCGATCAATGATGTTTAAGCAAGACGGGGCTTCCCCCACTATGCCCGCCATATGCGCGAATTCTTAAACCATACATTTCCGAATCGATGAATAGGTAGGAGACCTCCTAGATCCAAAGATTTAAGCCCATTAGACTACTTTTTTTTTGGGGACTCCTGAAAACCAAAATCTATTCCACCCAACCGGACTCTCTGGAAGATCTACGTCAACGTAATGAATGTCGTCTAGTCACTCCTGAAATGCTCCAGAATGTAAGACAACGTTTTGAACAAAATCTTTGCATGGAACATTTACTGTAATAAAATTTCATTAATAAAATTTTGCTTTAAAAACCCTGTATCTTTTTTAAAAATAGGCTGATTTTAAAAAGTGACACATGACTGTGTAGAGAATTAAAAGAGCTTTTGAACGATATGCCACTTGACCACCCTTCCCATTTAAAATTTTGAAGGGGATATTTACCCCGCTTAGGGGGTAGCAGTTAGATTCATCTAATTCGTACAGAAGATGTAAACAAAATCGATGGTTTTTGCGTTTTTCCAAAAAAAAAATTTCGTTCTCTGTTACGTTTTCGTTGGGCCACCCTGGTATATTTTATTTTCTAGATACCCTATATTTCAATTTAAATTTTTTTAGTAAGTTAATTCCAATCTCTTAATCCATATTATATGTCTTTTTCACAATTTGTCGGCGTCTAAGATTTGAATTATATTGAATGTTCATGGATTTAAATAGATTGAAACGATCTAAAAGGCTAGAATTCAGATCCAAAGGATAACTGTCATACTGAATTGTAGCAAAAGAAAGGATTGCTTCCACTCAAAGAATATTATAATTACTACAAGGGAGTAGAGGTATTGTTCTCTTAAACGTTTTTCCTGCTTTCGCCTCGCTATTATCAAAGAAGGAATCTGTAATATAAAATTTCTTGTAGAGGGAGCTGGAATAAAGAGGTCTTTTTAGGCGGACCTCCGTACGATGAGATAAAAATTTATGGAAATGAAATCTGTCATGTAAAATATAAATACAAGCGTTCACGAATTACGGAGCTTGAAGTTATATTGGGAATTTAGCAAGTGGATTTGTGAAAAAAGGAAATTATTTATTTATAACTTGTAGCGAAGTATTTAAGCAGGTCTCAAAAAAAACTAAATATATTAAAATTAGTAAGTGCTTCTACGTATTAATAACAACAATGTGACAATGGGGAAGTTGCAATAATAATTTTATATTGGTTTGAAGTGTATTACAGGGTGGTCTTTCAAACATATTGAAAGATCTGGCGGCAATAATTGAAATATTAACATTAATACATTTCTGGAATAATCCTCGAAATTAGAATGAGGGGTATTATATTATTATATCAATGTACTCTATAATATTTTGATAATAACAATGAGAAATTTCCAAACTGTCTATTATGTTACTAGCAGCTACCAATATTAGCTCCGGTTGTGAAAATAGCAAAACCACTACCTTGAGTTCAGTTTATTAAATAATTGCCCTGGCGAGTTTTATGTGAATCATCCTGTATATTATAGTACCGTTTAGGTTTATTACAACTTAGATTAGGGATTTCATCGTACCAATTAATATATAGATAACTAAACTGATATCTAAATTTAGGTAATATTAAACTTATACAACTTATTTTTGTTAAACTTATTATAGACAACCAGTATTGCATGTATATTGGAAATACTAAATCCTCTTGTTTTACAGCAGTATTAAAATGATATAATATATTTGATTTATTACATTGACATAACCTCGATATATTAAAAAAGAGATTAACCTCTCTACTATCTTTTCACCTAATATTTTCATAATGAGTCAAGATCCACCTTATCAATCAATATTTTGATGAGTCAAATTTCGATGTAGCAGTTGTTTGAGGAAATAAAAATTTATTTCCGATCGTAAAAACTTTGTGAGGTATAGCGTGATGCCGAGTGACTTCACAGATCTAGGAAAATATATCATTTGGGGTTTTCACATATTGGTCTAAAGTAAAAAAAATCGACTCGTTCAATGCAGTCAAAATAAATATAGTATACCATGAATCATTCAAAATTTAATCTACGGCGTTCCAAATAGATTTCATTGGCAGATTAGATTTATCTTAAAACATTAGAAACGTATCCATAAATTAAAATTTAAAATTATTAAGTGCTTTTATGTGACAATGTCATGGTAACCACAGTTATTGATTGTTTTAACTTGACTTTGACAACATTTAATTTGACTTTGAGACTTCACTTTTTTAACTTCATTATTGACGTTCAATTTTGTGTCTTACGTTCAGTTTTAGTAAAAAAGAATATGAATATTGGTGCTTATTGGTGCTTCTGATTCATAGAGTGTCCCTTCGGATATCGAAGACATAGCGCAAAGCATTGTCGACTCCCTACTTCCCGAAGAATCAAGACTGACGTACGAGCAAAGTTATGCAACACTTTAAGATTGGTGTAAAGGGAAAGTAATTAAGATAGCAGCTAGCAGCAATGAAAAGGTTCTTCTGGAATATATCGAATATCTTTCAAAACATAGCAAGCCTTCGTCGCTTTGGGTATATTATTCTATGCGACATTCAGTTATATCAATGAAGAAAAATACGGATATTAGTAAGTACGTCCATTTAACTGTGTTTCTAAAAAGAAAATTTGAAGGATTTCAGTCAAAACGATCTAAAATTTTAACAAAAGAAAGCATAACTTAATTTTTGCTGGAAGCCGACTATAGAACTCATTTTATGATAAAAGTTCATAGTGCAGGTGCCTGCAGGCGTACGGAATTGGCAAATCTGCACCTACAAAATGTTAAAGATGAAGGAGAATGCATTCATATTATTCCGTTTATGAAAACAGACATCACGAGATTTTTGTATCACAAACGAAAACATTGAAGGAATAAATATGATGGAAATGGTTCGAAGATATATAGCGATGAGGCCAATCAACACAGATCATACTCGATTTTTTGTGGAGTTCAGAAATGGAAAATGTATCAAGCAGCCAGTTGGCATTAATACTTTTGAGGAAATGCCTTTAATACAACAATATTCCTGGATCATCCAAATCCTCAACAATATTCTGGACATTGTTCTAGTAGACCATCTGCGTCGTTGCTTGCAGATTCAGGAGTCGATTTATTAATTGTTAAAAGGCATGGTGGTTGGCGCTCTGAAGGTACGGTTTCGCTGGTGCGACTGCCTATTGGTTGATAATGAGCTGCAGTCGCGAGCCGCAGCCGCAGTCGCACCAGCGAAACTGTACCTTAACAGAGTGGCAGAAAGCTATACAGAAGATTCCAAAGAAAATAAGAAGAAAATGGCCTTTAATATTTTGAGTAATGTTTCAGACACAATTACTTTCTAAAAATACAGCTCACTTATCTACTGGAATTAATTTAACAAATTTTTCCATTGTAATTAATGTTTACAATAAATACATTTTGTTGAAATTGTTATACTTCAGAACAACAAGTAGTGACTAACTTTGTTTTTGTTTATATATAATAGCATGCAAACTAATAATCGTTAAAAACAAGACCTTTTATGAAACATATTAGTATATGCACATAGTAGCATAAATTTAACTACGTTTTCAAGACTTCAAAATAAGACGTAAAGTCTATATAAACATGTATCCTAAATCGTTTCGGTTTCTATATACAGGGTGTGAAATGTAGTTCTTCATGACGGTTTTAAATTAATATATCCTAAATGCATAAAGATATTAATGAAATATTCACACAATCCCATAACTTCAAATCAATACAGTTTGGTAAATGGTAGCGCTTCAAAAATATACAAACGTTTGATGTATATTTTTTTTGATAATTTCATAGTAAAACTGAAAACTAAGTATGTTTACATAAAGAAAGTACACTTTCTATTCGATGTCGGCAACAGTTTTTGAGAAAAATGGATTTTAATAATGCATGCATGCTAAATCTCATTAAAAATTTATGAAACTTGTAACATAGCTGGCTTTTAAATCAAATAAAAGAAACAATTTTGACATCAGTCAATACTTATATGTATGGAAATATTTACTTCTTAGTTTTTATGAACAAACAATTTCACCCGATAAATTTTTGTATTTTGTCTAAAAATATTTTACTACATTTTCTTTCACTAGTCGTCATTGTTGGTCCTCAGCTATAATTCCCAAGTTTATGCGTATAGGTTAGGAATCGTTCTACAAAAGTATAAAGCTTAGGTAAACAATTATTTTGAAAATTTCACATAGAATAGAATAGAATAATCTTTATTTCCTTTAAGACAAAAATACATTTTGTATAGGAATTGTCGAAATAACTTAAAAACTAAGACATAAAAATTCATCTAGTGAATAAAAACAATTGTCTATCAAATACTTTTTTAAAATAGCTTTAAAATCTCACATTATTTGCGCATTGAATATGAACATCCAAGTGGTTAAATATCTTAAGACCAAGGCATGCAGGTGAATTTAATGATATTTTATACTTATAAAATGGTATACGATATTTGCTATTTTGTCTCGTGTCAATGTGATGAATATCTCTGTTCCTTAAAAATTTGGTCTTATTCATGTAAACGTATATCGATAATTCATAAATCAACAAGCAACACAATGTTAAAATTTTAAAATCCTTAAAAATATTTCTGCATGACACTGTACTTGCAACACCTGCCATACATCTTAAAATTCTTTGACAAATAAAAACCTCAACCTCAACCTAGACTCTACTAAACCATAGTATATGTTAATAAGCTGTTCTTTGGTTAAAACAAGTTTTATATTGCGAAACAGATAAGCCACAGAATTCAATTTACTAATTAATTGTTCACATTGCAGCTTCCAGTTTAGGCCTTCGTCTATAATTATTCCTAGAAATTTTATTGCCTTATTATTAGCCAAACTGTGGTTTTCAATTTTTATATCTAATGTGTTACAACTTTTTTGACGATTATGAAATCTGACATATTGAGTTTTTTCTACATTACAGAGTTGTTTGTAATAAGCAAACCAATTATTTAAAGTATTTAGCACCTTATTGCATTTATATTCTACAGCAGCATCTGTATTTCCCGAAATAATAACTGATTGGTCGTCGGCATACATAGTAAGATACATTTCCGATGTTAATGTATCCAGTTCATTTGTATATAAAAGAAAGAGGAGCGGACCCAAAACTGAACCTTGGGGGACTCCCATTTCAACTAGCTTACTCGTCGAGTTAAAATTTTTTATAAATCCGTCATCACTCTGATGCGTCAAACATACAAATTGTCTCCTGCCTTTCAAAAATGAGGTAATCCAATCTAAGGCTACACCCCGTATCCCATATGCATATAGTTTAGCCAATAATTTGTCATGTTGTACACAATCAAATGCTCTAGTGAAATCACAAAAAATACCTACGGGGCATTCATCTTTTTCAATATATTCAACTAGTTTTTCATAAAACTCGAACATGGCAGTACTTGTTGACCTACCAGAGCGAAAACCATGTTGTCTGTCCGTAATAATATTATTTTTATCCAAAAAAGGTATCATTCGATTTAAAAAAGCATACTCAAACATAAGAGAAAAACTTGAAGATAACGTAATAGGTCTGTAATTGCCAACAAACTTTGGATCATTCTTTTTATATATAGGCACTATTTTACCTAATTTCAAATACTTTGGGAAAACACCCATATTTAATGATAAATTAATTAGATATGTAAGAGGTCTTATGATAACATTTAATACTTTAATAACAACAGATGACGGAATCTCATCAAAACCTGATGATGATTTATTTTTAAGTTTATATTTTAACAATTGTAGTAATTCCTCATTTTCATAAGGTGACAGATAAAATGATTTTAGGCAATTCTTAATGTCCGCAACTAATGATATATTACATGGAATGGAATTAACGATATTAACAGGAGTGTTAATAAAAAATTCATTAAACGCATTTGCTATTTGTTCTGGTTTATCAATAACAGTATTATCGTTTTTTAAAACAATATTTGCGTGTTTTTTCCTTTTCCCGGATAATTCAGATACTAAATTCCAACTAGCTTTAACAATATTTTCGGAATTAATTATTTTATTTTGATAAAACCGTTTCTTTGTTTCACGTAATAACTGATTATGCTTCTTTTTTGCAATTTTATATGTATTCTCTAGTGTAGTATATTTTTTCTTCAGTATATGTAAATCTTTTAAATTAGTAGCCATCTCTACTTTAAAACCAATAAAATGCCTTTATTTGGAGTCGTTACCATGGCAACCGGAAAAATTAAGCTCTTGTGAAATTATAAGTGAACATTTTCAAGTAATAGTTTAAGTGTGTAAAATATTTATGCTACACTGTCTTATGTATTGTCACTCTGAAATAAGTAGCGTATATATAATAGTTATTTACTGTATTAGAAAGGTATTTTAAGCTAATAATAAGGAATATATGGGTAAATATTGTGGGTGTAATTCAACGCTGGTTGGGGCTTTTGTCCACAGAGTAGTTAGTTTCACACAATATTATTAATACCTAGAAATATATATAATAGTTATTTATGAAACTAGCACAAAAAGTAATTGTGCATTAAACACTTTTTGTACGAGTTGCATACAATATTTTTTCTACGTTTATGCAAAAACCAAAAATGTTTTATATGACGTTGATTTGAACGTTTATATTTGTCATGATGACAAAACGTTGTAGTAGAATGACAGATGAATGCAATAAACATTTTATTGCACCAGTGCAATAAACAAC
Source organism: Monochamus saltuarius (assembly GCA_025584915.1). Classification (NCBI taxonomy): domain Eukaryota; kingdom Metazoa; phylum Arthropoda; class Insecta; order Coleoptera; family Cerambycidae; genus Monochamus; species Monochamus saltuarius. The sequence goes on from CM046728.1 coordinate 10,058,041, forward strand.
CACTTTTTGCACTAAATATAGTTCAATAAAGTTTTGCTTTTTGTATGAACGTAGAAAAATTATATTATTCTCACCTTCATTTCCCACTACTTCATTGTGTTGCTAAGAGTTTGATCCGAATGCACAAAACTATAACAAACAGTAACAAACTACATAACACCGCTTGCTACTACTGTATTAAACTGACTAACGTTTTATCTCAAAATTACTCCTAAATAAATCCACATCAAGTAAACACATGTAGGTAATTTGTAATAAATGTATTAAAAGCGTTATAAATATAGACGTTTATTTAATTAATGGTGAGTTTATTAATAATTTTTATATCGCGCCTTATCTACCCGTTTTGTTTATTGTCTGTGCTTGACGAGGCAATCAGCACTACCAGGTAGGATGATACTGAGAAGATACTCAAGGAATTTGCAATAGATTTTGATTATAGGAAATTATAATCCAGCGGTGTTTGAGTGGGGGAGATCGGGATGCAAAATGGTGTAAAATTATACAGGGATCTACGACTCAGTACAAATAAATACAAATTTTCAAAATTATTTATAAAGCGAAAATGTTTTTTTTCTGAACCCTATATCTGGACGTAATCAACAGCATTGTCGCAGTAATTTTCAGGAGCGAATATATATTGTAAACAAAGAAATAAGTTACGTTTGACAACACCGTAAGCTCACAACACCACCACTAACAATTATAGTAATGTCAAAAATGGAAAATGGATACCTGCTTGCTTTGATCCCCCGTATTTCTGTTCGAATGAAGTTGAGATTCTTACCAATGAAGTTCATAAGCATAAAATTAAATGAACCCACTCCAATGTCCAATTATGCTTACACTACACACAACCCGTTTCAGTCATTTTGGAATTTGGACAGCATTACCTACACAATATATAAAAAATGCCACGAAAACGCAAAAACATTAAGGTTTGTCAATTTTTCATGTACCACTTCGAAATTGAACAGATATATTTCTTGTGGCTAACCGAATCTTCAAGGGTATTATTGTAAATGATCATTCACCACTATTTTATAATATTTAAAATAGTTTTGAATTAAAAAAATATTTTACCCAATCAACAGATTGGATGTGGAAGACGGAACTATTCAATGGCCACTACATTCCCCCAATTTTAGTCCATTTGAGTTCAGTGCTTGTGGATTTATGTAAGATAACGTTTATTCTGAATCGATGGAGAATATTGATGGGTTGAAGTTAGTGTATTATACATACTACTAAAAGTTTCGACAAAAGCTGCAGGTTTTCCAAAACAATATATTTTCTGTAATAAGAAGAGCTTGTTAATTGCAGGTTAGCGATTTTAAAAATGTTGTTAGGTAAGTGGAATATCTTTCTGCGGCTATCTCTAACGTTGTCTGACTTTCAAAAATCGAATTTATCTCGAAAAACAAAAGTTTTACAAAATATCATCAAGAGGTGGTCAAAAGTTAGATATATTTCTCTATCCATTTGTTCTCAAAAGTAAACGCGAATGAGAGGTTGAACGGATAGGCAAGCGATCACGCTGAAAATTTTCTGAAAACTGAGTAGGTATGTTATCCTAAATCTAGTGGCGCACTAAAATTTAAAATCAAAAAATCAATGTTATTTTTATTTTTGTAGGTGAAATAAAATTCGATGTAGGCTTTGAAGTTTTAAATTTCATTGAAAAAAATTTTTTAAATCAGTCAAAACTAAAACATTTAGAGATGCTTTCAAATGGATCACTGTATGCTGTTATATTTAAATTAAAAAATAGGTCGTCCTAAATGAAGGAATGGAGGAATAAAAAAAATATAAATATACATGGTGCTTTGAAAATGTTAAAAAAATATATTTTAGCATTCCCTAAGAAGTTACAATCCTTTAAAAGCGCAAAAATCATGTTTTCAAGTGTCAAAGCTACAGTTAAACTTATCATAAGAATGATAAAAAGCAATTACTAAAATAAACTGGAAATAACGGCTGACAACTAAAATGACAGGAACCTACTACAGAGAGTATCGTTGGGAGAATTATGAGATGAGGTGCTAGCTTTTATTTTTGCTGTACGAAAACTAAAAGCTATGTAAACTTGATTCAAATACTAAAGGGATGCTAAAATTATTTTCTTTTACATGAAAAATCCCTACTAAGTTCGGCTCAGGACACCATTGTTTCATTTTCCTCAATTATTTTCAAAACACGCCTTTGTAGGGTCAAAATATGAGGGCGACCTTGTAAAAATATGAGCAAAAATAAAATGCATGATAAGAGATATCTGCTTACCCCTACGTGTATCTTGACCAATTATTACAACTGATTCTGACAACGCGAATTAAGCGTATTAATAAGCATTTCCTTATTTGGATGACCGATTAGAAATTCAAGACAACTTCTCCATTTTCCAGTACGCACCGATCCATATTTGAAGTACGTAAATGCTTAGTCGCAAAGTCTACAGCCATATTAGATGAATTGTCGCTGCATGTTTAATGAAATCACAAAGCAAATTGCCGATAAATGTTACTGCATTACGATAATTAAACCAAGTGATTGATGACTTAAATTACATACCAATCTACAATTAATATTTTTTTCAGAAGTAATACAGAAAATTCCCTGTTCGTGTTTAATAAATTTAAGCCATTATTAAGTATTTTAAAGCAACTATAGTCTCTATAATAGACGCAAAAATATGTCGTTTCTGTTTAATTTCTTAATTAATAAAATATTTACAATTAGAGATGCGGGGTATTAAATCAAATTTAAATATATTTAAACCAAATCTGACAGACATGACTCAAAGCCGATGGAGTTATGTTTTAGAGGGTAAAAATTTTGATTTTATAATTAGTTTCAATACATTTCTTAGAAAGCGATAGTTGCACAATATGGATTGCATACATTTTTGACTTTTTTACCGATTGACCTTAAATTATGAATGAGGGAATATTTCTAAATAAAAAAATGATAACTTCATTCATCTCGATAAATCAATTCATTCAAGAGATATTTGGGATTAAAGATATCTAAAAACACTTTTGTTAAAAAACACATATTATCCAAAATAATACGATAAACACAAATTGATATTCTAAAACGTTAACTGACAGAGAACCTACTGCAAATATTGTTTCAATAGTGTGTTGAGAACCCACGACTCCTTGATTGATACGTCTGGACTTGGCTTTTAATAAAGTTGTCAGAAAATTCTTGTGGTATCTTATTCCAAGCTTCATGGGTAAAAGCTGCTAATGTCTATGGGGGATATTGTAGATGCAGCAGGCTGCGATTAGTTAATGTCCCAGACATGTTCAATAGATGGCAGATCTGGAGATCTTGGTAGCTAGAGTAAACGGTTGATCTAATGTTGATACATAAAAGCTATTGTTTGTTTGGTAGCATGAGGTCACGACTTCCTGGATGTAACGTTGGGCTATCATATTGCCTCTATGGGGTATACCCTAACGCCTACTGTGTGATGGACATGACGCTATCAAATTGGGGATCGCGTCTTTCACCACGTGTTCTTCTCACCCTTGGACGATCATCGTGCAAACATGGGCTTCCTCACTAAAGATCATCTGATTCCATTTTTGGTCCCACTAAATCCTCTCAACACTGTAAGTAGTTAGCTCGATGTTGATGAGCCAGAGACCGCACCCAATGTGGACGATAAGAAAAGAGACCAAAACTTCGTATTCGGCGATATACGAGTACTATACGTATACCGACCATCCCTCCATGTTTTTCAAACTACTAATTTTCATTATTCTGGCGGCTGCCAAATCAGTTTCTGTTGAGTTAAAAGCCGCAATCGACGATCTTCATGCCCTGTAGTTCCTCTACGACGGCCGGTGCTTTTCGCTCACCGGGCTTTTTGAGTCTACGTCTGGTAACACCGTAGTATGGTACGTAAAGATCTGTTAGTCCTTTCACCGACATACCTGCTTCGAGCAACCCAAGAATCTGCCACCTTTCAAGTCACTACTGTGGTAAAATTGGAAAATTTGTCCAAATCTACGTCCTCTAGTCATAATCAGCTGTAAAAAGATGTCGTTTGCAAAAAGCTTCACAGCACTTGCAACATAAATGTGAGCAGACATTTTTAAAACAGAATGCTTCATTATCAAACTACGACCTATGCCAACTCCAAAAAGGTAAATTTAGTTTAACTGAGTCGTATCTCTCTAACCAAAAATATTTTATTATAAGAAATTAAGCAGAAACGACCTATTTTGACGCCTGCTATATCCTGTTGTTGTGAGTTTTATCTATTAATAAGAACTCGTGGCACTGTTTATAGCAATAAATAAGGTTTTATGTTAAAAGAATAAAGTTGCACTGAATGAAGTTCAAACTTCTAACACTGAAGGGTATGCACATACAATTGTACTTCAATCAACATCAAGAAAATGTGAAATGATATTTACTAACAATTTCCTAAAGTCCTTATTATTGAATCTTAAACATGCTGATTTGTCGTCACCTTTGCTTAGACTATTTAATTTCTATTTAGTATGCAGGAAGCAGTATGTCGAATATAGTAGCTTTAATTCTCAAACGTTTTGTGATACATTTGGCTTACCTCAAGGATCTATTCTTGGACTACTACCCTTTATACTTTTTATTAATGGCGTGGTGTCTGACCTCCTTTACGCACATGACGTAAAACAATTTTGTGCAATATATACTGCTCATGATTGTATAAAGCTACAGAATAACGTAAATAAATTGAACCATTGGAGTTTTCATAATAATCTTGCACTTAATGCCTCAAAATGCAATGTGATTACTTTTTCAAGGAAAATATCTCCAATATTATACTATTATAATTTAGATGATGTACCGTTGAGTGAAAATTTCTCACTCAATGGTCGTACTGAATTGGCCTGTTATGCAATTGGCAATTGGAATGGTTTCTCACTATTCTTGCTGGATTCCCCAATTTTCGGAAAAATATGTATGCCTTTGTAACGCCTAAAATGTTTCCTCTTTCAGAAAATACATCCATTGATGATGACCAACCTTTGTGGTTGCAACTGATGCATCTGAACATGCTATTGCTGCTTGTTCAAGTCAATCTTGAAGACCTGTTGTTTATTTTACAAGAATGTTGTCAAACTCATAACAAAAATTGCCTTTAGTAGAAAAGGAAGCTTTCTCAATTAAAATGTGGATACATTATCTAATTGGCAGACATTTTCAGCTCATTGCTGACCAGACATCTGTTTCATTTATGTTCAATATGGCACACAGAAGTAAAATAAAAATGAAAAGATACTAAGGTGGAGATTAGAGTTGTCTTGCTAAAATTATGATATTATTTATAGACCTGGAAAGAATAATATTGTTGCTGATACATTTTCAAGATTATGTGGTGCTTCTAGTACAAATACACTATTTGATTTACATCAAGCTCGTTGTCATCTGGGTATTACACGCATGGCTCAATGGGTTAGAACTAGAAATTTATCATATTCGTAATACCGTATCGTGCTGTCCCATATGTGTTGAAATCAAACCTAGGTTAGTAAAAATACAAAACAAGCGTATACAGTCCACACACCCGTTTGAAAGACTAAATATTGGGTCCTTACCTTCAGCATCAGGAAGTGGGTGTTATTTAACTGTAATTATTGATGAATACTAAGTACGGTAATCAAATGTCTAAAACAAATGTTTGCATTTTTTTGGAATGCCATTATATATGCCTACCGATCAAGGTAGTTTCTTTATGTCTACTGAGTTAAGAAATTATTTACATTCCAGAGGAATTACTACCACCCGTAAAACTCCATATAATCCTGAAGGTAACGGACAAGTTGAACGCGATAATGGAATTATATGGAAGGTTATTCTTTATGCTTTAAAATTTAAAGAACTAAATGTAAATCAATGGGAGCTGGACTCAGGCTCTTCATTCAGTTCGCTCACTTTTATGCACTTCGATCAACTGAATTCCTTACGAGAGAATGTTCTACTATAACACACGAGCTTGTTTTAGAAACTCATCGACTCCGAGACCAGGAAAAAATTTAGAAATAGTAAATGCTGACTTGACACAGGCATATTCTGACTATGAACGGAACTAAGGAACGGGAAATAATCAAATATAACATCATAGAGTACCGCGAGGGATCTGAATATGTTGAATCATACACGAAATGTATCACCTGAATCTACGAGCAGTAATACTTTAGAGCTAGAAACTCTTGTTCAAGACTATACTCTTCTAGTTAAACTACTACTCCAGTCAAGAAATGTGGTGAAGATGACGAGAAAATAGTCCATCTACAAACGCTAATTCTTCAAAATCCCTTGTAGAGCCCGACTCGAGTAGATTAAGAGGATCTCCAAAATACTTGAAAGATTACATTTTGAATTAGAGCCTGGGAGAATGTAGTGATCAATTTAGTAAGTTAATATCCTTTTATTTGTATGGTTATTCTTATACAGGGTGATTCAGGTTTAATCTTGGTAACTTCTGGAATCGATAGAACAGGTTAAAATGATGTTCATTTGTGATATAAACTTATTTCCTAATTTCATTTAACGTTATAGCAACCCATGAAAACAAAACTCAGTGATTTTGTGAAAACTGACGTTTGTGAAAACCATTGTCAAAAGTATTATTTAAAGAGCATTTTTAGTGCTAAGAAGAAATGCCAAGAACGTTTACAAATGCTGAATATGTCGATATACATTTGGATGGTTGTTGGGTTACCGTTCAATCCATGGACAAGGATAATTTTCATCCAACCACTGCCGTACTTGCCTTCCGTAATGTGTAGGGGCACCATCCAACTCCAGTTCCCCTGGCGTAAATTTAAGGGAGATCGTCAAGCACGTCGGGGAGAGCGTTTTGCAGAAACTCATAAAATAAATCCCCATTTAAACAAGGAGGCAAAATATGCAGCCCACGGAGGTTATTACTTAAAACACCTATCCACACATTTACACTAAACTGTTGCTGAAATGAAGATTGTCACATCGAGGATTGACTTCACTCCAAACGTGAATGTTGTGGTAATTCACAATTCCAGCTTTTGTGAAAGTAGATTTGTCAGTCCATAAAACCTTATGCAGAAATTGTGGATTAATTTATGTTGAATTTAAAACACATCTACAAAAATTTAAAGGTTTTACATCAACTCCTGGCAACAAATCTTGAACTGGTTGGAAATGGAAAGCCCTTCGATGATCTTGTTTGAGCGCTCTCAGTACCTACTTTTGATTGAGATAAATGGAGTTTCCGAGCTGCTCGGCGTGTGTAAAGTTCTATCGACACCAAAAAGATTAAGAATTCGCTGATTATTTCTTGGCGGTACATTACGATTATGATCATTGTAGCGGCGCAAACCATATTCCGAAAATCGACGATGTACATCTACAAAAACTTGTGCATTTGAAATTTTTCTATTAGGGAAGCGTATTCGGTACTCTCGAACTGAGGCGTTGGAATTTCCGTCACAGAAACCATAAACATAATGTATATCGGCATATTCAGCATTTGTAAACGTTCTTGGTATTTTTTCTTAGCACTAAAAATGCTCTTTAAATAATACTTTTAACAATAATTTTCACAAACGTCAGTTTCAAATCGAGTTTTGTTCTCATGGGTTGCTATAAGGTTAATTGAAATTTACGCGTCTGGTGCGCTACACTGTCACCATTTCTTTGAATATCGCAGTAACAAGACCAAACGTCAAAAAAACTGAGACAAAAATTTTCGAAATTAGTCAGGTCAAAGTGATGTGTAGACGTTTTATTGAAATTATTTTTGTAGTTTTAAATAATGTAAGAAAATACACTTCTAAGAGGGGTAGATAGTTCAAGCTTATGTAAGATCATAAGGAGTGTTTGTGTTCCGAATTTCACTTAAATCGTATAAGTGGTTCAAAACTTATGAGGGAAAAACGAGAAAAAAATTCCTACTTCAACGCCCTCTATCTCGGAAACGATGCGTTTTAGGACACAAATGAACATTATTTTAACCTGCTATATCGATTCCTGAACTTATCAAGCTTAAACCTAAATCACCCTGTATATGCAATCGATAAATGTAATATGTCAATGTATGGATATAATTTTTGTTGAATAAAGCCTTATGCTTGAAGGTATTCCTATATTAGAATGTCAACACTTTCGTCTGAAGTCATTTTATCGACGCCAGTTACAGCTAGTGACATAAACATAAATACTTCCAGAAACAACTAGTTTATTGTTTATCATCTTAAAATTGTCACAATTACATAATTATCAACTTTTTTATAACATTTTCAGAAGAAGTATTGACAGTAGATAAAACGATATTCGTATCGTAATTCTATTATATATATTATTATATTACGATACTTGAGTTTTCAAACTCGGCCTTCAGCCTTGTTTGTCAAAAATCCCATCACATGTAGTAATCAGTTTGCTTTATTTAGTAATTAACAGTTAATGTCTTTCAAATCTTAAACAAAGATCGTAATGGAAGTAAGAATAATAACGAATATTTGTTTTTGGTAAGGTCACAAGGTGAAATTATTATTTCTTCGGTTTTGTGCTTTTATGTTTCAAAGGAAATGGGAATACTGAAAAAGAAACACTTACTTGTCCTTATGCTTTCTGCTAGAACCGTTCTGACCGCTCCCATGCAGGCAGGGAATCCCATTATTCAGTATGTCAAAGCTTCAGATGCACGTCACCCTGAAACAAAGGAAAGCGTGGGCTAGAGAACAAATATTTTTAAGATTTCGACGATGGAATGCAGACGGTGTAAATTACAAAGAAATATTTCAGCTGGGAATTCGGAAAATGGCTAAGGAAGTGTTGAATTGTTTGATAAATTGAACGGTACGCTTTGGATACAGCTCAACAGGCGGTCCAACTCAAGCTGGATATTTTTCATTTGTTCCGTTGCTAGAAATATATTTCATTTGGATTCCTGTCGACAATATATTATATTTGCCCATGGTAAACAAAATACCTCCTGAAATAATGCCTGAATGATTGGGTGGGTCTCTGTGTTTTCTCTATCTTTGATGCCGGAACAAGAATAGATTCGAAACAACGGCGAAACATGTTTATTTTTAGACATATTTTTATTTGGTTGTTAAATCTATAAGGCAGTGCAATCAGTCATATCGATGTTTACTCGGTTATAATTTAAAGAAATAATAATACTTATTGTATACCGGGTTAAATATGACTAAATACAAATATTTTAAGAAGAGTTAGAGAAAAATAAGAATTTAGAATTTTTTTTTTTAACTATACTAAATCCCTATTTATCGACGACTCTAGTCTTCAGTCGCGAGCTGGTTACCGTCAAGGCATTATGGCAGTTGTTCAATGTGGTTCAAAAAGGATTCGCCATAATATTTTGTGGATCGGTCAGTGGTCGCGCGGTTTACGGCGTCAGTACTTGAATCGAGGTGACTAGATCGCTGTGGGTTCGATCCCTGCAGCCGGTAGACCGTATATAAACTATATTCGTGGAGAGATTGGCACCCTCTGCGGGTATGGTAGGGTGGAAGAATGTTGGCTTTACTGGGTCAATGTGAGAGATTGATACCGGTTGACATTTGACTACCCTCCTAATTAATGAGGTTTTCCAGGTTTCCCTCATTCCTGCACTGAATGGTGGTTAGGGCCTACCAACGTAAGTCTTTCCTGGGCGCAAATACGGCCTGCTTAATAATAATATGCCGCCCCCTCTCCCGCACAAGTCTTCGACTTCTGGGCTAATCCTCGTGATTAGAATGAGGGGTAGAGATATTATTATTATTATTATTTCAAGCTAATCTCCATCACCGTATGCGATATTTTATTTCTGACAGAATCTGATGCAGTCGCCATTTGTAGGTCAGTAGTTCATCGTTTCTACATTTGACAACGCTTTAAAAAATGATCGCATGGTAGTTCACATATCTAAGCGATCTCAGACGATGTTTGTCATAGGTGCCGATTTTCCGGGCGAAAATAAGGTTTTGTTCCATTTTATAAATATCGAGTTAGAATTCCGAAATAAGTTTTTATAGTCTTTTAGGCCTCCTTGAGCACGTTGTTAAAATTTTTGTTTGTACTTAGTTATAGTTAACTCTGTATATTTACAACAGAAAATGGAGACACAATAGTTTTTGACATAAAATAACAATATTTGAAACAGCAATAAAACATATTATAATTTTCAAATGCAAGAATATCAAATAAGTTTTTTAGAAATTACACGTCCAGAAAAAGAGTCCTAAAGACTAGCCCTTTAAAAGAACACACACATCTAACTGTTCAAAGTACACAGTCTTTATATACAGGGTATTCTGGGATAAAAGTTTTGGTACTATTATGCTTCCTGAAAAAGTAGTCGACTTTCTTGGTATTATTTATTTTATTTTTGACAGCGCTGACTTTATAAACAAACAATATTGTACTCTCGCTGCAACATAAAGGTTTCCAACCTAAAAACCATTCAAATGGGTGAACTATTATTAATAGCAATTGTCATCAATGCTTAGTTCGTGTCAGTAATTGAGCATATATATGACAATTGATATATACAAACAGTAAAATCGGCATAATTCAAACAAAATATAATTCTAGTTGGAAAGATTTATATTGCGGCGGATCTATGTACCACATACTTTTCTAAATTGTCAACGGTTTTTTTAAGTGTAAACGGTATGTCATGAAAACAGGAATATTGATGATTTAAAAACTTTGTGTGAAATTTATTAAATTTATAATAAGAAAGTTGTGTAAAGTAAGTTCATGCCACTAGAATGCAGATAAAAACAAATACTGTAAAACAATATTCGAAATATTTTGAATAGATATTTATAAAAATAAAATTAAAGGAAACTAATAAAATAACTATAAAAAACAATATAACACGAAGTAGTAGTGCTTGACACACGTGCAATATGCTTTAAAATTCGTTTTTGACAGACAAAAACATCTGCAAATGAAGTGGAGCCATCCCAAAAATAAATACCATATCTTAACCTTGATTCGACTTGGCAGTGGTAAAAGTTAATCAACTGTTCGATTGTAAGCAAATGGGATAAACTTCGAATTAAATAAGATATAGAATTTATCTTTCTTATTAGCTGGTTGCAATGGGGTCGCCTGTTCAAACATTCGTCGAATGTAATTCCGAGAAATTTTACATCTTTGGTCTGAGATATACTGTTATTGCCTATTTTAACATTCATATTACTGCACCCCTTTTGCCAATTATGGAAACGGACTAAATGGGTTTTATTTATATATTCAAATTTTGATTACTTACACTGTACCACACATCTAATATATTTAATGTGTTATTACATGTAACTTGTAAATTTATATCTGACATCCGATATAAGTAAGATATCCGATCAACATAACTAAATAATCTTTTCATTACCTAATAACAAATAAAAATGTTGCATAAATGTTTTAAAATATTTGTTTTCTTATTAAATGAATTTGTAGATCATACTGCAGGAAACAACTACTCCGCGGACTAATGCCCCGACCGACATTGAATTACTCCTGCAGTGTCTGTGTGAACAGCCAAGAACCCTTATCAGACACACCACCAGACATAGACCGGTTTCAGGCTTGTTAGCCCTCATCAGTATGACATAGGTGAGAGGGCCGACAATTGTACTGGCTGTTCCTTCATATGTATGTTCACATGTAAACTGAGTGCAGGTGTGCTTACTTCCTGCTCGGCCTAAGCGGCTCGACTTACAGGAAGCGATCTACATTGCAGTAGGTACTTAACGCAGTCCTCTCGCCCTGGGCGACGAGCCATTAAATCTGTAAATGATACTGCAGGAAACAACTACTCAGCGGACTAATGCCCCCACCGGCATTGAATTACTCCTTCAGTATCTGTGTCAAAAACCCTTGTCGGACACACCACCAGACATAGACCAGTTTCGGTCTTGTTAGCCCTCATCAGTATGACATAGGTGAGATGACTGACAATTGAACTGGCATTAGATCGTGGAGTAGTTGTTTCCTGTAGTATCATTTACAGATTTAATGGCCCAGGGCGAGAGGTCTGCGTTAAGTACCTACTGCAATGTAGGTCACTTCCTGTAAGTCGAGCCGCTTAGGCCGAGCAGGAAGTATGCAGACCACTTATATATCACCTATTAAATGAATTGTTTATTAATTATTTCCAAAACATACTGCGCAAAAATATGCTGTATGAAGAGTGCGTTTACAAATTCCGTTTCATATATTATTACATATACTTTGAAATTATACAGGGTGTTTGTGAAACATAAGACGATCCTGCGTATTGCAGCAGCATTAATATCAAGGGATTGGACGAGGAGGACCGGTATCATGGCCGCCACGATCTTCTGAATCAAAAATTATTTGGATCTCTTTTTGTGAGGATATTGAAAAAATGAAGTGTATCACACCGACGTGGACACATACTGTTGATGATTTACGCAAATGTATCATGTTGCTGCCAATAACTTACGAGTTCAAAGCGGACAAGAAGTTTGTGTTAGCTTGTAGAAACTGCGTAAGACAGGCCCAAAACTTTGTTGTAACATCAGGTATGTTAAACGACTTTATTAATTAAAACCACAAATTAATTCTATTAATAATTAAGGAGAATAACGGCAAAAACGGCTGAATTTAGTAAATTTAAAATAAGAAAGTTATATAAAATAAGTTCATGCCACTACAATGCAGAGAAAAAATAATGTACAACAATATCCGAAATATTTTGAATAACTATTTATAAAAATAAAATTAAGAAAAACCAATAAAATAACTACTAAAAAACAATGTCCGATTAACATAACTAAATAATCTTTTTCATTTCCTAATAACAAATAAAAAATGATACATACATTTTTTTATTTTTTTGTTAAATGAAGTGTTTATTAATTATTTTCAAAACATACTGTGCAAGAAATGTATGAACAATGTGTCAACAAATTCGGTTTCATATATTATTACATATGCCTTGAAATTATACGGGTGTTTGTGAAACTTAAACCGATCCTGCGTCGTCCCACTTATTTAACTGTTTACAATCTACTAACCAGGTCAAGCTTACTAGTTTATTCCGGTTACCGACGCCATCGGAAACGTACATCGTCAAGTCGAAGTTATTTATGTTATTTTATTTAAAAATGTCTTATTCTTATCAAAAATTAGCAAATATCAACGCCGCCTAAACAGCAGTATTTTCACTCTTTCTAACCCAAAAAAAAGTTTAAAAGTAAATTTTTGGGTATGTTGTCATAAAAATATCATATTTTAATATTACATTTATTCCTCTAATTTTCTTATTATTAACGAGTGCGCTGCGGAAGTATTGGCCATGGATTCATAATTGTTCAATTGCAATATATCTCTGTCTAATAACGGCAAGCAAAATGTGGCAACTAACCGATTACCTGGCTCCTGAAAACATTTTTTACCTGAAAATTGTTGCGGTTAAAGGTATGCGGGGCCGCTGAAACCAAAATGTGCCACTCTAATTTAATAATAGCTACACCAAATTTATTCTACCGCCTGCGCGGAATGTTTAGAAACATTTTACGGCTTCGTGCGGAATGTATTAAATAAATTGTAAAGGGTTAGTTAATAAGTATGGATGGTTTACAGTAGGTTATGAAATTAACATAAAATATTTATCTCTAAATCCGTTCTCCAAAATGAACGTCTTTCAAATGACTGCCATAGAAAACTATGTGCAGAGCTAGGTATTACACGAATACATTGTACTAAATACAATATTTGTGTAACCAGTATTCAATTAATTATACATCTATACATATATTCATTAGATTTTAATAATGTTTGGTACACAGGTTTAGGGCCGCTTAATTGGTTACATTTTCAGCAAGGTGTTGAGAACCCACAATTCCTAATATACTCATTGACACGCCTAAGCTAGTTCAAATGTTCTTGAGGTACCTCTTTCCAAGCTATCTGAACTTTATGAGTAAGAACTGGGGGGGGGGGGTTGTAATCCAGCAGGTTACGGCTGGTCATGTCCCAGACAATGTTCAATGGCGATGGCGTTTTGGATGGTGAGAAGATATGGAATGACATATAGCTCCGCCACTTCTTGGATATAGCGTTGGACTGTCATGTTGCCTCTAATGGACACTAGTCGCGATCTGCTACCATACGCGATAACATCCCATACCATAACGCCTACTGTGTGATGGATATGACGCACTCTGTTAAATTGTGGAGCACGTCTTTCATCACGTCGCCGTCTCACCCTTGCACAAACATCGTGCATCCTTTGGCAGAGACGAAATTTGTCACTAAAGATCATTTGATTCCATTCTTGGTCCCATTGAATCTTATTTTTACATTATTGTAAGCAGTTAGCTTGATGTCGACGAGTGAGAGGCATTACCTAATGTGGACAATAAAACCAGAGGCCAAAGCTTCATCTTCGGCGACTGTACGCATATTGAATATCCCCCTATGTTCTTCAAACCACTGATTTGCAATTTGCTAAATCGGTATTTCGCTCCCTCTCAAAATCTAAGCTAAGAAATCTGTCCAAATCTACTTACTTTAGGCATAATCAGCTGTAAAACAATGACCTGCATTTCGACAACGCTACCTACTACAGCCCAGTGATGTACATTCCGAATACTGGAATCTACTTTTAGTATTAACGTTTTTGAAATAGTATTTGCATTTCAAGTGTCAAAAATGGCTTACGTGTATATCAACTGATGGTTGATAGATATAATTTTAATTTATGGTGATGTATGACAAAATGCTTTAGCAGCTTTTCGTCTCTACGTAGAACAATTTCCCATATGCCAAAATGCAGCTACTTTTAGCGCGGTATTGCAACGCAGGCGTGACACGGGTAATTTGTAACCGAATCGTGTAAGAGATGGAGATCCAGGGCATGCACGTCGTATTACAGTACCTGAGAAACATATTTTAGATATTGTTGAAGAAAATTCCCAAATAAGTACCAGGCAAAACGGTCAACAAGTACAATTTCCCAAAAAACAGTGTGGTGTATCATACACGAGGTTCAATTATATCCTTGTACAGCTTGTCCAAGCCGTCTCATACGAATTAGATTTTGTGAATGGTTGCTGCAATAAAATGCTCAGAATCTCAGACTTACAGCTGACGTGTTAGTTAAAACAGATGAAGCTAGTTTTACACGGAATGGGACATACAATAATCATAATACTTGTCTGGGATAATTTCCAACTACACTTTTCCTTAAATGTTTGAGTAGGGATTGTCGATGATCGCTTGATTAGACCACTCATATTACCAAATCAAACGGATGGGACTTCTAGAAGATGTTCGAAGCTGTTCAAGTCTGAATGTAATTCGTGCACGATGGTGCTGTCCCACATTTTCCATGAAGTGTATCGCATCCAAAGTGGACACTAGTGATGATTCTATATCACCCTGTATACCAGTATATTAAATTTTTTACATCATATTTTGAAAGAATTTTTAACATCGATACTTTTCATTACTTTGAAAGGTTTTCGTGTAATCACAAATTCAAGTAAGATGATCATCAGTCTGGAAAATTAATCTAATCAACCCAAAATTATGTTTTCATTCAATTTTTCCCTGCTTCCCTTACTTGCCAGAGTTGATTAATTCTCAGTGTATTTTTCTTTCCAAAGACGTCTTGGACAGAAGTAAATAAACCGTTGAAAATTAAATTTTCCTAGAATGAAATTTTTATACAGTTACCCTGAGGCCATGTTTTCACTTAATGTAATGTTATTAGTAAATCTTTTACGACTTTCCTTTAAAGTTTACTTCACTGTCTCACATACAACATTTATCCAACGAGGGCGTCAGGCCGAGTAGGACAACACGTCGAATGCAATAAGCACTTTTTGTACGACTTGCATACAATATTTTTTCTACGTTCATGCAAAAACCAAAAAATATTATTTAGATGAAGTCTAGGAAAATGTGACATCGATTTGAACGTTTATGTTTGTCATGATGACAAAGCGCTGTAGTAGAATGACAGATGAATGCAATAATCATTTTATTGCACTAGTGCAATAAATAAGCACTTTTTCCACTAAATATAGTTCAATAAAGTTTTGTTTTTTGCATGAACGTAGAAAAATATTATTATAGTACTTGTACAATGACAGTTACTTTTGGATCAAGTGTTCATAAAATAGAAAATTAATTTCATTAAAACAAATTTCGCGGTAATAATGTTTCATCAACTAAAATAAGTAAAATGTACGTTCTCTGTATGTGTGTCTAATATTTAGTCATTTTAATATCATAGTAGTTTAAGTTCTAAAAAGCTTACTTCTGTAAAACAAAAATATCATTATTATACGACTAATATATTTTCCACAAATCACACTGTCTCACTACACATCACTTTGTGCTGCCTCAATTTAGTCAATCTAAAGTAAAAGTTGTTTATCTAATTTCAAACATGAGATAACTCTCATTTTATTAACATTTATCTAATATTTAAAGACTTGTAAACAATATTGATTGAAGTTTGAATAATAGTTCGAAATTATCAATAAGATAAAGATAAGATTCATATTTTAAAAAATATGCATTATTATACAGGGTGATTGAGAACTTATTCAATAAAAAAATTTCAAATGTACAGGCCACTCTTACGATTGCGGGAGTAGAGTTATTAATTTGTTAATTAGCGAGGTTGCAACAATCGAACAATGAACAATTATATTTGCAAAAATCTTGTGCCGATGGTTTGCCTTAATAAGCCAGAAATCCTGGAAAAAATTCCAGTTTCTCTAGTGATTTCGAGGGTGGAGTTTTTATTTTGTTAATTACAGCCCAGTTACAACAATTTAGCAATAAATAATAAAGCTAACACCAAAGTGATAAAGAGGGACCTCGAAAACCCCCGAGAGAACATTTTCCAGATATTTTTGTTGAATCGTATGTGACATTTGCCATATGTTCAATAAAAATGGGTCATTTGTTAAATAAACAATTAAAAATTTGCGAGCGTACAGAGGTTAGATGTACCTTTTGTTATAAACAATTCCCTGAACATTTTGCAGAAAACCGCATCTCAATCGGACTTCTCCGCAAAAAGTTGTCCATTTTCACTATTTTCATGCTAATTTGACGCAACTACACTGTAAAACCTGACTGCGTAAGTGTAATAAAAAATGACGGACAAAACATTTAACAAATTTCCGGATGAAAGAAATAACACCTATTTTATATCGGCAAATCCAACTGCTATTGCCGCTATTGTTATTATTAATCAATAAAATTAATATGTGGTTTTAATTAATTGGTCAGTGGTCGCGCGGTTTAAGGCGCCAGTACTTGAATCGCGCTGACTAGATCGCTGTGGGTTCGACCCCCGAACCGGTAGACCATATATAAGTTATATTCGTGGAGAGATTGGTACCCTCTCTGCGGGTATGGTAGGGTGGAAGAATGTTGGCTTGGCTCATTGTGAGAGATTGATATCGGGGTTGACAGTTGACTACCCTACCTAATTAATAAGGTTTTCCAGGTTTCCCCCATTCCTGTACTGAGTGGTGGTTAGGACCTACCAACGTAAGTCGTTCCTGGGTGCAAATTCGGCCTGCTTAGTAATAATATGCCGCCCCCTCTCTCGCACAAGTCTTCGACTTCTGGGCTAATCCTCGTGATTAGAATGAAGGGTAGATATATTATTATTAATAAAAATCATGCTGGTTTTCAATTAATAAGTATTTAATTTGAAAAAATAATGTATCTGCAACAATTGATTCCAAGATTTTACCAAAGTTTACAGAATAAATATATAAGTTGTATCTCTCTTGAACACGCCTCTCCTTACCAATTCCGCTCGCCTCACCCATCTCAGAGACTGTTCGGTATCCAGGCACCTACACGGTGGCCGACGCTAGATCTGTAACGTGTTGTGTGCGATCGATATAGTGTGAGACAAAAAATCTTTTTCTTCTAAAAATGCCCCTGATATATTGTACTGTGAATAATTGTCCCTCAAGACGTGGTTTTTATTCTTTCCATTGTCCAAAGAATAAACAAAGGTATGTATTATATTCCATCAACTAATATAAAGAAATAGATATAAAATTTTACGCGGTAAGCCAATAAATCCTATAATATTAATTTGAAGATTGATCAAAGTTGACGAAATTAAAGATTTACTCTTGGTTTAAACTTTAGTTTTATGAACAATTTGTTTAAAATAACAATAATTGAGTTTTTCCTTCTTGACGCATATCTACGTGTTCTTGAAATGTTTTACGGGAAATTTGACACGCTCGGTTAGTATACATATTAAGCAAAAATCGTCTTTTTGCAGATGCCAGGTTTGAAAGAATCAATTAGGATTTACTGGAAGTCACAGATAAGCAAATATTACTCCTGATCAATGCTATGAAAAAAATTTGAAGCAAACATTTTTCAAATGAAACATCAAACATTGTTTTTGTGTAAACCAAGTAATTTCTCTATACTGGTATTTATTAAAAAAAGTGTAATGTGCAATAATTATGAAAGTAAGTAAATTTTAGACTCCAGCATTTTTGGTTTAAGCAGCGTTTCTGATAACAATAATACCAAAACTATGTTGGCGGCAAAATTTCAAAATGCTGAAGTTCAAACTGATACACCGATTCTAAGTGATACCTGTGCACAAATAATTTATAAAAAAATGGTATGTACAGTGTCATCTTTAAATGAATCAAAACAATTTGTCTCAAATTAATTAATACATATAGAAATTTACTGGAACAAACTAGCAAGCAAAATAACATTAGGATTTTGATTACCGCCAACCACCAGTGGTGGCGTTGAAAATAATGTCATAAAGATGTTGCAGGATATTCAAATAAGTTGCACACGAAGTGATATCTTACAATGCTATCAAATTAAAGCTAAAAATATAAGTGCAAAACCCAAATTTTTGTTAAGTTTGCAAATTATGCTATGAAAATGGATGTCATAAAAAACAGAAAACTTCTCAAAGGCACTGGAGTTATAATTAATGAAGATTTGACTCAGTTCAAATATAATCTGTTAAAGGAGGCGCAGGTGATACTTGGGAAGAAATCAGTGTGGATCGTTAATGGTTCAATTCAAGGAATCTTTAATGGAAAAAAGGTCGTAATAAAGAACTCTGACGATTTAAATAAATTTTCGCAATGCTCTCCTGTAGAATCTTGATGTTTTTGCATTTTATAATTTGGTTAATATTATATCTAAGTAGGTACATAAATATTTCAATAAAATTAAGTTCAAATTTCCGTAAGTCAGTTAGTAGGTTGTTGTCAGGTTTGTAAATGGTTTTATTTTTTATATATTTTTCTAAACTCAACTATAACTATCAATTTGATACATTGTTATTTGCGAGGCTGAAATATGAGTTGGTTATTTATTCTAGTAAGATAACTTTTTTGTTATTTGTATAATATTTAAATTTTGTTAAGGTTATTGGTATGAGAGAGGATTTTTTTGTAATTTCACACTTAAATATTCGTTCATTAGCAAATAAACTTGATATTGTTAGAGACATTCTGAATACTTTTTATTATCATGTATTTGCAATTTCAGAAACTTGGCTTAATCCAGATATCACTAGTAACAATCTAAGCATAGCAGGCTATAAGTTTGTGAGGAATGATCGCTCAACCAGAGGCGGCGGTGTAGGCATGTACATTAAGAACAATATAAAATTTAAAATTCTTCCAACATCGAATAATATTGAACAACTCTGGGTAAATATTACTATATCAAATAAGACATATTATGTTGGTGTTGTGTATCGTCCTCCTAATTTAGATTATAATTTATTTTTAACCGAGTTAGAAAATACTTTTGCATATGACTTGATTGGTGCTGACTATATATTTTGTTTGGGGGATTTCAACATTGATATGTTTCAACTTGAAAGTAATGCAACTACTGCTATTAATAATATTTTTGAAGTGTTTGATTTGACTCAACTCATTGATTCTCCTACTAGGACTACTGCAACTTCTGCTACATTAATTGATCTCATCTTAACATCAGACAAGTCTATTGTGTCAGATAAGGGAGTAATAAGTATGAGTCATGCATCAGATCATGACTTAATTTATGTTAAACTGTGTATACAAGTTAAATTTGTGCCAACAGTGATAAATTACAGAGACTATAAATTTTTGGATTATAACCTGTTTATGCTTGACCTGAGAAATTTGCCTCTTTTTCATATTGTTGAATTAAATAATATTGACGACAAATTAGCATTTTTAAATGAAAATCTACTTAAATTATATAACAAGCATATTCCATTGAAAACATGCATTACGCGTAAGACTTATTCGCCATGGCTAACAGATAACTTAAAATTACTAATGTCAATTAGGATAAAAACTAAAAACTTTCAAATCTACGAAAAATATTCTGCGGTGGCAGGAATACAAAGAATGGCGTAATTTCACTAATATTGCTATTAAAAATGAAAACGGGCTTATCTTAACTTTAAATGTCGAAATTCAAACTCAAAAGATACTTGGAGGGAATTAAAACGTATGAATATTATTAATAAAAATATAATTACAATTCCTGATGAGATAGCTGATCCTGATGATATTATTAACTTTTTTCTACTTCAATTCAGGAAATTAGTAATAGCAATAATAGTATTGAAAACTTGGTTAAGTATTATAACTCCCGAACAAAAAATAATATTCCAAATAATTTTATATTTTCGCCTGTAAATGATGACGTGATTGCTAAAATAATTAATAACATTTCTTCTAAGGCTATTGGGACTGATGGATTTAATATTACTTTTATAAAATTATGTTGCCCTTTATATAATTCCTTTAATTACACATTTAGTAAATTTTTGTCTCGAATATAGTGTTTTTCCCTCCTGCTGGAAAGAATCATTGATAAGACCCATTCCCAAAGTTACTCATCCCACTGAATTTAAGGATTTGAGACCTATTGCAGTGTTGCCAGTGTTGTCTAAGGTTTTGGAAAGAGTAATCGAGAACCAGTTTCGAAATTATCTGAATAATAACAAATTACTGCCAGTTTTGCAATCAGGATTTAGGAAAAATCACAGTTGTTCAACAGCTCTTCTTCACATAACAGATGAGATTATAAGCCAAGTTGACAAAGGTAAAATAACAGCGCTTACTCTTTTGGATTTTAGCAAGGCATTTGACACACTTGATCATAATATTTTACTTTCAGTATTGCATTTTGTAGGTCTTAGTAATGATTCTATTTCACTATTAAAAAATTATTTAACTAATCGAACACAATGTGTTACTTATAATAATAAACTTTCTAATCAAATTGCAATGCTATCAGGAGTCCCCCAGGGTTCTATTTTGGGTCCATTACTTTATACTGTTTATACGTTAAATTTTGAAACTTTCATCACTTTTTGTAAATTTCATTTTTACGCGGACGACACACAATTATATTATTCTTTTGCTCCTTCAGAGATAAATGATGCTTGTAACAAAATTAACGCCGACTTGTCGGTTTTAACTAAAATTGCTGCTGATCATTCTTTAAAGCTCAACAGTTCTAAGTCGTCCGTATTATTGATAGGTCAGCAAAATAAGGTTAACGAAGTCATAAATTTAATAAACATCCATATCAATAATGATCAACTTAAAGTTACTAGAGAGGCAAAAAATCTAGGTGTAACATTAGACTTCAACTTGAGATACAGGTTATTCGTAAATCATATGTTGAAGAAGTCTTACTGTAATTTAAAATTGTTATATAATAGTAGGCATATTCTAAATAAAGATACTAAAGTTATGCTTTGTGAAACTTTGGTACTATCTCAATTTAACTATTGTGATGTTTTATATAATGGCTGTATAGATAGTGTTGATTGTAATAGAATTCAGAAAGTACAAAATGCCTGTGTTCGTTTCATATGTGGGATAAGAAAATTTAATCACATATCTAACGCTTTTAAAAATTTAAAATGGTTGTCTATGAAAATAAGAAGAGATTATCATGCTCTATGTTTTTATCAGAAGTTAATTTTTACTAAGACTCCCCTTACCTTTATAACAAATTAATTTTTAGGACTGACGTGCACAACATTAATATACGTAGCAAAGGACTATTAACCATGCCTACTCACAAATCTGCTTTCTTTGAGCGATCATTTTCATACAATATTGTTAAATTGTTCAATAGGTTGAATCCTGAATTAAAATCATTGTCGCCATATACTTTTAAAATGTCTCTAAAAAAACTTTTTCTTGATGATTATTTGTAGATTGCTATTAATATTGATAATTTTGTTGCTCTTACATATCTTCTGATCCACGCGCTTCTGGGATACGCGGAAGACCAGGAAACTACTTTGTGGTGTACTGAGCGTATTTCCTTTTTGTCCTACTGCATGATTATATGTATGTATACTAAACATGTATAAAAAAAAATGTTATTTTTTGGGCAAATAAACTTTATTATTATTATTATTATTATTATTAATACCAAAATCACTTAAATAAGATTAAATACTAAAAAATTACCTGGATACACTTAGGTTTAGGAGAATCGATTGTTTCAATAGTCAATGGTGGATGCACTAAGCAGCAAAAAAGTTCTTCCATTTATAAGAAAAATGATGTGCTATTAGTGGTGCCCAATACTAGTGACGTCAAAATTAGAAAAAAGTTTGAATTTCTCGTCCACAAAACCCCCGATTTACAAATGTTATGTAAATATTTGGATTTTTTAAGAAGTTATCTACAATTATCGAAAATAAAATTTTAAATTTGAAACCCTGTATCTTTTTTATTATGCGACTTGGGATATAGGTATGTCAGGTTAAATCGATTTATCCCAATAGTCTAAGAGCCAGTGGTCGGCAACCTATAAGTAAATGATTATACCTGAAATTTTGCACAGTGACTCTCTTATACCTATCACTCATGATGTGGGGACTCGCTAAGCCCGGCGAGGTCGACTCAAGAGTTACTCAGGTGCCAGAAGTATGAAAATGTAACCAACTTCGTTATTAAATTAACAAAGCTGCCGTTTGAAAATTTTAAAATATACAATTATTATTATATAAAAATAACAAGGGCAGACGATTACCGTGCTTCTAAAGTCATGGCAGACACTTGTAAAATTGGCAAAAATTATAAATTTGAAAAGTATTTGATTAAATCTGATTTTTGACGTTAAAAAACTGTCAGAAATGTCAAGCATTGTAATCGACATCACCAAATCTCAGAACCTGTGCCAGAAATAGAGGTTATTTGTTACTTATATTATTTTAATATAAAAAGGTGCTAAATATGATAAATAATAGAAATAAATGTCTAATTTGTTAGATCTGAAATTTTAAAATTTTCAAACGGCAGCTTTGTTAATTTAATAACGAAGTTGGTTAAATTTTCATACCTCTCGCACCTGAGTAACAGTTGGGTCGGCCTCGCCGGGCTTAGCGAGTCATCACCTCATGATTGATAGGTATAAGAGACTCACTGTGCAAAATTTCAGGTATAATCATTTACTTATAGGTTGCCGGCCACTGGCTCTTAAACTACAAGGAATCTGTACGCTACCTCATTTAAAAACACTCCGTGTAATGTTATTTGAAACGTCATAACCAATGAAAATAGCTGTATTGGTAGTTATTTAAAAATATACAGTTTTACACAATATTTTACACGTGTAATGTTGACTTATATGTTTTGTGTGTGTTGATAATTCTTATATAACAATGTAGATATTTGATAAATGTAATTTTGGTGTATTTTAAATTATACAATACATTTTAAACGGTCCTATAATCAAACAAGCTGTACCTACTGACTCTTGAAATATGATTAGCTATATCCAAACACTATTAAATATAATATTGTGCTGGATACTAAGTACTTACAATTACACATATGAAAGTTAATTAACATTTAACTGCTGTCGTGTTATTATGGTTAAGTTAGTAAAATAATAATGAAGAACACTAACAACAAAGTAATTACACATTTTTTCCTAGAACAAAATATTTGTTTGCATAATTTTTATAGCAAGGCAAAACATAAGTGCTCAACAAACGAAACGCGAAATAATATGTTGTATATATAGAGATACAGTACGACAATAACTACATAACAGAAAGCCTGAAACAAGATTTAAAAGTTTCAAACCCAATTCTTTCTGAATTTATTATCAATCATACTTAACAACAACTGCGTGATACAGCTAGATTAATCTCTTTTGTATTATAAACTAGGCGCTGATGCAACCAAAATTCCTGGATATAAATTAAGCTTGCCTGCAAAGACATTTCTCAGTACGCTTTGGGCAGATAAAGTACATAATTCACTTAGATCGTATAAATTAATTAAGATATAATACTACTGTAGACAATAAATACCAATTTGTATATGAATTATGCATGAGAATATACAAAATGGAATAACAGATCGGACACAGCTGTTGCTCAAAAATGAACAATAACGCCACTGCAGATTGATGATTATTTTCTAGCTCCAACTATGTAACCAATAAAAACATTTGTGTAGTAGTAAAAGTGTATCCTCTTTAAAGTTTAAAGCTTGATGCTACTAATAAACTCTCAGTAAAGTGTTCTACATTGAACTTAAATAATTTATCAAAAAGATTCATGGTTAAAATGTTTACCTAAGCTTAAAACGTTTGCACTGCCATAGAGAATTATTTACCTAAATGAATAGATAATAGACATCAGTAATGGTGTCAAATTTAAAAGCTGGTAATACTTTTATTATATTTTATTTGTATGACCCACAAGTTCGTAACATTTTAAGTGTCTATCACAAGAGTCTCAATTATTTTAATGTCATCATTATTTAATTGAATTCGAATTTGTACAGAGATTGTGTAAATTATTTGCAATGAAGTTTATCCGATATATCTTTTCGTTCAATTTCGAAATTTCAAAACAGGAGTTCCGTTTTTACAAATATTGCAATCGTCAATGGCGATACGGGTCCGAAGCTTTCATATTATCTACAGTATAGTGGGTCCTTTGTGGTCGTATTAGGTCATCGTGTAGCAATTGCTCTAAAGATTTGCAGAAGAGCATGTATGCCTGACGATTGTAGAGATATTATGATTACACCAGTTTTAAAAAATGGATATGCAACAGATTGCAGAAACTATAGAGATTATGCCAAACAAAGACTAGAATCCATGTCAGAATTAGAAATAGGGGAGGTTTTAGAAGGGAATCAACAGCGAACCAAACCTTCATGGTGAAGAAAATCTTTACTACATGCTATAAATAAGGGATTAAAGCAATGGTCTTATTCGTGAACTTTATACACGCATATAATTCTAGCAAAAGGAATATACTAAGTAGAAAAATGAAATATTTTGAGATACCAATTAAACTGATTAGGCTATTGAACATGACATTAGAAAATACCAAAAGCAAAATGTGAATAAAAGGTGAATGTTCAGAAGATTTTGCTATTGACAAGACTGAAACAAGGAGACCAGTCTTAACGCTTCTTTTTAACTTAGTACTTGAAAAGGTTATAAGAGACAGTCAACAGAGAAGAGCACGTATTATTTAAAAGTCACCAAATAGTAAGCTGGATAGATGATGTGGCTATAATTGCAAGATATAGAAGGGAATCAATTAGAAAAGTTAACCAGAAAACTTGTGGAGAAAGCAAATGAAGTGGGACTGCTGATAAATCAAGAGAAAAGTAAGCTTTTGAGAGTATAAGAGCAAAAAAGATATATACATTTCAAATTGAGGAAACAGCACGCAGAGATAGAGTTCGAAGAAGTACATGAATATGTGTATTAAAGCAAATAAGAGTTTATCACATTCAATGAAATCAAAAAATTTGTCCAGACGTGTAAAATTCAGAATAAACAAAATAAGATTTAGGCCGATGGCGCTATATGGCATGAATGAGGAATGATCTTATGAAGAATCCTGGGGAAACGAAGGATGGCTATGCAAAGAGAAACAATGAAGAAATGTATGGAATGTACCAGGCACCTAAAATAGATGAAGTTGTCATATTCAAAAAGTGCCGGTGCTAGGGAATATAGAACGAATGGGAGATGAAAGGACAGTGAAAAATTAGTAGAGAGTATACATAACTATAAGAAGAAAGCGATGGAAATAGGTAGAGAGGCATTTTGCGACAGCTCTAAGAGAGAAAAATGAAGCGTACTGGAAAACATAGGCGAGAAACAGAAAAAAACTGGAGAAGTATCACGCAGTTCTGGGCTTAAATGACCTGTAAACATGTTTTTAAATATAGTTTGTGTAGCCAGCAACCACTAGATACGACACGTACTAGGTACATTTCGCGATAAGCCACGGTTATTAGTCGGTGACTGTACCTGTGGTATATTAATGGGAGTTAACAATCTCGAAACCGGTATATGTTTGATGGCACCGCTGACAACTAATCGTTGTTGTTTGCTATAGGTTCAGATGTAATTCATTTCTAGTCGGGACAATAGCTCACAGGGTAATTGTTTCTCCAAATTCCACTTTTAAAACATCAGGTTGTCAATATTTGCGCCTCTTTGCACCAATCTTTGAGGAATCTCCTTTGATAGAGACGTCACGTTTCAAAATTGATTTGTTAATAAAGAATCCTTAATTAATTCACGTTTATATTGTCTATTACTAAGAAAAAATAAATATTGTATTCAATAACTATTTCCGCTGGTCAAATATATTTTTCTTTTTTGGTTTCGATTATATTTATATTTTTAATATACGTTTATTTTAAGTAGATGAAGAATAATTACACTCGGGATTTTTATACAAGCCTATAGCCGAAAATCGTCATATTATTTAAATTATTACTAAGAATTATATATTTATATTAAAGTCTCATTTGGAATTTATGGAGCAAGTATTCAATCAAACCATGTAAGTTAAACAAATCTGTATTTCATGCAAACTTTTGATTTATATCGACGTCTATAAAAAGAGTGTGGTGCTGTAAATTATAAATAATAGTAATTAAACTAAATCAATGTGACATATTTGGAAGTAATTTTGAAGATTAATGTCTTTACAGATTTTGTCTATTAAATGTATCATAGCTAATATAATTTGATTTTATAGATACATCTTCGTGTCCAGCATTGATGAATTAGTTTAGTGAATTTGAAATACTAAACTAGAAACGTTTCAAGGGACAACATTAACATTTTTTATTCTTGTGTAAAATATAACAAAATATTTAACATATTGAACGAAACGAGACAAAGAAAATAGTTTCAAACAAACAAAACAATAACAAACAACAAAACTATAATTATTTTAGAAAAACATAAACTTTTCTCGTCTCGTTTTCGTCTGCTTAGGTTATTAATGTTTACAATAGGAGTATAGACTTTTGCCTTTGACGATTTCTGTTTTTGATAGTCACTAATAATGTTTAGCTTTGTAAAAATTTAAGTGACACAATATCTCATTGTATTTATTTATTTAGTTGGACATGCGTAATCCAACAGGAAATTCAATGCATAATAACAGAATTACACAAAAGAATACAAATACAAACTCGTGGGAAGTACTTACATTAATCCTAAAAATAGTGACAAACAATAATTAATCCTAATGTAGTAAAGAATTAATGTATGTTGTTAAACTACAACCAACACACATATTGGAGAATTAGTTCAACTCGATAAAGTATAAAAATTATTAGAATATCTAGAAAAATGAGAATGGAGATTAAAAGAAATTTGATTGAGGCTCATCAATACTGATAAGTAATTTGTACAAAAATATAACAGAAGAAAGTATTCTCCGAGATACTATTTTTTTAAACTATTTTTACTGAGACAGTCATATGGTTCATAATATAAATTTCTAATAAGTCTACAGTTTAGTACATCAACAAATCTTTTCTGAACATTTTTAAATCTATTTATGTATTTGATATACTAAGAACTCCATTAAAGACCACCATATTCCTGTTTACTTCTACTAATGTACTATACAAAATAATAGTTGAAGAAGAGTCAGTGAAATGCTTTGTGTTGCGTTATATAAAACATACAGTTCTCATAGCTTTCTGTGCTAACTCATCATGTTCCTCAAAAGATATTTGACTATCTAAAATTATACCTAGGTCCTCAGGAAAAAAGGACCGTCAATGGTGTAATTGTAAGCGATATTAAGCTTTTCTGGAAAATGTTATCCTTTTTATTAATATTAAGGAAAAGTTTATGACAATTGACTAATTAAATCTGGAAAGATCTTCCTTAAGTTTAACGGAGTCCACAGACTGAACATTCTTTGATAAATTAAAGTCATCAGTCAATAAATATAATTTGAATATTTGCAGCAGAAACCAATGTCGTTTAAAAAAAGTCAAGTAAGAAAAGGTTCCAGGTGAGAGCCTTGTGGTATTCCAGTGGTTATACTATGATACTCAGAAAGGACATTCATTATCCACAGCTTCAAGAGCTGTTTGTAAAAAAGGCATTAATTTAAAAAAAATTGTTAACCAGAAATCGCATACTTGTGTGGGACAAGGGCGGTATGTCAATATATTATTGTATGTAAAAATAAAGAGCAAATTAATATGAATTTTGTATCAATCAACGTATTTTCTTTAAATTATTTAATGCTTAATTGAGATTCTCAAAAGCAGGATATATCTAGGATCATAAAGCAATATGTTGCATGAAATCTCCTTACGCTGCCTATCCAAAATTCCAATTTAAAAATAATTGGGTTTTTATTAAATCCCTCTTGGGCAGGGTAAGGGATATTTGAGGGTTGAATCCGGTCCAAAGGGCATTGTTCCATAAGCGTGGGATAAAGGTAATGCCCTATTTGTTGCTGGAATCCTTTGAGGGATAGTAAAAATGGGAATTTATAAAGTATCAGCTTAGTGGTAGGTACGACGAGAATACAACGTAGAACAGTTAGTAACAGGTAAGTGAACGTATGCTTTACTGAATTGTTTAATTTTGAAAGAGTGTTCATTATAGGTATGCATTTAAACTATTGACAGAAGAAATAAATGAGGCGAACAAGGTAATCCTGGATTGAAAATTGAATTAAATATATAAAAAATAAAATTGAAAGAAATTTAAGGTCATATAAGTTTTTCTTTTGTAACTAAAGGACAAGAAAAAATATAGGTATACAGGGTGTAACAAAAAAGCAAGTCACATTAACTGCCACTTTTTGGCGGCAAAATATGACAATTTAACCCTACTTACCTATGTACTACATTTGCCTCCCTTAAAAGATACAGGGTGTTAAAATTTAACTTTTAAAATTGATTTCTCGCCTATAATTTCGTCAGATTTTCGAGGATCACTTTAAATTGTAAATATGCTTCTTATTATTATCCAAATCCTTAAAAGCATTATTGCAAACCTAAAAATCAAAGATAGAAATGGGAGGGAAGGGGTTATTTTATTCCCCAATTTTTTCTGACGTGCGCATATAGACGATTTTTTACAATGCTACAATGTAATATTTTGTTTAAAATATTTCATTACTCTTGATAATTTTTCGGAAAACTCTTCATATTGGAGATAAATTCGTGTTTTGATGATGCCACGTCGAGATAGTCGCAGCAAAATGAGTTGCACTTCTGCAGTTTTAAAAGTTTAAATTACAAGGGAATTTATAATATTCTAACTTGTTTAAAGCGTTCTAACTTATTTTATACAAAGTGTCTCTGATTATAGGGTGTCCCATTTTAACACAAATACATGTTTTTTATCAATGTGAATTCGTTTATTACGGCAAAAACATTTAAGAAACAGATTATTAAGTAATAATTATAGTTATTAAACAGATTTACCTGCACTAATTGCTGCCCATACCCTACACGTAGTCTACCAACAAGTTTAGATGCTGCAACATTCCTAAACTTTCTGCAAAATGAGTTTTCCACTTTGCTCGACCATTTGCCACTTACTCTTCGTCAAAATATCTGGATGCAACTTGATGGTGTTCCGCTTCATTTTGGATTCAATAATATATAATATTTTCGTTTATTTTTTCAAATCGATGAATTGGATGTTAGAGAGACGCAACTATGCAGTAACCATCACGCTCTCCCGATTTTAGTCCACTGGATTTCAGTGTGGGGATTTATGAAGGACGACGTTTATTCTGAATTAATTGAGAATATTGATCAACTGAAACGGCGTATTATAAACGCAGCTGAAAAAATTAGGTAATTACCACAGGTTTTTCAAAATATCAGATATTCTTTATTGTTTGTTGATGCACTTCGGAGGCATGTGGACAATTAAGATGTTGAATTAATGAATTAAAATTACAATTTCCAATTAAATTTCAGTGTAAATCTTGAATTTATGTGTCGTTTACAATAATATCCTTGAGGATTTGAATAATAACAAGAAGTAGATCTCTATATAAAATTTCAAAGTAATACGTAAATATTTGAAGAAAAAAACAATTTTAAAAGTTCAACTTTAACAATCTGTATCTTGTAACGGAAGCATTTTTGTATATAAGTAAGGCTAAATCGTCATATTTTGTCGCCATAAATAGGCAGTTAACGCGATGACCTGTTTTTTTGTATTACATCCTGTATAGGGACAAAAGGAGAAATTAAGGAAAATGTCAGAAAACAAAAAAATGAGAATTTATACCATAACTTTAATTATTATACATCTCAGTATAATAACAAGGATTTTAAAATAATAATTTTATTGATAAGTATAAGGATTCGACTTTAATGTTGAAATATCCATTTTATAAGAGAGCTTTGTCAACGATTTGGCATCAATGTGTGACTATAAAATTTTCTACAGAGGTGATTTATACTTACAACTTCCTCATTAAGAAAATACATCGATAAGTGCATAATAAACAGCACTATGCATTGCCGTTGAAGATTAGCATGCAGTTCGCTAGAGAAATGCTTTCAAGGCCTGAAGCATTAAAATTGTTACACGGTAGTCGTGACAAAATGCAAAACATTTAACTTAATCACGAACCCTAAAATAAATGCAGTACACGAAAGAATGATTTACACCCTAATTATAGCTCATGCTTACGATTAATTTGCAACCTTCGTTTACGACATATCTCCAAAACCTGAAGCTGTAACATATAGGGGATGTTAACAATGATAAAAACTTTGAGTTTATTTTTACGCTATAATTAATTTGTCTATCACAGTAGAAAATATTTTAATATCAAAAAAGAAATTTCCAAAAAAATTGCTTATTATTCAGAAATAGTCCGACTTATTAAGTTTTGACAACGAAACAAAATTTGTAAAATCAATCCCTTGACTGATTCATTAGACGAGTTATTTTAATATTATTATATTTCAAATAAACAAAAAGATAAATAAAAAATCCACAAATGAATATGTTATATTAACTTCAAAGTGACTGATTGACGAGAAAAATATTACACAGTGCTAAGCCGGGATTTAGGTACCTAATAGTGTTATAGATTAAAGTACAATTAATTTCAAAAACATGGTTTACATACTACCAACGTTAACAAATCCTGCAATCTTATTTTCATTATTTATGTTAGCAGTACAACATCCAACAGTACTCCTACCAATTACAAGACGGAAAACACGAACAAAAAAAATATATAAAACAAATATAACATATAAAAAATAACTCTACAAATTAACTTAATTAAAATATCTAATGATATTTCTAGGCTACATTTACATTCAGGCGTTTCATTTCATTGCCCAAGCAGCACAAACCACACCTAATTTAACTAACGACCAGTTTTATACCAAAATCATACAAATTATGACTACAAAATTGGTATAGCATTACGTCTATGGCCGAATTTGAAGTAATTTTGGTAGGAACCGCGTTACTATTTCCGACGTCACAACGACGTCGGCAATGTCGACGTCGGTGTTTCGACCTGTTCCATGCTTTAAATAACAATAAATTAATAATAAAACAGGTCGGACAGGCCGACGTTGGTGTTTCTAACTGTCTGTAACCAATGATATACGTCAGTTAATATCATCCACACCGACGTCGCTACTCCAAATTATTTTATACTAATTGTAATATCGGATGAGGTAGGTACAGCCGACGTCGGTGTTTATGTCCATATTTTCACCTATACACCAACCACACGTATTTGAAACATTTTGACGCTTGACATAATGTTACCTATATTGTTAGTGAAGTAATGAAAACTGTCAAGTATTAAGAAATCTGATAATGAATAATTCAAGTAAGTCGAGACCACTATCTGAGGACGGTTCTAACCGTAGCAGTCCTAATATTAACAATAGGAGCCGAAAGAATATATAGGCGGGCCCAGAGATAACGATAGTGGGTCTGTCCCCACAGAGCCTAGCCTGAAAATAACCAGGGCAGGTTAAAGAATCCAGGCTAATGCTAGGGATGAGCACTTTAATTCTGTTTCTCACAGCGACCAGTTACCGAGGTCACGGTTACCGGAAAATCGCTATGTATCAAATATTTTAAATACATCATTTATTCGTCAGTACTAATTACTGGGTGGGAAAACAGCTAATAATGTTACACAGGTATACATATATCTATAAACATAATCAAAAAATATATCCACAAAATTCTGCATCCGAAAATGGGTATCAACAAACTATAACTGCACTAACACAATCTTAATTTTAACTGCACGAACACGCCTGAAAACAATGGAAAGTTAGGTTAGTCGTAAGAGTTGTATGTTTCTCGTACCTCTTTGTAAATCGACATGTAACAAGTATAAATGAACTTTTCCAATACGACTAAGTTGAATTAGATACGTACATTTATACCTACTGTACAGTAAGTATGCTGGAAGTGTACTTTTGTTTACCATTATTATATCTTGTTTTTTTAAAGTACACAATTAGTACAACTTGGTGAAGTAATTTTGACTACTTCAGTTAGTATATAGAAATGGGAGTATATTATACCAATTGTGAGGACTGGTATATAATTAAGGTAAATAAATAAACTTAATATGACCCGGTGCCTGGAGTAATTATGTTCGTTTATACCAATAATAACTTTAAATCATAGGTATATAACAGATCGGTATTGCCTCAAATAATAGGAAGCCATTTTGGAAGAGTTGGGATCAATACACAATAATTTTTATTTTTAATATTTGAAGAGTGATTTTACGATTTTAAGATTATATGTTGTATGAGAAGTTAGTTGATGAAGATGAAGACTTGATCTTCTTATTCTTGACATTACTAATAAAAAAAAGATGTTCTAAAAATACAAAATAAAAATATATATTGATAAAATAGTGTTCATTTAATGGCGCTTTAATTTTAATGGTTTATTTTGCCCAATATAATCAATAAAATTGCATGCGTTTATAATTTCAGTGTCTGAAGGTCTCAAAACTTATATCCTTAAAATTATATTTCATTAATATACTGAATCGTATAGGAGTAGATGCATACCATCTATTAAAATGAGTTGCAGTATTAGCTACAAAATTAGTATAAACGGAACAAAAATATAGTACCTACTTGTCTGATTTATATAGAAAAATGTATACGTAAATTATAGAAAATGTTATGTTAGGTAATATTTGTCGTATCTAATGTGACGTGGAAGTAGGTACAAACATTTACACCTAAGAGCGACTTTATTATTAGACAGGGTGACGTCGAGTCGACCGGAGTTTGTGTGACAATTTTCGTATAAAATTGGTCGGTACGCCGTGGCGCGGACGTCGGCTACCGACTTCAGGTTAGACTACCGACGTCGGCTCGACGTCATCCCGACCAGTCTGTGCTGCTTGGATGATAGTTCTACAAAATAATACTACTTGTCCTCTGCGATTGAAGACTATCAACAGAAAATCTAGTGAGTATAGCGATATGAGGAATACTGATTGGAAGATAATATCCATTAACTTGATAAAATATACAGGGAGATTCAGAATTTTTCTAAAAATATTTTAGGAATAGATGCGTCACTAGTAAAAAAAGGATTTTGTAGAATCCTTATAGTTTCCGAGAAAAAAATTATTGACGTTCTAGTAGTTTCAACCTTTACATTGGGCTACTGTAGTCTTTAGCCAGGCGATTTCAAATATCCGATTACTTATCGTATTAACATTTTTGTGACGCTAGTATTCACATTAGTTTTTCAAATATCAAAAATGGCTTACATACAGGGTGAACCTTAAATAAGTACAAATATTTTAACTGCAAGTGTAGTTCGTCATATAGATAAGTCTAGTGAAAGTCATTCTTAAAAATTTCAAATATTTATAGAAATACCCACATTTTGAGGACCTCTGATCAGATAGACCATTGACTTAACCTAATAAAATAAACCATATGATTTACTGAAGGCGAGGTTGCCATATCTTCTGTAAGATAAATAATATTTTAAAGTAGGTAAATTCAATTTTTACCATAGTTTCTAGTTTAAAAACAATCATTTTAAGCAATAAGCAAAGTAAAATTATCATAAACGACTAAAATATGAATTTTCTCAGGTTCAATACTGGCAGTTAAAGAGTTTAAGAAGTTACTTAAATTATTTCAAAAAAATAACCATAAACGTGCATAAAAGCTCACATACTTACTGAAAAACCAACTATTTAAGCAGTTGTCCATATTTCAGTTAATACCATTGTACACTGTTAGAAAGATTATCACAAATTATTCCCTTAAATTATTTTATAAAGAATAACAAAAAACCATAAATTTCACAAAACATCTTAATTTTAACCACATAACCTCAAAGAACGTGTCAGTGCTAACCAATCGTACCTCGTAGTTTCGTAGTGGGTGAAACAGATTTTAAAAATAAACACAAAACATGAAATAACAAAATAACTGGCTTGATGTACCTATGCGTTCAATATCAAGAAAAGGGAAAGTGAAATATTTAAAAGCAGCGTCAATCGCATGCACAAAGAAACTGATGTAGACACAGACAACAGGTAGGTGTCAGGAGCAGTAGGCGAATTTTCCCGCACAAGCCCCATCCTCAGGCTCGAGAATTGATAGAGATAGATGTTGATGTTGATACCGGTGCACTGGACAAAGGAATAAGCTGTGGCACAGGCAAGTGCATCAAAACATGTAATATTTGTGGAAAGGGATTTGATAATTACAATACACGTAAACTGAAAGTTAATATGAGATACTTTTGCATCTTCTGAAACCGAACTAAGCTAATAGCTTCTTTAAGTAATGCAAGAGTTGCCGCACTATCGTATAAAACGTATTTAAATTGTCTTAATATTTTCACGGACAGTGTTTTTCTCTTAAGTGTCTTGTGTTTTTAATAATATTTTTCGTGAAATACAATGTGATTAAATAAAATATGGCGCATTATTCAAACAGTGAAAAGGTTGACATGCTAAAATCATATTTTTTAAGTAAGTAGTGTTCAGTGATAGTGATAAAAATAACGTATTGTGATAAAGCAGTCGGAGTGTAGTAAAAATGGATGATGAACAAATTCTGGATAACATGATTGTGAGTAGAGAATCTGGTTTATATTTTCAATTTATTGGAGAGAAATAGAAATGGCAAAGGGGAGGAGATGGCCATTAATATTTTCATAAATAAAAATATTTCAATCATTCTTTGACATGTCTAAAAATTCTAGTGTAACACTGGCAACGCTGTGGAATGCACATCCACCATGACTCCCGAACCAGCGGTCCTCAGCAAGTTTTCTATTGAAAAATCACGAAATTTATTTAAAATTTTCCTTTTTATTCCTAATTTTATTGTAAAAAGACTATTAATTATGTGTTCTATACAGTGAACTGTATTGCTGGTTAAAATATTTGTACTTATTTAAGGTTCACCCGTATAGCAACCCGCAGTTGATGGTATCGTTTTAATTTATTGTGTGTGTCGAACTGTTCAGTTAACAATGATCATTGGTGGCTACAGTTATATCATGAAAAAGTAAGTAACATTTCTATGGAAGTAGATAAAGACATTTTTAACTGTCAAGTTTGACTTACCTTTAATATATTTGCAATTTTTGAGAGTTTTTCGAAATGCAAAAAAATACGGAAGTGAGCTATAGTGGCGCGATTTTTGTTATTTTTTAATTATCTGCTTTTTCAGTGTGAGCTTTTATCGTTAGGCAAACTTAGTTTAAAGAATAACCCTTGACTGGTCCATTTGGTGCAAGGGTTTATTCAATTAATCTTTATTTTCAGCAGTACGGCAAAATACTTAATTAAACTAAAGAAAACCAAATCTTTAAATTCAGTGAACGAGTAACATAACCAATGTTGTACATATAAATAATATAATTAATTATAATTTCCTAGTGTAAGTCATAATGAAACATTCTTTAACTACAGTAAATCATTTTGAAGTATAATACAGTTATCAGCAGATGAAACAGTATACAGTTTGAAATCATCCGCATAAACGAAGAACATTGGTTTGGTAAGATTTTGAAGTAGTGATGAAGAGTCTAGTATGTCTCCATGGACCATTACTTACAGACTACCCTGTATACGTATAATATTTTAGGTCTTTATTATTCAATAGATCAAGATTTTTGAAAAACTTTTATCGGATAGTGTAGGTATATGGCTAAAAATGTGCCACAACTAAATATACAACTGAAACACAACACAATTTCTGGAATTGTTTGTAAACAGCACAAAACAATTAATTTGTCTTTCTATGTGCTAGTCAAGCTAGCTTCCTATGCACGACACAGGTCCCTGGAACCACTTTAATATATTACTACCGTCCAAAAATGTCGGATCATTGTGCTAGGCCCAATTGGCACATTTTGATGATTACCCCACATCAAATTATCACGATAACCATCGGATATCCGAGCACGATACCTAATGATATAACACAACTTAATCCCGTTTATTATACCCCAGGCCTTTGGGATCCGTGTCTATCTATATTTGCTGCTGTCACCCCGTATCAACAGCTAGCTGTCAGCTTTCCGTACGTGTGCAACGGCCATCAGAAATTTTTCAAGCCTTTATAAAAGCTTTCTGGTCGCGGTTTTACGTAAATTTATTCCGAGCTGTTTCAATTAATTACGAATTTGAATATTTATAAAGACGCTGAATATTTCTGGTCCAGTCCGGTCGGGCGGGTTTTACGTACAAATAAAATATTTTGTGGGATATAAATAATACAGCACTTATAATGTATTCGGAAGATTGGCGACCAGCACGATGAGGCAGTACCTCAGTAAAAATTTGAAAGTAATAAGTAACAAATAAAAATCATTAACTGCTTATTTTAATCATCTAATCAATTTATTACATCCAGTAACATTAGAATATATGGGCTGTGTAGTACCTGTACAGAGTATCACTTAACGAATGTTACATACTTCAAGGGTATAATCTAGAACCCAAATGGTGTTGATTTAACCAAACTTGCTTAAACGAAAAATATGGCAAAAACATTACAGTGTTAAAGTTTCATTTTTTATTTCATGTTTTCTTCTTAACTCACAACCAAGTTAACTGATTTGAGCAAAATTTGCTGTTGCTTAGCTCCTCTTCATGAAGAGAATGCTCCCATTTTTGAATCAGTTTAATGCAGGATTAATTGTCCCCATATATGGTAAAGACATTTTTAGTAAAACCGAGATCAGACATTAAGTTACCTAACCAAATACCTTATCTAGCTGCCTCTGCAAGAGCTGCATATTGGTCTTCTGTAGATAATGCAACTGTTGTTTGTTTCTTTGTATACCAGCAATCCATTCCACCAAAGACTTTAAATATTTAACCTGTTGTTGTTTTCCTATCACTTTCACCTCCAGCCCAATCAGCATCAGCATATCCTACCATTTGTTTTACATCGACTTTTGGAAAGAACAATTCAAAATCTACAGTTCCTTTTAGATACCTTAATATTCTTTTGAGACTTTTCCAAAGTAGTTCAGTTGGGTTGCTCGATATCTACTGCAAATGTTCACTGAAAAGCTCAAATCTGGTCGTGTTGCCAACATTAAGTACATAAGACATCCCACTAATTATTTAACCGGAGTATTTGATTTCACAGTACTAGTTCCATTATCCAAAAGTGAATTTCCTGGATCCATGGGAGATTTAGTTTCTTTACAGTCAGTCAGTTGAAACGATTCAGGATTCAGCAAGTTGTGAATATAATTCTTTTGACCTAAATACATACCTTCCTTGACAAATCTAACATTTATACTCAGATAATAATAATAATAATAATAATAATAATAATAATAATAATAATAATAAATGACTTTATTCATCATCTATAAATATAAATTTCATATCAAATAATTAATTATGAAGTGATGAAAGGGCGAAGTTCGGTTATCCATTCAAAGAATGGAAACTCGCTCTTCCACTTATATAGATAGATAGATATACTTTCAAATTTCCTAAATCTTGCATATTAAATTTGTTCTTAAGCTTGCATTTATATTTATTATTACTGATTTATAACTATATCGTACAGGAGTAAATAACTTACCGTTTTTCTTTTCTTTTTAATATACATACAGCGTCTTGCTCTTGGATAAATTTGTCAAATTGCTTATTCCAACATTGAGGTGCTTGTTTTAGACCATAAAGAGCCTTATTAAGTTTACACACTCCTCCATCATTATCATATCATTCTGAAATACTCATATAAATATCTTCATCCACAACTCTATGAAAAAAAGTAGATTTTACATCCATTTGTTGAATTTCCAGATGTTTATGATTTGCAATAGCTAGAAGTGTGCTAATCTTGCTATTGGAGCATAGGTTTCGGTATAGTCAAATCCTTCTCGTTGCAGAATATCTTTTGCAACTAGTCTTGCTTTGTATCAGATAATATCCCCTTTTTAATTTATTTTTATCAGAAATACCCATTTACTGTCTATTAATTTTATTCTACACAAAAAAATGTACACCTATCAAAAATGGAAAATGGTTCGGTTATGAAGATATTACAGAAAATCTTTATTAACACACCCCATATATTTTTTTAAATAACTACGTATCTATAATAAATAACATAATTAATAACAATAAACTGAAAGGTGGAAGTAACAAGAAGTCTACTAATTTATAATAAATGTTCTCCCATTCTTTTCCATACATTTCCTTAAACATTTTATGAAACAATCGAGAATAGAAAAGAATGATACGCTCGTCTAGCTTGTCGTACGGCGCCTTGTATTCTATCCCAAAGTTCTTCTCCCGTATTAGGTACACAGTTGTAAACAATTCATTTCAACTGACCCCAAAAGTAAAAGTCTAACGGATTAAAATCCGAACATCGAGAAGACCTCTCTCTCACCAAATGGTTGTAATGAGTAGGAGCACCATCGTGCATGAACCACATTTGTCGTCTAGTATGGGTATGTTATGAAAGACCCAAAAATAAAATTTACTATAATCCCGTACCAGACGTTAACTGAAAATTCATATTGGAAGTGATGCTCTCTTATAGAGTACGGATTTTCTTTGCTCCACGCGTTGTTCCTGTTAAAAATGCCTCTACGGGTAAAAACAGCTTCATCTCTCAATTCTCCCGATAAAAGTGTGATCCCCGTTATGTTACTGAAAAAATTCTTCGCAAAATGTGAATTTCAGCGGGCGATCTGGTTCAAGCAAATTTTGTACATGGTGAAAATAGAAACATTGTAACTGCTGCGTATGAAGTATAGTTGAAGCGGTTTTGCGGCCAACTCCTGTGACTGCTGACAAACGGCTAATACTATTTCGGGATTTTCTTCTACTGTGTCTAGAATTTGTTATTGGTCTTGTACTCTTCTTTGAACACACCTTCCATTTCATGAATTAGATCTAAAGTTCCCAGTTTCTCCTTATCTAGTGAATAAAGAAGCAAAAAATGTTGAGAAGGCTGTCTGCGATTCAGATAAAGTTCTTCATATGTTCGCTTAGTAGCGCGTCTACAAAAATGTTCCTGTACATATACCACTACCATGTTTTTTATTTTATAATTCGTAAATCATTGTGACGAGGCGTTTTCAGAAACAAACTTTTGCAAAATACAAACTTGATAGTGACTTATCGAAATTGTCATGTTTTATGAATACGTAGTTATATCCAAAAAATATGGGGTAAAAATTTAAAGGCACAAAAAAGTTACAGAGGAATATTCACAGTGTTGCAGTAAAATTAATGGCCTGTATGATTTAACCTAATAGAAGCATAATCACTGCATACTTTATGAAGAGAAACTAAACAACAGCAAATTTTGCTCAAATTGGTTAACTGGGTTCTGAGTTAAGGAGTAAATAAGAAATAAAATATGAAACTTTAACACTAACTTTTTTGCGAAACTTTTTTTTAAGACTGATTAATTTGACACAATTTGGGTTCTAGATTATACCCTTGAAGTGTACATTCGTTGGGTGACATCCTATATATCTATAAATTACTGTAAACAGAAATGTGGGTATGACAATAGCATTAACGGCGGCGCAACAACGACATTAACACACTCTTGAATTTCTATATATCGTAATAACTGATACAATAATGTGTATAGGCGATTTTCTATACGTTCATAAGCACAGTAAGGTAAATAAGGACGCATATGACCAATAAACATATAGGTAAGAAAGAGATGGTAAGCATGGAATCCGTTGGTAGCCATAGTCTCTATGAGAGTGCAACAGAGACAGTTTATTATATTTTGACATATTGTTGTGTTGTTTCGTGGTTTCATTTCCACTATTAATATATTATACTTAAAATTTCAATGCACTATAATCAATATTTTATTGTCGTTCCTGATTCGTTTCAGTTAAGTTTCAGATGTGTGTAATTGAATAATGTGGAATAGCAATGCCCAGAGCATCGAGTATCAGAACACGCGAGGAATATGCTAACGATATTATTAATTCTTCAATAAATAAGCGCGCTTTAGAGATAGAATTCAGTGGGACCAAGAATGGAATCAGGTGATCTTTCGTCCCGGCTTTTTATGAACACCCTGTATACATTTCTCGTTATAGGAACGTTAACAATGAAGTAAAATTATGATCTACAATAACGTAACTTAAGCGTAAGAATAGTGATATTAATTATCGGAACTTGAGCAAGTAATCATATCATATTTTGCTTTACTTTGGTAATTCCAGAGTAAACGGTGTCGTTAATACCTTCCCAATGGCATGTTCGCATTCGAGTCTCAGGTTGCCATATAAATTTTAAACGTTTAAGAGACTTAACCAGCCTCCAGCGGGCGCAATTTTTGGTAATGATATTCGAGGTGTGACAACGTTATACGGTTTACGTAAATGGTTTACGGAGTTGCAAATAATTTACGAACTTGAATAATTTATTAAGATGTTCGGTGTTTCTTGGTAACGATATTTAATAAGGTTGCCAACATGGAGTGTGAAATATTGGTTTAGTTCGTAACTGCTTTAAGTTAGGATTAAAATTTTCTATAAAAATTTGAAAAATATACCTATATTTCTTTTCAAGCATAACGTAAAACGCAAACAGTTGCTATAAACTTAGAACACGACAATCTATATTTAAAAAATTATTTCATTGCTTACCTATTCGAGAAACTGCAAACAAGAAAGTTGGATTGGACAATAGATTAAAATAGTCAATAAATAAATCGGGTAAATGGAATTTTATTTGGTTCTGCGATAACTTCGTCGCATGAGTCAATTATTATTAAATTTCTTATTTGAAGCTTATAAAAGTCATCCAACAAATAACAACGTTATCTACAATAATTTTAAGATGCAATATAGAAAAGAAATCTACAAAGCTAAAAAACTGTCAAATGATACATATGTATATGTGTAATCATAATAACTCTCAAAAAGCAACCCAAGCAGCACAGACTGGTCGGGTTGACGTCGAGCCGACGTCGGTAGTCTAACCTGACCAATTTTTATACGAAAATGGTCACACAAACTCCGGTCGACTCGACGTCACCCTGTCGACTAATAAAGTCGCTCTTAGATGTAAATGTTTGTACCTACTTTCACATCACATTAGATACGACAAATATTACACTAATTTTGTAGCTAATACTGCAACTCATTTTAATAGATGGTATGCATCTACTCCTATACGATTCAGTATATTAATGAAATATAATTTTAAGGATATAAGTTTCGAGACCTTCAGACACTGACTTTATAAACGTATGCAATTTTATTGATTATATTGGGCAAAATAGACCATTAAAATTAAAGCGCCATTAAATGAACACTATTTTATCAATATATATTTTTATTTTGTATTTTTAGAAAATCTTTTTTTTATTAGTAATGTCAAGAATAAGAAGATCAAGTTTAAGAACTAACTTCTCATACAACATATAATCTTAAAATCGTAAAATCACTCTTCAAATATTAAAAATGAAAAATTATTGTGTATTGATCCCAACTCTTCCAAAATGGCTTCCTATTATTTTTTTAAAAAGATGTCGTCGTCGGCAATACCGATCTGTTATATACCTATGATTTAAAGTTATTATTGGTATAAACAAACATA
The DNA here is from genome assembly GCA_025584915.1 of Monochamus saltuarius. Taxonomy (NCBI): domain Eukaryota; kingdom Metazoa; phylum Arthropoda; class Insecta; order Coleoptera; family Cerambycidae; genus Monochamus; species Monochamus saltuarius. The sequence continues at coordinate 10,100,456 of CM046728.1, forward strand.
ATTACTCCAGGCACCGGGTCATATTAAGTTTATGTATTTACCTTAATTATATACCAGGCCTCACAATTGGTATAATATACTCCCATTTCTATATACTAACTGAAGTAGTCAAAATTACTTCACCAAGTTGTACTAATTGTATACTTTAAAAAACAAGGTATAATAATGGTAAACAAAAGTACACTTCTAGCATACTTACTGTACAGTAGGTATAAATGTACGTATCTAATTCAACTTAGTCGTATTGGAAAAGTTCATTTATACTTGTTGCATGTCGATCTACAAAAGATGTACGAGAAACATACAACTCTTACGACTAACCTAACTTTCCAATGTTTTCAGGCGTGTTCGTGCAGTTAAAATTAAGATTGTGTTAGTGCAGTTATAGTTTGCTGATACCCAATTTCGGATGCAGAATTTTGTGGATATATTTTTTGATTATGTTTATAGATATATGTATACCTGTGTAACATTATTAGCTGTTTTCCCACCCAGTAATTAGTACTGACTGTCAGGTGGTGTACTATAAATAAATAAATAATTTCGTATTATTGACAATAAATGATGTATTTAAAATATTTGATACATAGCGATTTTCCGGTAACTGTGACTGGTCGCTGTCAGAAACAGAATTAAAGTGCTCATCCCTAGCATTAGCCGGGATTCTTTAACCTGCCCTGGTTATTCTCAGGCTAGGCTCTGTGGGGACAAACCCACTATCGTTATCTCTGGGCCCGCCTATATATTATTTCTGCTCCTATTGTTAATACTACGACTGCTACAGTCAGAACCGTCCTCAGATAGTGGTCTCGACTTACTTGAATTATTCATTATCAGATTTCTTAATACTTGACAGTTTTCATTACTTCATTAACAATATAGGTAACATTATGTCAAGCGTCAAAATGTTTCAAATACGTGTGGTTGGTGTATAGGTCAAAATATGGCATAAACACCGACGTCGGCTGTACCTACCTAATCCGACATTACAATTAGTATAAAATAATTTGAAGTAGCGACGTCGGTGTAGATGACATTAACTAACGTATATCATTGGTTAGAGACAGTTAAAAACACCGACGTCGGCCTATCCGACCTGTTTTATTATTAATTTATTGTTATTTAAAGCATGGAACAGGTCGAAATATAATTTATTGGTATTTAAAGCATGGAACAGGTCGAAATACCGACGTCGACATTGCCGACGTCGTTGTGACGTCGGAAATAGTAACGTAAGCGGTTCCTACCAAAATTACTTCAAATTCGACCATAGACGTAATGCTATACCAATTTTGTAGTCATAATTTGTATGATTTTGGTATAAAACTGGTCGTTAGTTAAATTAGGTGTGGTTTGTGCTGCTTGGGAATGTGGGATATACTATGACTAAGTACAACATTTTAACCACGTTCTCAGGTAGGTCTAAAAGACATTAAAAAATTTATTTCGATATTCTAGCTCAATGTTAAAAAAATGACGCAAAGCCCTCTTTTCCTACGGAAAGTCGGCGCCTATGACAATCAATCATCGTCAGAGATATGTCAACTACCGTGCGCGGTCCTTTTTACAGCGTTGTCAAGTGTAGAAACAACGAAATAAACATTTTTATTAATAATATTAATAATGCCTAAGTACCTGATAGATAGCAGTAAATCCGGTTAGCTGTAGTATTTTGTATTCATTCTTCGTTCTTTTGTTGCACACTTGCCAAAATTACAGTTTCACTCCTTCCAGATTCATCATAATTATCCACTAACGTATCCGACATAAAATACTTTATGGAAGTAGGACGCAGTGAACTCCAGGAATAGAATATTTTCGTCAAAATAATAAGAAAGAACTCAAATGTTGTTATGCGATTTTCAATTGTTTGGATTAGGATTCAATAATTATCTCAATTAACAATAGTCGGAGCATTAGTTTCACACAATATTATTAATACCTAATAAAATGTCATCTTTTTTGTATCATGCTATTGCCACAATAACCCTCATAGTTCCAAATGACCGTGTAAAATTTTAAATATTTAAGATTTACAGCGATTTGAATCGCAAATTCAGATAACGACATTTGGGCTTTGACCCAGTTAGACGGGTTAAATGGTTCCCAGAGATGTAGTCAAACTGAATATTTATCAACGCTCTGAAGTGCTCCCTATTTGACTATTTAAGGGGAATTGGGAAAATATAGATTGCTTACCCACTACAAGAAATCGTCAATACATTTACAACTGTAAACCTTTAAGATGCAATATAAATCAATTACTTTATAGTAATAAAACAATTTCTGATTACTCTGGAACTAGAGTTTTGGTCCCCTTACTGAAATCTGCATTTCCTATTATGTATTCTTGATTTTTCAGTTAGGTTTGAATTGCTTCTCAAAATTGTTTGTCGTGTTACAGTGTCAGTAGATAAATTTATTAACAATTCCGTATATTATAAGTGCCTTACAGACACTTTTTCTCCATTAGTTATTATTTAACTGACAGCTCAAGCTGACATAGCTCTTTATTCAATGTATTATTCTGTATCGTTTATAGTTCATCTTGGGAACAGTAGTTAGAGAATGAGGTGAACAAAGAAAATGTGCTAAATTACTGCAAATAACAATAAGGACAAGAGTAAAACTAACCTAAGAACACCTATTTAATTCGAGAAATAGTTGTGTAAAATATATCAAGCTGGCTACTTCTTAAATTATAGTTAGTGCAAGACTGAAATAAAGGAGACTTGTTTAACATATTCGAGGAACAGGTAGATGGAAGGTAACAACAGACCTGGGAATATTTAAACAAATCTTTCGTAAAATGCTAGAATCATCATCAAAAATATATAGTTGAATGACACTGTCTACAAACAATTAAACTTTTGTCCCTGAAGTAAGGAATCATGAGGTATACCAATGTGAGGGTATATGCCCTCTGTTTTAAAAGGAACCAGTTTGAGAAAGCGTTTCTGAATAGTTTTCAATTTAATATATTTTATTTGATAGTAAGTATTCCAAACTACTGAGGCATATTCTAGCTTTGACTTCACATAAGCGTAGTATAATATTTTTAAAGTTTCAGTATCAGAAATGCCCTTACACTATAACGTGCTATAAATCCATACATACAGTTGGATTTGGTAACGATGTTATCAATATGTAACAAAGACAAATGTTTTCTCAAATATCTAAATCATATATGGTTTCTGATCTTACAATAATAATATTAATTACCTTGTAATCATAAAAGATCGGATCAAATTATCACATAACCGAATGCAGTCCGCCTCAAAGTGTATTTTAAATCATCTGCATAAAAAAGGCATTTATAATATTAACTATGTCATTTATAAAATTATTAAACAATAGAAGTACCAGGTTGCTTCTCTGAGGTATTCCAAATGAAGCTACGTATTCAGTAGATTTAAAACCACTGAACCACTTTCTTTGCTATAGACGTCTTCTTGGATATGCTGCTTATACTAGTTTAATATTTTTGGTGGTATATTAATCTCTTCTGACAGTTGAATGTAGATGATGTAGTTTTCCTGCCACGTATCTCGGTTCACATGTACTAGATATTTGATACACTAATATGTTGGTTGATGGTATAGGTACCTTGTGTCTGTCCATATCGTGATCAGAATCAAAATCAACGTTGAGGAAGAACCGTCCAATCTAAGCTTTCTATGAGCAGATCAAGGAATCAAGGTAAATCTACAGCTTCTTATTCAGTTTTTAAATAAAATTGGGTCCTAACACAGGAAGATCCATTAGGTGTATAATTTTAACAAGTCGAAATTATCAAAATTATTCTGATACCATGAATGAAGTGTTGTCATAGAGTTCTTTAGAAGTTTCTTTAATTAGTGCTTTTATACACAATGGCGTCACGTCAAAGCAGACAATAAGTATCCTGAATAATGAATAGATGGAATAAAACACATTATTATAATCGCAATACTGTGCACCTCCCCATTATGCAACACCTGTCCGTGCTTATTTAGATGAGCTGTTCCCGAATCGTTGGATAGGGAGAAGGGGGCCGATTGAGTGGCCAGCCAGATTGCCTGATTTGACACCGCTAGATTATTTATTGTGGGGATACTTAAAAAGCAAAGTATACGTTACTAGACCGCTAATTTGGAAGATTTAAAAGCAAAAATTCGTCACGAGACACATCGTATACCTCCTGAAGTTATTGATAATGTCCAAAAAGAATTTATTAATGTAACACCATAATTTTTCATGATGTATATATGTAGAATGACACGCTCTTTCAAATGGCATGGTCAAAATTGGGAGAGATGTTGCTATTTAAAAAAAATTGTCGATGACGTCGTATCTCGAACAACAATGACGTCAGAAATATGGGTCGTATGTCGAAAAGTGCCTTTTATAAAAACAAAATCGACGTGCTAGGAAATTTTTTCGAAAACTTGTCAATTTAAAAAATAATTAATTTATTCGTTACTTTTCGAAAGCACTGTATATTTATATTTTTATATTTTCAGGTCCCTGCCCCCCATACATTTCTGGATACTATTTGCTAAAAGCTTAATCACTTACTAACGACAAAAACAGTGACTAAATTCGTTTATGTCGTTTTTATCAAGCTTTACTTAACAGGGACATCAATCATTTCCAGTGGGTAAAATTAGCCATCAATCACTCTTTAGGAAAGCTCAAATAGAATCCGTTCACTCATTTTCCGGCGTTTTTAAAAATAATCGCAAGGTACTTAACACAGTTCTTTACGTGAATAGCTTTAGATCTGTATTTTGAAGCGTTATTTAGGTATAGAAACGAAACAGTGAGATTAATATTGCAAACAACAGAAAACGGAATAAATTTATGCGTAGTGCTACTGACATGTTTATGCAGTTGTTTATTAAGCTATTTTTATGGTGTCCGTTTCAGTAATATTTACGTTTGTGTAGCATCAATTAGTCCCAGTTACGTGATTATCGGTTTGATCTAATCATGGTTTACATTGTAGGTAAATATTGATGATCAAATACGATCTGAATCTGATTATAGTAGTGTATGTAGGTACCTAATGGGTTATTATTCCATAACTGTCTGGTTTAAGTTTATTTTAAAATATACGCATTTTGATTGAAAAAACTCTTCATTAGTAGCACGATAACGAGGGGTGAATACGTTGACTAAGAAATGTGCACCTAAATCCTTTTTTTAACAAATCCTGTAAATCCTGCTCAATTCATGATAATAGCATTTGTAGTACGCATAAATAAAGCTATACTATCTGGACTCTGGAATTAAGGGAGGGTAGCAAAAAGGCTACAGCACTTAGGCCCCATTGGGCCCATTGTACCTCCCATTAGGAGATCAGTCCACCTAAGCCATCAACCAACCTAACAAGGAGAAAAAGGTGGTGACGCTGCTCAGGGGGATCTCTCTAATGTAGGCCATAGAAGGCCATCGCTCTCCCAACACGGACTCTCTTATTGACGAGATGGCAGCGCACTCACAGAGTGCATGGAGCACTGTCTCGTCTTCCTGTTCACCCCTACAAAGAGGTGTATCACACTTCCTCATGTTGTAGAGGTGCTTTCTTAACCAGCAGTGTCCAGTTTGAATACCTGTCACTAGACGGAGGGGCTGTATCCTTGCAGGGGTACCCTAGGGACTCCTTTGCCAAATTGCAGCCATTTGCTTCATCCCAGCGTTTCTTAAACTCTTTGTGGGTGTATCCTTTGATAATTTCAATAAATGCTGACAACGGAAGTCTACTGGAAGAAAATATTCAGACCCGATGCACTCCTAGCCAGTTCGTCAGCTACTCTATTGCCATTGCACCGGTCGTGTCCCTTTACCCAGCGTACAGATACGCTGTTGTTAGCTGAGGCCACTACTAGTGCCTGATGGCATTCCCATGCTGATCTAGTTGTTATCTTATGATTACGTAAGATCAGTAGTGATTGTCTACTATCTGTGTAGATTCTGATGATTTTGCCCGTTGTATCTCTACGGGCAATTTCTTTGGCGGCTATGGTTATACCTGCTAATTCCGTTTGCACTACGGTAGCATGCCTATCCATTGCCCACTGACAACGAATATGCAAGGATCTGGAATAAATCCCACATCCTGCACCTTCCTTCTTTTTTGACCCGTCCGTGTAGATGTTGATAACATCTTCACTGGCGGTCTCCTCGATTCTGATAAGTACCGTGTAGGGTCTGTCAAATACAAACTTGGGAGAAATGCTGTCATTATCTGCCTGCAAAGGGCATCTTCCTGACGGCCCCACTCCACAGGCGACTTCTAGCTTCTCCACATCCTACATTAGGTATAATACCAGTATTTTTGAGGCAAAGCATAGTTGTCATAGCCACTTCTCTCAGATAAATATCCAGAGGTGGTAGACATAGCATCACCTCCATTGCTATGGTAGATGTCGTACGCATAGCTCGAGCTATGCTTAGGCAGGCAATCCTTTGTACCTGGCTGAGCTTTTCTTTAGCTGTCCTCTGTTGAACTTTCGGCCACCAGACGACAGCTCCATAGGCTAACATTGGTCTCACAATGGCAGTGTATATCCACATAACCACCCTTGGTTTCATTCCCCAGGTTTTACCAACGGTTCTGCGGCACTGCTCATAGGATATGTACGTCTTTTTTAGTCTTCTCTCTAAATGAAGATTTCATGTTAGTTTCGAATCAAGTGTGACTCCTAGGTATTTCACATCCGATTCGAAGCTTAACGTAGTGTTTAGGAGAGTTGGTGCCTTTATGGGCCCCATTTTCCTCTTCCTCGTGAAGAGAACCATTTCCGTCTTCCTGGGGTTAACAGACAGAGCATGATCCTCACACCACTCTTCAACGGCTCTTAGGGCTGTTTGCATTCTTTGACAAAGAATCCACTAATCAGCATGGTAAGATCATCGGCATAAGCGATGGTATAGATGCCAATTTCCGAGTTGAGGTGATGCAGGAGACTGTCCAGAACCAAGTTCCATAGCAGTGGTGATAAAACACCTTCCTGCGGGCAGCCCCTCGCAACAATGCCTCTTACGGAGGCATCCGCCACACTGATTTGTATGGCTCTTTTAGTGAGCATATTTGATATCCAACCACAGATGGTAGGAGAGACTCCTCTTTCCACAAGGGCTGAGTTGATTTTGGGACAGGTTACTCCCAGGGTGGACTCTTTATTGCCCAGTGATTTTTCGATCTTGCCCACCACTTGGTGAAGGGCAGTGTCGGTGGATCGCCCTGGAGTGTATGCATGTTGGTTAGGTGTGACTGTCTACCCATCGGTACACTGTCCCTTATGTATCGTTCACACAGCTTCTCCATCGTTTTCAACAGAAAGAAAGCTATACTAATATCAAGATTAGTACACTTATTCTAAAGCTAGCTTAGTTTTGCAATACAACAGTAAGACTTTATTGATAGATTAACTTACTCTTGTATAATATGATTACATATTCTTCATTTATGAATAAACATTTTTTTAAATCAAGAAAACCACTGTACTTAATATGAAATAAAGTTATATTTGTTTAAAGAATTATTTTGTTTTATTTACATAATATGAATTAAGTAATTATATTGATTATCTACATAATAAGTACATACAGTATACAGAATAATTTTTTTTATGAATGGATACGTCACGAAAAATTGAGTCAAAATCGTAAAAAACTGTTTGTAAAATCTTTTTAGTTTCCGAGAAAGTTACAGAAATTTCAACTCTTCATCGCTGGGTTACTATTGTCTCTAGCCAGGCGATATCAAATATCCGGTAACCTATCTTACTAGCTTTTGTGTGATGCAAGCATTCTCTTAACTCGCAGTTGATGGGTATCGCTTTAATATCTGGTGAAGTGAAAATATTTTAGCTGAACGATCTCCTGGTAAACATGTGCCAGATGCAGCTACTTTTACAACGGTGTGCAGTGAGTCCATGTGTAGCGTGACACGGGATATTTGCAACCAAATCATGGAAGAGATGGAAGTCCAGGGCGTCCACGGCGTTCTGCAGCAGTGTGACTTACATCCACGAGGCTCAATTATATCCGTATCATGTACAGCGTGTATAAGCGTTAATACCAGGATTGGACGAGGAGGACCGGTACCATGGCCGCCACCAACTCCTGACATTAAATCATTTAGATTTATTTTTGTGGGAATATTTAAAAATATTGAAGATGATTAAGACATATGAGTAGTAGATAGATAGGGTGTTATAAATAAGTCTAAATCTCATAAACTCCTCTAATTTATTTTGTAGACTAACGGTTTCGTAGTACGATGACTACATCTTCAGGTCTCAGTACCAAGGACTACAATATAAACAAAACAACCTATTACATGACTTACAAGTATAAACTTGAAAAAATTGGTAAGATTGGTCATTTTAACGTTTTTACTGGAATGTACTCAATTTATAAAAACATTGGTGTTACATAGAAGAACGTAGAGAAACGTGATCCATCGTAGGAAATTTTATTGTTCGCTAATAAAACCTTTGAACACATAAGCCTAAATTAAATTTTCAAATTGTTGACCATTTACTGCCAAACAATAGGCCAGATGAGAAACAAATTCTTGTTGTACATTTCCATTAACTTCAGGCGGGATGACACGAATTTCTTGTCGAATTCGTTCCTTGACATCGTCAAGATTATTTGGCTTAATGACGTATAATTTACTTGTTACATATCCCGATCTAGCGGTGTTAAATCTGGCGATCTGACGGGTCATTCCTTAAATCCTCTTCTACCAATCCACCGATGAGGAAACACGTCATCTAAATAGCGGCGAGCAGCGATGGCATAGTGCGGCGGTGCACCGTTTTACTGTAACCAATTTGTGTTATTGGGTAAATCTGGTTCTTCTTCATTGGAGAACAGTACAACCAAGGAAGGAACTAAGTCAAATTGAAGAAAATCTACTTAACTCACACCTAAATCACCTGCTAAGACTTTCATAGTGGCATGTGGGTTTTCATGAAGGGTCAAAATGGCTTGTAACTGCACATCTTCATTTAGTATACTTGGTCGACCAGATGTGGGCAGTTAACGTGACCATGGTTGTGAAACTATGCTTCAGTTCGGCTTACAGTGGATCGATATTTTGGTGGACTACTCAGATGTGTTTCATTAAACAAAACACAAACTTCCTCATGAAATCGAATTCTATTACCTTACCCTATCATCATGAGAATTTTAATCCGTTTTGTTTCACTTATATTCATGTTTTTACAAAACGAAAACAAGTTAAATAATTAAAAAGTTCTTAATGCTTTAAGAGAGAACCAGTTAAATGGATTCACTTGTACAATCTTACCAAACTGTTTAAAATTGATTGCCTGTAAAAAAAATGCACGAGCACGTACTATCAGACAGATAAAATTAAAAAAACATTAAAAAAATTATGACAAAAACTTTCGTATTTGTAAATAATTTGGGTATTGCTTGTAACAATTAGGAGCAACTTGTAAAATATTTTTGGACATGTGGTGCTCCATTAAAAAAAATGATGACGTCATTACTCGAAGGTAGGAAAAAAAAAAGTAAATTAAAATAAAAAATCGACCTGTTTCGGGAATTTTCAATAATGTATAATCTATAAATGTTTGCAAGACATCAAAAAGGGCATAATGGATAAACACGTTAAATGGCCTATATTTAATATTTTTGTAGAAGCCTATATACAAATATTTATGTACTTTTAATAAAACCAGTAGTAATTGTTTATATATACATATTAATAAAAAAAAAATAAGACGGATCAAAATTTGGATATTAATATCTCCTTTGTTTTTGGATCAATTAGTCTAGTTGTTTGAACAAATGTTTGGGAGAGGGGGTGGCATATTATTATTAAGCAGGCCGCATTAGCGCCCAGGAACGACATACGTCGGTAGGCCCTAACCACTATTTAGTGCAGGAATGAGGGAAACCTGGAAAACTTCATTAATTAGGGAGGTGGTCAAATGTCGACCGGTATCAATCTCTCACATTGACCCAAGTTAACATTCTTCCACTCTACCATACCCCCAGAGAGGATGTCAATCCTCACCATGAATATAGTTTATATACGGTCTACCGAAAGCGGGACGCGAACCCACACCGATCTAGTCACCTCGATTCAAGTACTGACGCCTTAAACCGCGCGATCACTGACCGTCCAATTGACTAGAAGTAATATTAACAAATTCACATACATTTTGATTATACCAAACGACCCCATTGCTACCTTTCAAAAAATTTCCTTTGATAAAATATATCTAAATAATGTAACGACCCTATTCTGCTTTATTGGAAACAGCTCATCCTCCACGTGGCAGAAGGGTTAAAATCTATTACCACAGCTGACAGTTTTAATTAAGATAATAGGGAACACCGCAAAATCTTAGTACCACTAATGATTAATTACATGTTTTTGTGGAAATAGCCGGTGTCCAATACCCGGATCTCTAATAACTTGGGCGAGACTTAGTAAAAACTAAGGAGTCGCTTTTGTATTTCATCCACAAACGGGTATTGTGTATTGCATAAATGCTGTAATTTCCAATAGAGCTCGGGATGGTGAAGCACAACTTTTCTTATTGCAACGAATACAAATAGGAACTCGGGGATGCAGAGTCCCATGAGGAAACAACGGAGAATAAGAACAGGAACCTGACTGGAAATATCTGTTACTTTTTGCATATATTTCTAGTTTGAGAATAGCTCAAATGCTTAACAATCAATATTTTTAAGGCACGATGCATGTTTGGATTACTTCTAGTTTATTTAACAATATAATTATACATATTTTATCATCCCTCAACCTTCTACCCACAAACGGGGTGACCTTCACTCTCGCTTTCACATTTAAAATCTTCATCCTATAGTCAAGTAGTTTGTTTGCAAAAATAATAATTTTATTAATATGATGAAATATTTGAAAATGGTTTTTGTATTTTGGACACTACCTTTTTTGTGGTGTGTTTTATAGGGCAAACGGGTAGTCACATCAGCACAAGACTGAAGGAGCACAAGAGCCATTTTAAAAATAACTACGTGGAGAAGTCAGCCGTTGTGGAACATAGAGCTGACACAGGACATAGGATTACAATTGAAGAAACAAAAGTTCTGATGAGAAATTTATTAAGTTGACTTTGCTCTATAGGACAATAAACCCCACATCAATATTATTAGTAATATCAATCCATTGGAGTGGATTTTTTTTTTAATTACACCTTCGATAATTCTGCGTCAATGGAAGAAAAGATTTTTCAGTATAAAATTTAGATTAAGTAAATTGACGAAATATGAAATTTCAATCATTGGCAATTTTGACACAAAAATTAATATTAATTAGAAAAAAATTATTTACAATTGTTTCTGATATTCTTGAAATAAAAATGAGACTTTTTAACAAACACGCTTATTCATTTTCGCGTATTTCATATGGTATTTACGGTTTTTTCACTAGTTTCCAGGACTTGCCTTTATGTTTTATTTATTTTATTTACCTTTTTCATTACCTGTGCCTAATCACTTAAATCAACAGTATCCAAACAAATGGATAGGTAGAGGTAATGACGCTCCTGTAAACTGGCCACCACGTTATCCAGATTTAAATTAATTAGATTATTTTTACGGGGTTATCTTAAGTTCGTGGTTTATGTGACATCGGTAGAAAACGAAGAGCAACTATGGCAATGTCTTCAAGATGCAAAAAATACTCTTAGAGGCGATAAAGAAATTATGCAAAGAGTACATTTGAATTTTCTTCGTCGTATATATCTTTGTATGCGTGTAAATGGTGGCCACCTTGAACAGCTACTGTGACATCTTTATTTATTTGCATTCATGTCTTCTTAATTTAGTTTTTGTGTGAAAATTGCTGCCAATAACTAATATTTGAAATTTCGAATAAACTATGAGAGTAATTGAGTCTTATCAAGAGTACCTTTTTTGTAGTAAATAGTTTACTTAATCTAAATTTTATACTGAAAAATATTTCCTTCCATTAGGGTAGAGTTATGGAAGGTGTAATTACTAAAAGAAAACAAATTCCAGGTCAATGTACTGATATTTTTAATATGCGGTTTATTGTCCTATAGAGCAGGGCCAACTTACAAAATTTTAGCAAAATCGCATGAAGCGTTTTAGATTTATAAAAAAAATATATTTCAAATTTGCAACTTCAGGGTCATATAGCGCCTAAACGGAGCAATTTTGAACTAAGGTAAGTTTAGCTAAATCGACTTATTTTGAGCCGCACTGTATCTGGTGGAGCGTTGTAAAAATCTTTTAGGGACACCCTGTATATACAGCTATCATTCAATTATTATTTTCACAGTATACTTCACTTCATAGTAAAAGAAATAAGATTCATCAGTATGTCCAAATGTCGATTTTCTCGTAAACGGTTCATTTTTTGACTTCAAATAAGATCATAGTTTTAGAAAAACTTTCATTCCTTAAAGGAATGTCATCAAATTCTTAATGGAATTAAATATAAAAAAGTTATGATTATTTATTCACCTAGCATGTCTCCTTTTTGCCATTTAGGGCGCTGTAATTTTTTAAATTGGCTGAAACTGCTTCTCTATTAAAGTAACAACTGTGCCAAATTTGAAAATAATCGTTCCAGTATTAAATTATATACTCGAATCAAGAATTCAGACGTCTTACGTCACGGCTGACGTTACACATTTGTTTTTATTGTCAACGTAATTTTCGATATTTGGTCGCATTAAAAACAATGTTTTATGTTATTATCAGTTGCAATTTCTTAAATATTTTGATGAAAATATAATGAATTGTTCATTTGTTCGTATGACGTAAGTCGTCTGAATTCTTGTCACGAGTATAGCAAAAAAGAAAACAAATTAAAGAAATAAATTCTCCGTTAATATTGACTATTCGAGAAAATGTTATAAAAACTTGACACATTATACTGTGAAAATAGTAATTGAATGATAGCTGTATATACAGGGTGTCCCTAAAAGGTCTTTACAACGCTCCACCAGATATAGTGCTCAAAATAAGTCGATTTAGCTAAACTTACCTTAGTTCAAAGTTGCTCCGTTTAGGCGCTATATGACCCTGAAATTGCAATTTTCTGTGCGGAGTTTCCGGACACCCTGTATAATACGGTAAGTCTAAAGACACAATGCTATGCGTTTCGTCTGAGTAAGCGTCTAAAGCGCCCTTAATGCTCCCTAATTCAATTCGGAATATAAAATTGTTACAACCAATCCCGCAGGAGCCGCCGCTGGTACCCACAGGATTTTTCACTGGAGCGATAATTAAATTTTCCACGAGGCAGCAGGCGACGGATGGCTTCAGTGGGTGCACTGGCAAAATTAAATTTGTATTCATTGAAAACCGATCGCCTATTACGCGTTCGGTTTGCTCCAGTAATTAATTCAACGCGATAGTTCCGCGAAGTGCGGGAAAAATGCTTTCCAGCGCCCAAATAAATAAAATAAAAGACCTTCGTACAATTGTCGCTCGGACTGGGGCTATGAGTTGCGGTATGAAGGCCTGGGACCACTGGGAAGGGAAATTGACTGTGTGGAGTTCTGAGCCTAGAAATTTAATTTGCGAACAAATCGGAAAACTGTTTAGAGGAGAGGGTAGTGGGACTTGGGACGCCCCTGACGCCGTCGGATTGAAAAAATATATAGATGTGTTCTGCTCGGTGGTTTGGCCCTGAGTCTTTTTTAGAGATAATCATTTATTGGTGTGTCTTTCTAAGGATATTCCTTCAGGGAGGCAAGTTTAACTGAAGGTCAATTTTTTTAAGGATAATAGTGTGTGTCTCTCACAATAGCAAACTGATATTATTTTTTTTTTACTGAAAAAATAGTCGTTATAATTCACTTAATTCGAATCGGGGCATTTGTGGTCATTTGTATTGCATATATGTAACATGCTTATTAGTTAAAATAAATGCAACAGTAAAATATAATATTATGTAATTATTGTGTCTTTATTGTAGATATGCCTTTATGTTGTGATTTGTATAAATAAGTATAATGTAGTAGGTTCATGTTATTAGAAAAAATGCATGTTTGTCTAGTTTTCAAAAAAAATATAACTACTAAAAATGTTATTTTTACATGTGATCTGTATATAAAGTTATGTTTCTATAATACCTTACTCCTTATTCTGCATTAAAAAGATTGCATACGTTTAGTTTATGTTAGAAGTATGTATTTATACTTGTATTTTTTAAATTACAGCTAAATTACGAGTTAAACAGTACTACTATAGCAATTTAGTATGTCTAATTAATTATTACTGCATTACAGTCAACTAACTTTAATGTATAGTTCACTTGTCCTTAATATATCAGAAATACGTTAATTAAAAGTTTTAATATAACTATAGCAACACAGTTCAAGTACTACACCAAGAAATTTTAGTCACTGCTGATAGCCACTTGTGACAGGTTTTCAGAAAATTTGATTTAGTTGCTACAATTGAATTGTTTATCTGTCCTTTATTTTATACAATTTTTTTCCTGCAGAGGTAACTATATTTTTACCTACCACTAGTGATGTGATCTCAGTGTATAATTATAATATACGAGTATAATAAACAATATTTTTAAAATAAAAAATGTATATTGCAAACCCAACTCTGATACAGATACAAAAACTGAAACTAGAACTAGTTCCTGACAAAGATATTGAAGACGATGTTGCCTCTAACCTTGCAATAGTCTTTCTGTTACTTCCCAGTTCACAAGACAAATTGCATATGGTAACCACATGTGCTTGAAAATACATAAAAGGAATTTTCATGTCTCCGAATGTTATCAGAGTAATATGCACGGTAAAGCCCGGTTTCAGAATAATTGAATTCAGAGGCGGTTTGCAAAAGTTCCGGCAAACCATGTAATTGAATTAAAAAACTGGCTAAGCAGCACAAAGCTGCTTATAATGAATGTAGTTTTGTTCGTTTGACTCGAATAATTACTTTTTGTTCATGTGTAAGCGTTTCCCGAAAGGATTACTGCTTCATAAAAACAAGTGGTTTTAAATTGCTATTTAATTATATATCACGAAAGTTATAGTGGATGCAATTACATGTCTCGCTTAGTATGTATTTTAATATCCAAAACAAAATGCGCTCAATATAAAGTTTGATCAAAAAGTTCCGGGATTGGTTAAATTGTGCGCGAGTCATTGTAGTTTAATAGTTGTGTATTAGAAACATGGTTGAGTATAAACTTATAAACAATCAGCTCTTTGTCGATTGCTTTTATGCCAACTTATGGTCGAAATGTTTTTGAGAAAGCATTGCTGAATGTTCAGCAATTTTGTAATGAGTTCCATTAAAGATCAACGTATTAGCAATCAGAGATAATTGTTCACACAAACATCATTTCAAAAGATGTAGACTGTTCATGCGCATGACCAGACTCAGACGAGGTACCATAAATTATTAAAAAGGTTTAAGAAAGGGTGGAAATCAGTTAGAGGTGATAATCATTCAGTTGGTCATCAACATTAACCGACGAGTGTCATTCTGTGCGTAAATGAATCTGTGCCATGAAATTGTCGATCTGATAAATAGTTCAATAGTGCAATATTTCTTTGGATCGTGTCAAGAAATCCTAACAAAAAAAACTAAATTAGACAAATCTGCAAACTTTATTCTCCGACTCATGGCGGAAAATCAAAAACATTTTGAAATCTTTTAGGGGCTCTACATAGAGGGTATATAATGATAACACATTCCTTAGCAGTAATGAAAAATCTAATATTATAGATATCAGGTTTTTCTATACATTTTATATTAGATATTTTTTTGTACATTTTTTATTTTATTTAAACGTTGTGAAAATAATCCAAACCAACTTTCTTGCAATCTCTACTACTAAAATATATATAAATTTTATATCAAATATACCCAACTGCCGAAAATCTAGAGAGTAACTCGCGAAGCGTGCGAAGAGCCACATTTCATAGGCATAATAAAAAAGATACAAAAATGACAAAAATAATTACATTACATAACATCCATTATTTTTAGTAGAGTGACATAACAGTTTTTGCCAATTTCAAGGCGTTAGATAATGAAAATGATAGTTATTTCAAAATTTAAAGTTTTATCTTGTATTATCTATTACCCAAGGTCGATAGACTAATTTACAGCACAGAGATGAGTACACAAAATTATCAAAAATTTGACGTTGAGTGAACCTAATATTGCCCACGTGTCATCCTCTCCACAAATTAGAATGCCGTCCTTTCGGCGATGGCCCACCACATCCACATACACCTCCCCGATGCGCACTCTGCGGATGCCACACTTTAATACTTAAGCCACGTTTTAATGGATGCGACAATCATGGAGTTTTGCATGAATTTCGCAACTTTTATTTTCATTATATATGGCGCGAAAATCTCAACTTTTGAAAAATCCTGCAAACCAGTACAAATATTATTGCTATTGTCCTTATTAGTGGTGTTAGTAAGTTTCTTTTGAGCTTCTGACAATCTAGAATGACAGTTTCATCATGAAAATGATAGAAAATGTTATAGTTCACATAATTCGTTACAAGTACAGATTTTCCCACCATTAAATAAATCGCACGAATTTCGCATCCTTAAGGACAAAAGGCTTTTAGTATACATATTGTAATAAAATTAAAATTCAAAACAGTCTTAAAATACTAATAAATATTATCACATTTTGTTAAAACTAGATAAATGTGTTTAAATTGATTATTGATGGTAAGAAAAGGTGTAATTTTGAGAATAAGTAGCATCTACAACAATTAAACATAATGTATCAGAAGAATCATATAATTAAAATTAAATAATTTCAAAATTTTAAAGTCAATACCAGAAAATTTATTAAAATATCTGTACATAGACAAATATAAAGGCCAAGTACATAATTAAAATCAGAATTTATCATAGAACTAGGCATATCAACAGACAGCTAAAAACATAAGGATGACACTTATATGCATTTAGTTAACATGCGAGTAAAATATAAAAGATTTGTTCAAATAAATAAAAATTTCCAACATCAGATTTTAAATTTCAAATAAATAATAATGTTTAATTTGACATCTGTCAAAAATAAAGACGTGGACACATGTACCAGATAGACACACTTATAAAAACATGATTAATTAATTTTCCATATTAAATATAATGAAATTGTAAATTATAAATCATGAACATTATTAAAATATGTAATTAGCAATAAATAGTGCAGTGAAATGACTAAATTAAAATCAAAAACGATATTTTAAAACATTGTGAAAGTGACTTAACAAACAAACTGAAAATCTAGAATCCGTATAGACAGGGGAAACAAAAAAGTTGTTGATTAGTTACGAACAAATTAGAAAAGGAGAGCGTCGTTTTGTCTTAGCGTCCTTAAAAAGTAAAGAAAATTTCAAGAATTATAAGAAAAGTCCTCCAAAATCGTAACTCACCAGAGAGAAAGAAAGTAAGTTATATTTTCCATCACAAGAAGTTCCAGAGAAATTTCCAGCAGTCCCAGTTTTGCCAGGCCCATTTTCATCTGTAATATGGAATCCACAGCGGATATTTCCATGTAACCAGGAGATTTTAACTACAATCACAAGTATTAGGTACCGATTTTATTTGTGCACAAATATAAAACTAGCTAGAAATATTCCAACTAAGGAATAAATATCAAATTTGAATCTAGGTAATTAAATAAAAGTAGCAAGACTTACCCACAGCATTAAAACATAAATAAAGGCCATTTAAAACATTAAAAATTATTAAAACTTATCACAATTTTTCAATGCACGGCATAAAGTGTCAAATTTTAGTTCTTATAACCTAGATTATTTACTTTCCCTCCCTTCTCGGAAACTGTATATAAAGGTAAAGATAGGCAACTGGTGGTACAAACAAAGTGAAGATTGGTTGTCTAAGCTTAGAAATTAGAAATAAATTAAATATCAAATAGATACCAATATAAAAATTTGATTATACCATCATCTGTTTAGTTTAAGAAAATCTGTAAGAAAAGCCCATTCCAAGGTTTGTAATTTTAATGTGGAATATAATTAATTAATTTAAAGTTCATTATAAAATATTTGATTTCCTCCTAAAGAAAATAAAACACAAAATTAAAAACAAATACAACATTTTATTCTGTTTAGTGAAAGCTATAGTTTAGACAAAAAATAAAATATTAAAAAAAAAATATCGACAAAAGTAAGTTTTCTCTCTACAAGAACCGACTACTGAGTGGAGTCAAAGTGCTAGCCAGGGTAAAAGATAAAAAAAAAATAAAATCAAGGTAAGGAAAGAGTTTTTAAAGAGCGCCATAAATTTTACATAAACACATACACATTCACACCAAAATAAAGATTACAAAATTATACACACACACACAATATCATAACAATATATACACACTATTCACTATTGGTTGCTAGTCACTGTCACTATAACGGTCACACATTAACACTTATTACATCATATCGTACCGTCTTCCGTATGACCTTCATGTATCCATGCTTCGTCAAAATTTAATCTGTTTTTCGATTCAGATTTCGATCTTATAGTATTTATTTTAATTAGTTTCATCATTTATACGGAAGCGTGTAAATAAGCTTGAACAAATTAAGTAATGTATTAAAAAATTACTCTCGACGCTACTTTATCATACCTCGTATACGTTTGAATGTCTTACGTAGATCATCTT
Source organism: Monochamus saltuarius (assembly GCA_025584915.1). Lineage (NCBI taxonomy): Eukaryota > Metazoa > Arthropoda > Insecta > Coleoptera > Cerambycidae > Monochamus > Monochamus saltuarius. The sequence goes on from CM046728.1 coordinate 10,119,131, forward strand.
TGTTCTCAATTTTAAAGGGGCATAAGAACAGGACGGCTGTCCATCTTGATAACCGACACCCCCCTTATTTTTCTTTGACAGTTTTGAAAGTTGAATGATTCCCTTCACTGAGTCGTCGAGATTGGCTGGGGGAGGAAAACTGTTTAAAATGTCATCCCTCAAATTAGGGATGCTGATGTTTACATAAACAACGAAGGGTTCGCCTTTTGGTTCTGATAAAGGAAGTAGATTGACGTTAAATTATTTGAGTCGAGGCAAAGCTTCTATTTTGACAATGCATTATTTTCGAAAGTGGGTCAAGTTTTGTTATTGATAAAGTTTACTGGATAACACAAACTTTGCAAGATTGCAAAATATTCTTTTATGGGATAAGTTGCAAAATTACTATTTCGATTAATTGACAGCAGTCAAAGTTATATTAGATACCTACCACTTATAAATCATTTCCTGATTTCAAATTTTATTTATACAGTTAATAATCATGACAGATTCAATTTTGAGTTTAACAGTTATACATCAAGTATCAATATTGTTCAGAATATGTACAGTTTTTAAAAGTGACCATCTATCAGAAATGAATGGTTATAGACCTGTATCAATTCTGGGTAACTTTTCAAAGGTATTTGAGATCGTATTGTTCAATCGGTCGGATTTATGGCGAAAAGATCTACAACTTTCAATGTATGTCTCCTAAATCAGTATATTTCTAGCGAAAATGGTATTCGAGGGCAAGTTGATGTGGTGTACACCAACTTCACGAAGGCTTTTGACCGTATTGACCATGAACTTCTCTTAAATAAATTAAATACATATCTGTACAACAGGAAACATTTTGTTACATACTGTGAACATAAATCAACAATATTCGGGTGTACCTCAAGGCTCAAATTTGGAACCCTCACCCTTTTATTATTTATAATAGGTTTGTTTTAGCAGCAGTTGAAAACTGTTTGGAAACTATCAGAAATGTCCGTCCAACTATTTATTGCGTCAAATTCAATGGTAATGCGTTCTCAACTTAACTGGTCGAATATTTCTGACAGTTTCCAAACGGTTTTAAATGCTGCAAAAACAAGCCTAATGTAATCACTTACGATAAATTGTTATTTGCAGACGACTTAAAGCTTTTTAAAGGAATTAAAAGGTGGTTTTGGTTACAAACGCCACAGTATGGATTAGAAAATTGGTGTAAGAATAATTATTTGATGTTAACTGTAATTAAACGTGTAACAGCAAGCTATTGTCACGTGATGTGCGTGACTCTATAGCAGGGAAGTCTGAAGCTTCCACCAAATCTCAAAGAAAGTCCTCCACCAACCTTTAAACATAAAAATAATACCTCTCTTATATTCTTGGGGTACTCGATTGGCTCCTGCGAGAGATAATGAAACTCAGCCTTTTAATAAAAATACAGATTTATTCAAACAACCATAACAACCATACTTACAATAGTGTCACCTTTGCGCTGGGAAGCATCTGTTCTAGAGATTAAAGTTTGGCCACGGACTGGCTGACATTAGCCCAGTTTCAATAGTATTTATACGCATTCGAAATAAGTACATCAGAATGATACTATCTATTAAAACAATGGGAACAGCCAGCAAGTCTATCGCTTGGTTCTTAGAGAGAGCGAGAAAGATAGACATAGTTTGGTTTGATAGGAACCTTTGCAACTTGACAGATTTTATTGTTTTGAATTTTTCCTGTGTAACATTGACACACTTTCGATTGTAAATATGTTTTGGTTCATTAAAATAATTTAATATTCGTATGTACGCCAAAAGGTTCTTACTTTAAAATAATTAAAATATGTGTCCAGCTGTAAACCATCTCTCTAAGATCCTCTTTGTTGACACTATACTCGTGAGTATAATCCAATTGTTTATAATTATACTCTGAACGGTGCAATACTTCAACACTGCGATACTATAAATGATTTAGGAGTAGTGTTTGATTCAAAACTTACGCTTTCTAATCATATAAAGAATGCCACAGAATCAGAACTGAAAATGCTCGGCCTTGTTATCAGAAACAATTTTCAAATGACCTGTATGGTATCCGCGTTATGAATACCATAAGTACATCATCGAGAATGAACAACGTAAATTTCTTAAGTTTTTAAGCCCAAAATCGATCATTTTTATCCAGAAAGAGGATATGATCATTGGCTTTTACTTCATAGGTTTAATTTTTTTTTCATAATAATGTGGACTGTCCGAAACTATTAAGCCAGTTCAGTTTTCAAATACCTAAAATTAATTCTCGGCAAAATATAACTTTCTACAATAGAACGGCTAGAACCAAGGTACTTTTCAAGTCTCCTGTATAATGTTATGAGTAGAAATTTCAATATAATATCGGACATCTGTGACATTAATATTAGTACTCTTTCACAAATCATTAACTGTGCCAATGTTAAATTCAATACTTAGTATATAAGTATAACTGTCATATACACCACTTTATTTGTTTTAGAATAACTGTATATTTATATGTAGTTTTTTGCAATTTGTCCTGTAAATGGATGTTATCTGTTGGACAATAGATGAATTATTATTTTATTATTATTATTTATACAGATCATAGATTAAGGCCATAAGGATCTAGTGCTTATTCAAACACTTTATATTAAACAAATCATTTGGCGTTCAATTTTATGGAAACTGATATTTTATTGAGCAAAAGTTTTCAATACCTTCAATGAGTAATAACAATTACCTAGAGAAACTATCATAGTTTTAAATTGAAAATAAATGCAGACAAGCAACATCAAAATGCCTATTCAAAACACTAACAGCCGGATTCATGAAACGGGCGTAGCGCTAGTCGGACTAACCAGTTTTACGCCCGTGTAAAGCGCGTTAGTCGGCCTAACTAGCTTTGCGCTCATTCACGAAACATGCGTTGCTAGGTAGCGAAGCATGCGTTGCTAGGTAGGCTGTTTATTTACGTCCATATTTGCGCCAAAAGTTAGACCCAGTATTGTACCTGTCTAAAAATCGCGTAACTTCGGCCTCTAGTTCCTTGCGTTTCCCATTGTATATTTAGTATTTATATTCAAAAACAGTACTTTTCAGTGCTACGGATTAGTTAACATATCATAAAGTAAGTATTATACATAGTAATGAATAGGAGTATGGCTTTTATTTAAATTGGTGCAACAGAGGCGTAAATTTTTCGCGTAACCTCCGCTAGTCTGACTAACGTTACGCCTTGTTGATAAATCCGTATGTAAATACCTTTATCTTTGGTCGACGTTAAGTAACTAATTTAAAAATATGTCATGAAAGAAATAACATGAAGATTATGAACCAGGATATGTAATTTAAAAAGTTGTTTTGTATCAAAATTACATGTATGATATAAACTTGAGTTCTTAACAAACAACGCGCTTTTAGCACTGCTGGCAGCTTTTCTCATTCAACCTTCATTTTATATCCCATAACAAGATAACAGTCTCCCATAATAACACAACAACGCTGTCCCTGGAGTTCCGGTACAGTGTATAAAATCATTACATAAGATAGGTGGTACACTTTAGATTAGTTTGCTTTGTTTGCATCTAGACCTAAACAGAATCTTACATGCTATATTTCTCTGTGTTGTAATTCATGCTATTTTAATGTACTGATTTCCAAGTTTAACAAATGCGTTAAACGCTGTTTTCTCCAAAATGGTGCATTTTGGCGACATGCAATAAATATACTAATATATTATAACTAATCGAGAGTCGTTGAGAGATTTTTCAAAAATCGCTATCCTTGAAAAAGTCTGAAAGAGATAATATCCCGTTCTTCCTTGAACAATCAGTAATTTTTTTATTATGCGAATAATATGTTTATGTTAAACATTTGTTTATTATAAGTACTTTCATAAAGATAAAATTACATTTTTATTTCTCACAATTAACATTTTGTTATATAGATACTTCATTCTTCTCTGACAACTTCAATTATTGTTAATAAAACTGAACTGTAATGATTGAATTGGCTTTTGGGTACAGCTTTTAAAAATGAGATGTCGCTTCATGATACGACGACATGCAATATCTCTTCTAAACTGAGAAACATCAGGAAATATGAAAAAATTAAATATTTATCGTCGACGATAGCATACTTTGTGATTACACAACATAAACTTCCTCTGTGCTTTTCAAGTAGCGCTGTATTCATACGAAGCTTTATGGCAGTGGATAAATGGCCTCTATATGCAGCTGTGGGGATATTTCTCTGCGTAAAATGGCAGTTTTTACTTTAGGCGACGGTTTAAGTTTATAGTTTCGTATATTGTAAAGATGTGAAGAAATATAACACTGAATTTTACATAAACTGTTGACGGCTCGTCTTTTCGTTACAGTTTATGTTTTCGGTTGTGTTGGGATAAGATAAGGGGTTGCTTATCTGAAATTCAGTTGAGTTGATTTCCACAGCACGTGTGTATTTAAATAGAGATGACATTTGTATTTATCAATGAAGCATTTGTCTAAAACTGCTTAAACTTTGATAAACTGCGTTATACCGCAAGAAAGTTATATTAATAATAATAATAATAATAATAATAATAATAATAATAATAATAATAGTAATAATAATAATAATAATAATAGTAATAATAATAATAATAATAATTTGGTAATACATTGGAAAGCTTGGATCTAAAATACTCGGGAGACAATTCATATCTACTTGAATTATGATTGGGAATACACAACGAATCACAGTTACGTGTGGAGTATTTTCTTTCACATATAATAGTTTTATACATATAAATACAGAATAGCGTAATTTTTTATTGTTAAGGAATATTTTCTTACACTATTCCCGGAGATTAATTCCAAATATATATCTAAGTATCCGTTTTTGGGTTACGAAGATCTCCCCACTCCTAACAGCACTACCCCACAAAATTACATTGTAGGAGAGGTGGCTATGGACTAAGCTGTAATGAATGTTTAATAATGCACATAAAGGCATGGTTTTTTTATTTGAGGTATGTCATACAGTGATTTGGTGAGTGTATTATTGAACATGTCGATATGTATAGACCAATTCAATTGATAATCAAGACAGGCACCCAAGAACTTGGTATTATCACTAGATTCAAGAACAGAATTGTTAATACAGTGTAATTATACCAAGATCGAAAATAAATTATAGCAGTTTTATCAATATTTAAAATAAGTGCGTTACGTGTCATCGACAAACATCGTAAGATGAGGTGCTTTAATAAAGCTCGGTAAGTCGTGGACAAATAACAACAAAAATAATGGTCCCAGCGCCGATCCCTGAGATACCCCAATATCTATATTTCGACAATAGGAAGTAGTATTGAGAACTCTAGCATGCATTGTTCTGTCAGATAGATAATGAACTAACCAATTCAAAAATATTTCTTTAAATCCAATACTAAATAACTTATCTTTGATAAAGAATATACGAAGACTGTGGAATGCACGTGACAAATCTAAAAAAAGACCAACTACATGCTTACCACAATCAGGAAAATTGTAGAACTCTCAGTGAAACGGTTCTGACTGAGTAGATCTACGTCATCTAAAACCGTGTTGGAAATTTGTCATAATTTTGTATTTATCAATACAATCAAATACTCTGTTAAAGATTATCCATTCAAATACTTTAGAGTAGATACTATAAGTTTTGAACAGAAGTACAGAATTAATTATCACAAAACACAAAAATTTAAACCACGTGATCAGGGAGACTTAAAAGACAATGAAAAATTTATTTCAGAATTTTAGCTGGATATTTAAAAAATTGGGCAAAAACTTTTCCGGAAAACTGGCGTGTTTTTTACAGCGTTGTCAAATGTAGGTGGTATGTGGTTACAGTGAACCAGTTTTTAGTGTCGTGCAGAAGTGTATTTCTAAATCAATTTCGAACTGCCCTTTTCGAATTTTTCTTTACAAAATTGTATTTTTAAGAGCCTCCTGTACACTCAGAATTTTTTGTTAATTCTGAGTCACTCTGTATGGGAAAAGCTACATTATTTTGCTGACTTATCGTTTTTAAATGTAGTTCATTTAAAATTTCAAAATTTTACATTTCTTTGATGTAACATTTTTTTTATTTTGGAAATAATAACATCTTGGACAATATATTGCATAATGAATATTGTTCGTTTTCACATCTTCATTAAAATTTTATTAAGAACTTTATTAAGAAATCACATACAGATACACCTGCCTAAATGAAACTATCTTTTACAAATAAAAACAATTCCATTTTCGGTATCACTGTTTGCACGTAGTACTTCTATCAACGTTATCCGATCATTCTAACCCTTACAGAGAGCCATCTAGCCTCACGAAATAAAATTAAATCAGTCTCTCTCATCCAGTCGGATAAGTGCTTACCTCGGTAACTTCGTTAGTGGCACATTTCAGTGTAAAATTTCCTGCTGAAAAGTCCACACCAGGTTGAATATTGATGAGCACTTTTATCAGGACGTCTGTCAGTTGAAATGGACGATTCCATCTGTTTCAGTTTGCTAACTGTTTACATGCAATAAGGAAGTTTGTCGATTTAATGGTTTGTTGCAACGAACAGATGACGTGGAAATTTTCACAGCTGTATCCTCTATTAAATACCTAGAGTGTTTCATTAAGTAATTTTAAATAAAATTATCATGAGATTTTGTATGAAACGTGTCAAATAATAATTTTAACGTGAATTTTATTTAAACCTTTGTGTGTATCAAAAACTTACCTAAGCAATGTTATTTCAGTTCTTAGAAAAATTTTGTTGATAAACATTCTAAAAATTTGGGAAATTAATCTGAACACGTATGCAGGGAGCGCATTCGTCAGAACAGGACAGCCGATCAGTATGTAATAAAAATGCTTTAAGAAATGAAGATATGTGCACTTTACTTTACACTTTAACTTAGATTCGAACGTATAGTTTGTCAGTTGATCTACATTTACGGTTGCTATGGAAACTAAGGATAATTATTTTCTCATGGCGTACCATGCTATTTAATGGAAACATTGCTTTTTCTTTTTACGCCGTAACTTGAAATTAGTTTTTAAGATTTGAACAATCGAAATAAATATTTAGCTTTTTGAATTCTCCGGTATTTTAATAACTTAATATTTTCTAAAGGTTGCGTTCTTGTTAGCAAACGTCCTCATTAAATTATTTTTATTACATAGAAAAAAGTACAGAAATATTTGTTATAAAAAAGTTTGTTTTTCTTCTATACTTCAATAATTGTTTGTTTCAATCGACCCAAAATAACGTATTCTTTCACCTCCTAAAGTTATTGTAAGGCAAGACACCCGTATAACCTTATACAAGGTGATTCAGCTATAATGTCAATAATTTTAACCACGTATTCAGAAGGACTAATAAGAACATAAAATATAATTTTTTGCTCGGAATTTCAAAAGATAAGTAAATCAATTCATAAGGATTGATAACACGGCACTACAATTTTTTTTATGCGTTCGAGTATTGTTATTATTGACGGATTTTAAAAATTATTATACTACAAAATTCAGAAAAAAATCCTTTATTAAAAAATCAATAGGGCCCACCCTCTTTACATTTGACAAAAAATAGTTTTTAAGGAATTACAATAAATCGAAATTTTTAGTGGTAATAACTAAAAAAATGTATTCATATTATTAATGAGTTTTATTAAGTACGTCTTCGATAGTCCTTCCAAAGGGAAACCAATACGGAGCTCACTAAAGCAGCTAGTTTACTGAGGTAAATAAACAGTGGCTGTTGGCAAAGTAGGTGAACGTATGACTAGCTGCATATCAAATATGCGCCACAGGTATCTACTGTAGCGAACCGTAAAGACAACAATATGGACAACGAATGTAAATATAGATAAAGATCTTGAAAAACGAGCATAAGTCAATGGATAACAAACACGGAATGCCAGGAAACAACTACTCTGCGGGCTAATGCCCCGACCAGCATTGAACGCGGTGTAGAACTAACTAACCGCGTACTCATGGTCCCTTCTGTCGGGTTAGACAGACGAAAGCAGCTAGGATTATTCGTCGGATACCTCACCTGTGGCATACTGATGAGAGCTAATAAGCTCGAAACCGGTATATGTCTGGTGGGCGTCTGACGAATGACTCTAGCTGTTGCTATAGGTTTTCCAGGTGTAATTCAATGCTGGTCGGGGCATTAGCCCGCAGAGTAGTTGTTTCCTGGAATTCCGTGTTTACAAAATATCGTTTCTCGCCGATCGCGATAAAGGTCGACAGCTTTCAATGGTGTCTACTGCATGTACAACGCTTTGTGCCTGTGACATTTTCAGTCCGGCATGGAGTAGCAAACGGCCGATAGATGTAGTTAGTTCTACACCGCGTACAATGGATAACAGTTTTGTACTTACACTCAAATACAGAGTCACAGTACTGATTATGCAGCGTACAGATATATAATAATAACAACTATGAACGACACTATTTCACAATTTTTGCAGAGCACGCAAACAGTAGACCAACACATCCATAGCATAGAGTTTTACTTTACAGTTACAGCGTGTTCCCACTTTCACCCCTGTAGATGAGTCTAGTGAGTAATTTTTAAAAATTTTAAATATTTGCCGACATATTAATTGTTTTTAAAAATACCAGCATTTTGAGGACCGCTGATCAGATATACCACTGACGTAACCTAATAAAATGAACCATATGATTTACTGAAGGCGAGGTTCCATATTGTCTGTAAGATAAATAATAATGTTTTAACTTAAATTCAATTTTTGCCATTGTTTCTAATTTAAAAACGCTTGTTTTTAGCAATAAATAAAGTAAGATTATCATAAACGATTAAAATATGAATTTCCGCAAGTTCTATACTATGAATTAAAGTGTTTAGGAAGTTACTTTACTCAATGATTACAGAAGTTATCCATTAACGCTCATAAAAGCTCACCTACTTTTTGAAAAAACAACTATTTAAACAGTTATCCATACACTGAAAGATTATTCAAAACATGGAATAACAAAATAACTAGTTTGATTTATGCGTTCAATATTCAGAGAAGGCAAAGTAAGATATTTAAAAGCAGTCAATAGCATGCAAAAAAGAAACTGGTGTCGTAGACACAGGTAACAGGTAGGTGTCATAAACAGTAGGCGAATTGTCCTGCCCAGCCCCATCCTCTTGGATTGACAGTTTGTTGATACCGGTGCACCAGGATGGTCCAGGGCAAAGAAATAAGCTATGGCAAAGGCAAGTGGAAAGAAAACATATAATATTTGTGGAAAGATATTTGATAATTTCAATACACGTAAATGAAAGATAATATAAGATACTTTTGCAACTTCTGAAACCGAACTAAGCTAAGCTAAAGATTTTGTAAGTAATGCACTGTTGACGCTTCTCTGTTAAGAGTTGCGACACTAACGTATAAAACGTATTTAAATCGTATTATTACTTATTATTTTCATTGGCAGTGTTTTTTTCTTAAGTGACTTGTGTATTTAGCTAATTAACATATTTCGGGAAATACAGTGTGATTAAATAAAATATGGCGCATTATTCAAACAGTATAGTCGTTTTCCACCATACACGTGCGGATCTAAACCGCTGGTGATTTGATGAAGAAAATTTGACGGACGCTACATGTACGTTAAAGTGCGACAACAGAGAGAAAATCCGCAGATATGATTCATAGAAAAATCTATTCATGTATGGTGCGTTTTTATTGCATGTAATTCAAGAAGAAGTTGGACAAACAATTCTGATAGCTCCAACTAGACCCCGATTCTCGTGCGATCAGACTTTATATCATCAAGCTTAATACGCAATATATCTCTCTAAATTTAACTAAATTTAGGTACTTTACGCAAAATATTAAATTAACGGAGCTAATTTTGTACGGATCTCCCGAGATTCTACTTAGTTTCTGCGGTATTGTTTAATATTGAAGTGGATGTTATTCCGGAGTATAAAACGAAACACAGGATCAAATAATGATTATGTTTTATCATTCTCTCGGGAAGTTATAGATCGTTAAGAACTTTTTATGGCCGCTAAATATAGGTTTTTGGAGGTACATAAGGCAATTGAACAACACAATTTTAATTAGTGGGCCAATGTAACTGTATATCTACACGTAGGATGTGTTTAATTTGAGAAATTTGACCTTTTGTTTAATTATCTCAGCCACAGGTACGAATTATTCATTTATTTTGTGACACATGAGAGAGTAGAAAGTAAGAAGTAATATTCGTTTTACATACACCAATGATAAAAAATAACTTGGACAGGTTGACCTTCTATTTATTTTAAGAAGTGTAAAACATAACTTGAGCAACAATACGATATACAGGGTGAACCTTAAACAAGTACAAATATTTTAACCAGCAGTACAGTTCACCGTGTAGAACACATAATTAATAGTTGTTTTACAAAAAGATCTGAAATAAAAAAGTGAAATTTTATATAAATGTTGTAATTTTTCTGTAGAAAACTTGTTGAGGACCGCCGACTTTCATACATTCATGAGTCATAGCTCTTCAGACTGAATGTGTAGTTTACAGTGTTGCCAGTGTTACACAAATGTCTTTGCTTGAACAAACTTTAATGTGTTGTGTGAAAATCATAGTTTTTCGTTATTATTCATAAAATGACGTAAGGAAATTGTGTCTTGTGTCTTGTGTCTCTAACAGTGTACAATGGCATTTAACTTGTGAAATGTGCATGGATTACTGATTAAATAGTTAATTTTTTAACAAACAGGTAAGCTTGTGTGCACGTTTATGTATAATTTTTGAAGATTGGACATAGTAATATCACGTAATATCTTCCTAAATACTTTACGGTAGTATTTAACTTGCGGAAATTCATTTTTTTTCGTTTATAGTAAGGTCAGTTAAGCAGTTAAAATGTATGTTAATATTGCTGCGTATCATACTACATACCCAACTTTACTGTGTTTATGCTTCAAACAAGTATTTTTAAAATAGAATTAACCGTATTATTTTTACTGTTACGTTAAGGGAAACGTAATATTTATTTTAGTGGATATATGGCAACCTCGCAACATATCATATAGTTCATTAGCTTGGTTAAGCAGCGGTCCTCAAAATGTGGGTATTTAAAAAAAAATATCTCCGTAAATATTAGAAATTTTTAAAAATGGCTTTCACTGGACTGATCTATATGACGAACTACACCAGCAGTTAAAATATTTGTACTTATTTAAGGTTCACCCTGTATAAGGGCATGACAAAGAAGAATTTTTTTTGGCACTTATATGGGTAGGTACATAAAGTCAAAAATAGATGTCGAGATATTAAAATATATTTTCTTCTTTGTTTAGGTTATTCACTATTTTGGCTATTGAAAAAGAAAAATTGGCTGTTTTGTGTTGTCAAATATTATTTTCATTCTAGCTAGACCATATTGAATAGCTTATAAAGTAACTAAAGAAAAAATGCTATTTTTAGTGTCTAATTATTTCAAGCAGATTAGTTTCTAAAATATATGCTGACATTGTGGAATATGAATTTCCTATGAAAATAACCAACCGTTTAGTTAGTTTTTATACTAGCCAATTATATATTCTTAGGTATTAATAATAATAAACAATATCTACCCACCTATTCCTTATTATTAGCTTTTGTCAATGTCAATCAAATCTCCTACAATTGATTTAAATTAGCTTAAAATACCTTTCTAATACAGTAAAAAATGTTACAAAAGCTAATAATAAGGAATATATGGGTAGACATTGTGAGTGTAATTCAACGCTGGTTGGGGCATTTGTCCACAGAGTAGTTAGTTTCACACAATATTATTAATACCGAATAAAAACTTTTACAGAAAAGGTAAACATTATTCAAGTACGTATTGTCATATTTAATTCATTCAATTTTGTCATTGTCGATATTTAATTTCAAATAATTTTAATTTATATAATAATTTTTATACTTAGATATTTGACTCAACTTAAAGGAGGCCACCTGAAGAAGCAATTCTAAAAATGCAGAAATAGGTCAGATCTCATCTATTGTGGTTGAATTTTCGAGTTCCCACTGCCAAAAGTAAAGTTAGATATTTAGAGAGTGTTTTCATTAAAGCAGGTTAGTAGATTTAGATAGATTTAATTTCTTTAGATAATTATTGAATAGAGCTTTGTCTGTGGAATTGTTCATTAGCATACCTAGATGTTTGGTATCAGAGAACATACATAGGAATTGTAGGAGATTTGATTTATATTAGCTTAAAATACCTTTCTAATACAGTAAAAAAAAACTAGCCAATTAGTTTCAAGACTAACCAGGTTTACACTTTAGCCGTAACAAATACATTAAATGAATATTACGTAATTTTCACGGTAAAAATACATATAATTTTCACATGTATTATCTTAATTATATCGAAATTTTACAGAACATTAGTGACCTCACAAATCGTCAGTAAAATTACCATGAGAGTTATGGGCATAAAGCGGCCAATAATAATTATGATAAATTTATATAAACCATTTTTCAGTGTAGCTATGTCAATTATGGTTCAAAATAATTATAGAAAACATTACAGAAAAGTGTTAATTTCTATATAGGTATCAATTAATTTACCTGCATCAGCGACTTTTTTTTAATTTCGACTAAACGAAACTAGGAATTTTTGTCATTTCGAGACAGAGCTTGGGCTTTTACCGTAATTTTCTCTAATTACATTTAACTGTTTTCTAAGCGGCAACGTAAGATAATAAATCATACATTTTGCTTGAATTACAGACATAAACAATCATGCTGTACGTCCATTATAAAACAGTTCACTTTGAAAGTTTTGTGAAATAAGTCGTCTTCAGCAAACACGATTCAAATTTCCGCGTCTCAAGTCCTTCGCCGTGGAGATTACTCTGAAAACTCCTATTTACCTACACTTCATTGTACGAAAACTACAATAGATAAGAACCCGGCTGCCGTCTATTTTGAATTATGTGCCTACACATTAATTATACCGAGCACGGCCAAACTTCAGCAGCGCACACTGCAATAAGCCCGAAAAACAATTAGCCAAAGTAGAGTCGAACTTCTCATTAGTAACGTTTATGCAAAAAGGAAAATATCAGATCTAATGAATTTGTAGCTACCGGGACCAAAGACAGAGGTTACATCCGCGGAACAATACATCATAAGTTTAGTTCATCTATCAAGAGTCAGTTGCGAGCTGTCGTTGTCATTTGTTAATTTTCCGGCAACCATGATTTACCTGGAGACCAGATGTACTCCTCGTAAGACATGAGAGTTTACAAGACACTTGACAGTTGTGGGCGTCTTAGGCTGCATCGTCATTCTCGTAATACGTCAACGTCAACGATATCTTCTACGCGAACGGTCTATTTAGATTCTCCGTGTAATTCCGTAATGTTCACGATAGATACCGGTCGATATAAAATGACTTGAACCACCATCCAACAATACTAAAACCATTTATAGGATACGAAAGAAAACAAACAAATTACATATGCATTCAAAACCAAATAAACAAGGAACAAACTACAGTAGAAGTACAATGTACAAGGAACAAATTAATTCAAATGATTATTACCTATACATGGTGATTTAGGTTTGATCTTGATAACTTCAGGAATCGATAGAACTGGTTAAAATAATGTTCATTTGTGATATAAACTTATTTCCTAAAACGCATCGTTTCCGAGATAGAGGGCGTTGGATGTAGGAATTTTTCTCTCGTTTATCCCTCATAACTTTTGAACCACTTATCCGATTTAAGTGAAATTCGGAACACAAACACTTCTTATGATCTTACATAAGCTTCTTAAGTTTGAACTACCTACCCCTCTTAGAAGTGTATTTTGTACGCTGATCTATTTAGAAAAGTGTAGAAAATATCCCGTAAGTTTACAGCAACGTTCGTGCTAAGCTGCATTCTACTGTTAGCGAAACTTCTACTCAGAAATTCCAGTAGTTGAAAAACTGTGGTAAGGGTAGGGCCATAATTATTGCAATTGATTGTACATTTCATGTAGAAAGGTATGAAAATGCCGGCTTCCATTTTTGACCTCTTTTATAATCTTTATTTGCAATTTAAAATAATATTCTAGTTATGCTTTATTAACTATCATAAAACTAGCAGTGATATATTTTTTTATCATAAGTGCCACACCCTAGACATAAGTCAAGTCAATAACTATTTTTTTGTTTACATTTAGTAATACGTAAATGAAAAAATCATAATGTAGTGGTACGTCGTGTCTCGGTTGCAGCAAATAATAGTAGCAATTGCCCTAATTTGTTTGTATTTGGCAAACAGCCGTATTGAACACAATTGGATGTAAATGAGTTAGAGGCGTTCTATTAGCGTAGGCTAATTTAGACGTCCAACTTGAAAACAACACTACGCAGAACCGAAAATGCGTGTCGCAAAATTGTGGTTGGTAATTACTGCCTAAATACAGAAGGACAAAAATTCCATTTTTATAATGGTTGGACAAACGATGGTGAGTTTTTTGCTGAAGTGAATAACTTAGAGTTCAATTTTTAAAGTATTAATGACATTGATAGTCATCTACAGCCTAATTAATTTTCTAGTGAATTCGGTTCTGATTTAATATTATGCCGAACACACTTTTTTGTACTTATATCTAATTTTTGCAACGAGGATTGTTTTACTTTCTTATTTACCATAAGAAATCTACTTTTTATTTTAAACGTTTATCTAGGTTTAGGAATACGAGATGTGGCAATTGAGTTCAGGGAATTTAGTTATAACTCGGAAACTGGCAACACTGCATCGTTCGTCAACGTTTCCTTTTAGTTTCAGTCCAAGGTTGAAGTCGGAAGCACGTTTGGTTTGTGTATTTTTTGGAAGTAACTTTTTTAGTGACGTCGCGAAAATGAGTGATTCAAATTACAAGCAACATGTTATGAATCAATTTTTAGTGAAATCTGGCAAAACCCCTCGGAAATTCTTCGAAAATTGCAGGTGGTGTATGAAGATGAGTGCATGTCGAAAGCACGCGTGTTTGAATGGGTAAAACGGTTCAAGGAGAGGCGTGAATCGGTAGAAGACGATCCACGTGAAGAAGTTACCGTCACCTCTCCTACTGACGCGAATGTTGACCGTTTGCGTGCACCGATCACATCTGACAGGCGCCTAAGCATTCGTGCGTAGTCTGACGGGTTAAACGTCAACAAAGAAACCGTTCACAAGATGCTACTGAAAATTTGAATATGTGAAAGATTTTCGCAAAGATGGTGCCAAAAGTTCTCACCCGTGAACAGAAAGGCATGCCAAAATCGATCTGCGGGGATTTATTGTCCCGCATTTGAGCGACAGTAGAGACTGGATAAGTTGGGTAGTCACTGGAGATGAGACCTGGATATTTGAGTATGACCCCAAGACCTGTAAACAAATTTTTTACTGTATTAGAAAAGTATTTTAAGCTAATATAAATTAAATCTCCCACAATTCCTGTCAATGAAGTCATATGTATTCCCTCTGATACCAAACATCTAGGTATGCTAACGAACAATTCCACAGACAAAGCTCTATTCAATAATTATTATCTAAAGAAATTAATCTAGCTAAATTTACTAACCTGGTTTAATATAAATATCTAACTTCACGTTTGAAGCGGTGGGAACTCGAAAATTCAACCACAATAGATGAGATCTGACCTATTTCTGCATTTTTAGGATTGCTTCTTCAGGTGGCCTTCTTTGAGTCAAATCTTATTGAGTTGTTTTAAATCAATTTTCTATAAAAATTATTCTATAAATTAAAATTATTTGAAATTAAATATCAACAATGTCAAAAGTGAGATTAGCCTGTCAATGAATTTTAAATTAAATATGACAAATACCTACTTTTGACATTGTCGATATTTAACTTCAGATAATTTTAATTTATACAGTAATATTATTTTTATAGTTAGATATTTGACTAAAATATACCTTTAATACGTTTCTTATACAGTAAAAAATGTTACAGAAGCTGATAATAAAGAATATATGGGTAGATATTGTGGGTGTAACTCAACGCTGGTTGGGGCTTTAGTCCACAGAGTAGTTAGTTCCACACAATATTGTTAATACCTAAAAATATATAAAAAGATGCCGTAAATAAAGTCAGCAGTGGGTGGAAAATGGTGGAGAGCGGCCAATAAAAACGAGGATGTCCAAATCATGACTCAAGGCATCATTCATCGTGAATGTGTTCCTGTCGGCCAGACAGTGACTGGACAGTTATATTGGCGTCCTGAAACAAACGGCTGTGAGCCCGCGTTTTCCGTGTGCGATCCGAACTTACCGAGAACGGCTGGATCTTGCACCACGACAAGGCGCCAGCCCATTCCTCGTTCATTCTGCAAGAGTCTTTGGCAAAAAAGCATTTCAACGTTGCCGTACCCACCCTGTAGCCCTGATATTGTCCCCTTGTGATTTTTTTGTTCCCCAAGATGAAGTCGCACCTCAAAGGAACTCATCATGGCGGCGTACAAGAGGTCAAAGAAGCTGTAACCGTGGTGCTGAACGCGTTAACTGCGGAGGATTACCAACGGAGCTTCCAGTCGTGGAAGCAACGTTGGAATCGTTATGTAGAGTGTAGGGAGACTATTGTCAAAGTCGATAATAAAATTTTGACAAAATTATTTGCTTGTTTTTTCATTGACAAATTCCCGGAACTTAATTGCCACATCTCGTATTTCGACATGATTAATTCTTATTGAGTTGTTTTAAATCAATTTTTCTACAGTTGAAATTGTTTTTTGTAAATAGCTTCAGAACCCTTAATCCGATTTTAACGAAATTTAGTATGAGGTTGTAGATAGTATATCTCAAGATTATTAAGAAAATAGTTTTGCTAAATACCACAGAGGGTGCTAGTTATGCGTAATGTCATTCAGTTTCTTTCAAAAGCTTTTATTTCTATTATTATTCTAAATTCTTTCCCATTGCATTCGAAACAGTATTTCATTCTACACAAAAAGGTACTCTTTACTCTTTTTATTTGAAGTTTAATTTTCCAGAAAAAGTTGTTAAAGCTGATGTGCGACCACTGGCAAATGCAACTGAAAAATCTCTAAACAATATATAGAGTCTATAGGGTTAACTATGACTAAGTACAAAAATTTTAATCACGTGCTCACGAAGGCCTAAAAGATAATAAAAAAATTATTTCAGAATTTTAGCTCGATATTTAAATAATGGGCAAAACCCTTTTTTCCTACGGAAAGTCGGCGCCTATGCATAAGCATCGACTGAGATGGCTTAGATCCAGAGATAAAACTTACATCTGTCATCAATATCTACTACCATCGTCGTTTTTTTGCAGCATTTCTGAATGTAGAAAAGAAAATTAACAGTATTATTACTTATTAGTAATAATACCTGATAGATAGGTAACGGTAGTTAATCCACTTCCACAGTTAATCCACAGCTCCAGTATTTTGCATTCGTTTTCCATTATTACGTTATAAACTGGTAGAACTACATGTTCGCTCATTACAGCTACTCACTACCGATAAGACACACTTCCCGTAGGTACAATTCGATAGATTAGATGCCTATTTATTATAACAAAATCGAACGAAAGGATACATAATAGACAAGTTTTTAAGTAACCGCGGCAGTTTTGTCCCATAACCTAGAAAACCAAACCGGCGAACTAATTGTGCGAATGTATCTGCACCCAACACAAATGTCTTTATTTAATAAGTATAAAACGTTTAAAAATTAAAATAAGGCATTAAAACTGAAGAACACAAAATTACAACGTAAACACTGGAATTCAATTATGACATGACAGCGTTACTGACTGATGAGCGACTGTTGCATGCTTGTAGAGTATGCAACCAACAAGCATTGATGCGGCGTTAAATAAGAATTTAAAATAATATAAAACAATTTTTTTGGCTTTATAAATAAGTTTGTATTTTTTTTGTAGGGTTATTCCGTTAATTCTTATTTTTCTCTATCCTTTTAAAATATTTGTAATAAGTCATAGTTAACCCTGTATAATTGATAAGGGTATCCAAGAAGAATATTTTTCTAAATGTTGCAAAGTTTTCTTCATTTAAGGCTTGGTATTCTACAAAAAATATCAGGTTTATGGTACCATCTTTAGCAAATAAACGGATAATTGCAAATTATTAAAATTAAATTCTTTGAAAAAAAATCTCAGCTACCTTTTTCATTCTATGCATTAAAAATTTTTCAAGTTTGTCAATGGTTGTAGGTACCACAGCTTCAGAAACTCTTTCTGAAAAATTAAGTTCAAATGAAAACAAGGTAAGTACTACTTTTTGTGTAGAATCAGACGGTCAACTGGGAAATTGTATTTTGTAAATTGTTTGGATTATTCTTCAACTGACGTGTTCGCAATTTTATTCGATATATGTCACTATCAAGATCAAATATGGCGCTCATAAGGAAAAGAGCAATTGAATGTTGGATTACCTAAATTAGTTCTTTTGAGGAAAATAAATTCCTCATATATTCTTCTCCTTCTGTACCAATTATCAGCTCTTTCTATTGAGAAATAATGGCGCTAGATAGCTTTTCTAAAATCGCTATTTTCAATTTTTTCCCAATATTCACCATTCTTGGATCTGGTTGGTTTATCTTGATGGCTACTAAAAGGCGCATTTTTTTTATAATTTGCCAATGGTGAACCGTGAAAAATGGACCACCCTGTATACATCTGTTTATAGTTTTCCATTAGCACCATAAAGCGAACCTGGTAAATCATTGGTTTTATCAGATTTAAAGCTGTTATGATAACACGCCATTTGTCAATTAGGAGTCCTTAATGAATATCAGCTGAATAACTAGATACAATTTTTTTTGGATATGTATTGTTCGCATATATAAGAATATGCAAACTTATATAATTTAGACATATATTTTTTTAATACCACATTACTCATAACAGATCAATACCTACTACCTGCATAATATACGATAAAAATTATTAAATATTATCTTATTCAATTTTCTTTTGATATTTGTAATTGGATTTGTATATTGCGTCAACACTATATAGTTGTCTATAAAGTATATCACATTCCAGCAATCTAGAGGGTCTGAAAAGAAAAAAAAACCTTTTGAATAAATTTTACCAAACATATAATGTTTGCTTACAACACGTATGAAATGATATCTTACTCAAGCGGAAAAAATTGTTTTCGGTATTTCTTAGAGGCAGACTTGGGCAACTATTTTTATTTTGTATTTGTATCGGTGGAAGTTTTAATTTATAGAACTATGTTTTGGTTCGTTACTTATGGATTAATTGAATACAAACGTCTAGACGATTTAAATATTATCTTTATCTTTAGTTTTAACAAGAGCCATGTCTCAATCTATGGCAATTGATATTGAATAAACGAACAGTCGTTAAAGGACATAAATAATTTAAGGTCATCACCAAAGAACAAATTATCACATTCTATTACAGAAGATAAATAATTAATGAAAAGTAAAACTAACAGTGGTCCAAAGTTAGATCCCTGGGGAACTCCCAATGTTGCTAAACAAATTAGAATGATGACCATTGCAAGCAACATATACGGTCGAAAGCCTTTGAGAAATCGGTGTATCGGTACTCATCAACTTGTCCGTGTTTGTCAAGTACTTTGGATATGAACTGAGTAAAATAAATAAGATTTGAAACTGTAGATCTCTTCTCCATAAACCCATGTTGAAATGGAGAGAAATAAGATGTAGATTGATGAAATTTCATCAGTTTTATACGAGAGTTCGATATAATTTCATTTATAATAATATTAATAGTACTTATAAATAATAATAAAAAAAGAAATTCAGCAGAATAATTTACATATTTTGTATTTCAATTCAAAGACGTTCTTGTTCAAAGATCTTTTATTTATCCCAACTATATGACGTCAGGAAAATTAGCGAAAATGCAGTTTCCTAAAAAATAATATGATGCAATAAATCATCATATTCCCGACTTAAATCAGTAGCACGACAACATGCCCCTATCTTTTGCAACTGATTTTGAATAAATAAATAATCCTTAACAGATAATAATAATAATAATAATAAATTTTATTTGCCCAACAGAAAACTTCCACTTACAGGACAAAAAGTTATAAAAAATGGTGTGCTAAGTGAAAACAAAAAAAAAAAAAGTTAGTAGATAGTAACAACAAAACAACATATTTAAAATATTACATATAAGCAAATAGGTACTTGAATAAGAAATTAATATAAAACACCGAAATACATGGTTATTATAAGCAAAAATAAATTAAGATAAAGAGAGAATGTAAAAAATAAATTATAATTGAAAGGTGTTAGATACAATTGATTTTAATGAATTAATACCACTATGGTTAATGTCACAATGACCAGATATCATATTAAAATTAAGTGACATAGTATATACTGGTGATTTTTTAAGAATATTGGTTGCTGGTATTGGCAAATAAAACGTGTCAGTCTGCCTAGAACCAAAACTAGATATTCTCATATTAAAACGTTCCAAAAGTAAAGAGCAATCAATGTTGTTATTAAATAGTTTAAATAAGAATATAATACTACACATAATACGCCTAGTCTTTAGTGAAGGAATATCAAAGGTCGATAATAGTAACTCATGATCATAACCCTGTCCAGGATATACACCAGTAATTTTAAAAGAAATATATTTTAAAAATTTGCGCTGAATTGATTCCAAACTAGAACGTTGATTCTCATAAATAGGATACCAAATCAATGATCCATACTCCAACTTAGTACGCACCTATGAAAAATACAATTATTTTTAACGCTGCCTCATTTGTGAAATACCTACTTACAGTTTCTAATAATGAAACCAAGTACTTTACTAGCCGATTTTGTAATGTTATTGATGTGTTCCGAAAAATTCAACTCACAGTCAAAGAATATTCCTAAGTCTTTAGTTCCATTACATCTTTCCAAGATAACATTATTCAGCGCATAATTAAATATAATCGGACTTTTCTTTCTAGAGAAACTAATTACCTTACACTTATTGATATTTAATTTAAGTGAAAATAACCTGCACCAATTTACAATTGCATCTATCTGAGACTGCAAGTACAAACAATCCGCAATACTATTTACATTACAATAAATTTTAAGGTCGTCTGCATAAAGAAGTTTATGGCAGTCAACAGAATTCATGAGTCCATCAATAAATAACAAAAACAAAAGGGGCCCAAGATTTGATCCCTGCGGAACACCCGATACAGCTAAGAAAGGCCGAGACCTAAACCCATTGTATGCAACATAGTAAGAACGGTCTACTAAATAAGTTCTGAAAAGTTGTACCAAAGGAGTGGAGAATCCAAATTCTTTTAGTTTCGTTAACAATATATTGTGGCTAATCGTATCAAAGGCCCTGGAGAAATCTGTGTATACCACATCAATCTGACCTCTAGAATCAAGTGCCTCACATAAATCTTGAGTAATTAAAGCCAAATTAGTAATTGAGGATCGTTTATCTAGGAATCCGTGTTGATATGGAGAGAGTAAGTTTTTTACTGACTGATATATGCAGCTATATAGAGAGATCTCCAAGACCTTAGCAAAATTGGGAAGAATTGAAATTGGTCTGTAATTGGATATATTAGTTACATCTCCACTCTTTAGTACAGGACATATTCTACCCAATTTCCAACAAGTTGGAAACTGGGCAGTGCGCAAGGACAAATTAAAGATTGTTAACAACGGAGCAGCAAAGACACCCGCGCAATCTCTCACTAAAAAACTAGGTACCAAATCGTGACCAGCAGTGAATTTGTTCTTTAACTTGGAAATAGACTGTCTCACAATACTCTCAGTTAATTGCTTAATATTAACACAAGGTAGATTATTAAATATATTATCAGGTATAATAAGGTTAGCGTCATCTTGTACGTATACACTACAAAAGTACTGTGCAAAACCATCTACAATGCTTTGGAGAGTGTTAAATTCAGCGTCATTATTGCCATACATTTTACCAGGTATTCTTGAATTACCGCGTTTCATATTTATAAAAGTCCAGAATCGCTTGCTATCCGTCAATATACTTTGTTCAGCATCACAAACATAGTTATTGAAACATACCGATATTTGTCTTTTTGTAATTCTTCTCATACTATAAAAATGCTGTAAATAAACATCGTTTTTAGTCCTGCGGTATTTATCTCTATAGTAGTTTTTAAGTCTCAGGTTTCTTTTCAAATCAGGTGCGTACCATGATGGATATGAAGACTTTCTATTACTATATAAAGGTACGTACAAGTCAAATACAGAATATAACTTATCGTAAAAACTGTTACAAGCATCGTTTACATTAGAGAATTGATTGAGAAATGACCAGTCCATATTATATAAAGCATCGTATAATCTCGGATAATTGGCTTTGCGAAAGTTATAGTTTTTCCCCACAAAATTGACTGGAAATGTAGGAAAGCTAAGATTAGGTGATAGTTCCAGTTGGAGTGTGATGTAAATCCTCCTTAAGCAGCGGCAAGCGATCATGAGAAACTTTACATTGAATATTGGTAAATACTAAATCCAGCAAACGACCGTTAACATTAACAGATGAAACTTTCATAAATAATTTAAGGTCATCAGCAAAGAACAGATGGTCACAATCTATTCCACAAATTAAATTAAGAATGAAAATAACAGTGGTCCAGTATTAGATCCCGGAGGAACTCTGATGTGGCTAAATAAAATAAAATAATGTTCATTGTAAGCAATATATTGTTGCCAATCTTGGAAGTAAAAGTAAAGTAACATCAATAGAGATTTACTGGAACCGAGATTATTAAGTTTTATAATTTAAATTGTCAATACAGTTGTCTGTGTAAAATGTACAAGAGATTGATGAAATTACACTAAGTTTATACGATAGTTCGAGATCATTTCATTGGTACCTACTCACAAATAAAAAAAAAAACAAATTCAGCAGTATAATTTACATATTTCTTATTTCAAAAACGCTATTATTGAAAGATCCTTTATTTATCCCAACTCTGTGACGTCAAGAAAATCAGCGTAAAAGGTATAGGGGTTGCAGTTTCCTAAAAAATAATCTGGCGCAATAAATCATCATATTCTCGACTTATAAAAAGTAACAGGTTGAGACGCCGCCTTGGATCCCCTTCTATCTGGTAAAGCAATCGGGGATACTACGAAAAACTTTCTAAACACTTCATCACATCGTATCGGAGACGGGTTTCTGTTTTTAGCACCCAAGAGATGTCACCTCATCGTGTCAGCTGGTTATTTATCCGTTTTTTCTCCAGTGACACATTTTACATCATCACCGTCATGTGACGTCTTTTTGAACAAGCTGTTTTCATTCGTCAACTTTGTCCGTTTTAAATTAAATTTAGACGCAACGAAATTGAAGGCATCAGCTGTTTAAAAATGAAGCAGATATGAATGATATGATTCTTAATATCATTGAGATTGTAATAATTTTGAAGTTGAATTTAATAGTTCAAAGAAAAATTTAGATTTATTAATTATTAGAGATATACAGAGTGTTTCTTATAAGAAGCGACACATAGTAGGTGAAGGGAAAGGGTCGAAAAAGATTTAACTATACATACCTATACAGGGTGTCTGTGAAAGGTTGGGAAATATCGAAGCTGGAGATACTGGTGACCACAAAAAGTCGACTGAACCAAATATTCCTGATCCGAATATTGCTGGTTTCAAAAATACAGGGCGTGTATTCATCTGACTATAGAAACAATCGATTGTCCTACCTGTTGTATCTGAAAATGGTATACCCTGTTGAAGTCGTTAGGAGTAACAGTTTTGGAAATAATCCTATTTGAAATATTCAGTGCACCGATTGAAAACTGTTATCGTTTCAGGTAAAGTGCCTTTTGTACTGAAAACACAGCAAAATGTTACTTGAAAAAGTTGTTCAAAACGGTAAATTATGAAGACGTGCTTCATTTCAAGAAGATCGGCTAGGTTTGATTTTAAAACCATTTTTCAACAAAGCTCAAACATTTTATCAAAGAAGGCCGATTTTTTTGGAAATTTTACAAGTCCAGAATTGACCGTTCTAAACAACATTTTTAATTAACATTGCACTAAACAGCAAAACAGTTCTGCCATTTAAAAGAAACATGCTGTGCTAGTACTAGTGATGTCAAAATTAGTTATAAATTCTTATTTGCCGTGCCAAAAAACATAATTGTGCTAATTTTTTTTATACTCCAACAGGTTTCAAAGGTATTGAGATATTTCAAAATAAAATTCTAGCATTGAACGCCCTAAATTTTTGAAACCAGCAACATTCGGATAAGGCATATTTGACTCAATCGACTTTTTTTGGTCACCAGTATCTCCAGCTCCGAGATTTCCCAACCTTTCACAGTGTATAGTGGGGATATGATTGGTTTCAGCTCAAAATGTTATACTGTGTTAATTTTCAAAATTGCCAACGCTTCGGCTATATATTAAGCCTACCTCAGAGCACTACAATGATAAAGAATGGAAAAATAATGTTTTTTTAATAACAGAATTATAAATTTTGGTAAAAGCACCTATATTAAAATCAAATAAAGGACAGACAACAATGAAAGGATATTCAGATAAATAAAATTTAAATCCAACATGTCTGTACTAAGGAAATATAACAATAAATTAAAATTATTAAATAGAAATCTGAAAAGTATAGGCGATAATGTCAGTGTTTTTAACCCCCTTAGTTTTTATGATAAAAACCTAGTGGTGATTAAAAAATTCTAAAAAGTATATAAATATATCCCGTCAAAATAAATTCACAGAGATCAAGATGTGTCTATTAAAAAGACCAATAATAATTATTACTATTTTAATCTGATTATGTTAATTAAATCAAAATATGAAGTGGAATCAAAATCAAAATTATGTAAGAACCTCTGTACATGTTCAGATTTTCCTTCAACAAATTAAACGGTTTTATACTATTTTTATGTTCTGTAATTCTTTTTAATAAGTATCTACCAGTGTGTCCTATATAAACGTTTCTACTTTGTAAACAAGGAATTTTATATATAATTTTACTTTTAAATTCTATTGGTGTTTTTTTTTGCAATTTGTGAACAATGTTTTTTCAGTATTCTCGTTACTAAATGCTATATTTACCATGTTGTTATTGAGTACTCTTGATATTCTTTCAGAAAGTCTGTTTATATAAGGAATTTTGAAGTATTTTTTATTATTATGTGTAACTTCATTATTGTTTTCTACACCAGGTATATTATTTTTAAAAGTATTTTTGGTAAATCTCGTAAGATAATTACTTTTTAATATATATGATTGAATTAACTTACGAAAATTTGGATACAAACTGATAGCTCTTGTTTTCAAATGGGTGATCATGTTGAGATTTTGAGAAAAAATGTTAAACTTATCTGTCTGTCTTTTACTTGATTTTAATATACCAAAATTTATAATTCTATGTTATTATAAAAACATTGTTATTCTATATTTTATCATTGTAGTGCCTTGAGAAAGGCTTAATAAATAGCAGAAACGTTGGCAATTCTGAAAATATTCTGAGGTCACAAAACAAAACTGGATTAATTTTAAATTAGGAATAATCTAAGGATCATCGCTAAGGGATTATCTGAGTAAAATTAAAAGCATTGGAATGAAATAAATTACAATATTAACAAGAAAAAATGTATTACTGTTTAATAACGCATCACTTGGATGAACCTCGAATTTTAAAGTAGCCTATCTGAAAGTACATTATCTTGGAAATACATATTGTATTATTTTAATGGAATTTTCTTCCTTAAATTTCATAAAAGTATTTAAGAAATGAATTAATAGCCTAACTCCTTTTTCGAAATATTAATTCTACAGTACCTTTAATAGATGGTGAAAATAATTCAATTGTAATATTTCAGTTTACTTTGAATTTTCTGAAACTCATAATTTTCCTCTTAAAAATATTTGTAGGCTTTAAGAAACTTCTAAATAATAAAAAAACGTAAAACTGAACTAAATTTTGCCTTAAATTGTTTAAAAAGATCTACTTTACATTTTCGTCAACAAGGTAAAGTTTTTGAAACTATACCCCTAACAAAAGTAATATATTTGTTTACGTTCGCGTAGCTGAAATATAGGTAGTATTCCTTGGGGATTCTTTGATGGACCTGATACGACTTATGAAAATATAATACTTCCCATTGATACTTTATTTTTTTCTTCAGATCCACCTCCACCAAATATCAACTACTTTGTGTTTTATTCTATACATTTTTGAGAGTTACATTTACATCCGGAAGGGTCTTAAAATAGACACAGACTCTGAGCGTAAGCTGAACTTTTGTTTTGATAAATAATGTATTTTTGAACATTTTGATGAGGTGGTATTGAGGCTGTATAGGACCAACGTTTACGTCTCGGACCCATAACAAGCAAACGAAAAACGGCAAACGGAGCGATCTGAAGTCCAATTCCGATAAAATCCAATGCGTGGTTGCAGTTTTCTCAAGTTTCTCAACTAATCGTATTTTTTAAATAAAATTTAGAGAGTTACAATACTGCAGACGGTGAAACATATTTACTCAAGAAAGTTGCTGTGATAATCCGTATTTTTGGGGTCTGTCGTTGGGAAGAATTAACTTAGCCTATGTTGGATCATATGCAATACAATGACCTCTACAGGGTGATAAAAAATGAGTGTAAAATATTTCAAGAGGTAATAGTATGAACCAAAATAAGCAGAAAAATCTTAATAAATATGGGTCCGCAAAGTAACGGTTGCGGAGATATGAACCACTACTCGTTTTTCAAACATTTTATTTTATTAGGAATAAACCGACAAAGGAAGCTTTTAACAAACAAAAAACAAAGTTACAGGAGATGTTCAAAGTGCCCTCCGACCATTTCCAAGCAGGCACGACATCTTCGTCTCAACGATATTCGAAAACACCCTCCTCGGTTTGGATTTCTTGACACTTTTGATTAATCCGTAGCTGCAGCTCTCCCGGGCTATTTACAGGAGTACTATACACTAATGTCTTTAAATATCTTCAAACAAAGAAATCTAAAGGGTTCCGATCCGGCGATCTTGCAGGCCATAAAACAGGTCCGGCCCTTCCTACCCATCTATGTGGAAAAGTTTGGTGTAAATGCTCTCTAACGGCCATGGAAAAATGAGCTGGAGCATCATCATGCTGGAACCACATTTGTTGCCTCTGATTCAAAGGAATGTCTTCCAAAAACTCATACAGTGTCTTCTGCAGAAAGTTGAGGTAAGCAGCGCCTGTTAATCGGTTTGATAAAACAACAGCACCTAGAAACCTGTCACCTACAATACCCATCCAAATGTTTAATGAAAAAACGTGCCTGATGTCCAGATTCTATTAGAGCATGAGGATTTTCGTCGGCCCAAATATGCGGATTGTGAAAATTAAACACTCCATTTCCTGTGAACCCGGCCTCATCAGTAAAAAGAATGTTTGCAGCATCATGACGTAGAAACCAGCGGCAAAAATCCAAACGTGCTTGATGATCATTTATTGGATTTAAGGCCTGTACTCGTTGCACATGGTATGGATAAAGCAGTTGCTCGTGAAGGATTCTCCAAACAAGAGAACCACTAATTCCCACCTCGGCTGATATTCTCCGCAGACTCGTACTTGGATTCTGCTCTACCAGTGCTAGAATTTCTTCTTCTGCTTTAGGAGTGGATACCGACCTTGGTCTTCCGGATAAATGGCACTGTTTGCTCAAGGAACCGGTATCACGCAATCTTTGGTGAATTCTTCCAAACATGCGTTGTAAAGGAATCTGGCGATTTGGATAAGCGTCAACATAAAGATGTCGCGCTTCGGTGGCGTTCCCATTAGCACGATCATACACGAAATGCATATCTGTTAATTATGCATTAGAGTAACCAGCCATAGCGAAAGAAAACTTGTGCACTGAGAACAACTCTGTCAACTACGTACTATTTATTTCACTAAACCAACCAACTATATCAACCAACTATTATAAGAAAATACACAAAGTTTTTTGCAAAATAAAGAAAGGGGCTAAAGAACATAAAACATTCTATATCTCCGCAACCGTTACTTTGCGGATCCATGTTTATTGAGACTTTTCTGCTTATTTTGATTCATACTATAACCTTCTTAAACATTTTACACTCTTTTTTTAACATCCTGTATATAAAAATTGTTATTCCATGCACGAAAACAAAAATTGTCAGGAATCAGCTGTTTAAATATTTTTCGAAAATATGCTGAACTTCGTCCTCCTAATGCAACTCACAGGGGGTTATTTGTGTTTTGCAGACAAAGAAAATGTACCACCCAGCCTTTCGAAGTTATACTTTTGGAAGCATTGAAAAAATGATTGTAATAAAGCTTGGATTGAAGAGTCTCGAAGACTACAGTGGACATTGCTTTAGAAGTTCTTCAACTACTACAATTCTGGTTGATGGTGGTGTAGATATGCAGATGTTATGACGCCATGGGGGCTGGAAATCTTCTTCTACGACAGAAGGCTGTGCTGACAATATCTAGAGAATAAGAAACAGATAGCAAAGAAGATCGAGAAGATTTAACGATTGGAAATTCGAACTTGAACAGCTCCATTGCATCTTCTGCTATACAAATTTCTAATTGTAAAAAGTGTATTATTAGTGTTTATAATAAATATTAGGCTTTATAACATTTTTTAATAATAAATAAATCATTCTTCTAAAAAATGAGTTTTTACTTAAAAGCAAAAGGTTAATAGAAACGTCTTCCTTTTTTTCATCTCATCATTAGTGCTATGATAACTAAACAATATATAGAACTGTAAAATTTATATTACTAAATGAAAGATAGATAAACAAACTTGTGACATCAGGTTCAGTGGTTTTTTTATTCACGTCAGTGTTGATTAGTTATGAATGAGCTCTGATTTTTCGAGAATTTGGATGGTTTTGAAACTATTTCGGTAGAACTACGATTAACGATATTTATGTTAAAGAGAGTTTATGGAAAGAAGAAAATAACACTGCTTTTGCTCTGGTGATACTTCACATTATATCTATTCCATAACAGATTCCTTTACTTTACTAACAAGTGACATGATGTACAATCAAGGTCTATCTTGAATGTAAATATGCTGCATTGTAAGTAAATCAAATGAATCCTTTAGCGCAATTAAGTAAAAACTCAAGGGAGAGAGGCAAGTAGATTTAATACAGATCCAACCCTACCCAAAGACATTAGCATGCAATAATATTTTTAGGGAGTTGCACAGTTTCGTAGGTTGACCATCCTTGCCTTTATAATGACACTGAATAGAACAAAGCATTTCGGGTAATAAATTTTCCAAATTACTCTAATTGAGTAGGGAGCCGTTCTAATGAAGACCCTTCATAAATTCGCCTTTTGTTAAGATAAAGTAATAAAAATTTATTTCAGCTTCAAGGCAGTGCAATGCCAAACAATCCTTTGCTATGAGAAGGAAGTTCAGCTTCCAACACTTTTCCAACAATTTAAGTACATCACAATGTAAAAGTGACTTGTTATTGAAAATTATTCTTAATCATCTCTTTTGCCGTAATGAAAATTCTAAAGATGAATTGTGACATTAGCTGTTGTAATGCCGAGAAACACTTACATAAGTCATACATGCTCGTATGTCCCTTTTAATGATGCAATGAGTAATTAAAATTTGTTCTAATCTCAAGTAACTTAACATTGGCGCGTAAAGTTACATAATAAACTTGTAAATAAATTAAGTACAGTGTAAAATTGGTGAAACAAACATGGATAAAATTCTATACTATATAATGTGATAAATTTGCAACTATTATGCCAAATTCCATCGTAAACTTCCGACGCTATAATTTGTATTGACATACAGGATGAACCATAAATAAGAACAAATATTTGAACTGCAGGTGTAGTTCGTTGTATATATGTCTAGTAAAAATTTTTCTCAAAAGTTTCAAACATTTACGGAGATATTAGTTTTTTAAGAGAATACCCAAATTTTGAGGACCGCTGACCAGAAAGACTACTGAAGGCAAGGTTGCCATATCTATAAGATAAACAATTTTTTAACGTAAATTTAATTTTTGCCTATGTTTCTAATTTAAAAATACTTGTTTTTAATAAGTAAAGCAAATTAACGATTAAAATATGAATTCCCGTAAGTTCGATACTATCAATTAAAGTGTTTAGGAAGTTACTTTGTTCAATGATTCCAAAAATTATCCATAAAGATACATAAAAGTTATGTAAAGAGTTATCCACATTTTAGAAGTTAATAGAATTGTACACTGCTAGAAAGATTATCACAAATTATACCCTTATATTATTTTATGAGGAATAACAAAAAACTATGATTTTCACACAACACCTTAGAGTTAATTTTCGCCACATAACCTCAAACAACGTGCTAACCATTTCATACTTCGTAGTTTCGTAGTGGGTAAAACAGATTTTAAAAATAAACACAAAACATGGAATAACAAAATAACTAGCTTGATGTATGCATTCCATGTCAAGAGAAGGCAAAGTAAAATATGTAGAAGCAGTGTTAATCGTCAATCGCATGCAAAAAAGAAACTGGTGTTGTAGGCACAGGTAATAGGTAGATGTCACGAGCAGTAGGTAGGCTTAAGTGTCTTATGTATTTAATTAATATTTTTCGTGAAATACAGTGTGATTAAATAAAATATTGCCCATTATTCAAATAGTGAAAAGTTGACATGTTAAAAGCATATTTGTTAGTTAGTAATAATCAGTGAAGTGATAACGATAACGTATATAAATCAGTTGCAGTGTAGTAAAAATGCAAAATGACCAAAGCCTGGATAATTATGATTGTGAGTAGAGAATCTGGTTTATATTTTCAATTTATTGGTGAAGTATAGGAATGGAAAAGGGGAGGAGATCGCCATTAATATTTTCACAAATAAACGTATTTCAATCATTCTTTGACTTGTCTAAAAATTCTAGTTAACTTTGTTGGAGTCTATTCGAATACATTAGTCTAACACTGGCAACGCTGTGGAATTCAGATCCATCATGACTCCAAAAATATAAGTATCGTAGTTGGATCAGTGGTCCTCAACAAGTTTTCTATTGAAAAATCACAAAAGTTATTTAAAATTTGACTTTTTTATTCCTGATTCTTTTGTAAAAGAAAAGACTATTGTTGATGTTTTTACGATAGTGTTTACATTCGCTTTTCAAGTGTAAGAATGCGTACATTATGCGTATAGCAACTCGAAATCGATGGATATCGTTTTAATGTATGGTGAAGTAAGACAACGTGCTTTTTATTTATTTTTATTTTTATTTTATTTTATTTTAGAATACACTACCCAGACAGAGTTCCAATTATAGGGTAGGAAAACAAAAACATAAATATAAAAGAAACAAAAACGTGAAAATCAACAGAATATGATTGATGCTTTAGCAGCTTGTCGTATGTACGCAGAACGATTTTCCTGTAGACATATGCATCTATTTTTACCGTGCTAGGCAACGCGGGCGTGACACTGTAACTTTGCAACCAAATTGTGGAAAAGACGTCCACTGTGTATTGCAGAAGCTAAGGAATACATTTTACATATTGTTGATGAGAATCCCCGCATTTGTACAAGGCAAATATCTCAACAAGTATGTACAAGGCATATCTCAATCAACAGTGTGGCGTTATATACACGAGGCTCAACCCGTACCATATACAGCGAATCCAAGCATCAATACCAAAAGATTATCCCTTGCTAATTAAACTTTATGAATAGTTGCTGCATCAAAATTGTCAAAATCCCAAATTTACAGCTGACGTGTTAGTTACAAATGAGACTATTTTCACACAAAATGGGATGTATAACATAATACTCATGTTTGTGGCATTCAACGTGATCATTTCCAACAACGCTTTCTCAAATGTTTGAGCAAGGATTGTCTATGATCGCTTTATTGGACCAAACATACTACCAAATCGAATGGATGACGTTCAGTATCTTCGAAATTATCTGCCTGGACTTCTGGAAAATGTGCTCCTAGCTGTCCGATCCAGAATGTAGTTCTTGCATGATAATGCTGCTCTCATTTTACCTACAAAATTTTCGGGAGTCCCCTAATGAATTTCAAGCGGTACGATGGATTTGACGAGAAAGACCAGTACCATGGCCTTCCTTTATAGTGATATTTAATAAATTAAGTGTATCACACCAATGTGACCATCACTAGTGATGATTTCAAAACGTACAAGAATCTGAAAATTCTGAACAGTTGTTGTAATATCGGTCAATTCTTCAAAGAAATAATTCACCATATTTACATATTCAGTAAAAAAAATGCATTAAAAACTAACTTAAACTGCCAGACTGACGCACCCCACCTAGACTATTGATTTTTATTTAGCATTCGAAAGGTGGTCCATTGTAATGATTTATAAATTAATTTTTATATCGGAAACGTTGCGTCAGGACGAAAAAGTACAAAAGACACTTTTGAGAATTAGCTTGGCTTTAAGAAACCGATGCCAATATGTCCAAAAATCAGTGGCTTACAAGTTTGTTTTGCGAGTTTATAACGGCACGGACGCCACTGATGATAATACAGATTCGGAAATTGCGGATCTTTACAGAGAAAGTAGAAATTGGTACGAACTTTAAGAGGGGCGGCGACGTGCATTGGTCTAGCATTCCCCACTACTACGGTAATCGGATCCGTATCGCTAACGCCTTTTCGCCATTGCAAATCTAATTGTCCGGTCAACTGATGCCAGTGTTGTCAGATCTCATGCATTCCGAGGAAATCTCATGCTCTCATATTTTGATTACAAAATCTCATGCTTTTTAATAGACACAAAAAGAAATAATAAAATTATTAAAATTACTCTTTGAAATCTACCAAAACAAAGACCTAACGAGAAATAAAGGCAAAATCGAGGGCAACATTGAATAGATAGAGGTAGGTATCTACAATATTTGGGTACTTGAAATGTCCTTTATTGTAGACTGCTCTCTTAATAATTAGCAATGAATACATAAACGGGTATGACAGTCTACGGATATGCGGTGTGTGTGCTGTATTCACGCTGTATTGCAGTGATTCTTAACTCTATTCCGTAAGGGTACCTACATATTCTGGAAACAACAGATTTTACGACCCGTGAGTCACCCTGCGTCACGTCAACTGCGCCTCAACGTTCGCCCGGCCTAACAATAAAATAAATTAGAAAAGTTACGTGGTTAATAACTTTTAAGTAAGTACCTGTAACTACCTACTTACAATGTAATATTATGATAAAATAGCAGAACATAATGCTTTTTAATGAAATAAAAATGGCATTACAAAAGTAATTAAAAATTAAGCTGTGCAAGAGGTGTTTTTTGATAAATTAAGCCATCTCATGTTTTTTTTTCCACACCTCATGCTTCTTTGAAATTATTCTCATGCACTGAATTTTTCCCACCTGGCAACACTGCTTGATGCGAACACGCTGTGGTCGAAGTATGCGTGTAGCATGACACAAATACACGCACGCGACAAAATACAATTCACCATCAAGGTCCTCACTTTCCAAATCTGTATATTTCAAGATAAATTTGTACACGTAAGAGCAGATGTTCACTATACACTATTGTGTACCAAATCTCATCTCAATATCTTGATCGGTTATCGAAAAATGAAGACTACAGTATTGAAAACAGAACATTTTAAACAATCTGTATTTCAAAAATAAAGCATTTCTGAACCCATGTTTAAATAAACTTTTTTTCTTATTTTTGAACATAAAACTTGCCTCCAGATTTTTTAACATCATTCTGTAACGCCCTGTTTATTCCTTACTACACCATTTGTCCACAATTTCTAGAAACTTCAAAGTAAAATAACAAATTATGAAAAATATAACCAATTAAGGCATCTAAAATGAAGCTTATTTGAATATTTCGGTAGGCGCTTTGTATAAATCTTGTTAAAATCTTTCCAACTCATTAAACTCCATCTATTTCTGTCAGACGTCCCTTTTCAAAGCAAACATACCACTCAAACTGCCACTCACACTGACCGCCACGGTCGTCTTTTTGTTTACTCATAATTTACGATATCAGCTTAAATAAATTTCAATCTCGCTAGGACAACAGACAAAAAAATACTTAAAAAGACAACTTGATCTTCTGGTTCTGTTGGAGATAAATGATTTGTATATACTCGACGGGTTTTTAGGCCGCGAATTTATATACATGGATTTTTATGCGCTGCCTCTGAAGCATTTCGTATGTGAACGTATGGAACAAACAAAAAATTTAATAACGAAAGCTTGATATAAATTTACGGAAATATCATTTCCACAGGAGAAATTTATTTCTAGAATAGCTTTTTCATGAGTTAAGCGTGGAGACTTCGCAAATGTGAAAGTGCCATTCGTGATAACTGAAGTCGGCACCAGAATAAAATTGAATAACCAGCAACTGCTGTAAATGTTCATGTATTAGGCTATGGCGTCTGTCACTAATAATCCATTACTGTTTGGAAAACTTGTGTTCAACGTCCTCAGGGGTCATTGGGGCATATTTAAAGAATATATAATTTTTCATGGATGGCACATTTAGGGGGGGTTCAAAAAATCTATTTCTTTGCCATCAAAATAAGTATGTGCTTCCCAAGTCAGTATGATCAAAGCATACCCTAAAAAATTTAGCCTGAGGATTAATTAGTAGTTCTACCATCCACTTGTAGAGAAAACATGACAAGACATGATTGTACTTATCATTGTTTAGAGATAATTTATTTGCATCCAACCACTCATTTATGTTATCTCTTGCTGCTACTATACTTTTTTTGAGAGTGCCGAAATTATTATCACTGTAGTTTAAATTTACAATTAATATCGCTATTAGGAAAATTATTTATTTATATAAGGAAAAGGACAGAGCCTTGCGGCAGTCCATACTTAATAAGCGAGTTGTCCGATTCATTTTCATTAAAGCAAACACTTTGAAACCTGTTTTTCAAATATGACTTCAAAAATAAAGTAGGTACTAAAGTTATTAAAGTTATAGTATTATTAACATTAAAATAGAATAGAATTGATTGCAATAATAGAAATGTCTGCTCACATTTGCGTTGCAAGTGTTGAGAAGCTTGTTACAAACGACATTTTTTACAGCTGATTATGCATAGATTACGTATATTTGGGCAGATCTCCCAGCTTAGTGAATTTAAGGATGGGCGGACTGTTGGATTGAGCGAAGTAGGTTTGTCGGTGAGAGAAATTTCTAGAAGGACTAACAGATTGTTACGTACCATAGTGTGGTGTTGGCAAGGCGTGGACACAGAGTGAGAGATATCGGTCGTCGTAGAGAAACCACAGAGACCGATTTAACAGCAGCTGGTCTATTGCAAAGCAAAGGTTTGAGGAACAGAGGGAGGTCAGTGTATGCGCAGTATATCGCCGAATAGGAAGTTTTGGCCTGTTGTCTTATCGTCCACATTGGATGCTGCATCTCACTCGTCAACATCGATCTAACCGCATACAATGGTGTAAAGAGTGGGACCAAGATTGGAATCAGGTGATCTGTAGTGACGAATCTTGGTTCTGCCTGAGGATGCTATCAAGTATGGTAGCAGAACACCACCATCGCTATGTTTTCATTGGAGACAACATGGCAGCCCAACGCTACATGCAGGTGGAGCCATATGTCATTCCATATGTTCACACCAGCCAAAACACCATTTTACAGCGAAACAATACTTAACCTCATTTTGCCAGACAAACAATAGCCTTTATTGATCAACATCAGGTTAACTATTTACCCTGTACACCAAAATCACCAGATCAGTCACCTATTGAACAATTCTGGGGCATAATTGGCCGCAGATTGCTGCATTCTCCCCCTCATCGCAGACCTTAGCAGCTCTTACCCTCGAATGAGAAACTCCAAGAACTTATCGACAATTTTTGCTATATTAGAAAGATATTTTAAGCTAATTAAATCAAATCTCTTACAATTTCTATCAATGAAGTCATATGTATTAGATCCGAGTGTATCAATGAGTGTATTAGGAATCATGGGTTTTCAACGCACTATTGAACTAATTTTTGCAGTAGGTTCGCTGATCTTGCTGCAAATGTAACCATTCAATAAGTGATCCTGAACCTGTGTATCAAAAATTATTAAAATCTAATATATATAGGCGTTTAAATTTCTTTGTCACGTAGTATATAATCACACTGTAATATGTACTGTTCCCAATTTTACTTTTCCAGGCATGTTCTCTTTTCTTAGACATTCAAATAAAATGGGGTATTATACGCCGCGCAGAAGAGAAACCTTATTTTCCCGCGGTTTAATTTATAACCAGGGGGTCCGAATACAAAAACTAAAATAACCCGAACCTTTATTGTCACCAAGCATGAAGGATACATAAATTTCTCCGATCGTTATCGTAAATATAAGGTCTTCAAGACCCTACACCTGTCATCATGAATTCTTTTTATTATTATTATACCGAACAGGAAATTATATAACGCAAATATGTTGGAAGATGAGTATAAGTACCTAGTTAAGTACAATGCGGCCTGCTTTTATCAACGTACGCCTAATACAAACTGGGAACAGCTTATGGAGTTTTCATCAGAGCGCTACATTATCTAACTTTATGAGACACCTATGTCCATTAATCAGTTCCAACTTTATTATTATTTATGAGTTTTGTGTGAGTTATGAAAACTAAGTGCAGGTGAGATATAAGTCGTTTTACTTCCTGCTCGGCCTAAGCGGCTCGACTTACAGGAAGTGTAAATGATACTGCAGGAAACAACTACTCTGCGGACTAATGCCCCGACCGGCATTGAATTACCTCTGCAGTATCTGTGTGAACAGCCAAGAACCCTTGTCGGACACTCCATCAGACATAGACCGATTTCTACCTACTAGATAATTGTTGTTTAAATTATACTTATAAATGTTCAAAATTAATCCCATTTTTCATCAAAATTAAAAAATCTTGTATGCAATACGTTATGAAAAATGATTTTTTGTAATGAGTGCAAGTTTGTGAGAAGAGCGAAGCGAGATCCCGCAATATCGCACGATACTTTTCATAACTGATTACATAAATAGCTATTTTCTAACTAACTTAAAAGCAGTATGATATTAAATCATAAAATGTTGGTCACTAAAGTTTTTGTGCATAATAATATCCAACATGCATTTAAAAATGTATAGCTATATCAAGGGTAAAGTTCACTCCAATCTTTTTAGGCATGAATTTTTTTAATTTCTGAATGAAAAATATGATTGTTTGTTTTAGTATCTAGTAGCAATAATTCGACAATTCGACAATTTTGTCGCATAAAATCCATCAATAAAAGTAAATTATTTGTTAACTGTGTCGTAAAGGTATCAGAAAGTATAAACAACATGCATCTCTGTTTAATCACAATGTCTGCAACTAGAATGTTATGTGGTGTATTACTCAATATTAGTTGACGCGTTTTACTGCACTTTGAAAGCAATTTTTATTTCGAAGAAAATTTTATTGTGATTTGTATGGCCCATATCTAGTGAATTTCACATGCGCCACGCGTTAAGTGATTATTTGCAATATTATTATAATTAAAATAAAAAAAGTTGTTTGAAATTTCATGGTTTTGACGTTAAAACTAACGCCAAAAATATTGAAATCATCATAACTTTTCATAATTGTCTTCGTTTTGACTATTCAATATCAGCTCTTGAGTAAATGTTCGCCATTTGATACTTTACTGAATACTGATCTAGATAACGATAAAAAGCCAAAGCACGAGATATTTACACAGGTTTGTTTTTTTAAACGATGTTAGTTCGACTGACCTAAATAACACTACATAATATGTTCTGGTTTTTTTTTTTTGCAGTGTTTTATGACTCATACAGGCTGTTTACAGGCTCTCTAAGCCCAGAGTTGAGTTAATTTCCTCCAATCCGTTACATTTTTGCCCTTTCATCTTCCATACGTTCTAGATGCCCTAGCCACTACACTCTTCTTGCTTTTATAACTTTGTCTATATTTGGTGCCTGCTACATTACATATATTCCCTCATTATTTCTCCTTACATAACTTTCCTTCGATCCTCCAAGAATTCTTCTTAAGTTCTTCCTTTCCCACCTTAACAGGTTTCCTCTTGACTTCTTATTGAGACTCCAGGTTTTACTGCGATACAGCGCTGTTAACCTTAAAATTATTTTGTACGTTCTAAATTTCACCCCTCTGGACAAATTTTTTAATTTCATTAAGTAGTTGACTGCTGCCGAACTTCTATTTGTTTTTATTCTTCTATTAATTTCTTGCTCCTCATCACACTTAGCTGTTACTAACGCTCCAAAGACACATATTCTTGAACTTAACTTTAAACTCCATCTTTCTGTGATGCGTTCTTAATTTGAAATTGGTATCTTTTTTGTTCGCCTATTCTTAAAAGCTTACTTTTTCTTAATCTACACGCTTCCTCTACTTTTCTCTTTACTTTCTCTAATTCCTTACTATCCCTTGCAATTATGGCCAAATTATCAGCATAACTTACTATCTAGTAACTTTTAAATAATATGTGTCCTCTGTTCAATAAATAATCTCTATGGTCTTTTCTAGTACTAAATTAAAAAGAAGGGTTGAGACTGGGTTTCCATGTCTCAGTCCTGTGTCAACAGTAAAACTTTCCAAACATTCACCTTTTATTCGTACTTTGCTTTTAGTCTTTTCTAAGGGCATTTTCAATAGCCTAATCTATTTGGTAGGTATTCTAAATTGCTTCAATATTTTACTTAGTTTATTCCTTTTGACAGAATCATATGCTTTCCTGAAGTCCACAAATAAGACCATTGTTTTAATCATATACTCATAGCATGTAGTAATGATTTCCTTCACCATAAAGATTTGGTCCGTTGTTGACCTCACTTTCTAATACCTGCTTGATACTTCCCTATCTGTAGTTCCGCTATCGGTTCTATTGTGGTAGTTTTATGCAAATTATAAAAGGTACAAACTTTTTGATATAAAACTTTTTTATTCCAAATATTGTTAAGAAGTTGCCCTATAATTTTTATACATTATTAACGCGACGTCCTGTATAATTTTAGGCGAACCAAACCTGCTCTGTAATAAACAATAAGCGACATTAATTTGTATATTTCATAGGTCAGTGGAGCGCAATTTCAAAACACTCATAAATTAGTCTTGAAAATAAATTCGTCTGGCCAAATTACAAGTCTCGCGCTGGCTGATAATTTATCCATAACGATTTAAAGGCTCGGTGGCACGCTGCTTAATTGATCCGTCAAAATATAAATAATTAATGGGTGCAGATACAGATTTCTGCGGTGCGAATGAACGAGAACCAGGGCTTTCGAGTTTCAAAGATAGCGACGGCGGCGTTGAATAGCTACGATGTGGACAAATTGGGTCGAAATACCAGTTTCCAGCAGTGCGAGACGAAATCCTAGTTTATATTTTCTATCCGCTTGTTTTTCCCGGATCGGTCACTTAAATAGACCGTGAATCATATTCAGGAAAAATAGTTCTAACTGTATTTTCGAGACCAATACAGGAAATATACATTATTATTATTATTATTATTAAAATTTAATAAGAGCAGAGGACAATGTCCTATTATGCCCATTGCAAGATAAAAAGAAAAACAATAAATAATATGCCTGTGGCAAATACGCACATAGAATTAAATTACATTTACAATTACAAATACATACATTACAACATGTTGTGACGTTTATAATGTATATAAATCATAATGCTACTTCTTGATAATGTTTGAAACAAAATGAAAATTTTAATCTTTACGTATTTTCGTGTAAATTGACATGGAGGAAATGTTAGCATTGCGTCTATCGTTCCTTAAAAACAATTACAAATCACTTTAGAATTCGAATAGATTGACGTTCGACGTTTAGAAGCAACCTGAACTTTCTTTCTGCAATCTTATTTGTCAGTTGAGCTTATTAAATTGTCATAAAATGATATACCTACTTCATATGCAAAAAAAAACGTGTTTATTTGTATAACTATTTTTATTTATTAAAAAAAATAGTGGAAAACTTTAAAATGTTGCTTTTCACTAACCAATGTATCAACATTAGCTTATATTTTTTGTTGGCAAGCAATTGAGCAAGTTGTATATACAGAGTACAGTTGTATATTATTGCTTAGACACGTTGCCGTTGTAGGTACAAATATAATTGAGCCTCATATATGATATGACACATTCCTGCAATACGCCGTGGAGGCCCTAGACCTCCATCTCTTCCACGATTCGGTTGTAAATTTCCCGTGTCACACCTGCGTTTGCACTACACTTGCACTCACTGCACACCGCGGTAAAAGTATGTGATTTGGCATATGTTTACCAAAAAATCGTTCTGCTATAGCAATTTAATTTCATCATAAACTAAAAACGATATCCATCAACTGCGAGTTGTTTTAGACGTAAGTCATTTTTGATATTTGAAAAACTAATGTAAATACTTGCATTTGTGTTATTTTATTTCATCATTTCGTTATTGATCTAGAAATGACTCGCTTGTGTATATTTTGATTTACATACAGGGTGTTCAAAAAAGAGAGTAAAATATTTCATGAGGTTATAGTATGAACCAAAATAAGCAGAAAAGTCTTAATAAACATGGGTCCGCAAAGTGACGGTTGCGGAGATATGGACCACTATTCGTTTTTCAAACATTTTATTTTATTAGGAGTAAACCGACAAAGGAAGCTTTTAACAAACAAAAAACAAAGTTACAGAAGATGGTCAAAGTGCCCTCCGTCCATTTCCAAGCAGGCACGACATCTTCGTCTCAACGACATTCGAATTCTTTCGAAAACACCCTCCTTGGTTTGGATTTCTTGACACTTTTGATTAATCCGTGGCTGCAGCTC
Source organism: Monochamus saltuarius (assembly GCA_025584915.1). Classification (NCBI taxonomy): domain Eukaryota; kingdom Metazoa; phylum Arthropoda; class Insecta; order Coleoptera; family Cerambycidae; genus Monochamus; species Monochamus saltuarius. The sequence goes on from CM046728.1 coordinate 10,160,006, forward strand.
TTCCAGGCTATTTACAGGAGTATCATACACTAATGTCTTCAAATATCCCCAAGCAAACAAATCTAGAGGGTTCAGATCAGGCGATCTTCGAGACCATAAAACAGGTCCGGCCCTTCCTACCCATCTATGTGGAGGAGTTTGGTGTAAATGCTCTCTAACGGCCATGGAAAAATGAGCTGGAGCACCAGCATGCTGGAACCACATTTGTTGCCTCTGATTCATAGTGAAAGAAAACTTACTGAGAACAACTGTCAAATACGTACCGTTTATTTCAGTAAACATCAACGAACTATTATAAGAAAGTACACAACGTTTTTGCAAAATAAAAAATTGGGCTAAAAAACATAAAACATTCCATATTTCCGCAACCGTTACTTTGCGGACCCATGTTTATTGAGACTTTTCTGCTTATTTTGGTTCATACTATTACCTCCTTAAATATTTTACACTTTTTTTAACACCCTGTATATTTTGTAAGTACTTAGACCAATCATAATTATTATTTTAATATCAAACCACTTTAAATATTTCTTATACCCATATTTATTTATGTCCTTACGGACATCACTTTAATTATTTATTTAACGTATGATTATGAAACTTTTTTTAATCAACAAAATTGGACCGAATAAAAAAATCAATTACATTACGACTTCTTCTCTGTAAATTTTTTTCTTTTCCATTTACTTTTTTGTACATCGTAATTTTGATATGAACGAATTCAGAATTTAGTTTACCAAGGATAAATTCTAACCTATATATCGCCTCGTTCAAATGCCGACCTAAATAAAATACAAATATTTATTCATGTTTCCAATTTGTGTCTACCAAATTAAGGGAGTTGGAATCGACTGGAAGGACAAATCATTTACGTGAATAAGATCAATATGAAATTTGTTTGAACACATGTAAAATATACAGTAATGGGTACAGATCATCTGGTTATAGCTTAAGTCAACCTATTAAGAGTGCAGTAATATGTAGGGAGCTAATATTAATTAGGTTAGAGGTTTTCTTAAACATCCTGCGTTTACGAAAACCTCTAATAACCATTATACCTAGTTGTATCAATTTGGTTTGTAAAAATTGAAATAAAACAAATGAAATAGGTATCCAGATGTTAAATTTTATTTCAATTAATTCTCTAACACATACTTTGCGATCATTTTTGTCTAAAACGCGTCCAAAAAATGATATACAAAATTCAAAAAATTGCATCTACAGTATACCTTGTGAATGCAATAAACACTATGTTGGAGAAACGTCTCGGCCTATGAATGTTAGAGTTGAGGAACATAAAAATTACATAAAAAGACGGGAATTTGAAAAATCCAAAATTTGCGAACACGCTTGGGAAAACGGTCATTTAATTCAATGGGGTTCGGCAAAAATTTTAGAGAAGGAAGATAACGCAACAAAAAGAAAATTAAAAGAGACCGCGATTATTTTGTTGAACGGAGATAAGTGTGTGTCAAACTGTTCAGTGAACATCGATCCTTGTTGGCTACAGTTGTATCAAGAAGAAGTAAGTAACAATAAAATAAAAATCATTTAACATCTCTATGGAAGCAGATAAACAAATTTTAAACTGTCAAACTTGACATACGTTTAACATTTTTAATACGATTTTGAGAACGAAAACAGAGAGGTTTTCGAAACGTCAATAATACGGAAGTGCGCGATAGTTATGTGATTTTTGTTACTTTTTACTTATCTCCATTTTTCAGTGTGAGATTTTTGGTTAGGCAAACATAGTTTCAAAATAACCCTTGACTGTTCCGTTTGGCGCAAGGGCTTATTTAATTAATCTCTATTATTTTTCAGAAGTGTGGCAAAAACCCAAAAAACTAAAGATATACTTAGAAGTAACTAAAATGTTGTGTAGAAAACGTGTTTTTAACATTTGGATAACACGTTTTATATATTAAATTTATTTATGTATTGTCACGCATTTCCCAATCCGATTTTTTCTTTTACCAGAAAAACAAACAGTTATTTGTTACTGACATTTGTTAACACTCTGTACACTACCGAATACTAATTACAACTCAACTAAACACTACTTAATTAGTCACTATCTAAATCGCTCTGAATTCTAAATGATTTCTCCTAAATATCCAAATAACAACTCTCTAATTCAAGACTGACTGACTGGGCCGTTTATTCTTCTTTTATAGACCTAACGAATATTCCTGGTATTTTCTAGCATCTCTAGATCCATTTCTCGAACGATTCTCGTCGCTTCTGAATTTTCCAGTGGCGTCTCGATACACGGCATTATTTTGTTTGTTTACCAGAATCGCGTAGGGGCGATCGGGGCAATCTAACGTTCCGCGATACCACAGTCATAGAATTGGGTGCGAGTGGAGCAAATTCTGTGACAGCATTTAAAACGTTTAATTCAACGTTTAATAAACGTATATAGTCTCTCTCAGGTCATCCGAATACGTGGTTAAACAAAAATTAATAACATTATGACTAAATCGCCCTGTATAAGATCTTGTAAGAATATGCCGATTGTGTACCTGCGTATGTGCAAATTAATTTAAAAAGCGGGAAGTGAACTTTAAAATTCAATAAAATACTTTACTGGCCATAAATAATGCAATCGTTTGTCAATGGCTTACATATACAGCTTTATTCAGAACTTATCTAAAGAATTTGGGAATAGATGCGTCAGGAAAACTTGAGTCAATATCGTAAAATAAATATGGAAAATCCTTATAGTTTCCAAGAAAAAAAATATTGAAGTTCTAGTAGTTTCATCCTTTATATCGCTGGGCTACCGTAGTCCCTAGCCAGGTGATTTCAAATATCCGATAACTTCGTTTTAATTTTTTTGTGAAGCAATTTACATTGGTTTTTCAAATACCAAAAGTGGCTTACATCTATAGCATCTCGCAAAGAAAATGCTTTATTAGACCGATTTCCCGGTAAACATATTCCAATTGCAGCTGCTTTTACAACGGTGTGCAGTGAGTGCCAGTGCAGTACAAACGCTGGCGTGACACGGGTAACTTGAAATCGAATCGTGGAAAAGATGGAGGTCCAGGACGTCCACGGCCTATTGTATCTGTGTGGCGTATCATACACGAGGCTCAATTATATCCCTATCATGTACAGCGTATCCAAGCATTGGTACCATGGTATTGGACCATGGACGCCATGATCTCCTGACTTTAAATCATTTAGATTTACTATTGTGGAAATAATTAAAAAACAAAGTATTGTCACAGAATTTGCCCCGCTCGCACCCAATTCGACGACTGTGGTATCGCGAAACGCTAGATTGCCCTGATCGCCCCTACGCGATTCTGGTACACAAACAAATAATGCCGTGTATCGAGGCGCAACTGGAAAAAATTGAGAATCGACGAGAAGCGTTCGAGAGTTGTTCGAAACATGATCTAGAGATGCTAGAAAATACATGGAATATTCGTTTGGTCTATAAAAGAAGAATAAACGGCAGAGTCAGACAGTCTTGAATTACAGTCTTGAATTGGAGTGTTTAGTTGGACTTTTCCTGCAGTTTCAAAGTGAAATAGTTTTTAGTTGACTTGTAATTAGTATTCAGTAGCGTACAGAGTAGTTAATAAAGATAAGTTATTAATTAACGGATTGTTTTTCTGGTAGTAGGAAAAGTCGGGGTAGAAAACCCGTGACAGTATATTGCACCGAAGTGAACACTATTGATGATCTAGGCGTAGATTCTACGCAAACGTATCACAGTTGCTGCCAATAACTTACAAATTCAAAACGAACAAGAAGCTGAAACATTTGTGTTAGTTTGTAGAAACTAGGTAAGACGAATCCAAAATGTTGTAACATCAAAGTATGTCAAACTATTTTACTAATTAAAACCATAAGTTAATTCTATTAATAATTAATAATAATATCGGCAGAAGCAGCTGGATTTGTTGTATAGAAATAGGTGTTGCAAAACTTAATTATTTATTGCTTTCATTGGGAATTTCTTTAAATTTTTTTTCCAGTGCTGTGCGGAAGTGTATTTTTAAATCATTTTTGAACTGCTCTTTTTGATTTTATTCTTATAAAATTGTATACGCTAGATAAGAAAAATATTTATGGTAATCATTTTATTTAATAACATATTCTACTTGGAAAGTTTACATTACAAATAACAATTATACGCAGGAAATTGGAACATAGAAACTAATTCTTACTCGTATTACCTTTATCCAATAAAGCAGCCGTATTTCTGTCTTCTGAACATAAATTTCATTACCACATGTATGCGTTCAGCGTCAAATTGGTTTCAACCGGATCACATTGGGATATCGACGTGAAACATGCACCAATCAATGCATTTATGTGTGTGCAGCAAGAAATTTAAATGCATTGCGTTTGAGCGCAATATCGCAGCGACCACAATAATAAATTGCAGTTTTTTCAAGCCATGACAATCCACACGGCCATAAATATTAACGTAGAGATTCGACATCCAAATAGAAAAGCAATAAATGCAGTTGTGGTGTATTTAATCTTTGGTTTTACGACACAAATCATCGTGCAACGCCACGTTTCTGTATTTGGTTCGAGATTTATATGTTTTGAAAAATTTATCGAGGCAAAAAAGAAACGAGAAATTGACACTGGCATGTATCGATTTTTATATTTAAATAAGTGCAAAAATTTAGGGGAATATTCATTATATCTAATAATATAACAATAATATCTCTACCCCTCATTCTAATCACAGGGATTAGCCCAGAAGTCGGAGACTTGTGCGGGAGAGGGGGCGGCATATTATTATTAAGCAGGCCGCATTTGCGCCCAGGAACGACTTACGTTGGTAGGCCCTAACCACTATTCAGTGTAGGAATGAGGGAAACCTGGAAAACCTCATTAATTAGAGGGGTAATCAAATATCAACCGGTATCAATCTCTCACATTGACCCAAGCTAACATTATTCCACCCTACCATACCCGCAGAGAGGGTGCCAATCCTCTCCACGAATTTAGCTTATATACGGTCTACCGGCTGCGGGGGTCGAACCCACAGCGATCCAGTCACCTCGATTCAAGTACTAACGCCTTAAACCGCGCCACCACTGAAATTCTGTTTTTTCTGTTCTGTCTGAATCTGTTTTGGTATTATTCAAGAGAATTTTATTTTTGAATAATAATGGGAATGATAATGACAATGACAATGACGAGGACAAGAACAACGGCAATGATAATGATACGTAAAAAAACCTTCAACCCTTATGCGTTATATACAGGAAAAAACTTCACACAACGCAACAGCAATAACAACGAAAAATTACAATATGCCTCAAAAGCCATGCGAATTTGGACAACTGGCAATTTTAAGAAAAATCGCTGGAACAGATCAACTTTATTTTTTTGCAGCATGGACTTGGAATTCAATTCTCAAATATGTAACCAGTGGCGGCGGGAGGAGGCTGGGCCACTATCAAGCTACAGATGGTCAGCAGTTTGAACAATTGATCCATTAAAATTAAATAGAGAGAGCTGTTTCAACAAAAATTAATATGTTCAGCTTTCCATTGAAAGAGAAATTCGAAATTTATGGATTTTTCGATTTTTCTCCAAAATTTTCCCTACTCTCCTATGATGCATTCCAAATTAATCAGAGAGGCCTAAGTTTTAACACGGTGCAATAAAAAAGGTTTTATTAAAAAAAATAACCTTATCCCCCTTCCGCAGTTAATTCTTTGAGAATTAAACTTCACCAGAGTTGATGCCCTAGAAAGAAATCATCTGTCAGAGATTTTTCAAAAATTGTAACTTTCCCCAATGTGCATGACTTTTGACACATACTGTGTTCGAACCGACGGACTAGATCTGTATATCCTTATGTATTTTCATACGCTGAATACAAATTTGAGGTTCGTTTAAACCCATCGCCCTAAGGTCAGCCATTCCAATGGCAAAGCTAAATATAGATATTCAAGTGGACTAGATTATCATACATTCTTTTAACCATATCAGGTCAGCTTCAAGGTCATGTCAAGGTAAAATCGAAAGATCAAATTGGCAAAATTATCATACATTTATATTGTTGAGGTCTCAAGGTTTTTACATCGTGGTTGAAAAATATTGCAAATAGCATTAATCTTTCCGTTTATCATCACTGAATCAATGAATTATTGGAATATTTTTCGGAAGATACACTTCCTCTAGGCTACTGATATTAAGTTATTAATAAACAAGTTCAATCCTGGATGGTACAAGCCTAATAAATGGCAATTGTCCATTCATTCTTCGAGGAAAAACTTAAAAACCTTTTTCATAACACTAATGTACCCTCCATTCCAGTAGCGCATTCAGTTATTTTAAAGAAGAGTATATAAGTATGAAGTCAGATCTTGCAAAAATAAACTACACATGGATGGCAAATTTGTGGAGATTTGAAAGTTGTCACCATTTTATTGAGACGTCAATCAGGTTTTATAAAATATATATGCTTCTTATGTGAATGGGATAGTAGAGATATAAAAAATCACTTTATAGTAAAATAATGGCCATGAAGACCTTCATTTCAACCAAGAAATAAGAACGTTAATAGAGAAGCATTAGTTGCAAATTTCACATCAAGTTAGGAGTTATGAAGCAATAGCTGAAAGAGAGAATTAAAAAAAAAATCGGAACAAAAGTTGAATTCTGAATTGAGTCAGTCAATTAGAACACTTTATATTAAAAGAGTGTAAAATATTTGAGGAGGTAATAGTATGAACCAAAATAAGCAGAAAAGTCTTAATAAACATGGGTCCGCAAAGTAACGGTTGCGGAGATATGGACCACTATTCGTTTTTCAAACATTTTATTTTATTAGGAATAACCCAAAGGAAGCTTTTAACAAACAAAAAACAAAGTTACAGAAGATGTTCAAAGTGCCCTCCGTCCATTTCCAAGCAGGCACGACATCTTCGTCTCAACGATATTCGAACTCTTTCGAAAACACCCTCCTTGGTTTGGATTTCTTGACACTTTTGATTAATCCGTAACTGCAGTTCTTCCAGGCTTTTTACAGGAGTACCGTACACTAATGTCTTTAAATATCCCCAAACAAAAAAATCTAGAGGGTTCAAATCAGGCCGAACCTGTTTTATGGCCTCTAAGATCGCCTGATCTGACAGTTGTTTCCTCAAAACTAAAATTATGTTGAAAATTAAAACAATGTTCTGATAAACCTGTTTTATTTGAAATCACCTGGCTAGAGACTACAGTCTACAGAAGCCCGATGTAAAGATTGAAAATACTAGATCTTCAATATTTTTTTTCTCGGACACTAAGGATTTTACATTTTTTTTACGAAATTGACTCCATTTTTCATGACATATCTATTCCCAAATCTTTTTAGGCAATATCTAAATCACAATTAGAACACTTTTTTCGTATAAATATACAGATGAATGTGAACATCTTAAAAGTCGTATTCAAATTTCTTAGCAACCATTGCGAACGTTTTCTACTTTTGATTTTCCTATTACCTAGAATTGACAAAACAAATATCAGTTTGATTTATGTACAAACGACTGTGCAAACAGAAAACAGTTGATGGATTTATTACTTACGAAAATTTTGTTTGCGCTTCGTAAACAAAAAGATTTGATATAAGGAAAGCAAAATGATATTTTACCCTATATTTTATCAAAGAGAAAGTCAGACAAAGATCAAGAAATATGTCCCCGAATCCTTGCATGAAAGCAATTATAACATAATAGTGAGAGTACTAATTTGAATTAAACCAGGCAGCATTTGTGAGATAACAGCTCTGAAGGTTGACGATAATGCTTTGAAATAAATGTTACCACCGAGTAGCAAAATTTGTAGAACCAGTTCTCTGAAATCTCTCACAATTATGTTATTTTAATAAAATAGTTACCTAATAATAAGAAGAATAATGTATAATTTCAAAGATACTTTTTTAGCTTTTAATTAAGTAGGTACCTACCATTTGTTTTCTCACAGCTCCAGACTTTATCATCTCATATTCAGGCTATTTAATTAAAGTTTTTTTTTAACTTTTTTAAGTTTAATTAAGTCTTATTTGATTACTCAATGAAGGTATTTTATTTCTGTTTTTTTTTAAACTCGTCTCCAATTTGCTTCACTTTTTTTCCTTCTAATATAATTTATTATACTTTAATCTGGCTCCTATGTACTCTTATAAACAGTTCACTAAAATGCATTAATTGGAAGGTATACTCAATGCAACATAAAGGTTTCCAGTCCAAATCAGAATAGTTTGTTTCCGATTAATAGTCAACCAACTCCCTCCTTTAAAAGTAGTATAGTATCAGGTGGCAAAGCTTTATGTTGTGGCACTGTACGTAAATATAATATTAACAGTAATAGCATTATACATAGCAGGTGCTAGGAACATACTTTTTTTTGCAACTAAGCAGTACACAAATTTTGGAAGAGACAAAATTTACTTAAAAAAGTGTTAGCTTTTACTAGAAAAAAATTGTGATAGTCAGATAATGCACAACAAATATATGAATATTTCTTTAACTAAGGTATCCAATTTAAGGGATTTGAGCAAATCGGTAAATAACATTACATCACGAAAATTCTTTTGGTAATATATTTTCGTATAACAAATTTTACTTTAATTGTTCACACTTTAAATCTGAATCGGGGTTTCATTTAATCCCATGGCCCTTGGTTCAAGGTCAACGTTTATACACATTTATGTTTTTGGGATCACTAAATCCGAATCCGAGATTCATCTCCATCAGGTCAGTTTCAAGGTTATTCTGAAATATGGGGACAAACTTTTCATGGCATAGATAGCATCCACCTTCGTTATTAAGAACTTTCACCCATTATTTTATAACTCCCAACTTAATGTGAAGTGTTGGAATGAGGAATTGAGGAGGAAAAACTAATGCTTCTATATTGATGTTCTTAGTATTTCGATGAAATGAAGCTCCTCTTTGTCATTCGTTTACTACATCGTGATTTTTTACTATCTCTACTATCCCATTCACATAAGAAGTATGGATATTTTGTGAAAGTTGATTGACGCCGCAATAAAATAGTGACAACTTTTCAATCAATAAATTTGTTATCCATATTTGTGGTTATTTTTTTCTTGAACTAAATGTTTGCGCACTCTTCTTTCAAACAACTGAATGCGCTGCTGGAATGGAGGGGTATACATTAGTGTTGCGAAAAAGGACGGCTTATAGGTTTCTCTTCGAAGAATCAATAGGCAATCTCCATTTATTGGGCTTATACCATCTAGGTTTGAGTTTGTTCATTAATCGTTTAATATCAGTTGACTAGAAGAAGTGCATCATTTTCCGAAAAGTATTCCAAGAATTCTGTGATTCAGTGACGACAAATGGAAGATTTGATTCTACTCGCATTTTAAGCAATAATTTTAAACCGCTATGAGGTCCCAAAAATGTAAATGTGTGATGATGTTGCTTATTTGCATATCTATCGTTCAATTTGACTTTGGAATGACCTTGAAACTGACCTGATAGGGTTGAATGAATCCCGGATTCAGACTTTACTTGCATATGTATCTTCTCAGGGTGATGGGGTTAAATGGACCCAATATTTGAATTAAACAAGTGAAAATACATAAGAATATCTAGGTCTATGATGCATTTTTGCGTATAGGTAAATTAGCATAAACTATATTATATTTTGATCTTAAGAATCTATGAGACTCGCTGATGCATGCATGCAACTACTTGCTCTGAAACAAACAGTCATAATCATTAATTCATACAAAAGAAAATATTTGTGTATGATTTTTTTTAAATTTAAATCGATCAAACATTCCGCTAGTTACTGATGGTTACAAACTACCAGGATTTACATATTACACCAACCTATTTCATCGCTGAAAAGTCACGGAATGATGGAAAACAGTTTTCATAACCTGATCTTCGTCCAATAACGTTACGCTGGTAAAATGGAATGTGTTTGTCATTGTAATTCGAAATGGTCTGTTAATATATGAATTGTTCGTGCTGGATACGTAATGCCACATTTACGTATAAAAGCAACAAAACATTCAACAACTTCTTGACTATATATTTTCATTTAATTTTCATAGTTACCATTAAATTAAAAAGATGAAACTGGGTATTTAATTCTTAATAAAATCGATGAACTCACATTCCATTCCATTCGAATAAATGGGTGGCACCTTTCTTGATAAAGCCAACTCAATATGTTAGTTTAACACATTCGAGCAACAATATCACGTCAAAAATAAATTCTGAAGCTCTAGAAGTAGTTATGGGGGTTCCACAGGGATCTTCTCAGTCCTATACTTTCTTTAATGTATACCAACGATTTCGGTAATATTATTTGAGACGCATTTTTTGTCATGTATGCGGATAACACTTCTTTATTAGTATCTGATAACAAGGGTGAGTGTTTGGAAAGAAAATCAAAGTCAGTCGGTGCATGTCATGAATTCAATGATCTCTATCTTAAGTTCTTTCAATATCAAAAAAATGGTACATGTGACAAAAATCATTTAGCATCAAGTCTTCCTCAGTCTAAATAAATTTTGTTTTGTAACGCTCACTTTACTTCAGCCGTTTCGTAGAAAAACTCATTTCCTATGATAAAAAGATCACCTTGTACACAATGGCTAATACTCATTCTCGGATACGGAAATATGTTGATATTTTTTATGAGAATCGGTATGTTATTTATTTATAATAATCATAATAATAATACTCATTTATTGCCCAACAAATACAAGACAGGACCAGGAATACATAATATAACAACAAGAATTTTAACAAAATACAAAAGAAAAAAACAATTACCAGTGCATTTACATTAAGAATCACAAAACTATTAAATGTAGCAAAAAAAAGACGGAATTAAGAAATGAGATTCTACAAATCTATGAAATATAAGAAAAAAAAATAGAAACACTTCACTTTGACCAAATACTAAATACAAAAAGCATGTATATCTCAAAACAGATGATGGTATTCAATAATAAAGAACGCAATTGTTTAACATCTACAGAATTAATGTCACAAAACACACCAATTTTATTTAAATTACTGCACATGACATACAATGGAGAGCGTACAGCAACCCGTCTTGCAGAATATTGCGAAACATGAAAATTTAATGCGTGCAATAGATCACAACAGTCAAGTTCATTATGTAAAATTTTGTAAATCAATGCACAACTAGAAATGACACGTCTAACTTTTAATAATGTCACATCAAAGGTGTTCAATAATACAATTTATTGAATTTTTAAGAATACTAATTTTAGTGCTTTTTATATTTATATGTTTATATTTGTATACAGGGTTAACTATAACTTAGTACAAATATTTTAAGAGGAAAAAATAAGAATTAAAGAAATCATCTATCAAAAAAATTCCACTTATTTATAAAGCATAAATTTTCTATTTTTTTAAACTCTTAAATCCTTATTTATGTCCGTAATTAAATAAAGTATTTTCTGTCGGATATGTTAGTGGATAATTATGACGAATTTGCAAGGAGTGCAATAATTGTAATTTTGGCAGTATGCAACGAAAGAACGAAGAATGAATACAAAATACTGAATGTAACCGGTTTATCTGATATCTATCAGGTACTTAGGCACTATTATTATTAATAAAAAAAATTATTTTCGTCATGTCTACACTAGACAAGGCTGCAAAAAACAACCGCATGGTAGTTGACACTATCTCGGATGATGATTGATTGTCATAGGCGCCGACTTTCCGTAGGACAGGAGGGTGTTGCCCCATTTTTTAAACATCGAGCTAGAGTTCCGAAATAAATTCTTTATTATCTTTTAGACCTCCCTGAGCACGTGGTTAAAATGTTTGTACTTAGTCATAGTTAACTCTGTATACGTATGTAACTATCAGTTGTTGTTTCTAACCCATTGTAGTCAGGTTTACTGGAAAATAAAAGTTATAAAAAAAAAATAATTAAATTATTTTTTACCACAAATATTTTACAACGCATTGCTTCGACAAAAATAGAAATCTTCTATCTCCAACGTATTGAACATTTTTAAAGCAACGCTTTTAACTTGTTTTTACTTTTCAATTCCCATGTCTCGACTGAATAGCATAAAAAAAATGGTAGCGCCTCTTTAACTACGTTCCTCGATATGGCAATTCCTTTGAGATATTCTCCGTCTCTAAAGCGGCGTTTCCAAGCACCATTGTCCTTGCGTCTTAATACTTTGGATTTGTTCTGGAAATACTGACGGAAAATAATTCAATTAATGCTGAAAGGGGTATATTTTTAATGGATAATTCGCAGGTCCTTTAAAAGCATGTTTAATATTCATAATAGAATTCCACAAATGCCCAGGATGTTTTCAGTGAACACAGAGAAGGCGTAGTCTACTTTTAATGGTCCATGTTCTTTGTTTTTCCGTTTTTGTCGAGTTTTACCGGATATTTTACATTTCTAGAATGATATCATCAAGGTTTTTTATCCTCCAAGCTTATGTAAGAGAATTCAACAAAAAAACTTTTACTCCTTAGAAGTAAATTAATCTGTGCAGGCTGAATTTTGTGACTTATTTTACGATAAAATAAGGAACAGATTGTACCATTTGAATATAAAGTCGATATGTCATAGAATAGATTATTAAATTATAACTGTTCGAAATCAATTGGAATATTTAAATCATTGTTTATTAAAATTTTAGGCAATGGTCGTCGATTCTTCCATCTAAATTTGTTTTTATTGACATATTTAAGGTAAAATAACTTATTAATTCATTTATTTAGATAAAAAAAGATGTGTTTTCTCATTGTCGTTGAGTTTGCAGTAAAAACTCACTCATTATTTTATTCGTTGAAGTTTCGTAACTCCAATATAAAAATTTTTGAAACTGAAATTGAATATGTTAATCGCATATTAAAAAAAAATGATTTATAGTATTTATCATGTATTTTAATATTTTAAATTATTATTGGTCTTAATGTTGAAAATGTTGCGAAAATAGTCAAGACAACCGTGTATTACTACCTATGTTGAATTACTAGGGAAATAATTAAATTTAGCAACGTCGCATCAGGCCGACACAGAGTGGAATTGAGAGGTGAAAATGTACCGAGATCAATAGCCTATTGATTTTACTGTTTTACTTTCATACTGTTACTACTAGTAGTATTAACAATAGCTGTCAGTAACAGTATGAAAAGGGGATTTAAACAATGATTTGAAAATATTTATTTTCAGTGTAAATATGCATTTAAAAATTGGTTTAATGGCATATTCGTATTACACTCATATGACACAATGACTCATTCACCCTGTGTATAGTACTAGATGCCATTGGCCAGCTTGAATATTAATAAAATAAAAAGGTGCTGCAAAAATAAATCAAACGGATTGAATGATAGATGTCAAGTGGTGTTATGCGTTGCTGCTATATTATTTTTCACAAGAATTTTAATAACTTATAGAATTAAAAAAAAATCAGATAAGTTCAGTTTATTTGCTAAAAATAATACGGTTTTTAAGAGCTTTTAGAGCCCCCAATAATTAAAATTCGGAAAAAATACGGGTAGAATGATTTCTCAAGTTAATTATGTAGGTACCCAATCATAAAAGCATTATAATGTTTGTTTCCTAAATCACCTTGTATATAATATGTTTATTAGGGCGGAGCAATAAAAAACTTTTTTGAAATTTTATATCCCTGGGTGTGAATTAGTTGTCTTTTTAGGTTGTAATTAACTTTAAAAAAAATAGGCATTGTGCGATGAGGTTCTTTTTTGAATGTGAAATTAAAAAATTTAAAAAAAACCCTAATTTTGAATATTTTTTAAATTAATCTTTTTTTCAACTTCATGTATCCCTGGGTGCACAATAGGTACATATTGAAGTTGAAATTCACACAAGAAAAAATCAGTTCTGCGTGAAGATAACTTCAGGTTCCTTTTTGATATTTTAATGAAAAACTCCAAATTTAAATTATGTTTAAACCCTAAAACAAAACGTAGATTAAGTAAATAAGTAATTAAAATAACACTAATACCTCAAGTTCTTGTCTTGTCGAAACAGGTCGTAACTGGTCTGGTATTTTGGTGTGGCGGGGGAAGACACGTGTGGCAGGCTGTGCGTTAGACGTGTTTTCGATTAGATTTCTAATTTACTTTTAATTCTATTAAAAATTTAAAAATGCCTAAAACTCGAGTGAAATGTGAAATATTTGGAGCACCAAGTGAACTTTGTAGTAACGTGCTTCCAACGTATTCTGATGTTATAAGGTTGTATTTGTGGTATCGTGAAATTTTCAAGGATAAAAGCAACAAAGACCCAAGTGTGTTGGAAATTTGTAAAAATTGTTGTTGATATCTGTTTGGCAAAAGCTTCCTTAATATTATTTCAGACCAAAGAATAATTCAGAAAATAAAAGACTACAATGAAAAGTATAAGGTGATAAAGAAAAATAAACTGGTTGGCAAAATTAAAATATTTAAAGACGATAGTTTAAAACTATTCGACATTTCTCCGTGCAAATGTGTCACTTTTGACTCGTGTAGGTGTAAACTCAAAGTTCCTATAATGGAACGAGAATTTTCAAGACCAGAGGGTGAAAGAAAGATGAAGATCGGCAAAATTGATGTTAAAACTACCAAGAAAGTCGCAAAGCCATTAGAAAGAAAGGAATTGTAGAAAAGGAGATTTGAGAAAAAAACTAAAAACACAAATTCAGAATATACTACTGTTCAAAGTGGAAGTACAGAGGACGACTACTGTTACCAAATGGATAACATGGATGTTACCGAGTCTGATGTGTCACAGGCATCAACGTCTTTAAGAATGTCATACAGAAAAGGACTGGTTTTATCTAATGTGGCTGAAGCATGTGACAGAAGTGGACTCTCAGATAGAAATGCGTCTCTCCTGGTAAACGCTGTACTTAAAGATTTTAATTTAGTGAGTGACGCGGATCCTTCTTTAATCATTGACAGAAGTAAAATTAGAAGAGAAAGAAAAAGACGGAGGGAAAATCTAGTTAATATGGAAATGGGACAACAAAAAGAAGTTTCTGGAATCTACTTTGACGGGAGAAAAGACAAGACACTGGAAGTTGAGAAAATTGGATCTTCTTATCACAGTAAGCAAATTACTGAGGAACACATAGTTTTTGTTGCGGAACCAGGTTCTACTTTCTTAGGTCATGTGACGCCTAATTCCGGAAGTGCCAGTAGTATTAAGACAAGTCTTTTTAACTTCCTTCAACATTTTTTGGGTGGAAATCCGTCTTGCAGCCACCTCCTCGTGGTGGATTCTGGGTTGTTTCTATTAATTAAGAAACACAATCAAAGAGCTGCAACAAAAATTGCAATTTTTACAATATTCCCTCATTTTAAAATGAAAAGGAACCTGAAGAACTAAATATTTTTCAAAGAAAATTTACAGGTATTTTTAATTAACTGAAAGGCAATGATCCCGCACCCAGGCTAAACAAAAAGAATCAGTTTATTTTTCGCACCTATTGCCATTGGTCCGGCCTAATGTTTATATTTAGATTTTTTTTAAATTATGAGTAAAAACAAACAAATAAAAATAAGCCGGCTTTGTTGCTTTATTCTATGGCAAATATATATTTTTTAAATATATTAATTAAATTTTAAACTAATTTCCTCTTCAAATGTAGGTTATTAGAATTATTTCCTGCTCCAAGTTTATTTTGCCAACATATCAATCAATATTATATTATAAGTTACAGCTGATCAAACATTCGATTATAAATTTGATGTAAGACGCAAGTAAAAATGATCCAAGATTTATAATTCAAGTAAAAATCTCGGGCGCCAGTTGTATTTTTTTCGTTGTATCATCTTGGCTGTGTTCCACGACAAAAAATACTTTCATATACATAAATTAAATGCGGCATATTTCAAAATTTTTTCTAGACGTTTCACTGGATATTTTTAGAATTCCTTTTTCCATATACTCTTGAGACGAAGCCCTGTTCGTAATTAATTTAGCATTCAGTCCAACTTTTTTCATGCTCATTTAAATTTCAGGGACTTTTATACAATATGATTTTTTAGATATTCCCTTAATGGCACCGCAGTTTATTCACGTGTTTGCATAAAGAAAATGCTTCTTGCGAAATATCTAGTATAAATATAATTATTAAGATATTATTATTAATTATTTTTTTCTACGTTCATGCAGAAAACAAAACTTTTTTGAACTATATTTAGTGGAGAAAGTGATTCTTTATTGCACTAGTGCAATAAAATGTTTATTGCATTCATCTGTCATTCTGCTACAGCGTTTTGCCATCAGGACAAACATAAACGTCCAAATCAATCTCATATTTTCCTAGACTTAGTGTCATCTAAATAAAACATATTTTCGTTTTTGCATCAACGTAGAAAAAATATTATATGCAACTACGGACTACGGGCCTCGTGGGAAAATTTCCCGTCGCATGCAATAAACACTTACATTTTATACTTGTTGCATAAATAACTATTTCTAGCTTTTACACATTGACGAGGAACAAAAATATTATAACACGCGACAAGGAACGGTAAACTATTATCCATCATTTTCTTTAGATAATTTTTTGCAAGTTTACTTCTGCTTTAAAAATTTGTGTACACATTTGTGTTGCAAGTGTTGAGATAGCTTGTTGCAATGACATTTATTTGCAACTGATTATGTCTAGAGAACATAAATTTGGATAGATTCTCCAGCTTAATAACTTAGAGTGTGATAATTTTGTCAGGAGGAAGGTCAAGGAATTGGTGTTTTGGACGTTTTGTCTGTCGGGGCGGGGGCGTAGTCGACGGCTTGCCTAAGCAGGGGGTTGTCGTGGTCTGTGGCTTTGTTAATGGTTTTTTGTGCGTGTGTGTGTGTATGCTATGTGTTAGGTCGGTGTAGTCTAGGTCTCGTTTTATGTCTGTGTTTCTGAAATACCAAGGCGCAGCGACGGCCGTGCGTAAGGCTATGTTTTCCACGGCCTGTAGTCTTTTATGTGGCTTTTGCTGCGTAGCTCCATGCCGCGGAGCCGTACGTTAGCTGCGCTTGAAGCACCACCTTGATTAGCGTGCGCTTATTCCCTAGACTAAGGGTGTTACCACCCTTGAGTAAGGGATAAAGCCTCGCCCTGGTGATTTTTCCGCGCGCTACCGTCTCCGTGATATGGGCTTTCCAAGTAAGTCGCTGGTCCATCGTCACGCCTAGGTATCTCGTTTGTCTTTGCCACGGGATGGGTTCTTGGAAGAGGGTAGGATTGTCAAGGACGTGGTTTCGGGGGGGAGACGTCTTCGGGTGAAAAGGACAGCCGAACTTTTATCGGGATTAATTTTGACTTTCCACCTGTTGCACCAGGTTTCGAGTTGGTCGAGGGAGGACTGGAGTGTGTTTAGGGTGTGGTTAAGGTTTGTGGCTTGCGTGATCAGTGTAATGTCGTCGGCGTAAAGGTAAGTGTTTGTGTGGGGAGGGTGCGGTATGTCACTGTTATGTATGGTGTAAAGGTGAGGAGAGAGGACGGTGCCTTGTGGGACACCGGCCTCCATGGTGCGGATAGAGGATAGGGTGTCTTGGATGCGAATTTGAAATTTGCGGTGGTGTAGGTAGGATTTGGTCAGTTTGACGTAGGAAATAGGATAGCGGTTTGTTAGCATTTTCATCAGTAGGCCTTCGTGCCAGACCGTGTCGAAGGCTTTTGCGGCATCCAAGAAAACAACTCCAGTGAACTGTTTCCTGTTGAAGGCCGCCGTGATATGCTCGGTTCCAGTCTTCGCCCTACTAGTGCAAATGTGTACATTTAAAATCATTAGAAAATACTTTACTAAACGAGAACGAAACTAGCATGGTCCACGATTCGCCTAGATTGCGACCGCGTAGTGCGTTTCCTTAATATCCTTACGGCCGCATTTCACTGAGGCTGATCCAGTCAGGCTCGTGCAGCCCGGCTGGTCCAGCCAAATTTGAAATGTAGTATAGCAAACGGTCATACACTCACACAAGCTGGTACACGATGAGCTTGCTTTCGAGTTTAGGCGGCACAAGCGATGTTTGTAATAATTTACATTTTCAAGCGGGACCAGCTATGAGGAACCCTATATACATTACGGGGAATGTCGGTAATATACAGGGTGTCCTTAAAAGGTTGGGATAGCGTGGGTGTCCAGAAACTCTCTGACAAACGAAGACCGGAGATTCCTCAGATAATTTTAAGACAATATAACCCAATTCACCTAGTCCGAAAGTGCTTCTGGGAACTAGAGCTCTTTGAAGATGCCGTCTTGTAAATAGTTTTGTTTAAATACCTCCAGAACGCTTCTACTTAGAAAAACAAAAACTGGTACGCTTGTTTAGCCTTCAGAGATGAATCGATTCCATCAATTGCGAATTTTAGTACCGGTCATAGGCGTCCGTTTTGGGTAGGTCAACGGTTATTTTAAAGCATAACTTCTTTGTATTTAACTTTTAGGCATTTGTGACACTAGATTATTAACGAAAAATTTTCAAATCCATTTTTCTAGAAAACGGTGTATCCTAGGGACTTAAAGTAAGAGTACCTTTTAGTATTAGTATACCTGAAAATTTAATAATCTAGTGTCACAAATGCTTAAAAATTAAAGACAAAAAGTTATGCGTTAAAGCAACTGCTGACCTATCCAAAACGGACGCATATGACCGGTACTAGAAATTCGCAATTGATGGAATCGATTCATCTCTGAAGGCTAAACCAGCATACCAGTAGAAGCGTTCTGGAGGTATTTAAACAAAACTATTTACAAGGCGCCATCTTCAAAGAGCTCTAGTTCCCTTAGGAAGCATTTTTGGATTAGGTAAATTGGGTTAAATTGTCTTAAAATTATCTGAGGAATCTCCAGTCTTCGTTTGTCAGGAGAGTTTCTGGACACCCTGTATATACCAAATAGATTTCTGCTTTTATACCACATGAGTATCTACGTCGCTGTACAATCTCAGTCACCAGTAGACAGCCGTATAGTTGTGTATCACAATTAGTTTTTGCTGAAGAAGAAAAAATGATGCGATCTCAGATGTGCACCGAAAACAAACAGCCCCAGGATGCTGCAAACAGAAACGTGTTTTCGATTCTTCAGCCACACTCACAGCTGAATATTCAGCAGCCTTATTCTAACCAGCAGAACACCTACTGCCATCATTATTAAAGTAACTTCAATAGGTTGCAACCTGCTTAACCTTCTTATAGACCTTCCTCTTCTGCATCATTTTCAGAACAATCCGAAACGTTCTACTCTCCTGATGGAAGTTGGAGTTATTATTAGAGTATTTTCAATAGAAATCATATTTTTATTTACGTTATTTTGTAATCACAAGTATTTATAATAAACATCGCTGGTCTGCATGACTGTGTATACTGAACATAATTCAAATGAAAAATTTGTCTATGGAGTGTACGTAACTGAAAAAATATGTTAGAAATGCAGCCCAATTAGTTTATAGTTGCACTTGTTCCAGCCACTAGCCTAGGCCGGACCAGCCTCAATGAAATGCCGCCTTTACGTGCTATAGTAAGGCTCTATTAGTCCATCTAGAAATTTCTCTCACTGACAAACTGGCTTTGCATAACCCAATAATCTAAAAAATTTCATATAACCTTAAAATATATTCAATTTATACTTTTACCGAGAAAAGTAAACATGCAAAAAATTATCAAAATAAAGTGATATTTGGGTGTTTACCTTACTTTCTCACTTAGTATACATCGAAACAATAATAGTAACTATAAAGCCGGGGACACATTGCTCTGATACCACGCCACGCTATGCCACCAGACGCGGTCTCTCATGCACTTGAATGCACACTGTTACCATACCATGCGGTGCTACGTTACGTTACATTCGACAATTCCATCAATTTAAAGAATCTTTGATATCAGAAGGTCAAACTAAATAATTGTGAGTCGAGGATGAATATATTTAAGTACCCTAATCCATTTAGACCCGTTAAAATGTAATATGTTGTTTCATTAACAATGTGCTGTGAGAAACATTTCCTGTGTAATTTGTTCTTAAGCTTCTCATCTCATAATTTGTTTTCTATAGCGCTTACGTTTTATCCTATAGAGACATTTATTCTCGCAAATTTTTAATATATCAAAATTGTGTCAATATTTACTATCATTTTATGCATCTGAAATCATATTCACGTGCACACTTCTACCACGCGACGCCACGTTACACCACTAGACGTGATGAATATCTAACAAGTAGGGATTTGTGACACATCGGATGGCATGGCGTGGCGTGGCCTGGTGTAGCGTCAGAGCAGTGTGCACACAATATATAAAAATACATAATACATGGTGTCAGGCTCTTCTGAGATTGTATCACATGGCGTGGCGTAGCGTGGCATCAAAGCAATGTACCCAGGCTTAATGGAACCCGCTACAAATATGACCAGTTGTACAGTTTCTTGTTCAATTTTTTGAACAAACAAAACCTGTTACTTATTAGTACAACAAGAGATGTTGAATGTACCTGAATTAAATTAACTTACTTACCATATGGATGTCATGGCGTGTTTCTTGGTCGAAATTCTGAAACAAATAGCGACTTTAAATTAAGCAGAATTTAATAAATACAACAGTTGTAAATAATAATTACTTGATCACTATTTTAACATCCGACAGAAATTGAGAGCGTTAAAATATATATCGCGGCCGAGGTGTTCAAACGCAGATATTTATTTACAAACTCTTAATCAGATTATGAATGTTAAGTATGTTTCGTTGTTAAGACGCAAGCAAACTGAATTGTCAGGTGGCTTTCAAATTTCAATTTTATTTGAAGCTTCGTGTACTCCACCGAAGGTAAAAGAAGTTGTGTTATATCCAGTTTATTACCACAAAAATCGAAAAAATTGTATGAGAAACCATAGGTACATTGCATTCAAATTGTGATGCAAGAAGAAAGATGAGGAAGTATTTCCGAAAACATTTTACTGATTTACCTACAAGAGAAATCTGCGGTGTTAAATTTTTCATCTTTATATTCAGTGCTCAAAATGTATGATCAATGTTATCCAAATATTGACATAAGAAAGTATAAAAAAATTGTTCCTTTTCTTAAGAGAAAGTCAGTTGGTTACCGTGTGAAAAAGTCCCTAGTGTTTAGTAAACAGGAACTTAGGTATTTCCTGTAGATTTCCTCAGATGTTGATTATTTTCTGTGGAAGGTAATTTGAGCATATTACTTTCATTTACATTAGGATGAAAAGAACTGTTTTATTTTTAGTTGGCATTGATTTGGGAGTTTAGGAAGATGTAAATTCAGCGCTAACTGTAAACGTTTCTGATTTGAGAATACATGTTTAACGTAATTTCGCACTTGTGAATCATGATTATATTTTCCTGTATAGAAAGTATTTAACCCCCACCGACCAACATCGCAAATTGTTTAGGTATCAAAAAGGCAAATTCCAAAGCTGGTCGCTGCTCACTAAAGAACACTGAATAGTTTACCGGCCACTGCTTTAGACGAACTTCTGCAAGTTTACTCGCTAACACTGCAGCTAATATAAGTGTTTTCAAAAGCACGGTTGCTGGTCATCTTTGACGGTATCCAAAGGATATAATGTATAGAGATCCCCACAGAAAACAAAAATAATACTTCCATGCAAATCTTACCGTTAAAGCGCAGACATTATTATACATTAACTTCAACGGTCACAATTCCTTCCAACTTATATGTAAGTTTGCAGACTAGATAGGAGAAATGAGTTATTATCAATAAGAACGGTTGATGAGAGTATGAGCGGTTTTAACGGCCGTTATTATTAACAATGGCCGTGAAATTGGATTTTACAACCGCTAAATAGTACTTGAAGTGAGTACTTCACGGGCGTTGGAAAAGATATATTTATTCGAGTTATTTATAAAATGTAAATAGAGAATACGGTAAGTAACGTGGAGAAGCACAGCTACATCTAGCGGGCATTCGCTACTCCATGCCGGACTAACAGCCACAAACATGAAGCCTTCTACATCACAGGAGAAAAACATTGAAAGCTAGCGACCTCTATCGTGATTCGGCGATAACGATATGTTGCAAATATGGAAGAAGAGAAGATGGTAATACTCTGCTTGTTTATAGTAATGAGATACTGAATTATTTTTATTTCTTTTGACTTTTATTATTAAGAGTAATAAGATTTTCATATTTTAATTTTATCATTTGGCAACATGGTAGTCTCCAGCACCTTCTATTATACCGTAAGTATAATACATCAACTTCGATATTTTAAATGGAACATCTTGTACCTTATTGCATTTTTGGATTATACAGAAGGTTTTAGGATCGTTTTGTATAACATTAAGAGACAGATTCTGCAATATTAATTTATTTAAAAAATCGACGCATGCTAGAGTGTGCAGAGGTGTTTGTACTTTTTCTTGGAAATAGATATAAGTTGATTTTTGGTATCCTTAAAGAACATACACGATTTTAAATTATAATATATCCGTAAATTTGAAACTATTATAGCAAGTATTTCATTCTTGCCGTTACATTTTGACAATTTCAAACAGCTGTAACTTTTTTATTTCAAATGAAACATGTGCATTTTTTCGCTTTCTCTTGTGTATTTAAAATCTTTTAACCCATGTAAGCATTGGTAGGGTCGCAGTTACTACTTTAGAATATATTTTGATAGTTTTTATCATATCTCGAATGTTATCAAATTTGCCATGGATATAAACATTTCAAACAACAAGATTGGTTTGCAATATTATTATATTGTGTCGTCATAGTTTACATCATATTTTGCTTACATATATCCTACAGAACCAGAGATTCTCAAAAACTTTCCATTAAACCCACTCAACTATACAATAAATTCTTAGTAACATTTCTTGTAGGTCATTTTCCTTAATGCTAAAAACAACAGCTTTTAGCTAAATGTTTACTTAGTACTCTTATCTCCATTAAACTACACATAAAGACCCTTAAACATTTCACGTCGTACAGTTTGAGACACGTAGCAATAAAACATAAATTTGGTAAAACTAGTTTCAGCAACAACCGTCATTCCAACACTGATCTTGAGTTCCATTAAGATGTCATCTGAAAACAGAACTTTACAAAATAAATGTGAAAATATGCACTTAGTTTTAAGCAACCGAATAAATGGCCTGACGTTGTCAATGAAAAATTGCAGGGAACGCGCTGTTAGTTACAAATAAAAATACACTTGAACAATGACGTAACGGGAGATTGAACTATTCATTTGATATGAAATATGAAGGGATTTGCTCCGGGATATAATTTCCTTTCTTTTCAATTATTGATTATGTAAAGCTGAAGCTCTCTTACGCTTTCTATTTGTATTTTACATGAGAGGATTAAGTTAATAACAGCACATCTGAAAATTTTATTTGTAAAGTAAGACCAACATTATAATGGAAACACATTCAACAATAACCCCTTGCTGAACCCACTCGAAATTAAACACTATCGGCATATATTGCATATATTGCTTTTACAGTACTTACAATACTTATGGTAGCTAGCCAAAGTGAAGGTTAATACTATTCACAAGTATGTTACGTAAGTATATAGATTTTAATCACTTCAGCTACAACCAATTTTATAGTGACATAACCACTATAAATTGAAATCGCAGTTATTGCTTTGATGACGTGAACTCATAGTATGATGTCTTTAATTTCCAATTGCTGACTATATTAAACAATCATACTCCACTTAGAGTGGTTGGAGTAACTAAACCTCATTGCCTTTGGTTAACTGCAGTTATTAAATATATAATAAAATTATCTAACAATGCTTTTCATAATGTAAAAACCTATGTCACCGGTGCAGTCAAGCGTAAAAAAGGTTTATATTCAATGTTCTATTCGCCAGAGAAATAGTACCTACAGCAATATGTAGTACTTTCAGCGAGCTTGCTATTGTTAATAATAAATGATCTTCAGACACTCCATCTACATTTAGTGGTGTCTGGATTCTGGAATTGAGAGGAGGGTAGCAAAAAGGCTACAGCACTTAGGCCCCATTGGCCCCCTTGTACCTCCTCCCATTAGGAGCCGTCAACCAACCTAATAAGGAGAAACAGGTGGTGACGTTGTTCAGGGGAATCTCTCTAATGTAGGCCATAGAAGGCTATCGTTCTCCCAGCACGGATTGTCTTATTGACGAGATGGCAGTGCACTCACAGAGTGCATGAAGTATTGTATCGCCTTCCTGTTCGCAACCCCTCCAAAGAGGTGTTTCACACTTCCCCATGTAATAGAGGTACTTTCTTAGCCAACATTGTTCACTTTGAATACCTGTCACCAGGCGAAGATTTATCCTAAACATACCCAGGTACTTTTTGGCTGTATCCTTGCAGATGTACTCTAGGAACTCCTAAGCAAATTGACAGCCATTTGTTTCATCCCAACGTTTCCTAAACTTTTTGTGGGTGTCCTCTTTGATAATTTCAACAAATGCTGACAACGGAAGCATACTGGAAGGACCTGGTCCAAAAATATTGAGACCCGATGCACTCCTAGCCAGCTTGTCAGCTACTTTATTTCCATTGCACCGGTCGTGTCTCTTTACCCAACATACAGATACGCTGTTATTGGTTGAGGCCACTACCAGTGCTTAATGACATTCCCATGATGATCTAATTGTTATCTTATGATTACGTAAAATCAGCAGTTGTTGTCTACATCTGTGTAGATTCTGATAGTTTTGCCTATTGTATGCCTACAGGCAATTTCTTTGGCGGCTGTGGTTGGTTATACCTGCTAATTCCGTTTGTACCACGGTAGCATGCCTATCCATTGCCCACTGGTATCGAATATGTAAGGATCTGGAATAAATCCCGCACCTTCCTTCTTTTTTTATTTATCTGTGAAGATGCTGATTACATCTTCACTGGCGGTCTCCTCATTTCTAATAAGTACCGTGTAGGTTCTGTCAAACACAAACTTGAGAGAAATACTGTCAGTCTGCCTGCAATAGGGACATCTTTCTGACGATCCCATTCTACAGGCGACTCCTAACTTCACATCCTACATCAGGTATAATACCAGTATTTTTGAGGCGAAGCATAGTTGTCGCAGCCATTACTTTTAGGTGAATATCCAGAGGTGGCAGACATCACCTACATTCCTATGGTAGGTGTCGTAGCTCCAATTATACTTAGGCAGGCAATCCTTTGTACCTGGCTGAGCTTTTGTTTAGCTGTTGTCTATTGAATTATTGGCCACCACCAGACATCAGCGCCATAGGCTAACAATTTAGTGGTGTGAATTCAATAAATTTGTTTTAATACTGTCCCTAGTATCGACAAAACTCAAACTTGCATTGATTTGTTGTCGAAATATGACCGACCTTCAAAACAGGGAATGTTAAGTTATCTTTAGTTCAGTCACATGAAGTAGTAAGTTCAATAAATTGAAAATCATTTCTGTTAGTTCCAATAATAATAATCAATTCAGTTTCGAACTCTATTAAGTATTCGCCTCTGAGACCAATCAGCGTACTATCTATGTTATGAAAAAATTTAGAGTTTATTATGAAAGATCAAATCTGCTCGTATCTATGTGACAACAAAATAATACCCACAGTTCAATCGGGATTCCGTGTCCAACATAGCACTACCGTTGGTTTTTTAAATATTGCTAATAAATTTCGTGCTGCTCAAGTCCGTCAATTAATTTCTCCTAACAGATTATAGCTAGGCGTTCGATATCTTTGAACGTGATTTACTATGAAACTTAGTTACTTTGGATTTGACCAAAATGCAATCGTGTCGTCACTTAGATAGAGGATACCCCAAAGTTATATTTTGAGGCACTGAAAAGAAACATTTTACTTATTCCTAAACACTCTCCTGCCAGCATGAAACGTAACTTCTCATATATATCTAATAAGGTATATAACAAAATGCCTGCACATTTTAGACATTATTCAAATAATAATTAAGAAATAATAATAAAAGAATATATTTGTCATTCGGATAGTTAACTCTTATTAACGGGAAATTTGCTAAGTTTCCGATATTACTTGGGTTCGTTAGTTTTAATAATAAGTCTTAGTTATGTTTGCCAATTTGTAGTAGTTTTAATGTTTATGAATATGTATTATAGAAATTGAAAAGGAGCCTTTGTTTATACTTCGCATTTTAGTTGTACACTTTACTGACAATGATATTTATTATCAATCAATGTGTGGATAGGAATTATTGACAATTTTATCCTTGGTCCAGTCATTCTACCGCTTCGTCTAAATTGTCCAAATTTATTGAAAGCCTCTAAGATATTTTATCCTCCTTTGTCTTCATTAGAGTGAACAGACTCCAAATAGATGGATCGATTGAGGAATCGAAGTTTCAGAAGGTTGGCTACCACATTCACCGGATCTAATACCGAATTATTTTCGTCGCATGTAGCACCAACACACAAGATTTCACAGAGCAGTGTCATCTGATAAAAGACTCGCAGTTTGTTTAAGGTAACTAAATGAGGCTGTTGGTACGCAAGAGTACTCGACAGTTCAGGGACACATTCACAACTTAGCTGGTCAACCAATCCCTGATTTTTGAGGGAGCAGAACTTACGTTGGGATAACGCGACCAAGCGTAGATATTGCAGACCACCGACATGACCTGCAGTGACAGTCGTTGCAGGTGATGGTCCATGCAGGTGCTGGTCTAATATGCGATGTTCCTATAAATACCATGGGAGGCTTTGCAGGTCCCTGCTGGTCCGTGCAGGCATAATATACGTGATCTTTTAATAGTAACAAACCACTTCATGTACTGTGAAAAAATGGAGTCTAAACTGTATTAAACATTTCAGTTTTTTTGTATTAAAAGAACCTTCCCTTTTAACCACCAATGTTCTGAAATTAAGTAATTAGATATTTTAATTTTACGTATCTCTATCTACCAAAACTAGACTATTCAATCTTGAAATGTCTTTGTAAAAGTGGTATACATCTTAGACTTTTTCAAATAACTTTAATATTATCTCTATTTTGTCTGTACAAGGCTGTCTTAAAAGAAAAATTCCGTAACTGATCAAAATTTAAAGAACGGTACTCATACATTTTCAATGCGTTTGTATAACTTTCCTTGTGTAAAAGTTTTAAAACAATTTATACTAGTTACTCTTGGATAGTCGATATACCTAATATCGCTCTATTCTTGTGAAATGACAGAATCAGAAAAATAAATCGAGAAAAATGATTGATACACGAAAAAGTACTCAGTACTGATATTTCGAGTCCGCCGACATAA
Organism: Monochamus saltuarius; assembly: GCA_025584915.1. Lineage (NCBI taxonomy): Eukaryota > Metazoa > Arthropoda > Insecta > Coleoptera > Cerambycidae > Monochamus > Monochamus saltuarius. Next base: position 10,187,249 of record CM046728.1, read on the forward strand.
TTGTGATATATCACTGTGCTGAATAATTGATTTATAGTTTGAAATAATAATATTAGTTTAGTTTTAAAATCAAAAGCAGTAGAAATATTTTACAGTTACTGGTAGGTACAGCTGCAAATAATAAACTTAAAAGTTTGATTTAATTTTATATATTTCAGAAACTTTCTCTGAGATTCAATGTTATTAGTGCAACATGCATAATAAGGATCCCAAATTAAAGAGCAATATTCAAGTCTAGATCTACCAAAGGCATAATACAGTATTTTTAAAGTATTGAAATCTTTGAAAGATTTACTGTTTCTTATTATAAATTCTGATTCCCTTGAAGCTGATTTGACAATATATTCTGAAAAGCTTAACGTGTTGTCAAAAACAACCCCTAAATGCTTAGTAGAACAGTGTCGAGCGAGTTTATTGAATGAATATGGTGATTATACAAAACAGGATTGAGCCTTTGTTAGTACAAGTGACATGCGCACGTGAAGACCACCGCTGAGTAGTGCCTTTTACTTAATTGCCATTATTGCGCCCGGCTCTACGCCTGTGAATAATAAAATGTAAACGTGACTTTGACTGAACTCTCTATGGTGGGGAAAATCCGGCGCTCTATAATTTAGAAGAGTGGTTGGCATATTTTGGTAATTTTTAGTATTTTCTCGAGTTTGGTTAATTTTTACATCCTGTATTTTAAATATTGAATCGGGTGGTCTTTATGTGATGCTAAAAGTTTCATCAAAAATTTTTTTTAATTCCATTAATTTAAAGGGTTTTTAGATAATGGTTCGTTATTTTTAAGCACTGTATTTGCTCCATTAGATAGTGTCATAATAGATCCTAGATGGAAGTTTAATCAAAAAAATTTTTTAATTCCCTTAATTTTGAGTTTTTCTTACGGTAACATTTTTTTCAACACGTTGTATACGAAACAGTCTTTTGCACGTTCGACAACTGCTCCGAAGCGAAAAAACCGATACGGCAATGAAATGACTACCGCCATATTGTCTTGCTCATTTTTACCTCATTTTCACTCGTATTTATGCAAAGTTCAATGTAAAGACGACCTCAAACCCCAGCGCTCTAGAGACTTCAAATATACAGTTTTTGGTGTTTACCGGCCTCCAGTCGGCCCATTTTTCTAAATTTCCTACGTTTTATTTCGAGATGTCACCGCCGGAGCATACGTTTGACGTTTCGGTGATTTTGGCCGGGGGTGCGCCTCGTAGTTGACTGAAACTTAAGCCATTTTGGTTATAAAATCGAATTTTAAACCCAGACCTAAGGCATGAGAAGGTTCAAATTTAAAGTTTATATAAAAGCATTATTTTCTTTTCTTGACTTGTAAGTATAGTAAAAAAAATAAAATAATTATTATAAAAAAGTTGGTCTGTGCGGGAATCAAACCACCGTCCTCTGGACTGATAAATCTAAATGCTACCAATCGAGCTACTACAACATTTGCACATGTTGTTGCCATATTATTTAATAAACTTTATTGAACTATATTTAGTGGAAAAAGTGGTTCTTTATTGCACTACTGCAATAAAATGTTTATTGCATTCATCTGTCATTCTACTACAGCGTTTTGTCATCATGACAAGCATAAACGTTCAAATCGACGTCACATTTTCCTAGACTTAGTGTCATCTAAATAACATTTTTGGTTTTAGCATGAACGTAGAAAAACTTATTTTGTCTGTCTGTGTTGTCCTACTCGGCCTGACGGCGTCGTTGGACAATTTCACGTCGCGTGCAATAAACACTTACTTTTTGTACTTGTTGCATAAATAACTACCAATTCAGATTTTGGGCTATAAAATTATCACCAAAGGACTCGGATATATCTCAGACAACACAATAACAACTTCTCGTAGCTGGAAGGGCCCGCAAAGTGTTCCAGAACACATAATCTGTTTTAATTCATTTTGACGTTTCATTTGACGTTTGTTGAATTTCTACAAAAGGGCGTAAACAACAACAAATTAGTTTGACATTTCTGACGTTTATGCCGTGCAAAACGCATTTCGTCTGCCATTTGTCGAATGTCTAGAAAGGGGCGTTACCTACTCGCTCTATCCTCGTTCCACTGGAAAAAATCGCTATCTTCTATAAAGGGGCGTAACCGACTCAACTACCCTCGTTCCACATAAAAAAAAACCCGCCGTTTTCGACATAAGAGTCTCGGGAAAATGGAAATTTAGCTAGAAAAATGCGAAAAAATCGGCATCAAAATATGCCATAGGCAATCTAGAAAGACGGCGGAAGGCGTAGCGTTTATTTATGAGCAAATTTTTAGGACATCCTATAAGATTTTCATGTAAAATCAGTGGTTTAACTGTATTACTAATTTTTGTGATACGATGCATCTGTCAAATACTTTGAAAAATTACAAATAACTCGAAAACGGCTGAAGCTGGAATAATAAATTGCATATAAAATTTACAAAAAATTTCACGAGAAATTCGAATATGTAAAAATATACATAGTGTTCCATTTAAAAAATTACTCCTTTTGGCGACACCTTTTTTCTGAATTGTCCAGTATCAATGTAAATATTTTTAAAATGTGCTATATTTATTCTATTTGGCAACCCTGCACTTAGTTTTAGTCAAAATCAATTCAGGAGGCTGTAATCCACCAATTACACATTAAATGGACACTCGGTATGTTCGAGACACCCTATATAATACCTTCTGTCTTCGAGTTTCATTGATTGTTAACTTATTAATCGTTTATTTCTTCCGTTTATTCCTTATAATTCTTCCTTATGTATTTATACCACAATCAGCATTTGGGACCTGAAAAATTGCCTTACATTTGAGCCACATGTGTTCATAATAGCTTACGCAAAATCCTCGCGACCACGTTTTTTGCACCAGAAAGATGTTGTGGAATTTAAACAAGCCTAGATAACACTAAATCTACCCCACGCCCAACGAATTCAGAGCAGATGCCCTAATTTGACGTTTCATAATGTCCCACTTAAAGTTTTATTGTATTTAACTTGATAGGGATCTAGTATTCTGTTTATACGACACAAGAAAGATCGTTAATCTTATCTCAGCACTTGGAAATATCATGGAAATTTTATGGAACATAACTAAATGGAATTACTTTGAAGTCGTCTAAAATGCTGCCTAACTGGAAGGGTTTTCTTTCCTTCCCAGTAATTTGTTAAAACAAATTTTAATAAAACATTTATTTGATCTGAAGGAAATAGGTTCTGGTTCCATTGAACAAACACTAATTTCATCAATAACGGTGAAATTGTTGCACTGATTTTTCATTGCGACTAAAATTCAGAACCTACTGTTGATCAGCCAGATTAATGGAACCTTCATTTGGAGAAGATACTAAAAAACGCGTACATATCCTATGAGCAGTGCCGCAGTACCGTTGGTAAAACCTGGGGAATGAAACCAAAGATGATCATGTGGATATACATTGCCATTGTGAGGTCAATGTTAGCCTATGGGAACAAAAGCTCAGCCAGGTACAAAGGATTGCCTGCCTGAGCATAACAGGAGCTATGCGAACAACATCACCATAGCAATGGAAATAATACTATGTTTTCCACATTTCGATATTCATCTTAGACAAGCGGCTGTGGCAACCATGCCTAACAATCCTAACAGGGCATGTGAGCAGCGTTGTCATATATTCAAGACCTGTTTGTTGTCATAAGTCTGTTACCGTTGGTAAAAAAAAATGTTAAGTCAAACATATTTTGTTTGGTACAATTTATTATTAAGGAAAGTTAAGGCACTCATATTCCGGACACCCTGTATGTGCATCCCTTATGCATCTTTTAGAAACCTTATTACACAACTCTTAGTTGCAAATAGGGCAAATTTATAAGATGAGGTTCGTTCACTCATGCACCACTTTTTCCTACTAGAAAGGGCCGTTATTATAATAGCTTTTGGAAAGTAACAAGAACGTGGTTCATAAATATGTCGCCTATTGTACGCTTTATTTAACATTATAGCGTAATAAAATATCAGGAATTTATGTCATCGCTTAAACAGGTCATTAGTGGCACAATTCTATGAAAAATAATATAATAAACAGCTTCTGCGGAATAAAAAAAAAAAACAAATATGAAATTGGTATACATATACCAATAATACAATAAACGACTGTAATGTATTTACAACTAACAACGTTTTATTTAAACGATGCATAATTGAAAAACTGCTCCTCATGATATACAGGATGCTCCTGTGTGATTTATCATTTTGAAAATGAAGTAAAATAAATGAAATATCATTTTCTACGGGCCGAATGCACTGTTTGCATGTTGAGCTCAGCCTAATCAAACAGGCTTCAAATTTTAAGCTACCTATATTATGCACCATAAGTATACAGAAGATTCAGAACTTTTCTAAAAAAATGCATTGAATGTTTAGGGGACTCTAAATACTGTTTTGTAAATAAAAAGCAGTTGGAACATTATTTAAATAGTATATTACACTATTAAAATCGAGACGAAGTCGAGATTTTTCATTTTCCGAGATTCTGTTAGCCACTTAATAACCGTATAGTGTATAATGTTTTTGGCACAATCGCATTTATCAAATAAAATATTTAAAAACATTATTTTCATTGTTGAAATGGCGTGGCCTATCTAGCGTGTTTTGAATTTATTTTGTTGGAAACCAAAAAACAATTTGAAGTTTGAACAATTTTGTGTTTTGTTGTCAAAACTGGGCTTATAATGGCTGATAAAGACGATTCAGAGGTAGATTCGGACATTGAAGAATCGTATCAAATAGGTTGTGGGCCATTAATTTCCACAAAATCAAAGGTGAGGTATAAAAAAGTTTCTGATGCCTTCAGGAAATGGTTGAATGACAAGAAAGCGGAGATATCTGAAAAAATTTTGCTGGCTTATTTTGTTCAGAGAAATTTAAGATTGAAGTCTCCGGGAAGCTTATAGAGTACTCTATGCTTAAAAGTACGATCAACGTAAACAATGGTGTCGATATATTGCAATTTAAGAAGTAGCATTTCTAAAGAAGAAAAATATTAGACATCATGCGAAAATCAAAGGTATTTACCAGAGAAGATATGAACAAATTCCTGCTGGAAGCCCCCGATGAAACCTATATTATGATGAAAGCAGTAATGATAATGGGAGTCGCTGGGGCTCTTAGGCGTGATGAACTTATGAAGATGAGAGTTGATGACATTACGGATAAAGGTTCAGTTGTCATTGTTAAAGTGCCTGATACCAAAACACATATTAGTCGAATTTTCACAATCACTGACAAGGCCAATGAAAAAGTCCCGTTTTTGACGATTTTGCGAAAATATACAGGCTTAAGACCTAAGGAGACTAACTCTAGTTGATTTTTCTACTCAGTTCGTCAGGGTTGGTCATGTGTTCCTCAGATCTACAATATACAGTAGACGCTCTGAATCTCCATCTCTAACATGATTCGGTTGCAAATTTCCCGTCTCACGTCCGCGTTGCAATACCGCGGGAAAAGTAGCTGCATTTGGTACATGTATACCGAAAAATCGTTCTGCGTAAAGACGAAAAGCTGCTAAAGACTTTAATCTTACTTCATCATAAACCACTTACAGATTTACAATATTTTAGGTACCAATGAACAATGACTGCAATGTTGCATCTTCCTGTTATTACACTTTTTCGAAATTCCAGAAGCTTAAGATATTATTTAATTTTTACCTCAACCTACCCTACAGTTTTAGTTAGTTTTACATTTTCTTATGTTTTTAACGCCCTGTACATCCTCTTCAATATTTTTGTAGTACCTAATTAGAATTTCGAATCGAATAATTTCATAGTATCAATTTCCATCTGAATAATTAAAATTTCAGAGCAATTATGAACTTCACATGGCGAAAAAGTTATTAAGAATCATCTTTAAATATGAAGTAGTAGTAGTATACAGGGTGTCCCGAAATTAATGGGGCATGGAGCAAGAGCAGATTCCCTATGACAAAATAATGACAAAGCCAGGTTTACCTTAGTCAAAAGTACACTAAACCGTAAAAAATTGCCATTTAAAAAAGCATCATGTAATATAAGTGGCACGACGTCAAAACAAGAAACAAATTAGAATTTGTCTCTCCTTCTCTTGAATGTAGGTATGCAAATATTTGGATTTTTTAAAAAGTTATTTAAAAATATCGAAAATAAAATTTTAACTTTGACACTATGTACCTTTTTGCGACTTTTGACTAAGGTAAGTTTGACAAATCGCATTATTTTGTCGTCAAGAATCATTCTTGTTTTAATTCGGAACACCCTATATATCTCAGCCAGAGAGAGATCAATTGAATGCCTTGAAAGACTTCAGAGATATGGCTTCAAAGGCATAATTAGCTATAGATACAGAAAAATAACGTTCGGAAAACTGCCATCTTGTTAGCGTTGCTTGAATATAATGGAGAGGCTTACCGAAAATTCTAATCTATTTTATTTAATTACTGTTTCAGTTCAGTGAACCGAAAAGGAACAGGAAGGATTTGTTTATCCGGCTTGAAACTTTGTATACTTCTAATTGCCATTGTTCGCCCAAAACGGGTTAAAAGTACGTAACCCAGTATTTTAATATATACCAACAATAACAAAACATAACAATAATTAACTAATTACATTATGGTTGCCGTATTTCTCGCCGTAAAATGATTTGTGGTGTTTTTAGGAAGAGAAATCTCGAAAAATAAAACTCGTAGAATAAAAGTAATATAAAACATAAAATTCTTGATGCTTTGTTTATTTACTTTTACTATTTAAACAAGATAATAACTTCTACTATCATCTGCACTAGTGTGAAGATACCTCTCGGTTTTTTCTTATTCTATAAAGGAGGTTAAACAGTAAATGTACTGAGCAATGGGTGGGTATTTACAACTTCAGAAAAATACCATCTAACATCACTGGTTACATTGGCCTTCCAAGCTCCGAAGCGTACACATATAAATGCATTTAATCATAGTAACTGTTCAGTTATTTCTGTGATTGAGTAGAATTGCCTCGCAACCTTGTTCAGTGTTAACTTCAATAACATACAGCATAGTTTTTATGTGACTTCAAAAATAAAAGTCAAGTGGATTTAGGTCGGGTGATCCAGGGGGCCACCCAATTGGATCACTTCGGCCTGTCCATCGTTCGGAAAACAAATCACCCAAATGTTGTTGTATTAGTCGCTCAAAATCTGGTAGAGCACCATCGCATCGTGAAAAAACCACATATCATAATGTCTAACGTTGAGATTAACTTCTTCGAGGAGCACTGGTAATTTATTATGCATAAACTGTAAATAAATAGAAGCAGTTAACCGATTTTCCAGATTGAAGGGACAAATAAGTAACGATCTCTCAGTGCTGTATACAGTTATTTTCTTTTTATATGTTCGCAAGCCTACTTAAAATATATAAATGCTATGTGTCTCTTTTTTATGTTCATAACTGTCTGGTTGGATTTTCCTAAGTGTAAACATTTGATCTATCACTGATCTTGCTTTTCTAAATCCGCACTGATACTCCTATTTCTTTTTCCACTACATAAGTTAATTTATTGTTTATATGTGAAGACAAAACTTTATCAGCAACATTCAGCAAGGTTATTCCACGGTAACAAGAACATTGCATTTTATCACCTTTCTCGAACAGTGGCACGAGTATGGCTTCATTCCAGTTCTTTGGCATTTACTCCTGTATCCAAATTTGTTGCACTAATTTATGAATCCATTTAAATAAATCTTCTCCATCATATTTGATCCATTCAGCTGCTATTTTATCCTCTCCAGTACTCTTGTTGATTTTCAGTTTAAGTCTAATGTCTTTTACTTCAGTCAATGTTGGCATACCTTCTGTTTGTCCTTGTATATTGCTTGTCTGAACTTTCTAATTTACTTCTCATTCTTCGCTGTCGTTTTCGTCTCCATTCAACAATTTTCTGGTGGTATGTGGTAATGGTATCTTCGTCCCCTATTAACTCTCTTTCGTGCTATATTTCGCGATAAAGGCTTCTTATTTCCTTATTTTTGTAATTTTCTTGGATTTCCTCTAGTAGCCCCGTTGTATATGCTCTTTTTCTCCCACGCAGTAGTTCTTTACACTTAATTATTCGCTTTCTATATACTTCTTTTGACTCCTCCGTTCCATTTCTTAATAACTAACCTCCTCCTACCAGTAGTTTCTTTCACAGCTTCATTAATTTTTTTTCTTAAATTTTGCCAAAGCGTATCTACGTATATCATTACAGTCTGGGATTGTATTTAAGTATTCTGCAATTCTCTTCTATATGTTTCTCTTTCTCCTACCGATTCCAATCTGCATATATTTTGATTTAATCTGTCTTTGCTCTTATTTTTTGCCATCGCCTCATTTTAATTCCACCAAAACGTGATCCTAATCAGCGCCTGGTCCCCTATAACTTCTTATATTCTTTATACATTTTTCCTCTTCCTTCTGTACAAGTACATCATGGGATCGGTCAGGGGTCGCACGGTATAACGCGTCAGTACTTGAATCGAGGTGACTAGATCGCTGTGGGTTCGACCGCCGCAGTCGGTAGACCGTATATAAGCTATATTCGTGGAGAGACTGGCACCCTCTCTGCGGGTATGGTAGGGTGGAAGAATTTGGCTTGGGTCAATGTGAGAGATTGATACCGGTTGACATTTGACTACCCCCTCTATTTAATGAGGTTTTCCAGGTTTCCCTCATTCCTGCATTGAACGGCGGTTAGGGCTTACCAGCGTAAGTCGTTCCTCGGCGCAAATGCGGCCTGCTTAATAATAATATGCCGCTCTCTCTCCCGCACAAGTCTTCGACTTCTGGGCTAATCCTCGTGATTAGAATGAGGGGTAGATATATTGATATTATTATCAATCTGGTTTATATAAGACCCATCTAAGACCCATAGTAAATGTTAAATATTATTAGTAATTAAAATTAAGTACACTGTTACTTCATTACTTTGTTATAACATGTTTTGTCCTGTAATTGGAATGTCTATTCTGTTGGGCAATAAATGCATTATTATTATTATTATTATTATTATTATTATTATTATTATCTGGTGATCTCCACTCAATTTTAGATTGACTTATTTTTCTCAGTTATGCCCGTCCCCTGCAGACATTTGCCATATGTATGTATTTAAATTTTGATTATACTGGATGTTATCTAATCTATATTCACTTAGCTGTTGCTCTGTTTTGTGTACGGTAAGAAGCATAAAATAAGGTTACAGCCTGTTTGCTTCAGTAATATCATTGTTAAATAAATAAATAATCAATTGTATTAATACTTAAACTGTGACAGTTAAATTACAACGATCAATCACTGGCTAGGAAGTATTTACTACAAGGGATGAAAAATTCAGAACAACACAACTTCCTCATCAAAAAATTTTAAACTTCCAAGGAGAAGAATGGTGACTTAATAATTCATCCCACCGCGACATCACGTAAAGAGTTTTTAACTTTCCGAACAGTACCATCCTCCACATTCCAAACGCCGTATTACAAGTTTAAGGCACTTTTTGTGTAGAAAAGTTTTATTATTAATTATAAACTTCTGTTGGCGTGACGTAGCTTCCACTTTTGCGTGTCCAGGTTAACAGTTTCGTTTGAGCGACACTTCTAAATATAAGGGTGGAAAATGAGCATCGGTTCTGAAATGTAACAACTTCTCTGAAATCCATTCTGCTTCATTGAGTAATATGTAGTTTCTTACAAAAAGTATTATTGTAGTCTGGAATAGACAGAAGAAAATTACATCAATTACAACTAAAGATGTGTCCACAATAACGACGAATGAGTTATGGGTATTTTTTCTTAGAAAAATCAAAGACATTGTCCCCTGCTACATTGTGGTCAGAATACTCAATGTTGAAATTGACTATTTCATTAACTAAGAACCAGGATATTTCGAAATTTGGCCGCTTGAAGGCATTCATAAAAAGGAAAATTGACGGATATCAACCTCGAAAATCTCAGGTATTTAAAAAAGAATGATATATCAAAGTTTTTGTTAGAAGCTTTTGATGAAATATATTTAATGAAAGAAGTGGTAGCAATTTTTAGAGTAGCTGGGGCATGCCGGACTGACGAGCTGCATAATCTGAAAGTGAAGGACGTGGAGTATAAAAATTGTGTCATGTTAGTGCAGATTCTTATTACAAAACATAATGTGCAAAGAAGATTTGTAGTAACAGATTGGGTAACATTTATTAATCATTGTATGCAACTACGACTAAAAAGGCTCAAGATGGACACTTCTTTTATCGGTATGAGCGTGGCAGATGTGTAAATCAGTTGGTTGGAAAGCACACAATTTAAAAATTTCCGTAAAACATAGCTACATTTCTTAAAATTTCAAACCCAAACCAGTACACGGACAGTACAGGTGTGGATATTTTAGATATGAAAAGGCACGGGGGTGCGGAAGGACATACAGGGTGAACCTTAAATAAGTACAAATATTTTAACCAGCAGTATAGTTTACTGTGTAGAACACATAATTAATAGTTTTTTTTTACAAAAAAATCAGAAATAAAAAAGTGAAATTTTAAATAAATTTTGTAATTTTTCTGTAGAAAACTTGTTGGGGACCGCTGACTTTCATACATTTATGAGTCATAGCGCTGCATATTGAACGTGTGGTTCACAGTGTTGCCAGTGTTACACAAATGTAACGAAATTTACGAATATTCACTCGGATTATTTGATGGTAGGGAAAAATATCAACTTTTAGTGAATTTTGTCAACTGTAACATTTTATATTATTTTTATTATCAACTGTCATTGACTGTCATGGCAGATTATCAGAAATCCAATTCAAACGTGCTAACCCCACATAATGATGAAAATAGCAATAATATAACTGTTTTGTAAAATTCGCTAAAAGTTGATTAGTAATATCACGTAATATCTTCCTAAATACTTTATGGTAGTATTTAAATTGCGGAAATTCATTTTTAATCGTTTATAATAAGGTCAGTTAAGCAGTTAAAATGTATGTTAATATTGCTGCGTATCATACTACATACCCAATTTTCCTGTACTTATGCTTCAAACAAGTATTTTTAAAATAGACAACCATATTATTTTACTATTATGTTAAGGGAAACTAAAATATTTATATTACAGAAGATATGGCAACCTCGCAACAAATCATATGGTTCATTAGGTTGTTAAGACAGCGGTCCTCAAAATGTGGGTATTTTTTAAAAAAAAAATTAATATCTCCGTAAATATTAGAAATTTTTAAAAATGGCTTTCACTAGACTGATCTATATGACGAGCTACACCAGCAGTTAAAATATTTGTACTTATTTAAGGTTCACCCTGTATAGCAGATTCAGTGAACCATAAAATAGAAGTTGCTAAGAAAATCATGCCCGAAAAAACGATATTTATTCAGCACAGGAAACATCCAGAAACATAATTTAATCATCATTTTGCGTAAATCGACAAACAAGTTAACGTGACGTTGTTGTAGAACAGGATTGCAATCAACAATTGTCGTTAAGTCTTTAATAGCCAAATTTAATAGCCAAAAGGTTGCCATTGATTTTCCGGGAAAAATAGTTTTCATTAGTGGCTCCTCCCTAATGAAAACTATTTTTCCTACGATCATGTGAAAAGTACACTTTTCTGCACGATTTTGTCCCATTATACAGTAGGTCTATCCTATTGTTGTGGTAATGTTTGTGTCCAACGTGATATAGAATGCAGGCAACATTAAGCGAAAAAGTTTGCGCCAGATTTTTCTCAGTGTGCTTATGAGTATCGCTTGATGCAGCTGACAGTGTAACAGTACATAGTAGTAAAGATTTAAGGTTGAGTTTGATTTATTTTTATTTCTCTTTATCGTAGACTACCCAAAATGAGTGAAGAGTATTTCAATGATGATCCGATAGAGATATTGCAGGCCGCTAATGATGCAAGTAATGCATTAATTCCTGCAAAATCAAGAATTTGCAATGAAAAAAATCTTGTTGCCTTTGATCAATGCCGCATGGAGAAGAACACTTCCTCTTTAAAAGGAGAGGTATTTTTGGACTATTTCCACCCTATTATAAAGCGTAATTCGATATTGAAACTACTTCAAAGCAAAGAAGGACATTGATATTATTGGAAAATGCTTTAAGCTAACGGCATATTTGAAAAAATCAAATATTGATTACAAGCTAAGCAAATCAAAGGTATTACAAAGAAAGGAAATATAAGAGTTTCTCTTAAATGCCCCAGACAACGTATATCTTATGACCAAAATAGCCACGATCCACGATGTAGAAGACAAAAGGGATGTGCTTATAATTACCACATCAAACATGAAAACCAATGTTTCAAGAGAATTTGTGGTAAACAACAAAGAAGCAAATATTTCGATATCTATCGAAATTATGGCACCTATTTTTCTTTAGGTTTCATACTTTTTTTAACTACAAAATTAAAAATTTATTTATTAATTTTGTTTCAAACATTGCTTCGCTTTTGAGAGAAAAATTAATAATCTTTTCCATTTGTATACACATTCTTGCAGTAGAAAACAGTACAAATGTAATGGTTTTTACTCAACATTAGTAATTACATACCTAAAAGAAAAAATATGTAACGAACAATAATACTCCGAGATAATAATTCATATATATATTATAAATTTTAGCACTTTCTATCACCTTATTTTATGAAGCATTTCGGGACACATATGCATAGAAACTTTTTTCTTATTTTTGTGGAAAGAACTTATAATGAATTTGTCGTGACAATTATGAAACACACTGTATTAAAATGATGAAGTTTTACTTAAAGACCAGGCTTTTTCCCAAAAATATTAAGTACTAATTTAAAAAAAAAATAATAATAATTTTCTAAATTTAACACGCTGAATCTTTAACACACAGTTTAATTTTTGGTTATATTGGTGAATCACTCTGTATACGGCTACGTTTCAAAATGCAACGTTCAAAATTTGTGTGTGTAAATAAATAAAATTAGACACAAAAAGTTCGTAAATCATTCGTTTTTTATATAAAGGATGTTGAAATTTTATCGATAACATAGGATATTTTAGCAGAGAGATTTAAAATGAACTAGAAAATATTATAGGCGTATTAAACTTACTTTTAAAATATAGACTGACGCCGGAGCCACATAAATCGGTGCGAAGACGGTGAAGAAAGTTTTCTATTCCGGCAGGGCAAACGAGGAGCTAATTAGTGATATAATTAAAATGAATGGCGGCAAGAACAGGAGTAATTACCTGCTACCGAATTAAATATGTTTTAACGGGTTTCTGGTAGGGACATTAAAATACAGGATGAAACAACTAGAGTTTCTAGTAAGAAATAGTAGCACTTTTTTTATATATATTTAGGTATTAACATTATTGTGTAAAACTAACTACTCTACGGACTAAAGCCCCGACCAGCGTTGAATTATATCCACAATATACAGAGTGAGTCAGTCATAATGTCATTAATTTTAGGAGGAGATAGGGAATAATGAGTATAATGCGAATACGTGATTAAAAAAATCTAAATGCATATTTACGCCGAAAAAATATATTTTCAAATCATTATGTAAACCCCCTTTTCAGGCTGTCACTGACCGGTCACAGCCTTGGTCGGTTACAGCTGACAGTTCAACTGTGGTTCAACTCGATATCGACCTGATGCAATGTTGTCAAGTTGTAATATTTTTCTATATAGTCCCACCTAGGTTTTAGACATCACAAATAAACGGTTGTACTGACTATTTTAGAATATCATTTTTTCTTGCTCAGTTCAACTTCAGCCAATAATAATTTAAAATGTTAATACCCAATAAAATCAAATAATAATAATCAAATAATTCTATTAAAAATTGCAAGTAACGCGGTCCACTCAGGTTTTCCCGTAGAAAATACGGCCCAATCAAACGATACCTGTACACTCGCGGGTCGATTTTTCTCTGAGCAAATGTAGCCGTTATGACTGCAACAAAACTCCAACGTGTCTAATAATAAACTGAGTAATAAACCATTTACGTACATTACATAAAAAACCTATACCCAATGGGTAAATTATTGAGAAGCTGAAAAGTGTTTCGTGTTTAAATACTAAGTACTTAATAAAAAACCATCGTGTTGTCGACAGAAAACTGTCCAAGACCGAAATGGCACGCCGCTAATCGAGAGTTAATCTTGACCTTGACCTTATTAGGTCAGTAACCTAGTTACCTAGTTTTTGTACTGTTATTTAACAAGGAGTAAAACTATTTTTAATCTAGATACATGAATGAATTTATGATTTATTTGTTAATAAAAACAAATGTAGATAATAAATAAATGTTTTCGAATGCTAGGCTATTACAGTTTAATAATTTTGATATTACGTTTTCACTACGTTTTACAAATAAATATGAATTTTTAGTATTACTCGTAAGTACAATTAACCGCACACATAACCAAATGTACAATTTGTAGTTACGTACATCTAGCCTAGAAATGTATTGTTTTTAAGTAGTATGATACTAACCTGTTTACAGCCCACATAAGTATAACTGCATTTATCTGTCCATAGCACTTTATTAATAAAATTCAGTCGCATTTCGTAAACATTCTCCGTATAACACTACCATTTCCACATAATCGGAATTTGTAAAATTATGCGTTGTGAATTTACGCCAAATACGTGAGGTTAGACCGAAATAAACAAACTACTGCTTGTATTCTCTAAATCCCCCCTCCAATATGTGGCATGATCTACAAATTTGAGGGGGAAGAAATGCGGGAAATGCAGTGCTAAATGGAGTAAATTTGAATAACACGCTGATGTGTTAGATGATATTATGTATGTAAATGTGGCATCCATGGTTAACACGGCAAGTCTGTGACATTAGAATTTCGTCGGGTGCGCCATCGTAGCGTACCAGGAGCGTCGTGTTACCGATTTTTATAGGGTGGTTTGTTAATGTTTTTAAAGGTCGAGTAAAAAATTTTTTTCGATTTTCTGCCTTTATTAGGCCTCCCGAATACGTGGTTAAAATTAATGACATTATGACTGACTCACCCTGTATACCCATACACTCTTTATTATTAGTTTTCCTTTTTTTATTTTATTGTAAAAGTATTTAAGCTAATTCTTATCAATGAAGCCATATGTAATTGTATACGCTTTGATACCAAACATCTAGCTATGTTAATGAACAACTCCATAGACAAAGCTTTATTCAATAATTATGTGAACAAAGAAATTAATCTAGCTAGCATTTACTAATCTGGTCTAATGAAAATATTCTACAAGTACTTAAGTTCACTTCTGAAACAGTAGGAACTCGAAAATTCGACCACAATGAAAAATAAATAAATTATTACATTATTAGATATATGTAATGTATTAAATAATATTTAGTAATAGTAACAGTGACAGTATAACAAAAATAAATAAAAAACACATCCTTAAGGATAATTCCATTGTTATCCAAACAACAATATAAACCTTTTAAAAACTATATATTTGCTGGCTTTTTGTGTTACATCTCCTGACAATATCTCACACGTTAATCTTATTTTGTTTCAACCGGTCGATATTATCTGCCCTTTTCTTTTATAACAATATTCTTAAGCGCCTCCCACAGAAAATAATACAGAGGGGTTAAGTCCGTCGGTCTGGGTGGCCACGGCATTGGACCGTTAGGTTCTATTCAAGAAGAAGGAAAGTTCTGGTTCAAATAATTTCATACAATTACAGAACTATGACTAAGTGCACCATCTAATTGTAACCATAAATATAGTAATAGAATATTCTCCAACAAACCTGCAGGTTATCTGTCTAATAACAGTAGTAATCTTTCACCTGTGAGAGTTTGTTAAAAAAAAACTAAGAACTTACTAAATGCCGTCCAATGTCGCACCACACATTTATCCCAAAATACCCTTGAATTTGAACTAGATTTAGTACAGCCGAGTAATCGGTATTTCGGCGATTTGATGTACCATTACTTAAGAATTTACTTTCGTCGATCCAAAGGATATGACTTTAGAAGTTTCTTTCGTCCTCAGCAGTTACCATCATTTGCCCTGCTGCATTTTCAAAAGTATTTGAATATTGTTTTTTGGAGCGGTTGATGCCTTTTTTGGATAAATTTAATATTCTAACGAAATATCAGCACGGGTTTCGCAGTGGTATGTCTACAGGCACAGCTATTCATGCATTTTTAGAAAAAGTTTACCATTTCATAGAGCTGAATGAATGCCCGGTCGGCATCTTCTGCGACTTGAGTAAAGCATTCGATTGTGTTGATCATCACAAGCTAATGTATAAGTTGATTTCTTGTGGTATAAGAGGCTTATTGCCTCTTGATTGCTTGCAATCTTTTCTCGAAAATATGTCTCAGTAAAAAATAGTTGTTCGGTGCAGCATTCTGTCAAGATGGGTGTACCGCAAGGTTCAGTTTTGGGACCTGTACTCTTTTTAATATATCTTAATGATTTGAATGCTGTTTCACCGAGCACACATTTTACCATGTATGCTGATGACACATCTTTAATTACATCGAACACCAACGATAAAGATTTGGAAAAAGATTGCAACGTTTTATTAAAAGATTTGACAAAATGGTTCTCTGAGAATAACTTGTACTTTAATACTAATAAAACAAATGCTGTAAGATTTCATAGTTCGCAGAAGTATTGTAATATGTTGTAATAAAATTCTTAGGACTCAATATAGACAAACATTTGAATTGGAAAATGCACTGTACGTTACTAACTAATAAAATTTCCTCTCTTACTTATTTGTTCCGCAATTTAAGGTCGATATTAAATATTGAGCAACTCCTCTGCCTTTACCACGCACAAGTCTCATCTCGTCTCAGGTATGGTATCTGTTTCTGGTGAAATTCTACTTTTTCTATCCAAGTTCTTATTGCACAAAAGATATTGTTAAGACATATGGTAGGAGTTTCTAGTCGTTACTCTTGTAAGGATATTTTTAAAAATTTAAACCTACTACCTTTACCGTGTTTATTTATATTTGAGATCTGTTTATATGTTTTTCAAAATAAAAGTAAATTTATTTTAAATGATGCACTTCACGGGTACAATACAAGACAAAATATGAATTTACATATTCCATTTGCTAGAATAAGAATAACGTCTAACTCTCCGAACTGTTTAGGTCCTAGGCTATTTAATAACTTACCTAACCAATTGAAATTGTTGGAAAATGAATATTTATTTAAGAAAGCTTTAAAGCAGTTTTTATTGGAAAAATGTTTTTATTCCATATTGGAATTTTTACCTACTTTTTCTTAGCTTGTAAGTTTTATGTGACTATTCCTATACATGTTATGTCTCTAAGGAAAATAAATTATTATTATTATTTGAGTAATAAAATTTAACCTTCGATGACAGTCATCATTTGTTAGCATTTAAACATATACAGCCGGATTCATGAAACGGGCGTAGCGCTAGTCCGACTAACGAGTTTATGCCCGCGTTAGTTGGCCTAACCAGCTTTGCGCTCATTCACGAAACATGCGTTGCTAGGTAGCGAAGCATGACTTGCTAGGTAGGCTGTTTATTTACGTCCCTATTTGCGCCAAAAGTTAGACCCAGTATTGTACCTGTCTAAAAATCGCGTAACTTCGGCCTCTAGTTCCTTGCGTTTCCCATTGTATATTTAGTATTTATATTCAAAAACAGTACTTTTCACTACTACGGATTAGTTAACATATCATAAAGTAAGTATTATACATAGTAGTGAATAGGAGTATGCTTTTTATTTAAATTGGTGCAACAGAGGCGTACATTTTTCGCGTAACCTCCGCTAGTCTGACTAACGTTACGCCTTGTTGATGAATCCGTATGTTTATATTTTGTAATCATGAAAGCGAGCGCTTTTTAAAATTCTCTGAATCATCGATTTAGAAATAGGAAAAGTAGACGCAGCCTATCGAATTGAATTTTGCAAACTTTCCTCAAGATAGCCAATAATATAGACATTCTCATCATTTCCTTATTAAGTTTTTTTACTTTCTTGAAGAAAAAGCGTCTTCATTATTCAGAAAAATTCTACCCAATTATGGATTTTATGATCTGCCGTTACTATCTCTAAATATCGGTCAGCTTAGTCTCTTTGCCAAATGTTTCTGCTTGTTTTTCCACATACGAAGAAAAAATTATATATGGCGCCGCGACGCCGCGAATTTTGGGACACATAATTTGATTTGAAGGCATTTCACAAAGCTATAGCAAGAAAACTTGAATTACTTGCAAAGACGGCCCAGATGACGATATCTAATAATATATTAACGTAAATTAAAACAACGAAATATTGACGTAATAACTATGAAAATAATAATTATTTAAATGAAAGAGAGAGAGAAAATTAACTACTTCACTTCGCAGACTACACAAAAGCCGCGTCTTAAAGCGAACTAAACTTGTATCTGATAATACTCAAACTTCGGAATACCGCGGTTCAAGTTCTAACATGTGAATAAGTAATTCCTTTATTGTACGGGAACTTTACTAATAAGGTGGTTAGGGTAATTTATTTATCATGCCGTATGTATAGGTTGTCTGTTGTTATCGATAGCAAGTCTAATGCAAAATTTATACAGCTTCTATGAAGTACTTTGGAAATTATGAAAGCAGTTTAGATAATAAGAACGTATATTTATAATTGTAGTAGGTATTACAATGTTGTGAATATTGCCTTTTTATACCTACATACTATACGAGTATATATTCATAAATTGGTTCCGTATCTTGGTAGCAAAGATACTTTTTTTATCAAAGCAATGCAGATGAAAATCTGACAAACGCACATGTTTAGCTTGAATATTTTCTGCACAAAGTGCAAGAAGTTGCACAATGAAATTCAGTTAATAATTAAAAGTAAAATAATAATATGTGTTTAGTTTTTAGTTTAACCTAAAACGATGACTATTTTCAAATCAAATCAAATCAAAATATATTTATTGTGTATAACTACAATGGTTAATACATTAATCTATACACAAAAGGACTAGACACAGATAACTGATAATTAAGTCTACCCCTCAAAAATAAAAACATATAGATATCTCATACTAAATGTATCCATTAATATTTATTATTCATCCATTGAGGCCAATTAATAAATTATTACTACATGGCATTTTTGTTATATTATTGGATGTAGCTGAAAGTATTGTACAAGTAAAATATTCATTGGAAATTCAATAAATGACCTAGTGTAACCATAAAATGTTTATTAAAATTTTATAACCTCTGGTTTTAGCTTTGGCAAATTATTTACTCATATATCTGTAGAGGATTTCCTGGTTTGGCTTCAAATTAAATATATTATTATGTGGGTATATCGTTCAATATTTTTAATTTATAATTTTAAATTTTCTATTTATAGGTTATGAACTAATAAATATATTTCTATCTGCGTTTTGCAACACACAGGAAAGTTCACCACAAAATAAAAAAACGGAGACCAGAAAATATAAATATACAGGGTGTTTCAAAGCAAAGGCGAAAAATTTCAGGGGGTGATTCCTTGTTGAAAATAAAAGGTAGTTTGTTATATAAAGGTTGGGTCACAAGTCAACCATTAGGGAGATATCGCGTTGCAAAGATGGCGGAAAAAAGAGTGTTTTTATTGTTTTTCTCGGAAACAAAAAGCGTGGGAATGGTAAAATTTTGTGGAAGTGTTACCATCATCAAAAGGCACTTGTGACATATTTTTTCACTTTTTGAAAACAATTGGAAATGATTGAAATAAACTACCCCTTTCAGTTTTTTTAACTATACTTTCAAAAAACTTCCTTAACGACGATTCATTTAGAAACTTTTTTCTCTCATATATTTTTTTGATAAAATTAACTGTTTCGACGTTAAATAATAAAATGTAAAGTATTGCACGTCGGGAAGATACAGTTTTACTACACCTATTATTAGGAAAAACTAGTTGGCTGCTGTCAATTTCCGGATGTTTCCATTGTTGCTTTGACAGATAGCCAACATTTTGAGAGTAGTTTACGGGATAATTTGCCTTTCCTTGTGTGATGTGTTTGATTGCGGAGTATTTTGGGATCCAATACTAAGTTAATACAACAAAAATGGTTATTTTCACAAATGCAGAAATGACAGACATGCACTTTATGTACGGACGGGCAAATGGAAATTCTTTACATGCTTGTCGCCTTTATGCAGAAGCGTATCCTAATCGTAGAATTCCTCATCATAGTATATTTGCTAAGCTTCATCGAAGGCCATGTGAATCCGGAAAATTCAAAAAAAGAAGTTTTGATACAGGCCGACACAGGAAAGTACAAACCATTTGCTATCTGTCAAAGCAAAAATGGAAACATCTGGAAATTGACAGCCAACTAGTTTTTCCAAATAATCGGTGTAGTAAAACTGCCTCTTCCCGACGTGCAATACTTTACATTTTATTTTTTAACGTCGAAATAGTTAATTTTATCAAAAAAATATAAGAGAGAAAAAAGTTTCTAAATGTTTCGGCTTAATCTAATTTATTTTTTTCTACGTCGCTAAGGAAGTTTTTTGAAAGTTTAGTTAAAGAAACTGAAACGGGTAGTTTATTTCAACCCTTTCCAATTATTTTCAAAAAGTGAAAAAATATGTCACAAGTGTCTTTCAATGATCACTTCCACAAAATTTTACACCACGCTTTTCATTTCTGAGAAAAACAATAAAAACTCTTTTTTTTCGCCATCTTTGCAACGCGATATCTCCCAAATGGTTGACTTATGACCCAACGTTTATATAATAAACTACCTTTTATTTTCAACAAGGAATCAACCTCTGTTCCCTATTCCCTTAATTTTGAGTTTCTTTGCGGTAACATTTTTTTCAACACTTTGTATACGGAACAGTCGTACAGTCTCACGTTCGACAACCGTTCCGAAGCGAAAATTTCCTCGAATTAGGAATTTTATTTTTTTTGTCAATTTTCAAATTTACGGTTTTTGGTCCTTGCCGGCCTCCAGTCGGCCAATTTTTCGAAATTTCCTACGTTTTATACCGAGATGTCATCGCCGGAGCATACGTTTGACGTTTCGGTGATTTTGGTCAGCGGTGCGCCGCGTAGTTGACTGAAACTTTAGAGATACCAATTCAGATTTTGGGCTATAAAATCATCATCAAAGGACTCGGATATATATCAGGCAACACAATGACAACTTCTCGTAGCTGGAAGGGCTCGCAAATTGTTCTAGAACACATAATCTCTTTTAATTTATTTTGACGTTTCGTTTGACGTTTGTTGAATTTCTAGAAAGGGGCGTTACCTACTCGCTCTATCCTCGTTCCACTCGAAAAAATCGCTATCTTCTATAAAGGGGCGTAGCCGACTCAACTATCCTCGTTCCACATAAAAAAATCCACCGTTTTTAGCCGAGGAGACTCCGGAGAATGGAAAAGCTAGGAAAACGCGAAAAAATCGGCATCAAAATACGCCGTAGGCAATCTAGAAATACGGCGAAAGGTGTAGCGTTTAGAAGTTAGGCGCCGCACGGCCCGCAAAAAAAATGTGGCGGTAAAATGGGCAATTTTCGAGTCAAGTGTGCGAGAGAGAGAGTTACCTACAGCTTTTAACATATAATTACATATATTTACAATTTCTTTCTTTAAAAGTTGTATATTTAGAAGTGCAAAAAAAAGAAAATTATGTGAACGAAAAAACAAGAAACAAATATAATTAAGAAAATTATGAAATAATATAAAATAAACTCATTGAAACATGTTTTCAACCTTTACCAATTTCATATAAATAATGTTGAAATATGATTTCCTTAGTAAAATTTGTTTGAACGAAAAGATTAAAACATCCGTTATGCACGCAGAAAATTAGAAAGAAAAATGTTCGATAACTGATAAGTTAAAATTAATGAGAGCTTAATGTACTGAAAAAGATATATTATAATTGATTATTAAAATTTTTCTAACAGACAAGCAAAAATAAACGACGAATATAAATATTACTTCTTAAACAAATAAGAATAACGACATCCATTATTAAAAATAGAAATACTTAATATCTTCTGAAAAGAGTGTATACTTCAGTTTATAGTTTCTAATATATTATATAACTATGTAATGCGATTCTATGGAAAGTTGTTTCTTTACTATATTTTTCCATTTAGTTTGTTCTGCATTCATATCTTGCACATCCATATATTTTAAGCGCTTTTATGTCGAAAATATCTATTTTATATACAAACTGTTAAATGGAAAATTACAATAATTGACTTAATAATATCTTTAAAATCGAATAATTGTATTTACGTTTGGCTGAAGAGTATGCTATTCTAAAGTAGTCATAATGGTATAACATTTTCCTTGAGCAGTTCATATTTAAAGTTATCTCTTCATAATTTAAAGTGATGTTTTTATTGAGTGATTAATTTGGAACATCATTGCCAAAAGTATATTGTTTAAAAAAAATTAAATAGAATTTCTTTCTGCATTAAATATTTAAGAAATGTGACAAGAGAAATTTCGTAAATTTGTACTAAATATTTAAGGTTAATAATATTAATTTTACATAAAATGCTGTAAAATTTAAGTGTGGTATTACGCATTCTGATCCACTAGTGTGTTAAAATGCCTTTATTCCACGGAAAATAGACGTATTAAACCTTCTCAATAGACTGGTCGTGGATAAAATCACTAATAAAATAATTACAATCCCAATTAAATTAAAGGAAAGATATTTTTTTACTGTTTAAGAAAGGTATTTTAAGCTAATATGTATCAAATCTCTTACAATTCCTATCAATGAAGTCATATGCATGCTCTCTGATACCAAACATCTAGGTATGCTAATGAACACCCACAGACAAAACTCTATTCAATAATTATCTAAAAAATGTATTCTATTTACTAACCTGATGTACTCTATATATGGAGTGGGAACTCGAAATTCAACCACAATAGATGAGATCTGATCTATTTCTGCATTTTTTGGATTGCTTCATCAGGTGGCCTCCTTTAACTTGAGTCAAATATCTAACTATAAAAATTATTATACCAATAAATTAAAATTATTTGAAATTAAATGTCAAAATGGTTGAATTTCGAGTTCCCACTCCATATATAGAGTATATCAGGTTAGTAAATAGAATACATTTTTTAGATAATTATTGAATAGAGTTTTGTCTGTGGGTGTTCATTAGCATACCTAGATGTTTGGTATCAGAGAGCATGCATATGACTTCATTGATAGTAATTGTAGGAGATTTGATACATATTAGCTTAAAATACCTTTCTTAAACAGTAAAAAAATGTTACAAAAGCTAATAATAAGGAATATATGGGTAGATATTGTGGGTGTAATTCAACGCAGGTTGGGGCTTTTGTCCACTGAGTAGTTAGTTTCACACAATATTGTTAATACTTGAAAATATATGAAAAAAGGAAAGATATATCGAAACTTACCCCATAATTAGAACTTTCGTAGACCCCATCTCACTTATATCAGACCAAAAAAATGCATACATTGATTGTATGTATCCGTTACTTCTCCGACTTGAATCGCAATCAGTTTGAGAATTGAATTGGAAGTCTCATAAAACTATTCATACCGAATATTGTCTGTTATGTTTTAACATTTTCTGCCTCCGGGTATTGGTAGTCGATCGGTGTTTCACGAATGGGATTGGAAAACAAGGTGGTTTTATGCAAAACAGGCGGAATAGCCGCTGGGGCGCAGGAAAACTAGCGTTTAATTTTCCGGAGCTGTAAGTCCTCTGATTTGTCGGAAATCTTGTTGGACGTAGACATTGAGGTTAATTCTCAATCAAATTCAGTCAACTATTTTCATTGAAATACAAGCCATTTTTAGGAAGGATTAGATTGGCGAATATCGAAGACCATTAGTTAGTTCGAATATACTTCAGCCAGTGGAATGGTAATAAATTTTACTTTTTGTTAATCTATATTTAAATTAAAAAGATAAGAATATAAATGTTTTAATTTTAAGAGTTTGTATTTTCTGCGACGTTACATACATTTTTTTGCAATTCAATCAGCCTCAGATCCATTTCTGTTTTTATTAAAATTTTATACAGAGCGGGCTATCGACTTGATTCCTAGGTTTTTTCGTTTTGATACAAAACCAAGAAAAGTGGTATTGTCTGATATATAATTATAAACGCAATGGATTATCTTTTCAACGCCATATAACTTTTTAAATGATGTTCTTATCAAAATTCACTTACTACTTATTTTACTTTATTGGATGTTGAAAAATGCCCACTACCATTGTCCATGCGGTAGTAGAGGCATTGTTCAAAATGTTCTCTAACATTATAGAGTCTTCGTGGAGTAATAAGGTTACAATAGTGTATGATGCCTTACCTCTAATTTTGTAATGATTCAGGCCATTTTCATCTTTAAATGTATGTATGATCTAGATATACGACACTGACACTGTATCTGACACTTTGTAATTGTTGTAGGGTAGGTTTTTTCCACCTCGGTTTTCTCTCTTGCATGTCACTACTGGTATTACCGTTGTTTTGTATAGTCTTATTTTTGTTTGCCTGGAAATATTTTTCTTTCTCATAATTCTCTACACATTTATTCGCTGACATTGTTCTGGTTCCAATTTCTTCTCCTATTTTCGGTTATCTATCTTCCAAAATATGTGAATTGTTGTACCTCTTCAATATTGTACATTTTCCTACAATTTGTGTCTATTTTCAAGAACCTGTCTTTTTGATCTTTTTCCACCATCCTACTATACAGATTGATATTCCCCAATGTATCCCTTGACTTCATCCTCATTTAATAACTCTATAAAATATTCTCTCCACCTGTTCAATATTTCATCTTCTCCTGCAACTATCTTTGAATTGTTATATTTATAAAATACTGGTATTCTTCACTTCTAGGAATATATTTCTAATGTTATTTCCTAAGTTCTCTTCTATTTGTTCTAATTATCCGATCCCGACTTCATTTTAAAACAGGTTATTGATATTATATAGCGCCACTGACGTATTTAGTCAACAAGTCATTTTTCCGCAAAAATTAAAAACTGATAAGGTTATTCCCCTATTTAAAAAGAAATGATCCGACTTTAATGGAAAATTATAGACCCATTGCTGTTCCGTATGGGTTCTCCAACATATTTGAATATGTATTTTTAGAACGCTTCTTATCATTTATTAATAAATTTAAAATTTTATCTACAAGTCAACATGGATTTTGTGAGAATAGATCGACATCTTCTGTAATGTTATTTCTTTATAATAAAATCATTGAAACTGTTGAAGCCGGAGAACGTCCAGTTATTTTTTGTGATTTGAGCAGAACCTTTGACTGTGTAAATCATAATTTATTACTATATTTTTTAGAAAAATATGGCATAAGTGGAGCTGCACTTAACTAGATATCAACATTTTTTCGGGGTCGTCAACAGTATGTGTCTTTAAAGGTCGAATCTAAGCAATCTATAAATTTTGTGCAATCCGGTTGTTTAGATTCGGATGTAAGTGTGCCTCAACGCTCAATAATAGGACCTGTTTCATTAATTTTATATGTCAACAATCTATCAAGTGTCACAAAACATATCGCCTATACAGACTATGCTGAAGACTTTTCAATGGTTTTACCGTCGAGGGATTTAGAGGCATTGAGTAGTAGAACCGCAGAGGCAGTGGGCAGAGTCTTACAGTACTTTAACAGTATCGGTTTGTTTTTTAATTTCGACCATAATGAAGAAGATTTTGAGTAATTTAGAAAAATATACCATTAGTATATTTTCTGAGAAAAACTTAATATTATTCTTAGTCCGGTAATCAATAAATCTTTTATACGTTTGCTGATATATCTTCTTAGATTTTTCTGGTAATAAATTAAACTCTATTTGCTTTGCTGATTCAGTAATTTCTGATGGAGTTAATGTGAATTCTTCCATCTCAAACAATAAATGATTATTTTTATGACGATTAATGCGTACCTAAGTTATTTATTTAATAACGCTCTTCTCATAGTAACCACGGACGATCTGATGAAATTATTATTCATGAAAGAAGTATCATACAATTTTAATAATATAAAATAAATAACTTGGTTTGCTATTATGATAAAATTAAAATTGGTCGGCGAAATAAGATATGTATTTATTTTTTTCGTTTGCAAAGTCTATTAAAATATTTTCCTTTCGGTAAAATCGGTAGATACATCTCTCACATATCAATTGATGAATTAGCCTAAATATCTTTAAATTATAGAAAAAGGCATATTTTTTAATTTAATCGAAATAAAAATCATTTTTGTTAGCTGCTTTGTCTGAAATATTTCATAATTAAGAGATATTCAATTGTGTTAGTATTAGCGCTAATATTAAATCAGTTCCATCTCGTTCCCTTTACTTTCTTAATAAATATCTAATAAAACACAACCATCTATTACTTTGTCACCTTTAATTAAACGTGTTCTCCGTTGTATTTCAAACGAATTTACATTCTCGCCGACGCTCGCATTTATTAAAAGATTTCTACTTGACGAAAATATGGAATTAATTAAGAACGGTATTTTCTCGGACTCGTTCACTATTTATATTCAATTTCCAGGGCCCCTTTGTTGTAAATCTTGCCAGCGCTTCTGCAGCATTACCCGTCGGTAAAGAAGGTTTCCCTGTAATATGAGTTCGTTTAAGCCGTATGGAATACTTACAGGAGTAAATTTTAACGGTAACGCAGTAAAAGCTTAATTTGCAACGCGTAGCAGGATCAGCAAAAATCGAACATCGGATTCGAATGCGGATCAAATAACATTTTTTTTATTACATTGTCTGAATGATGTCTAATTTTAATAATATTAGTAATAATAATAATAGTAATAATAATAATAAGGAAGCCTGCAAAGCCATCAGGAGCTCGGATCCCCTTCTCTGCATGGTCCAAGACCATGAAGCAGCAGGGATAGGAGCGTTTGTGTATAAGGCAGCGAGAAGAGCAGCCGATGAACTTGGTCTCGTGTTCGATACTGAGCGGGAAAATCCAGACTCTGTCACCTCTGTAATTAAAGCTGCAGAAACGCGTCATCTTCTGCAGCTACATAAGGATAAGCCGATGCATGGTCTCTTCTACCGTCATCTAGAGGGGCTTGGCTTATCTGAAAGGCTGACCTTTACTTTTTTGAGGTCAGCGGGGCTGAACTCTGAGACCGAGGGATTCATAATGGCTTGCCAAGATTGTGTAATTAACACTCGTCTATCGTAGTCGTGTCTTGGGTATCGAGGTTCCTGATACCAGCTGCAGGGCCTGCTGCCAAGCGCCGGAGACGCTTATGCATCTCCTGTCTGCCTGTGTCTGGTATATGCGGCCACAGCGTATATCCAAAGTCACGATTCAGCCTTACGGGTGTTGTATTATCATTTACGACGCTCGTATGAGATAGACGAGACGCCAGTGCTGCCTTATGCTCCGGGGATATAGAATCCGTAGTGGGGAATGAGAAGTGCCGAATTTATTGGAACTATTCATTCCCCACCATCAGGCAAATCCAAGCCAATAAGCCTGATGTAGTCCTCCTCGACCACCAGCTTAGGACGATGTTTGTGATTGAGTTCTCGGCTCCCGCAGAGAACAACATCGTCCTAAAAGAGGAGGAAAAACGGAGGAAGTATCGAGATCTTCTCTCCGAGCTCCGCAGGCTGGATCCAGACCACTCTGTTAAGATTGTGGTGCTAATTATAGGCGTCCTGGGTGGAATGAGACATAC
This sequence comes from Monochamus saltuarius, assembly GCA_025584915.1. Classification (NCBI taxonomy): domain Eukaryota; kingdom Metazoa; phylum Arthropoda; class Insecta; order Coleoptera; family Cerambycidae; genus Monochamus; species Monochamus saltuarius. The sequence goes on from CM046728.1 coordinate 10,214,975, forward strand.
GTTGCTTTCTGACTTAAAGATCATACCGGCTTGTCGAAATTCGGCAGAGATCTTAGCCGGCAGAATGCAGAAGGCATACAGTTTAACATTATTATTGGGTATCCACTTATCACAAGTAAATAACAAATGATGGGACTTGGAGTCATTTAGTTTTAACTTATTCGCACAAAACTAAGTGTCTGCCCTTAGCAATATATCAGGATGCTGGTAAACGGCACCTTCTTGTTAGGACCGTTGTATCATCTGCAAATAGGACACAAGAGTCCACACCAACAGAATAAGGAAGGTCATTAATGTAAAATAAAAACAAAATCGGGCCCAATACAGAACCCTGAGGCACACGGTTCATCACAGTTAGTAGACCTGACTCATTTTCTTTCGAACATACAACATACTGTTGACTATTAGATAGATATGATGACAAAAGATTTAACATATTCCCTCTAACAACATAATATTCAAGTTTATTTATCAAAATATCGATATTCACGCAATTAAATGCCTTGGTGAGGTCACAAGTGCTACTAATTAAACAGACATTATTATTATAGAACTGAATTTCTCAAATCAAGTATGGCTGTGCGGTATTTACTACTTTTGATGATCCGCTATTATTAAATCATATCTTTCTCCATAATCAGATTAGATATGACACTAAATAATATAATATTTAAATTATATTTGATATTTCAGAAAGTTCTGCAACGTGAAATAGTCTACGAATTATTCAAAATGCCTTCCTTCTGGTTGTAATTAAATTTTCAGACAAATGTGTCGATGTTTGTCTGTAGAATGAGATTAAAACTACAGCGAGATATAACCTTCTTCGCTGTTAATGTAATATGTTGACTAGTTCGTTATGCGAAAATGTTCACGTGACAAGAAAGGCAACTTTGAGTGCCTGCAAATTAAAATATACTGGGCGGCCAAATGAAAACGAAACAGGGCCATTTTCAGGAACTGCGTCAAGATTGTAGAAAAACGCTCACACATATTCTTTGCTGGTATTTTTAACCCCCAAGCAAGGATCACCCTAAAATATTTAAATGACATTGGGGATTGAGTAATATTTATTTTGAAAGCTCTTACAGTTCTCTTTACAACAGACTTTACATTTTATAATTCCGCCCAATACTTTGAAAAAAAATTACATTTTAAACTTTAAATTATGTTTAGTTGCTTACTTACTACTTGGTTAATTAAATGTTCAAACCGAAGACCGCCCGCTTCCATACAAGAATAAATATTTTGTTCGAAACATTCGCGCACATTCTGAAGCATTTCCGAAGTGATTCGACGGCACTCGTCGACGATTCTTTGACACAAACCTTGCAGTGACACTGGCTGTGTTTTATAGATTTTACTTTTTAGGTATTCCAACAAAAAAAAAATCAAGGGGCGATAAATCCAGTGATCGGGGAGACTATTCAATGCCGCCTCTTCTCCCAATCCAATTCCATGGAAAACGTTGGTCCAAATACTGACGGACAATTAACGTATTCGGGGAGCACCGTCCTGTTGAAAAATTAAATGATCTTCATCATATCCTGGAATTTTTTCAATAAGGTCAGCCAAGGCAGTGTCAGTCAAAGTACCAGGAAAAAAAGGGGACCCACCAGTCGGTCATTGAAAATTCCAGGCCATACATTTAATTTTTCCGGTTGCTGTGTATGCACCTCGTGAAAGACTCTTGGGTTTGAATCTGACCAATAGCGGCAATTGCGACGATTTACCGTCCCGTTCAAGAAAAAACTGCATTCATCAGAAAAACAGATGTTAAAAAGGAACTGTGGATCGTTCCCTGCTCGCTCACTCATTATTTCGCAAAATTGCAAACGGCGGCGGTCATAATCATCCTCATGAAATTCCTGAACTAAATGTATTTTGTATAGATGGAATTTATTCTTCTTCAAAATGGTTTGTATGTATAGTTCGATTGATCTTAGACACAGATGCCAGCTGACTCGTACTTAATGCAGGATCAAGATGAACTTGAAACTGTAACTTCACTAGCTTAATTAACTATAGATTTTTCAAATTCTCGTTTTTTATTGGCTACCTGCCCTGTCTCTTGAACTCTAAAACATACTTCTTCCTGACATGTCGATCTTGATGTTTTTCATTAAATAGCTGAGCCGTTCTATTCGCACATTTATTGTTCATAAAGTTAAGCGAAATTATATCTATCCTTTCCGCAATGGAATAAACCATAGTGTTTAATTTTCAAAACTCAATTAAATAAATTACCAACCAACGCTTCCAAATAATAGGTACTAGAAACTAAATTTGGAATCCACTAATTTTACATTCGTTGTGTGTGTATAGTATACATTTCTGTTTCTTTACAATTGTGTTTTTCTACGAAAGTGATAACAAATCGCCAAAAACCAATGTAACGCAGAAAATACTAAATTTATATCATTGGCGCACTTAACTCGAATGAGTGACCTTTTCACCGTTACTAATTGTTTGTATATAAGGTTCAACTTTAAAATGAAAATTATTGTATTGGACGGATTTATAAAATTTAAAGTCTGTTATAAAGAGAATTGTAAGAGCTTTCAAAATAAATGTTACTCAGCCCCCAATGCCATTTAAATATTTTAAGGTGATGCTTACTCTTGTTTGGGGGAGAAAGTGGCGAAGTCAAAAATACCAACAAAGAATGTCTTCCTTTAATCTAAAATCGACGGGTCTAAGCATTTCTCAAGAATCTTGACACAGTTCCTGAAAATGGTTTTATTTCATTTTCATCTGGCCGCTCTGTATATCTCTTAATATTATTAAATATTTACAGTTTTTGTGAAATATGTGACGGCACCTAGGCCAAAATACTGCTCCTATACTACCATGTCCTGCGTTAGTATTGCTAGATACCGCCTGCAATGGCTGTAGCAAACTTTTGCACCTGCAATAACTTTCCTAAAATTCTGACTTGAGGTTTGTTTTCAGTCGTCAATTCGCAATTGCAATAGAAGTGATACCAACACTTCGACTAGAATGCACACTAAAAACTAAACAGTTTATCCAAATTTGACAAGTAACAATAACAAACTGCATAACATATGAAATAAGGGTTTCAGTTACTATATTTTGCAAGCTCAATAATCAAACAATAATCAAGTTGAAGCAAAACAAACCAATTTGAATTTGATAGTTCAGATAATAATTTTTGGGTGTGGTAGTAATACAAATTACTATATTATTTCTCAGAACTGCAAAAAAGTTGCAATAAAATTTGAGCAAGACCTGTGTTTTGAAAGACTCTTAATACGACGGCTTTTGCAATACGCTACTGATCAGCTTGCATGCCTACGTGCAAGAGACTTGAAATTTACAGAAAGAATTGCATACTGTAAAGTACTATCATGTTGCTGCCTAGATGGTTTTAGGTACTACCTTATGTACTGCTACTGCTGTGTAAACCTACTGTTATAGATGAAATGAGAAACGCATTTGTATACATAATTCACAATGTACAAAAATTTTAACCACGTATTCAGGGAGGCCTAAAATACAATAAAAAAATATTTCACAATTTTAGCTATGTTTAAAAAATAGAGCAAAACCCCTTTTTCTCCCAGAAAATCAACGCCTATGATAACCATAACATCAAGATTGCTTTGAACTGATTATAGCTGTGCAGTAACTTTTTCCGGCATCGTCAATTATTGTAATAAGGATGAAAATAAAGATTAATATATTATTTTGAAATTCAATGAAGCACTTGTTTAATAAATACAGGTTATAAGATAGGTACTTAAAATATTAGAAATTAACGAAATAATTCAAACTGAAGCATTCCAACATATATTTAAAAAATATGAAGTTGAAGGGCTAGTTTTTGACCCATTCACTTTGAACTTATTAAAAACACATCCAAATAATTCTGAATAAATATTTTTAAGAAAACGACACTCAAATCAGTCATTTATGTAGCGAATTTGATTGTCACGTTTTTAGAGTTTTGTTTTAAATTTTACCCTAAACTAATCCACTAATATCGGCGCAAAGTGTAAATTTGATGTATTTTAAATCCAATATTATAACGTATAAGCTCAAACAAGCATGTTTTGAAAGAGTGGCTACTGAATACTATTTTATATATGCCAAGTGCCTGTTAGCACAGTCATCAATCACCCTTCAACTCCCAATTCTAATATTGAGTCATCATAAGAGATAGGAGTTACGACTATCGCTACCAGTCACTAAATTTATTTACAGTTTAATAAAGTGTTTTACTCTAAAATCTCCCTTCATTTCTTTTCTCTTTTGGTTTTTTAGTTTACTTAATGACAAGATAAGAACATCAACTTCCTTTGTCGTTAAAAATATTCAACCAACAATTATCAAAGTTTACATTTTGAAACTCATTTTTCTCCGTTCAGCGATATAAACGCAGATTCTCTCGTATTTTCTTGGATTAGCTTTTTTTAACATTTATTAAAATAATTAAACGAATATTAAATGTCATCTTATATTTTCGATTCGACCTTTCTTGATGCAATAATCATCTGTAGGTACAGCTATAAACTAGGACATTTTGTATAATTATTCAGAACTCAGAACACTAATTATTATTTGTAAGAATATAAACCTATTTATTACAAAGTGAACTTATTGATTATTTGTAACTGTTCCATTAATTAAATTGTTAGTAAAATTTCAACGTTTATTTCCACACTTTGTAGATATTAAATATAGGTATATCTTTATCATCAATTTCCGCAGTCTGGATTTCATAAAAATATGAAATATCGCGTATACAAAGTTTTGTATAAAAACCTACTTTTTTATAAACCAAACAGAATTTAATTGATCACATTAATCACAGACCAGTTTCTTTTTATTTTAATTGCGTTTAGACAAAATTAAAAAATATTTGTACGTGCTGAAATTTTAACTAACGGTCTTGCTGAAAGAAGACAATAAACTAGAAGCAGATAAATCATAAAAACTATAATTCCTAAATTTCTGTAATAATCAATTTGTAACTTGGTGATTTAAGGCTCTGAAATGATTTACTTTTGTTACAGGTTTACTATATACATCTACCAAATCTAAAAATAAAAGGACAAGTCTAATTATTTATATACCGGGTATTTCACAATTTATTTGATCATTCTTAACTATAAGTATATATAAATAAGAAATCTGTTAAAAATTAATTAATTAAATTTTCAAATATACCACCGTCGACTTAGATGCATGCACCAGCTCGTTTGTAGATTGCACGGGTGACTCGTTGAAGTGCACGGTTATTTTCTCTTATGAGTATTGCACAATTGACAACCCGATCGAATAGCGCCTCTCTTGTGTTCACTTTTGTTGCATATACTAATGATTTAAACCATCCCCAAAGGCAGTAATTTAGGGAATTCAAATCTGGTGACCTCGGTGGCCAATTTTTGAAACCACCTCGGCCAATCCAGCGTTGTGGAAAGCGGTTATTAAGGTGATTAATCACAACACAACTAAAATGGGCAGGAGCAAATTATTTTCTAAAAATTCTACATATCTAACTCCAGTAAGACGACCATGTAGCACAACTGGACCATGTAATTGATTTTCATCAGACCAACGATGTTCATTGTGACAGTTGACGAGTAAATTGAGCCTCATCAGGGAACAAAATGTATTTGTAAAGTGTATGGTTTGCGATTATTCAATTGCAAAAATGCAACCGCAAATCATTATCACCGTCCTGAAGATTCTGGACGCGCTGGATATGGAAAGGTTTTAAAACATTTTGTGATTGACTTCTCATGCCATGGTTTGATTAATTTGGAGACGGGTTGCGCCTTCTACTTACACTCTAGCAACGTTCTCGCGTATTTAGAATTTCTTCTTCCACTGCTAGACCAAGACCAGCTTGCTTCTCAGATGTAATTCTCACACTGGGAAACATTCCAGTTTCACGTTCAGTGTTGAAGACTGTCTGGAATACAAATCTATATGGCACTCTTCTGTTCGGGATGCGACGTCGATATTAAGCAACTGCACGATTAGTGCTACCGTTGTAATACCCATAAATACAAATAATATAAACATATTCTCGATGACTAAATGTGGTAGGCATTACGAAATTATGTGTGTACTTTACCGACCCCCCAATCACCCTGTATAACGGCGACGATAGGATGCCAATTTTGGTTGTATAGTTGATATAAACATTCTTATAATGTTTTTGTGATTTATGCTGTTTTAAAAGATTTGTTTCGAAAACGTGTTGCTGTTATAAAATACGAAATTTCTAGATGAGCGTGCACTTTTCAAAAATTCCGGGACTATTATACGAAAATGTGGGGACGTCACATCGTATAGAAACCACATCCTTAATCGTCTCTCTAATTACACATCCTCAAGACAAAGAGGAAAATTATTATGGAATAATTCTAAATAATGATAATTCTCCATCCGATTTAGTAATGCCAAGCATCTAATTATATGTTTATCGGCAATACCTCCCACACGTTTAATGAAAAACGATGTTGAAGGTAATCCCAAGGTATTGCATGAGGACTCGCAAAAGCTCTAGCGTGCACATTATGAACATTACCATACCATTACGCGTAAAAGTAACTTCATCTGTAGCCAAGGTGTTGGCTGTAAAACGAACATTTTGTGCATTTTCTTGCAATAACCATTCACAAAATCTTAACCGTAAAGGAAAGTTTGTAGACAGCAATGTTTGCTTCTATTGGATGTAATAAAAGTATAGTTAAACCTCAAGTAATATACGCTTGCGAAGTGATAGCTCAGGACAAATATGACGAATAGTGAAAAAAATGTAGCAAAATATGAATATTTGAGTTTCGGAAATTTACAAAAATTTTTTTGTATAGATAATTTTTTTTATTAGGTATTAACAATATTGTAGGAAACTAACTACTCTGCGGACTGAAGCCCTATAGAAGATATATATGACTTCATTGATAGGCGTTGTAGGAAATTTGATTTATATTAGCTTAAATACCTTTCCAATACAATAAAAAATATATAAGAGCTAATAATAAAGAATATATCGGTATATATTATAATTCAACTCTAATCAGAACTTTAGTCCGCAGAGTAGTTAGTTCCCACAATATGGTTAATATCCAATCAAAAATGTATGTATGTATGAGAAAACGATAATATAACAGTTATATTTTTGGACGAAATAGGTGAATGTCGTTATATTTCTCTTGACAGATCAACATCAATTTTGAGATTGCCGAAATTTAATTTCACATAATTTTATTTTATATAATAATTTTTACAGTCTGATTCATTCAACTTAAAGGAGATTACCTGAAGAAGCAATTCTAGAAATGCAGAAATAGGCCAGATCTCATGACTGACTTTCAAGTTCTCACAGTTTTATAAGTGAACTGATCTATTGAATGTTATAAACTTTCTTGCAGTAAATTTAGCTAAATTAATTTTTATTTTAGATAACTATTGAATACATCTTTGTCTATCGAATTGTTCATGAGTATACCTAGATATTTGGTATCGGAGAATATTCATATGACTTCATTCATAGAAATTGTAGAAAAATTGATTTATGTTAGCTTAAAATACATTAAAAAATTTACAAAAATTTGCACGTGAATTTTTTTGCTTATAAAAACTAAGAAGTTAATAAGTCAGAACGATATGTTTGATATCTGCAGCAATTCTTTGTTGTCAATTATGGTCCTATTCAAGTTGATTTTCACGCGATTATAAACGTATGGCATATAACTTCCCAAACGAAGAACTTGGGAACATGATACTGGGATACGAGGAATCACATCAAAATTCAGTGGCTGCAGCTCATCTTTATACCCAAACGTTTTCCCTGTACGTTGTTAAAAAAGATTTCGTGATGCGGTATGTGCCTACTGGGAAAGCGGTTGGAATGCAAAGGAGGAGCTGCTTGTGAGTTTTGCCTTGCTTCTTCGTACGCTGGAACCATATCCATAAGTCCTAGTTACTGTACTACATATGCGCCTTTTTGATTGAAAAAAAAAATTGTAAAATTTAGTCTTTAAGAACACCTTAATTCCCATAAAAAAAACCGTTAGCTACTCGGATCATATACTACATTGCATGCATGCATTGGTGTTCATATTAAAATTTTGGACAGTATTAAAAAACGACATTTGAGCCTTCTTTGTGTTATTTTGTTTCCTGTTTGACTTTTATTACAATTTTTTAACATTAATATGTTTAAAAGCTGTCAAATAAGTTGTATTTACGTGATCAACGAGACAAGAAAATACATTCAGCATCACGTACCTGCAAAGTTTCATTTTAATATGAATCATATTTCTCTCAGACCTTAGATTAGTTCCTAAAAATAGATGAGATACCCAGAAAAACAACATAAATTGCGGAAACACCCCGTGAAATGGCGCGCAATAAACAATTTGTAACTTAACGAGCGAGTCATTAAACCTAATCAGCGTTATTGCATTTTTTATTGCCTTTCCTTTCGATTTAATCTAAATAAAGAATCACTGTTCCACTTTTCAGTTACGACTGTTTATAGACGATCAATAGCAGTAGCATAAATGTTTCTAATTAATGGTAATACTAGCCTAAAAAGTAAAAGTTTAGACATTATAAATAAAATTATTACTTTCATTTAACTCTATATACGGTATATTATGTGTATCTGTCTAGTAATATCACAGTTTAAATATACTAACAGTTGGACCTCTCTTCATCCCTATCACTCGTTTTCCCCTCTGCCAACCGACTTCCCCTTCTCCACCAACTCGATCATCGGCTATTTATGGGGTCTATTTGATGCCCAGTGTCCTGTGTGAAACGGAGTGAGTTAATGTTGTTGATCAGTAACAATGGCTTGCTATAGATCTTACTGTTAAGTCGATGATTGCAAAGCTAATATCTTTATCTTTATTTAATCATAAAGTATTGTTCTTCGATAGTTAAAATATGTATAATGCCTTATAAGTTCAATAAAACGTATTTACAAATATACAAATATATAAATATATGTATTTTGAAGATGTCAGCAATAAAAAGATAGTTTAAACTTTGCTAGAGAGCATAAATTTGCCAAACTAACACCTGCAGAGGCCCACTAATTAAGAACTTAAATACTTTGTCATTCTACAAATATCCCAAAGATCCAAAAAAAAAAATTAAAAAAGATTTTGTAAATATACTCAATGATTTCATTTTCTCTTCTAGTTTCATTAAATACCAACCCAATGAAAGCACATCACTCACCTTGATTTTCAACCCCTCATTTTGCTCACAAAGGTTAGCTCGAACGTTAACAACTGGTGCTGGGGAACTACGACATGCTATTATTTTGCAGCCCACAACCTTATTCTCCTTGAATGATTACTTTTCTCTCAAGAATAAATAGTCTACGTTCTCTATACCTGAAGTTATGAATAATCGGCTTTACTAAAATGATAATATAGTGGTGTACCCATCGATATTACTGTTAAAAATTGAGATTTTCAAATAAAAAAAAGTGGTAAGTTCTAAATTATGTTGCACGTATTAAATAAAATATAAATAGCTCTTTGCTTAATAGGCAGCAAAATATAAGATCGACTAAGAAGGTTTGCTCAGTTCAACCTTTATTCAACAATCTCTCCATAGGGACATTTACACATAATATTTATTTTTTCAAATAACATTATAAAAATCACATATTTATTTATTTATTTATTTAAGGGTTGTATATATAATAAGAAGCATAAAGTATTGCATAAAAGAAACGACAAAAGAAAAAGAAATCTTAAAACTAACATATAAATCTTAACTAGAAATGTATATGAGTTGCTAAAGTTTTAACAGAAGACAGTGGCAAATTGAATACCTAGAGAATGATAATTTGTATACTTTTTCAGGTTAGGTTAATTATTTAGATAATTACTATTATAAGCACCGATTGAAGGAATTTGATCTAGTAATTTATTGGCATTAAATTGTAAATCTTCTAATATGACATTATAATAAAATCACAATCAAAATCATTTTTAAATTGAATTAAAATACCTCAAATTCCTCACTCATAATATTACCATAATAATTGGCGTAACCAACTTGAGATATTTTCAAAAAAGCACTATCAAAGTGGGTATTTTATAAAAGCAATTTTAAGGATAATTTTTTTGAGAAAATGCCAGAAAGAAGATACAATTAAAATAGATCTAAGAAGTGGAAAGAAAGTACAAAGTGAAGGAAGTAGTACTAAAGATGGAGGAAAAACTGAAGAAAGAAGCACAGGAACTGGAAGTGAAGAAAGGGGGAACAATTAACGAAAACCCAAATGAGAAGAAATGAAATGGCATACATAGTAAAGATGTTAAAAAACATGGCGAGAGAAAGGAAAAGGAAACATGAAGAAAAGCATAATAAAGAAAATATGAGAAGAAAGAGACGAGAAACAAAAAGAGATCAAAAGAAATAATGAAAAAGACATTTTTGAAAATATCACAAAGGTAGTTGAAAAAGTAGAAACAAAATTTGAAGAAATATGAAAAGAGTGAACAAAATAAATTTCAGGAAGAAATTGTAGAGAAAATTATTGCTACTGTTGGAATTGCTTATTGATTTTCTTCACGAGCGATCCTTTATCAAAGAAAACTGGCACGTTCAAAGTGTGATTGACAATGTGATGACAGTGCTCAACCATACATAGCTGCTTCAACCGAAAAAAAACTGAAAACATCAATTGGGAAATACTCGAACATCCGCTCTATACTCCAGATTTGTCACCATGCGACTATCACGTGTTTGAACCACTTAAGAAAAACCGGGAAACCGCCATTTTTATGACGATGAAGGTATGGTAGCGTTTGCGGAGATTATGTAGCAAAATAAGATATATTTAAATTCCAGTTACTGTGACAATGAACTTAATATATCACTGCCAGTTATATTTCAACATTTTCTAATTAATGAGAAAGTAAAGATTTCTCCTAGCAAAATGTGTTGCAAAGTCACATCCTTGACATTGCCGCGTGTGATGATATTGTTTCAAAATTGACTGTTTTGACAATTTTTTTAATTTTGAAAATTTACGCCAGTAGTTGTTTAACGAAAATTATTTATTTTTGCGACTTTAACTATCACTTTGAAAAATATTTATTTCAGAAACCTGTACGTATAATTCCTAATTCTGAAAAATAAAAGATACAAAAGTAATTAAGCAATTTCATATCATAGAATCCAAATTGTGAAAATGTTATTTATTTTAGTTACCCAGTTTATCAGCACCACAAAATAAACTAGATCAATAGTTGTGCGACATGTGATGGAATTAGTTTCGAATCACTGAGTTGGGGTGATATTAATGCGATTTGACAAATTATATTCCACTTTAGCGGATATAAAGTTTGTGTGCCATTAATTGAACATGATTTATGTTTTTGATCAAAACGTTCATATGTTCAAATAGTCGCCTGAGGCTATTAAATAGTATTTAATTTACTTCGTTTTGAATGTTTATTGTTAATTTATCAGATGGATATTGCATATATTGTAGATAACTTGTAACACACTAATTCTGTCACGTAACGATAACTCTAAAATAGATTGTCGGCTTTAATGAAAATCTAACAGAACTTGAAGCAATTGTTACATGTATGTATTTTTTATTTATAGTTATAGCTTTTCCTGCAAAACTAGGTGAAACAGGAAAGACGAGAAAGGGCAATACAAGTTTTAATGATAATAAAGTTTAACTATCTTGCTGTAATCAAAAGGCAATGTTACAGTTGCAAATAATTAAACAAACTACTTATATTTTATTGTGTTAATTCCAGAGTTTCAAAATGTACCATTGCTTGGAATTATACATATTTGCAAAAGGAAAAAGCACTTGAAATGGACACCTAAGAATGGAAGGCAACAACTTATCTATTCCAAATAGGTGGATGCACTAAAAAAATAGGCCGCATCTTAAGGAAACACAGTATTGATGTCATCTACAACATCGCAAGAAAGATATAGGCAGCCTTTTCAGGACCTACTGCAAAATCAATATACTTTAAGGCCCGGATGTGCACACCATCTCATGTATATGCAACAAGGTTCAGCAGAATGGGAGAGGAACACAAGGAACAGTGATAAGTCAGCAGCTGCAGAATATAAGGTGGATATAGAACATACAATGAACCTGGACAAAACCAATAGAGAGAGAGAGAGGGAGAGTGAGAGGAGATTTTGACCAAGACTCGACAGAGAGACGATAGAAATTCAAAGATATCGCAAAAATTTCAACAGGGAACTTCACAGGCTAATGACTTCAAATCCTGCAGCGGAACGTTATGGAACTTGATCTCCAGTTCGAAGAAAGAAATCAATTTGTCTTTTGAAACGTCAAGAAAGATGAACCAGCCCGGAAATTGTTAATCCATTGACCACTGATGCGGAAGCCTGCAGATCAAACTGAGAATAATCTCCGTTCTGACCAAATATGAGAAAATGTTCAAAATGTAATTTTAATATCACATTCAAAAGTTTAATTACAGTTTGGAGGCAGAACGATGCTGCAACATCCGACAACCTAGAACAGTGGGAGTTCTGCATCTTTTATTCTTGTTAAAATAAAATAATCGTGATTAATAAATAGATACGTTTCCGTTCTGCACACAAAAACGTAAATAATACGAACCTAGAGAGCCGTTACGTTGATAAAAAGTTATAAAACTTTAATTACGTGGGTTTTGCGGTGGTCCCCATAATTTATAATTTATGATAAAACATTAACACTAAATTAACTCGTTCTATTCGCTTTGGCGTCTTGCTTCGCTTTTTATTCCGTAGTCGTAAATCGTGATAATATATCGCCTAAGAGGAGTAGTTTGCAGCACATTCCTTTATTTTGTCTTATATGTCCGTATCTATATTCCCCAGTACAAATTCGTTTATTTTCAATGAACTTTGCTACACAGGTTGAAACATCAAAGTGTCACATGTTTTAAACGTGAATACAGTTAGATGTAAATTCCAGCAACAACCATTTTCCTAAATTACAAATTTCAATACATTCTGATATGATTTGTTACAAAATGATTAGCTGTAAAAGCGGAATTTCGAGCGACTACAACTCTGGGGGCTAATATCACAACCAACACTGAATTACACTTGAAAAACCTGTAGCAAACAGCCAAAGTCACTCGTCAGCGGCGCTATCAGACATACACCGGTATCAAGCTTGTTAGCTCTCGTCAGAAATGAAAAGATTATTTACTTTGCTGAAAGCTTCACTATACCATCTGACAGTACGTTCTCGTCCTACTGATTGCCGTGTCGAGTCTCAGCATCTAACTAGAATTGTGAAAATCGAATTGAAACTGTAAAAATATGTGGAGACGAAATTCAGTGTACCACACAAACTTTGGCGGCAACAGCGACATCTGCAGTTGAAAATTAATACCATCTGTTTCAGAAGCTTTAACAATCTGCATATAATAAGTTCATTGCATAGGCAGAAAAAAAACAATAGGACTAATTACAATGAAAATGTTACGGCATATTTATTACAATTGAGTGAAAACCTAAAAAGTTTATCATTTTGGGAACAATATTCCATGCTGAGACTTGTTAAACATAACCTTAACATTGCCACATATAAAAACAAGCAAGATAAGAATTATGAGGTTAAAAAATGTAGTCTTGATAAAAGAACAAATTTAGGAATTTTACCATGAAGTTCCAAATAGCAAATACTTAGCAATGAAGGTGCAATCAATACCTACCCAGTGAAGAAAGCACAGAATTTCTATAAATAATATTTTTTTCACATCAGCGATGATATGGTTAATTTGAGGGTACATGTTTGGTATTTGTAGTAGTACTTTGTTTTCAGTTGTGGGCCTATTTAAGTTTTTATTTTCACGCTATTATAAAAGAATGGCGCATAATTTCTCAAACGAAAAACTTCAAATTTTAGTAGCTCCAAAGGTTTCTCCAAAGATATTATCCGAGACGCGAAGGCTTTTTACGTGTGGTTCAGCGGGGTAGAGAAACTGACAATATGCGGCCGAGGTCTGGGAAAAATGAGAACATTGAGACTTAGGCAAATTGTGAATTTCGATGAAGAGATTTTAAATGCCGTCGAGCATGGCATAAGCACTAGGGCAACTGCAACGCAATTTGGAATATCACAATCCACAGTTTGGCAAACGTTAAGGCACGACTTACTCTACCCATTTCACGTACAGCGGGTACAAGCCTTCCAAGGGATCTTCCGCTTCGTGTGAACTTTTGCGACTGGTTGTTACATAAGCATCACTTAAACCCAAACTTTATCATAAACATTTTAGTTACGGATGAGGCAATAGTAGTAGTAGTAGCAGTAAACGTGTGTGCTGAAATTGTGAGCGGAAGATCTGTTACTCTGTAACAGGTGTGGTACCCTTTATCTACAATTTTTGCTTAATAATTTACCCGTGCTCCTCGAATAAGTTAATCTCAACGTGACACAGCATATGTGGTTTCTTCACGATGTTTTGCGCAAGTAGTACGACAATATTTGGTTGTCGCACGACGGATAAGCTGAGGTAGCCTACTGCGTGGCCCCCTCGATCGTCCGATCCAAATCCGCCTTACCTTTATTTTTGGAGTCACATAAAACTATGGTGTATGTTACCAAAAATAACATTGAACAAGTGTTTCGATATCGCATACATGCTGTCGCCGAAGCAATTCGACTACAGCCTGGTTTGAGCCGTGCGTGTGAGGACTCATAGATTCGGCGAGCATATATACTTGTTTTTTCACTGAAGTAACTATAAACAGTTACTGTGATAAATTAAATGAATTTTCAATTTACGTTCTTTTATTTTTATTTGAAATATATTGGTATCTCCGAATCTGACACTTGTTTCTTTTCTTCTTTTTCGCAATATTTTCTTTATTCAGAAGTGAGTCTTCAATCTAGCCTTCCTCCACAGTGCTTGATCTCCATCCTCCGTGTCTTTTAAAACAAGTCAACTAAACGGGTAGCAGATGTTCGTTGTTCGTATCCACTGTACTCTTTCCAATTGTCCAACTTCAAAAATTTTGCCACTTCTTGCGCGACGGCACTGATTTTATGAATATGGACCACCATTCGATGACACGTTCCGAGTGAACGTAAGGCAACATATTTTTTATAAAAACTTGAATAAATGTCTCCCAGTACAGTAAAAGAACGTGCTCTCTTGGTTTTGGAATTGGGAATTCTTGTAATTAAGGTGGATTTCACATTTTCAAGATTATCACTTGTTTAATGGGCTAATTTATCAGAACGGCATGCGCCTGCTACCGCCTTCATTTTGTCTCTTGAGAAACGTACGTAACTTTGAATATTTAGCTTATATCAGTCGCCTTCTTTATATCCAACGTTGACCGCAATATTGAATATTGTGACCAAAACGTTGACGGCTTTATTTTATTTGCTAAATTTGAGAAATTCACCTTTAATACATCTTCTTAATACAACTTAATGTTTTTTCTTTGCACCAATTCATATAATGTTGGTAGACATATTCATAAATTTCTTGAGATTTATTTGGAAGAAGATTCAAAGATGCCTCTTTCGCACACTCCAGTATCTCCTCTGATACACCTAAATCTTCATTAGATTCTATTTTTTCAGAAAAATTAAATGAGGGGAGATGTTGAAGCACCAGTAACTGAGACAACTTCTTGAACCTAGCCCATAAAGCTGCTGAAAGGACTGCATATATTCAAAATTGTATCTTTCACAATTATATCATTTAGATTACAGTTGCAAATAAAGAAAATTTTTAGTTGCGTTTGAAGAAAATAATTTAGGTACATTACTACATTCTGATATCGACCTTACCTTCGATTTGTCCCCCAATATTGTGAGTTCAACAGTAATGATCTTCTTCTGCTCCCGTTGATACAACATACTATTAACAGATTAAATGTCAGCCATTTTACTTAATTTACTTTTTAATAAATGCCATTCGGCCAACTAATTTTATACACACAAATAAAAACTCTGCGGCGAAGAGTTATTTTCAAATCTATTCAGAAAGACAAATAAAACTTCCTAGTTAAAAGTTCTCCGTTTTCTTATTTACTGAATTAAAAACCCTAGCCTGCATAACATTTAAATAGAAAATTTAATTAAGAACTTCTGGCTTCCGCTTATTTTTATGCGGACTGAAATTAATACGTCTGTGTTCCAGTGAAACAAATATCCTTGTGTCCAAATAATGCGTCGAATTTCGAATACACCCCCGCTTATAGAAGTCCATTAAGATCAAAGAAAAAAATATGAAAAAGTAACTCTTTTTTATTCTCTGGAGTAATTGAGATACAAACATTTCTTTAGCCGTCGTCGGGGCGACTAATGGGTTTCCCTCACCCAGAATTTATACTGTAGCATCGTTATCGTCAGTTATTCAACTTGAAAAATAAACAGAATGTAATAATTTAATGTGAGAAGTGAACGAAAGGGAAAAGTAATATCCTTACATTCTTTGAAACTGCTAGCTTATTACGTTATTATTACGGTTAGGAGTTTGGCCAAAAGAAAGTAATTAAACGAGATATGAAAAAAGACATTTTTGGAATTGCTTTGAAAGAAGATCGTCTAGAGAAAATGAACAAATAATACTCAGGGTTTTGGTATTAGAAACTCTGTAAACTCAGAGCTTTCTTGATGTTACGAAATATGTAAAATCATTTGTTTCTACACAGCGTGTGGCATTTATAATGTATATATAAACTATAAGACTGTTTTTTGATAATATTTACAATAGAAAAATCAGTCCTGTAAATTACATTTAGAGTTTTGCACCAAACAATTGTCTCTAGTACGGATGCAACAATTATAAACGCTTCCATGCCTCTGATATTTGATTGATTAACTGCATAAATACATAAGCGGTGCCAGATGGCACGAGGTTGTTGACCTTTTGTAGATTTTTCAAGAAGAAACTGAAGATTTTTTTCATATATTTTCAGGTATTAACAATATTGTGTGAAACTAACTACTCAGTGGACAAAAGCCCCAACCTGCGTTGAATTACACCCACAATATCTACCCATATATTCCTTATTATTAGCTTTTGTAACATTTTTTTACTGTTTAAGAAAGGTATTTTAAGCTAATATGTATCAAATCTCCTACAATTCCTATCAATGAAGTCATATGCATGCTCTCTGATACCAAACATCTAGGTATGCTAATGAACACCCATAGACAAAACTCTATTCAATAATTATCTAAAAAATGTATTCTATTTACTAACCTGATATACCCTATATATGGAGTGCAAACTCGAAATTCAATCACAATAGATGAGATTTGATCTATTTCTGCATTTTAATTGGATTGCTTCATCAGGTGGCCTCCTTTAACTTGAGTCAAATATCTAACTATAAAAATTATTATGCCAATAAATTAAAATTATTTGAAATTATATGTCAAAATGAAATTAAATAATATCGACAGCGTCAAACTGATTAACTGTCAGATATAAAATATTGCACAAATGTGTAACATATCTAACAAAAAACGCAAAGTCTTATCAAAAAGTTTCAAGAAGACATATAAAATGCGTCCCCTGAAATCCTTACACTTGAAGTGATTTTCGTTTCACCCTTGTGTCACATTTTCATTCTCAATTGGATTTCGGAAATAACAAAAAGTAGGTAGGACCGCAGCAATCAGGTGAGTACGGGGATTGAGGAAAAACTATCATATCATTGTTTGTGCAAATGTTGCAAATAATAAGTGTTAAATGAGCGAGAGTATTCTAATGGGGCATTATTCTTTCAAGCATATTCACCTGCAAACACGGAATTCCAGGAAACAACCACTCTGCGGGCTAATGCCCCGACCAGCATTGAATTACACCTGGAAAACCTATAGCAACAGCTAGAGTCATTCGTCAGAAGCCCACCAGACATATACCGGTTTCGAGCTTATTAGCTCTCATCAGTATGCCATAGGTAAGGTATCCGACGAATAATCCTAGCTGTTTAGTCTGTCTAACCCGACAGAAGTGACCATGAGTACGCGGTGTAGAACTAACTACATCTATCGGCCATTCGCTACTCCATGCCGGACTGAAAATGTCACAGACACGAAGCGTTCTACATGCAGTAGACACCATTGAAAGCTGTCGACCTTTATCGCGATCGGCGAGAAACGATATTTTGCAAACACGGAATTCCAGGAAACAACTACTATGCGGGCTAATGCCCCGACCAGCATTGAATTACACCTGGAAAACCTATAGCAACAGCTAGAGTCATTCGTCAGAAGCCCACCAGACATATACCGGTTTCGAGCTTATTAGCTCTCATCAGTATGCCATAGGTAAGGTATCCGACGAATAATCCTAGCTGTTTAGTCTGTCTAACCCGACAGAAGGGACCATGAGTACGCGGTGTAGAACTAACTAAGCTAATAACTAATAAGCTAACTAAGCTAACTAATAAGCTCGAAACCGATCGATCTTCACTGGCGTGCTTTTTGAGTCATGAAGAATTTCTTCATTGTCTAGCTACAGCATGACAAACATTAAAAACAGTTTTTAATTTCGAAAATGTAAAGAAATTGAGGTAGGAGACACCGTTTAAAGTTCTTGGTAAAAAGTAAGACCCAACAAGGAAATTTCCAATAATACACAAGATTCTACTATTAAAACTAAGATCCTATGGTTTCTCTGACTCACTGGTGGATCTGTTTTGTTTTTATTTTTCTGACCGTCAACTTTATGTTCAGCTTCGAGGGTACAAGTCTCGTGAATTTCTTTAATCATCTGTGGTACCTCAAGATTCTATACTCTGTCCAATATATTTTATTTTGTTTATAAATGATATTATAGAAAAGTTAAATGTTAATTTTCCTTTCGCTGCAAGATTGTGTAATGGTTCAGAGTAATTTTAATCGAATTAACGAGTGGTGTCTTCAAAACAACTTAATTCTGAACGCTCAGAAGTGTAATGTTATGTTCTACACTAAAAAAAAAACATGTAATATACTTTTCGATTACATGCTGGACAACATTACCCTTAATAGGCCTGAGTTTGTCAAGAATGTTGGAGTGTTGTTTGATGACAAGTTATCGTTCGTCTTCTACTATCAAATCTGTTTATAGAAGCCTGGGATTTGTTCTTCGCAATTCAAACAATTTTAAAGATATGGAAACCCTCAAATTGCTGTACTGCTCATTTGTACGCTCCAAGCTCGAGTATGCAGCTATTGTTTGGTTACCTAGTTATAATAATTATCAGACTGCGATTGAAAAGGTTCAGCGAAGATTCATGAAATCTGCGCTTTACTTAAATGATGGTGAGTTTGTTCCCAGGGGAATAGCAAATGACATTTTGCTGTAGCGTACTAAACTTTTCAGTCTCTCTTCAAAAAGAATAACCTTCTCAATTATTCACTTACACAAAATTCTGCATAGCTCCAATAAGTCAGAAGAACTTTTATCTAATATCGCTTTTAAAGTACTATCTTTTAATTCGCGAAACAGTGCTGTTTTTAAGTCAGGCATGGACAAATTCTATGATATATTACGCTTTATGCAAACAAAATTTGCTTGATATATTTGTCTGTTCTATTGAGCATATAAAGCTAATATATTTTCTTTAGATTTCTTTTTCTCCATGTTTTGGTCTCTTCTGTATTCTGTATCTATGATGCTTTTTTAATTTCTAATTTTGTAATGTGTAGGTATCTGTGTGTGTTTTTTATGTAGTGTTGCTTTGTATATTTCTTTTTAGATTATTTTATTGTACTCACTTTATGTATTTTACTCTATGATTCCTCATCCCGTAAATGCATTAATTCCGTGGAGTGTTGTAATTAAATGAATAAATAACTGTTGATGTTTCAGAAGGGACCAAACTTATTTATGATTTACATTAAGATTTACCTAGTACTAGTATTTAGGTCTTTCATGTAGACCAACTCAGGTGTTCTAACAGTTAAAGGTCTTCCAGGAATTAGACCTTTCCGAAAAACGTTGAAAAACATTTCTGAACATTCTTGCATTTCGAATTTGATTAAATTGTTTCTAGCAGTTTAGAAATCAAAAAATCAAAATTGATTTTTCCAATTTTGGACACGTTGCAGAGGGACAATGGCTGTCCTAATACCCCACATTTATATAACAAAAAACCTTTATTTTTGGCCACGGAATACACGCCTGGATTTTTGACCTTTATTTAAGAAACATCCTGTAGAACACCTACTCAAAATATTGCTCCGCGAAATGATTGGCCATTAAAACCGGATACTCCTCTACACAATGCATTGCGCTTCCAAATATTTTACTTTACAAATTTGTAGATGTAATTAAACAACGATCCCGGTATACGCTAAACGGAAGTTACCGATTCGTTGTAACTTATGGCTTATCTCGCACAAGCCAACATCCAGACACGGTGGTGCAAACTCCTAAATAGCGAATAAATTGTGTTAGGGGACGCGCCCATATTTGATTTTTATCTGGCGTCGTTTATTTAATTTGCTCTCCTTGTCCTGCAGCGTTACAGGATAAGAATTGGATCATGAATTCGCTTTAAAGAAAGTAAATTACTTATTTTACGCTTTGCTGGGGGTGCCGCTCCCGTTGGGATGGAGATATTCGAGTGTTTTTATGCAAATAGCAATTAAGTTGTTTAACTTTAGATAACCAGATTGTTTGGCTTTAGTCGAAGCAGTTGTTCTTGATCATCGGCGAAATTGAGTTGAACCAAAGAATAGTAGATTTGAAATAATTAAAACCTATCAAAAGTTATAAGTGAAATGCCTGAACGAACTTGTTATAATTTTTAACATTCTTGTTATAATATTTGAACATGAAATATTCAGGGTTTAACAAAAAACGGGCCATAGAGGATACAAGACTTTAAAATTTATTGTGATGTTAAACTTATTGTATTTTTGTATCATAGTTTTAGTGTAATGCAGTCATTTTCCTTTGTTATTTTAGTTATTTTTTAAAATACCTAATTATTGTTAACCGTTAATTATAAGTCTTTACATTTAATTTGATTAATTAAGAGTAAAACTAATAACACACTTTTTAAAACCATTTTTCATAGCCAACTTATAAAAGTATTTAATAAAATGAAGCCTGCATTAATTGTTTTAAATCTCTCAATATTAAATATTTATTTATGAAACTTGGCATAAAACCGTTTTAAGGGATGCTACATTCAGTGCCGTAGTTAGATCTGAAGTAAAAAAATCGCTTAACAGTTTTTGTAAAAATTCACCGAGAAAAAAATTCGAAGTTGGCCTTGAAATCAAAAAAATTATTTTAATATTTTGTGCCAGAATAAAGTTTTTACTGTTCCATCTTTTGGAAAAAAAAACCGAAATAAATCGGATAATAATTATCATTTTTACAGGCTTGTTTTCAGTTGAAATGGGTCACACTGTATATGTTGAAGCCACTCTGTATGTGACGATTTTCAGCAGTGCCTATTCCCGTGGTGCAATTATCCGCCTCCACCCCTCCGACAGGTCGTAAATTTCGTTCAGCGTTTTCGGGATCGGCGGTGCACCGCAATGCCAAATGTTTAGTACAATTATCGGTGCAAGTTTCAGTTGCGGGATTTAGGATGCACTCTGGCACCGCGATAAGTGCTCGCCACGATAAACTTCACTTACAAACTCGCCTACATCTGTTTGCCGTTCCAGTTCCGTTTGCAAATGAACGCTTGTGACATGCTCCGGATGGAAATTAAATGCCTCATTGGAACTGACTAACCGCAAGTTTGAATTTGGTTTCGGCAATATGTCAGAAAGGCGGCTATTTGCGATATTAAAGACCTAACCGAAGTTCTTAGACAAATTTTGAAAGTGTATTTTAAGTTCCATATACAGAGGGAAGCGTTTATAATGTAAAAATTATAACGTAGGTCTTTGACAATATCTGCAATAAATAAATTTCATTTGAAACGTTCATCTTGACGTGTTTTCATGTCAATTAAATTTTAATGTTTTTGCAACACAAAATTCTGTATTACGGTCCTGGATGCAGCGGTTGTAAGCGTTTTAATGTAACACGTGCTTGTACTGATTGGTAGAATAGTTGTGTGGGCGGTGTGATTTCAATAAGGACAGTGTATTGTGTACTAATATTTATTATTGTTTGCGGTCGATTGCCACCCACAATGATGCTTACATCTTCTACATTTTGTACATTCAGTTCAGTAGGACGAATGGTATTTTGGAGCGGGGTTATCTTCTTCTCGATGTCTACGAAATCATCCATTAAAGATTGTGTGAGAGGGTTGGTGTCTATGTGTGTATCTTCGTCGGTGCTGATTGTCTGACGTTCCCAGTGGAATGCCCATATACTTATCTTCAGTTGTAAATAAATGCACTTTAACGCTAATAAACAAAATGACATAGATAATAATAATTATTGTATCCATCATTTTAGTTTATCAGGTCAGTTTGATTGAAATTATATTTTTTTAAATAATTATAACTTCTAAACAGAAACGAATCGGATCATATAAGGAAACATGTTTTGCATTAACCAAACTACCATCCGCCAGAGTTTGCCATAGAGTATGTAGAGCCTGTGTAGGAAAAGACAATTTTGATGTATAGAGGGTGTCCCAAAATTAAGGGGACACAGAGCAAGAGTAGATTCCTTACATCAAAATAATGCGGTTAAGCCAAACTTACCTTTCATTCGTAACAGAAAATCCTGAAATAAGTTTACGATGAATGTCTGCGGTATGGTACCTAAATAATCTATTCATAGATTATTTCATAATGGAAAATTGCACTCGTATGACTTTAGCTCAGTGCAGAATTTACTACCTGCAGATTTTCCAGATAGGCAACAATTTTGTCTTCGATTCTTAGACCGGCACAATGATGACCCACACTTTTTAAGCAGCAAGGTGCTGTTTACAGACGAAGCCACATTTCGGGGCGTCTGAGCGTTTTCATCTTCAGAAATAAACATGTTTTGGATAATGAAAGCCAGCATGTATTAAGAGAACGTCATTTCCAACATGAATTTAAGATAAACATTTGGTGTGGCATTGTTGGAAATCATGTGTTCGGCCCTGTTGAATTGCCATATAATCTGAATGACCGTTCTGACTTACATTTCTTAGAACATGATTTTGAGGAACTATCTTAACGCACAATTTCCCCAAAGGTGGATAGGTCAAGGCAGCATGTTTTTCTGGCCCGCATGAAGCCCAGATTTAAACTCCATGGATTTCAGTTTTTGGGGTATTTTGAAATCAAAAGTTTACAGTGACCCTATTAATACACGAAATGAGCTGTGGCAAGAAATTTTAAATGCTAGGAATTTATTAAGAAATAAAGAAACACTATTTAATATTAAACAGTCATTTATCAAACAAATAAGATTGTGTATTAATCTAACAGAAGTAACTTTTAGTTTTTTACGTAAGTAACTACAGATATTTATTTTATTTAATTTTATTGCATCCAATAGAAAAACAAGAAATAAATCGAAAACCGTTAAATTTATCGACATAAAACAAGTATACCTTATTTGTGAAAAATAGATAGGAGAACAATATTTAACTATTAAACTTTCGTACACACACTGATAAAAAAGTTATAATCAGTTTTTATCAAAGGTACATTTCGTAGCGCCCTCCAGCGTTTACAGCAAAATTAAGTACGGATTCGTTTTTCTTGTCCCAGAAAACCCCATAATCTAAATTTTCAAAAAAATCTTTTGAGAACTTCCTAAGAATTTTAAGAATTTCAAATTCAAAATTTGAACTTTAATGCCCTGTAACTTTTTTATTAGCCACAAATGCACTAAGGTAAATTTGGTTTAATCGCATTATTTTGATGTAAGGAACCTACTCTTGTTCTGTGTCCCATTAATTTTGGGGCACCCTGTATATGTATAAGATAGGCTTAGTTCATCTGCACTATCATGAAGAAAGTAAACAAACCAAATTATGGAACATGATTATTAAAATTTTTCAGTCTTTTTCATTGCAAATGCCGCGCGTTTGCAGTGTAAAACAGTCGAGGGCGCCAATTGATGTTTAATTTTGGAGACTGACGGCTGCGGGTAGAATTTATTAGAAACAGCCACGGTCAAGTGGTTCTGATTACCGAACTGCCAAACGCCAAGCTCGAGAATTGTGCGGACGGCGAGAGGGCGAGAAATCAATTTAAAGTTCCACACCGTTCCATTGTGCTCGCAGAATGGGGCTGGATCTCAATCCGCAGGGTTGACCTTAACATTATAACCCTTATAGAGACCTTTAAATATCGCCCGTCGGGCTGGGTCTGGTTTTAACAAGTCCATTCAAATCGGTGCAATGGTGCCGTAAAACGGGCGGCGGCTGATCCGTTGCATTGTCCCTTAATGTAGACAAATACCGAATGATTAGTATTTATACCGGGGCGTTTAAATAGGGACGTTCACAAAAAAATTATATTTTGTTTGAACGTCAGAAAATGGTTCAAAATAGCCTTATAATCACATATGCAAATTTTCAACCAGAATGGTGGCTGAGGAGCTTCTAAAACGATTTCCAGTGTATTCTTCCAGATTCTTCAATCCAAGTTTTGTGCAATCATTTTTGGAATACTTCTAAAAGTATTATCTCCAACAGGTTGGGAGGTATATTTTTTTGTCTGTAAAATACAAGAAATCGTCTGTGAGTTGCATTAGGAGAACGAAGTTCAGCATATTTTCGAAAAATATTTAAATCTTTAATACTTACCACATTTCCGTCTGTTATACATTCTTGGAGAGTGTTTATTTTGGTGCATGGAATCATATGTTTTATATAGAATATGATCCAACATTAGATTAGTTAATTCTTCACAATGACAGGTCCCAAAAATGCCGATTATTATAGCAACCTTCTTGAGTAAATATGTTATCATCTGCAGCACTTAGAAATTTATACAGGGTGTCTGTGAATGGTGGGGAAATCTCGGAGCTGGAGATACTGGTGACCAAAAAAAGTCGATTGAGCCAAATATGCCTTATCCTGCTGCTGGTTTTAAAAAAATACAGGGCGTTCAATGCTAGGATATTATTTTGAAATATCTCAAAAATTTAGAAACCTGTCGGAGTATTAACAAAATGGCAGAATTATGTTTTTTGGCACGGCAAACAAGAATTTTCAACTAATTTTGACGTCACTAGTAGAGGGCGCCACTTATGGCACAGTATGTTTCCTATCTGCCTATATCTTGATTTTTCTTATCTGAAATCATTGTTCTTAAAATTGAAGAGTGAGGCCATAGTGTAGATGGTTTCTGAGAGTGTTGCTTT
Source organism: Monochamus saltuarius (assembly GCA_025584915.1). NCBI lineage: Eukaryota > Metazoa > Arthropoda > Insecta > Coleoptera > Cerambycidae > Monochamus > Monochamus saltuarius. Next base: position 10,240,228 of record CM046728.1, read on the forward strand.
CCAGAATAAGTAAAAAAGATTTTCTCAGAAACCTCCCATTACTTTATTAGCTTTGCACCAATATTCAAACCTTTGGTACTCCAATTCATACCTCGCCTTGGATTTTGTCAGAATTAGACTTGAATTCGCTCTTTTGTCGCTGTGTCTATATCATAGGGTAAGCTTCCATCAGAATCACTCGACTCGAAAAGAGTTTTTTTATATTTGTGGGGTTGTTCAACATAGTTTTGACAGTAATCATGCAAAAGGTAACAAAAGAAAACTTGATCAGCAAACTTAATAGCATGTACTTTTTTCAATCCATTTGACACTTTCTGCCAAATATGAATCTTTACAACACTTATACTGTAAATAATTGTTACAATTATCTGACATTCGAAAAACCCCTCGGTACAGTGACAGAGCTCCTGTAACTTCCTCGACTTTTTCCAGCACTCAGTTATACTCATGCGTGGCACAATGGAAAAAAACCAAAAGAAATAAGAAATATTAATATTCACCTAAACGAAATGCTCTGCGACGTCACAGTTTTTTTAATTTTAAATATGGTAAGGAAATATAGAGAAGAAGATTTTCAAGTTTGCTAGTCAATTTATTTTTTTTCACTTTTTTGACCGATGTTAATTTAGAAAATGCTTTGTTACAAAAAATTAAAGGAGCAAGAAATTTACACTTTAGTATCAGGGCTGGATTATCCATTACAAATAGACTAAATCGGGCTTTGGCTGGTTTTGTCAAGACAAAAATTGTTGGAAAAACTGAAAAGAGTCATTTAAATCGAGCTGCTAATGAAAGCAAATTTACCACTGGAGCAATATCCAAAAATGTAAGTAAGCAGTAGTCTGCGGTTAATCATGTCTCAGACATGTCCAATAGGTGATAAACTCGGCGATTTTGGTAGCCAGGGTAAATGGTTGAACTGGTATTAATCCATTAAAGGTATTATTTGTCTGACAACATGAGCTCTAGCATTGTCTTGCTAGAAAATGGCGTTTTTGGATGGTGTGAAGATATGGATTGACATATGGCTTCAGCACTTCCTAGATATTGCGCTGAGCTGTCATGTTTAATGAAAACTAGTGGTGATCTACTACCATACGCGATAGCATCCCATACCATAATATGTACTGTGTGATGGACATGCCACTTTCTGTCAAATTGTAGATCATCTCTTTCATGACATCGTCTTCTTATCCTTGCGCAACCATCGTTCATCTCCAGGCAGAAACGGAGGAATTCGTTACTAAAGATTACCTGGTCCCACTGTATTATCTGTCTGCACCATTGTAAGTGGTTAGCTCGATGTTGACAAGTGAGAGGCACCACCTTATGTGGACGATAGGACAAGAGACCAAAACTTCGTATCTCCCCATGTTCTTCATACCACTGATTTGGAATAGTCCGGCTGCTGTTAAATCGGTCTCTAAGAGTTACAAGTCGCAATCGATGATATTCACGCTCTGTAGTTTCTCTATGGCGGCCGATGTGACCACAGCGTACTATGATATGTCCTTCTAACAACTTCTCTCACTGACAAACCTGCTTCGCGCAACCCATCAATCCGCTCCTCTCAAACTCACTAAGCTTTGAGGAAATCTACGTACTGTAGGCATAATCAGCTGTAAATAATGTAATTTGTAACGAGCTTTGCAACACTTGCAGCACAAATATGAGCAGAAATATTTAAAACAGTATACTGCTTTATCAAAGTACAACCAATCCAAACTTCAAAAGAACTTAACAGATAAACCTGAAAATTTAATCGTTTTTTACTTTCACCTACTTTGTCACGTAGTGTATATATTCTTATCAAATAATTTGGTCTAAATTTACTTTAATCCTTTTTCAATATTTAAATTTATTGTAGCGGAACCCTTTTTAACATTATTTAGTCTGTCTCTGTAAATGTCGGTGTATAGTTGAATCCCATGCCCCGTTCCACCTACCCATCCTCTCACCTTCACTTGGAAAGTATTAATAAATTGAATGGTAGCAAAATTGTTATACACGTCGGTTTATGTCACGAATAGAGATCGTGATTATAATTTGAAATTGTATTTGGCTTCGAAATAAACGCTATATTTATTTTAGCGGCGGTCAAAAGAGATACCCAGGCTTAATCAGAACAAAGTTCACTGCGGACGGTTAGCGAAATAATATTTGACAGTTGGTATGTAGATTGGGATATCTACATAAAACAGGAAAAAGCAGATATGTAACAGAGAATTTGGCTTTTCAAATAGTTTCATTTGCATTTAGAAACATGCAGATGTTAGTTTTGAAAATAGTGCGATGAGAATGATGTCAAATAGATAGTCCAAATTGTGCAACACATACGGTCTTCAGACTGCTGTTGTGTCAAGAAAGATTATATCACTACCCCACAATGTATTGCAGGGTATTAAAAACCAGTAAATTTTTAATACATAATACATAATCAATTTTTAAATCCATCAATAAAAGATATCTCTATTCGACTGTGTTGTTAATGAAATGGTTAAATGGACCCCACTTGTTTCTTTGTGGAACTCCGTGTGAAGTTATACAGGGTGACTCAGAACATATCTATAAAATTTGGACTGTACAGGAGACTTTTACAAATACAATTATATAAAATAAATCAAAAAATGCAGTTCGAAATGATTAAAAATACACTCCTGCACGGAACTGGAAATTGGTTCACTGCAAAACCTGATAAGGCGGCAAAACATGGAATCGGCGAAGGAACAAAAAGAAATTTCCATGGAAAGAAATAAAAGCCATTTTATACAGCCAATTCAACTGCTTTGGCGCTGTTATTATTAATTATTAATAGAATCAATTTTTAGTGTTAATTAATTGACATATCTGGCAGTGCAACAAAATCTTAGGCCTATCTTACCCAGTATCTCCAAACACACACAATTCTTTCTGCTTCTTGTTCGTTTTGAACTCGTTGAAGTTATTGGCAGCAACTATGATACGTTTGCGTAAATCATCAATAGTAGTTATCTGCTTCGGTGCTATACACATTTCTTAAATATCTCTACAAAAATAAGTTCAAATGATTTAAAGACAGGAGATCGTGGTGGTTATGATACTGGTCCTGATCGTCCAATCCCTTGGTATTAATGTTTGACACGCTGTACATGGTACAGATAATACAAAGGTAATTATAAAGAAAATATTTTAGTAAAATCTGTAAATATGTATAAATCTGTTTTCAAACCTTTTAGGTCCTGAACTGGGTTATTCTTTTCGACTCCATTTTGTTCTTCGCCTTTCTTTCCCAATCCCTTATATTGTTCTCCCTTATATCTACCACTGCCACTGCCTCTCTCCATCGCTTTCTCGGCCTCCTTCTTTTTTTTTCTTGTAGTTAGGTTTACTCCCTACAATTTTCTTAACTGCCCTTTCTTCTTCCATACGTTCTAGATGCCCTAACCACTGCACTCTTCTGGTTTTTACAACTCTGTCTATTTTTGGTGCCTGATAAATTGCATATATTTCCTCATTATTTCTCCTTACATAGCCTTCCTCCGTCTTCTTTCCCCCTAGAATCCTTCTTAAGATTTTACTTTCCCACCTTAATGGTTTTCCCTTGATTTCTTATTGAGGATGCAGGTTTCACTGCCATATAGCGTGGTCGGTCTCAAAATTGTTTTATACATTCTAAATTTTTCTTCTCTGGACATATTTATTGATTTTATCAACTGGTTGACTGCTGCCAAACTTCTGTTTGTATTCTCCCATTAATTTCTTGTTCATCATCAGAGTTAGCTGATATCAGCTCCATCTATGCCTGCTTCAATCTTAATTTGAAATTGGTATCTTTTTTTTGTTCCCCTATTCTCAAAAGCTTACTTTTCCTTTGATTTATCTGCAATCCCATATTACGTGTTTCCTCTACAAGTTTTCTCGTTACTTCTTCTAATTCCCTCCTATATTTAGCAATTATATCTCCGTCATCTACATTACTTACTATTTGGTGACTTTTAAACAATGTATGTCCTTCTCTGTTTAACTGACCGAAATACTGACAATTATTATTTTAGGTGGCAATGATTTTTGCCATATCTGTCGATGTTATGAATTACTACTTAATAGCAATTGGAGATATTGAATATATTGAAGATATGGGAAATAGACTGCTGATCATTCTGTCACCTATAAAAATAAATAAAAGAAAGATGCTGTATTGTAAGCGAATATTTAGACATATATCGTATAGTGCCTACACAAATAGATAGTAACATATTTATTTGAAATATTCAAATGGTATGCTTTAACATTGTAAACACCACAAATTTGAGCATTTTACAGCGAGAAATACGACCATAACTAGTTTTATACACTAGTATAGTAATCAATTGAACGAGGTTGACCATAATATTTCTTGATATTTGTTTGTTTCTGGCCACAGAGGTTTTTGGCTATTGACTGCTCTCGTACTGAAATTACTAGGTATTTTGTAAAAGGATTCGAGGTCCTTTAACATTTGCGTTCCAGGCTGGTACGCATCACAAAAGGATATCCGATACCTTATTCTAGTATCCACAGCCTGCTTTAATATTAAACTCAATGTTTAGTGTACCGGAATAATGAATGCTGTGAAGTTATAAGGAGCGGGGGACACTTCTCTGGACTGAACAATCTCGAGAAAAAGAGGGCTTTCCCGATACTCATATTAAAGCCTTAAAGAGCTGTGCCCCAGATCAAAGAGTGTAATTTTACAAGCTGTTCATGCAAAAAATAACATTTACTTAGAGATTTTGTTACGGTTTCCTAGATTCAATTTTATACATGTTTCAGTAATCCTCCGAATAAATTAGTTACGCTTATAAAGACGCAAAGTTTAAATATGTACTCAAGGCAAATATTTAATATTTTTATATACTGGCTTATCAGTTACCTACATTAGGGTGTAGTATTTGCTAGTTTTATACGGGTTGCATTAAAAAGAGGCATATGTTTACTTCTTTTAAAGCTCCATCATATAATTAACATTTCACATTATTGCGTTCTCATATTTGTTCCCGGAAGTTCTCTTTGAATTCAAAAGTAGACTTCTAAAACATTAATTTTATTACTAATGGGTTAACATGAAATACTCGTATATTACTGAGGTTAATTAAACCTGTAATTTTTCCCTTTGAAGTAATGAATAATTTAAAGAAAATATTTTCCGTATGTATTCAACAGAAGTAACGAGAATTACTTTATAAAAAGTACTTTTTATTAGGTCCGACCCATAGCAGTGTTACTCGTATTAAAGCAACTAATTTTGTTGACCATCGTCAATTGCAATAGTCCAATCGATGCGATACAGCAAGATCAGTTACAGTTTCAGTATAATTAAAAACCGTAAATATATCTCCATATCTGGAGATACTTCAGCATAGGTCAGACCCGTTCGGGATCCAGCCGGATCGGTATTTTAGTGTCTCGGTTGAATAAATTGTACTTGTTAGAATTAAAGTTAAAGAATAAATTCTGTTCTTATGGTCCAGTAACGTTGCCACCTGAAGGGGGGGGGGGGGTTTCCATCAGATCTGCTGGTTCTGATTTTTTGTTGAGTTGTTTATGATGTTGGTCCAATGAATAATCCAAGTTTTCGACCTCGAGCTGCGAGCGCATCATTGTCTAAATTATTTTACATTTGTTTGGCTGCCTGGTGCATTTTTATTTGAAACATTGTTGCCTGCTCATTCAACAGCTCCTCTCATTCTCAATATTTAGCAATAAGGATTTACCCTATCCATCTAAGCGTACCGATTTAGGTATTATGGATATTTAGTTATTCAAAATAAAAAGTTTATGAAGTCATCTTACTTTCGGAAATACTACCGAGATACAGTATTGCCAACACTTCACAAAATTATTAGGAAGCAACATTTTACTAATTTCAATAGTAAAAAAATTTCGTATGTTAAATAGAACCTGTATCTTGTTTTGCTTAAAGTTGTGCAATATTAAAATGAGACATTCAATGTAACGTTTCAGAACTGGTATTAAATACAAAAGTGTAGCACCTTAAGATCCCATGATACATCAACAATTAGACGCCTAAATGTAACACAAAACAAATTATAGGAATTCTGATAAACCTCAACTATACAGCGTGATTCATTAATAATGGGACAGAGCTTAAGAGCATGTTCCTGACCTCAAAATAGATCGATTAAGCCAAATATGCCTTATCCGAATGTTGCTTCTTTTCGATCTACAGGGTGTCAAAGTTGAAAAAATAAATCACATTTTCTTTATTATTTTCCGATCGCATCGACCGTATTTTATGAAATTTGGTATAGGGGGGTTTCTTGGTACTAGAAATTCGAATATGTCGGGTTTGAACCCTTTTAAATCGCTACGACTTTTTTGTGCTACACTGTATCTCATTTTGCACTAAACATTTTTTCTTCCCTATCTTTTCTAGTTAAAAAAGGTATACCTTGTTAATGTCGCTAGAAACAACGGTTTCTGAGAAAAACGCATCTAAATCTCATAATGCATGTCAAATTGTTGCGTTTGAAAATCTAATGTGAACGCTGTCGCAAAAACATTAATACTGAAATCGGATTTCAGTATTCGGAATCTCCTGGGTTACATGTAGAGAGAGAGAGCGCACACAACACAGAAACCGTAGAATACAACGACTACATTTATTAGCTCAGCGATGTAAAAGTTGAAAATGCTGCACCACCAATAACTTTTTTTGGAAACTATAAAGATTTTGCAATTTTTTTTATCCAAAATTGTTAGCATAAATTGTTATTCACTCTGCATAAGGCATTCTATTTGAAATAAGCAAATGTACGACTACTTCTGGCATTCCGAAAGCAGCCGAAAGTTATAAATATTTTAATTAAGGCACCTGTGTCTAAAACCTGTATAACAATTTGTTGTGAATGACACTGTATAATGATTCCAAAAGAAAACTATACTTACATTGATTTAGAATCGTTGAAAGATAATTATAAACGAGGCACTAATATTTAACTTATTGTGTATTCTAGGAAATTCAATATTTGCCCAAATGATAAAGCAGAACTAACCGTTGCAAAATCTGGATTTCACAAACACTAATACATCGGCTTAATCTGGACGGAATAACGAGAATTTCGATAACGGATGAACTCCCTTTTATCTAAGCCGGCAGGTACTTTATTTAATGATACAGTAAATAACCAGCTCATTTTTTCAATGGTGCCGATTGAATATTGTTTGCTGACACTTGTATAAAACCCTTCAATCAGGCTAACAAAAAAACCATATTTTTCAATTAAGAATGTAATTTTTCAAGCCAATGTCCGAAAATAAGCGATGATTTACAAGTCAATTTCACTGCATTGTTAATGAAAGCCCTCTTTGTAAAATGTTTTTAGTTACAGAAAAACTTGCAAGGTTGGTAGAAGCTATATCTATAATTTGTTTTTGATATTTGAATATTTTTGATAAAAAAATATCAATTCAAGTTTCAGAAGAAAAGCGTATGGAATAGCAAGCAAAAATAATACTGGTCTTTCCTATAACATTTTGCTGTTTGACACTCTATTTTGCTAATATAGGATGTTCAAAAATATTTTTTGTTTGTTATCTACTAAACAAATATTTTTCTTTCAAACTTGGTATGCGATAATCATAATAAAAGGCGTGAATAACTTTTTCCAATTAAAGCCAGTGGTGTAGATGTGGGGTTTTACTCACCTTTTGAACCCCGAAACTTTTATGTTAATGGTAAAAATTATTTTTTCAGTACAAACATCAATCATTTGAGCATAATAGATATTATAACACTGACTGCTGCCATATTATGAGTAATACTTATCCTAAAATCTGTAGTGATATTTTTTAGTATTACATTAAAACTCCAAAATCGACCTATCCGAAGATATTTCTAAAAATATGATCGTATTACAAGATGATCAATTTATTCCATACTTATGTACACGCTGTATACAGCTGGCTTTGGAAATTATGGATACACTTAAAAATTTCCGTCATCTAAAGAACATCACATCATAATTCTAAATTAATCTGCTCGTTTAATCATTTTCACATTTTAATAGAAATTTTACGACTTAAAATTACACCCTAATGACTTCCAAACACTAATTACTCATTTACTATTTAAAAATTCCAATAATAGTTATTTTACAGAGTGTCCCATTAAGAATTAGACTCATAGCGGCTGTAAGTAACGTCACTCCTTACTAATATAAGGGTGTATTAATGAAATTTTTCTTTCAATTTCTTGCGATGGCTGAAGAACGAATAGCTTGCTACATACTATGCGTGTATTCGCGACTCGTTGTGCGCTATTCATGATATGCGAGGAATTCGTGAATAGTGTGTAGGGTCTTGTTGGTTAAACATTCATTCATAAAAACCCTAGAAACTATGCACGAATTCAATACAAATCACGCATAGTCTGTAGTGAGCATTAGAGGTGTTGAATTACAAATTTAGGGAAATCCATTTTAAAAGGACAAATGCATAAATCAACAAGTGTTTCTTAAATTTAGAGGTACCTACGTCGTCTATTTCTTCCAGACGATATTCCAAAAAATTATAGTACAGATACCACTACTACAAGGAAGCTCATAAGAAGGTACCAATAAGCATTTTCCAATAATTCCACACCAAACGTCAATAGAAAATTCAAAGTACCTGTGTTTTGTTAAATGTGGGTTTTCAAATTACCATGAATGACTGTTGCGTCAATTAAAATTTTCTCTAGGAGTAAAAGTAACTTCGTCTGTAAACAAAACATTTTTTTTACGAAATAGGGACAGTGTTATGCTTATGATTAAAAACTTTACAAAACAATACTCTAGCTTGTAGATCAATTGGTAATAAATGTTGTATGGGGGTGAAATGATAAGGAAATAGGTTTTCTTATAGCACTGATAGAGAAAGTAAATGACGTGATTTAAAGCGCGTTTATATATGCAATGATTTGCTGGCACCAGTATTAACACCAGTTGAACTTTCATGTCAGTAAAGGTTTACACATGTTATGATTTTATTTCACCAGTTTCATTTGTTGATGATGATTTGTACTACTGAATGCAAAAATCTATCAGCCACCGCAAACCAAGGCACCTTCTTTCTTTCTAAATTTTAGTTAATTCTAAGGGATATGCATTGCTTATAGAACATATTTTAATTTTGACCTCAGAAGAATTAAAGTAATCACTATTTACGTTTCTTGTGATCTTTTCATAAGCATATTGTCTTACATTTCCATTTTTAAACAAATTGGGTCCCAGAAACAAGAATATTGTCTGCAATACTCTAAAAATTCCATTTATTACCTTAGCAATAATAACCTTCATGGGCAAATGGATTTCAAAATTAGATTTTATAAATTTAACAACTTAAGAAAGGTGTCTTCACAAAATAAATCCTCATTTTTAGCACTTATAAATAACTACTTACATCAAATTATCTAATAAGAATAGCCATAAAGTTCTATTTAAGAAGTTTAAATACAATTTAGATTTTTTTTATTTTATCACCTACCTAGTAATTAGCAAACTGATTACATGCCATAATTTGTCTGTTTTTAAATCGGATAAATCGATTTTTAAAATCTCAGACTGTTCTTAAAACGTATGAGATGATAGATTATTATATGCAGAATTTACAATAAAAACCAAATTTGAAAATGAAAATAGCTAGAGAAAATGTAAATTTTTCTAATTCACTTTGATGATGCCTGTAACAAAACAATACTGATCAAGCAGCAACAAAGATACGCTCTGTACTTGTATTTTTTATTTTTCACTGTAACTAATGAACTTATACTACAAATAAATAAGACACAGCTAACGCGATTTTTCGATAAATCTAATGTAGCTACTTGTCAGGAAGGATCTTTCCTGCAAATCCATTTTTATCATTTCGGAGCCATTAATCTAGAAAAATACCCTTTGATCTTTCATGTGCTTTTAACATTGATTTATTATTTTTGCAAAAGTAATATTTTTGTAATGATATCACCCGTGACATCATATGCCAAGGAAAATGTATGTAGTAAAATAAAAACGAGTGTAAAATTTTATTTACAACTTTTTATAATTGTGTTTATACAACCTTCATGGATATTATTATATAGTACCGAAAAATCTATGAGCATATGGAACCGTTGTTCTTTAAACAAACTGAGTGTTAACAGACTGATATTCTGAAGTATTGCAGTTATAATATGCTGATATCGAGACAAATATTAATATAATAAGACTTAAGTTCCCTGATGGATTTATACGATACTAAATATTTTAAGGAAGGAATAAAAAAAAATAAGAATTAGTCCTTCAAAAATTTTCAAACTTATTTGTAAAGTGAATATTTTTCCAAATTATATTAACCTCCTATTTCTCGACGACTATGGCGGTCCTTCTGTCATGAAGTTATTTATTTCGTACGTTTATCGTAGAGTACGCCAACCAGCAACACTAAACGGTAAAATTCGATGCCACAATTGAAATTTGTGTTTAAGTTCTAATTGTGTGTTTTTCTTCAGTTTCTATTGCCTTTTTCAGTTTTTTCTACGTTCATGCAAATAACAAGACTTTATTGAACTATATTTAGTGGAAAAACTGGTTCTTTATTATACTAGTGCAATAAAATGTTTATTGCATTTATCTGTCATTCTACTACAGCGTTTTGTCATCATGACAAACATAAACATTCAAATCGACGTCATATTTTCCTAGACTTGTGTCTTCTAAATAAAACATTTTTCGGTGTTTGCATGAACGTAGAAAATAGTTATTTATGCAACAAGTACAAAAAGTAAGTGTTTATTTGTCCAACGAGGCCGTCAGGCCGAGTAGGACAACACGTCGAGTGCAATAAGCACTTTTTGTACGAGTTGCATACAATAATTTAATTTAAAACATTTTCTTACTTTTGTTAAATTTTAAAAATTTTTAAGGTTTTTAAGAAAAAATGCATTAATTGAAACAAGAGTTAGTAAATATTTCTGTTACTGTTTATTGTTGAATATTGCTGGAAAATTGACATTCAGCGAACAAGATGACATGTTACTTGTGCTTAACTGTAAAACTGTGGAACAATATCGTAGGAGATTTCCAAATCGATTGACTCCCCATAGAGAAACATTTTCTAATGTTGAATGACGGGCGCGAAAGAAGAAAAATTTCGTCCTAGTGTAGTAAGGGTACAGTACTTCTGTACACCGAATTCTAAAACGTCATTTACTACATCCATATCACATTCAAAAAGTGCAAGAACTATTGTCTCAAGATTTGGATCGACCTTTTATGAGTTTATCTTCCATCAGGATATTCATTTTCACAAGAAAATTATTTTCACTGATCAGGTTTGTGTCACTCTTAGAGGAATTAGAAATATTCACAACTTTCATGAATATTCCGATGTAAACATCTATGCCAATAACTCCTAGACATTTTCAACGCGAGTTTAAGATAAATGTTAGCGCTGGATTGGACGAGTTATTTTGCCAAATCGATTAAATGGCGAAAGTTATTTGAAACTTCTGAAAAATACTCTCCTGTTTAAATCGAAGATTTACCCTTGCAACTTAGACTAGAGTTTTGGTTTATGCATGATGGAGCACCGTCTCATTTTAGTCACACTGTTAAAGACTTTTTCAAGTTTAGCAAAAATATTTTGTCCCTGAATATCTACGTCTATTTCTTCTGTTCGTTTTGTAACGTTCTGTATTTTAAAAACTATTTCATTCGAATTGGTACAGGAATATGTTGACACGCAGTATACGGAAAAAGATTTAAACAGAAGCATACTTTCAAACCGAAAGAGCAATAAACTCTACTACTAGTTTCTAGATAATCTCTCCAGGCAATCAATCTAAATGTTAAAAGCATCTAAATCGGGCTTTTCAATTACTTGAAATGCTTTTTCGTTACTTAAATAGTTTTTAATTTTTCCACACGAATGAACTGAAGTTAAATGCTCACTTGGAGAGCGTGGAATATGGTGTTTAAAGAGAGCAACCTGGTAAATATCATCCATTTTTTCTGAAATTTAATCTTAAGGGTATCGGCATAGATATTAACTGGTGTCTACGGTACTTATCAATAGTAATATTCTTAAAAATCTAGAAATAATTTAATTAATTAAACTTGCTCGAAAATAAAAAATAATTTTATGAAAAGTAAAATGAAAAGTATAAGTGAATTAAAATGGCAAATGATAAAATAAAGCTGGTTAATTCTGAAGTAGATACTTGTTTTGTAATCGATATATCTTAAATAGTCTTAACATTTTCTAAAAACGTACGTAACTTGAGGTTCTCTAGTTTGTTTAACGGAATATTGCTTGTAAAAAAGCGTTTGTAAGTTCATAGGAAAATACAGTCTTCAGCACTGGACGAGGCATGGTTCTTCAAATGGATTGTCACTATAGTTTTGTAAGAAGAGTTTATAATGCGTTAAAATAGTACAAAACAGATAATTTCCTTTAATATGTATGTCTCTATAACATTCGGGATCACTGTCAAACCATTTTTGAAATTATTCCCATCTATTTCTTCTCTGTTTTGGTATGTAACTTCACCTCTCCCCTCAACTAATAATTACACCTTCCGGCACAGGAAAAAGTAAACGTATCGACGCAGCACCGACTATTACAGCGTTCCGTTAATAACTAAAACTAAAAGCGCAGTTCAAAATGAGAATCAACTCTGAAGACCAACGGCCCGCGCGGTGAATTGTACACAGAGTAACAGATGCTTTGTGCCGTCAAAATAATAACATAACATTAGTTGTTCTTGGGCGCAAATACGACCTACGTAATAATAATATGCCGCCCCCTCTCCAGCATAAGTCTCGACTTCCGGGAAAATCTTCATGATTAGAATGAGGGCTATGAGAGTTATTATTATTATTATTATTTTGTTCCAGTCACATCTTCCAAAGCTCCGACACTTTCGGAGATGTTCTGGAGAGTGAAACAATGACCACTCTCTACTCCGTGGAGTTAGTAATCATTGAGTCCGTAAATCGTATGTTCTGAGCAGACGTAGCAAACCACGGACGATTGCCTTCTGCATTCTGCCAGCTAAGATCTCTGTCGGCAAGCCGGTATGATCTTTAATTCAGAAAGCAGCGTATGTCGCATTCCACCCAGGACGCCTATAAATAGCACCACAACCTTAACAGAGTGGTCTGGATACAGCCTCCGGAGCTCGGGGAGAGATCTCCTCTTTTAGGACGATGTTGTTCTCCGCGGGAGCCGAGAACTCAATCACAAACATCATCCTAAGCTAGTGGTCGAGGAAGACTACATCAGGCTTATTGACTTGAATTTGCCTGAGGGTGGGGAATAAATAGTTCCAATAAATTTGGCACTTCTCATTCCTCACAACGGATTCTATATTCCCCGGAGCATAAGACAGCACTGGCGTCTCGTCTATCTCATACGAGTGTTGTAAATGATAATACAACACCCGTAAGGCTGAATCGTGTCTTTGCATATACGCTGTGATCGCATATACCGAACAGGCCGATAGGAGATGCATAAGCGTCTTCGGCGCTTGGCGGCAAGCCTTGCAGCTGGTATTAGGAACCTCGTTACATATTATTTATTATTATTATTATTATTATTATTATTATTATTATTATTATTATTAATTGCATTATTAATTCATCCATATAATAATAATTATTATTATTATATGGAGATTTGAAAATTTAATAAAAGAGCAGATATAACGTTCTTACTGCTATCCATATTAGTAGATAATGTTCATTAAGTTTCGTTTCTCTAGCTTAATATGCAGGCAAGGAAAAAAAATCGATTTTTTTCTTTTTTTTGTAAAGGCGTACATTTTGATAGTTTATTTCAAACATGTTTTATAAAACACACCTTTTCAAAAATATTATATGAAACACCCCTCTTAATATTCATCGAAGAACCACTCCTTAAATTGTTAAATACACCCACATATGGTGTTGGAATTTCATTTTATATTGTATTGATTCTAGAAAATATATTATACCTATGAAATTTGATAAAAATATATTTCGACGCTCAAGCTACTGTTTTAAATGTGACAATTTTTACAAAACTATATTTTATATGTACTGGAAAATATTGTATCAGATAATTAATATTATATAAAATATAGCATTTCATCCATTTCATTTGTCCCAAATTGCTTGTTGTTTAAGTTAAAATATATCAGTCATATATTTAACCTTTATATAAAATTAGAGAGATGGTTATTGTAGCTACTAAAAATGTATTTAAAAAAACAATCAACTCTGCTGACAGATTTATAATCTTGTAAAAATTTCATGTTGATAGCTGAATTAGTGTTTATTTGCATTTTTAATATTTGTAAATAGTTTATCAGTAAATTTTCTTAGGATAGTTAGACACATGTAGTAATAGCATCACTGCTTTTAAATTACGATTAAAAGAAGTGGTAATATATTAAATAAATAAGCACCTTTTATACAGGCTTTTGGTAGCAAATGAATGATATTTTATGGGTGGATGAAAATAAACTGATTTGGATGAGTTATCTTAGCACAATTTGTTGCACTTAGCACTTGTTTTACCAAGATGTTGCAGGTTCTGAAGACGTTGTTACAGATATATTTTTTAAAATAGTTCAGTGACATTTAGCATGGTTTTAAGTCTGAAGAATGTGATGGTCATTTTGTAGAGTTCATTTATTCAAGTATTGCTGATTTAAGTAGTTTTAAATTACCAATATTATAATTATTTTAACTCATACCTTCATTTGAAATTTGTATTGAAAATATTGAACTTTAGTTGCATATGGATTTACTTTTGCATAAACTTGTTCGTTGTGAAAATTATTTCGCCCCTTTTCTTGCGAAATAGTCGTCATTGGTAAACAAAATGTTGATGATGTCATCCATTTGTCGTTATCTATTAAAAAACCGGCAACAATTCAGGCGCAGTTCTGGATTATAATGATACAGAAGCTGTTCTTTAAGTGGTTTATGAATATCATCTTTGGAAAGTTATATTTCTCTAGCTATTCGTATGGTGCTTAGTCCTGGATCTTCTCCTACATGTTAAAAAATTTGTTTTGAACTTCTTATGAAACATTGTCTTCCATAATCATCATTTTTAAGAGCAAAGTGATTAGCGCCTAAAGGCAACAATAGGAAACGATGGATGGCTTGGTTTGGTGTACGATAATTTGGAAACCTTTCAGAGTACACTGAGAAAGGACAAACTATTGGGGCAAAAGTTGTTTACTTAATAGTTAACGCTTGTCTCATAACAACCACACACGATCTGATGAAATTATTATAATTAAAAGAAGTATCATATAATTTTAATAATATAAAATAAAAAACCTCGTTCGCTATTATGATAAAATTAAAATCGATTGGCGAAAAAATTTTGTATTTAACTTGGCAGTAAAGTAAATTTAATGCCTTGGTTGCTTTAAAGAGAATTGAAATCGACAGAAACAACGATGTTTTATTGCCAGATGATATTTTGGAAGCTGCGGCAAATGGTATTACTTTCACCTAAACTATAAAACTAAATGAGAAATCCTATCAAACGTTTTTTTTATTTATTGGCATTTAAGTAATGCACTGCTTGACGCATCTGCTCTTAATCGTTTTATTATTTTCATGGGTAGTGTTTCTCTTAAGTGTCTTGTGTATTTAATTAATATTTTTGGTAAAATACAGTAATTAAGTAATATATGGCACATTATTCAAACAGTGAAAAGGTTGACATGCTAAAAACATAACTATTTGTTAATCAGTTAGTGATAACGATAGTATGTATTGTAATAAATCAGATGGAGTGTAGTAAAAATGGATAATGACCAAATTCTGGATAATTGAGAGTAGAGAATCTAGTTTGTTTTCAATTTTATGTACTTAGATAGACAGGCATACGTTATTGATGATTTCAATTATGTTTTCGCATGTCTAAAAATTCTACTATTTACAACTTTCTGGAAGTCTCTTCCAAGACATTAGTGTAACACTGGCAACATTGTCGAATACACATCCCCAACCTTCCATTTTTTTTTTTGTAAAAAACAGCTAATAATGTGTTTTGCACAGTGAACTGTAGTGTAACTAAAACATTTGTACTTATATGATATTCGCCCTGTATTTCCAGACAAAATGCTAAGGATATTTGCATTTTCATTAATTCCAATGGTTACAAATACTTCCAACTAGTTCCAGTATGTTCATTTCTGACAACCCTAATTGTACATTTAATATTTATGTTAATTCTCAATAATAATTGGAATGAATAGGAAGAATAAGCTGTAGAAATCAATAGAAACTGAAACATAAGTGGTTTTCACGGGCGCTAAACAGTACGTAAAGTGAGTACTTCAGGGCCGTTTGAATAAAAAAAATAATTATTGCAGATAGTCTAAAATACTACGTACTATGTAGAAAAATTTCCTGCGAATCCTGCTATAGCCGTACTCAAAGCACTCATTCAGTTGTTGCACTAATGAGGCGTATGGCAGATAAAACTCTCTAGCCTCTTTCTAGTGTCATTACACGAAGTTGCGGCTGGGGCACGTTCCTTTCATTATACTGATGCAATTTAACAGGCTCTCGTCCGTCGCCACGCCAAGATTGGAGTTGGTTAAAACGAAAGCGAATGGGACTGGGGATAGTTCACGAACTAACGACATAGACAAAATTACAATAACTAAATTACTTTCCTACGGCGACATGATTTGACAAACGCAGCTTTCTTTTATTTCCTGCCACGAGAGCTCTGCGTCAGTGGAGTAGATGAAGTTAGGTTCGAAATAATGAAATGGAGTTGAGCACATTTTTGTTATAGAACAAAGCAATATGTGAATCTTCAAAACACACATTTACTTACTGATAATCAAGCAGGTAGATGCTAAAACCATTGATTTTACATATGCTTTTAGCTTATATTCGTATAACTAATGCTATAACCAACCAACCAAATTTCAAACAGCAAACTGGAGAGACCTTGAGGTGAGATATAAGTGGTCTGCTTACTTTCTGCTTGGCCTAAGCGGCTCGACTGATACTGCAGGTAACAACTACTCCGCGGACTAATGCCCCGACCGGCATTGAATTACACCTGTATCATCTGTGTGAACAGCCAAGAACTATTGTCGGACACACCACCAGACACAGACCGGTTTCAGTTTTGTTAGCCCTCATCAGTATGTAGTAGGTGAGATCAGTTGAACCGTTGAGTGTGAAATTAGAAAGAGACGCAACCTTAATGGCCAAGTATGTATTCGATCTACAAGTTTAACATCCTGTATCTTGAAAACAAAGGCCCTAATAAAAAATATATATAAGGGAAACTGTTTTTAAAGTCTGTCAAGAAATAAAGGCCTTCATGTTTGACGTTCCGTTATGTTACACCGTGTTTTACAGTAAGGGTTTTTTGGGTCCGAGATGTGTCCGTCTGTCGAGAACTGTTGTTACCGACAGTCAATTTTGAGTGCTCTGTGTGATTCAAAGGTGTAACTCACCATCATACTCATATGTCTCACGTTCACTTGGTTTATATGTGTACATACATATGAAGAAACAGCCTGCTACACTTGTTGATCCTAAAGTGTCACGATAAATTACGATATTCTTCAGTTTCTGAAAGCTATTGAAGTTAAGCTTGGAAGAAATGAAAGCTGACAAATTTAATGATTGTTCTAAAATTACAGTTTCTATTCAATAAATTGTGTTAAAGTAAGAACGAAATGGACACTTAATTGATTAATGTTGTTTAAACGTTATTTTAAACTATATTTTAATATGTCTGTATGAACCATTACTTACCACCTTGTATAATCCTAAGGTTTTTTTATTTTGTAGCCTTCACATTATATTCAGTAGGTTGCAGTAAGTTTTGCAAACTACAATGATGCCCATTAATTATTTTATATTTAGGTAATAAAAATTGAAATTAAATCTTAATGAAACCTTTTTAAAAATAATGAACCCACACCATTCTCCTAACTGACTTGCCGTCCGCATTTGAGAAATTTATCTTTCCAGGGCAGTATAATTTTAACAAAAAAAATTAATTACCAAGTAAGGCATTATAACTTTTACTAAAATAACAGAAGCAAATAAAACATCTCTCCCTGGTTTGGATATTATTTCAGGCACATTTAAACAATTATCCTCAATTCACTTTTAATGTGCTTTCCTTGGTTAGCTTATCATTTTACTTTCACTTCAAGTTATTTATTATTCACATCAGTAAAGTCATTAGTAATGCACCAAATTCGATAATAGTTAATGTCAATATCATAATGGAATTTAAATTACTGTCATTAATCTAAAACGGTGGCAATTCCTAACCATAACAGAATAAATCAAAGCAATCTACGATTTCCAGGCGCCGTGATCTATTACATCCCAGCAGGACTTCACCTTCATTGACAAATATATCTATCAATGAACTAATCTTAAGTAATTCAAGTCACCATCCACCACTTTAAATTTGAAACAGTATTCAGATATCTGTCCCGCCAGTTTTATAGCGGAATGGAGATTACTTCATACATAAACCATTTATTCTATTTCGTTTTGACTATCTTTGCCGTATTCTTTATTTAGCTAAAAGCCAGAACCAGACTATAAATCATTAAAACAGATCGCCGCAGCCGTGTTTCTGTTTCCCGATTTAAGAGCAGGGTCTTCGATAAGTAAAATTTGCTCGGTTGCTATCAGAAAAAGGAGAAGTTTCCAATTCATTTGTTAACTGTTCATTTCTCGGTCTCGGTCGCAGTCTATAAATTATATATAGCGTAAAAATGTAAAATGAAGTGGTATTTTTCACCATTTACGTAAAATAAAACTGCCTAGATGTACCATGACATGCGTTCTTTTGGCTTTGAAGGTTCTTTGCTTAAATGTAGAGCGTAATACTAAAGCTATGTTGTGACTGTGACATACTCCTGAGGTTAGGCCCTCGTTCACTTACGATTCGGCTGATCAGTATCACTCAGCTTCTAAATAAATTTCAGCGACTTGTGTGTGTCAGCACGACAGGGGTGGTACACACACAGAGGCCTTATGCGCTCTCCTTTCTCTTCCAAAACAGCATCGCATAGTGAAAGAGGAGGCGAGGGGATTCGCTTATCGGCTAGACTGACTGACTGAATATTCCAGGTATTTTCTAGTACTCTAGACCCATTTCTTGAAAGATTCTCGTCGATTCTGCATATTCCAGTCACGCCTCAATACACGGCATTATTTTGTTTGTTTACCAGAATCGCGTAGAGGCGATCGGGACAATCTAGCATTTCGCGATACCACAGTCGTCGAATTGGGTGTGAGGGGCAAATTCTGTGACACTTCCCCCTCCTTAGAACCGATCATCCCGATTGGATGCACCTCTATACGGGGATAGACGTTCCAAATGTACGATCTTACACCTCTGTATCCGGTAGACGACGTGATTCATTATTTTAATGACGGTGTAGGGGCCCTCCCAACGTTTCCGTAGTTTAGGCGATTTTCCTATCTTCCGTGTGGGAATTGTACAGCCACACCAGGTCACCTGGTTGGAATCCGACTGTATTAGCCCGGACGTCGTGTGGAGTCTTCATGCGATCGCTCTCTAGTCGCATTCGAGATCTGACTTGGTCGTATACGGCTGCTAGTCTTCGTTCTAGCTCATGGGTATAAGTGTCTGGATCGGTGGGCTGTTCCACAGGGCGACCAAATACCAAATCTGCTGGAAGACGAAGCTCTCTTCCAAAGATGATCCTTGGTAAGCTAATAGGAAGAGTGAAATGAGCTTGTCCCAGTCTGTCTCAATCATCAGATTGGTTTCTAGCTCGGTTTCTAGTGTAGCGTTGAAGCGTTCCACCATACCGTCTGACTGGGGAGTTAGATATTTTTTTAGTTTCTGTCACTTTAAGTTTATATTTAAGTGTATATCACTTCAAAGTTCTATTTTAAAAAGCACACATGTTTACAGATGTATGTTTAATGTCGCCATATTACGCATCAGTACTGTATGAAATTGCATAGGTCTATACATAATTATTGGTTTTAAGTAGAAAAATTATGAAAAAAAATTTGAAGTATACGAATTTTTCAGCGGCGCTTGTATATATTTGGACCTGTAACATCCATATTTGACACTAAACTTTCAATTATTCTAATTGTATGCCTTGGGATTCTTCGAATTCTATATTACATATTTATACGTTACACTATCATAAAAACTATTACTTATATATCATAGAAGAAGAGATAAATACAGAAATAATATGTAGGAGAGAGACCGAGCTACATACGAATATTTAGCCAACAAAGGCAAGTATATCTAGTAAACTTTCTAGGTTTCTCCAGTTTCTCTTTTGAAGGCGGCAACAACGTCCCCCCGTTTTCACAACGTAGCTTAAACGTAATTGTATAAGATGTAAAAACGGCGTTGGAATGCAGCTGCCTTAAAAAGAGTTTTAATCACTTCCACGTAATAGAACCATTTCAATCATGTGGTAGTGGCAATACATTTTAAAGTTTTTAGTGTCGTGACTGCTACGTTCCTACTACTAAAAATACTACTTGGGTACACATTTGAAAGGTATTTTAAGGTGGTGATACCGACTAGGGAAGCCCAGGTTTATAATCCTGATGCATAGGTCTCACGTCTGGTTCACGAATGGGTCCAAGATAGGCCAAGGCTCAGGAGCGGAATCTATGAAGTGCGACTAAGAGTGAATCTATTTCACTCTTCAGAGAAACACCAGTCATTTCAGCTGAAATATTTGCTACCTGCCTCCGTTCAAGAGAATATCAGAAATCAGTAATTAAAATATGTACAGACAGACAGGCAGTTTTAGATGTGCTTATGTCGTTATGTCCTTCAGATCACCTCGTGTGATTCTGCAATGTGTCAAGGGAAGGGAAAATTGAGTTAATCTGAGCTGGGATCCGTGTCACAATGATGTGACGGGATATAAGAGAGCTGACATGTAGGTGCGATAAGCCTCAATTAGTCAATCTGTAAAACATGAACCAGTATTAGTGTTACCATAATGCTATCTTGCAAGATCCATTGATAACTAAGTCAAAGGAAAATTAGCTGGGTGGACTTGGTCATGGTTTGATTCATGGGCTGATGCAAATCAAGATTATTAATTATGTTTAGCAGAAACAATGTTAGGATCTTCACCGATCTCCTAACGGGCCTTGGACAGCTTAACATTCATCTTTGTAATATTGGATTAAATACTGTCACGAAGTCCAGACTTTGCGGCAACTCAAATGAGGATTTAGCTCATATTCTCTGCAACTGTGGGTGGTTTCTCTTTCTCCTCAAGACCTTAGACATATTTCAGCAGGGCTAGTGCTAGCCTTTGCACGAAGTATGGGTCTGTTTTTAACTCTGTCAGCGGCATGCACAATGGATCTGCAGAGTAATCTGCAAGTAATGAGTACTGCAAGTAATCTTCTAATCTATAACAACATTTGTGGCTGCAATATAAAAGTTTCCATCCCAATACGTGTGTACTGCTTTTAAAGTGATGAAGCGATGAACTGTTAATAGGAATTTTGGGAAACATCAATGATTAGGTTCTATCAATAATTTTATTGTCTAGGCACATGTGTGATCGACAAGCGTCATAATTTAAAGTATAAACTTTAAATACAGGGTGATTCATTAAGAATGGGCAATCTATGAACTGGAAATACTATACACCAAAATATGGCGATTGAGCTTAACATATCTTATACAAATGTTGCAGGTTTACGAGATACAGGGTATTTAAAGTTGGAATTTTAATTTGAAATTTGTTAATAATTTTGTGAATCATATCACGCATTTCACTGTTGGAAAATTCATTATGTCGTGGTATTTTCTTATTTTAGAATGTTTACTATAAATAATACAATTTTACTTGTTGACAGTAAAATTGTCAAATTTCTTTACACGAAAAACTGATAAGTGCTGACACAAGCCTACTTGAAAAAAAGTCAATGCAATAACGGTGGCTTAGGAGTTTTTACGCTGAATGTTTAAAATGCAAATAACTCAAAAACTGACATAGTTACATCAAATAAACAAGAGTACCTTTTGTATTCAAAATTGAACTGCCTTTGAGATTTTCTAGTCATTTTAGCCATAACTCATTAGCCAAAAAAGATATGATGTAATTTACCTAAGTAACAGTTTCCAGCTCATATCAGTACCATATTTTGTATAAATCATAACGACTCAACGCCTTGTTCGTCATACATGTACCTAGACAAAACCAATTATTGTCTCGTAGTGACGCTAATCATTGATGCCTCCTAAAATACCTATTAATAGTCTACCGGCTTACCCCTTTGAAAGTAATACACATGTTAGGTTGAAAACCATTATATTGAGGCCACTGTACCTTATGAAAACAAAAGTGTACGAAAATAACTCTGCTAATACAATTCACAAAAATATAATAATATAAACAAAACTTGAAATGTCAGCAGTAAGGCGATAATTGTTTCCAGATGTCTCCAGTTTTAGTTTCCATATAACTAACGCAATGTTTAACAAGCACTACAGACAATAGGTTCGATGGAAGCCGACGTGGTTCTATTACGGCGTTGCATAGATACATTATAAATGTAGTATAACTTTGAACTATCAACAACTTATTACCTTAAAGTCAACTACACTGTGTCCACAGTTTAAACTGCTTCGATATAATAGTTCTTAAAATTAACTCTCCAACTATCTTGCTGTTTCATAGTTAAAACAATATTATCGACGTTGCTACAGCCAGTACAAAGCTGAGCGAATTTGATTGCTCATTAATAAGCTGAAAATTCTAGATATTGCAGATTGTGTATTAGTTTGGAAATATGTTTAGGATTTATTGTCAAAGGTACAATAGTAACAAGCTTCCAAAAACTATTAAACGATTAAATTCCACTTCGTGTTACTTTAACAAGTTATTTTAATGGTTTTCTGCAATCCTGCTTAGGAGAGCATCTATTCAAAGAGCAGATGGTTCGATATATTTGAAACTAACTTTAGTTGTTGATGCGGACGTAACACGACATAATCTGCTACCAAACAACTAACAAATCGTTCCCATTCGAATCCAGCGAGCGCACTGGATGCAAAGTATAAATTCACAGCACACTGGGCTCGCCAGACTCATGCATCAAGAGAGCGTTGGTTGGTTGCTTTTCCCACAGCACGCTTTGATGCTGCGGGAACGATGTGACACAAATGAACGTCATTAGTATATTTAAACTGTGTATGCGCCCATACACTTGAGGTGTAGCGTGAGCGACACACTTGAACTATATTTGCATTTATATGGAAGCTGCCTTGTTTATTTCACGGAACTAAGTAAACTAATTCCATCGGATTTGGTCCCGCTCCTTGGAAGTTTGTGCAGCGTTAAATTTTGTCAGATTAATTAATCACTTATTTGAGATTATCTTGTTTCCAGATTCATCGTGTATCGATTCGCGTTGTCTATTTATTCCTTAGAGTTTGTAGCAGATGGTGCAGTTATTCCAGAATACCTACATCGCCAATGAAAGTTGCATAAACAAAACCAAACAAAATTTTTAGTTTTAAAACTTTTATATCGAACACGTGTTTGAAGACACAATAGTTTTAACCCTTTTGATGCGAGAACCAATCCAAAAATTATTGAACTATTAGAAATGTTACGTATTAACCTAGCTCCACATACATTCAAGTGATTGTAAGTATGTGAGTAAGATATATTTTGCAAAATTTTCATTCACCTCTAATTTTGGAAATGTTTAGTGAATCGACTGTATAACGCTAGATGTATAGAGGGTTGTAGTTGTGTAAAGTCGACCTTTTGTGTATTTAATTGCGTTTTTAAAAAGAAAATCGGAAGATTTTAACAGAAGAACACATAACTCAATTTTTGCGGGAAGCCGACGAACTAACTTATTTTATGATATAAGTTGCATTAATAGTTAGTAGAGCTTGCAGGTACCTGTAGGCGTACAGAATTGATATATCTGCAATTACAAAATATTAAAGATGAAGGGCAATCCATTCATATTATTATTCTGATGTGATGCCAACCAGTAATGGCATTAGTCCGCGGAGTAGTTGTTTCCTGCAGTGTCATTTACAGATTTAATGGCTTGTCGCCCAGGGCGAGAGGTCTGCGTTAAGTACGCGCTGCAATGTAGGTCGCTTCCTGTAAGTCGAGCTTCTTAGGCCAAGCAGGAAGTAAGCAGACCACTTATATCTCACCTGCACTCAGTATATTGCTTTAATACGGCTCTGTATAACCGATGTTTCTACTCCCAGTGTTGGATGTAAACTGAGGTCTCTGCAGCTTGAAATGGACTTATTATTTCGGCCCGAGTGTTTCTACTGGTCTTCCTATACTGCGTCTTTATAATTGTTAAAATCTTTATACCTATACACTGATAAAAATTATTAGCAATATTACAAGGTGGATTGTTAGCTATTTATTGCCTAGGGCAAGAGTGTGGAACAACAGACCAGAATGTAATGTTACAACTGTAATGAAAAATTACTACTTATGAACAGCAAAACCGTTTTTTTTTGTACACATAAAAAGTAATTTTAAAACGCTCTAATGTATTTTTAGAGAAAAATCATGTATTTTTACATGAAAGATGTAAATATGTTGCATTCTCATAGAGATTCTTCTAATATAGTATGGATTTGATATTTTTTACATTAATGTATACGAGTAAATTTACCATCATTATTATCAACGTACATTCTAATAATGGTACTTACCTCAGGTTTTATTTCTCCATTCTACATGAAATCTCTGAAACAAAAAAAAAATCAATATTATACTTGTCAGATCGTATGATATATAATTATAAATGTATAATTAATAATAATGAAATAGTGAATACGTATCCCTGATTATGAACTGTTTCCCACTTTCCATTTTGCGACTAAAGTTTGCCTTCTGCCGACGTACTTCCCCTTGCCTACTAACTCGACACCGGTCGCTGACTTAGTTAGTGATTCGGGTCAGTAGCATATACAGTGATCCGTGTAATGGTTAAAGCTCAGGTGCAGTTACAAATATTAGTATCTTCGGGAAATGGTGTGCTTTAGTAAAGTTAGTTAAAATATTAAATAATGCTTCATTGCTTAAACGTACATTTTGAAAGTGATGGATAGAAAGACAGCTTAAGCTTTGTAAATTTTGTCATGCAATTGCAAAATATACACCTAAAGAGGCATAAAGTCATCTAAGAATATACGTTGCACATTTTTATACTAATCATTCTCTTCCTCTGAGAAACATTTAATAACATCTTCTATTATGAAGCTAGGTATTTTCAAAATGTATTAAATAATAAATAAATGTTTTTTATGTTAAGTGGATATTTTGTGTGCAAATATGTTTTAATGCATACTAGTTTACGACACTATATTCAGCTAACTCAAATCGATTTGGAGTATTTTGGAGAACATAATATATGCCTAACGATTGGACAGATATTATGATTATACCAATTTCAAGAAAAGGAGATGTATCAGGTTTCAAAAATGAAAATTATGGCAACGTTAATAAATAATATAGAATAGACCTAGAAATAGTAGGGTATCAAACGGGTTTTAAAAACAGGATATCAATAATAGACTTCATGGTGAAGGAAATCCTTACTACATACTATGAATATGGGATCAATGGAATGGATCCTGGACTTTAAAAAACATGTGACTCTGTCCCAAGTAAACTGATTGGGGTATTATTGAAAATAGTTTTAATAAATACTAAAGCAAAGTGCGAATAAAAGGTGAATGTCCAGAAGAATTTGTTATTGACAGCAATGAAACAGGAAGATCCACCCTCAACGCTTCTTTTTAATTTAGTGATAGAAAAGGTCATAAGAGGAAGTCAACTGAATAAAGAAATACACATATTGTTTAAAACTTACCAAATAGTAAGCTATGCAGATGATGTAGCCATAATTGGAAGATATAGAGGGAAATGGAAAAGATAATGAGATAGCTGATGAAGAAAGCAAGTAAAGTGTAAGTATAACTGAAGAAAAAAGTAAACTTTTGAGAACAGAAGAGCAAAAATGATATAAATTTCATACAAACAAAGGATGATAGTTAAATGTAACGAGAAAGAATACATTAATATGAGAATAATAAAAGCAAATAGAAGTTCGAGACCAATCGACCACTTAATGATATGAAAAAAATTGTTCAAATAAATAAAATTTAGAATGAACATAACAATCTTAAGATCAACGCTATATAGCAGCAAATCTGGACCCTCAATGAAAAGTCAAGGTAAAACCTATTGAGGTGAGAAAGGTGTGTGAATAGAAGATGAAGGAAGGGTGACTGTGTCAGGAAAAGTAATGAAGAAATATAATGAAAAGCATCATACATCAAAAATAGATGAAGTTGTGATGTTCAAAAGATTGCACTGGATATGGCATCTAGCACGAATGAAAAATGAAAAGACAGTGGGAAAACTTGTAGAGAGTAAACTATAGAGGTAGACTGCGGAAGCGATGGAGAAAGGTCATTGCCATAGATCCAAGAGAAAAAATGAAACAGAGTGGAAAAGAAAGGCGAGAAACAGAAGTTAGTGGATTAAGGTAAGGCAGCTCCTGAACCTAAGTCGTTACATGTGAGCCAACTTATTAAAATATCTTTAAGTTATCTTACCCCTAATAATTTTTTAACAATAACCAATATCATTTAAAAAAATATGATGAAAATTTGTATGTATTAAAAATACAACGCTGCTACGATTTTTTCTTATTTCTTTCTAATTCAATATATCTTTCTACTTCTTTGTATTAAAAAAATGCAGTGGTGATGGGAGTAAAATCCTGATGAAAATGTTAACGTATCGAAACTGTCATGAACCTAACGTTATGCTAATATTTTATGTCTGCGCAATTATTTACGCCAAGCATTTTGACTGTTCTGGCTATTACTGTAATGTTTGCTGCGACTGGAAACCAATATTCCATCTCCACCAAAGCACTTGAGAAATCAATCCAGAATAATTATTGTAAGTGTGTATGCATGCACCCATGCATCAATAAATACAGCTTCTGTCGATACATCAGCCGAGGCACTTTAATTCCCAATCGATATCTGTATTTGTACGAACCTCCGGTTTCAATTCCAGGCGTTGTTGAATAAAACATAACAATTAAAAAGACATCTGGAACAGGATATCGCGATTTATAGCTCCTCGCGGGGAAATATGGAGAAAGAAATTAAGAGATGGGATAATAAATAACCTTGACTGGCGCCACTTACAGTAATTCTTTGATTAATATAATTCAAGAGGATTTTTTGTTCTACATTTTCCCATTCTATGGATATAAAAAAGACGGTATAAGAAGAAGACGTCCTTGTTTATTTATACAGTGATTTAGTTCCAAATAAAAAATTACTTATTGAATAATTTCAAATTTCTTGCTGTATTCTATGTATACAAGGTGTCCGGCAAAATGTAAGAAATCTCTCGTGTGCTGATAGAACATGAAAAAACAAGATGACAAGTTCCTATAATTTTTTTCCTACAGACCCTCTCTCCTTTTGAAAAACGCAAAGAGAGTTCTGCTGCACTATCACAAATCGAGATTATTAATGGCGTTAATATAGGATGAAAATACTCCCATAGGCCTTTTGAAAACATTACTGCATATGAACTAGCTTGGCGAGGAGGTGAAGCAGCAAATTGCAAAATATATTATTTTAAGGAAGAAAAATCTAATAATGAAGAGTTAACTAGCCGCATTGAATATAATATAGTGTTTTCAAAAACATGTCAAGGTGGTTCAAGAAAGTATTGCAATAGTAAGTGGTTAAAAATAAATATACAAAATCCTGATATCTGTCCAGTAACACTATTTTATAAAATGTTATCACACAGAACGGATCATATTTCAACTGACAGATTTTTTCTAACTCCCAATTCTTTATGAAAAAATTGTATGTCAAAAGGTTGGTATAAAAATATTCCCATAGGAATCAATGAAATTCTTTAGTGGACTAAAATATCAGCTGAGATAATTGTATTGGACACGAAAAATAAAAAAAATTCTAATCATTCACATCGCTAAAAAGCAGTATCAAAAAACAAGAATTAATTACGATAACTGGACATTCTTCAGCAAATTCTATAAAACCTTATTTACAACTCGACAACGATCATCACTCAAATCTTGTAACAAATCTCCGAAATAAACCTTCGAATAACGAATCAATATCAACAGATCCTTCAAAATCATCCTTACAGTCAGCATCCACAAGAGAATCATTAATAGAGTCAATTTCAACAGGGCAAACTATTTACAATAATTGTGTTTTTAATAATTGTTCACTTTAAAAAAATAATATCTTTATTATTAATACACGTTCATTGTCTGTTGTTTCTGTACTTTTAAATAAAGTTTTGATTAAATTATCATTATTCTATTCATGGAATTGTCTTACCAAATAACATGCGAGCTAAGATTTTGAGCTTGATATTTTTTATGTTTATTATGGTATTATCCCCAATAAAATGAATCGTTTACGAGAAAAAGTTCGACCTATGTTCGCATGTTGGACCCTGTTATGAAGTTTTTCAATAAATTCGTTAAGGAGTGTCCTGGACCACTGCATTTTTTTAAATTTTGTATTTTTGCAAATTAAATATCTTAAAATTAAACTTTCCTGTTGTTTGAATGACTTTCGTACTTTGTTATCGAGAAAAAAAAATAATCATGGCCCATTTTATTAAATATAAAACATGAATTCGTTTATTATTATTTTTCTCGTAAACGGTTCATTTTATCCACAATAAACAAGAGTACCTTTTTTTAGTCTAAGGTTGAAGCTATCTAGATTTATTATTTTAAAAATTACCAGCTTTAGAAACTTACCACTGGGAGGTGTGGGTATCATTAAATAATGGGTTTGTTTCAACAACAGCAAGAATCGATTCTGAACCGTCCAGAACTAGTCAGTCAGTTCAATTGTTAATGTACTCTCGGCAAATGCGACGTAAGACAGTGTTTGTCAAGCATTTCTGACAGTTCTAAACTAGTTCTCAACGGCTGTTGGAACACATCTAATATGTATCACCTCATATAATATTACAAATAAAATAGGCCATCATATACGACATTCTATTATCTTCTCTTTTTGTGTCTTTACGATTGTTTGTACTCCAAACCAATTAACAACAAAACTGATTTATTTGAACAAGTGCATATTTACACAGTTACATCAATTATTTAAACAAATATGGGAAACTAAAATTTAAAAAAATAATAAGAAGAAAAGGAGAAGATTAAGAAACACCTAGGATAAAGTAGTAGCAAAAATACTAGAAGGGAATGGTAAGAGTTGTTTGTGAATAAGCAGAAATTGGGCCCTACATCATGTGGATTGTAGAAGGGGTTATGGACTATGAATGGATGGAATGTATTAAATTTAATCATAATGGTTTTTTACGTTCACGGCCGGTGCTGTTATTTTATATATACTGATTTTCCGGGTTGTTATGCCGTGACTTAGGTAACTGGTCGCTGCCAGTAACAGAATTAAAGTGCATATCCCGAGCTACAGCTAGGATTCTTGTTGTTCCCGGGCTAGGCCTTGTGAAATCAGACCTACTATCAGTATCTCTGGGTTCGTCCATATATTGCTTTCAGCTCCTGTTGTAGGTTCTACGACTACTACGGTCGAAAAAATTCCTCGGATAATGGTGGTGTTCTAAGACGTCCTGTAGCGGTCTCTGTAACTGATCGCATGCCCTGCTTCCAAACGTTTCGCCGCTCTTCACTGTCGGCATGGCACTCAGTGGGGATTCCGCAAAACCTTTGCAGCGATTGAACCACTTACTTCACGGAAAATCAGTATACATATATCAAATAAGTTTAATCAGTTCTTAACATCCTACGATAAGCAAATTTTTGTTTCAAGAATGACGTTTTATAGAATAATTTCCATCAGATTCCCTGCATATGAAAATGTTATTTGAAATATTTTTGTTGGTGATGGAACGTATACATTTCAATCTAAATCTCAAATAAATCTTGGCACAAAATGACTCGGATCTTTGCAATCATCTAACCATAGATTGAATTTAAATTGCGTTTTGCCACAAAAAAAAACACCGAAAGCTTTTAGTAATAACGCTAATAAACGGCAACTCCTGATTAATTTCTGGAAATCAAACTACGTAATGGATTTATGCTCCGCCTAAGTGATAATCGTAATAACTACGCATTTACTGCTTAATCGGACACAGAACTTTATCCGCGCGCTTCACTAAAAGCTTAGCAGTTTAAATCGTGAAGTTTACCCCGTTGACTCTGTAATTGTACATTTGAAATAGGAAGCTGCTACAATGTGTTGATAGCGCTAATGGGATTACACGCTAAATTCAATCAGGAAATATTGCTGCATCCTAGTACAAGTTCAGGGCGAATAAACACAGCTCGTACCCCGGGGTGAAAATCATTTTCGGAATTTAAGCAGGTTACGTGTGCTCTAGCCGATCGGCGATTTTCCCTGCTAAATCGCTGGTACACTTTACTAAAGCACTGTTCGGAGTTTTGTTCAAAATCAGGAAACTAAACTGATAATAAGATTTACGAATGAAAAGTACAAAATGTTAAAGTCCTAGTTTAAAAAAAAACAGCATACAGTGTCTACTACAATATATACGTACTTTGGATAGTGGTAGTACGTACAAAATATGACTAAAAATAAAACATAACCTTTTAAACGAACCTTTTCGCAGTTATAGACTTTAAAAGGTGCAATTTCAAAAGTAGTTCTTATAGTTCTTTGTTGGATAAAGAAGATATCATGAAATTTTGAATGACTATCTTTAGGAAGACTAAGTACGCACGAGAAGATTTAAGGCAGAGAATATACGAAATGATCCTAAAGATTTGAAAAAGAGAATGTATTGTTGAATATAGGAGATATGCTATGATTATACCAATTTTATAAAAGAAGATGCAGAAACTACAGAGATATATAAGCAGGTTCTAGAAAGGGGAAGTCAACAACGGACCAAATCTTCATGGTGAATGGAATCCTTACTACATGAATAAAAGATTAAAGCAATGGTCTTATTCATGGAGTTCAGGAAAGCATATGGTTCTGTGAAAAGGAATAAACTAAGTAAAAGATTGAAACCATTTGCGATACCAACTAAACTGATTAGGATATTGAAAATGACCTTGGAAAATACCAAAAGCAATGTATGAATAAAAGTTCAGAAGGTTTTACTATTGACATAGGATTGAGACCCACTCTGAGAGCTTCTTTTTAATTTAGTACTAGAAAAGGTCATAAGAGATAGTGAGTTGAACAGAGAAACACACATATTGTTTAAGTTATGCAGATGATGTTGCCATAATTGCAAGAGATAGTACACAAAGAGAAAACTTGTGGAAAGCATAATAGTAATATGCCGCCTCCTCTCCCGCATAACTCTCCGACTTTTGAGCTAATCTCCATGATTAAAATGAGGGGTAAGATATTGTTAGTATTATATAAAATGCAGATAGGAGTTTTTATAAAAATATAACAATGAAAGACAAGTATGCTACAGTGCATATTTAGAGCCCTCTACAAAATATCTAAAAATTAAGTTGAGTGATGCACTTCATAACAAAATGTAGGAAAAGCTTTCACATATTTAAATGTTTGTTTACTATAAAAAGATCACGTTTTGTAAGAATGTTAAAAGATTAGCTACATCTATTGTGACCTGCCAAAAAATCTTGCCAAGTCTGCATTACAAATATAATTCATGTTTTTTTTCAGGTAGGTATTCATTAACATTTTGCTCGTTCTATGTCGATCTAATGTAATAACGTGTTTGTCCTATTTTACATTGACCAAGAATGGGTGTTACTTTAATTTTTTTTAAATTTTGCTGGAAAAAATGTTTAAATACATATATTTTATGTGTGACACAATGCGTCTTTTTCGATCATTTCTATGATATCACAATCAAATATAACAGGCCATAATAAAACCAAATTTAAGCAAATAGAATGAAAGTGATATTATTTACTAAAGAGGTAACAACTAGCCGGCTTAAATAAGTGTGAAGATAACATATGTTCCGGCCAGTGTATATTCGTGCGAATGTTCACTCAGAGAGACAGGAATTCGTGCCGCCGTCGCAGTTTTGGGAGGGAGTGCTTAAGTGCGCAGATCGAAACGTGTGGAAGTGATACGCAGACAGCTGTCTAGCGAGTTAGTCACGTTATTCAGTTTACTTTGATGTACTAGTTCTATTCTAGTTTATGTATTCTAGTGAGTGTATAATAAAAATAAATTTGTAAATATTATAGTTTATTAAACCAAACAACATAAACATTCATAATAATGAAAGAGAGAACTGTCTTAAGTTTTCGGTAAAACCCTAATATGATTTTTACAGTGAACAACTTCATTATTATAGGAAATCTCGAAAAATGTAGATGCTAGTTTATTAAATTAAGTTATTGAATAGTTTGCAGAAGTTTTAGTTTGTTAATTATTAGGTGTGTTATCACTGAGTATCTTAGCATGCTTATTATTTGTTTATTGGCTGAATTAGTATTTGATTAATGAATTATTGTGAGATGATGAAAGACAGTGTATTGCTGATGGGGCCTGTCTATTATTGTTTCGTTTTATTTGCGAAGGCCGTTAGTTGTGAGGCACGGAATGAGGTATGGGTATCTTAGGGTTATTCGCTGAGTGTGAGTTCGTTCCTTAGATGCATGTGACACGGAGAATATCTTGAGGGCCGCTTGCTGAGTTCAGTTCTAATTAAAAATCTAGTCTCGCTATGAACTATCTCTGCAGAGATTGTCTGGTCAGTGTGTATTGTTAGTTGGTATTTAGCTGAAATCTGAGAGAATATAATCCAAATACAGTCATAAGTAGCACATGTTATGTTTAGAGAATGTGAGAGTATTTGGGTATGTGCTACCTTAATTTGATAAAAGGATCTTAGCTAAGCTACCATACCAGGCAAGCATACTCAAGCCTAAAATGTACAAATGTATTGAAAAGTAGTTTAATAGTCTCAGGCCAGTAATGTTACGAGTACATCAGGCTATAAATCCACATGTATTAGAGGCATCAAATATAATAGACTCATTATGACTGTTAAAAGAATTTTTTTTATCAAAAATTACCCCAAGATCACGAAAACAATCACGTCTCCGCAGAGACGCTCAATTGATATTGTAATCAAAGATGATGGTAGCAGTTTTTAGGCAAAAGGACAACACATTGTATTTCTTTACATTCAAATGCAAACTGTTCAATCTTCAATTTTGTTAAGATTATGTTGAATTCGATCACAATCACCAATATTGGTAACCACATCAAATAACTTGAGATCATCCGCATACAAAAGGTAATTAATATCTAAGTCATTACCTACATCGTTCAAAAACATATTAAATAACAGTGGTCCAAGAACGGATCCTTGAGGGATACATGACGTGGAAGGATATTCAACAGACTTAAAACCATTAAACACAATATAATTTCCTATTGGAGCGGTACGATTTTAAAAGATTCACAAGAGGTTCAGAAATACTAAATTTTAGCAGTTTGTTAAGAAGTAGATAATGGTCAAGCCTGTTGAACGCCTTCGAAGAAACAGTATACACAACGTCCACCTGAATAATTGTTTGATAAATTGAGGCAACAGGGCATACTTTAAAAAACTTCCATAGATTGGGAAATATTTACTGATGCATAAATTAAATAAATAAGTTAGCGGAGGTGCAACAACATATGCACAATCCTTAAGAATAAAAGCAGTTATCAAATCAGGTCCACTTGTCATCTTAGATTTAGAGTTCTTTGAAGCAAATAAAACTTGGTTCTCAACATTCCAATATGTACATGGTTAGTAAAAGACACGTCACAAATGTAATATAAATATTGTAACCTCTATATTGGGTTAGCGTAGACACACGTTACGTAGATAAACAAACTTTATTGTCACTCTTGATAACACAAGAAATATCCTTCAACAAATTCACAACTGTCAGACTCTCTACTTTGACGTTTCAGTCATTCGCGTTTGACTGCTCAATATAAACTGGCTGTGTCAGCAAAACCGATCCACTTATATGGGTTTTTTAGGGTTCTAAAAGTTTTCGGCGGCCTCGAGAATCAAATACAATGTGGCCGAGAATATTCCAGAAATCGTCAAAATAAAGGCATCACAAAAATTATAAATTCCAACATAATTAACAAACTAAAAAGGTAGGTGAGCTTTCGTAACAATATGTATACGTAAAGACGCCCCTGACATATATCTAAATCGTCTAATTCTGATCCCAGAAGTTTCTATTTAGAGTTTACAATTGTCGACATAATATCATTAGCGACATTCATTATAAAAACAAAATATTTATAATTGGATATAACTGAACGCACACGCTTACGTTAGGTCACATGTTAATTTTTAAGCATAATATTTATACGATACACCACAATTATGGGAACTTAAATAGCGTTAATGTATCGACCAAATATTAGTTCAATCCAAACAACTTTGCGGAGCACTAATTTGTTTATTAAATATTTACGTACAATTTACGTCAAAATAGAAGGATAAATTCAAGTAACTATATTATTTAATAAAACATTAAGCATGTTATAATTTTAGCGAGCGTACTTTGAAACTGTTATACTGCTACTATTCCTATAAAAATTATTTTTTTTTATTAAGTGTTTGATTATGTCGGTTAGCTGTAGAAATAAGTAAAGGGTGTTTCAAACTCGAGCCTCCTATGATTAAATAAAATTTAGGGCACGTGGTGTTAAATGCGATGAGGTAAGCGAAGCAATCGAACATACTATCTTTGACGTGTGACAGAAACGACTAATGACTTTATCAATCAAAGCTCTCTTTTTTCTAATAAATTTTTATTAGAGAAATTTTTCAGTATTACTTCCCGTTTAAAAGTTATAACTAATATCGTCCAAGAGTCTCAAAAGAAATACCACCTAAAAATCACATTAGGGGTGGAAGGATTAAGTAGTCGTTGGAAAATAATTGAATGCTCGTTATTTAAAGCGCATAAATGTCACAAAATACTTGTCATTACTCAGTAAGAACGTCAAACGTATAACTTTTGTGCTTACAAATTGTTTTCTTATTTCTGTAGAGTTATATCTAGAAATGTTTCCAGAGAGCTTAATTCCTGATCATAGAAACTTGACTAAATGAAGATGCATTTTCTGTTCGAAAGTATCAAATAATTGGCCAGAGGGTAAGAAACAATGTTAATACAGCTATACTCGCGACATGAATTCAGACGACTTACGTCATACGAACAAATAAATAATTCATTATATTTTCATCAAACTATTTAAGAAACTGCAACTGGTAGCAATAAAACTATATACTACACTAAAAGTTTGCATTATATATTGCACTAAATTGCAAAAAATGATTGTTTTTAACGCGACCAAATATTGAAAATTACGTAGACAATAAAAATAAATGTGTAACGTCAGCCGTGACGTAAGACGTCTGAATTCTTAACGAGAGTATAGACTGTTACAGTTTTTCGAACAAAATCCACGAAACTCTATACGGCAGGCTAGCCGGGAACTGAATTTGGATAAATCAATCGTTCCACGAATTTTAAAGACCAATGGGTATCAGGACTACAAAATTCACAGTATTTGCCTGAGCATCACAATGAAAACAGACTTAAATCAAATTGTAGTAAATGTAGAAACTGCTGATCAGAACCTCTTTCGGTAGGTTCTTTCTTTGGACGGAAGAAAATTGGTTTGTCAGTAATGGTTCGCCAAACAGGCGCAACGAACACTACTGGTTCATTGAAAATCCTCACATTTTATATTCAGTCTAATACCATTTTGGAATAAATGTATGGTACCACAGGTGGGCATTTAATTGGGTCTTATTTTTATGAACATATTATAACCTCTAAATTAGGTTATCGTTGAAACACGTCACGTAGACAAACAACTTTATTGTCACTCTTGATTATACAAGAAATCTGCTTCAACAAATTCACAACTGTCAAATGCTTTACTTTGACGTTTCAGTCATTCGCGTTCGACTGCTCAATATAAACTGACTCCAGCGCCGAAAATAATCTGCTTATATACGTTTTTACAGTTCTCGAAGTTTCTGAGATTTCGAGAGCGTCTCGAGAAACAAATAGAATATAGCCTGGAATATTCCGGAAAACGTCAAAATAAAGGTATCATAAAAATTATAAATTCTAACATAAACAGAAACGTGATTTACAAACTATCGAAGTAGGTGAGCTTCAATTATAAATTCCAACGTAAACAGGCACACAATTAACAATCCAAAAAGGTAGGTGAGCCTTCGTAACAATATATTAAACAGCGCGAGTTACCTAAATTTCTTACAAGAATAACTTCCTGCACTTCTGGAGAATATGCCTTTGCAGCTAAGGAGAAACCTATGGCGTCATCACGATGGAGCTGCACCCCACAAGGCCAGGATTATGCAGCAATATTTAGATAACACTTTCCCAGAAAAATAGATTAGGAATAATGGACCTATTCAGTGGTCCAGAAAGTCACCAGATCTAACATCCCTCTATTTTTTTATGGGAGGTTTAAAAATATAAAATTTACATAACACGTTAGCGAGAACTTAAGCATTTTAAAGAAAAAAATCGCAAACGCTTGTAATGAGTTAAACGGCGAAATGTTGATAAATGCAGCCCATAAAGAAGGTAGGCGAAGATTGGATATGTGTCTTGAAATGAGAGGAGCTCATATAGAAAATAGATTGTAATATGTAAGCAGTGTGAGGACGTTTGCCTCATTTTTTAAGTTTAGTTATTGTTATTATTATTTTGTTTTAACTTTATTAAAGACTTATTGCGTTTAATCCTTTTATTTATTCTTAATGGCATTTATGCACTTTAAAAAACAACATTAAATTTCGACTACCTAATCTTTCCACCGCTAATATGGTTTTTAGGTGGTATTTCTTTTGAGACGCTTATAACTTTTAAACGGGAAGTAATAAAAGTTTATTAGAAAAAAGAAAGCTTTTTAACAGGAAAATAATTTGGGTATGGTTTCTGGAAAACCCAAAGATAATACTTTCAATTAAAAATGGAGCTTACCTCATGCCATTTTGTCACAGTAGGCCCTTACTATCGAGTTCTAGACACCCTGTACAATATTATGACACAGTATAATTGCTGCACAAATAACTAACTAACTGTGTATTTCACTTAAAAAAATAATAATATCTCCCTCCCATAAATAATTTAAAAAAAACTGAGAATAATCTACACCGTCGCGTAAAAATTATGAAGACTGTGGGTGAAACTACAGACAAGAAAATAAAACAATACGGAATGTTTTAGAGAGGAATTCTAACTTGTAATAGAGCTATTTTAATGATGTTAAGGTCAACCTTTTATCTGTAATACAAAATTTCTTAGTAACGCTACTGACTTCGTATGCAAATGTCGAACTTCGAATGACAGAATAGGTAGCTAGCGGACGTTCAATAAACGTATCATTTAAAAGCGTAATAGTTTATACATACAGAAGAAACTGGAGCAAATTCAAAAAATGTGTTAGCAAATGTTTTTTTTCACACCTAAATAGTTATATGTCTGTCTCATCTCAACCTTAAGCTACTTGGCAAGAACTCATTTTCTATATTAGGATACAGAAGTAGAATGGGAAATTTTAGCTGAATAAAATGGTTCACTAGTATTTAAATAGCCATTAAATTTAAAGTAAGCAAATTGTATATCGGCTCACTGCCAGAACTTTTACATACAATTTTTCAGACTAATGTCTTTACCACAAAAATATTATACCACGATTTATGTTCTTTTGTACATTCATTGATTGATTCACTATTCAATGTATAAGAGCTTTTATGTACAATCACTAATTAAGGGCTTTTTCCTTGACAGTGGCAATGGAAAGTTGACATATGGACGATAAAATCTAGCAAACGCTCGTCTTCAATAGCAATCAAGTAAACAGCGCCTTTTTTAAGTACTAAATTTAACAATTATTGTCAATGCTGATAAAATTTGCGCAGTTTAGTTGAGCTAATTTTAGTTGAAGAAATGATGGAAATTGAAAATAGTGACAGTTATTTCTGAATGTATTTGGGATATTTTGCAAACACGGAATTCCAGAAAACAACTGCACTGCGGGCTAATGCCCCGACCAGCATTGAATTACACCTGGCAAACCTATAGCAACAGCTAGAGTTATTCGTCAGACATATACCGGTTTCGAGCTTATTAGCTCTCATCAGTATGTCATAGGTGAGGTATCCGACGAATAATCCTAGCTGCTTTCGTCTGTCTAACCCGACAGAAGGGACCATGAGTACGCGGTGTAGAACTAACTACATCTATCGGCCGTTCGCTACTCCATGCCGGACGGAAAATGTCACAGGCACGAAGCGTTCTACATGCAGTAGACACCATTGAAAGCTGTCGACCTTTATCGCGATCGGCGAGAAACGATATTTTGCAAACACGGAATTCCAGGAAACAACTACTCTGCGGGCTAATGCCCCGACCAGCATTGAATTACACCACTCTTAACACTCTTACACACTCTTAACTCTAGCTGTTGCTATAGGTTTTCCAGGTGTAATTCAAGTTTTCGATTGAAAAATCACGAAATTTATTTAAAATTTGACTTTTGTTCCTGATTTTTTTTTTGTAAAAAAAAACAATTCATTATGTGTTCTACGCAGTGAAACTGCACGGCTGGTTTAAATACTTATTTAAAGTTCGCCCTTTATACAGAGTATTGCGTGAAGCCTATGAAGAAACATACTTACTGAAAAAGGTAAATTTAAGAAATTGATTATTGTAAAATTTGTAAATTTTGACGACAAAGAATCCATTTTGAGACTTACCATTCCTGATTCAAACACAAGAAGAAGTCGAACTTTTACTGTCACAAATAACATTCAAGATAATTCTATCAACATTTTGTCATTCTATAGGAAGTACGTAGCCTTAAAATTTAATAAAGGCAAGTGTAGTAATGAATGTTATTGCTAAAATACCAAACGATATTGCAAGTTAACCTACTAGAGTCTCATTTATACACAGGGTATAACTGTTGCCAAACATCATCTGTTGTTTATTGGTTCATGGTAAAGTGATATTGAAGCGACACGGGGGAAAAAAAATTTAACTAGGCCATCAAATAATGTTGAATGTAATCGCAGTGATGAAAATTTTAGCATATCAGAATATAGCCTTAATATGCCTTCTGGATCAGAAATTAGTATTAAAGATTGTATAGACTTCACCATCCAAATTACTCTTACATTTGTTATAAT
Source organism: Monochamus saltuarius (assembly GCA_025584915.1). Classification (NCBI taxonomy): domain Eukaryota; kingdom Metazoa; phylum Arthropoda; class Insecta; order Coleoptera; family Cerambycidae; genus Monochamus; species Monochamus saltuarius. Next base: position 10,279,541 of record CM046728.1, read on the forward strand.
TCTCGTTATCGTTGTAACAGTTAATAATTGAAAAAAATTATATTGTTGAGTGGTAGTAGATAAAGCTTTTATATGCATTATGAGCAAAAAGTGGCATTACTATTCTCAAGTAATATCAATAACGTATCACTTTTCGCTGTTAATACATAAATAACTATTGTATTACAATTTATAAAAAATGTCTTAAACTTTTGCCTTCTCAAAGTCTAAGTAAACAAATTTGATTCCACACTTTGTCAATGGTCTTATACGGCTTCAGGGACAATTTATCAGCTTCCGAATCTGGGCTATTCTCTTTCTTTCTTCTATTATGATTTTCAGAGGAAATGGCATCATTTTTCACTTCAAGAGAAATATCTTATTAAGACGTTATATATATAACGGAACCATTTTTCTGTTGAACTTTTTATGAGGTACTAAAGATTACAAATCTAATCATTGTGAAATCAAGCTTCACGGGGGACACCGACACTTGGAGGGTTTTGACTTACGTTTCCTCATTTAAATTTTATGAAAAAAGTGTGATGGATAGCAGACGTGAGGTAGGTTGGAACGCATTACCAAATTGCTCGCCTAACAAAATGCGGATATTTTAAGTGAAATATTTGTCTTATAGCATATTGGGTTGCCGGAGAAGTTCGGAATTCTTTTATTGAATTTAACAATTATATCTTTTTATGATAAAAATACATTGAATTGTGTATACAAGGTTAACTATGATTAAGTACAAAAATTTTAACTACGTGTTCGGGGTGGCCTAAAGATAATAATAGTTATTTATAGCACAAGTGTGATATAAGCATTATTATACAGGGTTAACTATGACTTAGTACAAATATTTTAAGAAAGGATAGGGAAAAATAAGAATTAACGGGATCACCCTGCAAAAAAATTCCAAACTTATTTATAAATCCAAAAAAAAATTTTTCAATATTATTTTAATTCCTTATTTAACGCCGCCAATGTAGAGTAGGCAACCAACAAGCAAGTCATGCAACAGTCGCTCAGTCGGTATCGCTGTCATATCATAATTCAATTCCTGTGTTTACGTTGTAATTTTGTGTTCTTCTTCATTTTAATTTTAAACGTTTTATAGTTATTAAATAAAGAAATATGTAAATTTTCCCACAATATGGTATGCCGGTTTGTTTTTCTAGATTATGGGACAAGACTGCCGCGGGTGCATTAAAATTTTTCTATTACCTACTTATACCACCCATTCCTTTCGTTCGATTTTCTTATAATAAATAGGCATTTTATCTAATTGTACCTACGGGAAGTGTCTTTTATCGATAGTGAGTGGCTGTAATGAGCGAATATGTAGTTTTACCAGTTTATAACGAAATAATGAAAACCGAATGCAAAATACTAGAGCCAACTGGATTAACTGTTACCTATCTATCACGCATTATTACCAATAAGAATGTTAATTTTTGTCGTTTCTACGTTTAGAAACGCTACAAAAAGACGACCGCATGGTAGTTGACATTGTTGACAGATGTAAGCTTTATCTATGAATCTAAGCCATCTCAGTCGACTCTTATCATAGGCGCCGACTTTCCGTAGGAAAAAAGGGTTTTGCCCCATTTTTTAAATATTGAGCTAAAATTCTGGAATAATTTTTTTATTGTCTTTTACGCTTCCCTGAGCACGTGGTTAAATTTTTTGTACTTAGTCATAGTACATGAGTGAGACATTTTCACGAATGTAATAAAAAATGCCGTTACCCCACATGTAGGTACTATATACAATTTTATATAGAACTGCAAAAAATTTTATGTACAACTACCTTAAATTGAAAAAGCTCTAAAATCAGATCCAGTTTGTAAGTTTTGATTCAAATTCAAGAAGCAAAGGCATTGTTATGGTAACCTGTCAGACTTGTTATAAACAAAACTGAGTTTCTGTTTTTACATTTTCTTGTGAAAATAGTGGTATTGATTGAAATAATGAGAAAACTTGCCTCTTGAAATTGAATGAGCTCCTGTATCTGCAGTAGTTTCACTATTACCAGATAATCGAGAACTAAGTACGAACAATTTTATAAACGATTCACTGATTGTGTGCATCTAAGAATATAAAATACTAACCAAAAGAAAAGGTATTATTAGCATTTTTTTTTTGAAGTATTATCCAAGAAGTATAAATGATCATTTATACTTCTTGGGCCTTTGGGTGTTCTATTCTATGCTGCGGTCTAAGTGTAATGTTAAAGATGATTGCTTTTTTCTCACTTTATCACAGCCTTAACAATATACAGGGCACTGTTTTCTACGATTATCCACTTCACTTCCAGCCGACACAGGAGCAGACCTTCTAACTATAAAACGGCATGGTGGTTAGAAGTCCAACACCGTGTGTAAAGGCTATATTGATACGTCTCTTTGAAACAAGAAAGAAATTGCCACAAAGTTCTTGGAGGAGATATTGGCATTATTGGAGTTACTTCAAGTGCTTACAAAGAAAATTTAACCATTTTTTATACAAAGACAGACCAGCTGTATTCATCTGGTATTAATCTTATGAATTGCCAAAGTTGTTTTGATAATATTATTAAGTAATTCAATTTATTTTAAGTTAAATTATCTATATAAATATACTTAAAATGCAAAGTATATGTTATCAGACCGGTTAATTTAGAAGATTTAAAAGCAAGAAATCGTTACGAGATACATCGTATACCTCCTGAAGTTATTGATAATGTTCAAAAATAATTTATTAATCGTCTTGGCTACTGTCAGGCAGCCAACGGTGCACAATTTGAACATTTAATTTAGTCCATTTTTTACATAATCATTATCATTTTCAGTATTGCCCTATCTTCTCCCAAGGTTAAGAACGAAAAATCGGGGACATCTCGTATATCGTGCTACGCTACACTCAGACAGGTAGACAGATTTCCAGTACCTTAAAGGATAAACAGAATTTCACCGTTCCAATTATACAGACAGATATACCGTTTGTATAAGCCCGACAGCTTTGTTTTCGCATACTTTTTAAAATAAAATAAAATAAATTCTGCAGCCTGATAAAAGTTTCAGTCAATTTTCTGGACAACCCATCCACTTATTTTTAGTGGTTTATCTCCCACATATTTCTGGATATAAATGTTTACATTTCTTCCACTTTTCAAGTAGTTATATCGCTGTTATGCGGTTTTCCTCCGATTGCTACAATAAAATGTGAAAATGTTTATTTAAAATATATACATAGATACGCCGTTCTGAGCCCGCGGGATTCTTGGAATTCTGTACAGTACAATGTCTCGATTTAAAATTAGACCTTTGGCTCGGTGTAACAGGATTAATGACTATTTTTATTTCTAAAGTTTCACACACCTTTCACTCACACCGTGCCGACGTAGGAAAATACAACTCGAACAGCACGATAAAAATGAAAAACATTGTTATCTAGGGTAGGAACAATTAGAGTAAGTCCGGGATAGTTCGACAACCACTTTTTATACAGGGTGTGTTGAGACGCACTTCAATGTAGTATACAATGCGGCAATAAAGTCTTGCCCCCCTCTCTTGAAACTGATAAAGTGCGAAAACAGATTTTATATGTCAGAAGGTTAAGGAAGCACATTTCAATAATTTACTCCATTAAATTAGTATTATTATTATTAAATAAAAACTAAACCATACGTATTGTTAAATATTTTATCCAACGAGAGGTTTTTCTTCGTTTTTGAACGTTCTCTCAAGGTTTGACAGACATTGTGTGTGAATCTTAGATTCGATATCTGCAACAAAAATATTAGTGCTCTATTTAAAATAAGAGAGATAATTGCAGGGAAAGCCAGAAGTACACTCATAAATAAAATTTGGGCTGTTGGGCTTGGGTGGAGTAGCAACACTTATGAAGTATGTAAACAGACAAAATTAAATCAACAATCTGTCTTAAATAATATAGTTTTGATGTCTCTATAGAGATAAACACTTTTTGTAACCTTCGTTTTGATATACCGGATACAATCAAATGTATTGCAAATTGTTTATTTTTATTTTATTTGTTTAGGAAAAAGTGTATATTTAACTTATGCATTAATATACATATGCTCCAAATCGCATTAGCATTTGTCTTTTAACTTTTCTGAATATCTCTGGTGTATGAGATATTGTGTCACAGGCATTGAGATTGTTATTTAGGTAGAATACACTAGTTGCTTTAGATGCCCAAAGGTAGAAATCGCACTGATCTAATTTCTCTGGAATGTAAGATTAAAATAATCTCTAACATTGCGACTAAAATGAGCAAGTGCCCCCATCGTGCATAATACTAGAAACAACAGCGAACATTAAGGACAGATTCTAGAAAGACATTGACTGAAAACTGCTGAATAATGCATGGATTTGCATTCGTCCAAAAGTGTTCATTGTGACAATTAAAATCATCGTTTCTGGGAAATGAAGCTTAATCCGTGAACAAACTGATAGAAACAAATTCCGATCTGCATTTTTTTGACTTAGCCATTGCCAATACTGCAGTCGGACTGGAAAATCAGCTTCAGAGAAGGCTTGAACTCTATGCAGATGATAAGGATATAGTTGCTGCTCTTGTAGGTTATGCCATACATTAACATGGTTCACATTCTTTAATTAATCTGCAAAATCCCCTGTTACTTTTCCAGTTTCCCTTAAACATCTATTCAGAACAATAAAGCAGAACAAACAAGACTGGAAGTGTGGAAGAGGAAAATTGTTGAAGGGAAAAATAACTGAAGAAGGATACCATATGGTCAAGAAAGGAACAATTGGGAGTAAGAAGAGGAAAAGGGCGACTGAAAGTAAGAGGGAAAACAGAGGTGAAGACAGATCTACAATAACTACAAGTAAGACTGAAAGAAAGAGCAAGAGATAGAATGGAATGGAGAAGGAATAGTTATTGATTTAATAATACCTCATAACCAAACAATAATAAACATTTGACATATAGTGACATTATAGGTTGTTATGCCGTGACCTAGGTGACTGATAGCTGCCAATAACAGAAATAAAGTGTACATTTCTAGTCTGTTTTTTTGTTTTAATATATAAAGCAAACAATAGAACATTTCCTAAAAATCCTGCAAACTGCGACGTCCTGTAACGTGCAACTACATTAGTACCCTTGAAGAAGCATGAAGCTTCTGACCGTAGGCAGATATCAAAATTTGAATTTATTACCACGAATGTGTTGTGAAACAAGTGAAAGGAAACCTTTTACAGTAAGTGTGTTTAGAGGTACTGGTGATAATACACAGTAGACACACATGACATGGTAGATCTGCTACGTTGTCACAAATTCAAGGCTTGTTTGCTGTCATAATTCTGTTACCGTTTGTCAGAGAAAAACAGTGTAACAAGTCAATTTTGGTTGGTTCATTTTATCAGGTAGCAAACTTATATCCTGAACACCCTCTATGTTTTCGTTATGCACAGTAGAATATCGGTAGGTTAATTTTGAAGGAGATCTAAATACCTAATACCTATTAATGTGACTTCATGACTCCAATAAATGACCAATACAATTTATCACCTTCAGGGTTCTCATCTGAGCAATGAGTACTCTTTTTATTTGGTGCTCCGTGGCTAATAAAATTGCTTTCATCTGTCCATAAAATTTAAATTAATAAATTAGTATTATTATGCAAAGCTACCAAAAATTGGCAAATAAAATCCTTTCTTTTACCAAAATTTCTTAAAGAGAGTATTTGGATTTTGTGGAATTTATAACAATGGTATTTATTTGTGTTTAAAATATTTTGCAGGTGCTGTATCTTAAATTAAAATGTCTTGCTCTTATAGAGGCTTCCCGATTTTGATCAAAATATTTCAACATCCTAGTTAATATTTCAAAGGATAATTTATTTGGCCATTTGACAAAATCTACCAGTAGGTTCTAGGCGACTTGGATTTGGAAATAGTGTAGATGAAAATTTCTGAAAAGTATAGCAGGTAAATTCAAGTATATGTGACATACCTTGATGAACCTTTGGCAAATGATTCACTTATCCAAGTTGAGGCAAAAGCTTTGATAGTTTGCTTATTTTTAAATTCAATAAAAAATTCAAATTTTGTACAAATACCCAGTTCCTAATTCTGATTTTTTAATACTATTTAATTCTTCTAGCCATGAAAGTGTTGAGCGATTTGTTGGGGTAGTATTATATAGATATTTTATGCCAGTTTCACTTCAATTTTACTTGCAGCTCTGTGTTATTTCAATGATTGGTTTTTAAATATTGAATCGGTAACGAAGTCATACCGGTAAACAGTAAGTTAAAGCTAAATAAACGAACCTTTTACTGTGTCGATTCTGTTTACTTTTTTTTAAATAACCGATCCACATAGCTTACTAAATTCATTTGCTGTGTAATTTTCATCTGTTCTCGTTTTCAAACAAAATAAAAATAGTGAAGGACAAAGATTTTCCAAAGCAAAAATAACTAACTGTAAGAGAAAACATTACGTATGGTGCAAAGTACACTACACCAACGTGTAAAGTAAATGCTGTAAACACTACTAGTGCGGCAAAATTAAATAACATGTTACATTACTTTGATTTTCTACTATTGTGTAAAAATATGTCATATAAACTGTACAGTACAAACACCAGTACACTACACTAGTGTATAAGTAAATATGAGAGTAAATACTTTATGCAAATGTTACTTTATACTCTTTTTTCTACTTTACGGATATTCCAATAGTGTCAACGCCGTACAATATGTACAATGTTCGTCATCTTAACGTCACCTGTTCCAGGGTCCATTCTTTTCTAGTCCCATTTATTATACACGGTGCTAGAAAGGGACAAAACATGGAAGTGGTGACTTTAAGCTGACGACCATTGTACATTACTACACTAGTACATTACTACCAATGTATAATTTGTGCATCCCTTCCAAGACAGACAAGCTGTTAAACCGAATCACCTGCTACCGAAATTGAGTTGGTAGACAGGAAGAAAAGCGTCGGTAGAAGGGAAACTTTAGGTGGCGAGTAGACTGACTTAGTTTTTACTTCAATAAAAATAGAGTATACACCATTAATTAAAAGAGTGTGAATATTTAGCGCCTTACAGTAACTACAGTAATTAATTAACTCTTAAGGGCAGTCATAAGGCCCTCGGGCGTTAAAGTGACAATCATTCCGGAAAAATTTTACTATAAATGCAATATAGCGCCCGGCCGTGTATAAATGTCTGATCCATAATACATTAGTTTCTCATTGACTTCTCCTTTTAGTCTAATATATAAATTGATACTTGAGAAAAACAGATTTTAAGCTACTTAGGCAGACGTTGTATTATTGGAAAGATTTTTCGTACCAAGCTGAAAGCAGATGAATTCACGTTGATGTTTCGTTTATTCCCCACGTCTCTAGATATTTTTCAGCAGGTAAATGTTTCAACTTAAACAGAAACCAACGTCTGTCTCTCACGCGCACCTGTTTCATGTCCAGGATATGTTGTGTTTAATTTAGCTGAAATTAATGAAACCATTTCTAAGTCTAAGTAAACATTGGGGGAAACATTCCGGCCTCAAATCGCAGCAGCACTCAATTTTGTCAAAGGCATACGTAGTTGCGTAGTTTAATGAAAATTGTGCATGACAATGTATATAGGGTGAGTCAGTCATAATGTCATTAATTTTAAGAGGAGATAAGGAATAATGAGTATAATGTGAATACGCGATTAAAAAACCTCTAAATGCATATTTCCGACGAAAAAAATATTTTAAAATCATTATTTAAACCCCTTTTTAGACTGTCACTGACCGCTCACAGCCTTGGTGGTTTACAGCTCACAGTTCAACTCGATGTCGACCTGATGCAATGTTGCCAAGTTGAAATATTTTTCTAGTACCTACCTACCTAGGTTTTCGACATCACAAATAAACGGTTGTACTGACTATTTTAGAATATCATTTGTTCTTGCTCAGTTCCACTTCAGCCAATAATAATTTAAAATGTTAAAATCCAATGAAATCAAATAATAATAATCAAATAATTCTATTAAAAATTGCAAGTAACGCGGTCTACTCAGGTTTTCCGGTAGAAAGTACGGTCCAATCAAACGATACCCGTACACTCCTGCCCATACGTTGGCAAAAAATCGCCTCTGAAAGCCAAACCGACAAGTAGCGTGTGGACTTTCCTCTGAGCAAATGTAGCTGTTATGACTGCAAAGAAATTAGCTTAGTTACAATGAAATCACAAAACTCTAACGTATCTAATAATAAACCGAGTAATAAACCATTTACGTACATTACATAAAAAACCTATACGCAATGGGTAAATTATTAAGAGAAGCTGAAATAAAGAAACCACAGTGTTGTCGACAGAAAACTGCCCAAGACCGAAATGGCACGCCTCTGATGCTCAAAAAAGTTATCGAGAGTGAATCTTGACCTGCCGTATTATTAGGTCAATAACCCAGTTACCTAGTTTTTGTACTGTTATTTAACGACAAGAAGTAAAACTATTTTCTTAAATCTAGATATATGAATAATTTTTCCTTAAATATTGATTTGTTTGTTAATAAAAACAAATGTAGATAATAAATAATTGTTTTCGAATGTTAGGTTATTACAGTTTAATAATTTTGATATTACGTTTTCACTACATTTTACAAATAAATATGAATTTTTAGTATTACTCGTAAGTACAATTAATTATTCAGTTTGTAGTTACAAACATCTAGCCTAGAAATTTATTGTTTTTTAGGTAGTATGGTACTAACCCGTTTAAAATGCCAGTTCGAGTAAAACTGCACTCATCCGTCCATAGCACTTAATATTAATAAAATTAGGGTCAGCCGCAATTTGATTTTGATGCTCTCAACTAAATTTAAAACAGTCTCTATCACCCTACGCAGTTTCACAGAACCCGTATCGCAAAGGCACTTACACAAAGTTCGTGCACCTGGAAAATGTCTGTTAGGTTAGGTAGACATCTCCGATATTCCGTAACAGCGGCATTCGCATTTCGTAAACATTCTCTGTATAACACTACCATTTCCGCATATTATGAATATGTAAAATTATGCATTGTCAATTTACGACGAATACACGAGACCGAAATAAACAAACTACTGCTTACTGCTTGTATTCTCTCCATCCCACCTCCAAATATGTGGCGTGATCTACAAATTTGGGGGGAAAGAAATGCGGGAAATGCAGAAAGTGCTAAATGGGGGTAAATTTGAACGTTTAATCCGGCATTCAATTGTCGTATGGGTGTGATTTCAGAAAGTTCGTAGGGCACAAGAAGTGTCGTGTTACTGATTTTTATAGGGTGATTTGTTTATTTTTGTAAAGGTCGAATACAATTTTTTTTCGATTTTCTGCCTTTATTATGCCTCCCGAATACGTGGTTAAAATTAATGACATTATAACTGACTCACCCTGTATATATCTTGGGCATTTTGAATGATTTCTGCCCATTACTTTAACCCTGTTTGATATTTCCCTGTCGTACTTGGCATAAAGTTTAGAAGACTGTGCACACTTTAGAACATATTAAGAAATGTTACAAAATCGTTCATTGCCAAAATAAATAGTTTGACATTTTTGTTAACAACCTATTGAATTATTTAACACTAACAGTGAGTCGATTCGGTGAGTGTACAAACAACTAACGATCAAGGTGGCAATTTTCTACTTTTTGCGATGCGAAAGGATATAAATTTGAGCCAGATACTTCTATCGAGAAATTTAATGTAATAATGCAGAACTGAGTCAACCTAAAAACGCTCCACCTTCGTTGTCGCGTTTTTAATAGTTGATAGTTTATCTCGTCTAATTTTTAGGCAACAGTTTCTCATTAAACAAGCCAAATTTACCGGCAAAATACAAATCTCTTGTGCAATTATAACTGATAAAAAACTGAGTTTATTTTATATATGCACAATCTACTTTTTGGTTACAGGCACGGGCGAACTAAACACAGCCTAAACAGCGTAGTAAACGTTACTTCACTGCGCCTTTCCCAATGTCCGACGGTCACCACGATTCGGCGTTTTTCACATGACATTTGCAAGTTTATTAACTGCACTTGACAAGTGTAACATTTTTTAATGCCTTTCATAGGGCTAATCTATGTATTGATCTAGATAACTTTGTAAACTAAATTTTAAATTATTTTTATTACAAACATTTTTAGAGACACGGAGTCCCAGAGGCCTCCTGTGTTAGCTGGTACTGTGGCTTGTGTTCTCTAGTCCTATACTTTTCTTTTTAAATGCAGTTAGTTAGATTTAAATATTACTCTACACATTATTTTATTCAGCATAGCATTAACACAACTATTGTGGATTTAAAAGTACCTACTCTTTGAATGTTGAATTCAAGATTCAAGTAATCGTAAATATATTTTTAACAGAGTACTCAGTATTCATAGATTGAATACATTTCTGTACTCATACCGAGCTCTGAAAACAATGTTAAGGTATTGAAACTCGTACAGAAGCATCATTCGACGCAAATTTAAAATTTAAATTTAAACACCTGGCTGTGAGTTTTGAGAAATATTATTTTTGTATTTAAATAAATGTTTAGCTAGCGCCTAACGCAAACGTAAATAACAGGCTACAAATTTCCAGCAACATTATTTTTAACGGGAAGCGTATTTTCGTCCCGCTAACGACCTTATAGATATCCGCTAAAAAGGGAGCAATTAAATCATAAAATAATAAATTATAAACCTCGTAAAACACATCTTAGATACTACATCTGAAGTGCATGACTACATACCAACGGGGATCTTCTCAAATTTCAAAACAAATTCATAAAAACGACAGGAGAGCCACACAAAAAACTTAAAATCACATAAACACTACTCGAACCACTTTAGAAAATTACCGACACCAGTAAAATCTAATATTAACACGGTAATTACTTTGACCGAGTTTGTAAACAAGGTGTAATATTAATTTTCATAGAGCAGGGTGTAAATGACTGAGTAATGTTTTCGAAAAGTGTAAATAGCTCATCATAGCTCGGATTTTTTATCGGCAAGATCGTAAAATGTTCGCGACGCGCGTGGTGAATGGGAGAAGGCCCAAATAAAAAAATTCGGACGCGTCGCGCGGTGCTAATGGTGTAGACTGCGGCCCGATGCGTGATGTTCCAGCTATTAGGAAAGGGATATTGTAAACTAGCCTAGCTTTCAACCGCAATAGCTGAGATTTGTAGGAGATATTCAACAGGAGCGTTCGATAATTAAAGTGGTAAACAGATTAATCTACCGTCCGGTAAACAATAGTCTAGTAGTAGTGGTATTCTAAGAAACTGAGCGGTACAGCTAAATTGGTGTAATTATTTACAACAGTGTAAAACACAAATATTATGCAAAACAGCAAGACATATTTTGATAACTTTCATTGAGATCTAACATCCAGATTTATATTCATATCCACAGGAGTTTTATAGCTGCAGGTGGCATAATAGTTTAAGGCAATTAATATACGACAAGAATTCAGACGACTTACGTCATACGAACAAATGAATAATTCTTTATATTTTCATCAAAATATTTGAGAAACTGCAACTGATAGTAATAAAACTATATACTACACTAAAAGTTTGCATTATATATTGCACTAAATTGCAAAAAATTATTGTTTTTAACGTGACCAGATATCGAAAATTACGTTGACAATAAAAAAAAATGTGGAACGTCAGCCGTGACGTAAGACGTCTGAATTCTTGACGCGAGTATACCTAAAATATAACTACAAGCTTAGTGCTTTTCACTGTATGTCCTGCTGACATGAGACAATATTTCCATCACAGATTACTTTTTATGATAAATAAATAACGAAAAACTACTACTTACGTTGACTTTTACACTTAATGTTGAACTGCCAGTTTTTTTTTGCAATACAAACGGTAATTATCTCAAATCACTTACCAAGTCTTTCGACAATCTAACCATTTTTAGTCTAAATCGAACACATGGCAGCATTTATCAAATAATTCTTCTATTGCGACCAATTTATGCTGGAGTTCTTATAATAAATATAAAATTTGTGTCTGGTTAATCGTTTTTCAAAAAATTGTGATATTTATTTAATATAGGGATGACAGATGACAGATATTTTACATTTTCTCGCATACGACATATAAAGTCAAGTGGCTGAAACCACGAATGCGACATTCGAGAATAGATTTGAAAATTTTAATAGAGATTTTCAAAAAGTCGTATACAACATGCACCGATAAAGATTCGAGAATCGCATGTAGTTTTCGAAAAAAAAATCTAAATTGCATCCTCTATGTATCTCTATATTAGGTTGAAATTGCAATATAACACCTCTACCTTCTTCATTTCAAGACGTCACACTGTTGTCAAAATAATTGTAATTTATACATGGCAGTTATAATTTTGATTTTTTTTTAGAAAATAGGTGAGTACGAATTTTTGATTAAGATTGAAGAGTTTTACGCTGTTGTAAATAATTAGCGAACATGGTTATAATAGGGTCATTTGATCAAACCTCACAATTACATTATTTGTCTAATATCTTTTAAGCATTTATGCTCAACCCAGAAAATTTGAAGTCGATGTGATAAGTAGAAAAATTTTAACCACGTGCTCAGCGAGGCCTAAAAGACAATACAAAATTTATATCGGAATTCTAGCTCGATGTTTAAAAAACAGGACAAAATTCTCCAAACCTGCAAAACAGTTTTATAATTTCTGGTTATACAGCAATTGTTTTACTGTCGTATGATTATAGCGGTAAGTGAGTGGGCAGCGGTTTTATTTTGTTGTGTCTAACGGAAATATTTTATAAATTTATTAAAAGAACATTTTGACAACTAAATAATAAAACAGCTTATATGAAAAATTTATAAATATTTTTGGGACAAGCTTATACAAAATTTTGGCTAATAAAACTGAAGTGTTTAATAATATTTTTTTAGTAATGTTGCGTAATAGCGCTATAAATTATATAATTGTTAGTTACAGACAACTGAAAAACGTTTATTTTGATTACATTGAGAAAACATTCTATAAAACAAATTTGAAACAGCAAAATGGCGGAACCTTGTTGTTTGTGATAGCGAACGGTGGAAGCCTAGTTTTAGCTTTCATTGACAAGAATAAACATGTCTGATTTATTCCAGTGAAGTGAAATCAAAAGAAGTGGCGCATTTCGAAGAAAACTAAAGAAATGTTATCAAAACAAAAAAAACTATGACTTTTATCTCGAATTTAAGGGTGTAGCACGAAAGAAATTTTTTTTCATTTAACGATGTTATATGAAGCGGAGAAGGGAAAAACTGAGGAAAATGAGATAGTTTTGGGTTCAATAAAAAAAGAAGGCTGTATGGTGAATTTTATAATTTATTTTCTGAACTCGACAGAGATCAACAAAATTTTTTTCAGTATTTCCGTGGGTCACAAAACGAAAATTTTTGAGCTCTTGAGCATCCTCGCCACCAAAAGGCAAGATTTTGCAGTGCAAGTTCATCTGACGAAAGACTTACAGTTCGTTTAAGGTAAGTAAATAGAGGTTGTTGATAAGTAAGGGCAACCGACAGGTCAGCGACACATCCACAACTTAACTGGTCGAATATTTTTAACAGTTTGAAACCAATCCCTGACTTTTGTGGGAACAGAACTTACGTTAGATTAGCGGGGCCAAGAATAGAAATTCCAGTCCACCAGCACGACCTGAAGTGACGGTTGTTGCAGGGACAGGTCCATGCAGATGCTGGTCTAATGTGCGATGCTCTATTAAATAACATGAGTACCTTCATATGCTATGCAAGTCTGTGCTGGTCCATGCAGGCGTAATGTGCGCGATATTTTATATGTAGAATCATAATTTCCAGTTTCCATTATAGCATATAATTATTTTAAACGTATCATAAATTTAGCTGGTTTACAAATATTGAATAGGCAAAAAAATTCACTAGATATGGGCCATACAAATCACAATAAAATTTTCTCCACAATAAAAACTGCTTTCACAAAGTGCAGTAAAACGTATAAAATGCTATTGAGTAATTTACCACATAATATTCCAGTTGCAGGCACTGTGATTAAACAGAGATGCTTACAGTATATCTTCTTATATCTGTGATGCAGTTAGTAAATAAGTTACCTTTATTAATGAATTTTATGCTACACAAATATCGTATGTATCTATTTTTTAATTTTTTCCAACAGGCCTCACTTGGTGGTGGCGGTGGTGCTATTTTTGGTTGTATAGTTGCTGTATAACACATTACACTTCTAGTCAAGTGGACAATACTATGATTTTGTAGAAAGTACTCTCAGAGTGGTCTCTATTCTGGGGTAAAATCTACGACAAAATACAATTGTTTATATTGGTTATCTTTTCAGTCCAAATGGCGTGTGGCCTTCCTATCGACTAGATGCTAAAATAAGATCAAATCCATGTAAATTCACGTGTACACTTTGTATTTTTATTAAAGTGGAAGTATTTAATTAGTACTAATTGTTCGTAGCATAGACATTGTCGCGTGCTTTTATAAATGAGTACAACTATATTTTTTTATATATTGCAGACAATTAAAGTACTTAGATACCGAATATTTGGGGGATATTGTAGAATTTCCTGGAAAATAAAGAGTTGCAACTTTATATTACATAATTTACTTTTGTACGCGTTACCAACTAGGTGTAAATTATCTGGTGGAGGTGGTTGTGTATTAATACCTTGTATTTAGTTTAGAATTCAGTTGTATTTTTGGGAATATATTTCGTTAGTGAAGTAAAGAAGTTTTGTTTCATTGCTATTAACATTGAAAAATTACAAATCATTTAAATTTATTGAACAATTACATATTAACTTTAACATTGGCATCTCTATTAATTTTGACTTTCTTGTCATTGACAAATATCTTATCTGCATATTTGGAAATCGCAGTGTCTGATGTAACTGCCTGTTTGAAAGTCGAAGACTTTAATTGAATTTTTCTTGCTATGCAGGGTGTTCACAAGCTATATGACAAGCTTTGACAGATTATAGCTGGGTTAACGTCAAACATGTTTTCTTATACAGGGTGAACCTTAAATAAGTACAAATATTTTAACCAGCAGTATAGTTCACTGTGTAGAACACATAATTAATAGTTGTTTTACAAAAAAAATCAGAAATAAAAAAGTGAAATTTCAAGTAAATTTTGTAATTTTTCTGTAGAAAACGTGTTGAGGACCGCTGACTTTCATACATTTATGAGTCATAGCGAAAGATTGAACGTGTAGTTCACAGTGTTGCCAGTGTTCACAAATTTCTTTGCTTGAACAAACTTTTAAATTTAATATGTTGTGTGAAAATCATAGTTTGTCGTTATTATTCATAAAATAACTTAAGGAAATTGTGTCTTGTGTCTCTTTCTAACAGTGTACAATGGCATTTAACTTGTGAAATGTGGATTACTGATTAAATAGTTATTTTTTAACAAACAGATTGGACATAGTAATATCACGTAATATCTTCCTAAATACTTTACGGTAGTATTTAACTTGCGGAAATTCATTTTCAATCGTTTATAGTAAGATCAGTTAAGCAGTTAAAATGTATGTTAATATTGCTACGTATCATACTACATACCCAGCTTTACTGTACTTATGCTTCAAACAACTATTTTTAAAATAGAATTAACCGTATTACTTTTCTATTACGTTAAGGGAAACGTAATATTTATATTAGAGAAGATATGGCAACCTCGCAACAAATCATATGGTTCATTAGCTTGGTTAAGTAGCGGTCTCAAAATATGGGTATTTTTAAAAAAAATTTATATCTCCGTAAATATTAGAAATATTAAAAAATGGCTTTCACTGGACACTGATCTATATGACGAACTACACCAGCAGTTAAAATATTTGTACTTATTTAAGGTTCACCCTGTATATACATACGTCGGATTCGTTTTTGTTTAGAAGTTGCAAGCATTTTAAAATATATAATTTCAATAAAATTAGTCTGACAAATTAAAATAATGTTTGTTATAACAATAATTATTATTTTTGTCATTATGTTTTTTTACTTACAACTGAATGGTATGCAGATATTGTCTTTGCATATGGGAATTCCAATGGGTACGCCAGACAAGTAGCCCGAGAATACCGACGAATATACCCAAATAGACATCAACCTGCCCACACAATATTTAGTGCATTTCATAGACTTCAAAATGAAAGTGACCCTGTTCCAAAAAAGGCTATTTGTCCTAGTCAAGTAAAAGTAACACAAAAAATAATCTGTGACGGAAATATTGTGTCATGTCAGCAGTACACAAGCTAAAAGCACTAAGCTTGTAATTGTATTTTAGGTATTAATTGCCTTAAACTATTATGCCACCTGCAGCTATCAAACTGCTGTGGATATGAATACAAATCTGGATGTTAGGTCTCAGTAAAAATATGTTTTGATGTTTTGCATAATATCTGTGTACAAAACAATTTAGATGGATGGGGTGGAAATTCATTTGGGAATTATGGAACCTATTGAATTTAATTTTGTATGTATAAATCTAGATTTACTTACTGGTAGATGAATGCAGCACAGGTTATTTATATAAATAAAAACTACATTTATTTAGGAACATCTCGGTTCATTTTATCTTAGATATATTAGTAGGTGTAAAATGTTTCGGTACTTAACTGCTTAGGATAGATTTAAATAATATGAATACATGTAATATAACAATATAAATATTCATTGTGCAAGTGAATGTATCTGAAGAAAGTTTTTTAACAGCTCAACCAGCGTTTTCTTTTGTTTCTGCAAAGCAATCCATATCCCTAAAATTACATTATGTAAAAAAAAGTGTAAATATAAATACGACAATAGCCAAAATTACCATGGATTTAACATCGTTGCCAAATCTCATTACACGACATGAGTGGTGACATTAGTTCTATGGTGTTTCGAGAATATATATTTTCCAAATCATGCGACAATAATTTGTATGGGCCGTTTCTCTCTCCAACTGAGCAATTCTGCAAACTCTTCGTAAAATACTACGACTTGCCTGGATATTTTTATCTAGATAATGTTTAATTCGGCAGATTTACCTGACTTTGAGAATGGTTGGCAAGAAATTTCTATTAGGACTAACAGGTCCTTACGTACCATATTACGGTGTTATCAAACGTGAATTCAGGAAGGCCGTGGATACAGAGCGAGAGGCACCGGCCAGCGTAGAGGAACCACAGAGTGTGAAGAAAATATGGAATGACATATGGGGTTCCACCACTTCATGAATGTAGCGTTAGTCGTGTTGCCTCTAATGAATACTAGTGGTGCGCAAAACTTTATCAAAATAAAATGATATTTTGTGGGTGTTTACTTGTCTTTGGCCACGTACCTATATAACACTGATGACAGTTATTCATTATTTGTGTGAACCACCCTACAAGAATATTTCAAGCTCCCTACGTTTAACATTTAGAAATTATATTTTTCACTTTTAAATCTACTACTGGTTCAAGGACGGGCGAAGGATCAAACATCGCGTTAATGAAACAAACCGACGTTCATGTAGGTTGAGAAAAAGGACAAATCCTTTAATCTTGGAGACTACTGAACCGCTCTACAACATTCCGTCAGTTTCAAACACCACTTTCTTCCAAGTGACGTGAGCTCTATCTTATTAAGCCATGACAAAGTGTACGTGGAATAATGAAAGAAAATTTGAGGCAAGAGCGCGAACATAAGGTAGCGTTAATAACAATTTCAACAAGGCATGTTCAATCACGTTGATGATTTCCCAAGTTCTATCTCTTCCAGAGTTGTATACGACAGCTTTATTTATTTTCCTATAGATGTTGTGGAGGCGTATAAATCATAATATAGACAGATTTTCGTAATTAAGGAAAAGTATCACTTTTCTTTCATTAAAGCATCCTACTCTCCTGTGTAGGAAGTTTCAAGTTCCTCTTAATGTGTTCCAGAATAACCTATATTCTTTGAAGTTAAATTGGACCTCTTTCCTTCAATCTCAAAGTGGAGTATGGTAGCGAAATACTTCTAGGTCTTGTTTAACTTGCGCTTTAAGATTGTCACTTTCAGAGTGACTTAATTAGCAAGATAAATTGCTGTGGATACATTATAAGAATTTGGCAAATTTAATTCAACAAAAGAAACTGACTTTAGTAAGTAACATCCACTAACTACTTTTTTTTTTCTTGTAAGCCTTTTATGACACATGAAAAACTAATGTAATGGCGTCACAAAAACTTTAGTGCCTACAGAAGGTAATCGGATTTCAATATTCGGAATCGCCTGTCTAAAGACTACAGTGGCCCAGCCATGCAAAAGTTGAAAATGCTACAACTTCAATAATGAATATTTCTTTGCACCGACAGACGTTGTTTTTATGTTATTTATATTACGGTATTTTTATTTGTACTATTGTTTTTAATTGTTACTGTTAAGAGTGTTAAAAATACTTGACATTTTTGTTAACTGTCAGATTAGTTGTTTTCTTCATGGCGCACTGCAATTTATTAATTTATTTGGATATGGATGTTGATTGTGGGGCACGTTAAGAATGATTGAAATCGATTTTACTGAAAAACGGTACTTCCTATTGAAATTTAACAAGAGTACCGTTTTTATGGTAAATACTTCAAATTTTAATATTTTCGAGTAAGAAACTAGAAAAAATTAACTACTAAAAAGATATGATTAAATTTGTCCCTGAGTCTTGCATTTTTTCACGCCCCTGTAGAAAATTTTGAAATCTATTTTATGAAACTTATTAAACACGTCAAGGTTAATATCTCATCAAAATTTCGAGACTTAATGTTGAACCGTTTTGATGTTACGCATTAAAAACTGTTGCTGAGGTTACCCCTTTAAGTGAGCATATCTCCCTTAGGAGCCGCCACTGACAAAAGTTGTACTAAGGTTTACGTAATTTTTCGACTTGTTTTACAAGCTCACAAGTTTTGAATACTTACTACTGGTACACCTTGTATATCTCCCATGTACCAGAAGCAAAATGCTTAAAATCCCAGATTTACAGCTGGCGTGTTAGCTACCTACAGATGAAGCTACTTTTACATGGGATAAGATGTATAACATTCATAATACTCATGTTTGGGATTATGAAAATACGTACGCCTTTTCCAACAACGGTTTTCCTTATATGCTGGGCAGATTGTCGATGGTCTCTTGATTGGATTATTAATATTACCAAATCGAAGAGATGATGTTTAGTTCCTTCGGAATATCTACCTGGACTTGTGCAAGATGTGCTATTAGCTATCCGAATGTGATTCTTGCACGATAGTGTTCCCTCTCCTTTTCGAAAGTACCTTAATGAATTCATGGGGTACAATGGCTTGAACAAAGAGGATCAGTTCTTTTTGTGGAGTTATTTAACAAATGATGAAAATGAATGGTGAAATGAATGAATGAGTCTATCGCACCGAAATGGACACTATTGATTGTGCATACGTTGACTAGTATATAGGTAACAACTAATATTACAATTTTTTTTATAATTATAGTTGTAGGAGGTACTACGAGAACAAGACTTGTGTTGTACTAGGCGGAACAGCGTTTAGAATTACTTATGAAATAGTGACAAACGACTTTTCTACACATTACTAAAGATAATCATCCAGTTGTCAACGATGGATATATCCAGTGTAAAAATAAGTATATAGTGTGATTCAGAACAGATATAAAAAAAATTGGGATTAGATGCGGCATGAAAAATGGAATCCATATCATATATATATTTTTTATTTTATATATAATCCTTATAGTTCCCGTGAGAAAATGTTTGCAGTTCTAGTAGTTTCGACCTCTACATCACTAGGTAGTCTCTGGCCAGGATTACTTATCGTATTAACTTTTTTATGATGCAAGTATTTACATTAATTTTTCAAATATCAATATTGGCTTATGCTTAGCGACTCACAGTTGATGGGTATCGCTTTACTTTATGGAGAAGTAAAAATGCTTTAACAGAACGATTTTCCGGTAAACTTGTGCCAAATGCAGCTACTTTTACAACGGTGTGCAGTGAGTATAAGTGTAGTGCAAACGTAGGTGTGACACGGGAAATTTGCAACTGTATCGTGGAAGGGATGGTGGTCCAGGGCGTCTACGGCGTATTGCAGCAGTGTGGCGTATCATACACGAGGTTCAATTATATCCGTACCATGTACAGCATGTCCAAACACTAATACCGAAGGATTGGACGAGGAGGACCGGTACCATGGCCTTCACGATCAATAACTTACAAGTTCAAAACGGACGTAAAGCAGATTATACGCCTTATCATGTTTTACAGTGGACCAGTTTCCAGTGCCGTGCGGAAGTGAGTTTTTAAATCATTTTTGAACTGCTTTCTTCGATTTTATTTTTACAAAATTGTATTTGTAAGGGTCTTCTGTACATATAAATTTTTTTTTAGATTAATTCTGAATCACCCTGTATATTTTTCCCATATTATAAACGGTATCTAAACCAATATATTTACACATATAAAACTTTGTATACGTTTTATTATTCCATTTTATTGAATTCCCTAGTAATAAATAGATCTCATAAAATAAAATTATAAAGATTTTAGTGCCTTAATAAAATGAAAACCAACACGCCAATTCAATCTCAATTTGAAATATATCTCTGGTTGTAAGCAATCATGATTTAATATGACGCGTATTTCATGATTTGGCAATTAGTTTGTTGAAGCAATTCCAATTTTATGTTAGAGTAACTAGCAGGTTTTATCGTATCACGTGTCGGTGTATTTGTTTTTATTAACAGGGGACTACCAGCATTTTAGCTATTGGTCGATAAATGACCCAAGGATAGATTAAAAATTCAGTTGTTATCGCTGAATAGAATACTGTACGTGGACAAAATAAATACACGTCCAGCAGGTGAATTCCATACCACGCTAAATAAATATCATTTCGATAAAGTTTATTTTAATTATTTCTCGTTCTATACCAATATGTATATCAACGAGAATGTTATTTATATTTAGGTATACCAACTGTATGGTTCATAGGAAAGATGTGCAATGGGAATTTTAAGAAAAAACTGATTACATATTTCAAAGCATTTTATGTATAAACTACACCGTCTTGAAATAACGAAAAAAATATTTTACACCAATGTGTAATGTAATTCATTTTTATTTTATTGGTTTATTTTATTTTATTATTAAATATAATTACTAAACTAAAACTATTACCTATAAGTAATAAACAATTCAAACACTAAAAAAAACGAAAATAGAAAGTTTAAGGGGGCCGTATACTTAAAATAGTGTTTTGTACAAATACATGTAAATTTAGACATTTAAGAACTGAATAATATAGAGTTTAGCAAATAAAAAGAATGTTATCTTATGTCACCTGCGAATATTCAAAGGTAACGAAATAAAATCAATAAATAATGTCAGAAAACGATCAAACCATCAAATTTTTAGGTACTGAAATCTTTCAAAATACGTATTTTTTAAAATTCAACTATAAACGTAAACATTAACATAAACTTGCATAGTTCTGCACATAAGATTGTTCACTTTTGTTTATAAGTATGTGAAAATAATTGTTAAAATGTTAGAATAGTTATTATATTATTTGAGGAGAGTTTAAATAGTAAAAGTGGATAAACAAAACATCAATAATTTTATTTTTGATATTACTTTTGCTCTACGTGTTTTATTTTACGAGATTTCAGTATCTTAAGAACGCCATAAGTTTGATCATTTTACGGCGAGAAATACGGCGACTTTAAACTTGAAAAATATTCTTAATTGCATTAATCCTACAGGTAAATATATCAATTCTATTTAACAGATCGTCGCAAGTTAAACACATTTTAAATAAAGGTGAAATTTTTAATAAATTCTGGCTCAATTGTTTATTGCGTTAGATTCAATGGTAACGCGTTTTCAACTTAACTGGTCGAATATTTCTAACAGTTTCCAAACCGTTTTCAACTGCTGCAAAAATAAGCCTATTATGTAAAATTTTATAAAGAAACATGACCGAATGCATATTTCTCCGTTGTCCCAGACTTCACACTTTAAATCTATCAAGTAAAATGTCGTGAGAAATTACCTGAGGATAAATTTCATCCAGGCGATATGAAAGTAACTTTAAAAATTGCCAATATGAATATGGAATATTAATTTACTATCAAAAGAAACACCTAGACCTTTTAGCGTTTCAGGACGGTTCAGGATAACACCTTTCATATTATAATCATATAGTATGGGATCGCGTTTTCTAGAGAAAGACAACACAGTGCACTTACTAGCATTTAGAGAAAGATTGGTAATGATACACCAATCACGAATGCGGCTTAGGGAATGCTGTAACTTAACACAATCATCAACGGTAGAATATCACTATACGTATTTAAATCATTTGCATACAAGAGATAATTGCAATCAAGATTCTGACCTATGTCGTTAATATAAATAACAAATAATGAAGGTCCTAAAATGGACCCCTGAGAAACACCCGATGTAATTAGCACTGCTCAGACATGTAACCACCACACTGAGCTTTTGAATTAATATATTATGATGATGATATGAGGCCATCTTATAGGTCCATTGTGACCTCCCACCTGTTCGAAAATCGGTTATTTAAAAAGTCCCGCACTTCGAGTCTAAAATGAGATGGGGTGCTGTTTTATAAAAACTATTTGGACTTCCTAACTTTATGAGCACATTCTCAAGTAGTTTCGGCAAATTATGTTCCAAACATTAGACACAATTTAAGCCAGTCAGTCAGTCTGGAAACAAAATGGGTTCCATAAGCATATCCTTAATAAAACCGGCTCAAAAAGGAAAATCTCTGTTGGAAATTCAACCGACGAATATATATGGGGATTTTCCATGACCCATACGTACGTATTTCAAAAATTTTTTTATCCTGTAGCTAGTAAAAATTAATGAATCCGTTAATTTAATAAATTTAGTGAAATGTTCATCACAAGCATTTTCCTGTAAGTAGTTGTATGACTTTCTCCACATCGGTCTTCCATCTTGTTGTGTTCAACGCCCACGTTTCACTACCAGATGTCAGTACTGATCTTACCTTTGTCTTGTGTAGACAAAATGCCTAAAAATATATCTGCAGTCTTGCGTATACATTTATTTCTTCACATTATTCTTGCTACAATTTCTTCCCTTATCTTCAGTGCTCTGACAAATATAGTTCCTAAATATGAAATGGTTACCTTCAAATCTGTATGTTTCTTTCGATTCTGTCTATTTTAAAAAATATGCCTTTTTAATATTCCTCTGCACTCCATTCTACGTACTTAGTTTTTCCATAAACTTCTTTTGAGACATTTTTGGTAGGTACTAATTGTTAGATCTTCTTGAACATTATCTAAAATATGTTCCTAAATTGTATCATGATGGATATTCTAAGTCTTCCAGCGTGTCCGCCATGATTTACTTTTAGATTTACAGTCTCTCGAGCCCTTCCAATAAGATAAATAAATATACAAACTGCAGGAAAATCGCAATGGAAATTCTTCGGCGTTTAATCGAGACACTGCGGCAGCATTATGATGACGCTCCTAGTATGCCAACAACATATCAACCAATTCGTAATTAGAGTAATTATGGGCTTTTGGCAGATACTAAACTGTTTGCCAGACACGTAGAATTAAAAATTGTGACTGTTTTAAACCGTCGCCGTCATTTTGAACTGCATTTTTTTCTTCTATTTCTTTGTTAGGGTTTACTCTCCTTTTCTTCATTAGTTCTTGCCACAGAACACTCTACTCTCTACTAATCTTTCTCCCTCCCACTTCTCCTTGACTGGCAGGTGCCGTGCCATGATTTAGATTTTATAATAGTAACGCAAGCTTTTAGAATAATCTCGTGTTCCTATTGTTAGCCAAACAGGCACAGTTTTGTGTCCATAGTGTGTGTTTCTTCTAGATCTTCCTTTTGGTTCTAGTTTATCTTTATTTACTCTCTAGTTCCTTCCATCAGACATTGTTCATTAATATTTTCTCTTTCAACCGTTTCAAGTCAGCTACCCATCGCATTTAATTAAACTTTACAAGTAACCGAAGAAGAAAATCTAAGCTCTAAAAAAGTTACATGTCTTGAATTGACACTAAGAAGGAATATAGCAACCGATCTCTATAAGTCAATAGATAATTAACAAAATGAACGTGTTTACTATTTTCATCCTACTTAAAATATCAGGAACAAAGTAGAAATACTATTGCAGAAGCACTCTGCACATATTTATTATTCAGGTGAGATCGGACCGAAAGTTCCTCGACAAATGCAATAGAGCATGTAATAGAAGTCGCAGCGAAACTCCATTAAAAGTAACACGAACATCAGACATCTGGAGAGAAAGAAAATAAGCCGAAAACCGCGGTATTTGGGCGTGCCCTACATAAAAGCGCAGGCCGCTTCAAAACGCCAACAATGTAAATCGTACAACCGCATCGAGCGTAAAGTATAATATTTGAGCTATCCTCGAAGAATAAAATCCATTTCCCAGATTGTGGAACGTGACTATCCTTTGGTACATTTTACTCCAGTTGCGCATTTTTTCTCGGTCTTGCACTTTTTACTGGAGACGTCACTTCTAAATTTTCTGCACCAACACGGATTTGCATAAACGTGTGAAATATAATGGTTTATTTGCGAGCTTGCTCGAAAGGTATCTAAAAATCGTTATTTCCCTTGCCTTCGTGTGTACTTTGAGAGAACAAGTTCTTAAACATATCGAATATCCAATTAATGAGCTCCATTTTACATTCTTTTTCTGTAATTTAAAACCTCTTAGCTAAACCCTAAATGTTGTTAGATGTGGGCGAAATTGAAGTTGTTACGTGATATATAGGTAAACGTATGAAGGTAGTGATATAATTTTAAAACGCTTTGAAACTGAATATATAGATATTGAAATTGTGAATCTTTCGTTCTTGATTTAAACGATATTCTTATACCACTTCAACCGCAACATTTTAATATACAGGAAGATCCCAAATAATGTGCAAAAAATTGGAGGCAGATTGTACAGTGTATCTCAAACTCGATAATTTGAGCCTACCATGAGGAGACAAAAAATTTTAATAAAATTTGGGACACGTAGTCTTAAATGGAATGAATTTTCAATCGAAAGCATTATCTTTGGCATTTGACAGAAACTACTAATAACGTCATCAATTATATTTTTTCCAGTAACATACCCAAATTTGTTTCCTGTTAAGAAGCTATTTTTTTTCTCTAATAAACTTTTATTAGAGATATTTTTCTCTATTACTTGCCATTTAAAAGTAATAAGCAATATCGTCCCAAAGAGTCTCAAAAGAAGCACCTAATAATCACATTAGCGGTGGAATGATCAAGTACTTGTTGAAAGATAATTGAATGTTCGTTGTTTAAAGTGCATAAATGTCATTAAGAATAGATAAAAGGAAGATCGATAAATCTTTAATACAGTTCAAGATGATGATAACAATAACTAAATTTAAAAAATGGGGAAGAAGCCCTCATCCTATATGTAGATATAGATATCACAATATATTCTTATTTCAAGACACATATCCAATATTCGCTTAACTTCTTTGTGGGTTGTGTTTATTAACATTACTGTTTAACTCATTACAAGCGTTTGTGATTTTTTCCTTCAAATGATTAGTATCTCGCGAAGGTGTTTTGTGGGGTTGATTTCTGTTATGCTGAAACCATAGGTTTCTCCTTCATTTAGAATTTTTAATCGCGTATTCGCATAATACTCATTATTCCCTATCTCCTCTTAAAATTAATGACATTATGGCTGACTCACCCTGTATATATCAACTAAAGTTAACTGCTGTTTACCTAATTACTGATTAAAACTTAAATACCGCGGGTCAAAGAAAAAAATTGTTGTTAATTATGCTTCATTTTGTGTGATTTACAGCAAAAGAGAAACGCCTTCAATTTTCGTTCACTCTGAATATTTGTTTCTTCTTCACGAACATACTTTAGTTCTGTATTACTAATCCTAAACCAATCTTACTTTTGAAAGAAAATCGTTCAAACAAAACTTTCCATCAAATAATAAAAACAGTTCCGTTTCACTCACACATAAAATCGCGATAAAAACATGCTACGCGCATGTAAACTCCTTCGAGTCCTGAATTTTTCAAAATATATGCCTATAAACAGCATCGCCGAGCTTGAGAGAGTCATGGAGGCTCTACATTATAGCCAACCGTTATCACTTTGCAACCGCTAGCATTTCACTCATTTACCAGGGGATTTATAAATAATTTAACCGCGGGTTGAAGTTGAGCAGTTTAAATTCTACTTGGGAGCGCACGATTTGTTTGAATTTTTGCAATATTTATCCAAAGAGGCGCGGTGGAAGCGCAGAGATGTATACATATTTCAGTTTAAGCACCTGTAAGGCAACTTACCCGATGTTATAATGTAGATTTCTTAATTAGACCTCCCTGAAACAAAAAAAAAACATGATTGTAGTCGTATAATTCCATATGGAGAAGGATATATTAATTATATCGCAGAAACAAGATATTTAAGTCCTTGCAGTATCAATCTTTACATCGATGGGCTGTTAGTTGTAGTATATAGCCAGGCGATTTCAAATATCCGTTTACTTATCGTATTAACTTTTTTGTGATGCAAGTATTTACATTAGTTTTTCAAATATCAAAAATGGCTTACGTCTATACAACTCACAGTTGATAGAAGAAGTGAAAATGCTTTAGCAGGACGATTTCCTGGAAAACATGTTCCAAATGCAGCTACTTTTACAACGGTGTGCAGTTAGAGCAAGTGTTGTGCAAATACAGGCGGGACATGGAAAATTTCTGTATCGTGGAAGAGGTGGAGGTCCAGGCGTCTACGACGTATTGCAGCAGTGTGACGTATCATACATGAGGCTCAATTGAGCCAAATATCCATACCATGTCCAACATGTCCAAGCATTAAGAGATTGAACGAGGAGGATCGGTACCATATCCGCCATGATCTCCAAACTTTAAATCATTTGAATTTATGTTTGTGGGGATATTTAAAAAATGAAGTATATTGCACAGAAGTAGACATTATTGATTTACGTAAACGTAAATGTAAACGTAGTTAAAACGGACAAGAATCACAAACATTTGTGTTAGTTTGTAGAAACTGGGTAAGATGAGCCCAAAGTATTGTTGTCAGGTATGTCAAATTATTATACTAATTAAAACTATAAATTAATTCTATTAATGAGCATCATCAATTACAATTTCTTTTTAATTCGAAACTGTCATGTTAAGACTACAGGTGAGTTCAATATTGAATATTTAAATCCCTTCCAGAAGGTCTTTCTGTTCTAAGTTTAAGAAGTTATCTCTAGGGTTTGTCTCAATTAATGGAACTTGGACGTGTCTTCTCATTTTGTTTTGCGATACTGTTTGCACTGTTTTTAAATTTCTATTATAAAATAAAGATCTTAAAAATGCATCTGTAAACATGTCCGCTTTTGAAAACAGAACTTTGAAGTGACATACACTTAAATTGTATACTTAAAATGGCAGAAACTAACATTATCTAACTCTTTAGTTACATTCATTCCACTTAGGCCAATGGAACTAACCAATCCACTTTCAAAGCCACTTGAAGGTGGTAGCAACGCTACAACAACGTTGTTTCTCCACTTTACCTTAATTCGTCATAACCTCAAAATTGCTATTTATGTAGTTCACATCTCGCGTATTTTTATATCTAGTGTATATGTATGTACAATGAGTTTTAAAATAGTGGCTACGAACAAAAAAGGTATTTATTTCCATACCAGCGGGAAAATGACTGAACATTGTTCTGGCCAGAAAGTTTAAAACACAATCCAACAAATAAAGAAACTTGGTCTTCTCTTAAGTGCATTTTAAAATTCTCAGAATTAGGAGAGAGATGTTCGCTCGATTAGTTTTCTTTAACGTAGCCGCGTGCCAAAAAGTCTTTCTTTTACGAGGTTTTTTGTTGCTATCCATCTTACATACAGACACAGAAGAAAGTTAGTAACAAACCAATGAATTTTCTCTATCATTAGAAAGTCATGTAGGAGGCAGGTCACTATTGGGTAAACGCTACTCCATAGTGGATTTTGAGGGAAGTAGTAACTTTGTAATATTTTTGATCAAATGTAAAATGTGGACATCACTTATATGTGAACCAATAACGTGACGACAACTACCTCAATTGTATAATCAAGTGCCGCCACATTAATGGTTTG
The DNA here is from genome assembly GCA_025584915.1 of Monochamus saltuarius. Taxonomy (NCBI): domain Eukaryota; kingdom Metazoa; phylum Arthropoda; class Insecta; order Coleoptera; family Cerambycidae; genus Monochamus; species Monochamus saltuarius. Next base: position 10,307,755 of record CM046728.1, read on the forward strand.
CTAAAGGTTCCCAATACGTCGCCAAAACTATTACAAACACTTTAAAGCTACTGTCACTACTAAGTAATATGTAAGTGGTATGATTGGTTGTCGTTACCTTTAATATCCACCCAAAGTTTGCGCAACTTTAAGGTGCTTCTTCTTAGTCTTCATAACGTTCCAGACACCAACCCGCTCCACAAAAAATTTCAAAACTATGAAGTGATTTTCAACACTGAGGATTACGTACTTACAACTATGCTAACATATATTAAAGATAGATTTAGTGATTGCTACGTAATAGCCACTTAACTGAAGTTACTACTTGGGCTAGGCAGCTGCCTCTATTGCCTGACGGATAATCCGGCCACTATTAGTGACGCGTTCAGGAAAGAGGGTAACCAATACTAGGAAAATAATGATTTGTCGTTATTTTACTAGTATAATAGAATATAGAGCAACATATTATGTACAAATACATACATTTTTTATTTAACGCTTGAAAAAATACCTAAAATCTATGTACGTATTTAAAATATATTTTTATTGGGCTCTACAAGGTCTTGGTCAATTTTGAGTCTCTATTATTGAAATCGTGTCGACTGATGTACAGAAATATATCACATACGTTGTTATGGACGGACTTGGGCGACTAGAAACGCATACGAAGTGTGGTGACGACAGAGATGTAGGAGCTTCAAACAACGCTTATCAACACTGTTTATGTTCCTTTAAATCTCGTACTTTTCATCTTGATACATATTATTAATACCAATCACATATGCAATAACTGTGCAGTTAGCTGTGTAGCGTCTTCAATTATGTCTATAATCTGTCAATTTTTCAGTTGATGAGGTACTTTGGCACAGTTTTCACTTCCATTTTTGGTCATTGAAACAGCTATGGTTTCACAGGTGGCCTAGATAAATGATCAACAATATCATTTCCTTAGCCTTATCTCGGAATCATGGACTTACCCTTGCTGTTTCCGACTTAAATTCTAGTCGACTACCAGAACTTTAACGGCCGTCCATATATTAATTTCGGTTTCTATTTAGTTTCTATAGTTGGTTCTAAGGTTGCCACAGTTCAAACAGCTCCTGAGACAACGGTGGTTCTTTATAAGGTTGCATAGTAGCATCTACTACTGTCAAATGTTTCACCGTTCTTGACTGTTGATATATTCAGAAAATTGGTAATCCATGGACTACACTAAACAAATAAACTTTAAGGAACAACACAATTTTTTTTGTAATAGTTATTGGTAGTTAATTACTCTTGCCCGAAGTGAAGTGGTATGTACACAGAACTCCTTATAGCGTTATATTCTATATGTATGGCTACGATATGGTACGACAGAAAGATGCTCACTTGCTTGTCACAAAGTACGGCTCCTATTTAAAACTAACAGTAAAGTAGTAAAACTTTATTGCTTCGTGTTGTTGGTATTACGGCTGCTACGGCTCATCATCTGTTACTGACAATGAGCAGTTACCTAGGTCACGGCATGACAGTACTGAAAAACATTATTATTAATACAACAACACCGACCATAAAAAGCCTTAAAACTATTAAATTTTATCCAGTTTTAATAAAAAAAACTAATATTACAGGTACAGCAAAATCTATGCAAGAGACAATTTGTAATTACTTCAGCTAATACCGATGCCATACAGAATGTAGAAGTGATAATAAATACAATAAAGTGCTAAAACGTAAAATTATAATTTATTATAACAGAATTAATTAATCTTTCATTATTAACATTAATCTAAATAATTTTTTATACGTTAGTGCCGCAACTCTTAAAACAGATGCATCAAGCAGTACATTACTTAAAGAAATCATTAGCTTAGTTCGGTTTCAGAAGATGCAAAAGTATCATAATAACTTTCAATTTACGTGTATTGAAATTATCAAATCTCTTTCGACAAATACTACATGTTTTGTTTCCACTTGCCTTTGCCACGTTCTCGCACAATACACTATGAAGTGTTTCTGAGATGATTTGGCAACATTCATTTGTGATCAGTTGAGGTAGATCTTCCAAGATGGAGTAGAATAAATTTTGCTTTTAAGTGACCCCACAGAAAGAAGTCTAATGGAGAAAGATCTAGCGATCGTGGGGGCCATTCTATGGAACCTATCCTCCCAATCCAGTGATCAGGAAAGTGTTGATCCAAACATTTACGGACAGGCAGAGCATAGTGCGGAAAAGCACCATTTTGTTGAAATATCAACTAATCCTTCAAATAATTTTGGTCCTTTTCAAATTTCAGTCAACATGGAGTAAGTTGTGTCTTCCAGAAGTTCCAAATACATTTCTCCTGTTTGATTGGCTTATATGAAAGACAGACCAACGATATGATCACAACAAATTACAGTTCAAACATTTAAATTTTTGTGACTTTGAGAATGTACCTGCTTCATTAAATATTTTGAGATTAGAATCAGACCAACAATGACAATTATGGCGATGAACCGTACCATTAAAAAAGAACATTCATCATTAAAACAGAACTTGAATAGAAAATTGTGGATTTGCTATGGCTTGCAAAATTATAAACGACGATCGCTGTCACCTTCATGGAATTTTTGTGTCAAACTAATTTTGTAAATCTGAAATTGGTGCTGGGTCTTCAAAATCCGTCGAAAACTAGTTCATGATACACCATATACAGTTGCAAACTAATGCACTCAACGAATGGTCAAGTGCAACATGACCAATATTGCCGCTTCTGCCGGTTAATTCCTTACGTTCCATTTTTATTTACTACAGATCCAGTTTCCAGTAATTTTTCGATCAATTCTGAAACGTGATGTCCTACTGTTCAAGTGTTGAACTGACAATGTTGAAACTCCCCCTCCAAAATAAAATTGACCTCTCCGAGCATTATTCCATATATGTATATGCTATTATCAGCCAAAATCTCTGTGTTAAATTTTCGTTGGGCCACTCTATACATAATCTTATACATAAATTTCATTATTTTAAATGGAACAGACAATATTATTCCCTAATTTAAAATATATATGGTCAAGTCAATATTGTTCACATAGTTGTAACAAATATGATTGCAAGATGATTGTGCTACTAGGAAAATCTTTACATTCCTTTTGCAACGACTTACCTCTTCTCATTGAATTTTAATCACTAATTCAACTCTAATTCCTTGAATACAATGTGTCTAATCATTTGTGAATCAGGCCTAGGAAATACAAATTAGTCTGTGCTGTAAAAGCTGAAATGGCCGTCGCCCAAAGATAGTTAATCCTATATCATGGCTTTATATCGCATTTGGGGGTTAAATCCTTCGTTTTTACGGTTCGGTTTACGATAGTCACTGGGACGTAATGATTTTAATGAACAAGGGAACAATGGGCAGTATATATAGTGGAGAAATATGTTATTTACCTTTATACCTATTACGGTTTGAATTAGGAGATATAAACAACAGGTTATTATGAAATTTGACGTTACGACCATACGACCCTATAAGTGACAGATGTGCGTCTAATCATATTTTTGGCTAAACATGACTGTATAAAGAGTGATCTAAGAAAATTACTCTGAACTGTTGCCATTATTGTTGAAGTACTCAGGTTTTATGACCCATTGTACATGTCGTCAGTACTAGACTAATAGAGGTCTGAAGACAACTTTTTTGTGTTACATTTAAGCATTTATACCTTCTTTAGTCGTAGTTAATAGCAGTAACTACATCGATTTTTTGATAACATTTTCCAATTTCAGTAGGCTGCTGCTGATTGATTTCCAAAACTAAATGCTAAGAAGCCATAAATGAAATTGTAGATTTGCATATCTATCTTTTGATTTACTCTTGGAAAGACCTTGATGCTGAGGAATCCCGAATTCAGATTCAGCGACCCCAAAAACATAAACATACGATAGTCTGATCCACTTGCATATTTACGTTTCAATAAATCGAAATTAATGAATTAAATTTTCTAAAATACCACCGGCCTTCTCGATGCATGCATCAGATCGTTTGTGGATTGCACGGGTAGCCCGTTGAAGTGCACGGCAATTTTCTTTTATGAGTGCTGCACAATTGACAATTCGATCGAATAGCGCCTAGTTTGTGTTCAAATATGGTGACCTTGGTGGCCAATTTTGGAAAGCACCTCGGCCAATGCAGCGTTGTAGAAAGCGATTGTTAAGATGATTGATCACGACACGACTAAAAAGAGCAGGGGCACCATCATCCTTAATGTATATGTTTTGCCTAATATCCGATGGAACATCGTCCAGTAGATCTGTGAAATTTACTCCATCACGAGTGAATTGAGCCTCATCAGTGAACAAAATGTATTTGTAAAGCGTATGGTTTCCATTTATCCAATTGCAAAAATGCAACCGCAAATCATTATCACCGTTCTGAAGATTCTGGAAGCGATAAACATGGAAAGGAATTCTTCTGACCTTTTTAGTTCGCAGCAATATGGATTTCGGAAGAATTTAACTACGGAACTAGCAATTGATCGTTTAATATCTTTTATTAGTGAAGGATTTGAGAAGTTTTATCATGTGTGTACTCAGTTCTTAGATTTAAGTAAAGCATTCGACTGTATCGCATAAAATTTTGCTTAAAAAACTACATTTCTATGGTTTTTCTGATGAAAGCATCTCCCTATTATCTTCTTATTTGATCGATAGATATCAATATGTTGTACACAATAATGTTAAGTCCGGAATCTTAGAAGTGAGACATGGAGTGCCTCAGGGTTCGGTCCTGGGTCCTTTACTGTTTCTAATATACGTAAATGATCTACCTGGAATCTTTGACAATAACACCTTATGTTTGCTCTTTGCTGATGATACCTGTGTCACTACGTCTGGCTCTGATTTGTCTGTCTTGCTTAATGACATGGCCTTGTTGCAGCCACTAGCTAGTAATTGATTTAGCAGTAGCAAGATGACAGTTAACATGTCCAAGACTGAAACTGTGAGCCTTCGTAACACAAATCATATAGATAATCCTAAAATAATAATTTTCTTGGTTTTTATTTTGATCCTACGGTGTCTTGTATTTATCATACCGACTTTGTTTGTGAAAAAATATCAAAATATCTTTATCTTTTGCGCAACCTTGTGCACAAAGTTTCCTCGCCGACTTTAAAAACCGCTTATCATGGCCTGATTCATTCTTGTATATCATATGCGATCCTAGTCTGGGGTCATGCTCCCTCTAGTGCACATGTATTTTCTCTTCAGCGTAGGGCTATACGTATTATATCTAAGCTGGGATATAGAGACGATTGCAGGGGTTGTTTTACTGACCTGAAAATTTTGACTGTCCCATCTACTTACATATTACAGTGTTTACTCTATGTTAAACGCAGTCTGAGTAATTGTTCTAGTAGAAGCCAGTTACATTCTTATGACACTAGAAGGAAAAATGATCTTCACATTGGATTTTTCCGACTTCAAAAAACAAGAAAAGGAACAGACTTTTTCGGATTAAAGTTTTTCAATGCATTACCTCCTCATATAAGAAATTTGAGCACAGATAAATTTAAAACAAAAATTAAAAAATTTCTAGTACAGCAAGCTTTTTATACTTTGGATGAAATTTTTAACTGTAATTTTAATGACTTTTTATAAGTGACTTTCTTGCCTGTTTTTTATATAAGTTTTTAATCTATGTTCCACTACTATTTTGTGATTTAAATTTAACTTATAGCTTTAAATTTTAGTATTTAACATTGTTTTAATGTGTATCAAGTCTTTTGTTATTATGTTATTTCTGTATTACTTGTACTATAATGTTTTCTTCTTCTTCTTTCTTTGGACGTATGCAAACACTTTTGTGTATTTAGCATGAATTTGGAATAATAATAAGAAAGGTTTTAAACCAATTTTGTGAATCACTTTCCATGCCGTAGTTTGATGAATTTGAAGACGGGTTGCAATACGCTTTGTACTTACACCCGGACTACGTTATACCATATTTAGAATTTCTTCTCCCACTACTAGATTAGGACCAGCTTGCCTCTCAGATGTAATTCCCACACTGGGAAGCATTCCAGTTTCACGTGCATTGTTGAAGACTATATGGAATACACTTCTATCTGGCACTCTTCTGGTCAGGAAACGACGTCGATATCCAGCAACTGTACGATTAACGCTTCCGTTGCAATACCCATAAATAAAAATAATATCAGCATATTCTCGATGTCTAAATGTGACAGCACTACGAAATTATGTGTGTACAATACCGACTAAACGGTATGTAAAAATAAATGCGACAGTTATAACGTAAGCGCTTAAATCACAATTGTCAAAATAAATGTGACAATGCATAATCTACCCAAAACAAAATGTCAAATAATAACGGCTTTTTCAAAAATAGCAATAAAAATATTTTCATCATCTTAGTAACCATTTATTAGACCATATGTTTATTAGGCTCTATTGTTCACCTTTGCCCCTTAAACACCTCTATCGAAAATTGAGGATTCCCCTCAGTCACCCTGTATATACTATTTTTTGTAATACCGTGTTGTTAATTCCTTTGTTATTTCTGTTTGTGGATATTCATAGGTGTCTTAATTTTAATTTGCATTATCTGTATTTTTATTAAACTATCTCTCATTGGTATTACTTGTTTGTAGAGGTGGTATATTTTGTATACAGTCCAAAGGTTTATAGACCCGAGCTTGTACTATGTTATTTTGTAATGCTAATAATAATAATTACACACCTTCCTTACTTGTCTATGAATAATTTAAAAAAGTTAACGCAACATGGAGAAACTACTAGAAAAGTACCCATCCGCATTTGTACTTCGAAAGTGAGAATAATTTCCAACTCCGAGACCATAAATTAGCGCCCCAATAATGGATAACAGAGGAAGGAAATAGGCGGAATGGCAGCTTCTAACAGCGGCTTATTCCGCCTAGTAGTACAACAAAGCTTGTAATCGCTTTGCCGTTTCCTAATATTTACACCGTTAAAGATCATTCATGGATAAACAGCGCTTTAACAACAGTTTTCTGGAACTACCTCTCCCGATTTAATAGTTTTTCTTCCGTCTCAATGGATCCGCGTTTCAATAATAGATAATGGCTGGAATTGTAGTCTGGATAAAAGTGCGACCTCAAAGGGTGGCGCGAACTGGATTGGACTTGTTCCTGATGCAGAAGGAAACCTTTTACTATTGCAAGCGATTGTGCAACATTACTATACTTTTACAATACTGTACGAGTTTTGTTGAAACGTTCCTATGGAAGTTTTATGTTGGAATAGCTATTTATATGCAAGAGTTAGTAAAGCTATTTTAATGTGGTTGTTCTGTTTCCGTTCTGTGATTGGAGGAATTTTCAACGAGTGGAAACCGATTACGGACACATTTCTAAACAAAACAAAATGGGTATTAGGGATGAGTGAAGAAAACTTGTAACAATGTGGTTCAATGGTATGCGTTTTGTTTGGTTTTGTAAGCAATAGTGATAAATTAGAAAAGAAGTTTTACTATTTCCAATGTATGAAGCTGTTTATACAGGGTGGTATGACTTTAATTAAGTACTAACTATAAGTAGAAGAAGTTTATTAGCAAGACAAACTAAATAGACATAGGTCGTAGAATGCTATCTTTGCGAGATACAGAGTGCTGAATATTTTTTAATCATTTTCTAAAGCAGTGCTATCCAGTTTCAAGTGATCCCAAGAACCGTTGTAAATAAAATTGCAGTTCTGAGGGTCGCTTCATACAATACTACGTATGCAACTTTATCACCTATTTGTAATAGGTACAAAAAAATGTTCTTGTTTGTATATTTTTTATTAAAAAATAACAAACATAAAAATCAGTAGAAAGTTTTGGGATGTTAGTTTTCACTAACCAGTGTATGGATATTAACACCAATATTTTAATTCTATATAAGTTTCATGTTGGAAAAGCTGCTTCCTAGTATTAAGCGCATAATAAGGCCTGTGTTTTGCAAGTTAGGGTAATGTTCTCCTGGGACTCCAGAGAATAAAAAAGTCCAATCCCACATCGCCACTTTTCTGGCAGAAAAGATCTGCCTGCAAGTCACACAATTTCAGTTGAAGGTCTGCTTTGCTTACGTTCAATTCTTCTGCAATTACGTCAATGTATTTTGTGTACATATATCATTAATATATAGGTATGTATAAGCTAAATATGAAACTTTCTGAAAATCCTTCATTTTTCAAAGTGCTCTTTATAGCTTGGAAAAATATATTTCTAGTGAGTTCAAAGTTTTAATTTTATTTTTAAATCCTCTTATGTGACCAAATAAATTCGTTAAGGTGAGTCGCCAGATTTGTTAAAAACGCAAGGTCTGATAGAAGTTTTGCATCTATAATTTGATTTTCAAGTTCCATAGCGGCGAACTTCACTTAATTTTTAGAGAAATGGGAATCCCTTTTCGTAGATCGAAGAAACGTTGAAAACACTTTTGGGCGTTTAACCAACGAATATCTGTGTGAACTAACAAATCGCAAATACTTCGGCTAAAATATCACGAATCTCTGTGTGTCAAAGCACCCTCTTTTATTAGTTATTTTAACAACCACTTTATGGCATTCATTAGACGTAAGGACTTTCCACATAGGGCCTCTTGGTAAACAATGACAGCTGATATTGTTTTGTTTTAAGAGTTCTGCAGATACATTTCAGTTCCTATCATAACTCTGGCTCTATCAGTGGCAATACAGGAATATTTATCGAATCCCTCATAGCCTAATCCCAGCTTATTGTCCGCTTCAAAAATATCGATGACCTTAGATGTATCATGAAGAAAAATACATCTATCATCTCTGCTACACTGACGCCCTCTTGAACAAAAATTACAAGTTGGCTGATGCCAGAAAGATCATTGCTTTCATTCAGGAAGAGTGAAAAATATTTTAATTCTTCAATTGTATCGTGCAATTTTTTGGATTCATATTGATTAGTGTGCTTTCTACATGTCTTGCAATTCTTTGAAGTTTTCGGCAATTTTTGTTTAATTGAATTGTGTTGGCATTTTGATTGCACAATTATTAATAAGCACTCCATCACTAAAAGGTTTTTTTCGCTTTGACAATGTCCAGCGCTATATTTGTTATCAGTATTAGATTAAAAAAAATATATGTTTCTGGTTTTAATTTTTTCTTAAAATACGCGATGATAGCATTTTTAGAAGGGTCTCCCGAAATTAATGGGGCACAGAGCAAGAATAGCCTTACCTTACCTTACCTTGGTCTATTTGTGGCTAATAAAAAAGTTACAGGACGTTAAAATTCAAATTTTGAATTCGAATTTCTTAAAATTCTTAGAAATTTTTCAAAAGATTCTTTTGAAAATTTGGATAAGAGGGTTTTCTGGGACAGGAAAAACCAATCCGTACTTAATTTTGCTGAAGACGCTAGAGGGCACTATACGAAATGTACTCTTGGTTGATAAAAACTGATTATAACTTTTTTTATCAGTATGTGTACGAAAGTTTCAATAGAAAAATATTGTTTTCCTATCTATTTTTTACAAATAGGGTATACTTGTTTTATGTCGATAAATTTAACCGTTTTCGATTTATTTCTTGTTTTTCTATTGGATGCAATAACATAAAAGTTTGTAGTGTGTAGTGTTTCTTCATTTCTTAATTAATTTTTAGCATTTAAAATTGCTTGCGACAGCTCGATCATCTCGTGTATTAATAGATCACTGTAAACTTTTGATATTAAAATACCCCAGACACTGAAATCTATGAGGTTTAAATTTGGGCTTCGTGCGGGCCATGAAGACGTGCTGCCGCGACCTATCCACCGTTGAGGAAATTGTTCGTTAAGATAGTTTCGCACCTGTACAGAAAAATGGGCAGGGCCACCGTCTTGCATAAAAAACATATTGTGTCTCACATTTAATAGTAAAATCATCAATAAGTTCCTCAAAATTATGTTCTAAAAAATGTAAGTAAGAACGGCCATTCAGATTATATGGCAATTTAATAGGGCCCAACACATGATTTCCAACAATACCACACCAAATGTTTATCTTAAATTCATGATGGCAATGACGTTCTCTTAATACATGCGGGTTTTCATTATCGCAAACATGTTTATTTCTGAAGTTGAAAACACCCCGACGAGTAAATGTGGCTTCGTCTGTAAACAGCACCTTACTTAAAAAGTGTGGATCATCATTGTGCCGGTCTAAGAATCGAAGACAAAATTGTTCCGTATTTGGAAAATCTGTAGGTAGTAAATTCTGCACTGGGCTAAAGTGATACGGGTACAGTTTTTCATTATGAAATAATCTATGAATAGATGATTTAGGTACCACTACGGCCGCAGACATTCGTCGTAAACTTATTTCAGGATTTTGTGTTACACCAAGAAAAATATCCTCCTCTTGTTCTAGAGTAACAGTTGTTGGACGGCCAGCATCTCGTATTTTAGGATAAAATGATCCAGTATCTTCTAACTGGTCATAAAGATTGTGTGAAATAATTTGTGATTTGGTTGTAATCTATTTGGGTAACTTTCTAAAAACCTGCGACATGCACGATGTTCATTAAAATTTTCTTTTGCATAAATACATATCTCGCATTTCTTCATTACAAAATAATTTACGGGAAGGCATATTTCACGCGATATTATTAATTGTAAACAAAAACTTAAATGAATACACTATTTATCATAAGTTACTTGTCAATCAGCTAACTGTCAATAGTACAATTTGTTTTCAAATATCCAAAGTTACTATGATAGTTTTACGTAAGTCACTACAAACTTTTATTTTATTTTATTGCATCCAACAGAAAAACAAGAAATACATCGAAAACGGTTAAATTTGTCGACATAAAACAAGTACAGCTTACTTGTGAAAAATAGATAGGAGAACAATATTTTTCTATTAAAACTTTCGTACATACATTGATAAAAAAAATTATAACCAGTTTTTATCCACCAAGAGTACATTTCGTAGCGCCCTCTACCGTTTACAGCAAAATTAAGTACGGATTCGTTTTTCTTGTCCCAGAGAAGTCCCTAATCCAAATTTTCAAAAAAATCCTTTAAAAACTTTCTAAGAATTTTAAGAATTTCAAATCCAAAATTAGAACTTTAACGCCCTGTAACTTATTAATAGCCACAAATGGACCAGGGTAAGTTTGGCTTAATCGCATTATTTTGATATAATCTACTCTTGCTCTGTGTCCTATTAATTTCGGGACACCCTGTATACTGCTAAAACTCAAAAACCGTTCATTGCATAAAATGCACTCAAAGAGTATTTTTATTGAGGAGGGAACTGAAAATGTACGTCATTTTATAGGAAAATCCACTGACGTACCAAGTTTTTAAAAGACCGCCATGATCCACCCATAGACTCGTCACTGGTGTGTTAAGTTAGTAAAATATATTTCTGTTCCATTACCATAATTGCTTTGTTATTCATGTCAAATTGTAGGTTAATATCTATTGACGGTTTAGATATACTCGTATTAAGGATATTGTTTAAAACACTGTATTTCTTAGCACTCTAGATCTCAAGAGTTTTACAATCTGTGTTTATTTAACTTTTGTTGTTAATAAAAGAACAATTTTTTATCGATGGTTAAAGTCCTACCACAGAAAAGCGTATAGCTCACCTTGTATCATGTATATTGCTACCCTCAACCTCTTAAATGATTTATGTACTATAGGATGGGTGTGCATTTGGAGAGAAATTAATTATATCCTTCTCACTGAATTATTCACACGCCCCTCTTCCACATTGCTATGCTCAAGTTACTATTGTATTAGATAATTAAAATTAATTAAAATAAATATTTTGAGGAATGTGTTTTCCCTAGATTATGGAAGCAGGCTTATACAGGGTTAACTATGACTAAGTACAAAAATTTTAACCACGTGCTCAGGAGGTCTAAAAGACAATAAAAATTTATTTTGGAATTCTAGCTCGATGTTTAAAAATGGGGCAAAACCCTCTTTTCCTACGGAAAGTCGGCGCCTATGACAATTAAGCATCATCCGACATGGCTAGATATGTCAACAACCATGCGGTCGTTTTTATCAACATTGTCAAGTGTAGAAACGACGAAAATAAACATATTTATTAAAATAATAATGTCTAAGTACCTGATAGATACCGGCTAATCCGGTTAGCTGCAGTATATTGTATTGGATCTTGGTTCTTTCGTTGCACACTGCCAAAACTACATTTTCATTCCTTGCAGATTCATCATAATTATCCACTAACATATCCGACATAAAATACTTTATTTAATTACTATAACACGTTTAAAATTAGTCACTTAGCTGATTTAAAGTAACAGTAAGTTCTAGGTTATGAATATTGCATTGCTAGTTGCCTACTTTCCATGCTCCAAACAATGGAGAAACGCGAAGTTAGCTATAATCTAAGGGTCATTTTTACAGAACACTGTGAACATCTTGGGATGTTATAGTTTAAAGTATTACTAATTATTTTATGCAAACATCGTCGATTACTGTTAATATTGTTGCTACTATTAGTATTAACAACACATGAAAATTAAATTCTTCTTCTTCTCCTTGTTTATGTGCCGTGAGTAGGCCATAAAAGAAGAAGAGTGCACCTGGCATTAGTGACCTACAGATGTCGTCTGTAGATGTATAGTATACGGTTACAGTCTGATAGTTTGAAATAATTTTTCAGTACTTGTTTTTCGAAAATTTAATTTGCGTATTTTTTTTGTATTTACAAACATGTTGTATTCAATTGCCTAGATGACGGATAAGGTGCTGATTTATGTGACAAATGCATATTATCGTGCAACAGCGTCAAAGACGTTTCCCGAGTATACAAAATATTATGCTGAATACTTTTTGAACCACATCGAACAGCTGTTTTATGCCGTGGCAGTAAACGTGTGGCAGTGTTTTTATGTATTTGTGTACATTTGCGTGTATTATGTTGTTATCATCTGATTCATCTGTGCTTTTTCCCGATGTAAGTAATAGGACTTGGTCAAGACCGCCAAACCAAGTAGTTACCTCGATTTACACAAAAGAACGATCGAGGAAGGAGAGGTCCACAGCAAGTACAAAAATCTTTGCAAGTTTTAATTTAAACAAGCAAGAAAACAGATGATTAAACATTCTTCAAATCTCTCCAAGTATCAAACCTGGAAATAAATATTAGTAAGATAGGTGCTGCCTCTTTGTGCTATCATACCGTATTTCTCATTAAATAATAATCTACATTTTTTAGTTTTTTTAATTGGAAGCGTGTCAATCACTGAAATATACATTACGTCATCATAATATAAAATTACATTTCAGTGGTGTCAATGCGGTGACCTGTCACTATATTTGACACCTTTGACTTTGGCATATTATACCTAACCTAACCTCTGGCAGATTATACTTAACCTCGCGGCTGACAGGTCAGTGACGACGATAAATAGGGATTTAATATAGTTTTGAACAAATTTTTTTTGGCTTTATAAATAAGTTTGGAATTTTTTTGAAGGGTGATTCCGTTAATTCTTATTTTTCCCTATCCCCTCTTAAAATATTTGTACTAAGTCATAGTTAACCCTGTATAATTCCTATTTTCAAAAATGGCAATAAAAATGTTGTCACTAACTATGGGCCTATTAGTAAAATAAATATTTTCAGCAAGGTTTTTGAAAAAATAGTGTATAATTTTCTCCTTAGTAAAGTAAAGCCTAGTGTCATTGAACAACAACATGGATTTTTACCTAATATATCCACAGAGTCTAATTTAATAAATTACTCCGAACACATTTTGTCTGCACTGGATTCTCAGATACAGGTGGATTCCGTGTACACTGATTTCAGTAAAGCTTTTGATAAGTTAAATCATAATATACTCATTGCTAAATTAATGAAAATGGGTGTGCACAGAAGTCTACTTCGGTGATTTTCGTCCTATCTTTTCAACAGGTCGCAAATTGTTTCGTTAAATGGATTTCATTTCATTCAGCTTCTTATGTAACTACTTCTGGAGTGCTCCAAGGTTCACACTTGGGACCACTGCTTTTTATTATCTACCTTAATGATGTACACATATGTTTTTATCATATTAAGTTTTTAATGTACGCTGATGACGTAAATATATTTTCTGAAATAAATAGTTTAGCTGATTGTTTACTTGTCCAATCTGATCTTGATAGATTTTTTGCATATTGTAATGTGAATAAACTGTATCTTAATATAGAAAAATGCTTGTTTATTACTTTTACTAGTCTACTAGTATAATGGTTGAAAGTAAATTGTTATTTAACACAGATATTGATTATGTTGTTGCAAAAGGCAGTAGGATGTTAGGTTTTATTATAAGAAACAGCAGATCTTTTAAATCACCTGAGGCATTGAAAACATTGTATTTCGCATACGTGCAAAGTAAATTAAGTTTTGCTTCTGTAATTTGGTCCCCACAGTATAATATTTACATTTCTAGAATTGAATCAGTTCAAAACAAGTTTCTTAAATTCTTGGATTATAAAGTCAATGGGGCATATAACATTAATTCTATAGCAATCATCAAAAACAAATTTAATATCACTTCTTTACAGAATCGACGTGAATTGAGTGACGTGAGGTACCTATATAAAATACTCCATAGCTATGTAGACTCGCCCTTACTTTTATCTAATATTAATTTTTATGGACAGAATTCTCCAATTAATAGAGTGTGCAAGTTTTGTAATACGAATTTTTCTAATGTGGATATATTTAATATTACTATAGGTATTTTCAAAAAGCATATTATAAATTTTTTTCTTACACATTTGTAAATTATTTTTTCTAATTATAATGTAGTTTTTTCTCTCTTTTACTTGATGTATTTATGTTACATTTTTGTAGTGTTGTTATTTTTGCTCTTTCCAACATTGTACACTAATTTCTTTAATTTTTTTTGTTAGTTTGTGGAACACTTTTTTAGGCTACTTTGCCTACTTTCTTGTTTTTCCTTATTGATAAATAAATAAATAAAATAGTTACCCTCAAAAATCTCAGCACCAAAAAAACGCTTGTATCTTCTTTTTTCTGTCATATTCATATAAGCATATTTTGTTACAAGGTAGATACGTACTTGAGCAAATTTATCATCTCAAATTTTAATGTAACCAATTATACTTGTATACATATAATGTACTATATTCTATACAGTAATTACAGCAATTAAAGTAATATGATATAAGTGGAGACGGTTGTCTAGACTTATATAGAATCATTTTGTAGAAAGTAAAAAAGGGATACAAGTGAATCTAATAAATATATTGTAATTTCTAAAAATAAGTAAATCGATATTTTATAATATATGTAAAAGCTTTTCTAAATGATTATGTTGCTGCCAAATATAAATATGTAATATGAAAATATTATGGAATTTTAGAAAATTGTTCCATAATATGATTATTATTAATCTTGTAAAAGTAAGAAAGGACACATTTAAGATTAAATTTGATATATAAATACTTTATAATTTTATTTATTGATATATTTAGGTACGCCACCAAACAGTACACAACCAATTACAGGGTGAGTGAAAGTTTCAATAGTTAAAATTATAAAACTATCAATGTGCACTCGAAGTAACATAAAGGTTTCCACTTCGAATCAGCATCATACTTTGTTTAAATTATGACAGCTTGTCTCCTCATTCCCGATAAGTACTGTGTAGGGTCTATCCAAAAGTAGGATACATATACCTGCATTGCTATGGTTGGTGTTGTTCGCATAGCTCCAGTTATGCTCATGCAGGCAATTCTTTGTACCTGGATGAGCGTTTGTTCAACTGTTGTCTTTTGGACTCTAGTTAACGGCCTCCTAGGTATTACATTGGTATCACAATGCCACTTTTGGTTTCATTCGCCAAGTTTTACCAATAGACCTGCGGCACTGCTTATAGGATATATACGCCTTTTTAAGTCTCTTTTCTCAATGAAGGGTCCATGTTCGCTTTGTATCAAGTGTGACTCCAAGACATTTCACATCAGACGTAGTAGAAGTGTTGGTGGCTTTATTACCTCATTGTCCTCTTCCTCGTGACCATTGCTGTCTTCCCGGGGTTGACGGTCAGAACATCGTGCTCACACCACTTTTCAATGGTTCAATGGGAAGGTAAGGAATCCCTACCTTCAAAATTTCCACTCATCAGCATAATGACATCACCATGAGCGATGGTATAAATACTAATTTCCGAGTTGAGGTGACATAGCAGACTATCTAAAATCACGTTCCAGAGCAGTGGTGATAGAACACCTCTGTGGAGACAGCCTTTTGCAGCAATTCCTCTCAAAGAGGCATCTGCCACGCTGATTTGTGTGGATCTTTTCCAGCTATGGATGGTAGGAGAGACTCCTCTCTCCACAAGAGTTGAATTAATTTCACGGAAAAGTCATTTTCTCAAACGCCTTTTCCATGTATATGCGTATGCAAGCTTTTTTTATCAAATGATTTTGATCCACTCTTGGTGAAGGGCAGTGGCGGTGGATCATCCTGAGATGTATGCATATTAGGGTGTGACTGTTTGTATTTTAGTACACTGTCACTTATGTATTGTTCCTACAGCTTCTCCATCGTTTTTAGCACAACGGTTTTAAAAGTAGTATAGGTGTTAGGCTGGAAACCTTTATGTTGCACACTTGACAACAAATAAATATAACACACAAACAATGAATAAAATAAAATGAATGGATTCAGATAATCTTTTGTGACGAATCCTGTTTCTGTCTGGGGATGCACGCTGATCGTGCAAGGATGAGAGGAGCATCATGTCCATCACACAGTAGGCGTTATGGTATGTGGTGCTATCACGTATGGTAGTAGATAACTACCAGTTTTCACTAGTGATAACACGACAGCCCAATGCTACAGCCAGGAAGTGATGGAGCCATATGTCACTCCATATCTTCACACCATCCATAAAACCATTTTCCAGCAAGGTAATGCTAGACCTAATGTTGCTAGGCAAACTATAGCTTGGATGGATCAACGATTTATCCTGACCATAAAGATCTATCACCTATTAAACATGTTTGGGACATGATTGTCACTGCTGCATTCACAACATCCCCCACAGACTTATCAACAGGTGTTCTCTAATCTTGCTGAATATGGAACCATTCAATAAGTAAGTGGTCCTAAACTTATATATTAAAAATTATTAAAATCTATTGAACATATATAGTTGTTCGCTTTCGTTGCCATGCAGTGTAAGTGAGATGCCGTAATAATTATTGAATTAGTTTTAGACAGTTAGTTTAAAAGTTTTATTTAAGAAATACACAGTGTAGATTGCTGAACAAGAATCACTAGAGGAAGATAAAGTAATCCAAAATATTTCTATAATTAAATCCAATATATTATTATTTATAAAATACATAAACGTAATAATTAATAGAGCAATAGTAAAAGTTCCATTTCACTGAAGTTTTAATTTTTCAAGCATTTTCCGTTACTTCTAAATATACGTATTTTCATAGAGCAATTCGTGTGGGTATCTATTTACATCAATGCATGTAAAATATTTTCAAAGAGGATTTGGCAGCGATATCTTAATTCGTAAGCAATTTCAAGAGATCAATGAAAGTATATCTATAATTTTACATGCTTCCTAAACAGAAATTGCAAAATCATACAAAGGTTTTGACGTCACTGGAAACTTACTGTACTTTCTAAAAATATGTATTTACATTTAGGTAACTACGTCAAAAAAGATCAGCTATAGATTACTAAACATTTTGATATTTTATAAGCACGTTCCATTGAATATTCTACAAATCAAAAGTGTTATTAAAGAAGTAATAAATTGAATTGGCTGAAAAAATTGAATCATTTCAAAAAAATGTATAGGATTTAAAAAATACAATTTATATATTTATTTACTGTTAACAATCATTTACAATATAATAATTGTTAAAATATTAGGAACAAGTAAGTAAGCACACATTTATGTTAATACGACTTTTATTGCCACCTGAATTCTTTTAGATATTAAGCCGCTGAATTTCCTACAGCAAATTTACTTTAGCGTGTTAGGATGTCGAGATATCCTAAACTAAAAGTGACAAGAAACCGTTTTACGGTGATATTTGAGGTTATGTTATAAGAACAATTTCTCATTTCTGGTTATGCTATTGAGTAGATATTATTTCCCCCCTTCAAACTCATTTTTTTTTGTTTCGATCCCATTCATATAATTTCGGGAAGTAGATTGCTCTCCGGTGACTGGAGACAGACTATGAATAACCACTGTAAGTGTCGCACTAACTTGACAATACGATTGATTGATGCGAATTTACACCATTGGATCTGTTTTTAAATTCAGGAGTTTGGTGTGGTTTGGTGGAATGATTCCATCGATTCAATCAGAAATCAGAATTCTTTAAACAAACTAATAATAATAATTTTATTCCAACGGGCTCTACCACTTACAGGAACATCACAAATTATACTTGATTAAATATATAATAATATCAGATTAGAATAATAGTTACAAAAAAATAACACAAACAACAAAATAATACTAGGAGACAGAATTAATTAAGAGAAAGAAAATAGTACATGTTACATACAGTTTAACTATAATTCATATGCCTCAACAATGTGACATAGAGTATTAAAATTATATCACATAAATGTGAAATTTTATTGAAAAGATTGCACATGCTGTTTATTGGAGACTTAACCAAAGCATCAGATACCACTTTACATTTAGAACCATTGATTTCCAAATTGTTTTTCCCCCACCATTCACAAATGTTATCCAAAGTACGTTGCAGATACATGCAATCATTCATAGAACTAACCTTGGCAAAAAAATTTAAATCGTCAGCAAATAACGAATGGGAACAATCGATAACATTAGTGACATTATTAAAAAATATTAAAAACAGTAACGGCCCCAGATGTGACCCCTGCGGAACACCAGACCCAACCACATACTGTTGAGAATTAACTCCACCATATTCAACAAACTGTTGTCTACCACATAAATTTGATTGGAATAGCCATACTAGTTCATCTGAAAACCAATCGCTCTAAGCTTATTTAATAGTAGGAATGAATCTGTTCTATTAAACGCTTTCCTAATGTCAGTGTAGAGAACATCCACCTATCCTTGCATATCAATAATTTCTGACATAAACTGTGTTAAGCAAGCCAAATTCGTAACTGTAGTCCTTTTTTCCACGAAACCATGTTGATTTGGTGATATAAAGGTTTTACCGAGCTGTAAATGATGTAGAGAATAATTTCAAATATTTTGCCAAAATTACATAGTAATATAATGCTATTGCTCTATAATTATCGATATATGACTGAACTATTGACTTTAATATCGGGAAAATTCTAGCTACTTTCCAAATTTCCGGGTTTTCAAGTGTTACAGGCTTAAGAACACAGCAGAACAATCTTTTACTAAGAAGCTTGGTATATTCCACACCTGCTGTCATCTTGTTTTTTGATTTCTTTATTGCTTCTTTTATATCATTTTTTGTAATAAATTATATAGCTATACATTGAGATATTTGTGGTAAGTCACTAATAACTTTATTTAAATTGACGGGATCAGAGTTACGATAAACACTTTAATAATAACTAGATGTTTTGAAGGCAGTCTTTATAAATCTACAATCTAACCTTAGCTCTCAGATAATTAAATTTATCTACAAAATACGATGTTTTGAATTTCTTATAGTTTTTATGAGCAACTGACTATTTCCTAATGTTACTTTTTATTTCAAAGTCACACTATAGGGGATAGTGATGTCTAGACTGTTTATATAATGGTACGCATTTGATAAAAATATTTTCTACAATACAATAAAACATATTGCATGCATCATTAACCGAATGAATGTTCTCTGGGCATCACTAATGAGATGTATTGGCTGATTGCATTACACCAAACTGCTGAATTTGAAAACAGGCCCATACCCAAATTTCATATTTCGCAAAACTAACACATATCCAGAACTTGTATTATTTCTGCTGCACCTAAAAGGCATAATGGGAATTTGCTGTTTGCTCATAATATGACGTGATAGATACCCTATGTTTACATAGGCTAGTCTACTGCAATAACCCGATTAACCAATTAATTTGTTCAAAATTACTGTCCATCAAATTTGTATGGATCAGAACTGGATACTTGATCATAGATCAGACCCTTGATAGTAAATTAGATTCCTTAAACTATGGAATCAAACGAGCCGTTTTGCAAGGTTATCAGAAAATATTAGGACATTATGACTACGATACCTATTGCTTGCACAGTACTATAGTTTGATATATCTGGAGAAAAAATAGGATGAAAACAAATTAAAATGGATTTTGATGGGTTTTGAAGGGGAAGAGCAAAAAATCACTATCTTATAGTATTATTGAAAGTAAATATTGAAAATAGTATTTTTGATACATTGCATATTTAAATGCTGATGTGGCCGAATTTGAATTAAGCAATAAATTAAATTTAAAATTAACTTTTCAATACAATTTACAATATGTAAACGTGGACATACACGATTTAGAAATATTGTCTGCATGATTTTGCAAAACATTACTATACAAGTTATTATCGATCGAGTAATAAAACAACTTTAAATTATCAACAAAACGTTAAACAGTTTACATTTGCAAATAGGTACAGGTTTAGGCTATAATCAATTTATGGTTAAACCTATCAGAAGCAATTGGCTTATTTGTATCATAGGGACAGTTTGAATTATATAATAGGTAGATACAGTCTGAAATTCAATGATCAATGCTCATTCAGCTATAAAAGGCGGAAAGAGGAACCAGATATTAAAATGCTTTAAACACAATTTAGGAAATGAGAATTCAGAGACCCAGAATAAAAAACATGGGTGCAGAAAATTACGTAATAAATATTTCAGGGATAGTTAGATCAGCACGGAAGTTTTAAAAGGGAGTTTTAAGGATTTGAAATGGGAACATGTTTAAATCGCATACAAAAAATACTACCTTCATTTAATTTTAACAGTTGCTTTTAAAGGGGGTCCTAATGAAAATAAAATGGAAAGAATACGGGCCGAATTCCCAAATACCAAATTATACCAAGATGATTCTTAATTGAATATAAAAATGTAACAGAAATGTTTGGCCAAATTTTACTCCTGATGTCACAAATTAACAATAAATCTTGTACAGAGTGTTCAGAACTTAATAAAAACAATTGAATGTACTGGAGACTTTTTTAAATATAATTTTGTAAAGAAAATCAATAATGGCACTTCGAAAATGATGTAAAAATACATTTTTGCACGGCACAGGAAACTAATAAACTGTAAAACCTGTCCATGCATGAGATAAAGCATGGCGAAAAAAAAATTTAAAGAATTTTTCAAGAAAATAATAAATTTGGGCTCGTCTTACCCAGTTTTTGTGAATGAACACAAATGTTTCTGGTTCTTGTCTGTTTTGAACTCGTAACTTATTGGCAGCAGCTATGATATGTCCACGTAAACCATCACTAGTGTGTAAATCAGGACATCGTGTCAGCCATGGTACCGGCCCCCTTCGTCCAACCCATCGTCCATTTAAGGAAAAGAGTTGTTGGAAACTATAAAAATAGCTTTATCTGTAACTAACAAATCTGATATTTTGTTGGAGCAACCATTTACAAAATCTAATTCGTAAGACATAATCCCATAATATTAATATTTAGACACACTGTACATGGTATTCCACACTGTTGACTGGGATATTTATTGTACTTGTTGAACGATTTGCCTGGTTCTAAATCGTATATTCTTTTCAACAATCTCTAAAACGTGCTCCTCAACTGTTGCAATACGCCGCACACGCTCTGGACCCTCATTTCCTCGTTTTCGAGGGCGAGAAATTGAATTTGTTTCTAATTTTGACGTTGAGGGCACCACTTATGGCACATCAATGGCAGAACTTTTTTCTGCTTAGTGTATCCATCTGACTATTGAAACAACCGAGTTTTCTACATGTTATATCTGAAAAAAGTATACCTTGTTGAAGGCGTTAGAAGTAACAGTTTTCGAAATAAACCTATTTGAAATATTCAGTGCACCGATTGAAAACTGTTATCGTTTCAGGTAAAGTGCCTTTTTTACTGAAAATACAGCAAAAAGTTACTTGAAGAAGTTATTCAGAACGGTAAATTATGAAGAGGTGCAATTTCAAAAACATCGGCCTGCTTTGATAAAATCTTTGTGCTTTGTTGAAAAATGGTTTCATCTAACCTCGTCATTTGCATTTACATTTTGCTGTACTTCGAGCAGAAAAGGCACTTTAACTGAAACCAAAACAGTTTTTGCTCGGTGCAGTGAGCATTTCAAATAGGATTATATCAAAAATGGTTACGCCTACCGACTTCAGCAAGGTATACCTTTTTCAAATAAAATAGGCAGGAGAATCGATTGTTTCGATAGTAAGATGGATAAGTACACTAAAGTTCTGACGTTTAAAAGAAACATGGTGTGCCACAAGTGGCGTCAAAATTAGAAACATATTTGAATTTCTCCCATGCAAAAACCCCAGACTTACAAATTTTATGTAAATATTTGGATTTCTTAAGAAGCTATTTACAAATATCCAAAATAAAATTTTAACTTTGACGCCTTGTATCTTTTCTATTATGCGACTTAGGTTAAATCGATTCATTTTCACCTAAGGAATCTGTGGTCTCATTTTTGCTACTTTATTTAAAAACACCTTGTATAAGAGAAAAATGGGCCAACTTATCAGAATATAATTAAACTATAATCCAAGTTTTAACCCAGAGCTCTTGACGCTGCCAAATTGCCATGCACTAGTATCTACTTCTTCTTCAAGCGCTCAATGCAGCGCAAAATCCTGATGAAGTGATGTAATATTGTCCTTAGCATGCATCGGGTGGGCCGTTTGGCAGGCATGTCGATCCGCGGACTAATTGGACGTAAGCATTACGCTGAATCAAATAAATTCACCCGCGGTATTTACTGTACTTTTCCTAGCATCCTGCCTCCTTCGGGTAGGATTTATTGGGGTTTCCTCGGAAGAAGCGGTGAGAAATCGTCCGACTTAGGAACAGATCCTGCGGGCACGCAAAGCTTAGTCGCTCGTTTTTGCATGTAAACGCCTTAGATTAGTTGATACGTAGTAGAAGCTGTGAAAAAAAAGAGGAAAGCAAAAGGAAATGCACATGGTGTTCTAAAATTAGTATATTTGATTATTTCCAGAAAAATATTTGCACCTCAGAAAAGTTACCTTCTGTCATAATAAAAATAATTTTGCTAATGGAACCTACTAATGTAAAAAATATTTTTTAACTTCAGATTTATTGATACAGCACCACGTTCTCATTTCACACTGATAAAAATGGAGGAAATTCCCATGTTTTGTGATGCCCTTTTTACATAATATTTAATGGAAAGTTTTAATTTACATTATAGGGTGTCTCATAATTAGCGGCCCTGAACAGGCCGATTCTATGATCATTGGGTCGGTACATGGGGGCCCTTGGTATTTTGCGTGTGTAATTTTTTCATGTTTGACTGTTTAACAAATTGGATAGCAAATGCCGTTTTCCCGAACTGTTTTACGTGGAAAAGGTACTCTTGGTGCAAATCGTTATCTTAACGGTTTCTGAGAAAATCGCTCTTGAATTAATCCCACTTTGGTCAATTTTATAGTAATTTAAACAAAATTATCAGGGTATTCTTATGTCAAAGTATTGTCAACCCGATTGCCAATTTAATAGTTCTAAGCGAAAAAAATGGAAGAGTTTGCAGGACAAGAGTTAGTTGATATGATATTTATTTATGGGTTTTGCGATGGTAATGCTGCAGCGGCCGAACGCGAGTACGAGAGAAGGTTTCCAAACCGAAGGCTGCCATCAAGGAGGACATTTCCTACGGTATTCCGCAACATAGCTGCAACCGCTACTTTTCGAAAGGCACTGGGTCAAGGACGTCCCAGGATTAATAGGGAACCGGAGGTTTTTGACGCTATTGAACAAGATCCTACGACTAGCATACGGAACATTTCAAGGCAAACAAATGTTCCTCGGCCAACGGTACTACATATCTTAAAGATTTCCTTAACAGAATTGATTAGATGTGCTACTAACATTTCAGGTTGGAAGAATATTAAAGCGACAAGGTCTACATGCCTATCACTATCGGCGTATACATGGCTTGCAACCAGAAGATTTTGCGCCACGTATGCAATTTGGTCGCTGGACAACGAGCAAGCTTTCAAAATTTTTTGGTGTGACGAAGCTACTTGTACCCGAAATGGAACATTAAATTTTCATAATTCGCATTATTGGGAAGAAAAGAACCCACATGTTGTTCGAAGAACAAACTTCCAGCAACGGTTTTCCATAAATTTATGGGCGGGAATAATTCACGACACTCTGATTGGACCTATTGAAATTCCCCAACGTCTCAATTCAAATCTTTATTTAAACTTACTTCAAGAAAATCTTCCCCAAATTCTCGATGATCTGCCTCTAAATTTACGACGTAACACGTTTTTTCAACACGATGGAACCCGACACATAGTGGTCGCAATGTTCTAAATTTCCTAAACGAAAATTTCGCTGGACGGTGGATAGAGAGGCACGGACCGGTAGCTGGGCCGCCCTGTTCTCCCGATCTAACCCCGCTGGACTTCTTTCTCTGGGGATATCTAAATCAAAAAGTTTACGTCACCGAAGTCGATACCCGTGAAGAATTGCTGCAGTGTATCAATGATGCAGCCAATGAAATTCGTCTAAACCATTTTAGCATCTTAATAGCTTCGAGAAATGTTACACGTGGGGCAAGACTTTGTATCAGAGAAGGTGCAGGGTTTTTTGAACAGTTTTTAAAATAGCTTGTTGTCTGTTATCAAAATTAAGTTTCCATCTTATGATCCCTTCGAAAAGTTACGGTTGTAGCTAAATTGCGGAGTACAGTGAGGAATGTCCTCCTTGATGTCAGCCTTCTGTTTGGAAACCTTCTGCCGTACTCGCGTTCTGCCGCGCAGCATTACCATCGCAAAAGCCATAAACAAATCATCATATCATAATTGTTCTACATCAATAATGTGTATTACTGATTACGTATTAAATTATTATTATTATTTTTAGTTTAAATTACTATGAAATTGACCAAAGCGGGATTAATTCAACAGCGATTTTCTCAGAAACCGTTGAGGATAACAATTTGAAACAACCCTTTTAACGTAAAATAGTCCGGGAAAACAGAATTTGCTCCCGTACTCGCGTTCTGCCGCTGCAGCATTACCATCGCAAAAGCCATAAATAAATATCATATCAACTAATTCTCGTCCTGTAAACTCTTTAATTTTTTTCGCTTAGAACTATTAAATTGGCAATCGTGTTGACAATACTTTGACATAAGAATACTTTGATAATTTTGTTTAAATTACTATGAAATTGACGAAAGTGGGATTAATTGTAGAGCGGTTTTCTCAGAAACCGTTAAAGGTAACGATTTGAAGCAAGAGTATCTTTTCAACGTAACAAGTTCGGAAAAACGGAATTTGCTATCAAATTTGTTAAAAAGTCAAAGATGAAAAAGTTACACACGCAAAATACCAAGGCACCCCGTACCCGCCCCAATGGATTTTGTGGAAACAAACGGATTAGTCCATCAAATTGTATATCAAAATTTAGCTGTGTATTCCAAATTTCATTCATTTATCACAATGCGATTGAGAGTTATTGCAAAAAAATTATTTCCATTCATCCTCTTCAATGGGTCCCTGTGCCCTTAGGAACCATTTCCGGCCCATGTTTATATGAACTTTTACTTAGTTTTGATCATAGAATCAGCCTTTTCAGGGTTGGCAGCTAATTATTATGAGACACCCTGTATATTAAGAAATAATCAAGTGTGTGTGCTTTTACCTAATAAAATTAGGAAATTTCAGAAATACTGTGGGAATACAACGTACTACAATCGAACTATTTACTTTTACTCAATTTATCATGAAATTTTACAGAAGTTTTCATGTGATTTCTGATGTACATGTACAGATATGTCCAAATATTGTCAAGAAGCTGCCCTACAATTTTGTACATTATAAACGCCGTGTATATTTCCTAGAGATTCAATCAAATAGCGCCATTCATTCATACGTTTTTGTTAGAATCTATTTATCTCTAAGCTCTAAACAAGCGTAGATTGAACGACTTAATTTTCATAAACAAACCGACTAACTACACTCGTATAAGCCAGGACGTAATAGAAGATGGGACATAATCCCACGGAAATACTACGTACTTTACTTTTAGATCCTTCAAGGCAACACTTAAGGAATGATATTCCGAGACATAGTATATTTCCATATTAATATCCTAAGGTTCCATTGCTCTGAGTACAAGAGTTAGAAATAGATGTTGTATATACAGGGTGTTACAAATTAGTAGGTTCCATCTGTTCCAAAAGGTTCGGATCGTAGTGGTGTTTCTCCTAAATTCGCCCTGTAAAACTGGAGCCTTTATCAGTATTTACATTTACTAACATTAACCACCGGAATGAAAGCCTTAATAGTGTATGTAATCCTATTTAATCTATGAGCAAGACAGATTACATGATCATATTTTCATAAAACATTTTAAAATTGTGTACTGCCTTCAACATATACGGCGCAGAAAGATAATAATTTTATTTACAGCAACTGAATTTGGCAAAAAGGAAAGCACACTGAATCACTGATTAAAACGGACAGCAGTAAGGTTGTTTCTTTAAATTCCTTCGCCAATATCCTTGGGTGGATAAATGACCTCGGATGAGCGGGGTCGAAAAGAATTATCTCTCTTTACCCACTTGATCGCTGTAAGCCCGGACGCCTCGTAGAGGTAGATTACCTTCTCCGGTCAGCCTCGACCGCAATTGCGGCCGATGACGGCGCACAGTGGCCAAATTACTATACACCCCTTAGGGTTCGGCCGTTTGAGGTGATTTTTTTTAAATGTTTGTCATAAAACTCCCTATCGATCCCTCTTTCAGAATCTCCGCATTGAGTTTTCATTTTCTCGGAATTTTACTCTAAAAATGGGTTTGCATGTCGGATTTTTTTATAGGGGAATGCTTGCCTTGGAAAGCCCTACAAGACTGTCCACTTACATTTCGGGGAGAAATTTTCCGTTGCTATTAAAATAGCCACAATCGTTCGAAAAGTGGGAAAGTATTGGAAAAAATCTCATCTCACAAAAATTATTTGTACGTATTCAAGGAATCCGCAAAAATTTTTTCTGAATTTTTAGACACATTTTTGGACATTCACCAAAATGGTTACATACAGAGATTTTCCGAATTCCATAAATGATTTTGGGAATCCAATTTTTTGACAAAAGTGACCATTTTGGATACAATAGTTCTTTGTTAATGACAAATGATTGATTTTTCCTGGAACTGTTCGGATGGAAATGTATGATAGTGAAAATTTCTCCCCGAAATCTAAGTGGACAGTCTTGTAGGGCTTTCCAAGACGAGCATTTCCTCATAAAGATGTTCGGCAAAATCTCAATCTCGTGTTCCGTAGGGTAATTTTGTGCGAAAAATCTAGTTTCTTCCATTCAAACCCATTTTTGGAGTCAAATTCCGCGAAAATGAAGACCCAAATTTAAAAATTGAGAAAGAGGGATCGATAGGCAATTTTATGACGAACATTTAAAAAAAAATCAACTCAAACGGCCCAACCCTAAGGGATGTACAGTAATTTGGGTAGCACAGTAGCGCTTTGCGCCACTGTGCGGCGGCTCGGGGAACTTCATCCTGTCCTGGCAAGTCCCGGCGGCAATTGCTTATCTTCTGGCGCTCATCTGTCTTCTATTCTTTCTTCGCCGACTCGTTAACCCCGGGGGTAGTCATGTTTTGGTCGCGGCGCGTACGCCTCCGACCAGATAGTGGTTTGGGTTAAGTCAGGATTAGCACTGTGGCTATAAAAAGATGCTAGGACAAAAAACCGTAAAAGCCCTGTCGTCCAGCATCGCGGAAAGAATAAGGTAACGGAGCCCGCCTAGACTGGCTCCGGGGTAGGGTAGGAAAAAGTCAAAGTCTCTTCGTGGTCCTTTCTTGATCCATACATTTCTTTGTAGCTATAAGTTTTTTTAGGTTATTCATTGGTCAACTTCCCAACATTTTAACTACGTAACAGTCACATGCTTCAGTTATTACAATATGTTGCTTTGTCCTGGGTCAAACTTTATAGTTCATTATAGGTAATGTTTTTAATGTCTACAGGGTTAACTATGACTAAGTACAAAAATTTTAACCACGTGTTCAGGAGGTCTAAAAGACAATAAAAATTTATTTTGGAATTCTAGCTCTATGTTTAAAAAATGGGGCAAAACCCTCTTTTCCTACGGAAAGTCGGCGCCTATGACAATTAATCATCATCCGACATGGCTAGATATGTCAACAACCATGCGGTCGTTTTTATCAACATTGTCAAGTGTATAAACCACGAAAATAAACAATTTTATTAAAATAATAATGTCTACCTGATAGATACCAGCTAATCCGGTTAGCTGCAGTATATTGTATTAGATCTTCGTTCTTTCGTTGCACACTGCCAAAACTACATTTTCATTCCTTGCAGATTCATCATAATTATCCACTAACATATCCGACATAAAATACTTTATTTAATTACTATAACACGTTTAAAATTAGTCACTTAGCTGATTTAAAGTAACAGTAAGTTCTAGGTTATGAATATTGCATTGCTAGTTGCCTACTTTCCATGCTCCAAACAATGCAGAAACGCGAAGTTAGCTATAATCTAAGGGTCATTTTTACAGAATACTGTGAACATATTGGGATGTTATAGTTTAAAGTATTACTAATTATTTTATGCAAACATCGTCGATTACTGTTAATATTGTTGCTACTATTAGTATTAACAGAATTTAATTACACAACACATGAAAATTAAAAATTCTTCTTCTTCTTCTCCTCCTTGTTTATGTGCCGTGAGTAGGCCATAAAAAGAAGAAGAGTGCACCTGGCATTAGTGACCTACAGATGTCGTCTGTAGATGTATAGTATACGGTTACAGTCTGATAGTTTGAAATAATTTTTCAGTACTTGTTTTTCGCAAATTTAATTTGCGTATTTTTTGTGTATTTACAAACATGTTGTATTCAAATGCCGGATAAGGTGCTGATTTATGGGAGTGTGACAAATGCATATTATCGTGCAACAGCGTCAAAGACGTTTCCCGAGTATACAAAATATTATGCTGAATACTTTTGAACCACATCGAACAGCTGTTTTATGCCGTGGCAGTAAACGTGTGGCAGTGTTTTTATGTATTTGTGTACATTTGCGTGTATTATGTTGTTATCATCTCTGCTTTTTCCCGACGTAAGTAATAGGACTTGGTCAAGACCGCCAAACCAAGTAGTTACCTCGATTTACACAAAAAGAACGATCGAGGGAAGGAGAGGTCCACAGCAAGTATAAATATCTTTGCAGGTTTTAATTTGAACAAGTAAGAAAACAGATGATTAAACATTCTTCAAATCTCTTCAAGTATCAATCCTGGAAATAAATATTAGTAAGATAGGTGCTGCCTCTCTGTGCTACCATACCGTATTTCTCATTAAATAATAATCTACATTTTGTAGTTTTTTTTTCTTTGGAAGCGTGTCAATGCGGTGACCTGTCACTATGTTTGACACCTTTGACTTTGGCAGATTATACCTAACCTAACCTCTGGCAGATTATACCTAACCTCGCGGCTGACAGGTCAGTGACGGCGATAAATAGGGATTTAATATAGTTTTGAAAAAATTTTTGGCTTTATAAATAAGTTTGGAATTTTTTGAAGGGTGATTCCGTTAATTCTTATTTTTCCTATCCTCTTAAAATATTTGTACTAAGTCATAGTTAACCCTGTATACTTACCCATATTTAAGTTATAAAAATATGTTACAAAAAAATACATTCACGTCTGACATGATCGAATACACATTACACAATGAAGAGCAACATGAAGGGTTTTAACAACGGGAAACTACTTGGTAAACTTTACCTCATCATTAGTTTAAAAGATGCTACGCACTTTTTAGTTGCTGTGCGTGATGACTCTTCTACAAGTAACGACTTTAAACAAATAATTAAGGTTCCCTCAACGTTGTGGCAACTATCATAGCTACTTGAAAGTTATTGTAACTTTGAAGTCATATTGATACGAAAACTCGCCTACCTTTTTAGTTTTTTAATTACATTCTTTGTGATATCTTTATTTTGATGTTTTCTAGAAGGTCATATTCATTTTGATTCTCGACACGTTCTCGGGTCCTCTAAAACTTCTAGAACCTTAAATATATATATATATATATATATATATAAAGGTATAGTTTCGTCTCTACAATTCAGTTTATGTCATCTCTAAGTTCAGAAGCCGGACGCGCTAAACAGGAGACCATGAATTTGAATCTCGTCAAAGCCTCCACTTGTCTACTCCAAACGTCTTCTTAGAGGAACATCCCTGCTCTGACCAATGCAACCTCTACGTTGACTTAGCCCTGAAATACGTCACGTAGAAAAGCAAACTTTATTGTCACTACTTGATTACACAACAAATATCCTTTAAACAAATTTCACAACTATCAACTCTTTACTTTGACGTTTGTCAATCGCGTTCGGCTTCTGAACTGAACAGACATAAACTGAACTGAGGAGACAAAACCGATCTTGTATTTTTAGGGTTCTAAAACTTTCCGCGGCCTCGAGACCGAGTCGAGAATCAAATCGAATTTAGCCAGGAATGTTCTAGAAAACGTCGAAATAAAGGTAGCACAAAAATTATGAATTCTAATGCAAACATAATTAACAAGAGATAAGTGAGCTTCCGTATCTAAATTTTAGTAACATGAATTAATCGCTGCTATGATTATTTTGAAAATTTAAAGGCCATCCATTAGTAACTAAGACGTCCCCAAAACGAGGAGAGCGACTTAAAGGTCACATAACTGTAAAGTAACCAACGGTAGCAGGAAATACGTATTAGTGATTGTAATTGTGCTGAATGAAGTTATTTATACAACAAAGTAGCAAATTTCGTGGCGGTTACGTTATAGTTACTCTTTGAAGGCTCCAGTCTCAGGTGGTGCTAGTTGAAAAGTGTTATAATTTATCTATTTTCTATCAAAAAAATAAAAATGAAAAACTACTTTATCTTTATCATTGAACAGCCATCAGAACTGGACCAGAAAGGAGAGTACATCAAATAAGCATTGCTATTGTAATAGCTCCCTATGTCCGTCGTTTATGTATCCGCATCTTCAGAAATCCTAAATCAATATAAGACAGCCGGCGCTCGAATACAATAACCGTTTAGATGCGGAAATGGTAAACAGAGATGGCTGGACATTCTCGGAATCAATTTAGCAATATGTTGAGATATATCGCATTTGCTTGGATCATATCCAAGAGGTTTATTAAAAAGCAAACGTATACATATAATACTTTGCAGTTTCCGGAACGACCTTATTCTGTATGAACTGAGATAAATTATTTATAGTAGTAGTTACTTTAGCAGAAGGTAGAAGTGTTGAAAACATGTGCTAACACTTTTGGTGCAAAAGTTTCATAAACTTTATTCAGAAGAAATAATATACCTAACTGGAAGCAGTACATAAAAAAATTAATCACAAACTATTTCAGATAGTCACGTATCGATTATGTTTATTTAATGCTTTATGTTTTATAAACTATCTTGTTAAGAATGGAAATTATAACAAGATGGCTTATTAATCCCATGTTATTTTTTACTTATCTGCTTTTTTCAGTGTAAGATTTTTTGGTTAGACAAACTTAGTTTCAAATAACCCTTGACTGATCCGTTTGGCGCAAGGGCTTATTTAATTAATCTTAATTTTTTCAGAAGTAAGGCAAAAACCCAATACAACTAAAGAGAAACTAAAATTATGCCACAAATAAATAGCTTGAATAATATAGAGTTTAGTAAATAAAAAAAATGTTGTATCATGCCACCTGCGAATATTCAGAGGTACCGAAGTAAAATCAATATAACATAACGTCAGAAAACGATCTTTCCACCAAACTTTTAGGTATTGCAATCTTTCAAAATATGTGTTTTTTTTTTAATTTCAACTATAGATATAAAAATTGTTATAACATAAACTTACATACTTCTGCATATAAGATTATTCACTTTTGTTTATAAGTATGTGAAAATAAATGGAGTTAGAATAGTGAAATAATGTGTCATAGAAATGCATTTTAAAAGATATTATGTTGTTTGAGGAGAGTTAATAGTAAAAGTGTATAAACAAAACATCCATAATTTTATTTTTTATATTACTTTTGCTCTACGTGTTTATTTTTCGAGATTTCAGAACCTCAGTGGATCACAATCTCTTATTGCAAGAAATGTATGGAAAGAGCATATGTGGAAAATCTTATGAGTGGACAGAATCATATCTATCAAACAGAACTCAAATCATCATAAACAACAATACTAGATCCGATCCTCTTCAATCTCAAATAAAATTACACAATATGCTGATGATACCAATATTCTTATGGTAAATAATCAAATTGAATAACTTATCAAAAATAGTAACAGGACATCTCAGGAGTTTGACTAGTATTGTTAGAAAAATGGGCTAGCTAACAGTACATTCCGCATTTAGCTGGGAAGCTTACATAAATAAATACAGTACATACGGTAAGTAAAAAACTAAACCCTTACGAATATATTATAACGATAAAATGTGGTAATAGGGAAACTGTATCGCTTCATATATTAAAAATTCTCTATTATAGGTTAATACAGTCAACCCTTCCATACGGCTTAATATTCTGGGGTTCACCGCCCCACTTCGAGAGAACCTTCATAGCCCAGAAAAAATTCTGAGGGCTATGTATAATGTATCACCAGCAGAATTGTGTAAGCCATATAATAAAGAAGCAGAGATACTAAAGTTACCTAGTCTTTTTATCTACTAATGAATTCTATACACAAAACAAAAATATTGTGTTAGTCCAATATCTGTTCAATGTACAACAGTATATTTAAATTTTCAATGTTTTTCTTTGTACTTTCCGTGCATTCTCTACTTGTTTTTTCTTTGTAACTGGCTAGTCAGATATATGCTTCTTTCTTTCACGTAATCTCTTTTAAATAACAATAAATAATATTGGTATGTTCAACCAGAATCGACTTGAAAAATTTCAAAACAATTTTTAGGTCAAAATTGTTTAGCGGATTCTCTGCCAGGGCCAGTTGAAACCCAAGTTAGGGTGACCCATTCATTTAATTTTCTGGAAGAATATTACGCATAAAATCAGTGCTTCTGCTGCCTTTTATCCCTTCCATATAATTTAGCTCGGTTGATTAATTTGATAAAGTGTGGAGATTCCACAATAAAACGAATAAATGTTGTACTTGGCCTACATTTCTTCAGATTTGTTTGGCATCGTTTGTTCTCCGGCGCCTCTTAAAAAGAACTTATTCTTCAAAAAGGGAACATTGATTAAAATATATCACCGTCGACGCTGACTTTCCCTCTCCTTGTTTATGATGCGGAAAGGACTAAGTTCTGCTAATCTGGCCTTTCCTTAGAGGCGAGAGCAAAAACAATTCAAATTAAAACAGGGAGTTGCGTTAGGTACAGTTCCTGAATAAATTAAAGTATTATCTTCATCTGCCACAAGGAAAACATAATTTAAAATTATTCAAAAATGGAGCGACATATAATTATTCTTATCGCTGCTCAGCCTCGGAATATGCAATTTGAGCAAAAGATACCGGATGACAAGTGAATAAGGGCTGCTCATTCTGTTTGTTTATTGTTATACATGGCTGTATGTAATCACTTATGAAAAGTACACGAGTTACATAAAATAATGTGGCATAACGCATTACATACAAGATTTTTTCTAATGTTGACCAAAAATGGAAAATGCAAGTTCTTAATTTTGATCATAGTAGGTCAGTGTCAGTTTAAATTTTCATGGCTTGACATTTAATAGACGCTGATCTATTCTGTGTCGCTGACCGTTACTATTACCATTTATTAGGAAAAATGTGTGATTTACATTCAGATTCTGACGATATACCGAGCGATATCGAAGAGGCCGCAAGAAATGCCGTGTGTTCACTGATTCCTGAAAAATCCAAAGCGGCTTGGCTTATGAAACATTTGAGAAATGGATTGAACAGTAGAAAGTAAACCACGTGAATGAGAAAGTACTATTGGCATATTTTGAATATAAGAAGAATTTCAAGGTTTCTACGCTATGGACACAGTATTTCATGTTGAAAACTGAGTTGTCTTTAACACAATATTCGCATTTTTTGCTTTAGGTTGTGTTGGTTGTGAGAATAGCCGGTGCATGTAGGATGTCAGAACATGTTTACGTGTTGAAGATGTTACAGATGAGCAGACGTATTTTCGAATGAATATTCCATATATAAAAACTAGAGTAATTGGTGAATTTGTTATCACCCCGGGAGATATAGAAGGACTAAACTTCGTTGACATTATCAGGAAGTAGAAAAACCTACGCCTGGAAAATATTAAGCACAATAGATTCTTCGTGAGATATAGATATGGTAAATGTGGTGTACAACCAGTAGGAAGTAATACTGTTGATCAGTTACCAAAGATAATTGCTCAAATGATTGGTTTGCCAAATTGTGCATTATTCACGGGGCACTGTTTCAGAAGATATTTGGCCACTTTACATGCAGATTCTGAAGCCAATATTTTAAAAATAAAACAAGACGGCGCCGGCGGCTGGAAGTTAAATTCTGTTGCAGAAGGATACGTTGAAAATTCTATAGAAAATAAAAAACTATTTCCGGCAACATTCTTCGAGAACCAAGTATTACCAATAACATATCACGGAATATTACTGTTACTAAGTTATTTATAAAATTACTGACTTAAATAAAAGTTACTTTAGGTACTTATTTTGTTGTATTTTGTTTAATTCTTTTTTGCAATTACTGACATATCGAACTTTTCGTAACCAGGTGCATAATAGTTTTAATTAATAATAATAATAATAATAATATCTCTACCCCTCACTCTAATCACAAGGATTAGCTCAGAAGTCGGAGACTTTTGCGGGGGCGGCATATTATTATTAAGCAGGCCGCATTTGCGCCCAGGAACGACTTACGTTGGTAGACCCTAACCACTATTCAGTGCCGGAATGAGGGAAACCTGGAAAACCTCATTAATTAGGGGGGTAGTCAAATATCAACCGGTATCAATCTCTCACATTGACCCAAGCTAACATTATTCCACCCTACCATACCCGCAGAGAGGGTGCCAATCCACTCCATGAATATAGCTTATATACGGTCTATCGGCAGCTGGGCGCGAACCAACTCCGATCTAGTCACCTCGATTCAAGTACTGACGCCTTAAACCGCGCGACCACTGACCGATCCAATTATGTAACTAGTTTCATAAAGTAGGACGTTTAGACACTTGTTTCGACAACAAAAGATAATACTTTATATGTCAAAATTAGAAACAAATATTTACATTTGTAAAAATAGAGTAGATATGAAAAATACATATTTTAACCATATGGTGGTCAATGTTATTTTACAGAACAAGAGTGGAAAGTAGCGTATAACATACGAGTGTGACACAGCCGAGTGCATAAATCACACGTGTGTATTAATGCTACTTTATTGTTTTAGTATCCGGTAGTCTAGTAAGAGTTGCCAATCCAAGGTTACCTGTATTGTGTACTTTATGTTAAGATAATCTTACGAAATACCAACAATTAAAGCCACTTTAGTAAACAAATGATGACCATCAGGATCTTCACGGAGAATTTTGTTAACTTGCTCGGAGGTCAAAGTTTTTGGTTTGTACTCGTCAGAGTTTGAAATACTTATTTATATCGACGTCATCATATAAACAAATGTGAAATAAATTTGTGATCTGATTAATTCCTCCTAAGCTAAATCCTGGATAATTGACTACGCTTGTTTAATTTTCTTATTTAGTTCATTTAATGCGAAAAACAAGTTAACAGAGACATACTACATATAAAATGTTAACATATACTTAGAATAATACAGGCCCAAGCGCAGATCCCTGTGGCACTCTTGTACTGAAACTGAATATCATAAATCTGTATTATGATTTCATAATTTATATAAAGATATTAAACTGAAATTATATTTATAATCAAATAAATAGAATTAGTTATGATACATTTTTTAAATTGCTCTTAAACTGAGCGTATTCATTGACGGAGTATGAAAATACTGTAAAAAGCAACACTAAAATCATCTTGTACAACTAAATTTGAGAACAAACTTATAATTCGTTATTCTAATGACAGATTGGTAATCTGTGCCCTGTTCAAAGTTCCATCTTCTATAAAATTCTAATCTTATACACGATATGTTAGCACAGAGAGGTAGGTAGCACTTACTTTAGTGATATTTATTTCCAGAATTGATATTTGGTGAGATTTTAAGATGTTGAATAATTTTCTGTTTTGTTACTTGTTTACATTAAAACTTGTCATTGCAAAGATTTTTGTACTTGCTGGGGACCTTCCCTTGACCGTTTTTTTGAATTTGTTCTAACAACAGCAAGAATAGATTCCGAAATGTCCAGAATTCAGTTAGTTCAGTTCTTAATAAACTTTCGGTAGATGCGACGTAAGACGGAGACAGTGCTAAACCATTTCTCGACGGCTGTTGGAACAGACCTTTTGTTTAAGCGAGGTACTTGGCCCGACGACCGTGACCAGGTGGATCAATAACTGGAAAAACCACAGGAAGTAACCAAAAACATACGCAGATGTACACAAATACATAAAAACTCTGCCATACGTTTCATCTTTGTTATTACGCTGTCACACCGTTTGCTATATTTGTCTTTAACAGAATCTGATACAGGCGCTATCTGTAAGCAACCAGGGCAAGGTGTACTTCACGCCGATAATTTTTCTTCTTCTGTTGGGGAATTAAATACTGGTAACTGATAATATCAACAATATTATCAATAATCTATGATGTTTGCATACAATAATTAGTATTATTTTAAACTGTAACTGACGGAGATGTTTACAGTGTTCTGTAAAACCGTTTCAATTCAATCTGTAGTTGGAGAATACTGACAATCAGTACTTTAAACAACAATATAAAGTTCGTTGATGTAATTGAAACACTGAGTGCGTCGTGATTTTGTGTTTTAAGTGACAAGTTTTTAGTTTAAACGTTTTATAATAATTAGATAATGGAATTTATATCGGGTACAGATATAATATGGTTTGATTATTGAACTTTAATAAAGCGTTTACAAAGGCACATTTTAATCATAAGTCAACAATTTCTTCATTTCCCCATTCTTAATTTGAATTTTCATTAAAGTAGTCGATCACTTAATTACTTTTTGATACAATCTTTTTCAGGCTTACAAACCCCGCCTCGGTAAAAGAGAAAATAATACAGCTTTCGATTTTTATGAAGATAAAATATAACCTTCCTATTAATACGAACTGACCTTTCTCCGAACTCATCTCTACCCGTCTAAAACTTTTCTCTGACGACATAATAGAATATTGACTAAACGTCTCGAATTTTTTATATAGCTTCGTCTATCTTCCATGTTTGCAGGGTTAAGGAGAGTTTCATGTCCTATAATAGCTTCCAGAAGTTCACAGTACGTTTCCAGCATTGCACCTTATTGAATGATAGGTGAAAGAACTAGAGCGATGAAATTTGTTTCGTAAAATACTTGAAACGGTCTTTCGTGACTTTAATGTCTAAGGCGATTTCGGAATAAAAGGAAAGTCTCATAATTGGAGAACCGAAAATAAATTAACATTTACTACTCGAGTTTCAAAATAGTAGAGAGTGACTAATTCACATCAATTACGTGAGTACGGGATACGAGGCTTACAGGTGACAAGATTCCATAGACGTGCGAAAAACATACTATTACTAAAAGTAAGTTGACGTTGAGTGAACCTAACAGTTTACTTTAAAAAGCTTATACACTGCTTTCGAAAACTAACGAATAAATTCATTATTTTTTAAATTGAGAAGTTTTCAAATAAATCCCTTGGCACGTCGATTTTGTTTTTAAATAAGGCACTTTTTGACATACGACCCATATTTGTGACGTCATCGTTGTTCGAGATATGACGTCATCGACAATTTTTTTAAACAGCGACCCCCAATTTTGACCATGCCATTTGAAAGAGCGTGTCATTCTACATACATACATCATGAAACAATATGGTGTTACATAACAAACATTTCAAGAAAATAATTTTTGAAAATTTTAAAATTTAATTTTCACAATACTGTACACCTCCCCATTATGCAACACCTGTCCGTGCTTATTTAGATGAGCTGTTCCCGAATCGTTGGAGAGGGAGAAGGGGGCCGATTGAGTGGCTAGCCAGATCGCCTGATTTGATACCCCTAGATTATTTCTTGTAGGGATACTTAAAAAGCAAAGTATACGTTACTAGACCGGTTAATTTAAAAGATTTAAAAGCAAGAATTCGTCACGAGATACATCATATACCTCCTGAAGTTATTGATAATGCGGTTCGCTTAATAATAATATGCCGCCCCCTCTCCCGCACAAGTCACCGACTTCTGGGCTAATCCCTGTGATTAGAATGAGGGGTAGAGATATTATTATTATTATTATTATTATTATTATTATTATTTTCAGTATTGTGAAAATTAAATTTTAAAATCTTCAAACATTATTTTCTTGAAAATTTCGTTATGTAACACCATAATTTTTCATGATGTATGTAAGTAGAATGACACGCTCTCCAAATGGCATGGTCAAAATTGAGGGTTGCTATTTAAAAAAATTGTCGATGACGTCATATCTCGAACAAAGATGACGTCATAAATCTGGTCGTATGTCAAAAAGTGCCTCTTTTAAACACAAAATCGACGTGCCAGGGAATCATTTCGAAAATTTCTCAATTTAAAAAATAATGAATTATTTCGTTACTTTTCGAAAGCACTGTATACTCACCCGTATAATCCTCTTCACAATTGTAGAAAACCGTCTTTTTACACCCGATGCGCACTCCTCGGACACGTCAACACTTAAAATACACTGCGCTAGACATACACACTATTCACTACTGGTTACTAACACTGTCACTATAACAGTCACACATTGACACTTATTATACTCTATACAACACTTATCTATGTTTCGCCACAGAGTAATATATCTTTTGATTCAAATTTCAACCTTCTAATATTTGTTTTATTAATAGTTTCTTTGCCATATCACTATTACTCGTACACATACCATATTATCATCACATTCATAATTCGCAAAAGCCCCTTCTAAATATTCTAGGCAAAATTTCATCTTTTGCTTCATCTTCTGGGATAGGTCTATTACGTCACGGTGCATTGTTTGAAGTCACTAACCTGGGATGATCCGATCCTTGATCTTTGTTAATGAATTATTTTCATATTGTAGGTAATTCTAGGCTGTCGTCTCGGTTGAGGTTATTTCTAATATTTTCGATTTATAAAGCTTCGCTGCAAAGTCTTGGTCAAAACCTCTCTATATAATTCTGATTTTGTCCAGATCTCCTGCATGTCCTATTTCTGTTCTCTATTCTGTAACTGACTTCTTCTCATGCTAAAGTATCTCTCTCTGTTTTCCCCATGCAATTTACGATAGGTATACGGAATATTGTACATATCAGGGTTGTGGAATATATTGCTTTTGTTGGGAAAAGCTATTCATATTTCCCATGAGATGTTTCAAATGCAGTAATTTGTCGACGATACTGTTTCTGGACCAGGTTGTGACATGATTCATCATTCAAATACATATATATAAATAGTGTTTTAATGTACTATCTAGCTTCATTTTCATAAACACATCTTGGAAAAGAAGAGGGCTGTTTTCTTCAAACTCCATAGTTAAGTTGATGTCCACATATATTCCATTAGTGTGTCAGCATGTTTAAATCAACACTTTAGTTTTAGAAACGCTGACTTAAAGACCTACTTCTCGAAGGTTTCCATGTAGATCTTTGCCAATGCTGAGTTCAAGGGTACGGTTGTTCCTGGCCTTAAAAGAAGAAAGTTTATTATGATTAACAAATTCTATTTTATAACAAACTCAAACTTCTGAATCAATATATTGATCATAAACTATAACGTGAATTTGCTTCGAATAGTTACGAAAGAACTGTGTATTTAAAATTATACATTCATATATAGCGTGCATATACTATATTTTCCCATAACAGTCTATTGTGGATATAGTGTTCCTTATGCAGCTTTGGTTTTTTAAATTAACCTCGCTGTTGTAATAGTGGAATAAATAAGTGCATTGTTAGCATTAAATTAGCTATTCTATTTGATATACCAACATATGGACAAACCGTCTTCTACTAGTTCATTGAATAAATCTGATATATTCCATTATTCTAACATATCCAAATAGCAGACCTATGATTATCCTTATTGTTCTTTAATTTAGTAGACCTATCGTCAACTCCCTCAATAATCTTTTGTGTCTTACTTCAATTTGAAACTACTGTGATCAAATTGATTAAATGCTTCCATGAGCAAGACGTATAATGAAGTAGTATTTTCTTGAACAAAGTTGAAAAAAACCATATGAAATTGTTTAATAATAAGCACGAGTAGGAAAATGGGGTTTCTGGACCTATGCATTCTCCACATTCTACATTTTAGAGATAAAAACATACCAAACTGAGAATACATAACTGAAGTTACGGGTTAAACAAAAGAAAAATGAAAGTTCAGCATTTGCAGAGAAAGACAGATTCAACCGTAGTAAAAATTTAGGATTAATAGGATAGTAACTTCCTATTTCATCCTTTTGTCTTAGTTCGTTTTGTAAGTAATGTTGAATTTTAATAAAACTGATATCTGTATCCGTACCCTTAACAAACTTCTACAAACGACTATTTTCTTTCTGCGTACATTTTCTCTTGTTTCAAAAATATATTTCCACGTCGAAAACAACAACAACAATAACACGTATATTATATGGCGCATAATATTCTCACTGATGTTTGTATACCTACGTGATTATATTTTATAAGAAAACTTTTTCAAATCATACTTACTTTTGAGTTTGGCCTGTAGGTACTTTTTTGCTAAGAATGCGAAAGAAAGAAGATGGGAAAACTTGTCAAGTTCTCAAGACGACATTTTTTTAAGTAATAGCCTCATTTCAGTATTTTATGATTTAAGAAATGTCTGAAATTGTAATTCGAGCCGCTTCGACAATATTAAATTAATTAAAATATGGAGTAGTTTCTCTACCGCGGCAGAGATATTAAATAGGTATAAATTTTGTCAA
Organism: Monochamus saltuarius; assembly: GCA_025584915.1. NCBI lineage: Eukaryota > Metazoa > Arthropoda > Insecta > Coleoptera > Cerambycidae > Monochamus > Monochamus saltuarius. The sequence continues at coordinate 10,349,064 of CM046728.1, forward strand.
AGTTGCCAAACTTCAGAAGGGGTCACTAAGAGAATTTCTTTGCTATGGTTAGTTAAAATGCACTAACCGTAGCAAAATATCTGCATTAAATAGGTGCCAAGTGAGGCGCTTTCCTGCCACAGCCAAATATATTTTGCTAAAGAGAGCTCACTTGCAGCAAGTAAAAGATATGTGAAATGAGCTGTTTACTCAGGCTATATAAATAATTTAGTTGCTGCTAATGAGTTATACGTATTGTATGTATATCGCTTCTAATAAGAGAACTGTGTAACTGCAAATGAACTACCTTTTTGCTACTAATGACTTAGATATAAGCTTTTGTGCACGATCAAGCTTTTTTAGTTCACTTACCATAGTTTGTTTCTACGACAGTAGGATGCGCTTACTGGTTATAAAGGCTAACAAAACGGTAAGTTACCTTCTGTTCTAGAACGGTAAGTAGGTCACTGTCAAAATTGACATTTTTAGCATCGCATTGATTTGGAATGGGTTTTCTAGGATTCAGTTTAAAATTTATTTAAAAGACACATGTATTTTAAATCTATTTATTGATGCACTTTGAAAATAATATTTTAAATACATATGAAAACCGAATGGAAGGCATGTGAATCAAAAGAATGCAAATGTAAAGTCAAGCTAAATAATTAAGTGTAATATATAAAATTTTGCCATTTTTTATTTTAAATAGTATACAAATATGATAGCATGAAGTTAGAATTCGTATAAAATGTATTTTTGTTCGCAAATAAATTTGAATTGTAGATGGAACTGGTTTTAAGTGTTATAAATGCGATGAAAAAATTTTAAAATATGAACCACCAAATCAAAAATGCCAAGAATAATAGTACTTAACATATATTTTCACGGAAATGTATTAGATAATAACTTTTATTACAATAATATTTGGGAATAAGTTGCCAAGTCTAGTTTCAATGGATTTCCATGAGTTACGACTGTTTATTATTTTATCAAACAAAATACTTTTAGCATACATGTAGAATATTCTCGAATTTATAAACTGGAACAAATAATATTTGATGTCGAATTTATAAGGAACAGATTTGTTTTCTATATCCAAAGGAAACTATATACTTTCAAACAAAATTTTTAAATTTATACTAATAATCAAGATATCTAAATTATACTGCAAAAGAAGCTGTTATTTAAATGAGATTTTTCATGGCTTTTTTTGCAAAATGCAGTGGCAAAATTGAAGGAGAGCAGGATATTCTCGAACCCTTTGTATGTGATACGGGTATAACTTTTAATGCTTCAGAACGGACCAAACTAATTTATGATTCACATTAACGCAACGATCCTCCTAGTACTTTTAGTAGTATTTGGGTCTTCTTCAATTTTGTATAAAATAGGTAGCTCCTTCCAACACTCAAAAGCCTTGTAGGAATTGGACCTTTTTGAAATAAGCCTGACTCCTAAAGACGCTGAAAGACATTTCTGAATATTCTTAGATTTGGAGTTGAATGATTTGGAAATCTTTCCATAAATATACGCCTAGCCTCATTACCATTTCCATCTGCAAGGCCCTAAATGTACTCTGGTAATTTTTGTTTCATACCTACTGTCATACCTACTGTCATACTAAATATGTATACCAAATTTTTTTAAATTATCTCAAGCGACTTAGAAATTAAAAACTGTTAATTTTTTTATTTTTAACACGCTGCATCTAAATAGTAGTTGTCCTAAGACCCCACTTTTATATAACAAGAAAGCTTTAAAATTCCTTATTTTGACCATAGAATACACCCTCATTTTTGACCTCTAATTAAGAAACATCCTGAATTATTGTTTCTTGTATTCCTCAATCTCAGCACGCCACTGTGCTTCCATTAACTTGTTAAAGGGGTTCAGTTACAGCCCTACAACTATTATTCGAACCTTCATTTTATATCTCTAATAGTAACGATAAAAAGGGTGACCTAAATATAAGGTACACCTCCTCAAAAGCAGCTTTTCTGTATATTTAGTGTTGCTGCAGTAAAACTAATCGTTTTATAGCTTCTATACATCGAAACTGTGTCAGCTTCCTTAGGGGAATCACTTACTGAAAGTCCATCGAGGTCTAAGGATAATGAATTTACTACTCGATCCAGAAAGGACTACAGCACGTTCTCTGGGGTGAAATTAAATTTTGTACCAGTTATAGACTTCCATTCGGAGGACTTAAGATGATTAACTGCCTAAGTTGTGTTACATGTACGGCAATGACCCTAATAGGATGTATTGACGGGGTGTTTGCTTCCTAAATTTCATATTTTGTTGCTCTTAGGTTGGTAGACCTTCATAACTAGTTGATATGTACACTCATTAGAGACGTTTAAAACTAGCAACTAAATTAATCAAACATAATATTTTATTAAACGTTTATATCCCTCTTCCGATTCCTTAATTTGATAATGACGTCCAATATATTAGTCACTATAGTCTACTTGAAAATGATTGAGATTTAAGTGACCTCTGAGAGTTACATATTCATTTATTAGGTGGAAACATCCGTGTTACTACACTGAGAAAAGAATCACTAATAGTACAAAAAATATACTTGCCACAATAATAGCAAACTTATATAAAATAGAGGACAGATAAACAATTTAACTAAACTAAATCATATTTTGTAAGTTAGGTTAGTCACAAGTAAACAGATCATCTAACTATAGCTACCAACAATAACTGCAATTTCTTGTTGGAGTAATTGAATTGTGTACAGTTATTAAAACTTATGTGAATGCATTTCTGATACATAAAGATGAGTGAACGGTATATTAGAGGTTACTACTAATGACTAATAATAGTTTAATAGTTTTTTTCTACGTTCATACAAAAAACAATACTTTGTTGAACTATATTTAGTGAAAAAAGTGGTTCTTTATTGCACTCATCTGTCATTCTACTGCAGCGTTTTCTCATCATGACAAACATAAACCTTCAAATCGACGTCACATTCTAAATAACATTTTTTGGTTTTTGCATGAACGTAGAAAAAATATTGTTTGTATGCAACTTGTACAAAAAGTGCTTATTGCACGTGACGTAAAATTGTCCAACGAGGCCGTCAGGCCGAGTAGGACAACACTACTACTTACTTTTTGCACTTGTTGCATAAATAACTATTACTGTATTCTAAAGGTATTTCAGCTAATATAAATTATTGGTAGAGCACCAGCTGTCTATAGTTTTTTTTCCGCTTTGTAATAATTGATGGTCACTCACGGTATCTATTTCACAAAGCCAACCGTATATATAAAATAGTGCACATGTAACTCAGATACAATATCATTTATGACCATAATAAACAAGAGGGGCCCAAGCGTCGAGCCCTGAGGAACGTCAGACACTCACAGATGGAATTTTTCAGTACAGTAACCACGATACTGTACGATCTGATATATATTTTGTAGATAAGATTGATTGAGTTGCAATAACGAGTTACACAGGGCAAACATATCCAACTTTTGTATACTCGAGTCAAGAATTCAGACATCTTACGTCACGGCTGACGTTACACATTTGTTTTTATTGACAACGTAATTTTCGATATTTGGTCGCGTTAAAAACAATCCTTTTTTGCAATTTAGTGCAATATATAATTCAAACTTTTAGTGCAGTGTATAGTTTTATTGCTATCAGTTGCAGTTTCTTAAATATTTTGATGAAAATATAATGAATTATTCATTTGTTCGTATGACGTAAGTCGTCTGAATTCTTGTCGCGAGTATAAGAGAATATCGTGATCAAGTCTGTCAAATACCTTGGTAAAGTCAGTGTCTATATTACGTTAACTTGACCACATTGGTCCAAGGACTTACTAATGAATTCAGTTCTACACAAACGGTTCGTCATGGTGGACCTCCCTTTCATGAAACCATGCTGTCGAAGCGATAAAATTTCAGACACAGAACTGAGTAATGAATTGTGCAGCAGTATCTCGAAATGAATTGGCGAAAATGGCAATCGGTATATTTTGATATATAGTTTCATATTTCGGTTTTACTATTTAGTTATATATGTACAGGACATTTTCCTGAAATTTTTCACAATTCAGAGAAGCTTGTTATTCAAAGTATCAGGTTTAAAATAGTTGTTAACGGACACACAAGAACAGATGCACAGTCTCTAGCAAGAATTGCCGGTATGAGATTTGGTCCCCTTGTCAAATTAGGCTTAACTTGCTTTATCACAGATTTGACTTGTCTATCATTAATAATGCTTATTAAATTGCTACATGAATTAGGATAAGCACGAAATCGAGTGCTTGCAAAGAAACTGGCAAAACTGTCAACAATCTTTTGCGGAAAATCTATATCTTTATTATTGTACGCAATCATCGATGGTATAGATGAAACATTCATTTTTACATTTAGAAAGGACCAGAATTTGTTTTTTAGATCATTTTCAAGACATATTTTGTAAAACATTTTATTTATTATATTAACTGAAATATTTTTACAATAACTACAAAAGCTAATAATAATAAGTATATGTGTATGGGATATTGTGGATGTCATTCAACGCTGGTCGGAGATATTTAATTCGTAGAGTAGTAGTTTCACACAAATTATTTAACGTACTTTAATTATTCAGATATTTTGTAGTCGAAAGTTAAACTAAACTAATATAATATTAATATGTGTTTGTGTGAAAACATGCCAAAATGCCACTTTCTGCTTGTTGTACATCCTTTGAAACCTAGACGAACATTTTTCTCTGACAACATTAATCTACTCCATTATAGTTCAGAATTTTGCATGCTTATCTATAAAAATCACAAGATAAAACATGTATAGTTTCATTAAAGATGCAATAATTACATAGTTGTTCATTTTTGCAATAAAAAAATATAAAACTTTATATGTAAAATTTTCTATGAATTATGCCTGCACATAAAGATTCCCATGTTATTCCCAGCATCGGCATGTACCGTCACCTGCAACGACCGACATTGTAGGTCATGCAGGTGGCCTACAATTTCTATGTTTAGCTGCGCTACTCCGGCGTCTGTTCTGTTCCCATAAAAGTCAGAAATTGGTCTCAAACTGTTAAAAATATGCGACCAGTTTTGTGAATGTGTCGCTAAACTATCGGGCGCTCTCGTTTATCAGCGACCTCTATTTACATACCTCAAACAAACTACAAGTCTTCCGTCGCATGGCACTGCTCCACGAAATCTTGTGTTTTGATGTTGAAGGCGAGGACGATTCGAGAGCTCAAAAAATATTTTTTGTGACATTCGAAAATACTGAAAAAATTCGTAGATTTCTCTCCAGTTCAGAAAATAATTGATGAAACTCACCATACAGTTTTCTCTTCTTATTGGTAGGAAGAATCCAAAACTTTCTCATGTTCCTGGATTTTTTTCTCCTCCTCCTCTTCATGCGACATCGCTAAAACAAAACTGGTTTCCTCCGAGTTACACTCAACTACTACTTAAAAACTTGTGCCACTCTCATACCAGATACCAACTGACCTGTACTCCCAACCAGTTCTTTAGTAGATTCTCGCGCTATTGCCACATTCCGCAATATCGACTTGAACAAATTTTATTGTTTAACAAAAAAATTGTTGAAAGTGAACATTGCATTTTAAGGTTTAATGCACAAAGTTATGGTGAGATTGCTTAATTAACTGGACTTTTACACATGAAATGGGAGATTTATTTTTTCTTGGAAATGGTTGAAGTTTTTTTGTTTATTTTAACGTATATTATAGTCTCATAAGCAACCAAAACTAAACATCTAACCTTCCGGATATTCACCATTTTGAACCATTTTGAAGGGTCATTGTGTATAATTGTAAACTGCACCTCACCTCCAGTTTATGAATTGACGGAGAAAATTATTTCATGAAAAAAAAAAAACGATAGAGATGTTATCAAACACGAACAGCCCATCCATCGCGCCTCTCTATAGATATTACCGGATATTAACTCCAGTGAGCTATGGATACTGTACAAGTGTATAGGCGATCAGATAACTCAAAGAGCTTGTTCACGGTTGATGTAAATTCTCCAACTGCGACCCTTTGAACGCATCAGCAGCCTTAAAGCGGATAGCAGGCAATAAGTTATTTGCTGAGGCACCTTTAGAAGGTTTGCTGTTGCGTTGGTAATAAATTATTTTAAGGCAAACCGCTAATTTGAATAATTTTACTCTAACCAGATGAGTTTACTTCATCTAGATATGGATAATGTTCATAAAATTTCATTGAATTCAGAATTTATTTATTTTTAGCATAGCAAATACATGAACCAACGAAGTGTATAATATATGTATATTATCTTTTACTGTCTACGATCGATTTTCAACAATTTTATGATTTTCTATTCCACCCCTAAAAAAATTTTAGTCATTAAGGACACGCGGACAATGATGGAGTAAACTAGAAGACTAGGGTGGATGTGAAACAATTTGCCACCCATTTTCTGAATAACAGCTGTTTTGGCTATAACAATCTGGGGAGGGTGTTACCATACTGCATATTGTTTGATTATTCCCGATTTTTGGTAATATACTTCAGCAGTTCTCAAAAGCAAAGATGTCCCACCAGATACACAACATCAGGTTACTAAGATGACTAATAGCTAAATGGAACGTTTCTTGTTACAAGTAACAAACTGGTACAAACATATTGTTGACATGCTCAAAAATGATGAATCAATAAAAAACCTGTGCATATTGATACTCTATTACTGCACCAATAGACTTAATTTTTTAACTTTGCCCATGAAATGTAAAGTTCAAATTATAGTTGATTGGCAAATCGATCATAAAGACCAATTTCCGAATTTATTGACTGGGGATGTTCTGAATTAAAGCAATCAAACAGTATTTGACAAAGTTAGATGGTGTACTTAAAAGTGGAAAGTCTTTTATCTTAAAATTGCTTACTTTTAAATGAGGAAACCATTTTTATTTTGTAGTTTCCTCATTCCAACTCAAACACAAGAATATGTCACAAATAAAAATACTACCAATTAATGAATCAAGCTAGTACTTTCATTTAAATTTTTTACTGTTTTTGACGTTCAGCTTTTTTATTGGAATATAGGTGTCGCAGTGTTGTTAATTAGTGCTACTGATTTTTGACAACACCGTAGTGGGTAAACCTGTGTTCATTTCTAATAAATCAATTATACTTATATATTGTATATTGCATGTACAAATCTAACGTCATTAATTGTGTATTGCTTTGAATATATGTAATAGAATTTGCGAAGAAACGACAACGCAGCTTTACAAAAATATATAGATCACGTTCCCCTGATGACGTCAGCACTTACAGATTTCCCCCAAGGATCAAAATTACCTTTTGAAATACCTGTAATGGTTAAAATGTCCTCATGACCGCTTAGCAGATTATATGGTTTTTGGTTTCTGAACCCGAATTCTGGACTTGCTCGATCTGTTCAGCTCAACCTATGATCATAGTTTGTTGAAATTGACAATGAATTCTGAAAAAGCAGAAAATTTTATATTTGAAGACGTTTTGACCCATGACCAAAGTAACATTTAGAGATTATCTGAAGATTAAATGTCTCTCTCTGTCTCTCAAACTTCACAGGCTGATATCTCATTCTGATGACTTATTTAAGAGCTGTTCAGTTCACCGAGGGCCACCACTTGAATAATCTAGCATCAACTCACATATGAGTACATACTAACATTACTTGTATTCTTTTCTCCTTAAAAGATCAGTGCAAGAAGTATCCGCTCCGATTTGTCAATTTAATTATGGTTTCTCATTGCATCATCAAAAAAAAAATCATTGCACCTGCCCTAATCCCTTTGTTCCACCTTTTTAGGAAATTTTCTTTGTGTCCTTCACTAAAATGACTTTTTTCTGATCTATCACTACTTCTGTATCCAATGCTTCGACAAATTGGTTTAACATGTCTCAGTTTTATATGTAGAAGAGGTGTTTCTAGGTCAATCAGAGGCAGTGGTTATTTATTCAAACTTCCTTATATTTCATAGAAGATTGTAGTACCTTTTCTGTAAGAACGTGAAATAGATTTGCTCTTCAAACGACCTCTAGATATCAATTCGCTCATGAAAATCCGCTTCTTCAGAATTCGTTGTCAAAAATGCGTTCCCGTGTAACCAAACTAGACTTTCAAATTATATTAAAACTGTCTTGATTGGACCAACCGAAAATGTATAGGGAAACTGCTCTGGCTAAGCCTCGATGACAAACTATGATCGATTTCAGGCATTTTCAGGTATATTTTGATGCTAGAGGAAAATCTGTGGGTGCTAAGACTATGCCAATACTGGATTCGTATTTATTGACTCCAAAATCATGTAGGCTGACCAGTTTGGACGTTTGTTTTTATTTGTGCTCTGTAATCGGATATAAAGCAAAAACTAGCTTCAAGCATATGAATAGATAGAACAAGTGACTAAGAAACAAGAAACCTTTGTTAAAAAATGAAACAAATAATTTCTACAAGTTCATTTGTGACAACACTATTCCCTATTATTTATGAATATTTATGATAATGAATTTATCAACTTTCTCTTGTAAGGCCGATGACCTGATTAAATAAGACACCCCACAGTTACCACCACCGCCCGGTTGGATACCAGCAAATATTTATCAATGTCAAATGAAAATCTTAGGATCTGCTAATTAATATTTATGAGACTCTTGCAACCGTTCACTGAAATGAAAATAGTTGTGCACAGTGAAAGGACCAGGAGGATATAATTATGCACAAAAGGGGCGAGCGTTGCGTTTCACACAAGTTAGCCACAAAGGATTTATGGTTTGTTAGGGAATTTATTCAACCTTGCAAATTTCCGGAAACACCGTAATAGGGATTAAATATCGATATTAAACACGTTTAGGCGGCAGTTAGGAGGCCTGCAAACACCGCATACTACATAATTAATCCACTTTATATAAACATTGAAAGCACGTCATAAATTGAGATAAAAATTATTGTGATCAAAGCTAAGCTGTTTTGAAATGTCTGTTTGTTTAACGGAGTCAGAAATCGAATTATTTTGATCAGAATCATTGAGGTGAATGGAAACATATTGCTATTGACTCTTAAAATATAAATCAACTTTGTATTTGATACGCCGAAAGAAATGTAACCTCTTAAACTTAAAAGACCCTAAAACTTTAATAAACTATGGGCATAATAGTAATGTATGTATTAAAAAGTGAAGGTAATCAAACGAGAGCAGTAATGTCACTTTTTGATCGTAATGCATATATCGTTTTATTTACAAAATAAAACTTTTCATTTATTAACTTTATTACAACAGGAACAATAATTAAAACAAATAGAACAAAGGTAATTTCGATGCTGAAGGAACAGACTTTACAATCTTTAACAATAATTCCTCATCCAGAAGGCATACTCGGCCTATATTCTGATATGGTAAAATTTTCATAACTTCAACTGCTGCATTTAATTACTTGTAGATTATTTGATGGCCTAGTTAACATTTTCTTACTTATTTAATTTTTTTCATTAAGGTTATTATCTATGTATTCTTCTGGAACTGTAGAACTTTTCCACTCCCCGTGTTCCTTCAATTGTATAATATCATCTCTACCATGGACCAACAACGTAGCCAATGTTCGGCGAAAGTAATGTATACACAGGACATAAATGACACTCTGGTAGGAAGATAATTATTAATATCGTGTGGTCAAAATCCATGGCTACGTCTGGAGTTCCGCAGGATTTCTTTTTGGGCCCTTTATTTTAAACAGCTTTTATTAATACACATACTATACCATAATTAATCCTCTTTATATAAACATTCAAATCACGTCATAAATTGAGATAAAAATTATTGTGATCAAAACTAAGCTGTTTTTTGGAGCGTCTGTTTGTTTAATGGAGTGAGAAATCGAATTATTTTCATCAGAATCATTGAAGTGAATGGAAACACATTGCTCTTGACTCAAAATATAAATTATAAATCAACTCTGCATATGATACGGCGAAAGAAATGTAACGTCTTAAACGTGAAAGACCCAATAACCTTAATAAACTATGGGCATAATAGTTAACTATGTATTAAGAGCGAAAAGCGATGCATTGGTCGAGAGTGACAATTATCGGTAATCTCGGTAATCACTCGAGAGTAGTAATGACACTTTTTGCTCGTAATGTATACAAAGTTTTATCTACAATCACTCAACAAAATAAAACTTTTCAATTATTAACTTTATTACGAGAACATTAATTATAACATAAAAAGTTCATTTGTTAGCATTCGTAATTTGGATGCTGAAAGAACAGTCTTTACAATCTTTAATGTCACGGAATTTGCCCCCCCCCCCACTCACACCCAGTTAGAGGACTGTGGTATCGCGAAATGCTAAGATTGCCTCGATCGCCCCTACGCGATTCTGGTAAACAAACAAAATGCCGTGTATCGAGGCGGGACTGGAAATATGGAGAATCGACGAGAAGCGTTCGAGAAAATGGATCTAGAGAAACTAGAAAATACCTGGAATATTCGGTTGGTCTATAAAAGAAGAATTAACGACCGAGTTAGTCAGTCTTGTATTACAGTCTTGAATTGGAGTGTTTAGATGAGCTATACAGAGTAGTTAATAAAGATAAGTGATTAATTAATGGATTGTTTTTTCTGGCAGTAAGAAAAAGACGGGTTAGGAAATTCGTGGCAATAATAATACCTGATCCAGAAGGGCTATTAGGGCTATATTCTGATATGGCAAAATTTTCATCGATAGCTGCGATAGCTACATTCAAGACCTGGAAGTTACTTTTGACAGAAAATTAACTTTTAATTTCCATGTTGAATCAACTATTCAAGCATCCTACAGAAATTTGGGATTCGTTATTACTCGTAGAATCTCAAGCACTTCACCGATAATAATATACTGTTTTCGCTTTTTAACACCTTTGTAAGATCTAAGTTAGAATATGCTATGTGTTGGAATATGCTTAGTTGATCTGGAACCCTGGATATGATAATAATAATAATAATAATAATATCTCTACCCCTCATTCTAATCACGAGGATTACCGCAGATGTCGAAGACTTGTGCGGGAGAGGGGGCGGCATATTATTATTAAGCAGGCCGCATTTGCGCCCAGGAACGACTTACGTTGGTAGACCCTAACCACCATTCAGTGCAGGAATGAAGAAAACCTGGAAAACCTCATTAATTAGGGGGGTCAAATGTCATCCAGTATCAATCTCTCACATTGACCCAAGCCAACATTCTTCCGCCCTACCATACCCGCAGAGGGTGCCAATCTCTCCACGAATATACGGTCTATCGGCTGCGGGTCGAATCCACAGTGATCCAGTCACCTCGATTCAAGTACTGACGCCTTAAACCGCGCGACCACTGACCGATCCGATGATATATATAAATATTCATTTGAAAAAATTCATAGGCGTTTTAAAATATATATCTTATACAGTTGTTGGATTTTATTCTACCATCGGCATTTCTCAGAATATATTACTTTCTAGATTTTCTGTTTTGTGTTTATGTAATGTTGCAGTTCCCATCCTGTAATTGGTCATAGACTGTTGGATGTTGTAATTCTATAATAAAATACGTTTAGGTACTATTTGGAACAAAATAAGAACTACTTTATCATTTTTATCTTAGAATATTCATTTTCCGGCATAAAATGCTCCCTCTACCGGAAACACATATAAATGGCACATCTAATCTAAACTCCCCTTAAAGAAAAATAACTAATGGCCCAGAAAAGTAAGGACGACTAATTAAATCCTTTGGAGTTAGCGCAGTATATTTATTTTATAGCAATCCAAGTAGTTAAATGCCATTAAGCGCTCTTAACAAAACGTAATTAAACAAGGGAATTAAACGCTGCAGTTAGGAATGGAATAGATTTGCCGCATTTATTTACAGAAAATTTGTTTTACTTAAATTCTTTTGTAAATCTTGCTTTCACTAGTTCTAATTTATGAGTATAGTATATTTCTATTAAATTTTTCAAGCAAAGTTAGCTGTTGTGAATGTTTACGTAGAAAAACCCTTTAACCCTTCACTGTATGGTTTCATATTTTTGTAGAAGGAAAATATATGTTTTGAGAGAAAGGCAAAGGTTCATAGGAAAATTAATTTAAAAAATACTTGTTCACTTGGAAAATATATTTACAAATTTTTATATATATTTTGGAAAAAATATACCGTTGTAAATTTACAACAAGTTACTTAAACAAACACAAAATCATTACTAAAATATATTTCGTATGTTGATAAACAAATACATTGATTATAATATGTTTCAAACACTAACACATATGTCTGCAAACAAACTACATGAATTGGACATGGTACCCTGCCCATATCCAATTCATATGGACAGCTCAAAGACAATAATATGAATCAGAGGAAACCCTCCTTAGTTTACAAGCACACATCATAGGCTTAAGTTAAGAACCAATTAATTTTAAAGGCAATCAAATGATACTTTCATAAAATCCAGGGTGATATGGAATTATTTTAGTACAGCTCGGACGAGAAGGTGGACGAATTACTCAAGGCCACAGGGACCTTAACTCTGTTGCGAAATTATTATCTACGTTGATAAGACTGTTATGCAGGGATAGATGAAAGCCAATACAAAGAAAATAAGAGCAAGAAAACTCTACAGACAGGCATACACAACTTTTTTTAAAACATCATCTAAGGAACGGCCTGAACCAACAATGAATAAGATTTCTCATAGGATATTCGAGACTTAGGAAACATATGAGATGAATAACACTTTTTCTGTAGGTTCTACAAGGAGGAGGAGGTAAGCATAACCCACATATTGTGCTAATGTAAAGATCTAAAAAGGGTGTGCTATCTACTGTTAGAAGCCTCTGTTAAAGATGTAGAATATAATTAGAAGTCTAAAGTTCTGTGACGATTAAGGTTGAGGTTGAGATTACGATTAAAGGCAGGGTTAGTTTCAGCAGTTTCAGAAAAATATCAAATACTTTTCATACATTTAGTGCAAGTTCCAAGTGCCCTGTAAATGACATACATGAACATCTTACCCTATCATAAAGTTTGAATTTTGATAGAAATCTGTTTATTGTTCCCATATACTTTGGCTATATTTACATAAACGACATAACCACTTTTCATTTTATAAGATCTGTTCCAACAATATTGCTATACTCTATATTATATACCATTATTAGCTATAATATCCCTAAGATATTGATAGTGTACGAGATGATTTTATGGCAATCAAAAGCACGGGCTTGACAAATTTGACATAAAATATGAGGGATATTCGGTACTTCGGTACGGCTGGTAAAAGTACAGTTATTAAAATTTAACGCAACATTAGATTGACTCTTTTTTCTACTATAAAAAATCTATTACCACGCACAGTATGTATAATCTTATTGTGGTGTTCTTGATCGATGTTTGGGTATGGTTTTATAGAATTTGGATTGTTATGACCAGTAATTTTCAGCAATTGTTGTTCTTGCACACTATTTTTTGTCAATTTGCTAACAGCAGTTGACCTGTTAGAATTGTTTGTTATCTTTTTGTCCTTTACATTCAGGCCAATAGCCTCAGCAGACGATTTAGTCCAATCATTAATAGTATTTTTTCCAGGAACATTGTCGTACCAATCGGTTGGGACGTGGTGAGGTAATACGTTTGCCTTCTTTTGATATCAGTTTATGGAAAAGGCGTACAGGGCAGATTTGACTTTCACTATGGGCAATCAATCATTTACCATTTGTACAGCTCTTTGAATCGCCTTGGCAAGTTTTACTGAACACCGGATTATATTCAATGGAATTTGTTAGAGAGCCATCGTTATTTATGTAGCAATATGGTAGAATTGTGTCGTCACTTTCTAAAATCTCTGTTATCCTAGGATCAATTGTACTTTCCAATAATTCTAGATAGGTGTTTCCATTGAGATCACCTTGGATGAAAAATGGTCCAACAAGATGGTCGCCCAAAATGCCTGCCCAAACATTCAATTTTTGAGGTGTCTGAGTATGAAATTCCCTGATTAAATGCGGATTAGTATCACTCCAATAACGACAATTGTGTCTATTCACTTCGCCATTTAACATAAATGTGCATTCGTCGGAGAAACATATGTATTGTAGAGAAGATTTGGATTCAGTAGAAGTTGTTTACTAAAGTATTCGCAAAATTGGTTACGGCGATCAAAGTCATCTTCATGTAACTCTTGAACCAGCGTCATCTTAAATTGTGTTTTTTCAAAATTCGATGAACACTGGAACGGGATACGCCAGAAGCTTGATACACAGTTGTAATCGATTGCTATTCATCTGTACATGACCCAAAACTGCCACTTCAACTGCTTCATTTCGAACTGGCCCAATTACTTCACGTTTCTTGTTTAAAAGCGAACCTGTTGCAACAAATTTGTCAATCAGATGTTTAACGTACTGGTGGTTTACATTTTTTTCAGGATGATTGGCATTAAAAATTCGTGCTGTAGCTTTAGCGCAATCGTGATTTCGATAATAAATTGCAACAATTTCTACTCTTTCCGCGATAGAATAAACCATTCTAGTATCTAGTTTTATTTGCTTCAGCTTTTTTTATTTCATTTCTGACTTTTTTGTAAACTGATAGACACATCAATGACAATTAGGTAATGCGGTCATGTGTAGTAGATGAAAAATTTATTAGTGGTGGGCATTTGTGTAGAAATTACTACGCGTAAGTTGGTTTGTCATCTTTTCGTTTGTAACCAATAATTCTGTCAAATCTCAACCGATTTCTAAAAACGGTACGTCACTGTATTCGCAATAAAAGGGGCTTTAAAATGATGTGCCACAAGTGGGGTAGTTGCATTTTAAATTTTTAAGTTGGGGTTGCTAGGCATTAGGGGGATGTCAAAAAAGCTCCCCCCAAGAACAAAAATCGACGGGTCTCGGCGAATTTTGAAATATTATTCGGTTTTCCAATTATAGGGGGGGTCAAATTTTCGTTGGGATACCCTGTATAGCAATATGGTAGAATTTACTCATAAAACATGCAGGGGTATTTCCATCCCAGAACGACAAGGTTCGGTCTACTTCTGACAAACTTAATGACACTGAACTGGTCTTAAGTTTATATGGGTCTGTTTGTGTCGTGACAAAAAATAATTACGTTTAAATAGCTGAAATTTTCAGATACATCTGAACAGTTACTGAGTCATTACCAGATTCACCTGTAACCATATGTTTTTATAAAAAGTATTTTTAAGCATTATTGAAAACAATACTTTGCATAGATACTCTCTACAAAAGCAATGTTGAGATTTCAAATAGAGAAGACAATATACTTTACGAACTCATTTATTTTCTATTCAAACACTATAACGACAGACTGTGTGTACTTTGATATGGTTCCGAGACGTTCTCAAAGCCTTGTATTTTCGGAACATTTCCTGTAACTATTTTTCTAGGAGAATGTTTCTCTGGAATCTTTCAGATACCTAGAAGGAAATATTCCGCCAGGAATATTTGTATTGAGCGGGGCTTTCGTTCTATGGCGAAGCATTCATAAATATTAGGGGATATTGGACTACTGCAAAATGCACATATATTTTACGAAATAAATTGTTCTGCTGCAAATTCCTTTTTAATATTCAGTGAACCAACTAATTATACATTATCATTTATCCCTTTCGGTGCTGCTGCATCAATGCGAGCTGATCAAAGTATTTACGGTCATTGACAAATTATGAACTTCCCATATCTATTCTCACATTCCACAACACTAGCTAATAATGCCGATACACCGCGCGCTGGCATTGGCTTATAGCACAGGATTTATCATGTTCATTCATGGCTTTAGGTGCAAAACAATTGACAAGCGGGATTATATTTTAACACGTATAAGGGTACGCAGCACGAGATAAAATGGGATGCCATTTGAACTCTGTCAAACGTATCTCGAAATTTCATAGACCAGGCTGACGGTGTCAGTTAGCGCGGCTACTGGTTTGTGTGGTGGATTTAGTATTACAGGTCGTATACAGAGCAGGGCATCCAATGTCCTTACAAACAAACCGATTACGCCAGGTGTCTGGCATTAATACTGTTAGAACTTTCTAATTTTCAAGTTTTGAAAGTCATCTTAGATATGGCCTAGTTTTTGGGGAAACTCTACTTATGCAAACGTTTTTATTCTTCAAAAATAGCTATTCGTTTTACTTTCGGCTTAAAATATAGAAAATCCTGCAAACTAACATTTGTAAAAGAAAAAATATTAACGTTATAATATTTTTGAAATTCACACTGCACACCGCGGTAAAAGTAGCTGCATTTGGCTCATGTTTACCGGGAAATCGTTCAGCTAAAGCATTTTCACATCGTCATAAATTAAAAACGACATCCATCAACTCCGAGTTGCTATACACGTAAGCCATTTTTGATACTAATACTTGCATCACAAAAACGTTAATACCTACTATAAGTAATCGGATTTCAATATTCGTGATCGCTTGGCTAGAGACTGCAGTAGCCTAGCAATGTAAAGGTTGAAAATACTACAAATTCAATAATTTTTTACCCTGAAACTATAAGGATTTTACAAAAATTTTGTTTACGATATTAACTACATATTTCATGATGCAGCTATTCCCAAACTTTCCCAGATAAATTGTGAATCACCCTATATCAGGGTGTTGAAAATTAGTAGGTCGCACCGTTGACCATACATTCTTTGGATCAAAATAATGAGACTTTCCTTATACCACTTTTCATTTTTGAATTCCATTTGCAAAATGTAAGGTATTAAAATAAAAAGATGATTTTTATTGATAGCCCCTGTAGTTTTAAAGATATTTGTTTGAAATTTCGCACATATTTTTATTTTAAGTCAACCACATTATCTGACTAATTTTGATCTGAAATATCAAAGCATAAAGGGAGAAAAGAGGTTATAATATCCTTGGTCCTCCCATTTTTTGTTATTACGCATATAATTTCAAAATATTTTTTTAGATATAGCTTGTTTTTATTGTATTTTTTCACTCTTTTAAATATTGATTTGAGGTTCGCTTTACGAGATATTGCAAAGTAAATATCGCTAAGTATTAAATGGTAATTTTCAAGTTATTCAGTAAATTGAAATAAATAAACAGAATATGTAACAGAAAGCAGTAAAAAAAAAACAAAAATGTAACTCAAACTAAATGTTCAATATGGTTACCACCTTCATCTTCACCTGGGGTTCTTTTAATTAAAGATTTTGATTAGAATATGTGGGAAAATATGTGATTTCAGTCTAGTGTTCTTCATCTTGTACAATTCGTTTTCTTGACTTGAATATAAAAGAGATCTTATATAAATTCTAATGATTTTTTTACAGAACTCTTTCATTGACTTGCTGGTTTATTCTGGCGATTTGTCAAAATATGTGGTTTTAATTTGGCGGTCAAAATATTTAACCATTTAAAGTAATTCTTTTCTATGGATTGGCGGAGAACAGCTTGCATATACTAATTCCGTTCCCCACACCCCAACCCGTTGGACTTTCTGGAGTTTTATAACAACTAAGGAAACAAATTATTCAGAGTGGGGAGCATTTAAGCTGAAACAACATATTTTCCAGAATATTCGTTAATCTATAATTAAAATAGCCCTAGATGGGTGAAGGTAGTATCCATATTGAACACTTCATTTAACTGTACTAAATTTTTGTTGTTTTTACTAAGAGAAGAAAGATACTATACATGTTTTAACTTAACAGTTTTTTATAGCACTACCTTTTTCAACTAATATGAAGATTTTGTGGACAGATTTATTATCACGTGCAAGCAATAAAAATGTGTCTATTATACCACAGACAGTAAAAGTTGAAACTCAAATTAAACCAGGAACATACGTTGTATGGCAATTGTCATGACCTATGAAAATTAATGTCACAGTTAATTAGATCTATTTTGATTCCTTATATTTACCCATTTGTAACAAAATATTCGGAACGTTAACTATTGATTATTAGTTGCCGAGGTTGGCTAGAGGTTAATTTTGCTTTGTTTTCTGTTGCTGTGGAAGTGAATTTAAATTCATGTGTTTACAATATACGACCGTAGTTTCTTTGCTTATCAGGGCTACACTTAATTTTTAGTTTGGATAGAGAACAAATTACTTTATCGCAGACAAAACCCATTTTTCTAAAGAAAAGTATCTGAAGCGCCATCAATCTTGTATAGCATCATCAATTCATGAATTGAACCTTTTGAAACTTGAGGATTTATGGTTTTTTATGAAACAAACAAAATAATATGAGTTTCTAGTCTTTCCAAAGAAATATTTCCTCGCGTTGTAACTTTTTAAATAACCAGTAAATAAGAAGAAACCAATTTTAGTGTGAGAAGTGTGAATCAGCAATTTTTTCTCAATTTAAAGTACAATATGCTTTGAGGGTGCAAAGAATAAGTAGAAAGCGCTGGCATGACGTTGATGTATGGTTTGATTGTTGCGCTGTTTATTCTGTTGTAAGGTGTATAAATTCGTATACATTCTACGAACACAAAATATAATAAAGTACAGTGTCTCTCAAACTCGATAGTATAGAATACAAAAAATTTATATAAAATTTGGAACACGTGGCGTTAAATGGGATGAGGTAAGCTCTATTTGCAATCGGTATTATCTTTGGTATTAAATAGAAACGACTAATGACGTCATCAATTATATTCTTTCCAGAAACATACCCAAAATTGTTTCCTGTTAAAAAGCTCTCTTTTTTTCTATTAAACTTTTATTACAGAAATTTGTCTGTATTACTTCCCGTTTCAATGTTATAAGCAATATCGTCCTAAAGCGTCTCAAAAGAAATACCACCTAAAAATCACATTAGCGGTGGAAGGATCAAGTAGTCGTTGGAAAATAGTTGAATGTTCGTTCTTTAAAGTGCATAAATGTTATTAAGATAAATAAAACAATTAAACTCTATAATTCTTTAATACAGTTAAGACAAAGGTGATAATAACAATAACTAAATATAAAAAATGAGGCAAACGCTCTCATACTACAAACATATTACAATCTATTCTATATATGATCTCCTCTAATTTCAAGACATACAGAATCGGATATTTTGGATCTTTGCAGAGAAAGTAGAAATTGCCGCTTCATCCCTGGGAAGGTACGAAGTACAAACGGCGCGGTAGTATAATAGAAAACTAAATTTTATTTGTATATCTGCACTATTCTTCTCAAAGTCCTTTGCATTTAAAATGCTGATGTGTATTAATTTATTTGGAAAGAGTAACGAATAAAACCAAGCGTGAATAAGATCTTTAAATTTTGAATGTCCATTTAGCGCGTCTACAATCTCCGATAACGGCCGATGGTAGGCGAGAGCTAACGAGAGCCGCACAACAAAAACGGTATCCTCACAGATTACAGACGGTCACCTGATGCCAGTGTTGCCAGGTCTCATGCTTTTGCATGAGATCTCATGCATTCCGAGGAAATCTCATGCTCTCATATTTTGATTAACAAATCTCATGCTTTTTAATAGACACAAAAAGAAATAATAAAATTATTAAAATTACTCTTTGAAGTCTACCAAAACAAAGACCTAACGAGAAATAAAGGCAAAATTGAATAGATAGAGGTAGGTATCTACAATATGTGGGTACTTGAAATGTCCTTTATTGTAGACTTCTGTCTTAATAATTAGCAATGAATACATAAACGGGTATGACAGTCGACGGATATGCGGTGTGTGTGCTGTTTTCACGCTGTATTGCAGTGATTCTTAACTCTATTCCGTAAGGGTACCTACATTTTCTAGAAACAACAGATTTTACAACCCGTGAGTCACCCTGCGTCACGTCAACTGCGTCTCAACGTTCGCCCGGCATAACAATAAAATAAATTAGGTAAAAAAAGGTTACGTGGTTAATAACTTTTAATTAAGTACCTGTAAGTACCTACTTACAATGTAATATTATGATAAAATAGCATAACATAATGCTTTTTAATGAAATAAAAAAGGCATTACAAAAGTAGTTAAAAATTAAGCTTTGTCAAGAGGTGTTTTTTGATAAATTAAGTCATCTCATGCATTTTTCTCCAAACCTCATGCTATTTTGAAATTATTCTCATGCACTGAATTTTTCCCACCTGGCAACACTGCCTTATGCGAACAGTGGAAGCACGCTGTGATGGAAGTATGCGTGTAGTATGACACAAATACACGCAAGCGGCAAAACACAATTCACCATCAAGATCATCACTTTCCAAATGTGTATATCCAATATTCGCTTGACTTTTTTGTGGGCTGCGTTTATAAACAATTCGCCTTTTAACTCATTACAAGCATTTGTGATTATTTCTCGCGAAGGTGTTTTGTAAACCTTATATTTTAAAACCTCCCATAAAAAACTTGAGGGGTGTTAGATCTTGTGACTTTCCGGGCTACTGAATAGGTTCATTGATTCCAATCCATTTTTATGGGAAAGTGTTGCACAATCCTAGCCTTATGGGGTGGAACTCCTTTCGTGCTGAAACCGCAGGTTTCTCCTTAGCTGCAAAGGCACATTCTTCAGAAGTACAGGAAGTTCTTCTTGTAGAAAATTTATGTAACTTCAATGTATGTTCATAAAATATTCATATTCATTAATAGCGGAAGAGGCATGCCTCTGGCATATATTCTAATGTTACTAGATGTAATAAATTGATTAAATGATTAAACGCAGTTGGTCAATCTTATTTGTTATGTACTTTGAAATCGCTGGAGCCTATCAAAACAAACTTTTATTTTGAGGAGAACATTATTTACGGATGTAGTATTTCCCCAAAATTTCAACCCTTAAGAGGGAGTGACCTTAAAACTTAAATATCACTGTTGCGATGGGGTTGTATTTGGAATGGTGCTGGTTTATACAACCCTTAAATTTTTCTCTTAAAAAACTTCCTTAGAAGTCTCAATCCAAACTTGTAGTAAAACAAGGTTTAGTTTTACTATTTAATGAATCAATTCAGTTCACTCTTTCTAGTACACAATAATAATGTAATATGTTTATATACAATTTGCTATATACTAATAATTTGGCGGGAGTATGGAGTATGCTTCTCCAAATACTTAAACACACTAATCTTAAAAATTAACACAAAATAGGGATGAACCATATTCCACCCCCTCCTGTATACAGTTGTCCCTCTCTACTACTGCAGGGAGGCGCGCCATATACCAAGAAACTCAACAATCACTTTAAAGGATATTCTATTATCTTTCCAACGATAATTTTCGGTACTTTAATTTTGAAAGATTTCTGTTCCAGTATAATACGACTCAATATTTACCAAAATACGACAATAATTAAGACAAAAGTGTTCCTGTTCCTCAAATATAAGCAACATCTGCTATAAAACAGATTTAATTCTATGTTGGTTGGTATTTACGTCTATCTTCAACTGAAACTGAACAGCACAGTAAATATTTATGTTTACTTGATAGTAAATAGAAAATTATTTTAAGT
Organism: Monochamus saltuarius; assembly: GCA_025584915.1. Taxonomy (NCBI): domain Eukaryota; kingdom Metazoa; phylum Arthropoda; class Insecta; order Coleoptera; family Cerambycidae; genus Monochamus; species Monochamus saltuarius. The sequence goes on from CM046728.1 coordinate 10,370,539, forward strand.
TGCTTTGGTTTATCGAGTCGTACGTTTACTTTATGATTGGCTGTTTTAACAACCTGCCACATTTTTGTGTTTATCTGCAAACATCTCTTTACTTTTTAGGTGCAATGAAATAGTTTCTGAAACTTTTGCAATTTCATAATCGAGAAAGTGTAATAAGTAACTTATTTTTTGTATATTTTTAGGTATTAACAATATTGTGTGAAACTAACTACTCTGTGGACTAAAGCTCCAACCAGCGTTGAATTACACCCACAATATCTACCCATATATTCTTTATTATTAGCTTTTATAACATTTTTTACTGTATTAGAAAGGTATTTTAAGCTAATAGATATCAAATCTCCTACAATTCCCATCAATGAAGTCATATGTATGCTCTCTGATACCAAACATCTAGGTATGCTAATGAACAATTCCACAGACAAAGCTCTATTCAATAATTATCTAAGATTAGCTAGATTAATTTTTTGGTGGTTTCCTATATTGACCACCAAGGTCACTATATTTGAAGTCCCTTGATTACTGCCTTGGGGGATGGTTTACGTCAGTAGTATATGCAATAAAAGTGAAAAAAGAGAGGTTCTGTTCCATAGGATTGCCAATTGTGCAGCACTCATAACTAAAATTACCGTGCTACAAGTGCAATCCACAAACGAGCTGATATGGATCGAGGTGGATGGTGGATGATATTTGAAAATTTAATTCATTAATTTCGGTTTGTTAGATCTTTAATCAATGCTATAATTTATAACACCTACAGAATAAACACTTTTCTTTAGAATAATTAACTCGGGTAAAAATATTTTCATTGCTATCTCAACAACCGTTGATATTCGATCATATGTTTATTAAGTATTTTTGTTCACTTTTGCCTCCTGTTTAACTAATATGATGGACGATCCGCCTTCATAGAGCCTAGTTGGAGAATAACAAGATCATGTCAAATAATCCCATCTAAGGCTAGGGATATCCATTTTAATACTGTTACTGGCATATGACCAGTTGCCTAGATCACAGCATAACAACCCGGAAAACCGCTACAGCTAAAGTACAATTCTCCTATTAAACTTCTATATTATTATGAAATAGGCCAACAATGATTTTTAATGATGGTGATGAAAAATATGCATTATTATAAGTATAACAGAAAGTACGCACGACATCAGTATTTTCCGTATTAACTTCATGTTTCAAGCGTCTTATACGTCCTTACACTAGTTTTGTTATACAACATTTTTTGCTTTGTTAAGAAAAAATAGTTTAAGACCAAGTAAATTAGAGTACGGCAAGAAAATAGTACAGCAAAACAGGTATGCTCTCAACGGTAAAGCGAAAGGAAACTAATTTCTCACGGGGAAGGCAATACTTAGTGCCACTCTGAACTTTGGGATTCTATGAACTAGTAACTTTAGTTCTTAAGTCAGTTAAAGTTTCAAATATAGACAATTTTCAATTAATTCGAAATTTTTTAAAATCTATTGTCTGTTATTTAAATTTATTAATGAAATTCTATGGTACAATGTTCACATTATGTGAGTTAATAATGTTACGAGTTTCTGTGTGAACATTATTATTTATATAACGCAATATTCTGATGCCTAATAAAAGTTTTGCGACCAGAAAATACGTATAGCATTTCTTGAAAGCGTCGTTATATAACTTTATTAAGAAATTTTAAACCTGCCCTTCTCAGACCATATATTATGTAACAGAGCCTTTTAATTTTGACGCAGCGAACTATTAAATATTTTGTGACCCAGCATTGTTCGTATATGGTAAAGTCAAATACAGCTACAGGATCTGAAAATGTAAACGTTTATTTATTTATTTTGGTACAACTGTTCAGATAAAATAACTCCAATTATAGGGCAGGCAGAGAAAAATAAAAATACTATTACTTTACTACAAAAAAAAATTTCTACGAACAATAGTATTTACATACACTTTAAAATACACTTAAAATATTAATATCAATAATAAAAAGAGCAATTATTTTAATGTAAAGTAATTACTTCCTAAGATACATTTTTTGTATAAGAAATAATTTGAACACATATTATAAACAAGTGAGAATTTCAAAATATTACAAGTTAAATAATGTCTTAGAAGAATTATTAAACCTTTGTAAATAACTAACTGTAACTACAAAAGCATTTGTCCTTTCTAATACCGTTAAGGTCAAATCTAGACAATAACTCTGACTGAAGTATTTTTATTTAGATGACCATAAGCTGTATATGAAAGATATTTAAAAAAATTTCACTGAATCTTTTCCAAATTTGAAATATGAGGCATAACTTGAGCTTCAAACAGTGAATGTGGACTCCAACTTTGACCTGACAAATATACAGAATAAGGTTAGAGCTGAAATGCTTTCAAACTTTGTTGAGCTTCTCATACATAATGAAACCTAGATTCTTATTGGAGTTAGCTAAAACATAATTTATATGAAAAAGAAATGACAGTGTAGATTGAGTAAAAAAATACTGCCCAAGTCCTTAAATTCAGTATATCTGGGAAGCACCTCAGAGTCAATCTAATACATAAAAACTGAAGCATTACTTTTTCTCGTAAAAGTAACGATATTACATTTAGATATGTTCAGAGACAGTTTGCTATTTTTACACCATACACTAATTTTAGTCTTGTAAGAGAAAAAATCACTTTCAGATGTTGTAGATGTAATGTTTTGAAATCGTCAGCATTCAATAGTGCATTATTTTGAATTTCTTGACAAATATCATTAATGAATAATTTAAAAAGTAGAGGCCCGAGAGCTGAACCTTGCGACATTACTGATGTTGCTGAGACTTGTAGGGATTTAAATTGACGATCCTCAATAAGAAATAAATAAACTTTTGTATTAAAACACTTAAGGCAGAGAAATACATATTTCCAATAATACCAGACTGTGGAAATATCTGTTAGGTCCTAGTAATTTCCATTGAATAGTTTGTTTCTGTTATCAATCGGCTATAAGAGGTATATATAGATCAACATATTCTCAACACAAACCAAGTCCTTGCCCCTTGGTATCGGCCTATGCTACTAATGCTCCCCCATTTTTACCCTGACTCGGCTTACTCCTCTCAGAAAATTCAGGAGCTACCGTCATCATTCCATATGGGAATAGGATCGTTGACTTATCCCACCTTGTTTCGGGATTCTTCAACCTGACTATTCGTGAGTCATTTCGTTTGGGAACAAGAACGTTGTTTTGTTTGAGAGATTCATTCACCTGACTATCTGATTTGCCCATGGTCAACGGTTTTAAACAAACAGGAGTATATTTATTAAAAGTTGATTTCTCTTCAAAAACCCTGGTTTGCAATTTAAAAAGGTTGCCACGTTCGTTTTTTACATTTTATTTTCTTCTACTAACGCTTTTCTTCCTGTTTATCAACAAAATATCGATGATTGGCTTGCCGGAGATTCGTGTTTGCGGGTGATTTGATTTTATGTAGGAAAATTGAGATTCTCCAACAGTGTTATTTAGATCGTGAAGACTTGCCAATATAGTCTCATCTTGGTATATCGCATAGATGTCTATTTGACACACGATCATTTGCCACTTTCAAGTTATGAAAACTTAAATGTCTGATAACTAAGACAACCTCAAAACCAGAAAACTTACTTGGAAGTTGCATAACTGTAAAGTTACCAGGAGTAGTCGGAAAAACGTAACAGTGACTGTAGCTTTGTTATATTAAGATATTTACACAACAAAGTAGCAAATTTGGTGGCGATTACTTATTGAAGATTTCAATCTAAGTAAGTGTTACTTTGGTGCTAGTTGGAATACTTACACATTCCGAGTTTTATAACTTACAGGCGCCATTTTGAATTATTTGAGATAAGAGTGCTTAATTTTCCCATCAATGAAAATGAATAAAAGACAATCTGTATTCCAGAGCAATCTTGATAGAAACATCGCGTTCTGTTCGCAAATCATTTCGCCCCTAATAACAAATCAATATCACGATCTCAATTTTCCTGCAGCGGCAACGATAGTGAGCGATGTCAGCAGTTTGCATTCCATTAGTCTTTTAATATTTGACTGAAGAAGCGCCGACGAAAAGTCGGCGATAAATTATTTGCGTTGCAATTTTCTAACCGTCCGCGGAAATGCATAATTTGTATAATCATTCATGGATTAATGAACCGAATTCCGTTTGAACGGAAGAGCTAACTGCTTTATTAAGCGTTAGCCAGCTCCAGCCAAGAGATTATCTAACTATTCATGAACTTGGTTAAAATGCGGCAAATTCCCATCACGATGAAACCACACAAACGCAGTAATTCAACTGTTTCAGCTAACAGGGTCCACTACAGAAATTAACGATTCCGCAATGTTATACTTTTTTAGTTTACCAGGGGCGGGCTAAGCTTTACAACTTAATGCCTCAATTTTTAACAACCTGTATGATAAAGACTTTAGTAATAAATCTGGGTAGCTTCAACCTCAGACTATGAAAAAGGTACTCTTGTAAGTCTATAAAATGAACCTTTTACAAAATAATTAATTAACAATAGAATTGCTTTATTATGATTTATTATAACAAATGCTGGAATGACCATCTTCAGCCAAAATGCATGCTTTAAATGTTCTTGAAATTGCAGCTCCAACAAAAATTCAAGGAATAGCTCTTATCACATCACAACCAGCTATAATTTATTGGCGAAAGTGTTCGTCAGATTCAGTGTGAACATGGTAAACTAAAGTCTTGAGATATGTGATAAAAATTAATAGGGTCATATCAGGTGATCTGGCTGGCCAAGATTGCCCTGGTTCTTGAATTCTCATCCAATCAACAGAAAAATAAGAAATAAATCGAAAACGGTTAAATTTATGGACATAAAACAAGTATACCTTACTTGTGAAAAACAGATAGGAGAACAATATTTTTCTATTAAAACTTTCGTACACACACTGATAAAATAGTTATAACCCGTTTCTATCAACCAAGAGTACATTTCGTAGCGCCATCTAGCCTTTACAGCAAAATTAAGTGCGAATTCGTTTTTTTCGTCTCAGAAAACCCCCTAATCCAAATTTTCAAAAGAATCCTTTGAAAACTATCTAAGAATTTTAAGAATTTCGAATTAAAAATTTTTTACTTTAACGCCCTGTAAGTTTTTTATTTACCAAGGTAAGTTTGGCTTAATCGCATTATTTTGACGTAAGGAATCTACTCTTGGTCTGCATTAATTTCGGGACACCCTGTATTTATAGATAGTGTATTATTAATGTAGAAAATCTTTACATTTGTCAAAATTAAAACAACTCTTACTTGAATTATCTATAGAGGAGTAAACATTTAGCGTATTACCCATCATCTCTTTATAATGGTAACAATCATAAGAAATAGATCGGAGATAAAATTATGATAAATGATGTAATATTTCACTTTGTGGAACAATCGATATAGTGTTTCAGCGCATTGTTTAAGAACTAAAGATTTATCCTGAAATATTTTTTGTTCAGAACGTATCTCACTTGTAGATAAATAAGCAGACGATCGAAGACAATGTAGAAGACACAAAAAATAGTAGCAAATTGACAGAATGTAATATATACCCTAGCGTCGGTAAATAGAACTGAACGTTTTTTTCTACTTATATTGTATTTCGAGTTTCAGCCGGGGCTAAAATAAAAACGTTTTGTTAGTGTTTTTGTACCGTCAATATTTAAAGGTTATCAAACTGAAATACTAATAAACTTTTACAAAACAGGGTTTTATTAGCTTTTGTGGTATTTCTAAAGGAATGTTAAATATTGTCTGAGATCTGCTATTAGTGAAACGCGAACTTTTAATATAACTTCTTGGCACTATGGGCACAAAAGTTTATTCTATTATGGAATACTTCAGACAGAAACGTTGAAGTGGCACAGCCCATTCTATGAGCTAGAGACAAATAGTTGAATTACTCCAGTAGCGCAGCATAATCAAAACCCACTGCTATTAAATCTGTAAGTTACAAATTTCATTACAGTTCCATGACACATGAGAATATCGCCGGATATATGGAAGTTGAAAAAAAATTCAGCATTGTACAAAATAACTGCAGCAGTTCAGCATCAAAATCAGTCCTATAAAAATTATGTTAATGATAGGTATCTAACGACACATATGTGCTATGGTATCTTTCTCTTACAACGAGATGTAACGCTGGAAAGCACATTTTAATAGGTACATGGAACACAGGATATTTTTAAATGTGTTGGTGATACTACTTACTTCGCATACGAATACTACTCTCTAGTGATAACTGCTGAGTCAGTTTACTATGTAGCACTTTCTGGGAAATACTGAAAAGAAGAAACGTCTACAGTAACTTTAGGAGAAATTATTTGAGTACGAGAAAGATACATTGTTTGCTTTTCTGGTCTTATGCGTAGGCACTGCTCATACTACAAATTCCAATGAACTGAATCATTAGAGATATTAGATAAACATTAACAACTTCATATTATCACCCATATGTATCATTTTATAACAACTAAACTATCAGAGCAAGACTAAAATGGTTTTTAAACAACACTGATCTGTCTCGTGCAAGTTCTAACTGTGTCATATTCTCTCATCTAATGCTCGATATATATGAACAACAAATGGAGGAAGTTGATGAAAAATAGTTAATTGTAATTGATATTATTTAATAAAATCGGTACGCGATTTAGCTGGGCAAACCATTCCTGATTTATCGATCTAAGTATTATCTAACATATAATCTTTGTCGTCATTAAATAACAGATGATATTTCTAATGCCAGATATTAGACTATTAGAACTTTTAAAAAATTTGAAGAAAGGTTTATCAAAATTAATTATTTATTTGTATACTATAAAGTCCCTATGTTCGGCCAGTTACGTTGTTAATATGCTTTCAATGAAATTAATAATAGAAGTAGTTGGACGAAAGATTCCAACTAATTCTGAATGCTGCTGGAACAAAACCTATTATCAAAATCATGAATTGAAGAACATTTTAATTTTTATGAAAAATGAATCGTCACCAATTCGGATTTCTGTTCATGTCTATTAGAATTTGCCTAAACACCAAACACCTGGAGTCGACTTCACACTACTTAATAAATGATCCATATTTCCGCAATTCTCAAGTTTCGCTTGACAGATCCCTCAATTGATTTCCACATCATCAACAGCTATTGAAACGCGAGAATATCTCGCGACTTGGATTAAACAGATCTCGAGTAGTGTTCGGCAATTTTCATCTGCTAAGTGATTGCGAAAGAGCCCGCTAATTGGCATGCGGGAAGAGGAGAGGGGAGAGACTATCATTAGGAGAAATCAGTCGTCTAACTTCGCAGGATCGAGGCGGAAGTTTGACTTAGGTAGTTGGGAGTTGGAGGCTTTAAAAGGGCTGTTCGTCCTTGATGCGACGGCAGAGATTCGGGGTAAGCGTTATCGCGGCATCTTGACCTCAAAATAACGATTTAGTGTCGCGTTTGGATGGAATGAGTTTGATAAATTGTTTATTCGGTTAGTGCATGCAGATGTAGATACACTGGGGGTCACCGAAAACTTGTTATCTTCGTTTTGATGCAAAAAATAAGAAAAAACAAACGAGGCTCAATTATATCCGTACTATGTACAGCGTGTCCAAACATTAATACCAAGGGATTATTTCTTACGAATTAGATTTTGTGAGTGGTTGTTGCAACAAAATGCTCCCAGATTTACAGCAGATGAAACTATTTTTACTCAATTTTCCAAACGACTAATTTTATTGAAACATGTACAGTACGTATCCTAAAGAAGAATGATATAGTTATTTACGTTACAAGGCCGGAAAATGGTATATTAAAGTACAAGTCAAGGAATTTCTAGACGAGTACTTTAATGACATTTCACGGCCGTGTATCGTACAACGTTTTATTTTACATAACCTGCCTGTATGTAGGTGTTAGCGTGGTTTCGATTCTTGTTTTATCGCATAGCTTTTGATTTAGCTTAGTGATGTAAAAACAAAAATAACAAATTTGACAGTTTGTCATCCCGTGCGTATTTTGTGATAATTTTCGTAAAAAATGGAAGAAATCGAGCTAAAATGTGCTGAAGCAACCAGTAAATTGATGCCTACGAAGTCTTGTGCTCGTTATGAGAAGGAATACCAGCTCTTCAACGTGTGGAGAAAAACGTATAAGGTGGAAAACAGCCTGAATGAGAATATCCCTTTGGCGTACTTCTTGGATATCTCCAAAAAGATGAATCCTGCGACAATGTGGGCAAATATTCGATGCTCAAGCAATAAACTATATCCACCACTACTACCGTGTCTAGTGAAGATTCTGCCCCTAAAGGTATTCCTGCATTCAGCCTGCAAGGAAATGCACATTGCACAGTTACTGTTAATTATAATTATTATAATAGTTTTTATAGGCTTGATTTTGTAGTTTTAAAGATAAAATTATTTAAAAATGTGAATATTGTGTTTTTTCAAGCAGTTCGGGAAATAACTCATTACAGTACAGTATGTACAGTACCTGTAAAAGTTTTGCCCTAACGAGTGTGGCGGCAAGTCCGTTACTGACTTCCCTAACAGTGTAAAACATCTACTAGAATATGGTTTAGAGACAAAAAGGTAATTCGCTGGGTACCTACCCCTTAGGATTTTTTTATTGCAAACTAGGATTATTTTGATCTATCATATACACCCCTGAGACACCAGACATATTGACTTATGATATATCTTATATCGATACATATTATTGTTTGCATGTTGACAAATATAGGACAACTCCACTACATCCACCATCGATTTGTATGACTTATTGACGAGATAAAAATCCATCAATCTCAAGTATTTTCCGATTTCGTCTTGATACGCGCAGAACACTTGTTTTCCAGAATTAGTAAAATAGTACAAGGCCTCGCCTGTCAGATACGAGATTTATGGGGTCTGTATAATATATCTCGGTTGTTACTGGCAACTGATTAAATAAACCTGAAGGACTCCCACCAGAAGGTTTCGTACACGTCCGAGCCTGAAATAAATTAGGCGGACTTATTAAAGCTGACAGCGGCACCAGAACCTCCGGGTTGGTAAATAAAAATGTAATTTTGCCGACAAAAAATAAATTTAATCACAAAATAACTCAGTTTGAGCTCACCTCTGTTACTTGGGGAGTCTCAGTCGGCTGAAATAAGGTCATAATCGGAAACTCAGCCAACTAGAATTATATTAGGTCGATGCACAGGTTTGCAGCGCTTTATCTCTTTTAAAATTTATTCAAAATTTGTTACATTATTATTATCTTGCGTTCGCCTTCAGTTTTTCCATATACCAAGTCAATCTTGTCAATTTTGGAAAGCGACGTTTCATTTAAGGAGATTTCTCGAAGATTGTTGATAGAGACCACAAGTGCAGTGTAATAGCACCGACGTCGGATAACGTTTTTATCGAGCTATTGGCGAGAATGACGAACCAGCTGACATCTGTTGATAGATTTCAGAACTACTGTATGGGTGGACAACAAATTACTTGCATAATAGGAGTGTGAAGATTTGTGTGTTTAAAAAAAATTCTGTATAAATAGTACCAGAACAGAAAGCACAGAATCTTCATAAGACAATTTGTAATAAATCGAGTATGGTGGTGAACAAAAATCCAACAAATCTGTTTTGCATGTGTAGGTGCAGTGGATTTTTTTTTATTGAAATCGTACGGTATTTAGTTATATGTGCTCGTCTTTTTGTACCTACTTCAGATATATCCCTGCAGAAACTTGTCGTAGACCCAAAGCTCTGTAAGCAGTGGACAATTAAATTGAGAATCGGAAAGCCGATTTTATGCCGGGTAATTATAACAACATTATGTTGTGAATTATTTATAAATGTTTTTTCTACAAAACTGTTGGGCTTTTTAATTGTCATTTTTGATGTTAAAAATGTCATTTTTGACACGCGTGTTAAAAGTAAGTTACTTTTAACACTAGTGTTAAAAGTAAATCAAAGTTTATCTGGTTGCTACAAAAATTTTGGTTCATAAACATTGCGATCTGTGTGGTATTTTTTGATTTTTTATTTTTATTGAGTTTAAAGTTCTTCCGATTGTTTTGTAGAAAAAATAGTGTATGATATACGTGTTAAAAGTGATTTTATTTACTTTTAACACGTATATCATAAATAGTTATTTAATCTGTATTACACATCACACTGTCAATTTTCTCCATTTAATAAAAGATGAATATTTCATGAGGTGGCTGAACTAAAGCAGACACTGTAAACACATACTTTTGACAACATGAGGCTTCTCGGATTCCTCAGACAAAATTATGTGTCTCACCTTCTTTTAGAGTTCGCACACAATCCCCCAACTAGTTCAAGATATCTCGAACTGAACCATTATGTTTGAATCTGAAACGTTATGAGCATACTAGGAATTCACGATAATACACTAGGAATTTGTCTAATATTAAAGTTAAAATTATCTTTTTGATAAGTCATGAAATACACTTTCTCCTAAAAAATACATAAATAAAAAGAATTACACATTTTGAAAATTATTTGAAATATGAAGCTGTCAAACTTGAACAATCTTGGTGTCATAGTGATTGAAAACTTTTCTGAATGCTGTTATTAGTTAAATGTTTAAATCATTAGGTAATTTAAAAAAATAATGAAAATTAAATGGCTGCTAAAACTGCCAAAAAAATGTTCTGTCTTACATTAGTGGTTTCTAAACCTAAATTTAATATTCATAATTCTTCAAAAAGTCTTTGGTAGATAACTTTGAACTCAAAACAGGGGTAAATCACTTTATAATTAACATACTGAAAGATCAAAGGGTCAAGAAAAACAGACAAAATTTGAAAATCATGTAATTAAAACAAGCTCTAAAGAACATTTGTGAGAACATGTCTGAATTAAGTAAATTATATTTATTACATTATATATTAATCAAATGCCACTGAGTGTAGAATATGAGATATCTTTAAGTTAAATTATTAAACAATTTACCATCTGATTTGATTCTAACGTTAGTCATGACTAGTGGGCAATGATGATCAAAATTTAAAAGATACTAATCTAAAATGATCCTATTTGTTATAAAAACAATGCGTCGCTTCGATATATAAATATTATTCTCACATCTATCCGCAAAAAAACATTTGAACGATGTTAGCGCCAACACAGATATTTCAGTACACATGTATAAAACATTGATAGCAAATAAAGCTTCACAAAACACACCACCAAATATTCAAGCTACTGGAAAAATAACATACAACACATGTTCTATTATTGATGCTTCATAATATATCACATCGGTCGATATTCAGTTTAAAAACCCACAAGCAGACCAAAACAATGCATTATTTATTAAATACGTAAATATGTATTACATGTTGCATTTAGAAATTTCGTTTAGGTACTTGTTTTCGCATGCCGTCTCGGATTTTTTACCTTCATTCATAGTAAGACTCAAACATGCACTTAAAACGGTTATATTATTAAGAACATGGCCTCCTTTCTTGAGTCAGTCAAATATCTATCTATAAAGATGATTATACAATAAATTAAAATTATTTGAAATTGAATGTCAAAATGAAATATCGACAACGTCAAACTGATTAACTGTCAATGAATATCATAACAACCTACTAAAATAAATAAAAATTAATAAAAAATTTTACCTTTTATGTATAGTTTTTGTTAATACCTGAAAATATATGAAAAAACTATACATAAAAGGTAAATTTTTTTATTAATTTTATTTATTTTAGTAGGTTGTTATGATATTCATTGACAGTTAATCAGTTTGACGTTGTCGATATTTCATTTTGACATTCAATTTCAAATAATTTTAATTTATTGTATAATCATCTTTATAGTTAGATATTTGACTCAAGTTAAAGGAGGCCACCTGATGAAGCGATCCTAATAAAACGCAGAAATAAGTGAGATCTCAATTATTGTATAAATTTCGAGTTCTACTCCAGAGGTTAGTAAATATATTAAATTTTTTAGATAATTATTGAATAGAGTTTTGTCTGTGGATGTTCATTAGCATACCTAGATGTTTGGTATCAGAGAACATACATATGACTTCATTGATAGGAATTGTAGGAGATTTGATACATATTAGCTTAAAATACCTTTCTTAAACAGTAAATAATGTTACAAAAGCTAATAATAAGGAATATATGGGTAGATATTGTGGGTGTAATTCAACGCAGGTTGGGGCTTTTGTCCACTGAGTAGTTAGTTTCACACAATATTGTTAATATATGGGAAAAAAATTGTAAATTAGGTTGCACTTGTATACAAGATGTTTCTAAAGATAAGTTGTTATATTTGTCCATTAATTTTTTATTACGCTTTGCTGCCGTGCTGGTCTCCCACTGCACACTTTGCCTTACACAAGGTCAGGAGGGCAGTTTTTAAATCATTTTCGAACCCTTTTTGATTTTTTTACAAAATTGTATTTATAAGTCCCCTTTATATTCATTGTTTCTTTGGACAAGTTCTGAATCTGTGAATACATGTATTTTTCTTTAACGACACGGGCGTAGAAGAAATTATAAGGAAGGCTGATTGTTGGGAATCCTTTAAAATATTCAAATTCAATATCCTTCCCTCTTAAAAACACCCGAACTTAAAACAAAAAAGACTTGCTTTAAAGCAAAGATAAAAAGTAACCTAATAAATTAATTAAAAAAATGTGCCCTATTTAATAGTTTCCTCACATTCGAGAAGGTCATTAAGATAATTTTTCTTCAAAGATGATGGGGGTTTTATAATATTTTTCATGTACAGAGATGAAATTGAATTTCCCTCAAACAATTATTTATTTTTTTTATTATGCAGAATTTAGGAGGAATTAAATATTCATTGAGGAAGTTTTATTGTATTCTATTTCTGAATCAGGTATTAATCTACTTACAAATCAAGACTCGTTCCTTAGATTCGAACAAAATGAAATGAAAAAATCTTGTCTAGACATAATTAATTTATTTCTGTATTACTTTCTGTGCCTACCAGCCCCAAGGGAAACCCGAAAATGAAATTGACGCGAGATATGAACTTCTCTGGGAAAAGTTTTTTAAATTCGATTAACCACAAAATTGAATAATATCATTATCCGCTCCATTCAGGAATAATACGTCTTCTATTGACTTTTATTGTAGTGGGATGATGAGATCTGTCAAGGCGGAAATTATAATTAACAATGATTGTATTAAATATTCTTCGCATGCGTGTTTTTTTTCCAAACTGCAGGTATAAAACTTTATAGTGTTTTAATAAAATTCTATACCACAAAGATTAATTTGGTATTTTTTAATTTTTTATCTTAGAGATGATTAGGTGCAAATGCACTTATTCAAGCAATGCTTTAGCTCACTTGGTTTTGTTTAAATCTATTTCTACTTCTCCATCTATGTAAAATACAAGAAAAAATGTATTATACTAATTTAAGATTTATAAATCTTCAAATTTGCTTAAATCATTAATTTGTAGTTAAATTCGTTTTTCTAAGAAGGGGCAACGTTCTTTAGACACTCAGTACATAAATACTACTGTTGATGACAAACTCAGTGGTACAATCAAATTTTAAATCGGGTTAATACGATTCTAACTACTGATTATTAAAGAAATAGTAATTTTCACAGTATTTTTAGTAAATTAAGATGCACAAGCAAGAATACGTCTCTAGAATAAAAAGATGTAAAAAAATTACATATGCATTTAAAATATCCTAGTTGAGGTCATTTCCAGGCAAACTGTGAAATCTGGTCGGTAAATATCGAAAAACTTGCATTCTTCCATGTATATTATGTTCTCCAAATCTTAATTTTATATAGATTTTTTTATACAAAACTTTGGGTGCTACGACTTGTCAAACAACGGCGTTCACGCCTTGTACTCACTATGTCAAATAATAACTATACTGGCGTCAAGAATTCAGACGTCTTACGTCACGGCTGACGTTACGTATTTGTTTTTATTGTCAACGTAATTTTCGATATTTGGTCGCGTTAAAAACAATCATTTTTTGCAATTTAGTGCAAACTTTTACTGTAGTACATAGTTTTATTACTATCAGTTGCAGTTTCTTAAATATTTTGATACAAATATAATGAATTATTCATTTGTTCCTATGACGTAAGTCGTCTGAATTCTTGTCGCGTTTTTTATAAAATGTAAATAAAATAGTATTTTTCAACACACAATATGTGCAATAGTTCGCAATAATAATGACACTTATAAAAATAAATTCTGCAATTTCTTTTGAACTGCTGACTGCTTCATAATAAAATCGTTATAAATTAATTAAATTTCTTCTACATAATTGTTATCATCATTTTCATATTATGCAATTGGCTAAAAAACGCTATTATTTCACATCTAAACTGTATTCCATACACTCTATATCAATCAAACAGCTTTTTAAATTATTGCTTTAGTATATTTTTTAAGACCCACAAAATATTTCCACAAGCATAAATTTTCGCCGTACTCTTTATAAATAATAATATGATTATAGCAACGCCTTGCATCTCAAGATACACTAGGAGTATACCTTTCAGGAAAAGTGCATGAGAAATGATGAAAATTTCGCTCTTGAGAGATTGTTATTTACAAATATTTGCTGTTTACTTGTAGCGTCCGTCGAGTATAAGGAACTATATCCCCCATCATTGGTTCAATTATTTTTAATGAGATTTTCGACCAAACGCAGATTTAATGAGGCTGTCAGAATAACTTCATAGATAAGAAATTTCTCATTAATGCAGTAATTGAGTTAAATGTCAATACCGATTAGCGTTAGGTCTTAAAATATTCATTATTTGTTAGGCTGTGTGTTCGCAATAGATATATTTTAGTTTATAGGAACAATTTGCTCATCCCTACAAAATGTGTCGTAAAAGAAATAAGTATTATATTTTTTTGAAACTGTTTAGAATATTTATATTTTGTTGTGCTAGATATTTGTATGTAAAAAAGCTCCTTGTAACAAGAAATCAGTTAGGAATTTTAAGGGAATATTTTTGCTCTACCATATGTATCGGGTTGATAGGTTTTATTGAACTTAAAATTGACTTCTTTTGTTAAGCAAACTACATGAACAAATTTAAGACGCATTTTCGATAACTGTTTACTATTGCTTTCAAATGGTCTTGCGGTTTTTCTATTCTATGGCTGAAGAAATCAAAGATTTGTAAGGGATGAATTCACTATACCAATATTGAAGAACGATGTCGTCATTAAGAGAGATTCCTCAAAAGTTGGCCATAAATCAGCGAAAAAACTGGATCAATCAATTTGGCAAGATCATGAGAATAAATCGAATTAGGAATAATCTCTCTGCTGAACTTCTGAATAGACGCTAAGATATATGTTTGCAGCAAGAGGACGGATGGTGTAAAATTACTCCTTGCTAATATTATTTAAATACTTACATTCATAGCAACAAAATGCCGACAAAAATAGCTGATAGCAAGGATGAGCCCTGTCAAAACTTGTCAACCTACTTAGACGGCAGCCCGATTCTATTTTACTCGCGCATGGCCTTTTCTGTTTTTCTCTTCTGGTTATTATCTACGGCCCCACCCAGTCTTCAACATCCTCCACTCCCTCTGACATCACCACAATACCCTTCGTTAGCAGGTATCTTTTTCTCTTACTCTAGTACCCGTTTCTACGCGACGACTACGATAACCCTCTGGTCTTGGATGATAAACTCCACCCCTACGTTTAGCACTTTCTGGCGACGGCGACGACCTCCAAGAATTTCTTCAGACGCGACTTTGAAGACATCACTATGGCAGACATAGTGCTGGCTTCGGATCGACAGGTTACCAAAGTGGTCCAGAATTTCCCTTACACCTCTTCAATTGATAAAAAATTTGAAAAAACTGGTTTAGTGGAATATTATAACAAATGGAAAAAATATAATCGTAGCGGTCGTTAGAGGTTATTAATTTGGTTTGTGAAAGTGTTGCTGAATGCCCAGCAATGTCCATTAGTCGTCAAGAAGTTCGACTTGGATTTAGTTTTGAAGGGTTCTGTTCAAATAATACAGGATATACAGCCATTGAACCATTCAAAACATTCTGCATTTGTCAATTGGAACAACTAGTTAATTTTCTGAAAACCCATCATGTGATGAAGTACCTATACGTCGATGAACAAGTTTTTATGGTTTAAATTGATAAATACTGATCTGAATGACATTTGGTTTCAATAATATGACGCTACACCTTATTTTGCAACTGACACAATTAATCTTATAAAAGAAACATTTCCTAGATGACAGCTAGATTCAAAAAACGGTGATGTTAACGGGCCACTTAGATCGTATGATTTGAGACAGTTGAACCATCGTTTTGAAGTTGCGTTAAGAATCAAGTCTATAAGAACAATCCATAGGCAATTCCAAAACTGAAGAATGAACTTATTTGCGTTATTGATGAGATGGACTCTACATGATACTTATGATGATATTTATTTGTTCTTACTTTAGTTAGAAACTTAATTACAAGGTTGGTTAAGAAAAAAAATCAAAATGAGTCATTAGATGCAAAACAAGGGTAATAATAAATATAATCTTAAAAACAAAATGAAACAGTAAACATATTTAAAAAAATAATGAAGTGAATACAGGAAAAATACAAAGTGAGTCTAACAAGAAATTAAAATGAAAATTAAGCAATAATGATAATAATAAGGAAAGCGTAAATTCTCAATGTACTTACATTCCAGATACAGTCGACAGAAAACAACTGAAAATATCACTATTACATAATATATCACAGATTAAATATAAAGGGCGGAAGCTGTTACGGATTTTTCTCAATAAAATAAGAAAGGATGCATTAAATACATTTTATTTAACTTATGAGTGATACCCAAAGATATGTGTTTCAAATCTAGAATAATATGACATACATTACATTTAGCAATACGATTTAAAACCTTTACAATATATTTACATCTTGATGTATAAAGAAAAATATGATTATAAATATTACATATTTAAACCATCTACTGTCTTGTACACCATCTATAGTGTATACCTAAACCTTTCAGATTCTCAAAATTTTTTAGTATTGAAATTATCTGTTCGCCTTGATTTTCTTATCCTTCTCTGTTCAAATTTCTTTTCCTAACTGGTTAAAAAATATATCTGCTGGCGCCCCTCTCGGCAGCTTCTATCATTCTATTATTTATAGTCAACAACACAACCAAATTCACATTGATATAACTTATTTTGTTATAGATAATTTTAAAATGTTCTTATTATCCTTTCAATCATAATAAATAAAACGTATGTGTAAAAAGGCCTTATAAAATTATACTTTGGTGACACCCCATTGTAATAAGTAATATCGACGCCTGTGTCCTCCTTTCACGGCAGCGCATGTTAATTTGACCTTTATGTAGTAATGGGCCAAATTCTTTCCGACCTGTTGATTTTCGTGTTCTTGAAAGTGTCTCTGGGTAACAAAATTAAATTTTCTCCGTATCGAATACGTTTTTCGAGCAAGAAAATTAATTTCCTAGGGAACATCGGCACGTGTATAAGAACGACGCTTCAAACGAAGTAATACGCTACATTATATTTGAGACGTCAGGGTGCGTAAGTAAATTTGCTTATTTCATCAACTGATTTGTGAATTTATGTATTTTTTCTTCAGAAAGACATATCTATTTAAAATATATTGTAATGAACACAAAATTTGAATAAGAGGAAATATAAATAATAAAAGGTTCAGTCATTGCATAAAAAGGGAATAATTTAAAAAAATTTTTAGCATATTTAGAACACCTACTATAAAAATAAAATAAAATCAATGTGTATAACATGAGAATAATTTTGAAGGAATGAAACTGACAGTGTAGACAAGATAAGCATTTAATTAGTAATATTTCATAAGTTAATAAATAGATAGATGTCAAAAATTAAAATAATAAAATCAAAAAAAAAATTGTTAAATCTAGTATGTAAGTAAAGTGAATTTGTGTGAAGTTCATTAAAAACGATCATAGATATACCGTGGACGTTGCGTGGTAACAAAGACGAAAACGAAAAAGGTTGTTGATTAAGAAAACGTGTACCTGAGTCCAGAGACATAACTTCCAAGCGAAATCAAGATTGTTTCTGTATAATCTAATATCCCAAGGCCGAAGAAAAAGTAAATTAGGTGGTATAACCACTATTTGCCATATCACTACAAAGACACCATTGAGAAAACATCAAAAAGGTATAAATTTTAATAATAATGTCCCAGAAGCAGATCAAAATGCTACTGGGCTGACCATTAGGAAAGTTAGTCGAGAGGAAATCTGCCAGTTCAGCTGATTTGGAGGCGCAAAATTAAAAAGTAGCAGTAAACAGTACTGGAAGGTGTTTGCAGACCACGGCGAGCAAATAAGGACAAACGCAGAAGAAAAATCAAAACTGAAGATTGGGAAGGTACGAATTTGACTAATTAGTGTTTTAAAAGGTTGGTTTATGGAACCTAAAAATTAAGAATTGTAATAATAATGATGTTTTTGTTAATTAACAATTAAAAAAGTTAGTGCAAGTTGCGTATGGTAATCTTTATATATAAAAAATAATAATAATAATTTGAGTATCATTATTAAAAAAGAAAAAGTAAATGTAAAAAATATCCTTACCTTGAAATGAATCAGCAAAATGACAATTAAAAAGTTGTTCAGTTCATCGAGTATCAACATTCTATTTTCCCCTCAAAATATCTGTACTCCTTCTTGGGTTTGTGTCTTTTTCCAGGGAATTAGTCACATATTTTTGACGTTGAAACATAATGTTGATCCTCGACGAACTGAAATATTTTTTTGTCATTTTGCCAATAACCAGTCTGTGAAGTTCGGAGGAGTTTGACCTTCAGATGCTGCTTTGGTCATGAGTCAAAAGATATCCCAACGCCCGTTGGCCGTCTAATTGATCTATTGAGACCGAGCAGACCCCGAATTCAAAATCAGTGGTCCCAAAAACATGTAGGTTGATTGTCTGAGAAGTAGAAAAGCCATGTTTATGAAGTTCTAGATATGTAACAAAACCACTTTGGATTTTAATGGTTAAATCATTTTAATAATCCTTTCATTACACATAAACACTTGGTATAGAGGTACAATTGTTTCAATCGAATCAAAATCAACTACTATATCACCTCCTAAAATTATTGTAGCGGCTTGCAAGACACCCTGTATAGCGTCCAACATCGACACGTAAAAATCTTGAACTAATCAGACAGCCTAAGCAATGATGCGGTAAGATTCTAATTTATTTAAACAATGCCTTGGGTGACATCTGACGGACAGTTTGTATGCCACCCTCGAGACGGATAACATGAAATATTTTGAAGAGGATGCAAGTTTACAACGGTTTCCCACATCTTTCAGCACCATTTGGACGGAAATATATTCTCAAATCTTGGTAACACAGATTAAACTACAACGGTTCAACTATTATTCAGGTTCAAGAGTTTACTTGATAAAAATGATTCAAATTTGACATATATTTCTAAAATTAATACCACCAGCCTACTACGTCTCATATGAATTATTTTGCTTGCATATTCCACGCCCGACGATATGGAAATTTTTTCATATCGAGAAAAGTTTAGAATAAAAAGTTCTAATTAAAAAACAACAACAAAGGTTGGTCGTTGCCACCCTTGAAGACATTTAAATATAAAAATCATACTCAACAATGTCACTTAATTAACTAAATGTATTCACCGATTTTCAGATTTATAAGTTTAACCATTTTTGAGAAAAAAAATTAAAAACGAAATCGAGAAAGGGAGGGATCACATTGAAAAATGTTGTAGAAACCCCCCCCCCCCTACAATGACCCAAGGAACACACCCTCCAAAGGAGCGCACATCACCCTGTATACATTTAAATAAAATTTAATACATACATTTAAATAAAAACTATTCCTCTTTGAACTTTTCCAATTTGATTAAGAATTTACCAAAGTCTGATATACTGTTTTTACAGCGGGTACAACTACAGCAAAATAAGGTTTATTTATTTTATTCTAAATAAGTTTATAAATGAAAAGTAAAACAATTGTCAGTCAAAAGATTAATTAGATAAATTTTCAATATTATTTCTTTTGTTAAATACTAATATAAATTAAGTTACGAGCATAAGTTTATTAATCAGTTTAGTTCGAAACAACTACATTTGTTAATTAGTTTAGTTCCAAAGGTTAAATATAAATTTGTAATTTCATTCATAGAAACAACCCGTCTAATTCCCTCTATCCGAACACAGGAATGGAAACTGCCTCTGTATTTCATGAATAAGCTAAAGGCAAATCCTTCCCATTGGCCACTTCGCCATAGAATATCTTTGGACGATGGTACTAGTGTTAATTCAGATTAAAAGGCCATCTGTCTAGTCGCTGGATAGTAATCATTTTATAGTTAATTTTATGTTCAGATTAATGGTAATGTAACGCCACTAACAAATGCCTAATTTTGGCCGGATTAAAAGTAGGCCATGAACGTCCAAGGAAATAAATGAAGTGAGATTAGTTATCCAATTTGTTCGTGTTTATAAATCTGTTTTTAGGGTTGTGATTTTCACTGAATTTATGATTATCAGTTTTACCAGGCACTCATTTAAATATTTCAATTAATTATTTAGGTAATACAGGGCGTTCCTAAAGTCCGTCAGGAAACTCCTGGAGGTGATTCTATGGATTAAAATAATAGGAGTACGTCATTAATTTTTTTTTCGATTTGTCAATGGTTTGAAAGTTACAGCTTGCCAAAGTCATTTTTTTATTTTTCTTTTTAAATATTTTATTAGGAGTATTTTTTGGAGTACTTAACGTAGCATTCTGTTTTAAAAATATCTGCTTACATTTGTGTTGTAAGCGTAGTGAAGCTTGCTGCAAACGACAATTTTTACAGCTGATTATGTTTTAAGTACGTAGATTTGGGCAGATTTTCCAGCTTAGTGACTTTGAGAAGGGGCGTACTATTGGGAAATAAATTTCTAGAAAGACTAACAGATCCTTACGTCCCATATTACGGTGTTACCAGGCGTGGCCTTCTAAAATTAGCCCGTAGCCAAGTTTTTAATTTTTGGTTATAAACTATACTGTTATATAGACCATCCAAAACGAGCAACACTGGACCTTCTTCTGGAAATTAAGTTAATTTTGCTTGGTACAAATTAACAAATTGCAAAATAAAGACACTGTCGTTCCGAACACCCTGTATTCCTTTCCGTGTATGTTGAATGTGTGTTAATATTGACAGCAAATAAGAAATAATAAGAAATGATCGTACTCTAGCACACAACATATATTGTAAATATTGTCAATAAAAATATCTTTACGAATTTTGTTTTATTTTTAAAGTACGAGTTACAAGAAAACTGTGCGTGATATATGGTTAGGAAATCATATTTGAATTCTAAAGGATTTATAGTAATATGTTTCTGTCAGTGTAAATTTATATACGAAGATCGATCGTTAGGTATATCTTTAAATATGAAAGAATCAACAAGAAAACTATAAATGTCAGATACAAAGTTACTTTTTGTAGAAAAAATAACTTCGACACGTTGCACACGATAGTTATTTATTTCCGAGGTAAAGCGACCGTTTGTAAGTATATCGTTTTTTCCAGTCAGGTTTTAGGTATAGATTATGATTTGTTTCAACACATCACCACTGCTTCTCAGTTTTTAATTTCAACTATTTTCGAAAAAAATGTTTTAATTAACTTAAATCAGTTGGTCAGTGGTCGAGGGGTTTAAAGCGACAGTACTTAGATCGATGTGGCCAGATCGCTGTGGGATCGAATCCCGCGGCCAGTAGGCCGTATATCAACTATATTCGTGGAGAGGAATGACACCCTATCTGCGGGTATGGTAGGCTGGAGGAATGTTGGCTTGGGTCAATGTGAGAAATTAATATTGGTCGACGTTTGATCACACTCCTAATTAATGAGGTTTTCCTAATTCCTGCACTGAATGGTGGTTAGAGCCTACCAATGTAAGTCGCTCTTGGGCGCATATGCAGCCTGCTTAATGACAATGTCGCGCCCTCGCACAAGTCTCCGACTTCTGGGCTAATCCTTGTGAGAATGAGGGGTAAAGATACTGTCACGAATTTCCCAATCCGTCTTTTTCTCTTACTTCCAGAAAAACAATCCGTTAATTAATCACTTCTTTATTAACTGCTCAGTACACTATTGACTACTAATTACAGGTCAACTTAAACACTGATTTAATTAATCGCTATCTAAATCGCCTTGATCTCTCTAAATAAACACTTCACTTCAGACTGTAACATAAGACTAATACAAGACTAACTAACTCGGTCGTTTATTCTTCTTTATAGACCCAACGAATGTTCCAGGTATTTTCTAGCATATTTAGACCCATTTTCCCGAACGACTGGAACGCTTCTCGTCGTTTCCACAATATTCTAGTAACGCCTCGATGCACGGCATGTTGTTTGTTTACCAGAATGGCGTAGGGCGATCGGGGCAATCTTAGGCAATTCGCGGTGCCACAGTCGTTGGTTTGGGAGTGAGTGGGGCAAATTCCGTGGCAATATTAATTGCATAAGAAGTAAGTTGACCACTGCATCTGATGAAATTTCTACCGTTTTGTTAAGAGATTGTGCGTCCATTTTTGCCACCACCATTGAGTACTATTTTCTACTTGAACTCTATGAACAGCAACATTTGCACAGTTTTGAAAAAATTCAAAAGTACCATTTTTATGAAAAAACCACCATTCAGTGCAGGAATCCTGGAAAACCTCATTAATTAGGGGGGTAGTCAAACGTCAGCCTGTATCAATCTCTCACATTGACCCAAGGCAACATTCTTCCACCCTACCATACCCGCAGAGAGGGTGCCAATCCTCTCCACGAATATAGCTTATATACGGTCTACCGGTTGTGGGGATCGAACCCACAGCGATTTAGTCATCTCGATTCAAGTACTGACGCCTTAAAACGCGCGACCACTGACCGATCAATATTAGTAAACTATCAAACCAGCGGGAATATGGCATTATCCAAACTGATGTCTGTGATTGGTGTGTAAGGAGAGGGAAATTGGCAGGATGCGCAATAGTCTTTAGCTTATCTCCCTCTTCCTAAATCTATGGTATTAAATAAGGAGATCTTGGAGGCCGCCAAATCTAACGTGCTGCAATGCTTTGTTTCAATGTATACTGAGTGTGATTTAGAAATAAATTTTGGTTATTCCCAGTAAAATATCTGCATTAAATAAAATCCAGAAGGGTTGCTGTCATAAAAACCACAAATTTTTAAATGAAACCTACTATTATTTTAACCAGTTTTTTTCTACTTTTGAATTATTGCTGCCTTTTACCTTCTGTACAAATATCCGATTGTCAGTATGAAATTATTTCAGGATCGTCCACATCAACAAATTTGGTAAGTATCGCATTCATAATATTTGTTATTGCGGTTATAATTCTGTTGATATTGTTGCGACATCTGGAGTTCCACAAGGATCGGTTCTTGGCCCACTCTTATTTGTTTTATTTATCAACGATGTTTAGAAGGAAATTCAATTAAAAACGTTATTATATGCGGATGATCTAAAGTTATATGCTTCTAATAATTCGTTAAAAGACTGTGATTTGCTACAACAAGATAATTTTAAGATCAATTTATGGTGTCAGTTAATATAAGTTAATGTCGTGTTATGAGCTTTACTAGGAGAATTAATGCAATCAGTTTTTCCTTATTTAATAGATAATGGAGCTATTAGATGTACACAATTTAAAGATCTTGTAGCTATTTTTAATTCCAAACTAACTTTCGTTCCTCACATAAATTTTATAGTTTCAAACGCATATAGAAATTCTAAATTGTTTAAAAATCTGTCGACTCCTTCAATTCTGTTTAATTCTTTTGTCAAACCGAAATTAGAATATGTCATTCTCACCTGAAGTTCACATTATAATAATTTTGCAACCTTGGAGGGGTTCGGAGAAAATATCTGAAATATTTATGTGTTTAAACTGATGGTATCTATACAACTCGAGATATGCCTCAGTCAAAACTGTTAAATTGATTTAATTCGAATAGTTTTGCTGAACGTAGAATTTATTTTTCCATTATATTTTTATATCTATAAAATAATGAATAGTATGATATCGTTCCATATATTTCTTTGCCTTAGCTACAAAGAAATGCTCCACTTCATACAATGCGATTCAATTACCTGAATTTAGAGTAAAATTTCGGTATATTTTGTGGTTCTGTCATGAATTTAAAACGTTGCTTTTATATTTCAAGTGTTACTGTTGTTTGCCTAGTTTGTGCTTTATGCTGTGTTTTATGTTACGTTGCATATTATTTCATATTTTATTCTTGCCATATAATTGGATGTAGGTCTGTTTAGATAGTTGTACGTCAAAATAAATATCTAAATATGTCAATTAGACTTCACAGATAGTTATAATTTGGAGCAACCTGTTTGATCGTCTAATTTCAATCCAACTGAAAACCTTACATTTTTAAGATTTAAGACAATATTCTAGGAAAAGATGTTTCCTATTAAGCAAATATTTATATTTTGTGAAGCAGGCATACATTTAGATTGATTTTTTTTGCTGTTAGCCGTTCTTGTAGGAAATGGCCTAATAATTCTCTTATATGGTCCATTAAAAGTGCTATGAAGAGCTTTCCATTTTCCAAACAATTTCCTTCTACTGACGCAAAAAATGGTCTACGTGATTTTATCCAAGCGTAGTTATATGTCGTTACACGGTATACGCTGTTGTACAAAAACTGTTTTATTTAATTACATCGATTAAAAGACATTTTAACGGGAATTTTCGAGCCTATAATGGATGGATGAGATTTTCATTCAGCAACTTTCTACAACCACTCTGTCGTGACACTGTGAAAGAAACGTTGCAATAGGCAGAAGCTTGCCATAATTTCCTTTTTACTGGGAAATATAAGCCGGGTAAAGGCTTAAG
Organism: Monochamus saltuarius; assembly: GCA_025584915.1. NCBI lineage: Eukaryota > Metazoa > Arthropoda > Insecta > Coleoptera > Cerambycidae > Monochamus > Monochamus saltuarius. The sequence goes on from CM046728.1 coordinate 10,395,533, forward strand.
GTGCGATAAATTTATTCACGATAAAGGTAGAAGTTCGGATTTTCTTGTCTTTTTGAAGAGGATTTAGATTTCGCTTTTAATTAAAAATCTCTTCACTGAAAAACGGATTGTGTGAAAACACTGATTTAGATAGCAAAGTAAATTAAAAGCGAGAAAGTTTGCTAATAATAATTTCAAATTCATTTTTAAAAGGAGAAATGGAAGATGACTTATTACCATTCTTTAAGATACGATTATATCTGATGCTTGTATCCGAACATATGTTATGTTAATTTAAAGACAATATTAAAATTAAATAAATGTTGATGCTTAGCATAGTATAAATTACATTTTTTCAATTAGTGTGACCACCATCTCACTAAAGCTGAACGTTGTTACCTATCGTTTGTTACAAACGATAAATGTACAATGTTGCGGACGGCTGCTCTTTTAGTCGGGGCACTTTTTTAAAGTCGTGGGTTCTTGACTAGCAAACTGTTTAAAATGATGTTATAATTGGGCGCCACCTACAGAATGTTCTGTTCGGTTTGCCTTTTTACCCCTGTACGAGGATGATAAATTTTGCTGAAGTCAAAAAGTGAAATAAAATACATACATAAAAATAAACACAGTTTATTAACTTGCCCACCAGTTGATACACAGATGTGGAATTGAAGAAGTTGACATACAGAAGTGGAATTGAAGCAGTTGACAAGTTCATCCGTTGTTAACGTTGGAGATGACTCCGAGATGGGCAGCTTTCCTGTCGTACCTGGACTAGGGCCGCTACAATCTGGATTTTCAAAGCAGTGCTTCGAGAACAGCAGCTTTCCTGTCGTACCTGGATAGTGCCGCTTACAATCTAGATTTCAAAGCTTTAGAATGGCCTTCTTATTTCAATTTTGATTCTTCAATGAAAAACTTTTCAGCAAGGTTAAACAAAATATTCCAACTTGAGAAATAGAAATTCTCAAAATTTTACATCATTCGACGTAACATCAATAAAAATTTATTGATTGATTGATTTAATTGTTGATTATTCAATTATTTAATTAATTTAATTATTCATTTAATTGTTCATTTAATTGGCCTCTAAAGTTAAGAAAAATAACAAAAGAAAAGAAAAAATAATTAGCATGTGCTTTAGCAAAGATCAAGATCAGGTTAGGTATTTTTATATTCTTAGTTTCAAAAAATAACATACAATATTGTTTAAAATGAAATCTACTATCGATAATAATCTTAATTAATCAAATATATTACCTCCATCCTTATTGATGACTTCAATAAATTCAGATTTATTTTCAAAATGTGGCTTCGCACTATAATTAAATCTGTAATATGGAAATACTTCAATCGACCAAAATCAGAACGAAAAAGGACCAGAATTTAGGTTCCTGTGGGTTTTATACCCTACAAAGATCTAAAAACTCACTGAAATCTGATTGGTTCGGTTTCTATGAAAGTTCGGTCAAATGCTCGTTCGAGATCTCAGCACATTGTTCCAATAGTTCGAATCGAATTGAATTATTATGACAGTTACCTTAACCTTGCTTTTTTGCCAAAACAAAGCTTATTACAATAAGTGATACTAATTAAATAATACACTGTTAACAAATTTCCATAGTGTTATACAGAGTAAAAAATTATAACATAACGATATACATCGATGTAACTGGTTCACAGTAATGGTAAGTAAATAACTAATAAAATATTAATTGTACAAGGTGTTTACATTTCAGGCTTATTTGAAGAAATCTAAAGTTACATGGTACACTGGATATGGTTTACACTTACTTAATCTACCAACATTATACAGGATGTGCAAAAATACCTTGTTACTAGACGTTTCATATTGAAATTGTGACATTCTTAATTTTATAATAAAAGGAATGTTACAACGTAATTTATGCACTACGCAAATACGAGTACTTTGCTGTGCCTTGCAACCTTAAAAAACCATAACAAACAGCCACAGTTAGTTGTCAGCAAATGTACCACCAGATTTATCAGTTTCGAGCTTGTTAGCTGATAGCTAGCTGTTGCCTGATGTTCAGCTGTGTCATAACCGACGGATGGACCAAAATGCACGAGAGGTAAGTACCTATATCTAGTAGCTACTCAATAAAATAATTATTACAGACGCCAAAAACAATAGATGTGAACATTGCACAATTGTGTTTTTAAAACAATTTATTTGTGCAAATAAATGAACCATGACTTTTATTTTTTTTTCTCGGCAATAAAGTTCGTAAGTCATTTAATCAACAGGAAAGGAAAGTTTCATTTTAAGATGTTTAATCCGAAAAAATACAATATTTAAAAAACGCAGTAGTGTCCCAGAAGGCACCTTAACGCAATTATTGAAAAAGTTGCGGGCACGACGAATTGAGGACTGCTGTACGCTCCAGAATAACCCAGCCTTGTTCCTTATCACATCACAATGAAATGTGATTCTCTGTAGAAGTTCCTCCCTAGTATCGATCAGAGTGGAATACACCAATTGTTTGAGGTGACCCCTAGATAAAAATCCAATGGCATTAGGTTGGGATATCGAGGAGGTTAGGCGATAGGTCTTCCTCTACCTATGCAACGGTTTGGATAGACGTTATTCACCCCAAGCTGAAATCAGGTGCCCCATCGTGCATGAAGTGAAGTGAATCTTGAAAAGCGTTCTGAAGGAACTCTAAATAAAGTTATCCATTCAACCATTCAATGGTCCAATAAAAAAATTGCCAATGATATCTGCTCAGATATTAATTGATTGGAACTGATGTTGAAGATGCGAAACAACAATGGCATGAGAATTTTCATCAGCTCATACACATGTGTGTTGTGTAAATTAGTAATACCATTTTTGGTAAACCTTGCTTCATCCGTGAAAAGAATAGTGCTAATGAAGTTTACATTATTTTGTTGCTGATCTAATAGACAGTTTGCAAACTGCATTCTACGAAGAAAATCTTCAGGAATCAGTTCATGTATTACTTACAAATGGTATGGATATAACACTGCTGGCTGTTTTTGAAGAACTTCATATACTATTGTTTTCGATGTATTATACTCATAATTTTCGGAGTGGAGTGTTTTCTACTGCAATTAAAATATTTTCCTCTAATTGCGCACACGTATGATTCTTCTCAGACCAACAACAGTACTATTTTTCCCTACAAATATGAGAAAGTCAATAACATGTATTAGCCAGCATTCTCTCTTAGTTGGTCAACTCGTTGAAAAGTCTTCTGGTTTGGCAGAGCACCATCAGGAAATCTGTCGTGATATAAACTTCTAGCTTGTAAAGCATTGCAAGACGCAAGACTATACATCAGATGCATATCTGCATACTCAAATATGTATTCCACATTTCAAATTAATTCACAATTAAATTCACCACAAAATCCAAAAATCGGAAATTAATAACGAAGTAAAGTGCTGACCGAGTAGGTATACCCATCAGAGCGGCTCCGCCGTATCACACTGTGGATTGGTAGATCTTTTTGCAAAGCGACCGCGTCATGTATTTATCGTTGAACATTTCTTATATGGCAGGATAAGGTTTTTGGGAGCATTCCTTATTCATTCTGCTTTCTCACTATGTAATAAATTGACTTGTACATTTTACAATTTGTTAATAAACCTAAAATTGCTATTACAAGTGCATTTTATTCGTAAACTACAATAGTCTACAAAAGGTTCAATGTGTCAGCAATGTGAAAGGCTTTAATTTCTAAAATGCAGGATATTTCATTTATTTCGTATCATAGTACAGTTAGCAAAAACAATACGTTTTCTTGATGCTGATAAATTACTAAAGCGTCCATTTTTTGCGAACATATGTCGAACTTTTTCTCATAAACGGTTAATTTTATCGACAATAAACAAGAGATACTTTTTTAGTCTAAGATTGAAGCTACCCAGATTTATTATGTTAAAGTCTTTATCATACAGGATGTTAAAATTAGGCTTTAAGTTGTAAAGCTTAGCCCGCCGCTGGTAGACTAAAAAAGCTAAATATGGTTCAAGGACACGTATTTTAAGATACACATATATACCTAGGGAGAGCCTGTAATTTTTATTATTTATCATCTTCTGGAATAAAGGGAGGGTAGAAAAAAGGCTACAGCATAGCCCATTGGGCCCCTTGTACCTCCTCTCATTAGGATATCAGTCCACTTGAGTCGCCAGCCAGCCTAATAAGGAGAAAAAGGTGGTGACGTTGCTCAGGGGGGTCTCTCTAATGTAGGGTATAGAAGGCCATCGCTCTCCCAACACGGACTCTCTTATTGACGAGATGGCAGTGCAATCACAGAGTGCATGGAGTATTGTCTCGTCTTCCTGTTCGCAACCCCTACAAAGAGGTGTATCACCCTTCCTCATGTAATAGAGGTGCTTTCTTAGCCAGCAATGTCCAGTTTGAATACCTGTCACCAGACGAAGGATTGTCCTAGACATAGCCAGGTACTTTATGGCTGTATCCTTGCAGGGGTACTCTAGGAACTCCTTAGCAAAATGACAGCCATTTGTTTCATCCCAACGTTTCATAAACTCTTTGTGGGTGTCTTCTTTGATAATTTCAACAAATGCTGACAACGGAAGCATACTGGAGGGACCAGGTCCAAAAATATTCAGACCCGATGCACTCCTAGCCAACTTGTCAGCTACTTTATTGCCATTGCACCGGTCGTGTCCCTTTACCCAGCATACAGATACGCTGTTGTTAGCTGAGGCCACTACTAGTGCCTGATGGCATTCCCATGCTGATCTAGTTGTTATCTTATGATTACATAAGTAGTGATTGTCTACTATCTGTGTAGATTTTAATGATTTTGCCCATTGTTTGTCTACGGGCAATTTCTGTGGCGGCTATGGCTATTCCTGCTAATTCCGTTTGTACTACGGTAGCATACCTATCCATTGCCCACTGATAACGAATATGCAAGGATCTGGAATAAATCCCACATCCTGCACCTTCCTTCTTTTTTGACCCATCTGTGTAGATGTTTATAACATCTTCACTGGCGGTCTCTTCATTCCTGATAAGTACCGTGTAGGGTCTGTCAAACACAAACTTTTATCATCTTATTTTTTCATGTTCTATCTGCACTCGAGAAATTTCTCACATTTTCCCGGACAGCCTATATATTTCAATTAATTATATTTATTTGAATGAACAATTGTTTTCCGTAAAGCGCAGGATTCGACAACTAGAAATATGCTAGAACAATGAAATACTAGGTACTTCTAAGCTGTTACAATGATTGATATCTCTTCGGAAAACCTAGGTCAGATAAAGATTCTGGTGAAAAGAGGAAGATTTTGGCTAGGACCCTGCAGAAAAGCAATAAAAATTCGAAAAAGGAAATAACGACCCCATTGACTAAATTATTGACGGTCATTAACAGTAATGGCGCTAACGCCCTTTCAGCCAAGATATCAAAATGAAATATTAACAAGAACCGCATTTCGCTAAATTAAAGTAATATCCGCAAGTTTCTTAACTAAATTAAATTGTCTTCATACAAGCCAGTGTAATTCTGCCGCTGTAATAAAATATCATCAGGCAATAAATATGCAAGACTGGGACAATTCCACATAAAATTATACGAGATTGGCTTATAAATTCGACTTTATTCTAATATTACTTTACAGGAGAATTCGCATATACGAATTCATAGAGCGGAATGATGAAATAACCTCAAAAGTAATTCTGTATAATAAGCTTAATTTCCTCTACCTGCAGTATAAACAAACGAACCGTATTCTGTGTGAAACTTATTTCATTAGATGTTCGATGCATGGAGCATACTTGATGCCTCTTCGTAAATTTTAGTTTTAATCAACATGAAATTATTTTGAATCAGGTTTTAAGACAAGTCTGCATACAGAAATTTCGAATTTAAATCATTGAATTTTTACGTCAGATAATGACTGTTAGATTTATGAATATTTCAAGATGTAAGTCCATTTGTAGTGGAAGCATCTCAAGTCCCTGCTCGATCAAATCAAATCTTCATCTCGCACTGCAGAATCGTACGAAGTGCACTGGAAGGGAGTGAATCAAGTGGAGTATTTTTAGACAGGTGTGTATCCAAGCATATTGTGACTATGTGCACTCCTATTTGTTATCTCTGTGTTATATCTGAAAAATTATATATGGAAAATTTCTAAGATTTGCCAGGTATATAAAAAAGGTTCCAAATCTGACATTGAGAACTGTCGTCCTATAGCGATTATTAACAATTTTTGTAAAATTTTTGAAACAGTTTTACATGACTATGTTTACAATGTTACCAAAGATAAAATATGTCTAAATCAACATGGTTTTGTATCTGGGAAGTTAACAACCACCAATCTTCTATGTATATCACAATTTTTAAGCGAGGTCCTTGATGGGGGCATTCAGATCGATGTAATATACATCGATTTTAGTAAAGCATTTGACACTTTGGATCGTGGCATTTTGTTCAGCAAATTGGAAAGTTTCGAATTACCTCCATCACTTGTAATATTTTTCGAGTCATATTTACATAGTAGATCACAATTTGTTTATTACCAAGGTTTTAAATCGTATCAATTTACACCTACATCTGGTGTCTCACAAGGTTCAGTTCTGGAGCCACTACTTTTTATTTCATTTATAAATAATCTGGTTTCCGATCTCCAATGCCATAGCTTGTTATACGCTGATGATTTGAAATTATACAACAGAATTGATTTTATTAGCGATTGTCAAAGATTGCAGTCACATTTGAATAAAGTATCTATGTGTTGTTATAACAACGGCTTATCCATAAATGTTGGAAAATGTAATATTGTTACATAAACCCGTAAGCATGAGCAGAAACTTTACGGATATATGCTGAACCACAATATTTTGGAACGTGCCAACTGTTTCAAAGACCTAGGTGCTCAATTTGACAGTAAATTAAGTTTTATCCCAAATATCAACAGTATTACTGCTACTGCTTTTAAGTCACTGGGTTTCATCCTTAGAAACTCCAGGGATTTTCGTAACCCCTGCAAAGTTTGTATAATACATGTGTCAGAAGTAAATTGAAATAGGCAAGCGCAGTGTGGTCTCCATATTACACCTCTCACATAAATTCCTTAGAAAACATCCACAGAAAGTTTTTAAAATAGTTGTGCTATCAGTTAGACGGAGTGTATCCACCGATTAGGATTAATCACAATTACTTGCTCACTTGCACTTGCAATCATTTACTACCATAAAGTCCACAAACTGTGATCTACTTTTGATATAGGATTCAAGCCACTGCAGAAGCATTTTATTCACATTATTAATGTTATGTTATAAATATTTGTGGGATACCATCAGATAATACTCCCACATTACCAGGAAACGACATGTATCGTTTTATTAAGTTTAATTTTATAGTAACACTAAAAGCGGAGTTTCTTGTTCTGTGTAGCATAAATTTGTAACCTTACAAAGTGATGTATTTTAGTGCTTAGCGACGGTACAGCATGTCATTTGTAGTAGGTAGTATCTCACGAGTGATACGAAAATTTGCTTTCTAAAAATAAAATTGCCCACCTTTCTTCTAAATTATGACATTTCACAACAATGCAAACCGCATATTTCAAGTGTGTATGCACAGCACGATGTGAAAATTACGAAAATAATATTAAAAGTAATTCAAATTTTGAGATTAATTATTAATCTGAAAGTATTAAAAGAACATGTAAAATAAAATTTCAAGAACAGTGGTTTTATCCAAACGAATGACATTTGATATTCTGCTCTTGCTTTTGTCTGTCTGTTGATGAAATCAATTCTCCAGATGCTATCTGCTGTTTCTTAGACCTTCCGGCTAGTTTCGTAGCTCTATACTTCCTAATGCCAACATTAAAGTATTTTATGGCCAGTAATCTTTGAACTTGATGTTTCTTAACAAAATTTATGTTATATTATAAATATTTACGTAATGCCATCAAGTTGAGATAATACTCGCACATTACGAAGAAACAACATAGTAAATAATAAATAATAGCCATTTTCCTGTGCTTCCTTGTGTCGCAGGTATTACTGGTATTCTTGGAGAAGGTAATTGTACAGTGCGTTTCATTAACTTTGATAACATTTTGATCAGCTGTAACTTTTCTGTTTTTAAAGATATCGGAATGAACCAAAAACCATATTGCATAGTGGACTAGCAAGTTTTTTCTTATTTGAAAAACAAAACAAAAGACCAATGATTTTGAGAGATCTTAACCTAACATATTTTTTAAATGGAACGCCCTGTATATTATTGGATATTTGGATTCTATATACCTATCTTTAACTGTTTCTGAGAAATAGTTTTACAAACATGTCAAATTATCATAAAAATCGCTCTACTTGTCTGCCATTTTCCTCAACAAAACAAAACACTAAGGCTCGATTGCTACCAGCACGGCTGAAGCAATGCTGAACTTCAGCTTTAGCTCAGTGCAAAGTGTGCCATGAACAAGTAGAGCAATTTTTATGATAATTTGACATGTTTGTAAAACTATTTCTCAGAAACAGTTGAAGATAGGTATATGATATGCTTTCTAAAATATGCTTGGAATTTTCAGTAGAATCCAAATATCCAATAATATACAGGGCGTTCCATTAAAAAAAATATAAGTTAGGTTAAGATCTCTCAAAATCGTTGGTCTTTTGTTTTGTTTTTCAAATAAGAAAAAACTTGCTAGTCCACTATGCAATATGGTTTTTGCTTCATTCCGATATCTTTAAAAACAGAAAAGTTACAGCTCATCAAAATGTTATCAAAGTTATTGAAACGCACTGTACAGTCCAAATAAATGAAATTTATCCAAATATACCTATATCTAAAGGTTCACCGGTTCCGAGATACAGGGTGTCAAATATTTCGAAATTTTTATTATAATTTTTATTTACTCGGAAACCTTTCGTGATAAACAGAACAGAACAGAACTTTTAGTGTTGGATCTTGGCCTGAGATATAGCAGTGATCTTTCTTTTGCAGACCATATTCAAAGTATTGTAAATTCCGCGAACAGAATGCTAGGATTTATTATCAGACAAACTGCATCTTTTACAAATATTCAAACATTAAAAATTCTATATTTCACATTAGTCAGACCTAAATTTGAATTTGCTTCAATTATTTGGCAAACACAGCCCCAATATTATTTGAGCTCAATTGAAAAAATACAAAATAAATTTTTGAGATACTCTTACTTTAAAAAATATCATGTACGTCCTGATTACAATTTTATCAGATCTGCACAACTTCGAATTGAATTTGATATAATTTCTTTGGAGATTAGACGCAAAGTTTCACTTATCATGTTTCTATATAAACTTATCAATAATCTGATAAATGAACCAAGTATTTTACGATTAATACCTTTTAATGTACCACCATTTCGTACCCGTTCATCTTTAATGTTTCATGTTCCTAGTATAGCATCCTCCGTCCGAGCCCCTCTTGTTGCAATGCTCTGACTAGCAAACTCAATAAATGTCTTTACTAATTTAGATTTTTCGAATTCTCAAAGACTATTTCAAAATTCTCTAGTTGATCATTTCCTGGCATTTTTTTCTATTTAATTAAATCTATGTATATGTACGCTTTTTGGGTGATTGATATATATATATTGTACTCGTGCTTGCTGAGATTAGGTTATATTTTATTTTTGTAAAAAAAATAGTACTCCATGTAATTAGGCTATTACAGCCTGTTTGGGTGTTTAATAAATAAATAAATAAAACGGCAATAGTTCTAGATGATAATGAGATATATTAATATTTTTATTCAGTGTATGTTTCCATTATCACCAGTGGCGTAGAAACCCTGTGGCATCCTTCTTTTATTTAAAATAAAAATGGTACACCAATGTCTTAGTTATAAAAAACGTAAGATACTTTAAATTTTGGTCATTTTTAACAAATAATTACTCCTTAAAATTTTATTTAAAATGAGTCGTACTTAGGTAATTGTTTTATTAAAATATCTCTGTAATTCGTAGTTTGTGCGTGATGTGTCCAATTATGTTTCAGTAATACAGGGTGTCCCGAAATTAATGCCCCAAGGTACTTTAAATTTTGATTATTTTAACAAATAATTATTTTTTAAAATGAATCGTATTTAAGTAATTGTTTTTTTAAATATCTCTTCATTTCGTAGCTTGTGAGTGAAGAGACCTATTACCATGCGACCATAAAGCAAGAGCCTGGCGACAAAATAATGTGATATAGCTAAACTTACTTTAGCCAAAAGTTGTTATTTATAAAGATACAGGGTGTCAAAGAAAAAACTTTATTTGTGATATTTGTAAATAATTTTTAAAAAATCCAAATATTTGGATATAATTTGGGGATTAAAGAACTTCGGGGGCGAGAAATTAAGATTTCTTTCTAATTTTGACACACCTAGTAGAAGGCACATCGTTTTTCTTTTAAATGGCATAATATTTTTGCACCTTAGTTCATACATCTGATTATTAAAACAGTCGATTCTCCTACCTTTTTTATGTGAATAAGGTATACCTGAAGTCGTTAGAAATAACCGTCTACGGAATAATCCTATTTGAAATAGTAAATGCACCTAGGAAAAATTCTTTTGGTTTCAGGTAAAGCGCCCTTCCGCCAAAAATACAACAAAATGTTGCTTCAAAAAGTTACTCAGAATGATAAACTATGGCGAGATGCAAAATTAATTTTAAGAGCGCATTTTCAAGTTTCCTGCAGCTTTTGATGCAAATATACACAAACTACGAAATACCAGATATTTTAAATGAACAATTACTTGAATATAATACATTGTAGAGAAAATGCAGAAAATAATTGTTTGTTCAAAATAATCAAAACTTGAAGTATCTTCCATTTTTTGTAATTAAAACAGAGGCGTAGAATTTTTATTGTACCTATTGTAAAAAGAGTAGTACAGGGTTTCTAGGCCACTGGTGGTAATGGAAACATGTAAGTAAACATATTGAATAATTTGACCTAAGATACCCATTACAATCTATAATTATCAAGAAGGTTTTCCAAGCAACAAAAAAATATAATAAAAATTTCAAAATTTTTTACGCGGAAACGACGATCAATGAAGTCATATGTATGCTCTCTAATACCAAACAAATAGGTATGCTAATGAACAATTCGAGAGACTCTATTCAATAATTATCTAAAATAAATAATCTAGCTAAATGTACTAACCTGGTTTAATGAAAACATTCTATAAATATCTAAGTTCACTTTTGAAACTGTGGGAACTCGACTCGAAATTCAACGCCAATAGATTAGATCTGACCTATTTCTGCATCTTTAGGATTGCTTCTTCAGGTGGCCTCCTTTAAGTTGCGTCAACTATCTAACTATAAAAATTATTATACCAATAAATTAAAATTATTTGAAATTAACTATCTACAATGTCAAAAGTGAATGAATGTAAATTAAACATGATAAACACCTACTTATAATTAATAAAAAAATTTACCCTTTATGTACTTAATCGTTTTTTATATATTATTAGGTATTAACAATATTGTGTGAAACTAACTACTCTGCGGACAAAAGCCATACAACTATTGTAGGTTAGTATTTACTGCCTACAACATTCAATTTATATTTCTTTCTACTGCACAGGGTACAGCTAATATTAACTGCCGAGATAATGTAAAATCAATTCTTTCTTGATCGGTATTTTCCATCGAAGAAAAATAATTAAGTAGGTTAAATAAATATAGCCCAAGCAAATAGGTCATTAATAAATTTCCATTCATTGTAGGTGATGGTTTTGAAAGAAATTTAATTAATTTGTTTATTCCATCCACCCTGACAAAATTACAATGAGAATTATTACACATTTGCAGCGAAGATTGATTTTAGTGTCGTTTTGTGGGCACGTTTTTAACTAGAAGTAGATAACTGCCTAAAAACTGTTATCATTTCTCAAATTTAATATTACTACACTGAAATGACTTTCATTTTATCGATATTATTATTTGTATTTTCAACACTTTGAAACGACACCGTCATAATTCGAATCCTTTGACAGGTTCAATCATGGCCCAACTAGCATATTTAGTCGTTGGAACGTAGCTACAACTATTGTAGATACTATAAAGTGTTTTGCCACTAGCCATAGGCACGTAATGGAAACTATTCCATTAAGTGATTACAACGAAAATTGTGATTTCTAGTGGCTGCTACGTTCTGGCGGCGTTTCTGGAACTTGCACGACCACGTTGCAGCGATATTGTGTTTCCCAAGTAACACAATTAGTTATTTTACTATTTTAAAACCATAGAAATCTGAAATAGTCGATATACTGCAATTGCAACCAAGATGTTCAACTTTGAAGACATTTCGGCAACATCATGTTGTTCTCAAATCTCAGACGTATAAAACTGCACCAAGCGTTCTGAATCCCCGGAAATCTTCGCTGAAATTTTGTGACTAAATTGCTATTACACCAGTAATATATGATTACAGACTGTAGCCACCGCTACCAATGAGAAGATATAACCCGTGATGCGTTTTTTTGGAAAATTTCATTATTGCTTCTTGTCATTTTCAAAATTCATTGACGTTCTCTTGAGAATGATAAGAAAACTGGCCTTGTTAAGTAATGGAGAAGGAAACGACTTCCGGAGATGTTGCATAAATGCAAAATATAAGGTCAGGCCGGTGAAAAACCGGTAAGGTGGCAACCCTAGTCAGAATTCATAGACTAAGATTTACCAGATTTTTAATAGTATTGCGACATGTATTTAATGCCACTGTACATATACATCTGTATTGGTAAAGTTACAACACCTCAATATTTAAAGAAAGAACATAATTATAAATATTTATTTACTAACTTTCGACCCGCGGTATTAACGCCGGAATCCTTTGTCCTTCCTGAGGTAAAAACATCGTATGTGTTAATCCAGATCATGATCTATCTGTTTACCAAATTTTATCCAAATCCGTTAAGCCGTTTATGCATGATTGAGTAACAAGCATCCAAACACATACTTTATTATTAAAAACAAACATAAACATTTTTCTTTTATTTATTTATATTTATTCTTATTCATTCAGTATTACATAAAATCTATATTAATTGCCTACATCTTATCCAGTGAAGCTTAGTTTTTCATGTGTCACATTGGCACCGGCAACAGTATTTTCGAAATATAACACTTGTAAATAATGACGAAAAAAAGCTAAAAATTTAATGTAATTCACGTACAAATTTAATATTATCAATTTTATTAGAATTTTTGAGAGGCACTTTACAGCCCTGACAGCCTACAGATGTGAAAGCTACGCGGCGCTGATGCACATAGCGAATAATAATAGTAATTTACAGTCCAAGTGGCAGATAGGCATTATTATACATGAATGAGACATTTCACAAATGTAATAAAAAATGCTATTATCCCACGTATACTATATAAAATTTTATATAGAAGTGCAATTTTATCTACAACTGCCTTAAATTGAGAAAAATCTAAAATAAGATCCAGTTTGTAAGTTTTGATTCAGTCAAGAAGCAAAGGCATTTGGTAACCTATCAAACTTGTTATAAACGAAATTGAGTTTTCGTTTTTACATTTTCTTATGAGAATAATGAGTGATCCAGAAACAGAAAACTGGCCTCTTGGAATTGAAAATGCTGCTGCAACTGCAGTAGCTTCACTTTTACCAGATAAATTCAACGATTCACTGGTTGGTGTGCATCTAAGAATATAAAATATGAAGAAAATGAAAAAGTATTATTAGCATTTTTTGAAGAATTATCCAAGACGTTCAAATCATCTAGGTTTGGACGTTCTATTCTATGCTGCGGCAAAATGTTGAATCAGTAAATTTAACAATTTAATTGATCTTCTGGAAAAGCAATCAATCAAACTAACAAATTCAATAATATTAACGAAAGGGATGTTGCAAAATTTGTACAAGTTGCCGATGACACAAAATTCTTGCAACAAAGGTAAGAACAAGAAAATGTTTGGTATTTGAAATTCATAAATGCATAATTTAAGGTTGTCTCAATTATTGGACTTGGAGGTGCATGCAGTGTGGACGGGTTAACTAATTTGCTGTTAGAAAACGTAAAAAATTAAGGACACATTTTTCATATGTTAATACCGGATAGGAAAACCAAACTTTCCCGAGAATTCTTTATCAGTGCCGGTGGAATCGAAGATGTAAATAAGGTCCAAGTAATACGAAAATACCTCGCCCTGCGTCCTAGTCATGCCAATCATGGCAGATTTTTTGTTGATTACAGAAGTGGTAAATGCATGAAACGTTTTCTCAATTTATTACAGCCTCAACAATGTACAGGGCACTGTTTTCGACGATCATCTACTTCATTTTAGCTAACGCAGGAGCAGGACTTCTAACTATAAAACGGCATGGCGGTTGGAAGTTCAACACAGTGTGTGATGACTATATTGACACGTATCTTGAAAACAAGAAAACAATGGCCACAAAAATTCTTAGAGGAGAGATTGCCGTCATTGAAGCTACTTCAAGTCCTTACAAAGAAATTTTAAGCATTGTTAATATAAAATACAGACGAGCTGCATTCATCTAGTATTAATCTTACGAATTGCCAAAGTTGTGTTGTTAATGTAATAAATTGTGAGGTTGTTAGATTAGAAATAACAAGTCCACGATTTGTAACACGTTCAATATATTAATAAAGATATAACAACTGGGAAAGAATGTTCCACCAATACAAAAGTCTGGACGGATGTTACGCGGAAGACGAGCGACAAGTAACTACCGTGGTAGTATCACCGGACCTCTCGAGGAAGGTCTCGGGGGCTGGTTAATTTCTGACCATCTCTTTATTTGATTATAATTGGCCTCAGGTCAGAGGGTATTTTAATGGTTTTATTGGCATTGATTTATTTATTGCTTTAGTGCAAATGTCATTAAATTGTAATTGTAGGGATCACAGATGTAGGTCGGTGACGGTGTCGGTGACCGCTACATAAATATTTCTATTTAATTTAAGTTAAATTATCTATTAATTGTCAAATTGATGAACCTGCTGGTTCATAATAGAAATAACCATTAACCCGTGATCTCTTTTTTTAATTTAATTTCACTAGTAGGGTAATATGCCACATTACTCCATTAGTGGTGTAATGACCTTTATTTTTCAACTGAAACAGTGCCAAATAAATCCTGCAATGAGGCCCTTACAAAGCAGTTGTAGATACATTTATTTAAAAGTTGCCTTGTGTCACCAAGAACGAAGTTTTGTCAACACTCTGTACTTTTGAAGCGGCCCGCGCAAACCATTACCATATTCCCAAGTTTTAAATTTCATTTCCGTCGAAATCTCGCCTGGCGCGCCACTTCCTTTCACAAACAAGCGAATAACCCCTGATCGATTAGAGTGGAAAATCAAAATACCTATGGCAAAAACTCCGCCGGCACAAGAATGTGGAAGGGGAGCGTCGGAAAGTTCGTAACAAAATTTTAGCAAGAAAGTTCTGCTTCCCTCCAGATGCCAATCAATCATGTCGAATGGGGGCCCAACACTCTCGCAGTAGGTGGCACGCGAGATGTAGGCCGAACAGATATCTATAAAATCGGTGACTTGCGGGTCGTATTGTCGGTTTCGGATGTGGAAGTCAATTCCGAAAAAAATATTGCCTGGCGTAAATCATTTCGGATATAGACCCAGGGATCTGACGAAGAGCCTTGTCCTAAATCGAAAGTTAAACGCAATGCATAAACTTCACAAAAACTCTTCAGTTCCTTTCGTATTTGAAATTAAGCAAAAATAAATAAATAGAGTTATTAAATGTAACATTTTTTATGTCACGTTGCTTGGTCATGTCAGAAGTGATATTTGTACAGGGTGATTCAGAACTTATCTAAAGAAATTAGGAATAGATGCGTCATGAAATATTGAGTCAATATCTTAATTTTTTTTGTAGAATCCTTATAGTTTCCGAGACAAAAATTATTGCAGTTCTACTAGTTTCAACATAGTTCTAGCCAGGCGATTTCAAATATACGATTACTTATCGTATTAACTTTTTTGCGATGCAAGTGCTTACATTAGTTTTTTAAATATAAAAATGGCTTAAGTTTATAACAACTCGCAGTGGATGGATATCGTTTTAACTTATCGTGATGTGAAAATGCTTTAGCAGAATGATTTCCCGGTAAACATGTTCCAAATGCAGCTACTTTTACAACGGTGTGCAGTGAGTGCAAGTGTACTGCAAACACTGGCGTGACACGGTACATTTGCAACCGAATTGTCGTTGAAAAGAAGGCCTAGGGCGTCTACGGTGTATTGCAACAGTGTGGAGTATCATACACGAGGCTCAATTATATCCGTCCATGTACAGCGTGTCCAAGCATTAATACCAAAAGTTTGGATGAAGAGGTCCGGTGGCATGGCCGCCACAATATCCTGACTTTAAACCATGTGAACTTATTCTTGCGCAGCTATTTAAAAAATGATGATTTACGCAAACTATCATAGCAGTTGCCAATAACTTACAAGTTCAAAACGGAGAAGAAGCAGAAACATTTGTGTTACGAGTAGTTTGTAGAAACTGGGTAAGACGGGTCCAAAATGTTGTATGTTGTCAGGTATGCCAATCAGTTTTACAAATTAAAACCACAAATTAATTCTATTAATAATTAATAATAATTAAGGCAAAAGCAGTTGAATTTGCTGTATAAAAATAGGTGTCATAAAATGTAATTTATTTCTTTCCTTTGGAATTTCTTTAAATTTTTTGTCCGTTCGCCGATTATACGCATTCTTAGGTTTTACAGTGGGCCAGTTTCCGTGCCGGAAGTGCATTTTTAAATAATTTTTGAACTGCTCTTTTTGATTTTATTTTTACAAAATTGTATTTGTAAGAGTTCCCTGTACATTCAAAAAAATGTTTTAGATAAGTTCTGAGTGACCCTATATACAGGGTGTTTCAAAAACATATGGCAATATTGCTAGAGCTTATACAACATTGAAAAATAAGTGGGGTTTGCTTTGTAAACGTTTACTTACTTTTGAGATACAGGGTGTGTAAAGTAATATTAGGAAATAAAAATTTGGATGTATTTTTTTAAAGTACAACATATTTAATCAAAATTCTCAGTTGATCTGTATAGTAAATATAGTGCCGCCGACATTTTGATATGAGTACGAGAGTAAAAAGTCATTGATCCAAGTAATACAAAAAAAACCTCGCCCTGCGTCCTATTCATGCCGATCATGGAAGATTTTTTGTTGGTTACAGAGGTGGTAAATGCAGGAAACTTCCTATTAGTATAAATACTTTTAGTGTAATGTCTAAGAATATTGTTTTTTTTTCTCAACTTATCACAGCCTTAACAATTTACGGGGCATTGCTTACTTCAGTTCTGGCCAACACAGCTAACTATAAAACGGCATGGTGGTTGGAAGTCCAACACCGTATCTGAAGGCTCTATTGATACGTCTCTTGACAATAAAAATATTGCCACAAAAGTTCCTGGAGGAGAGATTGCCGTCATTGAAGCTACTTCAAGTGCTTACAAAGAAAATGTAAGCATTGTTAATACAAATACAGACCAGCTGCATTCATCTGGTATTAATCTTACGAATTGCCATGGTGCTGTTAATATTTATGACAAGTAATTTAATTTAATCTAAGTTAAATTATCTATTAATTGTCAAATTGATAACCTGTTGGTTGTTGATTAAAATAACCATTAAGCAGTGATCTCTTTTTAAATATTTTACTAGTAGAGTAATATGTTGCATTACTCCTCTATTGGTGTGATGACCTTCATTATTCAACTGAAACAATGCCAAATATATGCTGTAATGAGCAGTTGTAGATAAATATATTTAATGGGTGTTGACCTTTCTGTCAAGTAGTATTATAAACTTACTACAGATTGTAAGTTTGTAAAATACTCTAGTATAATACTCAGTTCAAAGTAAGTTGCGTTTAGCTATTATCAGGTATACTTACATATTACAATGCTCCTCTGCTCCACATCTAATTTTAAAGTTAGATTAGAAATAGGTCTCAGTGCGCATAACTTTTATAGATTCATGATATTACTTCGTACGGCAAATACTAGATAGGTACCTTTGTTCCCAACGTTTCCAATTTCTAGTTATTACATATGCTAAGTGCAATTGAACTTCTAAACTTATAATTATCTCTAAGAACAATTTAAACTTTACATCGTATGTGATTTCAGAACATTTAATTTTCAAAATATGAATCGAAAAAATTTCCAGAATAATTTAAGCAATAGGGATATAATTATCATAAGGTTCAGTAAAAATTTACTTAATTATGACATTTTCCAGCAAAAAGCCTGAGAACTATTGTTTCGGATCAGTTTTCTTCTATTATAAAGTTCTATTTTTGCTCCTTTGGCCCAGAATGGAAAACTTAATGATACCGACCGAATACATCAATAAGAGCAATAGTTCGCGAAGTAATATCTCTTCACAAACAACTCTTCCGGGCGCCAAATTGATTTATCACCGAACTTTAAAACTAGAGTGTCAGTTTTATATATTTGAAAGGTTCAATACAGCAAAGCTAATACCCAACGTAGGAGCCATCCCTCCAAATAGACAAGCTGATATCCAATTCAATCATCGGGTGAGTGTGAAAACTAGACCATACGTGTTATACGCCGATAGATTTGAGAGGGGGCGAAGCTACTAATGTTGTTATAATGGATAGGCTGTAGATCGTTACCGTCACGTATACTATAGATTCCGCTCTTGATTTTAGCAGCAATCTGCAACTATGATATGAAATTATCAAGTGCTATCGATATTGTCGGTCCAAATACAGAGTGATCCGTAAATAATTGCTCATGGAAGCATGCTAGATTTTTCACTTAAAAATTAAAGACCACCCTGCATTCGAATACAAATATATTAAGAAAATTCTCGAACAAGTCCATTTTTATTTTAATTGTGCCACATTTCAGTTTATTTTTCGTTAACTGTGACGTTACATTTAGTGATGACGCCATCTATCTGTTTCCATAGAACACCCCGTATATTTTTTCATTTTTTAACTCTCTATCACAGCAGGTTTCAGATATCTATTATACTTAGAGCCCAACGTTCATAGGGTTGCAGTTATAGACAATTGAAACAATTATTTTTTGGAGTTAAACAATTTGATTTATGGTACGTATTTTTTAAGTAGACTGCGTCAAGTTATATTTAGAAACAATAATTGTAATACTTGCCAACAGTTTTATCGTTGAAATAATCATTACTATTCTGGTTAATAGCCAATGCCACTAGGCGTAGACACGCCCTACGTCTCGCGTACTCATGTCCTTCTGTCATTTGATGTTCGCTTATGACATAACGCGAACAACCAGGGTTGGTCGTCAGTTGCCTCGCCTATGGCATACAGATGATACATTTTCTAAAGATTTTTCAGGTGTAGTACAATGTTGGTCATGGCGTGACGCAACAAGAGGTATAATAATAATATCTCTACTACTTGTTTCTAATCACGAGGATTATCCCAGAAGTCGAAGACTTGTGCGGGAGAGGGGGCGGCATATTATTATTAAGCAGGCCGCATTTGCGTCCAGGAACGACTTACGTTGGTAGGCCTTTACCACCATTCAGTGCAGGAATGAGGGAAACCAGGAAAGCCTTATAAATTAGTGGGGTAGTCAAATATCGACCGATATCAATCTCTCACATTAAGCGTAGCTAACATTCTTCCACCCTACCATACCCGCATAAAGGGTGCCAATGCTCTCCACGAATATAGCTGGTATGCAGTCTACTGGCTGTGGGGGTTGAACCCACACCGGTCTAGTCACATCGATTCAAGTACTGACGCATTAAACCACGTGATCACTGACCGCCCAGTATCGTGAGCAGTATTGAGAAAAATAAACATTAGTTAAACTAGTCTCGATGATCTGCCAAAGATCTGAACAAAGAACCGTTCAACTGTTGATATGATGACCAAATAGGATATTTTTCTGCTATGGAAGAAAATCCATATAAGCCTTCGTCTTGGCTAGGCGGGCGAAGTTTTAAAATCTTGACCAAGAGTCCCTTTCATTTTAATACACAGAGTATTAAAACTAGAAAAGCGACATCCATTTAAGATACATCTGGTGCAAGAGTTATCTGAAAGTAATTCTGATCAAAGAATGGCATTCTGCTAAATCTTAATGAATATATCTAATGATAACACCATTCAAGTAGCGAATTACTACTTTTTGTGAGTGAACTTTCAAATTAAATGATGCATGTAGCACCTAAAGTTGTAGATACACTAGAAAAATTAAAACTCTCGATGGAAGACGTGGAAAATGTCCAATGTGCACCAATATCACGGGATGTTACGAATATGACAGTTAACAGATTCCTAGATTATTATGTCGCTTATAATCCAGAACCAGAACTTTTAGCATTCCGCATATGCTTACAAGCAGGCTCTGGAAAGATGGGTTCAAAAAGAATATTGTGAATAATGAGATTTGAAACCATAACAGGCTCAAGTTAAGATAGTGTTTGCAGGAAAGAGCAATGTAAATCCTGAGTATGAGTTAGATCAGGCTCAAAGAAATAGCATAACTTTAGCAGACCACTGTCAGCTGAGGAAACATAACAAATATCAAATCAGAAAATTTTATAAACAATTTTCATATATTTGACGTATATACGCTGCATCATATCTGGTAGTTCTTAAATTATTTATTTTCACATCCTTACATCCGCATTTGATTATTTGAATTTGAAATTTGTTGAAGTTCAAGCTTCGTGAAAGAATACTTACTTGGTTTATGTCGTTTCTTGAACATCGCAAGATTGTTGTAAGGGTGAATCAGGCTAAATCCTCAGAACGGGAAATTAATTTAAGGATTCCGCAAGGATCTATATTAGGACCCTTAGTATTTTTAACTTTTGTAAATGATCTGCTATCTTTTCTGAATGTGGATTGTGTTGTTCTGTATGCAGATGATGTCTCAGTGGCAACCTCTGGGAAGACGTTTGATGGCCTATCATATAAGCTGACTTTTCTATACAATAAATTTAATGAGTGGTGTCTGTCAAATCATTTAATTTTGAATAATAACAAAACAGTTTCAAAGAAATTTAGAATATTAATTCATCCTGATATAACTTTTCATGCGACAATAGACGATTTAAATTTTGGTCAAGTCCACAAAGTTCCTCGGAACTTTTCTCGATTCATCACTGTCGTTTGATATCTGTGTTAATACTATATGTAAAAAAATTAATAGTGGTTATTACGCTATCTTACAATTAAAGAGCATATTCGCGACTGCACAGATCTTGAGTGTGTATTATGCTATTATTTATTCCCACTTAGCATATAATATTATAATTTGGGGTAGTGCGACTTCATCAAATCGACTCATTCTTCTGCAGAAGCGAATATTAAGGCTTATATTTGCTCTTAAATGTTTACAATATATTAAAAAAAAAATTAATAGTTTCTCCAAAAATTCCGACAGCCACTGCTATGCAACGAGAAATGGCAATTTATTACAAATTCCTTACCATCGTACTACTTTTTTCGAAAAATCACCACCTTACGCTGGTATCAAGTTTTTTAATAGTCTCCCTAGAGGTATTAAAGATGAATTAAACTTCATAACTTTCAAAAAGGAATTGAAAGTCCACTTAATTAATTTGTGCTGTTACAGGGTAGAGGATTTTTTCTCTTAATCTTTATAATTGTCTTGTATTTTTTCCATTATATTTTAAATGCGTTCGTGTGTCATGTTTGATTGTTTTATGTAATTTCACTTTTATGTAAATTGGTTTTTCATATATTTTGTCTGTTATATACACAAATTATTGTGACGTTTCCAATATCATGTTATTATATGATCGTGCTGGAATAAATATTATTATTACTCTTTTCAAGGAACACACTTAATTCAGAAATACCCTGTATGTATGTGGTCGACATATAAACCCGACGTCAATTTCAGTTGAGACCACTTAAAAATTCTAGAAGGGTAAATTGCTCCAAATCAAAGTACCAAAAATTCTCCAATCCAGATAGTTCGAGTAAGTCTATTTAATTTTTAACACGTATCTTTCCATCATCCTAAAATCCCGCTTCTGATTTACCAAGGAGGCAAAGAGCAACTGAACCGTCCAACTTTATTACACTTCATGCGGCAGGTAATAAACAAGATATATTTCTGCAGAGACTAAATTGCGCTCGTAGACAAATAGAAACTTTATAAGATTTCCTCTGCTACAGGCAACGATGCTAAACGAACTTGAAAAATTACCTTTTATGCTACCTTTCGGAGCCTTCAATGAATACTAAATAAGTTGTTGTTAACTATGCCATAAATTGTATCGAAGAGCCGAACAGAATTCGCGTTTGCAGTGCACAACTTCGTCCTAACAGGACACAAAATGTAGCATTAAAATTGAAATGAGTTTCATGGCAAAAACAGCTCTAATTGCTGAATAAGCGTCTGCGATTTTGTAATGCAAACTGTTTTTGTTTTATTGCGCATTGTGTTGTTCTGTATGAACATGGTGTTTATATTCGATGTACTGGTGCTTGTTCCACTACTAAATTTTGTTTTAATTGTAATAGACGCGATACGGTTCGTCTATTTTATATTCTGCGCGTAGCAACAAACCAAAATACATGAATATATTAATTTTTCTAAACGGTGGATGCGAAGCAACTACTGCAAAAGTTTTCGGTAATATCGGAATTAATCAGTGTTGAGAAAATTCTTATCGTTCGGAAGAAATTACACATGTGTAATAATAAGCCTAAATCTTTTAAAATCCTACTAATTAAATCGGAGACAGTGCATCAGAATACAAGATGAACACACAGGTGAGCTCCTATTATCCCAATATTAATGCGTAAAGGCGGGAGTCCCACAAGGAAGCGTATTAGGTCCCCTAATGTTTTTACTGTTTATTAATGACCTACCAGGAAATATTAATTACAAAACTATCATGTTTGCTGATGACACTACTTTATTAGTTAGAGGAAAGAGTGTAAATGATCTTCAACGGAACATAGAAAATGCCATATCTGAGATACAATCATATTATTGTGGTAATCACTTGAAACTAAATGTTGATAAAACAAAAATCATTAATATAAGTACCCAAAATTGGGAGATTATAGACGTAGTCGTTCAGCAAAAAAGACTCGCTTCATCTTCTCATACAAAGTTTTTAGGTGCCATTTTAGATAGTAAACTTAATTGGAAAGAACATGTCAAATATTTAGCTTCAAAATTAAGTAGTTTCTGCTATGCTCTCAGAATACTGTCTCATTCAACAGACGAATTTGCATGTTTGACTGCTTATTATGCTTGTTTTATCAAGAGTTAAATATGGAATTATTTTTTGGGGTAATTCCGCTGAATCTAAACGAATATTCATCCTACAGAAAAAGTGCATCCGAATTATGTATAACATGAAGAAAACTGATTCTTGTAGAGAAATATTAAAAAAAAACAAGTACTTACTCTTCCTTGTCTTACTACATTAGAGAGTGCATGTTTTGTAAAACAGAATCTTCCATTATTCTCCAAACATGAATTCCAACATATAGTAGGAGGCAAAGTAATTTATTAGTCCCTTTGACAACTCATTTGACTCTCACAAAAAAATGCAGTTGGTTAACTAATAAAGATTTATAATCATATTCCGAAATATATAAAAATTTTAAACAGTGAATTATTTAAGAAAACAATAAAAGAACTTTTAACAGTAAAGATATATTATTCCCTTAAGAAATTCTATTCGGATGGGTTTTAGTGTAATCATTTTAGGCGACCTTATTGTAATCTTGTATTGCTTAACCTACCATTGTTTGTTTTCTATGACTGTATGTTCTATATGTTGCATCATATGTTATTATTATTATAGCGTTTAAAAAATGTTGGCATATAGTCTAACACTATCAAATTAGTTAGCTAATGGTATAGTGACTGGCTACACAAATTTAGAAATCTTATAAAATTCTATAATATGGATAAGGAATCTCGCCTACTTTTTAGTTTGTTAATTATGTTCCTGATTGCTTTATAATTTTTGTAATACCTTTATTTTGATGTTTCCTCGAACATACCAGGCTACATTTCATTGGGTTAGAGATGCGTTCTCGAAGACCGGCTTCACTGATACTGACATTTTTGTAACACAATGTAAGCAATATTGGAATTGCAGAAATATTAACACAAATGGAAGACGACCACGGAAAGATGATTTCCTACTTTACCAAAACCTTCTCAAAGCAAAAAAATTAACTAGCGCAAAAGAGTTGTTTGTCATAGTTGAATCTGTGGAGCATTTTCATAAGTATGTCTATAGTCAGCCGTTCACCTTGAGGACTGATCAAGTTTCTTAGAAGTGGCAGCTATAATTAAAGAATCCAGAAGGCCAAGTGGCTTCAACGGTTGTAGGAGTACGACATCTAAATTGAACACCGGAAAGGATTTAACCACTGTAATGCTGATGTTTCCAAAAGACCATGCCCTCCAAATTGTAAATAGGAGACAAAAAAAGGTGATTTTTTTGCCAAAGCACTAGCGTCCAGAGGTTAGAGGATTGGAATAAAAATCATTGTTAACAAAGTAAAGATTCGAATTTTAAACCGATTTTCGAATGGAAAGTGAAAAACATGGACAGACCCACCTGACAGGTTATAAATAATTACTGGACGCTATGGAATTCCTTAGTCATAGAGAAAAGATGTATCAAATAGTACTGTTATCAAATACCACTGTCCTAGAAAAAGATCCAGAAGTTCTTGAAGTACTATATAGTGGGGTCCATGTTGGACACTTTTGAACAAACAAATAAGACATTCAAGCGATTCTATTGGCTTGGTAGTCGGTCCGATGTAGCAGTGGAAATCGTTATATTTTGCTAGTTATAGATTGCTTTAATTAATAAGTGGCCATCAGTAATCCCATGCCTAATCTCTATTTGAAAATTGGATGTCATTATGGTGTCCCTATGGCAATTCATTCACATCGAGGACTTTCGAATCTGAAGTATTTCAGAACGTTTGTGGGCTGCACAAAACCAGGCCCAGACCTCTTCATCCGCAGTCAGATGAAATGCTGGAAATATTCAGTCGTACTATTGAGAACTTTCTGAGAACGGCCGTCAACGAAAGACAACCAACTGCCTTCCTCCATCTTTATTGGCCTGTCGAGAGACAATTAATAATAATAATAATGCCATTATTAATGTAAAAAAATTAATACAAAAAATAATTCAAAGGATGGCGATATTCACCATACGGTTTCTTCCATATAACCATCCAAAAATTTAAGAAAGCATAACAGAACGTACGCTACTGAAAAATTACAAAATAACATACAACAAACCAATTACAGTAATTTAGCTGAACATTTTTTAAGACTCTTTTTAAAACTGTGAACAGAATTCATGGATTCAGGGATAAAACACCAGTCACTGTGATTTTTGTCACGCTATTATGTCTATCAATAAATCCAATTATGAATCGATCGCAACACGAAGGAAATTTAAATAATTATTTCAGCCATCTGAAAGATCGAATGAAGTTGGTACATGAAGAAGTATGAAAAAAACTGAAAGTTGAAAGTGACAGAATGAAAACCGACTTGCATGCTAACAACAGCTGGTTCCAGGAGAATGAGAAAGTTTATAATTTTTCTAATACCGTTTCCTAAAAAAGCCATGCTGTATTCGATTGGGTACAGGATACGTTCTCGAAGAAAATGTGCTCGAAGGTTAGTTTAAATATTATTTTTCAGATCAGGTCATACCAATGAACATATACCTAAGTATAATAAGGAAGAGTCTGGTGGTCGACGTAGTCAGCAACAGAAACACTTTATAGATTCTGGGTATGCATTGAAGTGTTGTGACACTCAGTTGCTAAAGATAAGGACACATATGAGTAAATAACTAGGAAAGCTTCAGTCCATTTTTTAACACTGGTCTTAACAGTAAAAAATAAAGTATGGCATGTGAAATAAAACAAGAGTATAGTACACTAATCATATGTTTATGTACGTGGAAAACTTTTTGAATACTATTGAACTGACAACAATCTAGAATGCATACTTTATAACCGTTAGAAATGTTCAAAAAATTGAACAAGGTGTGTGTGTGTAAATTTTGCTGTATGATAAATTACGTCTCGTCACCAGAGTTTTGCCATAAATTAACATGTCATGCAGCTGGTCATGGTTACTATACATGGTTCAATTTTATGTACGCAAGTAAGAAAGAACAATGAACTGCACTACAAATTATTATCACTCATATTACTTTTAAGTTTTCAGCAGCAGCCTGACATATTGCAACGTTGCCGAACGTTACAGTACTTTATAGTTTCAACGAGTTTCTCGGAAACTCCAATTGTTTTCTTCATTAACATTGACACAAAAAATAAATTACGATTAATTTATGTTTCAGGAACTTTTACTTAACCTAAATTATACCTTTATTAGTTTGAAATTTGCTAATATATTATTGCAGTAGTATTTTTATTTTTGAAATGTACTTGTAGACAAACTATTCGTTTTATACATTTTTTGTTGCTTACTTTTGGTCAGGTAAATAAACCCTTAAAGTTGCGGCACTCAAATTCCGAACACCCTGTATTTTTGCTATATTGAAAATAGATAACTCAGTATAATATGTCACAAGATTGTGGCTTTCATAGCTATGTTAGTAAAATATTTTGCAATTTGTTTGTCTTCGAGAAAATGTATATACAGGGTTAACTATGACTTAGTACAAATATTTTAAGAGGGGATAGGGAAAAATAAGAATTAACGGAATGACCCTTAAAAAAATTCCAAACTTATTTATAAAGCCAAAAAATTTTTTTCGATATTATTTTAAAGCCTTATTTAACGCCGCCAATGTTAACTTGCTTGTTGGTTGCCTACTCTACAAGCATGCAACAATCGCTCAGTCGGTATCGCTGTCATCTCATAATTCAATTCCTGTGTTTACGTTGTAATTTTGTGTTCTTCTTCAGTTTTTAGTGCCTTTTTTTAATTTTTAAACGTTTTATAGTTATTACATAAAGACATTTGTGTTGGGTGCAGATACTTTCCCACAATATAGTTCGCCGGTTTGGTTTTCTAGGTTATGGGACAAGACTGTCGCGGTTAGATTAAAACTTGTCTATTATCTATTCCTTTCGTTCGATTTTGGTATAATAAATGGGCATTTTATCCAATTGTACCTACGGGAAATGTCTTTTATCGGTAGTGAGTGGCTGTAATGAGCAAATATGTAGTTTTACTAGTTTATAACGAAATAATGAAAACGAATGCAAAATACTGGAGTTAACTGGATTAACTGTTACCTCAGGTATTATTACTAATATCAATGGTAATTTTTGTCGTTTCTACATTTAGAAACTCTACAAAAAAACGACCGCATGGTAGTTGACATTGTTGATAGATGTAAGCTTTATCTATAAATCTAAGCCATCTCAGTCGATTCTTATTATAGGCGCCGACTTTCCGTAGGAAAAAAGGGTTTTACCCCATTTTTTAAATATCGATCTAAAATTCTGGAATAATTTTTTTATTGTCTTTTAGGCCTCCCTGAACACGTGGTTAAATTTTTTGTACATAGTCATAGTTAATCCTGTATGTAACAAAGAGCTATTCAATACCAAATATTTCTAAATTATAACTTAAAATTTTATCCAATAGTTAAAAAATTACGTTACATTTCTCTTATAATTAAAAAATGGCCGCTTATTTTGTTCTGAATAGATTGGTACTATTATCCGAACTGATTTAGTATATGTAGCACATTATAAGAGTTATTTGAAGAATCTCAGTCGGTCAGTGGTCGCGCGGTTTAAGGCGTTAGTACTTGAATCGAGGTGACTAGACGGAGTTGGTTCGAGCCCAGCTGCCGGTAGACCGTATATAAGCTATATTCGTGGAGAGATTGGCACCCTCTCTGCGGGTATGGTAGGGTGGAATAATGTTAGCTTGGGTCAATGTGAGAGATTGATGCCGGTTGATATTTGACCACCCCCCCTAATTAATGAGGTTTTCCAGGTTTTCCTCATTCCTGCACTAAATAGTGGTTAGGGCCTACCAACGTAAGTCGTTCCTGGGCGCAAATGCGGCCTGCTTAATAATAATATGCCGCCCCCTCTCCCGCACAAGTCTCCGACTTCTGGGCTAATCCCTGTGATTAGAATGAGGGGTAGAGATATTATATTATTATATTATCTAATATTTGTTTCAACTTTGACGCTTCTAACAGCCAAACGAGACAACTCTAGAGAAAGATAAGTTCAGATAAATTGTCTTATTTTGACCCCGGTATATTGGCACGCCCTGTATATACATCAATTAAATCAAACGATATTATATAGTACTCCACATCGTCACATTTACACTGTAATATTCACCTTACGCTTATGAATTCAAAATTGTTGCGCTCTCGTGTCGCCTTGGTGTACTTTTTACGTCGCATCTGCCTAAGCCCCTCCGGAATATAAATTTTTACTCGAGATGGAAAATTCCTCAAATGAGATTCGGACGGATTCTGCAGTTATATCCGGTTACCAGTCCGTAAGTCGGGAATTTCAAATGGGATGTCTGTCGTAGAGGGCATGTATGGCGAGGAGGGTTACAAGATTTCAGTTCTACCTGCGGATTCAATCTAACGCTTCATAGACAGATGTACGTAAAGTGTTTATTTACACGAGGCTGGTAGCAACGTCGATAAAGTGGAATAGATATTATCTACTGGTCTTCAGCTTCATTAATTGATATTAACATTTGCTGACATTAAAATACTTTTTTGTAATTATTATTATTACTACCCCTGTTCTGTATCTAATGACATGTTTTTTACATTAACATTGGGTTTCCATCTGTAAAGCAATAACTTGAATAAATAAATAAATAAATTTCTTCATGCGTTAAGCTCACCATTTTTTTAAACACCCTGTATCTGCACAAGAAACTGTTAAAATTTTCAACATTTTACATTTTTATCTGCAATAATCTCTGAATTTGAGTCTTAATATTATTCTTATGGTGTAAATGGTGAAATAGGAAATAGTATAGCCCCATAAAGATAGCATAAAATAAAGCTGAATGAATGAACGACACTTGATGAGTTAAGTGACGTAGTCTTTGAAATTTTACTGCAAATATAAGTTGTGAGTTTTAGTACACAATAATTTAGCATGCAAATGTACTGCCAAAAATCTGACAGGTTCCGGTTTTCCCAAATAACTAATATCCCGTAGGATAGAAGTCATGGTTTCTACCTGAGCTCTATTTGGGCTTCGATAATTCGAAATAACTCAATCTTTTATCATTAATTCCGATTGTTTAACTCTATCAAGTAACTCATGAAGTTCAAAGCCTTGATCAGTATTGTTGGTATCATCTCCAAACTTATCATGAATAGCAATTAAATTCAACATTATTATCACAGTTTTCACTTCACTTTTACTTGCGTGAATTTTAATCACGATTTAAAAAAGCTGTGGCATTACGAAAAGATACGAAAACAATCAATGTTGTACACATATCACATTACACTCAAGTTAAAATAACACATTAATTGTTGAAATTACATCACTCCTTAATAAAGACTGAAATAATTCAATATTATCAGCGCTGTTTATAGCTTTCAGTCAGTTGTCGAGTATTTACGACATCAGATCATATCTGGAAAACGTTCGCCAAAATACATCGAGGGTAATATATGTGACGAGCAGACGGAAAACATTCAATGTTGTTAGGGTAGTTACATGTGTCTGCTGTTATCTAGACCACTGACAATGCCGTTATTAAAATATATGTGGTTTGGTCATTCGAAGGCCATATTATTATTAGTGTCGTAATAAATGGAGAATGCAGTAAAATGCCGCAAATGGGATGGTGAATTTATGGTCGAGATTTGTTTATGGGCTTAATTTATAAATAACACCAAAACGTATTAGGTAAGTAGTTCGTATAATTCGCATATGATTTATTTATACAGCTGTTCTTAATAAGAAAGCGGACGGTGGGCTTGAACATGACTTAAATGCGAAGTTTTAGCACCACCGATTTTCTTTCAGCATTCGATTCCTGGAGTCATAAGATGGCCAGAAATAAAATTCAAGAGAATTGGCTCAAGAAAAACTTTTGAAGTGTAAAGATCTAATACTTTTAAGTACTTTTTAAAAAATGCCGATGGGATAAGAATTTAACTATGCAACACTAAATATAATCTGAAATATTGAGAAGATAGTGAAGAAGGAATATAATTAAATTACCATAAAACTAAAATGACTACATAAGGAATAAAACCCCATTCATATATGTATCTTTAAAAGTATTCCTGTATTACAATTTATTCAACTAAAATTTAAGAGTCAGGAAGGAATGCTTGCTTAGTAATTATGGACAATTCTTAAAACTCTACAAATTTATTTTAAATATGTGTTTGCTGAAGATAAACGGGATGACTTTATTCGAGAGACTTTTATTATCTAATAGTTTAGTATCATTCAAAATTAAGCAGCGCTTATTATAAAATATCTGTCTGAACGTGGCAGATGCGGAAAAAGGTCATTTTCAAAAAGCTTGTTCTTAATAAAAATTAACCGAATTCTACTAGAGGCCGTGTTAGCTGCTGCTCTAAATTGTCTATAAGGCTCTAGTAAAAATTACTGTCATCTTTATAGTTGCAGACACTGTCATTGATACTGAAAACTCAGAGACCTACAGCAAATTTTATTGCATCAGTAAATATAAAATTATATCCTAATATTTGTCGAATCACAATGGCATCATCTTTGCAATCAACAGTGATTGGCAACTCTTGTAATAATATACGTACCTAAAAAAGTTATTTACGTCAAAATATTAACCTTTTACTATGATTATTGCATATTAAGGTTGAAATATTTGTTTCGTAGATAAAGAGAATTTTTTAAGTTGAACAACCTGTATCGGAAAACGAAGTGTCATAGAGAAAAATGTTAAGTAATGAGAACAACTTCTATTATTTTTGTATGCTCTATCTTTTCCCAAAATTATGAACAAAACAATGTTAAAAAATGTTTATTCGAAGTTTTATAGTAATGAGTTAATTATTAAATAAAGAAACAGATAATCTGCAACAACAATTTTGTTTTTACAATGATCGATCACGTTACCGTTTAAGATCGTCGTGAAGTAAAAGTAGAGGAAAATAAGTAGTAGTTTATGTTGTTGATGTCTTAATATATATTATGTGAAAGGGAATCATGACATTGAACTGTAAGGCGGATCCACAGACTTTTCTGTACTTGAAAAAAATGTCACATTTCACATATATATTTTTTTAGGACTCGTATCTCCATGTTTTATTACTTCAATACGAATCAAATCATTGAAGGATAACTATATGTCAGTCAAAGACATTTTCCATATCCATCGAGGGAATTGGAAGACATGAAGTGGATTAGACCCCCGTCAAATTACATCACTAGTCTCTTTGTTTAAAACTGACATCAAATGATCTCCTCTAGGTATGGGTGCCAGCTTACGTTCTTCTGAATCGGATATGGAAAAAAAATTGTAACCTTATCTGACGTTTGGACGTATTTAAAGGCATGTATTTTATACGGACAATAAGCGTAAACAATTTAAAGAGTGATAAACCGTCAAAAAATAAGACGATTTTTTTTTACCATGGGCCATAGATCTATCGTTTTTTAAGAAACAAACCATCAAAAAGTAGTTTTTCCAATAACCATTGACGTAGTCGTAAAAAGTTATGAAGTAGTGGAGGAGCCTTAGAACATTTAAAAGTTGCACTGTGATTGTCATTTTCTCACTGTTTCAGAACATGCTAAAAATGTAGGAAGTGCATCTATTATCATCGGCTACATAAGTTTTTACAATATTTTTGTAAATTAATTAATATAAACAAAAATCGTTGTCATCATCGCCATCATCTTCATCTTCGCCTTTATCACATTCATCATTAACTGTATCTTCATCTTCAACATCTTCAACATCTTCTTTATCATTATCATCGGCCTAAGCATCATCATACTTTATCATCATCGTAATCAAATAACCATCATTATCACTTTCATCAGCATCATTTTTATTACCATAATCATCATTTTCGCATTATCTTTATCATCATGTTCATTGTCATCATCATTTTTAATATCATTCTAATTATTATCTTTAGCTTCATCATAATTTTCGTCTTCCTCATTTCATCTCCATTATCACCCTCATAATCTCCATCATTATCATCATCATCTCCATCATCTTCGTCTTTGTCTGTATCATTATGCTCATCATCGTCATCATCTTTATTATTATGTCATCTGTATCATCAATATCATCTTCATGATACTCATAATCATTATTGTGGAAGATTTCATGTGTTTACTTAGTTGCTACCCTTTTTCAATAAAAAATTGTCTATGTATATTACATTTTATTATACTTCAATTTGATGGTACATTTTAATAAACGTTGCACTATGTCGCGCATGCTTTATGTGAGCGTTTTATGATATGTGTGTTTACGTCTTATCTTTTGGGACTAGTCCCTCAAGGAAGTGACGTCACAATCCACAAAATACGCAGATCTTAAATATAACTTGTTAGAAATGTTTTCAACAATTATCATCATTTCTATTGTCATCGTCATCAGTATTGTCATCATCATCATCATTATCATCATCAAGGTAGTTGAGAAAAAGATCTGGTCCACTCAAATTTGGATCTGATCAAATTTTATTCAACACTCATAAATTTTTTACTTACAGGGCGATTTGGATCAATGTTTTTATTTGTAGAGGGGAGAAAAGTGTACTCTAGACCCAAATGTCATCATTTTTAAATAAAAACTAACCTATCAGACCATTTTTGAGAGGTAGAAGTTGAATAAACCATATTAGCGATTTTTTAAAAATGGATCTGTACCAAATTTCATAAAAATATATTGCATATTAATAACTCTACGACCAAATTGCCAATCGTGCTAATCTTAGTGATTTTATGTCTTTCCATCTTCATGGAACAAAAAGTAAAATACGATTTTATTGGAAGTCATTTAAAATATTATAACATGACATACAGCCTCAGTTCTGTCAAATTAAACAATACTCTGTAGTCTGTACTCGTTTTATATAAAGCGCATTGCATGTATTGAGGCTGGGGAGAGTCCTGTTGGGAAATTTTGTGATCTCAGCAGAACTTTCGACTGTGTTAATCATGACAGATTGTTGTCAAAATTATTTCAGTATGGCTTACGAAAAGCGACATATGATTATCGCTCCTCATATTTACAAGGACGATTGCAATATGTTAATTTGATTCATTCACACATGGGTTTCAGTAAGAGAATAAATGTATAGTGCAGAGAAATATATACAGGGGTACCACAGGGTCTGTAATAAAATAACCTTCCTAGGTTTTAGATTACATGAATGTATGAATTGGAAGGAACATTGAAATACATTCATATCAAAATTAAATTTTTCATGTTATTTGCTTAGAAGTTTAAAGTTATTTCTCGTAAATGATCAATTTATGAATTTATATTATGCCCAGGTTGCCTCCCGGCTGAGATACAGGATTGTTTGGGACAGTTCTATATATGAATGTAAGAAATAGTAAACAAAAATTAAAAAAATTAAGTGATTTACCCCAAAACTAAACACATATTATAGCAATTTCTAGACCAAACTATGTTAAAGTTATAAGGAAAATATATTATTTTATGGTGTACAAGTAGATGAAACTCCCTGCCTCACAAAAATAATTTAAGGTAAGGTTATATAACATGTACAACATCAACATTCGTTTTCCAAAGTTATAAAAAAAAAATTCACTCCGTGTATCAATGGCAGGAATAGTTGGTTAAGCAAACAAAATATATGCTTACAACCTCTAAATTAGGTTATCGTTGAAACACGTCACGTAGACAAACAACTCTATTGTCACTCTTGATTATACAAGAAATCTGCTTCAACAAATTCACAACTGCCAAATGCTTTACTTTGACGTTTCAGTCATTCGCGTTCGACTGCTCAATATAAACTGACTGCAGCGGCCGAAAATTGTCTGCTTATATAGGTTTTTAGAGTTCTCGAAGTTTCTGAGATCTCGAGAACGTGTCGAGAAACAAATAAAATATAGCCTGGAATATTCCGGAAAACGTCACAATATAGGCATCGCAAAAGTTATAAATTCTAACATAAACAGAAACGTAATTTACAAACTAACGAGGTAGGTGAGCTTGAATTATAAATTCTAACGAAAACAGGAACATAATTAATCAATTAAAAAGGTAGGTGAGCTTTCGTAACAATATTATATAAAAATATCTACTTTGATATTTAAAAAACAGTAGTTCCTAAATTATATTTCTGTAAATCATAGTTGGCCTCAACATGACAATACAATATGAATAAAAAAAACTATATTGCAAAACAATCTACTTAAAAATATAATGAAGGATGAGTTACTAAAATTGTTATTAGTAAATGTAGCTCGTACCTAATGCTATTTATAAGTCTCACATCAATTTATATTCAGTTGCTTAAGCTACAGTTTTTCTTTTATGTTCTGAAGTAATTTATAACAACTAAAACTCCAATTAACATAGGTTGTTAGTTTGAAGCTATTGTTTACAGCTTGTGTTTAAGTTTACTAATTATTAACAAAGGCTGTTATAATCTATGTAAACTACCAAACAACTGAAATTAACTACCTAGAAGCTTTACGCGAATCTGATGTAGGATGTTATACTATTCTTGAAATATTGAATGTAGGTGCAGTCTCTTTATCTCTTTATAAAAATGTTAGCGTTACGCAAATTAATCTGGTTTTTCAATTGTTTGAGAAGGTATTATAAATCTCGACATAAATCTACGGGGTATGTCGGAATTAGCCTGCAATAATTTATTTACGCATTCTGCGACTAAAAATAAGAAAAAAGTATATACAGACTGTGGTGTCTTTATTGCAGAAAAAATAAAACACAGATTCTTGAAAATATTCGGGATAAAAAGGTATTGTAATATAATTCTTCGAGATCGTCCAGGGCCTTGGTCAATTTGTTAAATGTCCTATTTTAAAATACGATATAGAAACTTGCCATCGAATTCAAACTCGTTCTTCTGAATTATCGAACCAATTATACTTAAGTTAATTTCTACTTACAAAAAAGTTAAGTTAATATCAGTTCACGTTTATTATTGAAACGAAACAACATCGCATAACTATTACATTTACATTACAAGTTATGTTGCTTAGAAAACTATACAATGCTCTCAAGATCTTCAATTAGCCTGTTTGAAACACCATGTACTTCAGAACTGTCAAAATTATGCAAAATTTAAGTACTGTCAGTATAAGCCTGCATAGTTGAAAATTTTATAGTATGTAAATCAGCTGTATATACGAAAAATAGTAATGGATCCAATATGGAGCCTTGAGGAATTCCATAGCAAATGAATCTCAAGTCATGTACAGATGCCGATTTGAACTCTCTGACAACGACTAGTCAAAGAAGTATTAAAAAAGGAAACCGAAATGTCGTCAAATCTATAAAAGATCAGTTTAGGTCTCATAAGGTCGTGGTCAATAGTATCAAGCGCCTTCGAGAAGTCGAGTGACATTAGAATTGTTGCCAGTCTTCGGTTAATAGATTTACTAATACTGTATCAAACATATACACTGCGCACAAATTCATTATTACTTAAATAAATGAAATTATTGAAAATTACCGAACTGGTCGATTCATGATTTTAATTAACTTTTTCAAATAATAATTTAATATACAGGGTGACCTATCTAGTAATGTCGTTACCATATTTCTTACAATTTCCAGATTACCCTAGCTGAGCTGTTTCCAAAAATGTATCACAAATTGCTCTTAACTGTTACAGGGTGGGCAACAATACCCAAATTATTTACAAATGCCAAAGTTATATACAAAGGAACAAACGCACTAAAAATTGATTGATATTACTACACATCATTTTAAAGTGACTACTGGAATGTACTCAATTCATAAAAACATTGGTGTTACAGTAAAGAAACGTGATCTATCGTAGGAAATTCTATTGTTCGCTAATAAAACCTTTGGACAAAAACCTAAATTAAATTTTCAAATTGTTGACCATTTACTTCCAAACAATGGGCCAGACGAGAAACAAATTCTTGTACATTTCCAATAACTTCTTGTCGAATTCGTTCCTTGAAATCGTCAAGATTATTTGGCTTAGTGACGTATACTTTGCTTTTACATATCTACAAAGGAAAAAATATGGCGGTGTTAAATCTGGAAATCTGGCGGACCATTACTTAGGTCCTCTTCTGTCAATTCACCGATGAGGAAACACGTCATCTAAGCAGCGGCGAACAGCGATGGCATAGTGCCGCGGTGCAAAGTCTTGTTGGCACTAAATCAAATTGAAGAAAATCTAATTATCTTGCGCCATCTAAATCTCCTTCAAAGAAATACGGCTCCAAAATTCGATTATCAACAATTCCGGTTCAAACATTGACCTTGTGGAGACACTGAGTGTGTGCTTCCATCGTCCAGTGTGGATTGTGATCTGACCGTTTATTAACGGTGTCACTCAGATAAAGTGATGTTCAAGAAAATTATTCGTTTGACAAAATCCGGATCTGCCTAATATTCTTCCATCATCATTTTGCAAAGCTCTGACCGTCTGTCAAAATCGTCGTCGGATAATTCTCGCACTGAGTGAACTTTGCAGGGATGGTACTTGCTTTTGTGAATAAATATACCCAATGTGCTTTTACTCACACTTGTAACTGCACATCTTCATTTAGTATACTTGGTCGACCAGATCTGGGCAGATCTTTAACGTGACCATGGTTTCGAAACTTTGCTTCAGTTCGGCTTACAGTGGATCGATTTATTGGTGGACGATTCGGATGTGTTTCATTAAACAAAACACAAACTTCCTCATGAGTTCGAATTCTATCACCATACCCGATCATCATGAGAATTTCAATCCGTTCCGTTTCACTTAGATTCATGTTTTTACAAAACGAAAACAAGTTAATTAATTAAAAAATACTTAATACTTTAAGAAAGAACCAGTTAAAATGGATTCACTCGTACAATCTTAGCAAACTGTTTAAAATTGATTGCCTGTAAAAAATGCACTAGCACGCTCTATCAGACAGATAAAATAAAAAAAGCACCAAAGAAATTATGGCAAAAAGTTTGGTATTTGTAAATAATTTGAGTATTGTTGCCCACCCTGTAACAATTAGGAGCAACTTGTGATATATTTTTGGAAACAGCTTAGCTAAGGTAACCAATTTTCTCTAATCCCTTCGATAATAGGGGTAACAAGCTAATGTAATTTAAATATATTAGGAAATTGTATGGATGTTATTCAAATATGATAAAATTTTGTTGAACTTGCGCTCCATTCAGTGATGAATTTAAAAATATTGTAATCGATATTAAGTTAATAGAAAAATAGTAGAAAACGTTGGCATGCAACTTGAAGTTTAATAACGCCTGGGATGAAAGGGATATTGCTACAGCTGCTTACGTTATACAGTGTGTCTCATAATTAGCTGCCCTGAACAGACCGATTCTATGATCAAAACTAAGTAAAAAAGTTCATATGAACCTCGGTATTTTGCGTGTGTAACTTTTTCATCTTTGACTTTTTAACAAATGGGATAGCAAATTCCGTTTTACGTTGAAAGGGTACTCTTGTTTCAAATCGTTATTCTTAATGGGTTCTGAGAAAATCGCTCTTAAATTAATTCCACTTTGGTCAATTTCATAGTAATTTAAACAAAATTATCAAGGTATTCTTATGTCAAAGTATTATCAACCCGATTGCCAATTTAATAGTTTTAAACGAAAAAAATGGAAGAGTTTACGGAACAAGAGTTATTTGATATGATATTTATTTATGGCTTTTGCGATGGTAATGCTGCAGCGGCAGAACGCGAGTACGAGAGCAAATTCCGTTTTCCCGAACTGTTTTACGTTAAAAAGGTACTCTTGTTTCAAATTGTTATCTTCAATGGTTTCTGAGAAATTCGATCTTGAATTAATCCCACTTTGGTCAATTTCATAGTAATTTAAACAAATAATAATAATAATAATAACCCTGTATAGTGTCAGTATACATATAATTTTGTATAGTTCCCTATATAAATATTATTTGAACTTACCAAAATTAGTATCCTTTGATAACAATTTCTTTAGAGGACTTCCTGAAATAAAAGCAAATAGCTATTAATTACCAGACAACTCTAATAATTGATTTAAATATGATGAAATATATTTAAATTTAATATGTGAAAAAGTTAAATAATAATAATAATAAAAATATATGGATTTAAAATTGGAGTTTTTCTTGATTCTAACGCTCATTTTTAAAGGGCTGTACATTTTTTTATGTAAAACACCCACTCTAAAATAGGCTGAAGAATCCACTGTTCCTTTTTCCTCAACTATTTTCGAAACACTAAAATATAAATTAATTTATAAAATATTGAAGATGGTTAACCCGTATGAGTAGTAGATAAATAGGGTGTTATAAACAAAGGTCCAAATCTCATAAACTCCTTTAATTTATTTTGACTACCGGTTTCGTAGTACGATGACTACATCTTCAGGTCTCCAAGGAATTTTAATAAAACAAGAGTTGTCAAAAAACTATCAAATACCAACGTATATGTCATAAAATGTTACATTAATTATAAATAAATAATATGTCATGCAGTTAAAGAGGCTAACAGAATATATTTTTTGACAACTCTTGTTTTATTAAAATTCCTTGGAGACCTGAAGATGTAGTCATCGTACTACGAAACCGGTAGTCAAAATAAATTAAAGGAGTTTATGAGATTTGGACCTTTGTTTATAACACCCTATTTAATTTATAAAAGTTTAAATAAAAACCACGCAAATCGAATAATTTATGAAGCTATTCACTCAGCGCTATCTATAAAATATTGAAATTTTTTCCAGCTCTATTGGGTGTTGAAAATGTACAATACCCATGCAATAATAAAGGCATTGCTCAGAATGTTACTTTAAAAAGCATTTGTGAGGTAACAAGGTTACACTTGCGTACAATGCGTTGCCGCAAGTCTTATATGTTGTTTCAAGAACGTTATTACATAGTGTAATATTTTCTTGAAGTATACAAAATAGTCCAGATCTGGATTTTTTCCTGTCATACATGTACAAATGAAGTATCGTTAATGTATTAACCCAACTAAATATGAAACCAATATTCCATTCCCTACCAAAGTTGTCGTAATACAAACAAGATTAATGTCAGCTACAAGCAATATTATCATAATGTCGAGTGTAGCTTATAAAATGATCCTAAACCTATTTGAACTTCATTGATAACAAAAAGAAAACCAACAATATTTCAATTTCTGTCAAATACAATGGTTAGATTATACGGATGCAGAAGGGGTTGTTAATGCTTTTTCTATTTTTTTCCCACTGTTTTCTCAAACTTGCTTTAGAAACTACTCCGCGGACTGATGCCCCGACCGGCATTGGATTACACGTCATCATCATCATTACACAGATACTGCAGGTGTAATTCAATGCCGGTCAGGGCATTCGTCCGCGGAGTAGTTGTTATCTGCAGTATCATTTATAGACTCTGTATATGGTTATCACACGCTACATATTTTTATAACTATAACAGCAATACCAACAAATTACCATCATATAAGTACAATTTGGTGTAGAACTAATGAAGGCGCTTGTGAACATGATTTACGACTCGCAACAAAAAAGCTGGTATATCCAATTACCTGACTTATTAGAATATCTCTAGATGCTGGTATTATTAGAGCTTACTTGGCATGTTGAAATAAAAAGCATTTTCGTTAATTAAATCATTAATTTTAACGAATGGATTACGAAAAAAGTAATCTGCGATTCACTAAAGCGTTTGAAAAAGCAGATGTTCCAAACGAGTGCTTATTCGTTTTTAAAAATCATCTGTTACGCTTGGAATTAAAATAAAATCGAGGCTGAAACCCCGCCTAGATCATTCTACGTTAAGCGGATATTTTGCTCGAATGTCAGTGAATTCAATCCGTACAACCGCTTGGGAAATTTAAAATATATAGGAGAAAATGGAAACGCTTGTCGCTATAGCCTTCTATTTAAAATACAATTTTCCATAATATATCTTTCATTGAAAGGCATATTCATGAGTAAACGCCGAAAGACGCAGGTCCGGACAGAGTGCCATATTCGGTACTCTCTCTGACTTTCATTTCTCCTTTGGCATTTCAGTTGTTTATCAAGCACCCATGTGTTTGCATGTGTGCGTAAAGTGCTATAAGTTATACAGGGCGATTACGAACTTATCCAAAAACAAATTTTTTAATGTACAACTCTTACAAACAAATTTTTGCAAAAAAAAATCAAAAAGGCAGTTCAAAGGATTTAAGTTTGAAAAAAGGGAAAAGTTTTTACATTTAATGTCAGTTTCTGCTTGTTAAAATGTACAAAAATACAAGTTTAAGCTAACGTTAGATATTGCATCATAATTCAATAATAAATACTCTGTGCGGGTCACATTTGTATTTGTAAATAGTTACGAATGCTTTGTCAGTAGAAGAAATAACTTCTGTATAGGAAGATTTTTTTAGTGAATTCTGTTCATTCATACTCTAAATGTGAATTACACATCCTTCTCTGTAAAAGTATATTGTTCACCCATCATCTAGAAATGTATAGCAATGTAGGTATTTCAT
Organism: Monochamus saltuarius; assembly: GCA_025584915.1. Classification (NCBI taxonomy): domain Eukaryota; kingdom Metazoa; phylum Arthropoda; class Insecta; order Coleoptera; family Cerambycidae; genus Monochamus; species Monochamus saltuarius. The sequence continues at coordinate 10,436,279 of CM046728.1, forward strand.
ACGTATTATGAAATATATTGAATATTTTTACTGAAAATTCTAGATAATTATTCTTGAAACATCAGCATATTCAGTGTATTAGTATATTTCTTGATTTTTGCAAATATTTGTATATATACGTATATCTGTGTGAAAATAAATATTTTTAGCTAGAATTTTAGTTACAGTAAATTTATAATTGACTTAACGACAAAACTAATGTTAATATCTGTTGTAAGCAATTACTACTTTTACTGTCATAAAGATATACAGGGTGTTTCTAAATAAGTGTCGCAACGGAAAACTGTAAATTCCTCTTGAAAAAAGAAATATTCTTTTTCTCTTCCATTTTTCTCTCCGGGCTTTCGTTTTCAAGATACACGGTGTCAAAACTAATTTTTTTTAGTGTTTTTCCAATATCTCGGGAACGGTGTGAATTACAGGACTAAGCTTTTGTAAACCCATTACCAGTATTAATAGCTACTTTTTCGCACCTTTCTCTAATTTATTGGACATGCCAGTAGTGGAGATTTTAAGGTATTGGAAGGGTTTTTTCCCCCATAACTGTTACGCCTCTGGAAAAATTGACATTTCAAAGCAAATTCTGAACCGCCAATGAATTTTGCACAAAAATAGTTCTTGTTTCATTTGCTCTAAAGTCAACCGTTTCCAATAAAAATGACTTTCTATGACCAAAGACAAATATTTTGCTAACGTTTCGAAAATCTTTTGTATTTCAAATAATAGATAGTGCGCGATAGTGATGTGATTTTTGTTATTTTTTTACTTATCTGCTTTTTTCAGTGTGAGATTTTTTGGTTAGGCAAACTTAGTTTCAAAAATAACCCTTGACTGATCCGTTTGACGCAAGGGCTTATTTAATTATTTTTTCAGAAGTGTGGCAAAAGCCCAAGAAAACTAAAGAAAAACTAAAATTATGCCACAAATAAATAGCTCCAGACAATACCTTAATATGTAATGTAAATTAAATTTTTCCAGTAAATATTATGGAAAAAGAGCATACTTAACAAAACATGGAAATTTCCACTAATTTTTATCAGTGCTCCCTGAACACACGCGCAAAATATTTGTACCTACTTAGTGAAAGTTAACTGTATATTATTTATACAGTTGGTATGATATTTAAACCCTGTCACAAATCTAAACTTGGCTCAGTAAGTGTTTTCAGTTTTACGTTATTTATATTTATTTCTGTTTATATTTTAACGTTACTATTAAATAAAAATATTATCGTATTGCAACATGTTTTCTGTGGACATCTCAATATTTATACAGTAAACTGAGTCCGAATCTGTCGGGGACCGGGAACACTCGGTCTCTATTCGCGAAAGTTGTCGTGAGTCTTTGGACCATATAAGTAATATTTAAGTCTAAAACACTGACTTTAGAAGGTTGCTCAATGATTATAAAATTGCAAATCTGTGCGTAATTTCTTTTCGGTATTTTTTCAATAAAGAAGGTCTAAAGGAAGTTTCCATGGAATCCCTCGTCCTTAAAGGCATTAAAGTAGGATAAAGTTGGATGAAGTGGCTCTCGAGGATACTTCTGCTATTTATCATATTTTCCAGTAAATTGCCTAGCAGGAACACGTTGGAACTTTTCAAGATATATTAATATTTTTATATGGGTCACTGTCGCTTCAATTTTTTTTACGAGCAGTTCTTATACTAAAATTATTAAAATTATTTGTCCTGACTGATATAATACGAGTAAAATTAAATATAATTGAATTGTGCTTTAAAAAACAAACCAATATACCGTTTTGTATAATTACATAAAAATGCAGGGCCAACTACGCACCGCACACCATCAATTGTATTAATCTAACGTTTTTCGATAATTTAAATAATATAGACACAGTAGCAACCTATACATATTCTGAAATTGCGGATCTTTACAGAGAAAGTAGAAATTGCTGCTTTATCCCAGGGGAGGTACGAAGTATAAGTGGCGCGGCGCCGTGCATTGGTCTAGCATTCCCCACTACTACGGTAATCGGTTCCGTATCGCCAACGACAATTCGCCATTGCAAATCTAACTGTCCGGTCAACTGATGCCAGTGTTGTCAGGTCTCATGCATTCCGAGGAAATCTCATGCTCTCATACTTTGATTACAAAATCTCATGCTTTTTAATAGACACAAAAAGAAATAATAAAATTATTAAAATTACTCTTTGAAATCTACCAAAACAAAGACCTAACGAGAAATAAAGGCAAAATTGAGGGCAAAATTGAATAGATAGAGGTAGGTATCTACAATATTTGGGTACTTGAAATTTATTGTAGACTGCTCTCTTAGTAATTAACAATGAATACATAAACGGGTATGACAGTCGACGGATATGCGGTGTGTGTGCTGTATTCACGCTGTATTGCAGTGATTCTTAACTCTATTCCGTAAGGATACCTACATTTTCTGGAAGCAACAGATTTTACGACCTGTGAGTCACCCTGCGTCACGTCAACTGCGCCTCAACGTTCGCCCGGCCTAACAATAAAATAAATTAGAAAGGTTACGTGGTTAATAACTTTTAAGTAAGTACCTGTAGGTACCTACTTACAATGTAATATTATGATAAAATAGCATAACATAATGCTTTTCATAAATTAAGCCATCTCATGTTTTTTTCTCCAAACCTCATGCCATTTTGAAATTATTCTCATGCACTGAATTTTTCCCACCTGGCAACACTGCCTTATGCGAAGAGTGGGAGCACGCTGTGGTGGAACTATGCGTGTAGCATGACACAAATACACGCAAGCGGCAAAACACAATTCACCATCAAGATCCTCACTTTCCAAATCTGTATATCATTTACAGGGGAAAAGATAATGCAATTGTGCAATTATAGTACGTCACTGAACTAAATATGTTTATCATATCAGCATTTTATAATAATTTTTTAGTAATGTTCCGTAGTATTTCTAACAAAATTTATAATTGTTTGTTAGATGTGGATGATCCATCTATAAAACTGTTATATTAAAAAATACTTGAAAATTATATAGTTATTATGTACATTGATACTCACAAATCATTCTATAAAACAAACTTGAAACATCAAAATGGCGGGATCTTGTTTTGTTTTTATATATTTTTAGGTAATAATAATATTGTGTGAAACTAACTACTCTGTGGGCTAAAGTCCCAACCAGCGTTGAATTACACCAACAATATCTACCCATATATTCTTTATTATTGGCTTTTGTAACATTTTTTACTGTATTAGAAAGGCATAAATCACATCTCCTACAATTCTCATCAATGAAGTCATATGTATGTTCGCAGATACCAAACATCTAGGTATGCTAATGAACAATTCCACAGACAAAGCTCGGTTCAATAATTATCTAAAGAAATTAATCAATCTAAATTTACTAACCTGGTTTAATGAAAACACTCTATAAATATCTAATTTTCACTTTTGACAGTGGGAACTCGAAAATTCAACCACAATAGATGAGATCTGACCTATTTCTGCATTTTTAGGATATTTGACTCAAGTTAAAGAAGGCCTGAAGAAGCAATCGTAATCTTAAATTTACAGAAATTATTGGAAATTGCAGATATTCGAGCTAAAATATATAAAATTTAACACAACAGTAGTTTAATTACAGAAATCCATGGTTAATTTTTCTTCTAACAAAACACTAAAATCACACCAGTTCGTTGTATGCATTCGCATCCAAACGTTACATGTATGCCTATAAATTTGCATAGCAAAATCTGTATCTCTGCCCTGCATATGTATACGGATGAATATTAACCAGCACACATGGTATGTATAAATTCATGAACGTTTAGCTTAAACGCATCCAATTTAGCTAGTTGTGAATTACAGCGGCAAAGAACTTCTGTTGCAGGAAACTTTTCCATAGACGCCTGCTTTAAGTGAAATATTAGAAGTTTTCAATGCGAACATATTTTAGGAACTAGGGTATGAATATTTAGCACTTTAGTTTATAGCAGAAGTTAATATCTGTAAAATGCATTTAACTTTGCTGCAGCGCGCTTAATATGCTTAGAACATTGGAAAAGGTAGTCTGGTTCTGTTTAAAAAAAATAATAATAAATAGTTGGACGCCATATATACCTGTCTACTTAATTGCAGTTCAAAATACTTTATTGAAATGGATATCTACTCAATAGAGGAGAACATATTTTATTAAAACTGCACAAGTGAAATATCTACAACTTGCAACATTATATGCTCCAACTAAGGGAAGTAGAAATGACACATGTCCATTTTGGTTAAATGGCTATTGCAGGAAATGAGTTAACATATGTAATTGCATCATGCTGTAAACAGCATATATCCCCTATTCACTTTAGCTTCAGACACTGAGCTGTTTCATAATCAGCAAACACCACGTCTCCATAGTTTACGATTCTGAACAACTTTTTCAAGTAACATTTTGCTGTATTTTCAGCGGAAAAGGCACTTTACTTGAAACCAAAACAGGTTTTACTCAGTGCACTGATCATTTCAAATATGATTATTTCAAAAATGGTTACGCCTACCGACTTCAGCAAGGTATACCTTTTTCAAATAAAACAGGTAAGAGAATCGATTGTTTTGATAGTCAGATGGACACATTAAGACGCAAAAAACTTCTGTCGTTTAAAAAACATGGTGTGCCATAAGTGGCGCCCTCTACTTGTGACGGCAAAATTAGAAACATATTTGAATTTCTCGTCCGCAAAAAACCCCGATTAACAAATTTTATGTAAATATTTGGATTTCTTAAAAAGTTATTTACAAATATCGATAATAAAATTTTTACTTCAACACCTTGTAACCACAATGTTAATAATCAGTTTTGGAAAAAATGTTATAGAAAGAGGTAGCATTTATTTTCGGTTTAGAATTATCCCCTGAATTTTTGCTTATAATTTCCTGACACCCTGTATATATATTTGTAAAACAAAGTGCTACCATAGTCCGAATTATTCCTAACTAACGCATTATATAAAATAATGAAAGAAAAAATAGTGAAATGCTTTGTATTGCGTAGGTAATATACAACCTAAAAGTTCTCAGAACTCTTTCTGCTAATTTATATTTAAATTAAGATATAATTTATTTTTGACAGACCATACAAAGCATCCAAATCCAGCCGTATAATTTTAAAATCCTTATTAGCTTTAATTTCTCTAAAAATCTTGAAGTCAATGGATACAGCAGACAAAGATTAGGAAAATCCTGCAGCACTGCAGACAAATGCCCACCCAACATTTTCAACCATTACATTTGTGAAATGAAGGTTGTGATATACTGCATCAGAAACATATCATTTCCCAAATTCTTTTAATATCCAAGCCATAAGAGGATTCTTCTGAATAATTTGTTCTGAAATGATTCGCAAAACACTCCACAGTATCAGTCCCCTCATGAAATTGACAGATCAGATTGGCATCCCATTTTTTTATTTGATGTGGCTCCAAAAAATATTAGCATTAAATGTCTTAGATTTAATATTCTTAATATACGCTGTATTTAATTCTTTCTTGAGCTCAGCCCATAATATCCTAAACTTATTAAAGATAAAAACCAGAATGATTTCCCAGTTTCCAGTGAAACATCTCTAGGATAGTTAGATTTTTTTGTCATTAAACCACCATTAATAAATCCTTGTACGGTTTATGGTATAATAAGATGCTGTACAAATTAAAATATTCCATACTAATTTTATTCAATTAAACAATTAGTATAAAACTTTATTACAATCTAATTTCCAACTGTATTCGACAAAAAGGCCAATGTTTTTATATTTTCTCTGGCAATATTTCATGAAATGGATACTTTTTCATAATTTACAAGCTTGGTAACACATTTTTGCTGTTACAAAATCTTAATGTGTCCCGTAAGTAATTATCCGGACCAAACAGATACCACAGGCTACACTTTTGGTTTTAACAGCACCATTAGCGGTTTTTGCGGTATCTGATTTACTAAGGACTAAATTGCTGTCATCTAGAAATATCTCTGGTAGACCTAAAATCTGCTATATTTTTAACAAGAGAAATAAATTTGAGGATTTTGGAATAGCAATACCTATTAATTACTAGAGTGAAAATGTTTCAACAATGGGGTGTTCAGCATATTTTTATTGCATTTTCTGGATGATTTCGAAAATTTAGTAAGATCTGAACTAATGCTTCTAAAGCCTTTAAAATAATTTAAGAACAGACTCGCGCAAACCTACACTGTAAAAAAAGTTGCTGTGTAAGAGATTTTTCAGTGTGTAATTTACGACGTGCAAAATTTCCGTAATAATAGTTTTAAACACTTACAGCCGGATTCATGAAACGGGCGTAGCGCTAGTCCGACTAACGAGTTTACGCCCGTGTAAAGCGCGTTAGTTGGCCTAACCAGCTTTGCGCTCGTTCACGAAACATGCGTTGCTAGGTAGCGAAGCATGCGTTGCTAGGTAGGCTGTTTATTTACGTCCATATTTGCTCCAAAAGTTAGACCCAGTATTGTACCTGTCTAAAAATCGCGTAACTTCGGCCTCTAGTTCCTTGCGTTTCTCATTATATATTTAGTATTTATATTCAAAAACTGTACTTTTCAATACTACGGATTAGTTAACATATCATAAAGTAAGTATTATACATAGTAGTGAATAGGAGTATGCTTTTTATTTAAATTAGTGCAACAGATGCGTAAATTTTTCGCGTAACCTCCGCTAGTCTGACTAACGTTACGCCTTGTTGATGAATCCGTATGTATGGCTCTTTTATACGTTTTATACAAAATGTGTTAAAATTACTAGTGTTGTAATAAAAAAAACTGAATTTGTGTGATATTTACCAGTGACATGTATACACCATTTTGTGTATACTTAGCTCTGTGTTCTATAACCCTACTCGTGACTGGTTGGGCACATCTGCGCAGGTGCAGTATATCAGCTGTTCACTACGCCATGTTGGTCGTGTAGCGTTGTTATGTTCAGTTAGCTCTTGTTCGCCGTGTTCAAATGGAAAATATTTCAATTTAAATTCAGGTTTGATCAAAGAAAATAGTAAGTACTTACCTAACTATAACAAATACTGCTGATAATTGTGATAAAGCTAAAATTTATTAGAACTATAACTCTTTCAAATATTATGAGATCACTGACGCTTAAATTACTCTGTATTCTGATTTTCTTGTAACTTTAGAGAAAAAAATGTTTCGTTCAGATCAGTACCAGTTAATTTTCGTATTTTTATTAAGTAGTGCCTAAATACATCTTTGTTTAATGTTTGCTGTTTCGTTGTTTATGATTTAGTAGAACGTTATTAGTTCATAAGGTCGTTATTAGAATATTTACTGGTACTACTACTAATTTTGTTAGAAAACTTGGTTGTTGTTCATTTGAAGTGAATTATACAGGGTGCCCGGAAAGTAATGGGACCTAGCTTGAACATAGCTTTTTGGGATCAAATAGAACCGATTTAGACAAACTTAGCTCAGTCCAAATGTGCCTCGTTTACAAAATTACAGGGCTTAAAACAAAAAATAATTGTTTTTTTTTGTTATTATGTAATATTTTATATGCATTATTATGTAATTATTTTTTTTACAGTGTATGCGTGACCATTGGCGTGACTTGAGTGCCTCCTATAGTATGCCAGGTTGCACTTGATACCGTCTATTTGCTTTTTATTTAGAAAACGAAGCGTCGGTGTCATTAGGATTGCATTTTTTATTTCAGTTATGAATTAGACAAATAGGTTTGACTAAATGATCCTATTATGTGATGGATTTCTTATCATTAAGATAATGGAAGTTAAAATTTAAAGAATTTGGTACTTCATATTCGTCCTTAACCTACTAAGATCTAATGGAAAACTTAAACATTTAATCGGATCTACAAATAGCTCCGAGAAGAGTCAGAGTGAATTTATCTCAAATTTTTAATTAAAATGAAATGGCAACAGGTAGGAAATTACACAGCGACCTTTTCCTTCCTTTTTCCGCTTGAAACACTAAACTCTAAGCGGCATTTTTAATTTCAAAGCAGTTAAATAAAATAAGGTTTGACTCTTACGGCATCGAGAAATAGCGTCAAGTTCCGTTCAGATGTAATTACAGAAATAATCACGGAAAACCGAATAAGGGACTCTTTCTTGGTATTTAAAACCATTATTAGGTAGGGGACAAATATATTTATTTTTTTATATATTCCACTCGATAGCCATATAAATTCACTACTGTAATAATTTACGTTTAGCACTGATGGTAAAAGTAAATTACTTGATTTACTTTTAATGCTGGTGCGAAAATATAAAACAATCTAGAAATTTTAAACTAAAGAAATATTTATTTACTTAATTAAGTGTGCAGATAGAGAAACTGCAATTAAAATACTAATAATTTCATGGATAATCATTAGCAGCTGTAGAAGTAATTATTTAGGTCATTTTGCATGTTTGCTACAAGGAAACTAAAAGTGCTCACGTGTTCTATATGACCAATGGCTCTGTCATCCACTACATTGTTTCTTGTGCAAATGCTTCAAAATGTTAAACAAAAAATTGTCCTATAAAACACTTTTAAATGTGTGGTATACGGCAAGGTTCACGAGTTTAGGAAAATTCTTTATTCACATTTTGAAGCACTTGGATAAAAACCATGTAGTAAAATGACACCCATAGAATACGTACTTTTAGTTTCTTTATAGCAAGGAAGTAGTCAAACTTCAATTTTACCATTATTTCTGTAAAACAAGCCTTCTATATAACCTTGCGCTACTGCACCGGACTTCCATCCACCGTGTCTTAATTGTAGTAAGATTAGCGTTAGAATCAAGTAGAGTCAAGCTGCCTATTTCTTCGTGATGGCAGTTTCCAAAAAACCGAAAATTACGGCAATATTTGCAAATACGATAGGTACCTCAACCGTCCATTATTTGAAAGAAAAATTAAAAAATGTCTGCGAAGGAACGCATTCTCCAGTATCCATGAATTTTTAGACTGTGATTTCAAAATATAATAAATCATGATTCAAACTTTGTACATTTTGGTTGCATTATTTTATGACATTATTTTAATCTGTATCAATGTACTGTTTGTTTGGTTTTATCTTTTACATATGTGTTTAAAATTACAACTATTTGCTTTTAATGCTCACACTATTTTGTTATTTTTTAAACGATTTTGTTATTTATTACAGGTGTATAAATAATGATTGAAGTGTATTATGATGCTGGAACTGTTAGTGGCGAAGATATTAATAATGATAACCAATTATTTGTGGACTGACTAGTGCGAAATAAATTAAATTCAGCATATCTGTTGCAACGTTTCTCTGCAATAATTACAGTTATCAAATTATTGAATTTTTCCATAAGTTATGTCCCAAAGATAGATGGTGTGTTCTTCTGAACATCTTAAGATTTCAGGACAGTTAAACCTGATTTTAAACTCCATTTGCTGCTCTATGTAACATACATTCCTTTCTCTGGAAAATTACTGTCTCAAATTGATATAATGTGGAGATCGTAAATTTGGAGTTGGAACACCTCGAGTTACAGAGCAGAGAACATTTAGAGAATCAGCCAAATTAAAACAGTGTTTTATGTTTTTCTCTCTCACTATATTTAATTTATATTGTGTGCTTATCCTGTAAATTTTCTTATTTCTCTTGATAAAGTACAACATGCATGTTGTTTGGTCACATTTACCTAAACTTTTATTCATGGGCATGCAGTTTTAACCAATACAATGTATACATATGTTTAATGTTATGGTTACATAAATTGGTATGCCAACTCCACGCGCTATTGGACACTATTTAGATCACTCAGAGCTTCATTCTCTCCTTATTTGTTATTCTTGATGAAAAGTACCTCCCATTATGATTATTTAATTGAATCAATAAAATACAATGGACGAACAGTTCACTGACTATTTGATATATAGTGATTTTCCGGGTTGCTATGCCATGACCTCGGTAACTAATCGCTGCCAGTAACAGAATTGAAGTGCGCATCATCGTTAGCTTAGTTAGTTAGCTAACAAATAACTGAAGGACCATTACTCATCAAATTGTGTTATTATTTAAACAAAATCGGATGTGCATTCGTTTTAACAAACAATTGTGATGATTTTGAGTGGAATTTAACTAAACATTTGTTACGGTGTATTTTCAACTATTATGACTATCGTAAAGTCTTGTTACCCTTGCTTGCTCATTTTAACGAAAAGTTCAGCACCTCAAACCATTGTATATAATTAGAGTCCAAATCCATTTGGAACTGTAATCTTAGGCATTTCACCAACTACCGTCGTAACTTAACCCAGTGTAAGTTTACCGAAAGTGCCTGTGATGAATTGGAGACTGAGTTAATGGAGAATTGAGGTTCAGTGTGCTCATGAAAAGTATTTGTGCAATTTTTCTACCACTGATTTCAAATTAACAACTCTAAAAGTTTACCCAGCCATTTCCATTCATAATTCTGCTAATAACGCGGTTGCTTTATCCTTGTTTTATATAGTTTCTTAAACTTGAAAATTTAGTTCAGAACTTGCAAACAGTTAGTGATTTACTCTTAAAAGTCATTTTACAGAAACAACTTGCATAGAATATATGTTAATAATGTACAGTGCTTTCGAAAAGTAACGAATAAATTCATTATTGAGAAGTTTTCGAAAAAATCCCCTGGCACGTCGATTTTGTTTATAAAAAAGGCACTTTTTGACATAGGAACCATATTTGTGACGTCATCGTTGTTCGAGATATGACGTCATGACAATTTTTTTAGATGCAACCCCCAATTTTGACCATGTCATTTGAAATGCCATTTGAAATGGCATGGTTAAAATTGGGGATTGCCATTTAAAGAAATTGTCGATGACGTCATACCTCGAACAACGATGACGTCACAAATTTGGGTCGTATGTCAAAAAGTGCCTTTTTAAAAAACAAAAACTTTCGAAAACTTCTCAATTTCAAATATAATGAATTTATTCGTTACTTTTCGAAAGCACTGTAAGTACATTGCAATACATTTTTAGATGATGCATGAGCAATACACTTTTTAAAGAAGCAGTGAATAATACACATCTAGAGGATGGATGGACAAATTCCACTAAAAACATTTTCCAATACAGAAGTCATTTCTGTTCCTTACAAGGCCTTCTTATCTATTTAGATTTAAAAATGTAGCTGTTTATGTATTTGGTTATTGAATTCTAATTCTACTGTGTTGACTCATTTAAACATGTACTTCTGTAAATTTTAACACAAGCAGCATGTTTTAACTGGGCAGATTTTTGCCATGACATGAAAAGTCATTGTTGTGCCTTTTTAATATGTGTATATTGTTCATTATTTATATTTTCTAGACATATTGTTACATATTCAATCATATATGTGAAATAATGTTAGTAATTGAAATTTTTTTATCTATATTATTCAATTGTAGTTATAGAGGCAAATATATACAGGGTGTCCGTAATTTTAAGGGCTGACTAAAAGGAATAAAAAACTCTTATGGAAAAAATGTCTAAAATGAATAGTTTGTCTACAAATACAATTCAAAAATAAAAATAAAACTGCAATAATATGCAATACTATGTTACGAAATTACAAACTAAGGTTAAGTAAAAGCGCCTGTAACTTAATTTGTTCATAATTTGATTTTTGAATTAGTATACGGGGTTAACTATGACTAAGTACAAAGATTTTAACCACGTGCTCAGGGAGCCCTAAAAACAATAAAAAATTTATTCCAGAATTTTAGCTCGATATTTAAAAAATCGAGGAAAACCCTTTTTTCCTACGGAACGTCGGCGCCTATGATGAGTATCGACTGAGATGCCTTATGGCTTAGATCCATAGTTGACATTACATCTGTCAACAATTACCATGCGGTCGTTTGCAGTGTTTCTAAATGCAGAAACGACAAAAACTAACATTCTTATTAGTAATAATACCTGATAGGTAGGTAACAGTTAATCCAGTTAGCTCCAGTATTTTGCATTCGTTTTTCATTACATATTTGGTTACAAACTGGTAAAACTACATTTTCACTCACTACCGATAAACACACTTCCCGTAGGTACAATGCCTATGTATTATAACAAAATCGAAGAAAGGGATGAGTAGGTAGGTTCTAATAGATAACAGAAAACGTTTAACACCCGCGGCAGTCTTGTCCCATAACCTAGAAAAACAAACCGGTGAACTATATTGTGGAAAAATATCTGTACCCGACACATATTCCTTTCTTTATTAACTATTAGACGTTTAAAATTAAAATAAGTCACTAAAAACTGAAGAACACACAACGTAAACACAGGAATTAAATTAAAACATGACAGCAAACCGACTCGACTGGACCGACTGCCGACTGTGGACCACTTTTGCATAACGGTTGCTTGCTGGTTGCATACTCTGATTCTGGCATTGGCGGCGTTAAATAAGGATTTAATATAATATCGAAAAACAATTGTTTTCGCTTTATAAACAAGTTTGAAAATTTGTTGAAAGAAAATTCTGTAAATTCTTATTTTTTTCTATTCCCTCTTAAAATATTTGTACTTAGTCATAATTAACCCTGTATATTAGTGAATTAAACAACTTAAGTTTTAGAAACTGTATCGTACTGTAACGTTCGACAACGTTGTAGTGTCAGGCTCCTGGTGGTAACCTAAAAGTAATATTAGTCATAATGGTGCGTACAGCTAGTGCGATTCATATATATAACTAACATACAGTACATAGGAGAAACATACACAGATAAGTGTTGACATGTAATAAATAAGAAAATGATTTAAAAAATAACAAGATAGTGTGAGCAATAAAAGCAAATAGTTGTAATTTTTTAAACACATATATAAATGATAAAACCAAACAACCAGTACATTGATACAGATTAAAATAATTTTTCTTTAGTTTTATTGGGTTTTTGCCACACTTCTGAAATAATAATAAAGATTAATTAAATAAGCCCTTGCGCCACACGGATCAGTCAAGGGTTATTGCCTAAACTAAAACTAAGTTTGCCTAACCAAAAAATCTCACACTGAAAAAAGCAGATAAGAAAAAAATAACAAAAATCACATCACTATCGCGCACTTTCGAATTTTTGACGTTTCGAAAAACTCGACATACGTATAATATTTTTACTACTATTTTGAGAACGAAAACAGAAAGTTTTTCGAAACGTCAATAATAAGGAAGTGAAGCGATAGTGATGTGATTTTTGTTATTTTTTACGTATCTGCTTTTTTCAGTGTGATTTTTTGGTTAGGCAAACTTAGTTTGAAAAATAACCCTTGACTGATCCGTTTGGCGCAAGGGCTTATTTAATTATTAATCTTTATTTTTTCACAAGTATGGCAAAAGCCCAATAAAACTAAAGAAAAACTAAAATTATGCCACAAATAAATAGCTTCAGACAATAGATTAAAATAATGTCATAAAACAATGGATTAACTATTACCTATATATCAGGTATTATTACTAATAAAATTAATTTTTTTCATTTCTGCATTTAGAAACGCTGCAAAAAGACGACCGCATGGTAGTTGATATTGTTGACAGATGTAAGCCTTAATCTAAGTCATCTCAGTCGCCTTTTATTTTATTCTTGATGACCTACTAATGAAGATACTGGAAATATAAAAATTGGGTTAAATAAATATATATTTTTAAATTCAGCAACGTGTTCTCTTGTAGCATATAATGTATGATACTCAGTAATTTATAAATAATTAATATATTGAGCAAATATTTAACTCTGGAAAGCTTAATGTGGTAAAACGGTAACTGATCGATACATTTATATAGGACCGAGGTAATAGATACAGCAAATAGGATTTTCGCTCAGTGGGTTTGTCAAAAAGATTACGAGTAAGCGTGGGTTCGTCTGAGACAGTAAGTGATAACAGACGGGAAGGTGTGATTTGAATTGAGTTGTTATACAGAGCGATTGAGAATTTATCTACAAAAAAATTAGCTCTTACAAATACAATTTTGTAATAAAAAATCAAAACGGGCAGTTTAAAAATACACATCTGCACTATACTGGAAACTGTAAAACCTAATAAGGCGGCAAAGCATGCAACCGGCGATCTGACAAAAAGTGGAAAAAAATTTCCAAGGAAATAAATAAATAACATTTTATTTTATGCAACAAATTGAACTGCTTTTGCCGCTATTGTTATTAATTAATAAAATAATTGGTAGCAGCTATAATACGTTTGCGTAAATCATCAATAGTAGATATCCACTTCAGTGCGATACACTTCATTAAATATCCCAATAAAAAGAAGTCCAATCAGGACAAACTGCTATATTTTCTTTTTTCAAGACCTAGTTGGTTATATTGATGTGGATGAGCGCCCTGCTGAGATATTTTGTGATCTTGGCAGGGCATTTGATTTTGTCAATCATGATAGGCTACTTTACAAAAGAAAAAATACGGAATTAGGGGTTTGGCAAATACATGGATATCTAGTTTCTTAAAAGGCAGGCAACAATTTATTAAGTTAACTTGCCGAGTAAACAATTGTAATGTGCAAGAGGTACGTTCACCACTAACTGAAGTATATGTCGGGGTACCACAGGGCTCTGTACTCGGCCCGGTGTTGTTCCTAATATATGGAAATGACCTTGAAAGCTGTCTCCCACGATGTATCTCCAACACTCATTTAAAAGAAACATGGTGTGCCATAAGCGGCGCCCTCTACTAGTGACATCAAAATTAGAAACATATTTGAATTTCTCGTTCGCAAAAACCCCTGATATACAAATTGTATGTAAATATTTAGATTTCTTAAGAAGTTATTTACAAATATCGAAAACAAAATTTTAAGTTTAACATCGTTAATAATCAGTTTTGGAAAAAAAATCATAGAAAGAGGTAGCATTTATTTTCGGTCTAGAATTATCCCCTGAAGTTTTTGCTCATCATTTCCGGACACCCTGTATAACAAAAAACCCTTATTGTTGGTCACACAGTATGGCACTGGATTTTTAACCTCTATTTAAGATACCTCCTGTATTTTATATTCTATTTGAAATGACAATCATTTTCGTTTTGTAGCGTTGAAACGCATCTACCTAGTATTAAATCATCTACACTTTTATTTCTAAGCTTGTTTTGATTGTCGTTTGCATCAATAGATTACAGAAACGGGCTATTCGACAGGATAGTTCCACCATCGAGCGGATCGAGACATATGTATTCTTTCAGTATTACGCAGTATGAGCAGCCGTGTAAAATATAGCATGCTTCCTCAATATTTCAAAGTGGATTTGAACCTGCCATACTCATTCTTTTATCAGTTAAATATGAAATATGTTCATGTGAATAGAGAAGTTTGAAAGCATCTCGCAAACTGCAAAATATTCATGGATTTGAAATTGTAGTTGATCTCTTCATTTATCTTTCTGAACGAGTTCATGTTTAAGTACTATTTTAGAAAGATTACTCTGTCTTTAGTGCATCGTATCAAAATGAAGTTGGATGGATGGTTATTTTAAGGGGCAATGCTAGATGCAAGTCCGACTTCCCTTACATCTTCTTTCTTTGCCTGCCTTGTATCTCATCGCGTGATACTATTTGCACGTAAGCGGTTTCTTTAGCAGGCTTTAACTTAAAATTCACTATCTTAGTTCTAAATTTACTAAGTTATTATCGATTATTTTCAGAAACAAAGTGTATTTAAATGAATAAAATAATTCACCGCTTCTAGGATACCCATTTATTTTGTTCTCTCTACCTTTTAAACCCTAGTTTTCTCGTGTCAAAAATATGATTTAGGGCATTCTAGAAACTCAATATTTTTCTAAAAAAATTGGTGCAAGTCGCATCAAAGTCGGACCATTATTACGGGAATTATTTTTAAACTAGTTTCAAGATACCTAAAGAAGTCTCCTAAGTTGAAAGGGAAACTATTTTGGGATAAAGCCAATAGAAATAATATTACCAAAAGTTTATTCATTTAGAATATACGATTTGTTCCTCTATTTTAATCTTTGAAAATCTCCAAGAAGCTTTAAAAATATACAGAGTGATTTACAAACAGTGACCAAACATTTAATCTCATAGTCTTTGGTGAATTTTAAGGAGTTTAAAGTATCTTTCAGTTAATTTTTGCTTTTTCCGGAAAACGTAATTTAATAATATGTAGAAAATTTGAAAGACGAATTCCAAAACAATATTATAGGTAATACAGTATTGGAATAGGCACTATTTCATCTAAATTTTAGGAAAAGCTTTAAGATTTTGTACTAACTAATTCGTAAAATGTTAAAAAAGTAATTTTGTTATAAGTAAGAGGTTTTTTTGACCCCTGAAGTTGCTATAACTTCTTTGGTTTTTTTTAAGCTGGGTTATGCTAGGTCAGTTGGAAAACAAAAAGACCAACATTATAATCGTTCACGTTTCGTTGTATTATTTCAACCCTACAGGACTCTGGAAAAAATTGATTGTAATAAAAAAAAACCTTACAAATACACAGACTATATAAATATCTCACAAAAAATTAAATTGGCCATAATAGTATTGCATTAACGTTGATATACAATAATTTGAAATTAATTCGACATTCGAAGTCGTATACATACCTGTAAATTTTGATCTTTTAGTCATACTAATCTCAGAAATAATAAGGGTTCTAGATATGAGGAAAAATTTTGTTCTTCCAGTTATAATTACGAGTATTCGCAATGTAAGCATCAATAACGGACGGAATTTTTTCGGAAAGAGTTTCAATTTTCACACCCAACATTATTTTTCACGAAATATTGACAATTATTATAAAATTGAGTTTTCGATTTCCAACTGAGCTATCCAGCTTAAAAAGAACAAAAAAAAATAATTTTGTAATTTTGACACCCTGTATCCCTGTCCTAGAAAACTTTACATAAAAGTTCTCCTTTGAAATTTCATGGTTTCATTTTTCGTTCACGTTTCTGAATAATTCATGTAGAGACTAATAAAAATTTAAAAATAATTTTTAATTACTACAAATTCACATCTGACGAAAGACTCGCAGTTCATAAATAGAGGTTGTATATAAGCAAGTGTTTGACAGTTCAGCGACATATTCACAACTGAACTGGTCCAAGACTGAAACCAATCCCTGACTTTTGTGGGAAAACATTTTTTTCACTATTCGTCATTATTTGCCCTCAGCTATAATTTTCCAAGGTTATGTGTATAGGTTTAAAAATCACCGTGTATATCAACATATTATTACTGTTTCAATCAAATGTGTTCATTGTACTGCGATATTTTGTGTGTTGATACCTTTTGGATAGAAAAACTGTCGTTTATGTGTTGTTACATCTGAACAACGACTTTAAAATTCATGGATAGCAAATTCAATATCTTGAGTAATGGTCTTGTATATAATTTTTTACACTCTCGTCCTCTTCTTCTTCTTGCTCAATTTTATTAATCAAAGGCTTCTCGTTGTAGGAGATTTATGAAGTTATCACAATAAATCAGTTTTACGATAATATTTATTGGCAAGAGAATAAATCTAGATAAGATTTATATCGGAAAAAGCATCAGTATCGTCTATTGATTGTAGAAACAAGATAAAGTGTCACGATCTGTTACTGACACACTTGCCACCTAATCCATTTACTGTTGCCAAGTTATACTATATGTACGAAAGTTTCTATCCAATTGAAGCTGTTTGGAAAATGATGACCAGTCCGAAATAGCCGTTTACAATAACTAAATTAAATAAATAATCAATTCGCAATATTTGACGGTAATTAGAGACAAGAATAAATATCAGTCGTCGTGGGTAGGTTGAGGATTTCCCCACAGAGTTTTTCGTTCAGCATATATGGGAGATTTTTTACACTGGTTATATACAAGTCTTTGAATTAAGGAGGTTATCTATAATCTGATGATACCCTTCGCATCATGTTAAACGTAATACAATAAATTACGTGGAAAATAAGCAATACATTAGTACAATTTATAACAATGTATTCAAAACTCGCCTGTTGTTTATATCGTTGTACCAGATTGGTTGTCAGTGATCACACACTGGGAAAACTGTGTATTTATTAACCTTGCAGCATCATCATTCTATTGTTGTTTTCGCTAGTGATATTCGTTGGGGTGAAAAAATTTGCTTATATTTTGAACTACCGTTTCACATCAATTGAAGTAATACAGACGTATTTAAAATAGCCTTTGAACTCACATAAAGGATCTAAATATTCGCTAATAGTATCATCACAAAATCTACTATTTTTTCAGCAAACAAACAATATACATACGAGTATAGATTAATTTAAATGTATTTCGCTGCTGACCAAATAATAGCCTATCTCTGATATAAAATATACACAATGAATAAGGACAAATTAATGTTGATAAGATCACAAAAGACAAATGAAGTAAAAATTTACACTATCATTAGTAAAACATTTTTCACATTTAAGAGAAGATAAACAAAAACGTATGCAAAACATAAAATAAGATGGTCGCCATCGGAGTAAGTTGGTTGGATTTTTTTCACTCGCCAAGGTCGTCTTTTTTGTTGGCCGTGCATTCGCAAATAGTGACGTAGAAATCGATTTAAAAACTATTCACATGAATTATAGCAGCTTACATGACGCCATCGAAAAACTACAAAACAGTGCGTTGTCATTCGCGGACTTAGTGGACAAATTAAATTGCTTGCTGAATACTAGAAATGATGCAAAAAATGAGCGCATTAGGAAAGAGTTTACCAATTTTACTTGATTAAGACAAATTTGTGATGATATTTTTAGTGAATATTCTAATCCAGTGAGTTCCAAGGCTATTTTAGGTCGTTCTTATAAGATAAACATATGTTTTCTCTGACAACCAACCTAGTACATCGAGATAAACAGAAGGATGGGTTTTGAATACATTGTTATAAATCTTATTAATTTATTGCTTATTTTCTACGTAATTTATTTTATTACGTTTAATATGATGCGTACGCCTACGTCCCGCGGCTGTCTGGAACAGCCTTATTTACTATTTATGGCGTTTTATTGTCTTATATCCACAGCATAAATATATATACATGATATATATACAGTGCCTTCACAAATGATTACAAGCCACGTGACCAGGACTGTGATTGAGGAACAACTCGTATGCAAATATATTTCTTCTCTCACAATCGCCGTAGTGAGGAAAAGGATATTCGAATATGAATTGCTCTGCGATTGATTTGAGAATCTCGACCCCGATCACGTGGATTGTAATCATTTATGAAGGCACTGTATGATCTATCGGTCAGTGGTCGCGCGACTAGATCGGTGTGGGTTCGCGTCCCGCTGCCGGTAGACCGCATATATAAGCTATATTCGTAGATATGATTGGCACCCTCTCTGCGGGTATGGTAAGGTGGAAGGATGTTAGCTTGGATCAATGTGAGATATTGATACCGGTTGATATTTGACTACTCCCCTAATTAATGAGGTTTTCCAGGTTTCCCTCATTCCTGCACTGAATAGTGGTTAGGGCCTACCAACGTAAGTCGTTCCTGGGTGCAAATGCGGTCTGCTTAATAATAATATGCCGCCCCCTCTCCTGCACAAATCTCCGATCTCTGGGCTAATCCCTGTGATGAGAATGAGGGGTAGAGACATTATTATTATTATTATTTGGAGCGGAATCAAAATTGGTAAGGGAGGTTGATGCAATATTTGTGTAATTTACTGATTTGTATGGGAAATAACTAGTTGACCAGACGTGTGTACGTATGTATAGTTAAACTGCAATATTTTGAGACCCCCACATGCACTTGCTACGTGTCGGTTCTTATTCAGAACGCCCTGTATATTTTTTATTCGTGGGTAACATCATTTTATCAAGCATTGGATTTAATCGGCCTATCTTGCCTTCACAAATTTTGTTCTTAATGAAACACCTGTGTATTCAGGATTATAGGTTCCACTGAAGTATTTATTAAGAAAATTGGATTTTTTGAGCTTCTCCATTTCCTGTGTAAATCTGTTTGAAGGAGGAATAAGGGAAAAATCACGTTTCGCAACAAAGGGTGCTGAATATTTTATGTATTGCCTTTTGGGATGAATGAAAGTGAAATACAAAGGCCTCCACGAAGGGGTTTAAAATAATAAGAAAGGAAAAGTGTGAAATTCATTAGATGGGCGATAATGAGCAAGAAAGAACCCTAATTGCTTCATTATGTCACACTTTGTTTATTTAATTCGTTTCATAAGGAATTTCAAACAAAACGAGAGTTTAATATCACTTAAAAAAAGGGATATTACTATGACCAAGCTTCAGGAAAAATTGCCTTATGAGAAAATAATTAACAATAACAAAAGATAATCGTGTACGGCAGGACTATCTAAGGTCTAATAAAAAAAGTTACAGGGCGTTAAAGTTCAAATTTTGAATTAGAAATTCTTAAAATTGTTAGAAAGTTTTCAAAGGATTCTTTGGAAATTTGGACTAGGAGGTTTTTTGAGACGAGAAAAACGAATCCGGACTTATTTTTGCTGTAGACGCTAGAGGGCACTACGAAATGTACTCTTGGTTGATACAAACTGGTTATAACTTTTTTATCAGTGTGTGTACGAAAGTTTTAATAGAAAAATATTGTGCTCCTATATATTTTCAATAAATAAGGTATACTTGTTTTATGTTGATAAATTTAACCGTTTTCGATTTATGTCTTGTTTTTCTATTGGATGCGATAAAATTAAATAAAAGTTTGTAGAAATGCAAAATCAGATCACATCACATTAGTTAACAATAATGTGGATATTTCAAAATATTTCATAATTATCAGCAACTAAATTATGACGAAGTAAATGGCGGAGAAGATGTAAGAACATTGTTAGTAGTTAAATGTTATCACACAAAGAATGATGTAAGAAGCAGGTTTGTTGTCAGTAAGAATTCCTTGGATTTTACAAAAAATGCATGGGTCTTTACACTAAATTATGACAGATAATAATTAAAATGACATAGAAGATCCACGAACATCTTTAGAAGTCAAAGTTATCACACAGAGAATGACGCAAGAAGCAGGTTTGTTGTCAGTAAGAATTCCTTGGATTTTACAAAGAATGCATGGGTCTTTACACTAAATTATGACAGATAATAATTAAAATGACATAGATGATCTACGACCATCTTTAGAAGTCAAATGTTATCACACAAAGAATGATGTAAGAAGCAGGTTTGTTGTCAGTAAGAATTCCTTGGATTTTACAAAAAATGCATGGGTCTTTACACTAAATTATGACAGATAATAATTAAAATGACATAGAAGATCCACGAACATCTTTAGAAGTCAAAAGTTATCACACAAAAAACGACGCAAGAAGCAGGTTGTTGTCAGTAAGAATTCCTTGGATTTTACAAAGAATGCATGGGTCTTTACACTAAATTATGAGAGATAACAATTAAAATGACATAGAAGATCCACGAACATCTTTAGAAGTCAAAAGTTATCACACAAAAAATGACGCAAGAAGCAGGTTTGTTGTCTATAAAGAATACTTCAAAATTTACAAAAAAGACATGCGCCTTCACACTAAATCACAACAAATATCAAACTATATGGCATAGAAAATTTAAAAACATCATTAGCAGTTAAAAGTCATCATATCAAGAATGATATAAGATGTTGATTTGTTGTCAGTGAAGAATATCTCTTTTCAGTCCAAATTATTTGCCGCCCAAAATATCAACAGTTGTATCCAAGATCAGAAAATGTCATTGATACTGAAATTCGTATATAAACAATTTTTACCCAAACCCAATTTAATTGTATTTTCTACTGTAATTACTATCGAGAAGAAAACATTACCAGTTTTTTTGCCTGACAAAAATTAATTTTTATAAACTGTATTTCCCAATTAGTTAACGTATAATATTGTGCATATCCTTGTACATGCGAACCAACAAAGATATACTTTAGCATAAAGTAGAAAAGCAGTAATAAGTTAGCAGCTAAAGAATATAAAACTAGGAATGTGGTGAGGAAGAGAAAATTATGACCGAGTATTTTATAGACAGAAGAGTAATTTGAAGCAAGGACTATTTAAAATTTGGAACATCACAGGTTTCTAACTACCAATTTGAGAATTATCTCTGGAGAAATGAGTGAAATGTCTCCCAAAATACGAAGAAATCTAATCCAACGATATGGAGACCATTTTTTACTGAATTAGAAAGGTATTTTAAGCTAATATAAATCAAGTCTCCTGCAATTCCTATCAATGAAGTCATATGTATGTTCTCTGATACCAAACATCTAGGTATGCTAATGAACAATTCCACAGATAAAGCTCTATTCAATAATTATCTAAAGAAATTATTCTATTTAAATTTACTAACCTGCTTTTAATGAAAACACTCAATAAATATCTAACTGCACTTTTGGTAGTGGGAACACGATTCAACCACAATAGATGAGATCTGACCTATTTCTGCATTTTTAGGATTGCTTCTTCAGGTGGCCTCCTTTAAATTGAGACAAATATCTAACTATAAAAATTATTATAAAAATTAAAATTATTTGAAGTTAAAAATCGACAATGACAAAAGTGACAGTTTGTCAATGAATTAAATATGACATATCTACTTGAATAATGTGTACCCTTTATGTAAAAGTTTTTATATATTTTTAAGCATTAATAATATTGTGTGTTTAAAATACCTTTCTAATTCAGTAAAAAATGTTACAAAAGCTAATAATAAGGAATATATGGGTAGATATTGTGGGTGTAATTCAAGGCTGGTTGGGGCTTTTGTCCACAGAATAGTTAGTTTCACACAATATTGTTAATACCTAAAAATGTATAAAGATATGGAGACCAGTCGGGAAATTGTCAAACCATCTCGAATTAATATAATGGCCGTATTAACCTATTTATACATGTCATTTTTCAACGAGAAACTAAGTTTCACGTATACCTTCAATTGTAAAACAACGACAATGTAAAACTAACAGCGTAAGGTTTACATTACCTCAGCCAAGCAAAGCAAGACTTCGGATATGTAAAGGAGGTGGCAATGCTTTATACACAATTGACAAATATAAGGAAACGTTCCTGGAGAGGACTAGTTCCTTTCCTCCATTTTGCGACATGAATTCTTATTAGCATGTGTGCTGGAACTCCTCTGTGTGACACACCACAAGTTCTAGAAAGTTTAATTACTTACTCTGCTAGCTCTGAATTAAGCGCGGGGGTATTAATGGAGTTGCAAGTGCAGTGTTGAATTTGGATTGGTGCGGTTTTGCCGGCGTCAAGATGTGTCTTTCAGTTCCTTCAGTGCAACGAATTTGACGGGGAATATGATTAAATTGTAGAGATAATTCTAACTGCAACTCATGGTGCTTGAAACACACAAGGCAACAAGTATAAGCAGATAATTTAGGTTTATGTTATGATATACAAAACGGTTTAAAATATGCAATGAAATCAGCCGCTGAACACACATAAAAAATTAAGAAAAAAATTACTATGGAGAGCCACTTGTGTTTTGTTTTAGGAGCTCACAGCTCCAATAATAGTTCTTTAAACCAAATGTTGGTCCTAGTTTTTATAAAATGTACAGGGTGTTCAGATCTTTTCTAAAAAATGCTTGAATATATAGGAGACTCTTACAAGTACAGTTTTAGTTTGACATACCTGATGTTACAACAAAATTTTGGGCAGATCTTACCCAGTTTCTACAAACTAACACAAATGTTTCTGCTTCTTGTCCGTTTTGAACTCGTAAGTTATTGCAGCAACTATGATACGTTTGCGTAGATCAGCAATAGTGGGTATTAGGGCTGTCAATCCCGGAAAAAATGTCGATCCTGGGATTTAGGGATTAGAAATTTATAATCCAGGGATTAATTGCTGTCAGAATTGTCGATATATTTGAAAAATTAATATTATCTTAAGTTTAAGTTATTTGAAAAGAACAAAATGGTAAAAATAAAAACGCTTTATTATAATTAATATGAATAATTATGTATATACACTCAGGTGCAAAAAAAACGCAACAGTCAAATTTTTGGTAAAGTTTGAAGAGTCACACCTTTTTTGTTTTTAGGCTGATTTTCATAATTTTTTTACAAAACTTTAGATAAAATGATCAACTTTAATCCACGTATTTAGTCATGACATGTTTATTTTGCTCTTAAAAATGAACCAATGCACATAAAGACATGAACCAAAAAACAAATTGTAGGAAATGAATGGTTCTTAATGAATATTGACCTTTTAAAGAAATTTGGTAACGAAATTATTCCACAGGGCGTTTTAAAATGAAGGTCATGAAGCAACCTTTCAATTAACCCTGTATAATGACTAAAAGGCCAACATTTATCAAACGACTAAATACGTGGATTAAAGTTGATCATTTTATCTAAAGTTTTATAAAAAAATTATGAAAATCATCCTAAAAACAAAAAAGTTGTGACTTTTCAAACTTTACCAAAAATTTGACTGTTGGGTTTTTTTTGCACCTGAGTGTATAAGAAATTTAATTCATTCGGATTCAAACTCGAACGAATTTTGGTGGACTACGTTCCAACCGTCGAGAACACCCTCTTCAATTTTGCACTTATAGGTTAAATTGATAAAAAAATCGTAGGATATACCATTTTTATATAATTCGGTTTCTTTCGATAAGGTAAAAAATAACAAAACTTTCTTGTTCGTACTTGAACCTAGCTGAAATAGCTTCATAGACTCTTTTCTACCTTATTTTTATATACTGAACAAAGCCGTATTAAAAATATCTATTACTGTAAGGCAGCTATTGCTTTGGAAAAATGTGATCAATGTTCCATTTTTTAGATCTGGTCACTGAATTAAATATATCTGTGTATTAATTAATTATTCTGTTGCCTCGTATTTCACATTAGACCGCAACGTATCTATAAAACTGACAAGATAAAATCCGAAAAGCCCGGGAATCAAGCTGGCTGCATCCTGGGATTTTTAAGACTGAAAATTAGCGGAATTCCAGGATCCCGAATTTTCAAGATCCCGGGATTAACAGCCGTAGTAGGCATCCACTTGGGTGCAATACCTTTCATATTTTATCCCCACAAGTGATTTAAAGTCATGAGATCGTGGTGGCCATGATACCGGTCTTCATCGTCCTTACTATTAATACTATAATTAAGCTCCGTGTATAATATGCCACACTTTTGCAATACGCCGTGGATGTCCTAGACCTCCATCTCTTCCACGATTCGGTTTGAAATTTTCTTCGCATTGCACTACACTTGCACTCACTGCGGTAAAAGTAGCTGCATTTGGCACTGGCACTAACATTTTTACCGGAAAAAACGTTCTACTAAAGCATTTTCACTTGGCAACAATTAAAACGATATCCATCAACTTTGATTCTATTAAGCCATTTCACGCCGGCATCACAAAAAAGATTAATACCTACAAAAAGTAATCGGATTTAAATACTCGAAATCTCCTGGCTAGACTACAGCAACCCAGCGATGTAAAGGTTAAAAATACTACAATTTCTATAATTTTTTACTCGGAAAATATAAGGATTTTATAATTTGTTTTATGATATTAACTCCGTTTTTCATTACGTATCTATTCCTAAATTTGTAACAGAGAAGTAGGTAACCCCATTAATCTTATATTTTTGGCGGCAAACTATGACGATTTAACCATACTTACGTGTACAGGGTGTTTTTAAATGAAGTAGCAAAATTGAGACCACAGATTCCTTAGGTGAAAATATATCGATTTAACCTAACATAGTGGTTTTTAGACTTTCACGGCCGATGATTTGATACATAGTGATTTTCCGGGTTGTTATGCCGTGATCTCGGTAACTAGTCGCTGCCAGAAACAGCGCAAATCGGGGGGTTTTGCAAGCGAGAAATTCTAATTTGTTTCAAATTTTAACGTCACTAGTTTCTTTTAAATAGCAGAACTTCTTTACAGCTTAGTGTATCCATCTGACTATCGAAGCAATCGATTTTCCTACCTGTTTTATTTCAAAAAGGTATACCTTGCTGAAGTCGATGGGAGTACCCATTGTTGAAATAATCCTATTTGAAATTCTCAGTGTGCCGAGTAATAACTGTTTTGGTTTCAGGTAAAATGCCTTTTCTGCTGAAAATACAGCAACATGTTACTTAAAAAAATTGTTCAGACTGATAAATTATGGCGATGTGCAAAAATTTAAAGAAGATCGGAGAGGTTTGATGAAACCATTTTTCAACAAAGCACACACAAGATTTTATCAAAGCCGATCTATATTTTTGAAATTTTGCACGTGTACATAATTTACCGTTATGAACAACTTTTTCAAGTAACATTTTGCTATATTTTCAGTAGAAAAGGCACTTTACCCGAAAAGATAACAATTTTCAATCATCATTTTTACTACTTTATTTAAAAACACTCTGTATACAAAAATGCCTGTGCTCCCACTGTGTATAAAATAAGCTACATGACATTTTAACTTAGGCGCAGAGGGACAAAACTCTCTAGAAAGAGCAGTCATTTTGAATATATTTGTCATTTATAAGTATTTCAAACTTTATTCTGTGTTGTAACAAAAGCTTTAAGAAGACTGATCACAATGCATATGTTTAGAGCTACTTATAGTTATTATGTAGAAATATCTGACATGGTAGCTCTGCGACGTTGTCACATATACAAGTTAATGTTTTAATTTATTATACAGCAAAATATAGCCACTAATATTCCGGACACTCTGTAGAGAAAGATGGATATTATTATTATAGTAGGAATTTTGTTGTTATAATTTACTTAAAACACAAATACCGTATAAAATGTATCTATATTTTGCTACATTCTGCGAAAACTATTGTTAGTATATGCGCATAAAGATAAGAAAAACGTAAAAGATAATTATTATACTTTTAGCGTAACTAGACCTACATAGAAACTACTTTTATGATAGTAATAAAACTGCAGAGATCATAAATGGGGGTTCTCTCATTCTCATTTAGACCATTTGCTTTAAATTGTCAGTCTTACTGCAATTATTTAATAACTTTCGTGTGTATTCCCAAAAGTGCTAACAATAAAATAAAGTTATGTGTGTGTGTTCTTCCTATGGCACTGGTTCTAAACCAAATAGCCAGCCATTAAAATAAAGTTATTAAAACATTACTGGTTTAGGAGAAAAATATGAGAGAAAAACTATAACTGAGTGCAGGTGATATATAAGTAGTCTGCTACTTCCTGCTCAGCCTAAGCGGCTCGACTTGCAGGAAGCGACCTACATTGCAGCAGGTACTTAAATGCATACCTCTCGCTCTGGGCGATGCGCCATTAAATCTATAAATGATACTGCAGGAAACAACTCCGCGGACTAATGCCCCGACAGTATTGAATTATACCTGCAGTATCTGTGTGAACAGCCAAGAAGAAGAATTCGTGGAGAGAATTGGCACTCTCTCTGCGGGTATGATAGGGTAGAAGAATGTTGGCTTGGGTCAATGTGAGAGATTGATGCCGGTTGACATATGACTACCCCCCTAATTAATGAGATTTTCCAGGTTTCCGTCATTCCTGCACTGAATGGTGGTTAGGGCCTACCAACGTAAGTCGTTCCTGCTTAATAATAATATGCCGCCGCATCTCTCGTCTCTGACTTCTGAGCTAATCCCCGTGATTAGAATGAGGGGTAGAGATATTATTATTATTATTATGACACGAATTCCAATAGGATGTACTAAAAACTACTTATAATAAAAGAAACTGGAAGTTACAGACATAGACAAGCAGTTAAGCTACCATAATTTTAACAAAATATTATTCTGGTTGAAGACCTTAATATTGCAGGGAGTGTACCTTCTTGTAGAGAAAGCGATGTGTCCGAAACGTTTTCAAGTTGTTATCAAATTGGCCAATTTGTTAAACCAGCAGTTTGCTACTATTTAATTTTTTAATATTATCTTTATTTATAAAGACATTGGATATTGGACTTCGTTGTATAATATGCTTTTACAAACCTATATACTATATCAACTCATACCGACGCTTCTGTATTGTTCCGTTTCGTATGAAAATTAGCCTGCTCCGCGGCTACTCTGTTGTGGACAGTGAACATGGATTAGTTAGTAACAGATGCATAGACGCTTTGAAAATGTATCGTGCTGCCAATCGCCATATAATACTGTTCTAGACACCATAAATCGCCCTGCCATTATTGAATAAAAGTCTGTACCGAATGGCAAAGCGACGGTATTTACAAGCGATAGAAATTATTCAATTATAACCACATGAAAGGTAATTCTGTTCCGCTTCAAGCTAGTTAGCGTATAGAAATACAGGATCAAAGAGTATATAGAGAATATATTATATGTATTTACGTATCTCGGATATGGTTTTCCAAAAATATCACCCAAAGAAACTAAAATTGAGAAATTTTTTTCTGAAAAATCTAAATTGATAGAACCACTTTACCCAGAGTGTTATAGTATTGCTTAACCCTTTATACATGTGTACTTAAGTCTTTCATCTCGCTATAGGTCTTCCACGTGTCTTCCTCCCTCCTATGTTAGCTTCTAGTATCTTTTTCGCTATTCTGTTTTCATGTATTCTGGTAACGTGTCCCAGCCATCTTAACCTTTCGTCACTCCTATAACATCTGATTCATTAAATAGCTCCATCAGCTCTTTATTACTTCTGTTCTCCCAAATTGCCTGTTACATTTCTTGCCTCTGATTCAAAGGAATGTCTTCCAAAAACTCATACAGTGTGTTCTGCAGAAAGTTGAGGTAAGCAGCGCCTGTTACTCGGTTTGGTAAAACAACAGGACCTAGAAACCTGTGACCTACAATACCCATCCAAATGTTTAATGAAAAACGTGCCTGATGTCCAAATTCTGGTTCCAGCATGATGGTGCTGCAGCTCATTTTTCTATGGTTGTTAGACACCATTTACACCAAACTTTTCCGAACATAGATGGGTAGGAAGTGACACCTGTTTTATGGCCTCCACGATCACCTGATCTGAACCCTCTAGATTTCTTTGCTTAGGGATATTTGAAGATATTAGTGTATGATACTCCTGTAAATAGCCTGGAAGAGCTGCAGCTACGGATTAATCAAAAGTGTCAAGAAATCCAAACCAAGGAGGGTGTTTTCGAAAGAGTTCCAATATCGTTGAGACGAAGATGTCGTACCTGCTTGGAAATGGACGGGCACGTTGAACATATTCTGTAACTTTGTTTTTTGTTTGTTAAAAGCTTTCTTTGTCGGTTTATTCCTAATAAAATAAAATGTCTGAAAAACGAATAGTGGTCCATATCTCCGCAAAGATAACGGTTTTTACTGTGACCAGAGAGTAACAGGCTCGTCTACGACTCTTACCATGCTAGTAGTGTTTATATATTATTAAAGTGTCCTTCTTACTATAAATATTATTTGGTAAATTTGACATGAAATCTATCCATAACTAAGTTTGCTGTGGAGACGTATCGTCTACAAGTGATTGCTATTCCATGCTTCCCTTAAGTTTAAAACCGAAGTTTACAGAAAGTAGTTTCCCGGTCTACACTTCTTATCGCTCTAGCAGGTTTAACAATAAAAGTCCGGAAAGCTTGACAGCTTAAGCACTTTTAAAGTATTGTGTGAAATATTCTAATAAAAAGAAATAAGACGGGACGGTACAAGCATATGGTTGGTAGTTTAGGAGATGGGATGCTACTGAAAGTTTAATACCTACAACTTTAAACTTTTACAACAGTGAACTTCTCGGAAATATTCCGTGAGAAGGCCAGGACAATAAAATTTTCTCTTAAACTACTAAGAAAGTGAGTCAGACAATGTATTCAGGTTGTCCCAACAGTTTGTGCATACAGTTGTTGGTCAAGTAAATTTGCCTAAAGGCTTTTATTAGTATTGGCTGAGACAAGAAATCTTACACAATTTTAGCAAGAGAAGTTTCTGTATTTAAAATCTTGTTCTGGCTCGATCTTATATGTATTGTATTGTTTTCTGAGAGTCTCGCAAATTTGGATGATTGTTGAAAGACTTACACACAAATGGGAGCTTTGTTACGAATTTGGTCATCGTCGCGGTCAGCTACGATCCCGTTCGGAGCTCACATGCAACTATCGAAATGGTCGATTGTTGACAGCAGCCAATTGTAGACGTTAGAGGTTAAGGTTAAAGTTAAGTAATGTGTAATAGATCCAATACGTGAAGCAGAATTCGAGTTATTTCAGTCAGATGGCAGTGAACTTATAATTAGTTTCAGTTCAGCAGATCTGAACCCAGACTTAAAATATTTTAAAATTATAATTTAAAAAGTAACTAGAAAGGTGGCAAGTCGGGTATTGCCGACTTGACCTTTCTTCGGGCTAAAGCCCTCTGACCGCGCTGTGCGCGTGATGACCACCGCTGCGAAGTACCTTTTACTTAATTTCCATTACAGCGCGCGGCTCTACGCCTGTGAATAATAAAATGTAAACGTGACTTTGGCTGAACTCTCTACGGTGGGGAAAATCCGGCGCTCCATAATTTAGAAGAGTGGTTGGCTTATTTTGGTAATTTTTAGTGTTTTCTCGAGTTTGGTTAATTTTTTTTCAACATTCTGTATTTTAAATGTTGAATCGGGTCGTTTTTATGTGTTTTAATTCCATTCTGAACAACTTTTTCAAGTATCATTTTGCTGTAATTTCAGCAGAAACGGCACTTTACCTGAAACCAAAACAATCTTAACTAGGTGGACTGAGCATTTCAAATAGGATTATTTCAAAAATGATTACGGCTACAGACGTCAGCAAGGTATACCTTTTTCAAATACAACAGACAGGAGAATCGATTGTTTCGATAGTCAGATGGATACAGTAAGATGCAAAAAAGTCCTGCCATTTAAAAGAAACATGGTGTGCCACAATTGGCGCCCTCTACTAGTGACGTCAAAATTAGAAACATATTTGAATTTCGTCAGGGATGAAACAATTTTTCATATCATTAAATTATTCATCTAAGAATTTCTTGTAACATTTGTTATTTTGAAGTTAATAAACCTAATGTTTACAATAGTTATTGTTAAATTGTATCTATATTTGAACACCTTAAAAGTCTCTTTCATAAAATAATAGCTACACTTTGTTTTATCTTACATTAGTTGGTTCTAAGATTGATACAGTAGGAACAGCTCCTCAGACCTGTACATCCAATGCTCCTAAACGATTCCTAACTAGTGACAAAAGATACAGTGGTGACTAGCCAGCCTTGCCGTGTCTGTGTAAAGTGTTTTACTAGAACAAATTCGAACAGCCATTTCGTGAATATAACATAACTTTTAAGACAGGATAAATAGAATATTCAACATTTTTTCTTAAAATTATGTCAAATCTCAGGCTAAATTACCTTCAAAACAGACTTCTGGCAATGTATCGGAAGAGCTTTTTTACGAAATTAGAGTAAAGCTGTTTTAATAAAATTTCTATTCTAACCGCTTGCAGCTTTCGAAACAAAAAGTTTGTACGCAATACAATGTATGGTCCACAGCCGAAAGGCTAATAATATATTGGCTTACCACGCCAAACTGATGGCCGGGCAGGTGGAAAAAAGAATGTATTTCATTTGGACCTTGGCATGTGTTTTCGTTGCCTGAAAATGAATGTGTAGTCCTTTACGGAATAAGATTTATTTTCGGACATCGTCGCTTTCCGCATGTTTTTTTAGAACAAAGAATAATATATTCACAGCAAGGGTAACGTTACATAAACGTTTAAATCCGCCTTTCTTTCGTTCTTTCTATATCTGTCAAAGTATTAAATTTATAATAATCTTTTTCATATGTAGACGTTTTATATGCCCAAAGAAAATGTGTAAATATCAATTGACGTGGCAACGGCGTAACGTTATCTTAAGGCAACTAAATTCACAAATTATAAATTTCGTAAAGGAGAAGGAAACTGATCCAATGAGGTACCTACTATGTCCAACAGATAAAAATAGGTAAAAATTTCCATGTTTTGTTGTTGTCGGTTTGCTCTTTTTACATAATATTTAGTGGTAATTTTTAATTTACATTATACAGGATTCAGAATTTATCTAAACAAATTTTTACAATGTACAGAAAACTATTACAAATACAATTTTGTATAAATAAAATGAAAAAGAGCAGTTCAGAAATGATCCACTGGTCCACTGTAAAACCTGATAAGGTGTAATCGGCGACCGGACAAAAATTGAAAGAATTTTCCAAGGAAAGAAATGACTTACATTTTACAACACCCAACGGGAAGAAAAGGAATCAAATTGACCATGTTGACATTGGAAAAAAGCATGTAAGAAGTGTGAAAGACGTAAGAAGTTACAGAGGGGCAGATGCAGATGCAGGGACCATATGTTTG
This sequence comes from Monochamus saltuarius, assembly GCA_025584915.1. NCBI lineage: Eukaryota > Metazoa > Arthropoda > Insecta > Coleoptera > Cerambycidae > Monochamus > Monochamus saltuarius. Next base: position 10,468,589 of record CM046728.1, read on the forward strand.
TAGTTGCAGAAATAAAACAAGAAAGACCACAAAAAATTCAAATGGACAGGAAAAAACGAATCCAGTCGATCTTGGAGGCCATAAAACTGGTCCGGCCTGATCTGAATTCTCTAGATTTCTTTGTTTGGGGATATTTGAAGACATTAGTGTATGGTACTCCTGTAAATAGCCTGGAAGAGTTGCAGCTACGGATTAATCAAAAGTGGGGTGTTTTCGAAAGAGTTCGAATATCGTTGAGACGAAGATGCCGTGCCTGCTTGGAAATGGACCTTTTTGTCGGTTTATTCATAATAAAACAAAATGTTTGAAAAACGAATAGTGGTCCATATCTCAGCAGCCGTTACTTTGCGGACCCATGTTTATTAAGACTTTTCTGCTTATTTTGGTTCATACTATTACCTCCTGAAATATTTTACACTCTTTTTTAACACCCTGTATTATTTTATTTACAACCATACCTTTTAAATGCAAGTGATGGTTTTTGTAACAAAAATAATTATATAAAGCTGTTTACAGGCCTTTTAGGCCCAAAGCTTTGTTATTCTCCTGCACTCAATTATGTCCTTTGCCTTTCTTTTCCAATCCGTTACATTTTTCTCCCTTAGATCTATTGACACTGCCTCTCTCCATCGCTTCCTCGGTCTGCCTCTTTTTTCTTGTAGTTAGGTTTACTCCCTACAATTTTCTCTTAACTTCATCTTCCATACGTTCTAGATGCCCTAGCCACTGCACTCTTCTGGCCTTTACAAATTCGTCTATTGTTGGTGCCTCGTACATTGCGTATATTTCCTAATTATTTCTCCTTACATAGCCTTCCTCCGTTTTCTTACTTCCTAGAATTCTTCTTATGATCTTCCTTTACCACCTTAAAAGGATTTCTTTTGACTTCTTATTGAGAACCCAGGTTGCACTACCATACAGCGCTGTCGGTCTCAAAATTGTTTTATACATTCTAATTTTTGATAGATTGTCATCAAAAAGTGTTTTCGAAGGCAATGAGCAATTGAGAAGAAGTTATTGGTACTCCTCCTCAACTGAGAGAAGCCTCTGAAAGTTTAGAAAAATATTTGTTACCTAAGTCGTGCAATGTACGATAATTTATGATGCCAATAGGTAAACTTTCCCTATACAGAGTAGGCTATAAATTTTATTTAATCAACTTTGAGATCAAATTAACATAATTTTAACTTAAAATGTTTGTTGGGAAGGCATTGTTCTCTCAATCCATTTTAGATGCATAGATACTTCATTTCCTCATCTGAGACTTAAACTTCGTTTACATCATTCAGAAATAATTAACACTCGAAAGCGGTGTCTGCCTTGTCGCTTAGTAAATAAAAACGTAAGTTAATAATCCAGCTTAAATTGACGAAAGCGACTGCCGCGCATTGTTTGACGTTATAACGAGATCAAACACGACACTAGCAAGATAATTAAGTTTCAGCAACTGCAGCGGACGTTCTCCGAATCGAATTCATTAAAAGTGAAAACTAGTTAAATCTAGCAATGATTAAAAGGCCAAAGTGAGCAGAAAACTTGTGCACGAGCCTTTTGATCTAACTTGATTAAGCGCCAGCCTTTTGTGCTCGTCAATTATTTTATTACACGTGAGTTCGACTAATCGAGCGATAGTTGTTGGAAGTTGATTGTTGAGAGTTGAAATAAAAATGTAATGCAATGGGAAAATTGCATGACCTTGTTTAAACGTAAAAACGGTATTTCTATTTTCTGTTTGACCAAGCCCATAGAAAATGGTCGCCACAGCGAAGACCTGTGACGTCAGATGACGTTCGTATGTGTATACCTAATACAGCATTGTGCTGTATCTTTCAAACAACGCGGAATATACGTTTAGAAAAGTAAGTTTGTCATTTGTGATATCATTAAATGTTATTGTGTTTAAAGTTGCAAAATAAATTTGTAAAATGATCACAGAAAGTGCATCTCACCGGTCAAATGGAAGAAATACTGAATTATGCCATTATGTAACAGCATACAGCGCCCAATAAAAAGAATTTCACTGTGCCAAAAAATAAAATAAAAAAGTGATGTAGAACGATGAAGCCTGACGAAAGGAAAAAGCTAAGGTCTCCAGCATTGCAACATTGTTTGTGAAGACCATTTTAATGTAGTTTTAATTGGAAGTACATGAGTAGATTGGTTTAGGTTCATCGAAACAATGAAAATGCAAAGTTGTAAAGAATCCATTAAACTTTTGTTTTAAGCTACCATAATGTATATAAGGCGTTTAGAAAATTAATGGTAAGGTAAGCTTACATTTTTTTTCTTCATTTATTGTATTCAGCCCTTCATTCCGATTCCAAATAACGAGTTCTGTATTTGCTCCTATCATTTATAAAATGTAGAGAAAACAGTAAGAAATAATGATTTTTGATATATGTTTAATGTAGCGGTCACCGACACAGGTCACCGACCTACATCTGTGATCCCTACAATTACAATTTAATGACATTTGCATTAAAGCAATAAACAAATCCAATTATAATCAAATAAAGAGATGGTCAGAGATTAACCAGCCCCCGAGACCTTCCTTGAGAGGTCCGGTGAAAAACCACAGTAGTTACTTCTCGCTCGTCTTTCGCGTAACATCCATCCAGACTTCTGTATTGGTGGAACATTGATAGGTCCGTTGATATCATTAACACCGTTACGTTGTACCTGTATTTACGGAAGCATAAATCCCGCTGCCGTCGTGTGACGTCAAACCAATGATTTCGCGTTTTCGACCACGTGGTTTTATTTACATTCTATGACGATTTAATAATGGTATTATTTTAATTATTATGTGATTATTGCCGCCAAACACATATTCTTATCTTTCAATACAGATTACCTTGTAATACATTTCAAAACAATATAAAATTCATACAGCTTCCTCATTGCATTGAGTTGGATCTGCATCATTTTTCAAACCAGACAAATTGCATAGAATTATGAAGTGCAACTAGTAAAATCCGAATCCAGAACAAATTGAATTTTGTAGCTTAATTGTTATTATCTGTTTCTGTGTGCTAGTCCCGAGTTAATGTACAGAGTGGAACCAAAATAGCGCTCTTACAAAAGGCAATTATTCTAGTCAGAAATAGTCAATAAATAATTGTATTGGTTTGTACAGTGCTTTCGAAAAGTAACGAATAAATTCATTATTTTTGAAATTGAGAACATGAGAAAATTGACACACAACTTCTTCGTTCCGGCTGAAATTGAGCAAGAAACTCAAGTAGCAACATTACTTCTGTTACTAGCGAAACGCAAAAGTATGTGCGAGAAGGAATTGATGGAATTCGATAACTGGCTAAAAAAGGGACATAGGAGAAGGAGCAATTACAGAAGAGATGCTACCATCATACTCTCTCAATATAGAGAAACGGTTTGCTGTCTCTTCGATGTGGACAAAATTTCACGCTAAAATCTATGTTGAAAGTGCACAATGGTAATGATATGTCAAAGTATAGTAAATGTACTTCATATTTGAAAGTAAAGTCAAGAAATTATAAACCAAAGTTACAAGTTAAGTCAGAAAATATATGATTTTAATATTTCAATTTATACATCACGATCATGGAAGAAGTTTTTTCAGTCAATGCTGTAGAAATGTGTCGAAAATACATCATCTGCGTCCTAAAAATGCCGGTGGGAAATTTCTTTTGCGATGTATGCCTGGAAAATATACTACACATGTAGGCATCAACACAATTTCGAAAACGTTTTCAAAACTGGCTGCTGCACATAAAATGAGACGTTCTTCGACATCAATACTGGCCAATGCTGGGGTGATATTACCACTGTGAAGCATCATGTTGGTTGGAAATCGACTACGATAGCAGAAAGTTATATTGAAGATTCACTATCCAGCAAGATGACAATTGTTGAAAAAATCCATATCCTGGCGGAGTTGTGGCCCCTTCCAGTCATTCAGCAATTCCTTATCAAGTGAATTTAAACCTGTTTAAATAACAAGATTGTTCTTGAGATCAATGTTAATGCTAATGTTAATAATAATAATAATTCTAAATAAAATGGTATAAAGTCGAAGCCTGGTATTATGAATTATAATCCACTAGCGTGTTAAAAGCCTTTTTATACGACTGCCTTGCAAAAGGCGGTTTTGCACACGGAAAACAGGCCCTGAAAACGATATTTTGCACACGCCGTGTGCTAAGGATTTTGCACACGCTGTGATTGTTGTTTGATGTTGTCATCCAAAGTACCTATGAATTAATTTTTCAGTTGGCTGAGTATAAATTAAAATTTGATTTTTGTGGTCTCTGTTTGCAGTCGTATAAAAAGTATCGTAAAAAACTCGTTTGACAACCTCTTTGCACACGAGCGAGACATATTGGTGGACCGAGCCGAAGGCGAGGTCCACAAGTCGAGTCCACAAACCTCGTTGTTTAATATACTATTAATCCACGGAAAACAGATGTATTAAACCTTCTTAGTATAGTGGTCGTGGATAAATTTAAATTTATGGTATTGTACAACAAGGCACAGACGTGCGTTTGGAAATTAACATACGTGTTTTGTGGAAAGAAGTATTACGGGCAATATAATATTTCCACTGAAATTAAAATTCTCTATAACATTTAACCGTCCCCTCTAAACGCAGAGGACAGGTCTACACAATTTCGTAAAGGAAGTGCGAAAATATATGTCGAAGGGGATCTCATTGAATCCGCCTCGTGGCGAAGATATTCCACATATATAACACAAATAAAAAACAAATTTCAATAATATGTAAATTCTTACCCGGCTCATGTTCCTTTCAGCATTTATCTGCGAGGGGTTTTATGATCTCTTGGAAAAATTGTGTATAGCCGCGCCTTCCCACAGGAAGCTATTAGGATCCATGTAGGATGCACAGCGCAGCGCTAACAGAAGGAGAAATATAATCACTCGCGTTTTTAATGATGCGCCATGGGATTTTGGTGTTAGAACGCGGCACAGGGCTATTCTTGGTCGTGAATAATATGTTCTCTTTGTTTGCAGAAAAACAATCTTCACATCTTTTAGTATTAAATTCGCAAGTGTGGGTGTTGGGTGAGTTTCTAAAATATCTCTACACGACACAGTTGTAAAATTTGTGCTAAACAATGTATCTCAAAAGAAATATCTAAAAATACCAAGTAGTCGTTGGAAAATAATTGAATGTTTGTTGTTTAAAGTGCATAAATGTCATTAAATATAAATAAAAGGATTAAACTTGATAATTCTTTAATACAGTTAAAACAAAAGGTGATGATAACAATAACTAAACTTAAAAAATGAGGCCTTCATACTACATATATATTACAACTCATATGACCTTCTCTAATTTCCAGACACATCCAATCTTTACCTGACTTCTTTGTCAGTTACAAGCGTTTGTGATTTGTTCTTTCAAATGCTCGCAAAGGTGTATTGTAAACCTAATTTTTTTAAACCCACCTTAAAAAAATTGAAGTGTGTTAGATTTGGTGACTTCTCTGGCGAATATTTCTATTAATCCCAATCCATTTTTCTGGAAAAGTGTTATCTAAATATTGCTGCACTATGCTGGCCTTGTGTGGTGAAGCTCCGTCCTGCTCAAAACCACAGAGTTCTCCTTACCTGCAAAGGCACATTCTCCTGATGTGCAGGAAGTTCTTCTTGTAGGAAATTTAGGTAACTCGCGTAGTTCAATGTATGTGTATAAAGACAAGAGCCAATTAAATACCTATCGATGATACCGCACCATATATTGGTTGACTTGGTTTTGAATTGGATTTACAATATGGGCATTTTCAATGGACCACTAGTACTTGCTGTGCCTGTTTGGCAATCCATTACTGACAATCCGGCTTTCTTCCATCTAAAGAATGTGCCGAAAAAGGTTCTAATCAACAGTTTCCAAATTTCAGCTATAAAATTCAGTCTTTTTTCAATGTGACGCTCAGGCAAGTACTCCAAATTGGGAATTTTAAATTGTTCTTTAAAATTCGTCGAACGTTTGATTTATCCAAATTCAATTCTCGACTAGCCAGCCGTATAAAATTTTGTGGATTTTATTCGAAATACTGTAACAGTCTAGCTGTATTAACATTGTTTCTTGCCCTACGGTCAATAATTATTTGATTCTTCCGAACAGAAAATGTCTCTTCATTTCATCATAAGGTTGCCTTCAATCTCGTAAAGATTCTATGATCAGGCATGAGGCGTTCTGGATACCTTTCTCGATATAACTCGACAGCTCTTCTTGATTTTTTTTGTGACTCGCTGTAAATTCAACATTTTCTGAATGACAAAACATTTTGCAAGCACGCAACTTATATGTTTCACGTTCGTATTGAGTACGCGCCTTCATTTTATTGGCGAACGGTGGCCTTGTATGGATTAGGATCGAGCGGTTTATCGCTCTTTATCCTTCACCATCTCTGTAGACCTGGGCGGCCTCGTAGAGGTGGGTTCCCTTCTCTGGTCAGCCTCGACCGCTGTTGCGGCCGATGCTGGCGGCTCGAGGAACCTCCTCCTGCCCTGGCTGACCCCCGCCGGCAGGGGGGCCTCTTCTGGCGCTCTTCGTGTCTTCTAGGTTCTTTCTTCGCCGTATTGAGTAATGATGATGTCCAACGACTACTTGTTCCTTCCACCGCTAATGTAATTTTAGGTAGTATTTTTTTCTTTAGGACAATATTGCTTATACCTTTTAAATGGGAAGCAATACAAACAAATTTTCTAATAAAAGTTTATTAAAAGAAATAGAGCTTTTTAACAGTAAAAAAAATTGTTTTCTGGAAAGAATATAATTTACCTATATACAATATCTTGACATTTATTTAGTTGAAAGAATTTTGTTACTACACATTGACATTCTCTTTTATTTTTTATTATTTTATTTTTTTTATTCAATTGTTTGTCTCATATTCTTTGTGCTGTGTGCGTATATTTACATTTGTATAATGCTTCTAATTATTGCTTTTATAAATTTACTGTTTCTTTTGTAGTTTTTTTTACATTAACATTGTGACCTGCTTCAAATGCTTATGTAAAGCATAATATTGTTAATACTAAACACTATTATATTTTATTTTTTTATGTTCTATTCTATTCTATTCTAATAGATGACATTAGTCGTTTCTGTCAAATCCCAAATGCTTTCGATTGAAAATGGAGCTTAACCTCATCCTATTTAACACCACATGTCCCAAATTATATTTAAATTTTTTGTGCCCATACCATCGAGTTTGATACACCCTGTACACATGTAACCCAACGACTAAAAAAGCTCATTGTATATTACTCGCTTAGAGTGACATTGCTTTATGCTCCAAGGACCTCACGTCACATGCATTAAGTCTGATGGTTTTAATATGCAGGAATGCTTTGAATTCACTTTATGAATTCCATGTAACGCGCTGAGTGAGTAAGCAAGCAGTTTTAGCTTTTTAGTCAGCGATAATAGTGATATGGGAAGCGTATGCCGTTTTAAGGGACATCATAGTCTGCAAAGAGTGTGGCTAAAAATTTTACAGGATAATAATACAGGCGTCCCACCGGAAAATTCGTCGATCGTTATCTAGAAGGCTGGACATAGAAGACGGATCTGTAGAAACAATATAAAATTACCATCCCTCAATGTCTGTTGATGTGTTCCCATTCGCATGCATGCTGTGACGTACATTCTACTTAAAATACCCACTGATTCCGAAGAATCCGCAATTATTTTTCAGTTAAACTCCAATCTTCGTGATAAATCTGCATTACGTGTTAAATTTTGCACCATTACCGACTGATATATGGAACATTTGCAAATAGAACGCTGCCGCTAATAATTTTTGCAAAGACGTGCCTCAAACGTAGTTGCTTTAATTGCCGGGAACTGAAATATGCAGAGAGATAGATTATACAGCAGTTTTTACATTTATTCCAACTGTATTCTTCACTGTATCCTTATATGTATATGCACAACAAAGGTCCATACATTGATATCGGTTGCTGTTGTTGGTTCTAAAGCTATTACCGTTAGAACTGCTTTTCATACACTGGTGATCCTCTGAAATTTTCCTAGTAGTATATACAGTGTGATGAGGGGAGGAACAACCAATATTAGAAAGGGGTGTTTAGGGGCAAAAGTGAACAAAGACACCTAATAAACATATTATTATGGTCGAACTCATATTAGTAATTACTAATTGTCACAGTTAGACACAGGCGGACGGTGGTATATTTGAACATTGAATTCATTAATTTCGGTTTATTAGATCTTTAGTCAATATTATAATTTACAATACCTACAGAATAAACATTTTTCTCTACTTATGCATTACAATAATTAATTTGGGTAAAAATGCTGTTGATATTCGACTATATGTTTATTAGGCTTTTTTTGTACACTTTTGCTCTCTGAACACACCATTCGAATATTAAGGTGTCCTCCCAATTACCCTGTATAGGATGAGTTTATGGTCAAGAAAAATTAGTTGCAGCTCTGTTGTGTAAGAACCACATGGATTCTCTATTGGAAATTTGTTTGCAAAACAGTAGGCAATCGTGCGTATTTTGAGTGATTTATCCCGTTACGCGTAAAAACTGATTTGTCCGTTACTAGAATAAATTATATAAAAATATAATAATATATAAAAACTTTAAGTTTCTCCTCTGGCGAATATTGACCCCCCATAATTACAAACCTGAAAAGTATTTGAAAACGCCGACCCGCCTATTTTTGTTGTTGGGGGGAAATTTTTTGATAGTGAAGTCAACTCACAAGCCAAAAACAGTGATTTTTTTTTATTTTAAAAAGAAATAAGATTTCAATTCATATAAACTTTTTTTTTGCTTCAGCTTTTTCATTTGTGACTTTTTTGCAAACTGATCGACACATCAGTAAAAATAGGGAATGTGGTTTATCAACTTTCCATTTTTAACGTTGAGTGAGAAAATAGGAAGAGGCACAACCTTAATGGTGAAATGCGTATTCGATCTACAAGTTTAACACCCTGTATCTTGAAAACAAAGACCCTAATAGAAAATATCTATAGGGCTAAATGTTTTTAAAGTCGGACAAGAAATAAAGGCCTTAATGTTTGACGTTCCGCTATGCTACACCGTGTTTTACAGTTAGGGTTTTTTGGGCCCGACATTTGTCCGTCTGTCGAGAACTATTGTTAACGACAGTCCATTTTGAGTGTGCTGTGTGATTCAATGGTTTAACAAGCAAAGAAAACCTCCGTGAACAATAAGTTGTCGATAATTGACGTTACTAGAATAAATTTGATCAAATTTTCAATGCAAGCGTCTTCCTGTAAAAACCATCCGAAAAATTGCACGTTTTGAATAAGGTTTTCTGGCATTAAAGCTTGAATTCGTTGCCTATCATTTAAAATTCTCCACACATGCTCTGACAGATATAATGGTGCTAGTTATTGGATTTTCTTGAATGATATCTAAAACAGGTTCTTCGATCTATCCCATCATAGGTAGTCTAGGTCTTCCAGCATGCTCACCATGATTTACTCTAAGATTTCCGGTTTCACGCACTTTTATTAAAAAGTTCTTAGAATAGTACTTTTATTGAATCAGGCGTACAAACTCTCCTCATTTTACACATTATTTGAGATTACTTTGTATAGTGTCAAAAGGAAACCCCCTAATTAAGATTCGCCCTGTCTAACACTATTTTACTAAATTTATAAATGCAATTCATGGCCGAACACCATACATTTTAAGCACCAACACAATAGAATAGAATACGATGGCAAGCTTTGTTTCCACGCGTTAACACCGTTTGTTACCCTAATCCACGTACACTGGTCGCTACATAAACATTTCCATTCCCAATTAGTATCATATTTTGTTTAAATTACAGGGGCTTAACGTTACATAAAATATGCTTAATCATAAACAATTGGACTTCTTTTATAAAATAATTATTTTTAATCCCAAAATAGTATTCTGATATAATATATTAAACATCAGGAACATAAAATTTTAATATTATTCAGTATAAGTACCACATCCTCCGATGAATGATGCTTCTATTGACGAATGATCAGTTTATCCTATTTACTAGATAATTCAATGCTGGTCCGATCATTAGTCCGCAGAGTAGTTGTTTCCCACATCATCAATAATTACATGTAATTAAATTGTTTAAAACGTTATCAAGTTATTTAGAGATATGATAAAATGTATTTTTCTAATTCTGACATGTAAAGTAACATCTTTTATTACAGAAACAAGTGTAAACACGTTCTACTTTATGTAATTAGTTACATAATGAAAACGATTATGCAACTGGTTAAGAAAAGTTCGTTATCTCACTAATTGCAAAAAAGAATTCAACAAAATACAACAGAAAAATAAAAAAGTAACTTTTATGTAAGTCAGTAATTTTATAAATAACACTTTATTAATTATTTATTATTATTATTTAAATATAAATATTCACAACGCAGTTGGTACAGTTAGTAAAACTAATTCCAGAAGGAATCTTATTTGCTGGACATATAATATTCCGTGATATGTTATTGGTATTACTCGGTTCTCCATGAATATCACCGGAAATTGTTTTTTTATTTTCTATAGAATTTTCAACATATCCTTCTGCAACAGAATTTGTATATCCCACATTTTCCTAATAAATGGTAGTAGTAACGATCAGCGTCACAGAATAGATCAGTGTCTATCAAATGTCAAGCCAATGATAAGAATATTTAAACTGACACTGAGCTACTAGATAATTGTTGTTTAAATTATACCTGTAAATGATCAAAATTAAAAACATGTATTTCCCATTTTTCGTCAAAATTAGAAAAAATCTTGTATGCAATATGTTATGAAAGATGATTTTCATAACTGATTACATAAATAGTTGTTACAAGCGGTTAAACTAACAACACTATTTTTAGATTAACACTTTTCTATGTTTTTAAAGACCCAGACGAAAGATATATTTATACCAAATGGGAATTATTACATTATTCCAACTTTCATGGAAATGGTACATTAAACTGGGTTTTCTTAGGGTAGCGGCCGTAATGTGGCAATAACTGTTTTGTTATATGGGAATGAGGGGTGGTGATGGCTACCAGTTATTCCTTTCGGTTTTGTTTTTATGCAGCACATAACCATTTTGTATACACGAAAATTTCGCTCGATTATTTTTTTGAATGCTTTGTGCGACAGAAGAGCAATAATGTTGCGTTGCGTTGCCTCCGCTGGTATTTTTTTTAATCTGTATTATTCATTGTTACGTACGTTTTATTCTGTATTGTGGGTAATTGTACAAGGTGCCTTACTTTATATTTTAGAAATTGCCAAAAAATATTGAATTGATAAAACTGATGACCATGAATTTTTATATAATTATACAAAATTGCTTCAAGAATGAATTCACTTTAATAATTCTAAAAATAAGTCTCTCTTTACTAATTAAAAAATAATTTTACCAATATAATTATATTAGCCAATTAAGTATTTAACTTATAAGTATCTAATTGAATAACATTTGAAAATAAATATAAACAAACAAAATAATAATGAATAAGAGGATAATTAATTCTGTGTCAATTAAAAAACTGTGGAGAATTATCTAATATTGAAAAAATATATAAAAACTCTTCTGGCGAATATTGACCCCCCATAATTACAAACCTGAAAAGTATTTGAAAACGCCGCCCCGTCTATTTTTGTTGTTGGGGGAAATTTTTTGACAGTGAAGTCAACTCACAAGCCAAAAACAGTGATTTTTTGTTATTTTAAAAAGAAATAAGGTTTCAATTCATATAAACTTTTTTTTTGCTTCAGCTTTTTCATTTGTGACTTTTTTGCAAACTGATCGACACATCAGTAAAAATAGGGAATGTGGTTTATCAACTTTCCATTTTTAACGTTGAGTGAGAAAATAGGAAGAGGCACAACCTTAATGGTGAAATGCGTATTCGATCTACAAGTTTAACACCCTGTATCTTGAAAACAAAGACCCTAATAGAAAATATCTATAGGGCAAAATGTTTTTAAAGTCGGACAAGAAATAAAGGCCTTAATGTTTGACGTTCCGCTATGTTACACCGTGTTTTACAGTTAGGGTTTTTTGGCCCGACATTTGTCCGTCTGTCGAGAACTATTGTTAACGACAGTCCATTTTGAGTGTGCTGTGTGATTCAATGGTTTAACAAGCAAAGAAAACCTCCGTGAATAATAAGTTGTCGATAAATTGACGAATCTTAGTACCAAAGAGCTGCTATTACCAAATACTATCTTGGACCCAAAAGTGGATACGCATTTCGCCATATGATTGCGCCTCTATCTATAATTTCTCACTCAACGGTTTTTAGCCAATAATTCTGTCAAATCTTAACCGATTTCTAAAAACGATACATCACTGTATTCGCAATAAAAAGGGCTTTAAAATGATGTGCAAGTGGGGTAGATCCATTTGAAATTTTAAAGTTGAGCTGCCAAGGATTAGGAGGATGAATATATAGAGTTGGCTTGACTGTCAAAAAAGCGCCCATCAAGAACTAAAATCGACGGATTTCGACGAATTTTTGTTTTCCAATAGAAAGGGTCAAGTTTTCGTTGAGAAATCCTGTATAGTATTATTAATTGTGGTCCTAAAAATACGCTAGATATAGCATAAAATATTATTTACATAACTTAATTGTTTAAATAACTGTTTATTTTGCATAGATTTTTTGGTTTTAAAATCCATATAATGATTTGTCACCCCTACAAACAAATTGAAACTTTACCTATTATGTGCCTTGCAAACCTCTTAGTTCACTAACATATGGACTTAACACTAGCAGTAGTGTAGCTGCTTCTAGCAGCTTTCTAGATCTATTCCTGCATCATTTTTGTTCTAACCCTGGCGTCAACGTTTAGTTTCAATCCCATCACATTCAAATCTTCTTTCACTTATTGCATCCATGTTGACCTGGATCTATCTTAACGTCTCTTGCTTGCTTACACCCATCCCATTATTATATTTATGACATCTCGGTTCGCTCTTCTCTTTTCTTTGCTCCTTAATTATTCCTACTATATTTTTACCTTTAAGTGATTAATCCTCATTCCGCAATCTCCATCCACTGTTTATATTGTTATTAATATTATCCTTATAATGTTCCTTTTTACATTTTTCAATCTTACTTCATCCTTCTTTGTTTTAATTATTTTCTTCGCTGCATGTATAAGTATGGGCCTTATTAAGGTCTCATATATTAGTTTATTTTCTTTCGAGTTAATGTCTTGTTCTTTAGTAGCCGCCCAGTTCATTTATAATGCAGTTAAATATCGAGTTATAAAATAGCCAAAATATAGAGGTTTACCATTTTTCTTTCCATTGTCCTGCAATCGTGCTTAGTGCTTAGACTGTTTCTGTTTGACATAGAAAGGTCCAACCTACCCATCGACGTCAAAAACACTCCGATGCAATCCCTTCTACGCTCTCCTCTCACTTTATACTTCGTTATATATATTTATCTTACATCTAGCGTTCCACTATCGATTCTGTAAATATTTCCAATGTCCAAAGCCCAATCGACGTGAGTGGTAGAACTTTAAACTCAGTTTGTCTCAAAGAAGTTGATATTCAGTAACCGAAACATCGTTGAAAACTAAGTTTCTACTTTTTATTATTACGATCTTATCGAATTACGTTACGCTTCCTAGTTCAACACTAACAGCTGGTGTTTGAAGTAACCTTCATTAACTAAATTATCTGAAGAGAATATTCTGAATATTCGCGCTCAAGTTTTGCGAAATGAAGTGCCTTTCAGTTTCCCAAGTATTTTAGATTAGACTGATTACTTAACTATTTAATGAGCAGCACTGCGTTTTCGCCAGATTTTTAAACTAGATTATAGTCAATTAAGCAACTCCTTACTCATTGTCCTAATGGACGTAGCTTTTACTTTAACTTTTTTGAGATTTTTTACGCTGAAGTTTAAAAAATGCATATTAACTTATTTTATCTTGGTGTTGCCAAATTAGTTTCAAAATATTTCACCTAGTTTGTTCACATTTATGACGAAATAGAAGGTACTTGAACTGAATTTTCGATAAACTATTGTTTTAGTTCTAATTGGAGTCTGATGTCTATCGTATTACAAAATAAGAACGGCAGTCCCTCTGATTTATCTTGAAAACGGTGTGTTTAATTTTGCGCAACCAATAATATTTTTGTTTTACCAAAACACTTGATCTGGAAAAATATTTGTGTTTGTACTATGAAGGTATATAAAAGAACATTTTACTATAAATCCAAATCATTTACTCATAGTTGTAAGTTGGTAACAAGATGAAGTGCAGCTTTACAACTTTACTCTTTGTAGCAATATTTTCAGCTCTTGTACAGGTAGTATAATTTTGTTACAATTTAGTTGTAGATTTAATAATGATAATAGGCATCTGCACTTCTGTAATTATAGTTAGACAAATTTGCTGTTTCCAACACCATTAATATTTACCGCATGTAACTATTGTTGGTAATTAGAAGAAGATATACGATTTAAGTACGATCATTCGTTCTTGCTTTAGGTTCAGGGAGACGATGTACCATTAGTAAGAAATGACGCCGAAAAACTACTCAAAAAACTGGAAGAAGCTGTTAATAAAGCCTTGGAACAAGCCCAAAAAGCTCTAGATGATGCAAAAAATAAAGTAAACCAAACTGCTGAAGCCATAGAAGCGTCAGCAGAAGCAGAAATGCAGAGCAGCGAAGACAAGCTCAAAGAAGAGCTGGACAAACTCAAGGCAAAGGCTGCCAAAGCTGGTGTTAACATTGATGACTGTCTAAAAGGGAATGAAGAGAAAGTGGTAAACTTGCCGAATGTTTTTTCTGAAGACATGGTACACTGTGTATCTGATAAAATCAATGAAGGCATTGGCTATGCCCAAGATGCTTTAGATAAGGTAAATAGGCAAAGCAATATAAATGAGAATATTCCTTTGACAAACAATCAAATGCAATAATCAAAATCGAGTAAATATTTTTTCCTTTTGAATTTATTTCTAGGTAAAAACTGTCGTCAACGAAGTAGAGAACATTAGGCAAGAAATCAAAGACTGCGGTCATGGATTGAAAGCAGTGAAATGCCTGGCCAAGCTAGCGATCAAAATCGAAGAAGACATCACTTCTTTGCCCACCAAAATTGAGGCAGACGTAGCGGCTACGGTTGTCTTGATTTCTCAGTTGGAGAACAAAGTGAAAGACTGTGCTTCCACTAGAGTGGACGAATGTGAATCTGAAGGGGAGAAAATTTTGGCTACAATTGCTGCCTGCGTAGCATCTAAAATTATCACATAGACATTTTGATCGTAACAGTACTATTAATTCTTAGTGTGATATCTGTGTAAGTTTGTAATGTGCACCCAATGTTACAACATACTATTTTATTACTATGTTCTGTTTTATTACGTATAGGAAAGACTAATAATAATAACAAAATACTATATGACAAAGAAAGGTAAACAGCCATTAAATATGATTTTTTTGCATGTTTTCTTCTCAGGTTGAAAATAAAAAATGATTAAGTTTTCAGATTTATCGGTTTTTGGAGTTTGCATAGGTATTTTGGTGATGGAGCATTGTGTTTTAAAAATGTCTGCTCACTTTTTTGTGTTGCAAGTGTTGTGAAGCTTATTGCAAACGACATTTTTTACAGCTAATTACGCCAACAGTACGTAGATTTAGACAGATTTCCGTGCTTACTGATTTTGAGATGGAGTGGATTGTTGGATTGCGAGAGCAGGTCTGCCGGTAGGTGAAATTTTTAGAAGGACTAACAAATTCTTACGTGGCATATTGCGGTGTTACTCAGGAAGACCATGGATACAGCATCGACCGTCATAGAGGAACCATATAAGATATGGAATGGCATATGGCTCTACCACTTCCTGGATGTAACGTTGGGCTTTCAGGTTGCATCTAATGAAAACTAGTGGTGTTCTGCTACCATAAATGATAGCTACCATACGTATCAAGTTGTGGATTGCGTATTTCACCACGTCAGCTTTTTACCCTTGCACAACCATCGTGCATCTCCAGGCATAAACCGGATTCGTCACTAAAGATCACTTGATTCCATTCTTGGTCACATTGAATCATCTCTTTATAGCATGTAAGCAGTTAGCTTGATGTTGACGACTAAGAGGCAGCATCCAATATGGACGATAAGACAAGAGGCCAAAAGTTCGTATTCAGTATTTAACGTTTGCAACAAGATTCACAACACTTGTAGGTAACACAATTGTGAGTAATGAAACAGAATGCTACGTTATCAAAATACGACCTAAGCAAACTCCAAAAAACTTAACAGATAAGCCTGAAAGTTTAATCAAGAAGTTATTATGCCAAACATTATCAAAATAAAATAATATTTAATCATTTACCTTTCTTTGTGATGTAGTTCATTTATTGTTATGGACCAGGTTTATAAGCTGTATTGTCGAATATAGGAAAAAAATCTTTTTAATTCAATATACTGTTAACAAAATAAAATATCAGTATTGTGCTGAAGATCTAGCGAAACTTATTTGAACAGTTATTTTTATTATTCCAAGTATTGTACAATATACATAAAAATGATTATATTGATAACCTACATTGGAAAATAAATGTGCTAATAGTGTGATAAACTGATTTGTGCTAAAACAAATAACTGAAAGAGCAGGGTGTTACAAAGAAAGTAGGTCAAGTCATTAACCACAAATTCTTTTGGAGACAGCAATGGACTTTCGTTATTGCATTATTCATTTAGGCACCTCTATTTTCCAAAATACAGGGTGTAAAAATTACATTACATAAGACATTTAGATGAAATGTTCATATACTTATATCATATTGCGGTACACTTTTATGTGTGTAGTTCTGAAGCCTTACCTTCCACCATTACTGTATACAGGGTGATTCAGAAATTATTTAAAAATGTGTTGAATGTATAGGAGACTGTTGCAAATACAGTACAGAGAAGTAAATAACATTTTATGATACCTATTTTATACAACAAATTAAACGGATTCTGCCACTACTGTTAATTATTAATAGAATCAATTTGTTAATTATTAAAATAGTTTGACATAAGTTTTAGACCCATCTAATCCAGTTTCCACAAATTAACAACAAATGTTTCTATTTCTTGTCCGTTTTGAACTCGAAAGTTATTAGCAACAGCTATGATACATTTGCGTACGTCATCAATAGTGTCCACTTCGGTGTGATACACTTCACTTTTTAAATATTTCCACAAGAAGTTCAAAGGATTTAGTCAAGAGATCGTGGCGGCCACGGTACCGATTCTTCTCGACCAACCCCTTATGGATATACTTGTGCCTCGTGTATGATACGTCTCACTGTTGAAATACGTCATTGACACCCTGGACCTCCATCTCTTCCACGATTCGGTTGCGGTCCCGTGTTGCGCTATACTTTTACTCACTGCACACCGCGGTAAAAGTAGCTGCATTTGGCACATGTTTACCGGGAAATAGTTCTGCTAAAGCATGTTCACTTCACCATAAATTAAAACAATATCCATCAACTCCAAGTTGCTATACACGTAAGCCATTTTTGACACCTGAAAAACTAATATAAAATCTCGTTAATACTATAAGTAATGGGATATTTGAAATCCCCTGTCTAGAGACTACAGTAGCCCAGCGATGTAAACGTTGAAAATACCACATTAATAATATTTTTCTGGGAACTATAATTTTTTTTTAGGATATTGACATTTTTCATGACGCATCTATTCCCAATTTTTTTAAATGAGTTTCGGATCACCCTGTATATCTTTTTTACCATAACACTGACACTACGGAAAAGGACGAACGCAAAGTACTATTTTCACTCAAATAATCAGTAGTTAGAGGTTCGGCCTACTTTTTTTGAAATACCCTGTAGAAAATACTTATTCGCGGTAAACAGATAATTTCACAATTCTTCAGTAAATATTTTTCAGTACAACTATGTACTAAGCGATAAATTTTATCGGATATTCTATTCTGCATACGGTTATTCACCATAAATTGAACACTATAAAAGAAGGAAATGGCATTACCTGATACAGTATATTTATAGAATCTGAGATCATTTTAAAAATGTTCTGTAAAATTTCTTCTGTCATTTGTATTGTGTTGTTCGTAGCTGTTGTTCAGGTAATCTTAACTTAGTAGTATTCTACTTCTTCTTTTGCAAACGAAATAATATTTTGAAAAGCTATTATAATACATATTATATTATTTTGTAGTGGTAGTGGAAAATTAGACTAGTAAACATGATATATTTTATTTGTACATAAGATACCTTACTACCCCTATTAAACTTGTTGTAATTGAAGTCACAAAATTTTGACAAATAAAAATATTGTGTTTTCTTCGACACAGCCTAATTTTCCACCATTGAATACTCTTTTTGACTGCTGATCTTACTGCCAATTTTGATTTTTAGCCTATAACGAGAAACTACTCCGCGGGCTAATGCCCCGACCGGCATTGAATTACACTCGCAGTATATGTGTGAACAGCCAAAAACCCTTGTCGGCCACCCTACCAGATATAGACTGGTTTCAGACTTGTTAGCCCCCATCATCATCATCACTCTTGGCTGTTCACATAGATACGTGTAATTCAATGCCGGTCGGGGAATTAGCCCGCGGAGTAGTTGTTTCCTGCAGTATTATTTATAGATTTACTGGCACGTCGCCCAGGGCGAGAGGTCTGCAATTAAGTACCTGCTGTAATGTAGGTCGCTTCCTGCCGTGCAGGAAGTAGCAGACCGCTTATATCTCACCGATATTGACTCCATTTTTCCTGACACATCTATTCCCCAAATTTTTTATATCAATTGTGAATTACCTTGTATGTTCAAAAGTGAATTTGAGTTATGAAAATTGTTGAATGATTTTATTAAGCCAGGTATGTCTATTTTTGTTAGTAAATTTAACTAGATTAATTTTTATTTTTTGTTATTATTGAATCTAACTTTATCTATCACATTATTTCTTAGAACTTAGGAAAATTGACTATATTAGCTTAAATATCTATATCTACAATAGAGTAAAAACCTTCTGGTCGATAGAAGTGTAATTGTTACCTATATATTTTACTTTAGTGTGCTCTTTAGGTTTGTATTAAAAACAAAATTTAAAAACTTGATTGCTGTTACAAATCTGACTACATGATTGATAAATAAAATTAAAGCATTAAATTAACCACTGATAATAACAGATCTCTAAACATTGAGGATATGTATAAAAAATATCCAGAGAGTACATTGACAATGAACACAATACACCTAAGTATTTATTTACAACATTCTATCTTGTATCTAAGTGAGTCAATTGTTTTAGAAATGAAATACGTTTGTTTACTTCGCATTGTGACACAATAGATACGCTGAAGTAGTTTCGCATGTCTTTCATCACAACTTTTAATAACATATTTTCAATTTCAACAACAATGTCGTGTGTACGTTGTGTCGTAAAAAAGCTATAATTTGTATCTTATCTAACTCATATTTGTGATTTGTAGTAGACGGAAATATTCGCATGTGAATTACAGAAATACCACTAATTACAGAAGTGTGACTAAACATTTTGCTACATTTTTTAAGATAACAAGGTAATGCTATAATGAACCACAGAATTTCAAATTGAAGGAAATGAAACGCGCATATTAACAATGCAATGCTTGACATAGTATTTTCTTATATTTATTTATTTGTATTGAAAATCTCAAAAAAATCGGTTGATGCAAATAGTATCAGAATTGGTGGCTTCCTTGGCAAGAATGTCCAGAAAATCTATTGTTAATGTAGGTATGACAAAGTATTTTTTTTTGTCATACTATTGTTATTGTATGTTGTAGTAAAGATTCTAATATCATTGGTTATTGGCTATCTATCCATACCTTTGCGGCCGCTGTGTTTTATATAAATTACTAAAAACCTAAATTTAATATACAGGGTGTCCCGATTATCCTTAAAAAACCTGAGATGTGAGTTGGTCTTGAAAAAATAGTGGGGTAGTTCATATAACATTTTTAATTTTAAAGTCGCGATTCCGCGATACAGGCTCCAAAGATTTATATAAAATTTGTAAATCAGGTGTTTTTGCGGGCGAAAAATCAAATTTGTTTCTAATTTTGACGTCACTAGTAGAGGGCGCCACTTATGGCACATCATGTGTAATTTTTCATACAGCATTTGCCGATATTTTTTAACTTTACAGCTTCATGGACTGCAGGTCGAGGAACAAACCAGAAAGCTTTCGCCAGAACCAAGAAACAAAGCAGATGATTTGCTTAAAAGGCTCAGAGAGGAAGTAGACAAGGCAATGGCTAAGGCTCAGAAGGCACTCGATGACGCCAAAAATAAGGTCAACGAAGCCGCAGATAAGGTTCAAGCCGAAGCGAAACGTCAAATGCAAAGCACAGTGGATAAACTTAGGGAAGAGTTGGATAAGTTAAAGGAAAAGGCTAAAAATGCAGGTGTGAATATTGACGATTGCCTTAAAGGAAATGAGGATCGTCTGCTGAATCTACCAAACCAGATGTCGAATGATATGGTGCACTGTGTCTCTGATCAAATAAACAAAGCAATATCGTTTGCTCAAGACGCATTAGACAATGTAAGTAAATCATAGAAGCGAAAATGTTCTATTTTAAGGTTAATTCGATTTCTTGGTAAGATTTTCTGTAATGATTTTTCATGGAATTTTCAAATTTAGTTATAATACGAAATATCTGGATATATCAGAAAAATTATCTAATACATAAATAACAAAAAATATAATCAAGTAATAATAATCACATAACTACATCACTTACACAGAATGTCACTAAAAGGTCTTACAAAGATTTGTGAAGTGTTCTTTGGATAAACATTAGTAAAACTATGTTTTAAAATGACATATACGAGTTTTCTAAAGATATAATTTGTTAACAGATTTATGTACCTAATTAGACGTCCCATATCGATACTGTGATAAGTATTAAACTATATGTCTGAAACAAGAGTATCTTTGTAATTGACTATATACAGGGTGAACCTTGAATAAATACAAATATTTTAACTGCTGGTGTAGTTCGTCATATAGATCAGTCTAGTGAAAGCCATTTTTAAAAATTTCTAATATTTACGGAGATATTAATTTTTTAAGAAAATACCCACATTTTGAGGACCGCTGCATAACCAACCTAATAAACCATATGATTTGTTGCGAGGTTGCCGTATCTCCTCTAATATAAATATTAAGTTTCCTTTAACGTAATAGTAAAGTAATACGGTTAAATTATATTTTAAAAATACTTGTTTGAAGCATAAGTACAGTAAAGTTGGGTATGTAGTATAATACGCAGTATTATTAACATAAATTTTATCTGCTTAACTGACCTTACTATAAACGATTAAAAATGAATTTCTGCAAGTTAAATACATGCTACCATAACGTATTTAGGAAGATATTACGTGATATTACTATGTGCAATATTGAAAAATTATACATAAACGTGCACACAAGCTTACCTGTTTGTTAAAAAATTAACTATTTAATCAGTAATCCACATTTCACAAGTTAAATGTCATTGTACACTGTTAGAAAGAGACACAAGACACAATTTCCTTAAGTTATTTTATGAAGAATAACGAAAAACTATGATTTTCACACAGCATATTAAATTTAATTTTCGCCACATAACCCCAAATGAGTCAGTATTAACCATTTCGAATCCAGAACCATAAAGTGACTTCGTACTTTAATCAGTGAAACAAATTTACTTTATTTAAAGGTACACACAATATTAACTAACAAAATAGCAGCTTGACGTATGCGTTTAATATCAAGAAATGCAAAGACATTTGTGTAACACTGGCAACACTGTGAACCACACGTTCAATCTGCAGTGCTATGACTCATAAATGTATGAAAGTCAGCGGTCCTCAACAAGTTTTCTACAGAAAAATTACAAAATTTATTTAAAATTTCACTTTTTTATTTCTGATTTTTTTGTAAAAAAACTATTAATTATGTGTTCTACACAGTGAACTATACTGCTGGTTAAAATATTTGTACTTATTTAAGGTTCACCCTGTATTTATATGCCAATGGACGAAATAAGTATGAAATGTTAATTTGTATTATAAATTTTCGTCATTTTCTCTACTTATCTATCACTTTGGCTATTCTTGATTTCAGTGGTTTCGAACATTTGATGAAAAATGTGGTGAATCGTCTTGCATAAATCACAAATTTCTTCAAAGTAATATAAGCAATCCTTTAGTAAATCTGGCAACGTACTTCTGCTGTTAGCCTTTGCGTAAAAATTACAGAACGAATCACCACTTCCTCCAGCAAATACATTACAATTTGAAATCTTGCATTTTCAGATTGATTATACATTATCATTCATGATAATTTATAATCAACGACGCGCTCTAAGGTTTGGCGTTATTTAAGTTTTTATAAAAATAAAATCTCATCTCAAGTTGTTTTTATTTAATGTTCTTTACACTGTTCTGTCTGAAACTCACACCCCAGTTTGCTGTCTCAAAGGATCATTCAGTTTTAAAAAGTTCTTTGTCCACCCCCATGCCCAAAATTATGATCTGGTGTAATTTCCACGCGACGCGTCCATTTCAAAACAAATTTGTTGCTATGGAATTAAAAACTGTTAACATTATTTTAGAAATAATCTGACACATTTCAATGTTATAATTTTGTAAATTTTAATTAATCTGAGGCGTTTAACCACGGCAGAAAGGGAAAATTGCATTAGACTTCTCAATGAAGGAATGTCAAATCATGTGTATACGGTGCGTTAAAGGAAAAAATATCACGGAAAAATAACATAACAGACCTACAAAATGATACCTTGATCGCTAAAGGTTTCTTAAAAAATAACGGCGAAAAAGGCCTGGGGAGTTTTAAGCATCGGACCCTGTATAATATATTTTGATGTAAAACCAAATGTCAGGCTAAAGACACTGCGTCAATGGTGAATTAAATGTTGAAATTTTGAAAAAGGTATTTTTCGTGAAATTTCATAGGGTATCTTTCTCCCTAGATCCTTTGATTTTTTAATCATTGTTATCTTATGAAATGACATGGGGACATGCTTATGTTTTCTTTAAGTAAAGTATCAGGTATAATGGCATAATTATGAAGTTTTATTTTACGTACTTAATAAAATATTAAAATTATTTCACAATATTTGAAACTCTTTGTATCATTAATAAATAGTTTTAGGGGAAAATGTTATAGGAAGGATTCATATTATTTTTTCATTTTAGACAAAGCTATTGATTTTAAATGCTATACATTTTTTGACAAAATGTATACTTAGCAAGTAAAAGGAAGCAGTAAATATTTTAGCTTCATTTTTATAACAGCTTCCTTCTTTCAAATAGTCAAGACACGCCACTGTTTTTGTTATTAATTTTTTTGATATGTCACCTACCCTTTGCGGTTCATCACCCGTTTCGACTTCCATTCCAAATTTTTTCTTCGCAAAATTTAAAATACTCTTTCCAGTATATTGTAATCTATCGATTACTTCCACGTTTTGTGATCATAAATATGGGCATTAGGGTGGACATACAAAAAAATATAAACAAAATAACCAAAAGAATTTTAATGAGAGAAACTATGCAGAATAGAACAAAGAACTCTAGAAAACTAAATGACTCTTGAAGACAACAAACTGGAATGAGAGTTTCGGACAGAACAGTGAAAAGAACATTAAATAAAAACAACTTGAGGTGAGATTTTATTTTAACAAAAACTTAAATAATGCCAAACCTTAGAGCGCGTGTACCCTACGTTTTTGTTTATTATCGACCCGGTATAATATATAAATTTCAACCCTCAAATAAAATGCTTAGACCATAGAAAATCTACGTGAAATAAAGATTTGAAATCTCCAAAAATAATCAAGAACAGCCAATCCAATGTCAAGTTATAGCATTTTAAAAATTTTGAAACCCAAATTTTATGTCGAGTAGTGTGTACAAGGCCTAAGGGCCATAATCCAAAAACTGACAAAATCGTCTAGAGATATTGATGTTACATTAGTAACGAACCATATTGCAATGACCAAAAATTTTTTTTGCGAAACTTTCACTCATACAAACTTTTTGATTTTGAAAAAACTAATAATAATATCTCTACCCCTCATTCTAATCACGAGGATTAGCCCAGAAGTCGAAAACTTGTGCGGGAGAGGGGGCGGCATATTATTATTAAGCAGGCCCATTTGCGCCTAGGAACGACTTACGTTGGTAGGCCCTAACCACCAGAGTGCAGGAATGAGGGAAACCTGGAAAACCTCATTAATTAAGGGGGTAGTCAAATGTCAACCGGTATCAATCTCTCACATTGACCCAAGCCAACATTCTTCCACCCTACCATACCCGCAGAGAGGCTGCCAATCTCTCCACGAATATAGCTTATATACGGTCTACCGGCTGCGGGGGTCGAAACCACAGCGGTCCAGTCACCTCGATTCAAGTACTGACGCCTTAAACCGCGCGACCACTGACTCTTAAAAATTGCGTTCAAAAATTTGCAATCCTGTTGAAAATATTGAACTTTAAATTTTGCTCGAGTGGTCAGCAGCTTATATGAGAACCTTTTTTAATTTATGATACTGAGCCCTTTCTTCTATTAGTTTCTTAATTTAATTTGTGAATGGTGGGTATATCCTCTTTTATTATTAATAATTCTAATCTAAAAACACTATCAACAATTTCATAAAACCTCTTGACAGCTACATTGAGAAATAATTTCATCAGAATGTTCATCAAACCCTTAAAATATATTTATTATTATTTTATTTATCTTTATTAGTAGGTTTTGTTTGTATTTTTCTTTATTGTAAATGTATTTAATTCAAATAAATATTGCTACAATTCCTATCACTGAAATAAGTAATTTGCATTACCGAACATTTTGTAATATTTTTTCATAAACAACCCCTGTTCGATTTACAGGTACAAAAGATCGTCGACGAAGTCGAGAATATAAGGCAGAAAATAAAGGACTGTGGTCACGGATTCCACGGCGTGAAGTGTGTGGCCAAACTGGTAGCCAGGATCGAAAAGGACATCACGACGCTGCCGACTAAGATCGAGGCCGACGTGACAGCTACCGCGGTTTTAATAGCCAACTTGGACAAGGAGGTAAAGAAGTGCGCCTCGGACAAAGTCGATCAAAACGAGAACGAGGGCAAGAAGATTTTGGAGAGCATCGCTGCTTGTGTCGCTAAGAAAATTGTTACGCACTGATTTTCAGTCACGATATTCATAATATGCGAATAAATTGTAAATATGTATAACCATTCTCAAAATAAAGAACATTTAAATCAAATACGTTTACCCAACAGCAGAAAAGTTGATTTACAGGACAAGAATTATAACTATAACTTCGTCCGCATATCTCAGGTCCGTACTTGGCGACGACCTTAATATTTAAATATACTTTTTCGCACAATCGTTCTGAAATATGCACTTACTGTCATTGTTGACACATTCTGTAAGTTGAATATACAACACTGTGGCTTGTTTCCATAGATATAAAAAAATAAATAGTGTTTGAGTTCATAACAGCATTAATGCGGTAAGTAAAAATCAGTCATTCCATAGTTTTTCCCTCGTTTTTATCTGTTGCTTTTACAGTAATTGAATTTTCTGTATTACTTATTGGGTTAGATATGTTAGGATTAGAATAAACTTCGGTAGTTCTGTCGTCAAACACTGGAATGTAGTCAAATTCATTGTCACTGCCGCTGTTGGTATGTAAAATCTTATCAGCAACATCAACTCTACTCTTGGGTCAAGTTTCGTTTAAGGGAAATCAGCTAAAAAAAAAATAAATAACAAATAGCATTCAGAGGCCCCTTTGAACACGGAAACATTAAAATTTTCCCGCGGAAATGCGTCATTTCCATTGTAAAGGAAGTATACTAATAGGTCTAAACTGAGACACATCCGAGGGACTACTAATTTTTGGTACAGGGACGATATGCGCAAGTTTCCGCGCGTTGGGAAATACTCCTGTCAATAGACATTTATTGATGATACAAGTAATGTGATTACTTAAATAAAATCTTAAGAGTAGCACTAAAGGCGGTGTCCCAACATGTCTAAACCAAAACTTTAGTCTATGTTGCAACGGTAAATCTTTGATTCAGTCAGGGAGAGTATTTTGCAGAAATTCGAAATAAATTTTACCATTTAATCGATTTGGTAAAATAACTGGTCCAAGTAACGATCAATAATACAGCCAAAAACATTATTTTATAAAACATATCTTAAACTCTCGTTGAAAATGTCTAGGAGTTATTGCATATTGGTTTACATCGGAATTTTCAAGAAAGTTGTAATTCCTCGACGAGTGAAACAAGCCTCATCAGTAAAAATAATTTTCTTGTGAAAATTAATATCCTGATGCAAGATAAACTCACAAAAGTCACTCGTCGATCCAATTCTTGAGGTAATAGCTCGTATTTTGAATGTGATATGGATGTAGAAGATTACCTTTAATAATTCGGTATACAAAAGTTCTTGATAATCCAGTTTCTTGAGATAAACGTTTAGTACTTAGTAAGTTCATCTTACAAAATATTTTATTCATTTTGTACGCTTATTCCTGTCTCTCAAACCCGTATTTTAACATTAGAAAATGTTTTCTATGGAATATCACTCGATTTGGAAATCTCCTACGATATTATTCCACACTTCTTCTACGGTTGAATTTGTTCATTGACTAAATTTTTCAGCCATTGTCAACAATAAACAGTATTAAAAACAAAATTTTATGTTTTATTACCGTCAAATTTTAAAGACAAATACTACTACTGACTTTAAGATTTCTTCACTAAATATGATTAATGGAAGATTTTGGTATAATTTTATGGGTGGCTCACTCTCAATAAACACCTTGTAGTGTTTCAATTTACTTGAACTCATAGTCAAAACTAACCAATGATAAACATAAAATTATGTAAAATATTTGGTCCCAACATTATATACAGGTATGTTTGGTGAAAGTGCAATATTTTGGGACTCCCTACATATGCACCTGCTCTGTGTTATTTAATATATTCCACATGTAATTATTTTCACTTAAAAAGCCTAAATATCGTGATTTCATTTATACCTTCAAATTATTTTGGTGTGAAATTTTCTTACCGAATATCACACGACAGAAAATGAAAATGAATGAATTGATGACTTAAGTGAAAATTTAAAAATAATTCGTTCTAAAACGACATATCTATTGACCATGGCACAAATTAAAGTTGTAGACATACCTGTACGAATTCTAATAATTTCGGTGGCAATAAAAGTCGTTGGTAAAAACTGATTGACAGGATACGCTGAAAATCACTGAAAAAGTTCCGCATATTTCACTTTCGCCATTGTCTTTACTGTGAAGTTAATCAACTACCCGTGACTATAATTAAAAACTGCTAGCAAAATACGTTCGCACTCATATTTCCTCTGGAAGCGTGGAAGTTGTTTGACTACCGACATATTACACATCGGAATTTCAATTTTATTATCCTCGGTGACGAATTCCGGTGGAAAAATGACGTGTGCTGAAAGTATCCGGCACTGAAAACTTTCATATGATGAAAATTTTAATGTCACAGGAAATAGGATTTTAATTTTAGGGGATTTTAGACGTCCTTGATTAGGTATTAAAATATTTTATCAAGAATTGAAGGCGTATTAGTAGTCAGCAGTTTTTTGGTGCTCTTTTGAAAGCAATTCGAAAGTGTGTTAAAAAATCCATACAGCAATTTTATTATACGTGCTCCATTGCTGAATACAGTTATGTTAGGAATAAACCGACAAAGGAAGCTTTTAACAAACAAAAAACAAAGTTACAGAAGATGTTCAAAGTGCCCTCCGTTCATTTCCAAGCAGGCACGACATTTTCGTCTCAACGATATTCGAACTCTTTCGAAAACACCCTCCTTGGTTTGGATTTCTTGACACTTTTGATTAATCCGTAGCTGCAGCTCTTCCAGGTTATTTACAGGAGTACCATACACTAATGTCTTCAAATATCCCCAAACAAAAAAATCTAGAGGGTTCAGATCAGGCAATCCTGGAGGCTTAACAAAACCTATTACGACACTATTATAAATTTTGTTATTGACTCTTTTCATTATATTCTGGCCTGATCAAGATGCTTCAGATAAAGTTATTGTAATACTAAGTGATGCCTTCATGTACATGTTAAAAACTGAACAGTCTACTATCCGAATAAATCTTTATTTTAACATACATAAGCTAATATCATCAAGATAGGTAGTAAAAAGTAGCAAAAGTAGTGATTCCTAATAGGATCCTTGGAGCACATCAGAAGTTGTGAAATAAGATACCGAATGGATTGCATTTAAAAATACAATTTGTGACCTATTCAATAAGTAGGATAAAAAGTAACGATGTAGATAAACCGTTTCGACCCACTTTCATAATTCAACTTATCAAAAGTTTTACTAAAATCAGTGTACACTAACACCTACATCTGACAATCCAATGTAGACAATATGTATTCATGCCGTTGTAAGGACCAAACAATTATTCGATTTTTAGCAGACTGTATGTATACGATATTACTTGTCAACGAAAGAAACAACATTTACAAGAGACTGGTTGTTAAATATGTTGTAAGTATTCAGCTTGAGATATTTAGTTTGGTTTCAAATATCAAACAAATTAATCGCACAACCATTGAAATTGGCAAAGTTGTAGTAACACTGGAAACAACAATCTATAAATAAAATAAACTACCAGAACCGCAATCCAAATTAAGTACAGCTGCAATGGAACAAAGCTTTGAATAAAAGTTATTGCTAGCTATAAAATGTAGAGTATTATCCAAATCTTGTTTAATTTTGAACTAAATTCAGTTAATACAAATGGACGGTATTATTGCTTTGTAGATTTAAAGTGGCTTTAAAATGCATTCACTATCATATGTATGAATGATATTAATATTTCTAGTTAAAATTATATTTGTTCTATGACGCAGTTATGGCATAAAATGGGAAATATTAGTACATGCATAGAAGAGATAGCTATAAATTGGAAAAAGTAGCTATATATAAAAATAGAGAACCTGTGGTTCTATAGTTTTGTTAGATATATTCCTCCATATTGTAATAATGATGTCTATAATGATGCATGTATGATGCATTAATATCTGTAAATGGATTTTATGGTCTTTGGCTTTACTCAGAACAATAATGTGCTGAGTTTTCAAGATATAATGCTTGACCTAATAATATATCTAATTCAAATACTGTTGTAGTTAGAGCTCATAATATAGTCCCTACTAAAGATCTGTACCATCCATCACTTGTTAGTATTGATACTCATTTTAAAAAAGGAAAATTTCCCCTAAATCAAATTTTTCTTGTTTTTATGATCTTGTTTTACGTACTTGGTCCTTTCTTAATAATAGCGGTGATCTGAACTTTAAGTCTCACATGTTCCATCAAATAACTGGCGTACCGCATGGTTTCTGACTGGAACCTTTACTTTCTGTGGTATTTATAAATGACATTGTTGGGGACTGGAAGGTGCACTATTTGATGTATGACCTCACTTTCAAGCGAAAATGACACCATTGCTGATTGTGACGGGTTACAGAGTTTACTTGACATTGTTTGCAATTATTGGTGTCTAGAGAATGTTTATCTTCAAATGCTTCTAATGTAATATTGCTACGTTCACTAGAAAAAAGAATTCAATTAAATTTAATTATAATCTTAATGATATAATACTTCATACACCAAATTGTATTGTAGATCTTGGAGTAACATCCGAACGTTAATATTTTCGAAACATATTGACATTATGATGCATGTAAGATTTTGGGTTATATTATAGTACATTAACATCTTTACATCCCTGCAAAATCGACAGGAAAATCTTTCAATGGATATCATTAATCTAGAAGTTAATAAGCCAAATTTATTAATACATTAATAAATGTCAACGTCAAGCTCAGGCCATAGCCAATTTTTATAAGAGGATGGTATGATTTTGATTAATTTTGCTACCTGAAGATGTTCGCCTATGAAAATATTTAATTACATCCAATATTTGATCTGATAGGGATCTGTAGTAAATCATTATCGAACGATGTGTCAAAATTTTCATATCAAGGCGCTTGTTATCGTCGAATAATTCTAATAAATTTTCTACCGTCTAGTCTTCCACACATACCTTACTAAAGAATTTAAAACATCTATTTAAAACTAATCATGTAAATTTTGAGACATATTACATTGGTGCAATTGAAAATTAATGATATAGGTAGTTGATTTTTTATTAATTGATCTAGTTGAACAGTTTTTTTAGGAATAATTTAAATTAATATAAATTCTAGTAAATGTAATAAACTATCTACGAGTATGAAATAATATGATAGTTATGAGGTAACTGATTACCTGCTTGGAATTGTGAAGAGTTATTTCACTGTCTATAGTATACAGAGTGTTCGGAATATAAGTGCATTTATTTTACTGCATAATAAATTTCAAACAAAATTGACATGATAATTTTTTTTCTGCCTAACAGTATTATACAGAGTGTTCGGGAACTGCCGATATTAAAGGACCTTGTATATCTGACCAAAAGCAAGAAAAAAACACATTTCAAAAATATAAATACAACTCCGTTCATTGGATGTCCAGGCACGGTTTTAGATTAACAGCTCAAGGTATTGAATTGCAATGTTGCCGCACGTTCTACAAATCTCATATTGTTTACTTCATAAATACTGATACAAAAAAACAAATTGAAAACTAATTATGTTAAAAGATTTTTGTCTTACTTCCTCATTTGTAGTTGTATTTTTGTTCTATGTATAAAAACTAATACTCAGACATTTTTTTCATAGCAATTTTTTGTTGCTCGTAGCGAATACAAACTACTTCTTCCTTATAAACAACTTAATTCACAAATTTTTAACATTTTGTTGACTATAGTATAATCAAATATTTAAATAAATGTAAATACATTTTAATAAATAACGATTTTAAAATAAATCTATCTAATTAAATGACTTGAAAGTTCATTTAAGTGATATTTTTAGGAGAACATAAAAAATTGATTACTTTTCAGCCTGCGGCGCTGTAATTTTTGAATAGGAAACTTATTTTTTATTCAAACTCGATGGAATAGCTTATCTCTTACCTTCCATCTAAATGTGTTTTTTATCGGTTTTTATGTACACCCCCTGCCAAAAAGGCTCACCTTGATAACCATGCAGCTTGCGAAATTTATAATATTTGGATTATATCAGTTTCTACTTGAACGATCCAACGAGTTAGCATAGATTTGAAAAAAATTACTTCTAGGTTGTTTGTTTAGATTTGGTATTTTTTTTAAAGCAGGTAACTGAATGTTTCAAAAGCATAATGGTTTAATACGTTAATGAACGAATTATATTTATCTCATTCTTTCACTATACAAGCAGTGTTATCTAGATTATAATATTACCTAGATGAATCATCTAAATAAATATGATCATCTTTTATTTTATTTAGATGACATTCTAATAAATAATCTTTTATCTTATATTAGATTGAATATCCATTTATCTTTCATCTAAACTACGAATATAGATAATAGATAATTTTACTGCCATTAGGTACTGATAACAGTTGCATTTATCTGGTATTATTCTTACGAATTGCCAAAGTTCTGTTGTTATTAATTATCAAATTAACAAACCTGTTGGTTCTTAATAAAAATAACCGTTAAGCAGTGATCTCTTTTTTAATATTTCACTAGTGGGGTAATAAGTCACCTTACTCCACTAATGGTGTAATCACCTTCATTATACAAGTGAAACAGTGCCAAATAAATGTTGTAATGAGGCTTCTATAAAGCAGTTGTAGATAAAGACACTTTACTGGCATGATGCATACAAAATTTTATCTATTTTTAGGTATTAATAATATTATTTTCTTGAAGTGTGGTCAATGCTTTGACACGCGTACATGTTGTAGAACTTAAATTATCATTATTGTGTGGAAATAATACATGAAATTTGGTGATATAAGTAGTGTTTGCAAGTGCTTGCATTTGGATGCGATGCTGATCTGTGGAAAACAAAAAACCGAGTTTCATTAATTAGATATTTGATTGTAACTAAATTGTCAGCTGTTAATATAAGTGCCATATTTGCTTGGTGAAACTAAACTGGAATCTTTTTGTCTGTTGTGGTGAACACCATTTGCACCAATAGCAATTTCTAAGTGAAAATGAATGAACTTTGCGGTAAATGCAAGAAGTCAAAAGACCCCATACTGAAATGCTCTGGAATGTGTAAAATGAGTTTTCATGTAAAATGTCTGAAAATACAGTCCAACGAATACGAGGTAATACAAAAATGTAAGGGTGTCAAATGGTTTTGCACTGCTTGTTTTGTAGTAACAGAGCAACTATGTACCCTAAGAAGTGAAATTAGTGACTTAAAAAATAAATTGTATTCTGAAATAAGAGAATTACGTGATGCAATAAACAAACCACAGCCTAATGTTCCCGAAGTCGACTTTACTACAGATAAGAAGAGTTATGCAAAAGCTGCAAAAGAAGTTGTGATTATAAAACCTAAGTCTAGCAAACAAGATGGAAAGAAAACATTGGAAATGGTTCAAAGTCATGTCAGTCCCACTGCGCTGGAGGTTGGCATATCAGATGTTAAAACGCTAAAAGATGGTGGTGTGATCATTAAATGTAACACGAAAGAAGATCTAACTAAAGTGAAGCAAGCAGCAGAGAAGAAATTAGGTAAAACTTATAATATCAGCACTCCCGATTTAATAAATCCTAATGTTAAAATTTTGGACATAGAACGTGAAATGAATGCTGAGGAACTACTAAATGTTATTAAAAAGCAAAATGCTTACTTAAATAAGGATTCTCTCTTGCTGAATGTTAAAGTTATTAAAAAAATGAGAAGTAAATGGATGGCTATCGTGGAATGTGATGCAGATTCCTTCAAGTGCATTATGAAAGAAACTGGGCTATATATTGATTGGTCGCGATGCCGAGTGTATGAGTATGTAAATGTCCACAGATGCTTTAAATGTGGTGGTTTCGGTCATAAATCTGATCAGTGTTCTAATAGTTCTAGATGTAGACATTGCGCAGAACTGATGGTTGATCATGATTCTAATAAGCCTTGCGATAGTGACGCAAAGAAATGCATAAATTGTATTGGTGCAAATAATGTGTTGAAGACTAATTTTAATGTAAATCATTCTGTGTTTGACTTTAACTGTCCAGTTTTTATGAAAAGAGTAGAAATTCAAAGACAAAAAATTAAGTATTGTTCGAAAGAAAATGTATAGCAATTAAAACAAGGCAATGAGGAAAAACTTTTTATAAAATATATCATCAAAATATGCAATGTATAAGAAATAAAACTGACCATTTGGAAATTGCAATGGCTGAATATGATATTGATATTGCATGTTTCACGGAAACTTGGCTCCAGCCTCATGAATTAAAAGCTACGCATATACGTGATTATGTCAATATAGCAAATTATTTTAGAGATAAGTACAAACATGGAGGTGTTAGTATATTTTATAAATCGAACCTTAAAATAGGTATAGACGAAATATCTAGCTTACATAATATATCAGAAGATAAGCACATTGAGCTTGCAGGAGTTAAAATTAAAATAAATAATAAAATAATTCAAGTAATTTATATTTATCGCAGCCCTAATGGTGATGTAGATATATTTTTAAAAAATTTGAAGATCTATTAAACAAATTATTGATAGACAAATCTATGCTTATTTTCTGTGGGGATTTGAACATAAATTTTTTGAAAATTCAATATTAAAGCACCGTCTAGTTGATTTGCTTGAGATGTTTAATATATGTAACCATGTAAAGCAGCCTACTAGGTTAACATCGAGCATTGATTATGTTTGTAGCAACTTTTGTCTGATCCAGTTTGTAAAGTAGAATCTATTGGAGTGTCTGATCATTCTTGTCAAATATTATCGTTTAGCTTACCCGTGACAGAAAAAGTGGCAAACAGGAGGACTCGAATCTATTCATGTAATAATTATCAAGCATTTGATTTTTATGTAAGTAAAGAGACCTGGAGCAATGTCTACGAGATTAATGATGTTAATGAGAGTACTAATGCATTTATTACTAATTTACATTATTACATTGACATCAGTTTCCCTTTCTCAGATGTAAAAGAAAATAAATATCTTGTTAGGAACTGGATGACGCCTGGCTTATATATCTCCCGTGAAAGGCTTAAATTTCTGCATAATGTTATGTTGGCTACCGGGAGGGATGATGAGATAGCTTTTACAAATCATACAAAAAAATATATAATAGAACTCTACTTGCTGCGAAGAAACTACATTTTGATTATGCGTATGCCAATTCGTCTAATAAAACCAAAACTGCGTGGTCAATTATAAACAACAATCTTAACAAAAAACATGCTTCACCCGGAATTAAAGAAATAAAAGTGGATGATGAAATACTGACAGATCCGCAAATAATTAGTAATGTTGTCAACTCCTATTTTGTTAACATGTCAAATGAATTAGCGAAAATTTCAGACCTCAAGATAATCTTGTTTTCAATATCACAAATCATTATCCTACAATATTTATAGAACCTGTAACAGAAAATGAAATATATAATTTAATAATGGGGCTAAAGAAATCCAATTCTTGTGGTGTTGACGATATTACAGCTAATATGTTAAAGTATATAGTACGTTTCATTATGCGCCCATTAACATATCTGATTAATTTATCAATTTCTGAGGGCATATTTCCGGACATTTTTAAGACGGCTAAGGTTATTCCACTATTTAAGAAGGGTGACAGTTTATCACTAAACAATTATAGGCCTATTTCTCTGATATCGACTGTATCGAAATTGTTTGAGAAAGTTGTCTATAATAGAATGATAAAATTTTGCAATGACTATGATATACTGTGTAATGAGCAACATGGTTTTCGAGTAGGTAAATCCACTAAATCCGCCATTCTTTCCTTTCTGGATCAATTATATTATAATTTAGATTGTGATAAAAAATGCTTTGGTATATTTATGGATCTGAGCAAGGCGTTTGATTTGGTGGATCATACCATTCTTCTTATGAAATTAAGTAGATACGGATTTAGGGGAAAATTAGGTCAGTGGCTTACTTCATATTTGACGGACCGCTTGCAATTAGTACAGATAAACTCAACACAATCGAATGAATTATCTATTTCACGAGGAATACCACAAGGCTCCATATTGGGACCTTTGTTATTTTTACTTTTTATTAACGATCTACCAGCTGTGTCATCATGTTTCCTGGTAATGTTTGCAGATGATAATACTCTTTTAAATGTTAAGGATAACATACCTGACTTAATTGCCGACACTCAGAATAACATTAACTTATTTTCATCTTGGTTTGAGGGTAATAAACTTTTATTAAATCGCGAGAAAACTGTATTTATTAATTTTCAGTCAGTGTTGAGAGAAAATGATAAAGACTACTTGCTAAAAATCAATGGTAAATCATTAGAGCAAGTGGAATCGACTAAGTTTCTTGGTATTTATGTGGACAGTGTTCTGGGTTGGAATAAGCATATTTTAGAGTTAAAATTAACTCCTGTGTGCTACACGTTTTATAGACTGAGAGGTGTTGCAAACAAATGGGTGTTACTATCTTATTACTATGGTCAGTTTTACGCTAAGTTATCTTATGGCATTATATTTTGGGGTTCATCCTCCTATTCCGAGAGGGTCTTCAAATTACAAAAAAAAGCTATACGCAACATTGTGGGAATAAATACTTTCGTTTCATGTAGACCATATTTTAAAAGTCTGCAAGTGTTGCCTTTAGCTTGTATATATATTGCCGAAATACTTATATATGTAAAGGTACATCATGATTGTTTTTTGAAAAATAATTTTCATCATAATTATGATACTCGGAGACAGAACGATTTGCTTTTATCTAAACATACATTAGCACCCTATCAAAAGAACCCCACATATATCGGTATTAAATTGTACAATAAGTTGCCAGGGAGGTTCAAAGACATTGTAAGTGCCTTTAAAATTGAATTAAAAGAAATGTTGTTAATGTATTGTTTTTATACAATTGATGAATTTTTGGAATGTCAATTTTAAATGTAATTTTTTACCGATTGTGTTCAGTGCATATTTTTTATATTTGTAGTTGTTTGTCTGTATTGTGTTAAGTGTTTATTCACTTTACGTGTGAGTGATTGTAATTTTTGTTTTCACGTATGTTTGTATTATCTACTACTAGTTTGTAATTCTTGACGACTCCTATACCTGTACTGGTCGAACGGATAATAAACTATTATTATTATTATTATTATTATTATTATTATTATTATTATTATTATTGTGTGAAACTAACTACTCTGTGGACTAAAGCCCCAACCAGCGTTGAATTAAACCCACAATATCTACCCATATATTCTTTATTATTAGCTTTTGTAACATTTTTTACTGTATTAGAATAGTTATTTATGCAACAAGTACAAAAAGTAAGTGTTTATTGCACGCGACGTGAAATTGTCCAACGAGGCCGTCAAGCCATAGTTCAATAAAGTTTTGTTTTTTGCATGAACGTAGAAAAAGGTATTTTAAGCTAATATAAATCAAATCCCCTACAATTGTAGATATTAAAATACCTTTCTAATACAGTAAAAAAAATGTATCACTAACCGTCAAATTTAATAATTTAAAAAAATGGAGCTATAACATATCACATTTGATTATGACAAATCAATAATTTATAGACTAATGGCCATTTTTAATTTATTTAGGCATTAAATAAATTAAATTTCCTACATTGCCTATTACATGATGCCATTGTCATTGCTTATCACAGAATAAAAGAATAACTTCACATACATTTCATTTCCATATGCATTAATTGACTTACTTTTGATGTTATATGTCTTTATATGTTATGAATCCCTTAAAATTTGAAACCTTGAAAAACAGCCGACATTACAAACAATTATTGCTTCAGTTTCGCTCAGCTTGAGGGCTTTATAAATATTTTACATCACGAGTTATCCTTGTTATATTTTTTGTAGTGTATGTCTAGATCCTTTTGATCCCGTTGTGCCTGGAGCACGCCCTTTCCAGTCCTAAGTTCCTCTCTAAGTAAAATACGTTCCATTCAACGACACTTATGTTACTCTATTCCTTCCGTTACGTGTCTTTCGTTTGCTAAAAGGCGTAAATTGTCACTTCTGCTTAATTTATGGACTTTGTAGGCACTCTTTTTTTTATTAAAAAAGAAACCTTGGGAAATTAACAATTGAAATTTGGTATAAAGTATGAATTGTATTTAATTTAATTCCAAAAGTTCAAGTTCCCACCTTTGCGTCAAATTATGGCCAATTCTATGGATCGTGGAGTTTTACCACATGGTTGGGAGGTTTTGTCTGGTACGCCTATTTATAAAACAGGCGATAAACTGTAGCAGTAACTATAGGCCTATTAGTTTAACATCTGTTCCATGTACGATAATGACCTTATAATGTTGCTGTTAAACAACAATATTATACGAACCACACAACATGGTTTTTTACCCAGGAGGTCAGTGTGGTACCCAATTTACTTCAGACTCTAAATGCACAGACATCGTACGAGTATATGAACCTCTAGACATAATTTATTATTGTATATTTTGTTGGATTTACAACTTTATTAATACAAAACTATTTTAAAATTTCTCACAGATATATTTTAGACATTGCAAAGTATCTTTTAAAGTAAATCTGTGCTAAGTTTAATGAAGAAATAGATATGTTATTACTGGAAAAATTGATATAATTACTTTTTACAGTTTTCATTATTCCAAAACTATTTAAATAATACGAATAGAATATTATTTTTAAAATATTACATTTAATTTGGCAGTAATTATTAAGTTTTAATAGATATGCCGTTTAATTATAACTTGAAATTACAGAAGTAATAACAAATAACAAATATAGATTTTTAAACTATATATTCTCTGCTTTTTAAAAAAAAAATATGCAAATATATATCTCGGTCAAGTGCCTATTGTAAACCAATGCTTACCTACTGCTATATTATTGTTTTGTTTTATTATACATATAGTATAAGCACTGCTATATAAAAAATATATCGCTAATAAAAAATTTATTCAAGATCAAACTTAATGTTTTTTGTTATATATTCATTGGTAGGTACTAGATCTTTACAACTAAATATTGTTTATAGAAAATTGAACGGTTATTAATTTTCATTAATGCAGATTAACATTTATATTTTCATATGTACATATATTTTACTGTCAACGATTATAATACGTCGATTTTCGAATAAAATTTTACATTTTCAAGATAAATAATAATGTACAACACTTGATAATGTGGAGGCAAGTTGTCGAATTCAGCGATACCTGTTATTTAATAGAACAAGTAACCAGCATATCCATACTACCGTCTTGGGTGGGAAACCAATATAAATTAATAATTTTATTCGAACTGAGGTACAAGTAGCGCCAAAATTATGCGATGGCAGAAGTCCTCATCTTAAATGCATTTCAATATTATTCAATACAATTGCAACCAAGCATATTTTAAACTATGTTGCAATATTTATTACACATTTTAAATAATGACCGCATTGACCGCGAGTAATAGACAGCATGTCAGATTAGTTGATTGTGGTCTTTGCTGATTAAGTATATATTATTAGCAATGGGGGAAATGCAATTTGCTTACTAATGGCAATATGCAACGTGATGTGTATTAGTTCCTATGGAATAATAAAAATTATGATCATATTATTGCATATCTTAGATATGCATTTTTTCACTGCACTGTAGTTACTAATTATTATTATTAGTCATCCGCATATATCAGATAGATTGCTGATGACCTCAAGTTGCTATGTAAAATAGATACCGTTAGTGACTGTCAAAAATTACAAAGCGCGTTAGAAGCTATAGATAATTCGTGTTCTTGCA
Source organism: Monochamus saltuarius (assembly GCA_025584915.1). Taxonomy (NCBI): domain Eukaryota; kingdom Metazoa; phylum Arthropoda; class Insecta; order Coleoptera; family Cerambycidae; genus Monochamus; species Monochamus saltuarius. Next base: position 10,507,626 of record CM046728.1, read on the forward strand.
ATAACTTACCCTTAAATGCATCAAAATGTAATGTCATGACATTTAATAGGAAAACAACCCCTCTCACTTTCGCATATAAATTAGGTGACTCTATTCTTTGCAGGCCTAGTTATGTAAAGGATCTTGGCGTTATTTTCGATCCTAAACTATCATTTACAAAACATATAGAAACTGCTGCGTCTTCAGCATTTAAGTGCCTTGGTTTTATTATCAGAAACTCAAACGGGTTTGTTAATGTTTCTACTCTACGATTGCTCTATATATCCTTCATACGTTCTAAATTAGAATATGCATCCGTAGTTTGGAGCCCGATTTACGGCACTCACATTGCTGCTTTAGAGAAAGTACAGAGACGTTTCTTGAAGTCGGCATATCATATTGGATCATATATATCCTCCAGTGGGCTTCTCACATAGCTTATTGCTGTCAAGGTTTGATGTACATGAACTTGCAATTAGGAGATGTGCGCATCAGGTTATATTTTTATATAAAGTTATGAATAACTTATTAAATTGTCCTGAATTACTTAGTAATATCAACTTGCGGATTCCGCGCCTATCCGCTCGCAGCAGTAACGTTTTATGTCTACCCACACCACGCACTAATGTTCTGATGTCATCGCCGTTGTATCAAATGATTTCGCAGTACAACAACATAGAGACCACGGTTGATATATTTTTTTGTACCATTCAGCAGTTAAAAAATGCTATTTATAAATAATACATCCTTTTTGTTTATGTTTCGTTTTCTGTTTTGATATTTATGTTTTATCTATTTTTTTTTTCCTTTTTAATAATAATGCATGTCCAACTTGCTTTACATGTAAGATACATTTAAGGTTTTGTATGCTTGTTAGGTGCATTATGTTATATTGTTGGTATTGTATGGTATTGTTTTTCTACATTTATACTTTTTACCGTATCCAGTAATTGGGCATGTGCCTGTTTGGATACGTATTAAATAAATAAATAAATTATTAGTGTTAATAAATATATTGTTACGGAAGCTTACCTACCTGGTTATTAGTGAAATAAGTTGTTGATTATGTATAAATTTATGAATACCTTTATTTTAACGTTTTCTAAAATATTTCTGTGTTCGACTTGGTTCCAGATGCGTTCTCAAGAACCGTGGAAACTTGGAAAACCCAAAAATTATATATAAGCGGCCTCCCGCGTCAGTTTAAGTTTAGAAATCGAAATCCTAAACGCCAAATTACAGTATTTGACGGTTGTTTCATATGAAATATATATTTGGTTTGTGGGAGTCATTAATGACAATATAGTTTGATATTCTACGTGAATTATTTGAAGGTTAATTCAACGTAAGAGGTTACGATACACTATATATATATATATTAAATCATCATATCATGTTATAATGGAATTTTAGTATCTAATATCAGAAACTAAAACAATACTTTTGGACATAGCAAAACAGACAAGCATAGGTAAATGTTTAAATCTCGTAAGGTTTTTGTAAATATCATATAATTCGAGTGTCACAGAAGACACATAATAATATATAAAATAAAAAACGTGGTACACAAGTGTTTACGATAAGTCTTCTCCCATTTACTTGTAACGATGCGACAGGTCCTGAAAACCGACCTCTTATCTTTCAGCTTGCGAGAGCGTTGAACTTAGATGTGAGACTAGACGGAGTCTTATTGTAACCCTTTTCTAATGCAGGATTGGTATACACATAATGGTTAGAAAATAATAAAAATGACAAGCTGACAAATTAATGGTATATAATGCACAAAGAACTATAGGATATCATAAGTAAAACCTGACAAGTAAAATAGACACAAAAAGGAAAATACAGTTGTGATAACAAATATTTAATATGTACTTTTTATATTATAATATGTTTGCCAGTCAATATGAGATTATTTCTTACGTCGTGATTTGAACTGTCTAAAATATTGATATCTAATAGTATTGAGTTTAATACTTTTGGTACATTGTAGGAAAAACACTTTTTAAAAAATGATAAATATATGTTTAGAAATTTTTATCTTATGTTTTTGCCAATAAATATGTAGGTGGGTCATTATGAATAAATTTAAAATATAAACATGCACTGTGTAAATGCCTTCGTCTAAGCAGATTCCTTCATGGTAAGCCAGCCAACCTCCTTATTTTTTTGGGATGTATCAGAAAACTGAGACTGAAGTCTTATACATGAATTTTGAATTCTTTGTAAACGTAATTCATCTCTGACAGTAAGACATGCATCATAAACTGCATCACAATAAGTTAAATAAGACAGAAATAGTGCCTCTGATAACATTATCCTACACTTTTTGTTTAACATTTTCCTACATCCATAAAGTAATTTCAAATTGTTAAACGATGTCTTTATTAAGTTATCAACATGATGTGCGAAATACTAGTTCTGATCACAAAACAAATCTCTCGCTTATAGTTCAGAATTCTCAACTTATATATGAATATTTTGAGAAACATATGCAAGTTTCTTTTTAGTTCGAAAAACCAAAATAGTTGATTTTAAAGGATTACTTTTCAAACAGTGTTCTTGTGAAATTTTCACTAATTTTTTAATATCATTATTTATATTATTAGAAGCATGGTCTAGTTGATTAGGTGGGAATGAAAGATATAACTGCGTATCATCGGCATAAAAGTGAGATAAACAAAAGCTTAAACTGCCTTTTAGGAATGATGTATATATAGAAAACAGTAATGGACCTAAAATTGATCCTTGTGGAACACTTTTTTTAACGATCAATGGTGATCTATTTAAAACACTGTCGAATTAGTAGGAACCAATTATCTTAATCTATTTCCGCACACATATTCAGCTTTGGGTACTGCATGTGCAACCATCGAGATCATTCCCTTTGCCCAGCATCTATAATTTTGGTGATTGATATCATTGAGTGTGAAAATTAACTAAATATATACTTTTTTACTTGAAGGAGATTATTTATGACATATTTATTAATATTTGGCTTTATTTCAATCTTCAACCTGGATCATCTTCAGATAACTCTTGCACAAGATGTACCTTTAATAGATGCTTATTTTGTAATTTTAACACTTTGTATCTAGGTAAAATAAATAGGATATTAGCCAAGGTGACGAATGCTATGTAGATTCTATTCTATGGCCTGCTAACCGGCAACTGTTTAGATCATCTACTGTACTAGTTTTCTTATAGTTTTTCTCAGTTTTACCCACTGCTTGGATTAATCTTGATAATAAGTGTTAATGTACACTGTCACTATATCCAATCATCATAAGAAGTTCAATTAAAAAATATACGAAAAATATTGTTATAAAGCGAAAGAACTGTTATTTCAACAATGAGATAATATAACTATTATTCTTAAAAATATTATTCACATCAGCTACCTACTTAAAAGAAATATCACGATAAATGAAATTGTTTACTTCAAAAAATAATATTTTAAAGTATCTGTAGCTGTAAACCTATGAACACTATAACTCTAACTGTTATAGGTTTTTGAAATCAGTTTGCAATAGAGTAAAAAACTGAAAGAAATATGCAAGATGTGTTGTTTAAGAAAATCAACTCAAAAATGTTCAATTAAATATAAAGAGAAATTTTGTAAAATCTATTCGAAAACAATGAATTTATTCCAAACTTTATGTTTCACATTTGGAGAACATTGTTCTTGCAGCTCATTTTAGGTAATACTGATCTTATCTTCCCTAAAGCGTTACAAACGATATTAATATTGTTTTTTCTTCAGAAACAGCCACACGCCTAAATATAAAAAGCATCATTTCATATAAAGCAGATGGGTTGCTACCAGATATTGTTAATTTTGCTTAGTCTTTGGTAGCTAGTATTTCTAAACCTTATAGTAATAAGAGTTTGTGGTTGGATATCTACGGCTATGAGCTACCTTTTTGTAAACGTTATTCCAAGTGCAATTCGATTTGCTACTGGCATGGAGATGTACGAAAAGCGCTGTCTTCCAACTCCGAGAACCTAATAACCAGTGATGGGGATAAACCGCAATGTTATTGTTTCCACAAAACCGAATGAAATACGTGTCGTTAATATTTCCGAACCAACACTTTGAATTTCAAGTTACTTTTTATGGAGATATTGGTACATAATTGACTTCCGAGAAGATTCATTTGATGCACATTTTTCAGGTCTACTTAATTCCCCTCCCTATATTTTCTTGATAATTTCAAGCTATTTAATTCCATTTAAAGCTTATTTTCCTCACAGTACACACATAGATAAGTATTACATTATAAAAGAACAAGACAAGTTTTAATGTAACCTTTGCCCTTTTCTCTCCACTGACATCTGCTATACTCTACTCTTGTAGTCAACATACAATTCCTCAAAAAAGCATTGCTATCTATTTAAAAGGCTGTATCTTTTAACCTTATGCAATCTGAGGCTCCTTGTACAACATGTGTCCTTGTTCTATTTCTTTGACTGAAAAAATCAAAATGCTACATATTCAAGATCGTCAACTAATAAATACATTGATTCGGAGTATGTAGATATGCTATTCAGTTATTTCTATTTCCTTCAGAAGGCATTTTTAAAATTAAATAGCCATTTCGCAAATGACAGATTCCTGTTATGAGTCCTATAATTTCTCTCGCTATTGGAAAAGTCCTTTTCTGCGAAGGGAAATCCATTAGCTCCTTCGCATGATGCTGTCCTGGTTTGGAAACCCATTTCACCCGAGCGTGTTTAATCGCGCTAGAGATGTCAGAAGCTTAATTACATAGTCCAGATTCTTTATTCACCAAAAGCATATTCTTTCACTTCACGCGATAATGCATTACTTTCACGGATTTAATAACTTCCTCTTTTGTTAAATTTATGAGGGAGTTTTTGTGCATTGCAGCAATTTTAGGAACCTTTTCGTTATGGTCTCACAGACACACATACTGTGCCTCATTTGTATATACAGATTTGGAAAGTGAGGATCTTGATGGTGAATTGTGTTTTGCCGCTTGCGTGTATTTGTGTCATGCTACACGCATACTTCCACCATAGCGTGTTCACATCAAGCAGTGTTGCCAAGTGGGAAAAATTCAGTGTATGAGAATAATTTCAAAGAAGCATGAGGTTTGGAGAAAAATGCATGAGATGGCTTAATTTATCAAAAAACACCTTTTGACACAGCTTAATTTTTAATTACTTTTGTAATGCCATTTTTACTTCATTAAAAAGCATTATGTTCTGCTATTTAATCATAATATTACATTGTCAGTAGGTACTTACAGGTACTTAATTAAAAGTTATTAACCACGTAACCTTTCTAATTTATTCTATTGTTAGGCCGGGCGAACGATGAGGCGCAGTTGACGTGACGCAGGGTGACTCACAGGTCGTAAAATCTGTTGTTTCCAGAATATGTAGGTACCCTTGCGGAATAGAGTTAAGAATCACTGCAATATAGCGTGAATACAGCACACACACCGCATATCCGTAGACTGTCATACCCGTTTATGTATTCATTGCTAATTATTAAGAGAGCAGTCTACAATAAAGGACATTTCAAGTATCCAAATATTGTAGATACCTACCTCTATCTATTCAATTTTGCCCTCGATTTTGCCTTTATTTCTTGTTAGGTTTTTGTTTTGGTAGATTTCAAAGAGTAATTTTAATAATTTATATTATTTCTTTTTGTCTATTAAAAAGCATGAGATTTTGTAATCAAAATATGAGAACATGAGATTTCCTCGGAATGCATGAGATCTCGTGCAAAAGCATGAGACCTGACAACACTGGCATCAGTTGACCGGACAGTTAGATTTGCAATGGCGAATTGGCGTTGGCGATACGGAACCGATTACCGTAGTAGTGGGGAATGCTAGACCAATGCACGTCGCCACGCCTCTTAAACTTCGTACTTTCAATGGGATGAAGAGGCAGTTTCTACTTTCTCTGTAAAGATCCGCAATTTCCGAATCTGTATGTTCAATAATAAAAACATGAAGAAAGCTAAATTTCCATTTATTCAATAAAATATAGTTAGTTAGTCCATTAGTTATAAAATATGAACCAGGAACAAATAATCCATAACTGGTTGTATATACATACACAATTATGTAATTTTATTATACAGGGTGTCTTCCAAGTCGTTCCAATAATTTTAGGAGATAGAACCTCACACGATCCTTGAAAGGATACAACCCGGATTCTGTACAGAAATAATCCAGGTAATCATTTAAAAATGAAGCAAAGTATTCTTCCTAATTTTTTGACTCGATATTTGACAGGTTTGAAACCTGTTATGTCTAGTATTACAATATTTTGAATTCTACAGTACACTTTTTAATTCCTTGCGAACAATAAGTAAGTAAAAGCTTGTTTCGTTTTAATTATAAACTGTACTTGGGTAGCTAAGAACATCCATGTAGCTGTTACCAGAAAAATGTTCGTAAAGTTAAAGGAACTTCTAATAGCTTCTCTTGTAACAGCTATATGGGGTTGAGATGCCATTCTTAAATTAATGAGATCGATTCATCATTTGAACTAAATCTGTATCTACACTGAAAACTGTATTTACCCAGATACTTGACTCTGATAACAATAATGTTATACAGCACCTTCGGTAAGAATAGTTTATGATTCTGTCGAATCATTGATATATATTAGTTATACCTTCAATTAAAAAAATGTTTGGTATGTATATTAGATTCCCTTGAAGCTATATTTCTAATGACATGCAAGACATTCTCTAAAGATTTCTTGATGTACCATTGCTTTCTACTTTATTTTTCAATTGTGGCACCTGCAAAATGTACCTAATAAAATTCGGTACAGAGTACAAATATGAAAAATTTACTGTCCAACCTGTAGACATCAAGTCAATAGGAAAAATACCCTCCGAAATGGTAGCCTATTTACACAATCCGGAACTATACACAGGTCACAGTTTTAGGCGATCCTCGGCCATTTTTCTTGCCGATTGTGGAAAAGGTACTACAAATATTAAACGTTTAGGAGGGTGGAAAACAACCTCTGATGATGAGGAGTACTTAGAAGACTCTGCAAATCGGAAAAAAGAAATGTCCAACAATGTTCATTTGAACACGCTCCATATTCAAACTGCAATACAGTTATTAACGTATTGCCCAAATGTACCATCAGTAATCAACATCCACGATTTGACGTCTGTTTCTGAAGAAATTTCTTTCTAATATTTGTTCCCCGTATAATAATAATAATAATATCTCTACCCCTCATTCTAATTACAGGGATTAGCCCAGAAGTCGGAGACTTGTGCGGGAGAGAGGGCGGCATATTATTATTAAGCAGGCCGCATTTGCGCCCAGGAACGACTTACGTTGGTATTCAGTGCAGGAATGAGGAAAACCTGGAAAACCGCATTAATTAGGGGGATGGTCAAATATCAACCGGCATCAATCTCTCACATTGACCCAAGCAAACATTATTCCACCCTACCATACCCACAGAGAGGGTGCCAATCATCTCCACGAATATAGCTTATATACGGTTTACCGGCAGCTGGGCTCGAACCAACTCCGTCTAGCCACCTCGATTCAAGTACTAATGCCTTAAACCGCGCGACCACTGACCGATATTGGAGCAATCTTCTTCCAAAAAGCAGCTGCTTCAACCCACATGCTGACTTCCGCAATTAACTTACATAACTCGTCTAATTGTACGTTTACAATTAATATCACTAATAATGAGTAAGATAGTATAGATTTAACTTTCCATTTAATTTCATGACCTTGTAGAGAAAATTTGGTTAACTTTTTATAATTAATCAGTCTTTACTTTTGAAATACGCCTTGTATTATGCTTGTTTATTTTGTTTTATATCATCATATTTCAACGATTTAAAAATGTATTCACTAAAATATCTACTTTGGTTACAGAAAAACTGGATAATAGTAAAAATATATCGGTTGTCTCTCGTGCTAAAAAAAATTGTCGATGTCACAAAAAATTTCTATAACAAACCGCAATTTTTGAGCACGATTCTTTGCAGGAACGACTCTGACGGTCGAATTAAAAGTAAATATTTGTGAAAGGAAGGGACAGGACTACATATCGCATTTTAGAATTTTGCGTTACATCAAAAGACAAATATTTTCATGGTCAGTTGAAGTATGAACAAAAAAGTCCATATTTTCCAGTAGACCCTACACAATTGTTCGCTTAGAAGAAAATAATGTAGTTGGAATTAAAATTGATTAGATATCGTCCTAGAACCACAGAATTTTTAGAAAGGATTAGCAGTAATTGAATTTTAATTAATTTAGATCAATCATATAAAAAGCCGTACAAGGTTAGGTTACAAAACGCAAAGATTAGTTTGGGCCATTCCATTTGAAATCATCTAATTGGCAAAGCCGACCCATTTTAGATTTAGGTGTAACTTTGAAAATCTCTTCTCTAGGGTGCCAAACAACAGAATTTACACGAGTTTGATTTTTACAAGCGCTTGTTTCCGCCTATTTATTTAGACTCTTAAAAATTGCTATTTTTAAGCTTTATTAATTTTTGCTGTAAAATTTTTCTGTTTGAAGATATTTGAATGATCAAGACGGAATTCAGAGTGGGAAAGATAGTAGTTTCAGTGTAAATGAAGATAATTGGCTCGGACGATCCCTTTGAATAATAGCAGCGTGCTGAAAATGAGTGTTTTTAGTCATTTTTCGTGAATTTCAATCGACGCTAGCGTCTTAACTGTTGAGAGTTAAAAATCCCGCAGGAATTAAGTTTACATATCATAGACAAAATTCAGCCACAAGTTGACCTGAGTAGCCTACTCTTTATAGAAGAAAACTTTGCATGAAGTTTTGAAATTTTTAAAAATCCCAATATTCAGGCTATGAAACGAGTGTGTTGACTGAGAGATAAAAATCTGATACTCACAGAATTTACTGTTTTTACCTTCAACTTTAAATGACTATATCACTTGTTTTGTTATTTTCATGTTTAGTGCATGTACGAGCCGTTTTTTATAGCAAGAATCTGGACGTTTTTACTAATAAATTAAAATTACTTACCATCAAAAATAATTATAAATATGAAAAATATTTCAAGTTTTAATAAAGTTATGGATATTTAGGGTGTAAAATTGTTTCTGGAAGTAATTATCATCGAAAATAGTAACTGTAAACAATTTTTCAACGAGAAAATTATGTACATGCACTAAACATGAAAATAACAAAACAAGTGATGTAGTCGCAGTTAAGACGCTAGAGTCGATTGAATTTCACGAAAAAGGACTAATTTTCAGCACGCTGCTTTATTCAAAGGATTCGTCCGAGCCAATTACCTTCTGTTACACTGAAACTATTACCTTTCCCCCTCTGAATTCCGTCTTGATTATTCAGATTTCTTCAAACAGAAAAAATTGACAGGAAAAATTAATTAAGCTTAAAATTAGCAATTTTTGAGAGTCTTTATTTAAATAGGCGGACACAAGCGCTTGTAAAAATCAAACTCGTGTAAATTTTGTTGTTTGGGACTCTAGAGTAGAGTTTTTCAAAGTTACACCAAAATCTAAAATGGGTTGGCAACAATTTTTATTATTTTCAGACGATTTCAAATGAAATGACCCGTTTACTAAAAAATAGTCACCCGACGTCTTTCTGCATAAATAATACCAGAACAGTTTGAAAATAGTATAATTTTATCCTGAATGAAGAAAGGTGTAGAATCTGCATAAAACAATTTGTCGGGTGTGGGGGAGAATAACAGTTCAACAAATCGGTTTGATAGGTGTAGATGTACTGAAAATGTTCTGTATTTTTTAGTAACTTAATAAGTGTACAGAAATGCAAACATACGAAAGAATATTTGCAAAAAACCTTGGTGCTGTTCCCCAGTGCTTCTCTTACTCTACCTATTTATGGTATTTCCCTGTATAAATTTCCCGTAGACCCGAAACTCTGTAAGCAGTGGAAAATTATTTTGATAATCGGAAAACCGATAACAAAACACATCAAAGTATGTAGCAAATATTTTTTTATAGAAGATTTTATGCCAAGTAGTTAAAACCAGGCTATGTTGTGAATTAAATAAGGATGTTTCTAAATCTCTACTGCACATTACACTGCCAACTTTCTCCATTTAATAAAATATATGTATATTTATGGGATAGCTGAACTAAAGTAGACATTTGTGAACACGGGTTTTGACAATTTAGGGCTTCTCACGTTCTACCCCAGACAAAACTTTTGTGTAGTCCAAGATATCTGTTATAGATATCTCGTACCGAGCCATTATACAGGGCGACTAAATGAAAACGAAACAAATCCATTTTCAGGAACTGCGTCAAGATTGTTGAAAAACGCTAAGACCGGGACATTCTTTGCTGGTATTTTTGACTCCTCGACTTTCACCCCCAAGCAAGGGTAAGCATCACCTCAAAATATTTAAATGGCATTGGGGGTTGAGTAATATTTATTTTAAAAGCTCTTACAATTCTCTTTACAACAGCTGAACTGTTCTATTCGCACATTTATTGTTCATAAGGTAAAGCGAAATGATATCTATCCTTTCCGCAATGGATAACTATAGTGTTTAATTTTCAAAAATACAATTAAATAAACTACCAACCAACGCTTGCAAATAATACTAGAAAATAAATTTGGAATCCACTAATTTTATGTTCGTTGTGTGTGTATAGCATTAATTTCTGTTTTTACAATTGTTTTTTTACGAGTGATAACAAATCGCCAAAAACTAGTGTAACACAATAAATACTAAATTTATACCATTGGCGTACTTAACTCGAATTAGTGACATTTCTACCGTTACTAATTGTTTGTATATAAGTTTCAACTTTAAAATCAATTATTATTATACATAGGTGATGTAACTATTGAAAAGACACATGATCTTACATATAGGAACATCTCAACCTCATAAACCATATGGATGAATATTTTCTTGTTGATCTTTTCATAATTTTTGCAGCGACATCTCTTGGTTCACGATTTCCGTCAAACGTACGAAGAAGTGAAACTATTTGAAAAGTATGCACATTATATATAATTTGAGAATTCTAGTCACCAATTGTTACAAATTTATGTTAGATTGTGACCATTGAATTATAAATTTTCCTTGTCATGTAAACTGACCAATGACAATAATAATTAACAGCGAAATTATAGCAATTTTACAAGGTTTCCTTTCGCTGTATGCGTTGATATAATTCCATACGAAGCGGGAGATTTATTATACACATAAATCAGCAAAATGTATGATTCCATCTAGCAATTGTATTCGCACTGCTGGTACAATTTGATATATCTAATTATAGAATTTTCATGTAGCAGAGGAAATTCTAATAGCGCCGCATATGATGGATTGGCAAAATTTTAAAATTCAAAAATAGGTATTTTACTTCTACATTTTAATCTCTTAAAAATAAATTAGACAATTTTTTCAAAAATTTCAAATGGATGTACCTACATACCGAGATTAAAAAATTACAGAAGTATATCAATTAGTATACAAAGAAACAAAGGAACAAAGAAAGAAAGAAACAAAGAAACAAAAATACAATGAAACAAAGAAACAACGAAGATGGAGTAATGAAAAAATATAAACAATACTTTCAATGAATGCTGGATTGTAAAGCAGGTAAAGCAAATCACAGAAGAAGTCAAAAAACAGAGACTGAGTACCAAAGAGAAAAATATGGAAAAACTTAGTGTAAAAAAGTGTTGAACTGAAGCTGATAAGATCGATTTGCAGTTTGTACAGTAATAATAAGAATTACGTAATTAATAAAAATATGAGGTCGACTATGTTAAGAGCGACGGAAGGTTTAAGACAAGGGGATGTTATTAGTCCTACACTTTTCACTGTTTATGGATAACAAAGAATAGAAGTAATAACAAAATGTAATCAGGGTTAGGATACAGGAATATATAAAAAAATACAGATAAATGAATGCTGTTTTTACGGATGCTGATGGCTTGAAATAAAATTTAATGCTTTGCAATGAGTAAATGAAAAAGGCGGGAATGTAAATAAATAAGAGTAAAACAAATGTGATGGGTTTGTTACAGTGATTTTTCAGATTGTTATGCCGTGACCTCGGTAACTCGCTGCCAGAAGTCAAATTAAAGTACACATCCCTAGCATTAGCCGCGATTCTTTGACCTGTCCTCGTTGTTATCAGGCTAGGTTCTGTGAGGAGACAAACCCACTATTGATATCTCTAGACCCGCCCATATGCTGCTATTGTTAGTATTACGACTGCTACGGTCGGAACTGTTTCGGAGAGTGCTGGTCTTCCGAGGGGTTCTCTAGCCACCTCTTTAATTGATCGCATTCCACGAATCCATGCTTCCTTAGCATCTAGCTTAATTCAGTGCAACCTTCAAGTGCAAAGTTCCCGCAGATGTACTATCACAAAATCAGAAAAACATTCAAACAAGCATGAAAGAAAATTAAGAATGAGCACAGTTTAAGTGATATTTTTTCAAAAATTGATAAAGTATTCAAACACCCTTAACCAGTACAGTTAATAAATAAAACTGATTGTCATATCCTTATACTAACATGAACTTTCAAATTTTACTAAACAAAAGAATACAAAAGATATACAACAAAGATTTATCTACTTTACGAACCTTTAATATCTTTAGGAAAAGTAATAACTTAAGAGTTTATTATGTAATAATAGACCTGATGTTTTTTTCATTAAGAACGAGCTGAAGAGATATGAAAAACAATAACCATCTGCCACAGCTAACGGAGGGGCAGCTGGCAAGGAACTGACAATGTAGAAACTCTCATTCACATGGATGAATTACGGCTAATTAAGCTGAATGGGGTCTTACTGTAAATGAAAGATTTAATGGTCGATATGTCGTTTGTGTCTCCTCCTTTAGTAGTAGATCGTTTGTAAAAAGTGTATCAATGAAATAGTACTACGTTAATATAAGTATTCATTAATTATTATAATATTTATTAGTCCAACAGGAACAAAAACCGAAAGACTCATATACATAAAAATTCCTAAAACAATCAAACTAATTTAAGATAGAAGAACAATTTAATTAAATAAGAAAATATGAAATAATACTCTTAATAACATGATTTACAATCAAGAGAAATAATATATACAAATACTTCTTGTCAAAAATATTAAAAATTAAATAAGTTACAAAATAACTATAAGAAAAAATTATAACTGCACATCATAATTAGGTAAGTCTAATTTCATCGAAAAATTTAAAATATGAAGTTGTAAAGAATCAATTAAACTTTTCTATTAAGCTACCAGAATGTATACAGGGCGTTTAGAAAATCAATGTCGAAGCAAACATATACTTCTTCTCATTACAAACTTATAATATTTTGCCTGAGTGTCAATCTGGCTTTAGGAGGGGATACAGCTGTGCTACTGCATTGATTAATATAACTGACGATATTTTTAGAAATATAGATGATCATAAAACTACAGTACTTGTCCTTTTAGATTATTTGAAGACCTTTGATACCATTAGTCATGACATACTTATAGCAGTATTACATTTTATTGGATATTCGTCTCTTGCTACGAAATTAATTGTAAATTATTTAAATGGTAGAGCCCAGTTTGTTGAGACTTCACATGGTAAGTCAGATTTAGGCAACATAAAGTGTGGGGTTCTCCAAGGCTGTACTTTAGGCCCACTCTTGTTCAGCATCTACACTTGTCACATAGTATGTAATTTAGAACGTAAAGTTTCATTTGTATGCAGATGACACTCAAATATATGTTTCTGCTATGGTCTCGGAATTACAAAACATTAATTTGATTTTAAATAGAGAATTAGATAGACTGGTACAATTGTCACAACCACATAATCTGAAGTTAAAGCCTAACAAGTCAACGGTTTTGGTATTTGGTGGGTCTAGTCACTTGGTGGAGCAAAACATTAATATATTGATTGGTGGCGAAAGGTTATCTTTTTCTAATGTTGCAAAAAATCTTCCACGTCAGCACTATTAGATAATGTTATAAACGGAAATTGACACCTGCTTGCTTCTGTATTTGCACTGCATTGAAAGTTAATATTTTAATTTTATATCTACAACTATATTTTTCGCAATGCATTATTTATATTTCTTGTGTTGTTTAGTTAGAGGCTGTCTTTACTTTGAACACCAAGTGGACTTTTTGTTCTAAATTAAATTCTTCAGCACCAAATAGTCAGTTTTCTTGGAACTTGGAAAAAGAAAACTGCTAGATTGTCGTTAAGCAATCATAAACAATGACGGACAAAATATCCGAGATTGGTTTACGTGTTTTATTTACTAGTAAAAGATAAATTTTGAATTCAATAGAAACGGCCAATATATCACTGCAATGGGGATTGAAATCAGACCAGTCCTACCAATTCCGTAAACAAAAAGTCCTATTTAGGGGTATTTGCAACCGAATAAAAATGCAAATTAACCGTCGCAAGGGAGCGGAACGGTTAAACTGCGGCTTAAAATATACACCGCCGGCACAATTATTGTTTAAAATGACCCAAATTGTTTTGGCTTTTGATTTAAGTGGCGTTGTTTTAATTCGGTCTTTGGGAATTCGCCACATAAATATAAAAGTTAAATGAGTTCGTTTAAATCCGTAGTGTTTAACGACCGATTATACATTTATTTACGCCTCGCAAATATTCAGAAATATATTCCGTTGGGGAGGATAATCAAACAAATCTAAATCAAGATTTAAAAATAAAGGTTAAAAGAGCAAGTTACCTACTCAACTTTTCTAGAGATATTTAAAATTTAGCTCACTTTACATTAACAATTTCTTTGTCAATTAACTGATAAAGTGGCTTCGTCAAGTCAATTGACTAAATACTAAAATTTGGATGTCAAATAAATTGATGAAGAACTTCGTCAAGTTATTGACGACTTAATACTTGTTCTAATTTGTCGTCAATTTTTACTTCAATTCAGGGATACCAACTTAAAATAAATGTAAATATTTAACCAGTAACCGAGCAGCAGCAATAACAAATGTAATGGAAGCTTTTTTGCCCTAAAATATAATTTTTAAAATTACTTTTCATTTTTAACAGTTTTTGTTTCGTATACAAATGGGAATGATATAATGTCAAAAGTTAAAATTACTTTTAGGTTGGTACGGGTGACATCTGACAACAAAATTGTTAAGAAACTTGCCAAGCCCTGAACATAATGTAAAACCAACGTGCGACCTTGAAGAAATTGATGAACTAATTCATCATTTTCTTCGACAATAAATTGTTAGTGTAATGCCCGCTTTAATTAAATACTATGTACCACAAAACAAATCGAGAAGTCTGTCCGATGGAATTGACCTATACGGGGTGATTTAGAACTTATGTAAAAAAATCAGACAAGACAAGACTTCTACAGTTGTACTCTAAAAATATATATAAAAAAATATTACATAAAGGGTAAACATTATTTAAGTAGGTATTTGTCATATTTAATTTAAAATTCAGGTAACACTTTTGAGATCATATAATAATTTTTATAGTTCGATATTTGACTCAACTTAAAGGAGCAATCCTAAAAATGCAGAAATAGGTCAGATCCTCATCTATTGTGGTTGAATTTTCGAGTTCCCACTGTCAAAAGTTAGATATTTATAGAGTGTTTTCATTAAACCAGGTTAGTAAATTTAGATAGATTAATTTCTTTAGATAATTATTGAATAGAGTTTTGTCTGTGGAATTGTTCATTAGCATACCTAGATGTTTGGTATCAGAGATCATACATATGACTTTATTGATAGGAATTGTAGGAGATTTGATTTATATTAGCTTAAAATACCTTTCTAATACAGTAAAAAAAGCCTTATAAAACTTCAACGACGACTAAAGTGATTTATAATATGGTGTCAATTTTGTTTGTATAGTTGCTGTATAACTACTCTTACAATGCTTTTGTGACATATTCTTTTATAAGATTTGTGTGGAAACCGTTTTTCTGAAACATATATTCTGTACTTTATTCGCAATATTTCTTACTCACATCAGTGCATTCGTCATAACTTTAAAGGACTTTTTCTACTGTAGACATTGATTTAAAAAAAAATTCTAATAAATAACATGACAATTACTATTTTTTATATGTCTGTACTGTTAACCTTTAGTATTTCAATTCTATTATACATATGAACATCGCGATCCCTGCGGGCATATTAATTTAAAATCGAGCTTGTTAACATTTCACATTTTTTTATACATTTTCAGCACAGAAATAATGTCTTTTATTTTCTTTCCAACGTGAAATCGAAGGTCCAAAATATGATTTTCTTTTTACAAGTTAATTAAAACGAAAAAGGTTTTTTCCAATTTCCTATACCCAACACCTCATTTAGTTGCTGGCTTCGCTTCGTTCCATAAACAAAACTTCATGCTTCCAAGTCAAACACGTGTCAGATTTTACATTATTCCTTGCTCTGTATGAAATATCGAGGTCCGGGTTAAGCTTGAAAACTAAAGGTGCCATACACGATGTAACCTATTCCATATCTAATTTAAATAACTATACTTTTTTAATTATTTGTTTATTTTAAATATAATATCCCACACGATGAACCCAATTACGTGATGAGTACCAGTATACACAGCATAGTATAAACATAAGGTTAGAATTAAAAAAAAAACTTAAGCTCGAATAATATTACTTTGATTTTTTTTTTTTTTTCATTAAATTTAGACACTCAAAAATGAGTTCTTCAGGTTTAATGCAGCTATGTAAACATTTTAACAAGAAGAGTATTGAATAAACTATGCACGGCGTAACAAAATCTCATTAGGAGCATGTTGTTGACCATTCGGGATTACACAAAATATTTCATTTTTCTTTTCAGAAAATTGAAAGGTATAAAAATGTGCAACTATTTCCTAATTTGAGCCCCTCTGTATATATGACTTTTCCAAGATCCCGGTACTGGGCGTTGTAAAAGTCTCGACCCTGTTATACATATAGGCGACCAAACAACCGAAGAATATATATTCGACTTTAGAGCGTACAAACTTTACATAACGACCTCTATCACGCTTCGGCGATAACGATATGTTGCATGTACGGAATTCCAGCAAACAACTACTCTACGGGCTAAAACCTTGACTAGCATTGAATTACACCTGGAAAACCTACAGCAGACAGTTAACGTCACTCGTTAGCAACCCACCAGACATATACCCGTTGCCCTCTCATCAGTATGCCATTTTAAGTCTATCTAACCCGGCAGTAGGGACCATGAGTAACGCAGAGTAGTACAGCTGCCTCTAGCGGCTATGCACTACTCCATACCAGACTAAAAAGCCAAAGGCACGAAGCGTTCTACATCGCAGTAGAAACCCGTTGAAAGCTAGCGACCTCTATCGCGATTCGGTGATAACTATATGTAGCAAATACGGAATTCCAGGCAACAACTCTGCGAGGTAATGCTCCGACCAGCATTGAATTACACCTGGAAAGGTTGTATATTTATGTATGCAAAATTTTTATAATTCTGTAAAACAAAACCCAATATCTCTATGTGTAGACTTGGTGATGTTAATAATAGGTCTGTTCAAGCAGGAAATCTGGAATGGTTTCAAACTGTCAGAAATATTCGACCGGTAAAGTTATGAATTTGTTTTCAATAAACATCATACAAGAAGTAGTTAGAATGTCTTCAGTCAACGTTAGCTTATCGTCAATTAGTACTTCTAGGTCTTTGACAAATTCAGGTCTACATAATGTAATATTTTTCAGTCAAACAACACAGGACAAGTACAGCTCTCTTCAAAATATTTTCAAAAGTGGATTTCTTTATAATAAAATTAAACAACACACAGAGTGGTTTGCATAAAATCATGACGCATTCAAGTCAGGCCATCATTTTAGGTGTAAGTTTTTCAATTGTAAACATAATCTCATCATCTGTAATTTCAGATAATATCAACGATGAACGTATTAAAGAAATATATATTTATACATGGATCGGTCAGCGGTCGCGCGGTTTAAGGCGTCATTACTTGAACCGAAGTGACTGGATTGCTGTGGGATCGACCCCCGCAGCCGGTAGACCGTATATAAGCTATATTCGTGGAGAGATTGGCACCCTCTCTGCGGGTATGGTAGGGTGGAAGAATGTTGGCTTGGGTCAATGTGAGAGATTGACACCGGTTGACATTTGACTACCCCCCTAATTAATGAGGTTTTCCAGGTTTTCCTCATTCCTGCACTGAATGGTGGTTAGGGCCTACCAACGTAAGTCGTTCCTGGGCGCAAATGCGGCCTGCTTAATAATAATATGCCGCCCCCTCTCCCGCACAAGTCTTCGACTTCTGGGCTAATCCTCGTGATAAGAATGAGGGGTAGAGATATTACTATTGTTAGTATTATACATGGTGTTCGGTAAGTATATGACATATTTTCGTGGGAGGTCAAAATAACACTAGTGTGTCATTTTTTTTTCCTAAAGTGCCCCTTAACGGAGATACAGAGGCCCTAAGGGTTACCCAGCGATTTACCTTTTCGGTAACCGAGCTTTATAATTTAAAGAAATTTTAATAGTTTATGTGGGCCATAAAGGCTCATAAAACCATACTACAGTAGATGTGTTATACTGTCAGGGAAGTCAGGAATGGACTTGCCACCATACTCATTGGACCAAAATTTTGTGGTGTCATTTTATAGAGGTGAAAACTGAATTTTTAAATACTTTGGTCATTCCTCTTTAAAAAGGTACTCTACATTTGTTTGTTTAACACGTCATTGAAATATATCAGAATAGGTACTGCAATAAAACACCAGTCGTTTTTATGACGTTAAAAATATATTATTGACATGCAATAGTACAGACAAAGCACCAACAAAGGCTCATGGTTAACGTATGGGCGGGGATTATTGGGAATCATGCAATGATTTCGCAGTTGGTCTCCGAAATATGTTGATAAATATCAAAATAAGTAAACACACTTTACCTCGACGCAAACACGCGTGTATGATGTATCGTGTAGGGCACACTTTACCACGCGGTGAGACAACCACACCGCACAAACTGCGAACCAGGCAGAATTTGTTACTGGAAAAATACATTACTAAGTGGAGCGACACACGTTTTTCTCAATTTAAGTGTTTACGTTGTCGCGACATGAGAAAAACTGATTCGGATTGATACTGTCACATTCCACACACAACGCATTTGTTCACGCAGTTTGGGGGTACAATAAAGCCCATTTTTTTACGTGCCCGGAATCGAGAGTCACGGATACAAGAGATGAATTGGAATTTATGGTTTGTGTTCCTTGATCTCTTTATATCACTGGGAGGGATTGAGAATTTTATGATTAATACTTTTAATACCTGTTACTACATAGCTAATACACATTTGTCGATAAGTACATGAAAAGATTTTGGAAATTTCACATTTCCTTATAAATGGAAGTGTTGCGCATAAGAACCGACACAGAGAAGATGCATGTAGGGGGTCCCAAAATTTTGCAATTTAGCCGAACAAATGTGATGTTTAGTTGACATTTGTAGATTTTTAAAGATAATTGCATTTCTCAAACGAAAGAATGAGCGTTATACAGTGCTTTCAAAAAGTAACGAATTAATTCATTATTTTTTAAATTGAGATGTTTTCGAAAAAATCACCTGGCTTGTCGATTTTGTTTTTAAAAAAGGCACTTTTTGACGTACGACCCATATTTGTGACGTCATCGTTGTTCGAGATATGACGTCATCGACAATTTTTTTTAAACAGCAACCCCCAATTTTGATCATGCCATTTGAAAAATCGTTACATTCTGCATACGCATTGTCAAAAATATGGTGTTACATAACAAAAATTTCAAGATTTCAAGATAATGATTACGTAAAAATCGACTAAATTAAATGTTCAAATTGTGTACCGTTGGCTGCCTGACAGTAGCCAAGACCATTAATAAATTCTTTTTGGACATTATCAATAACTTCAGGAGGTATACGATGTATCTCGTGACGAATTCTTGCTTATAGCCAGCTATAACCGAAGATTTCCAACCACCATGTCTTTTATCTACTACACCTTTATTGCCTAAAAGTGTAGCCGAAGTGACCGGTATAACAGGCCACATCTTGCAATTTTAAATACTCTGCAATTTTCATTGGAAATGTTCTTACCCCACCACCTGATTACAATATTTGCCATTACGATAGTTTAAAAAAAATCGAAAATTTAGTATGAACTAGACGAAGTTTTATAAAATTTTGAATTATTTGCAAATGAACTTCTTCATCCTCCTTATTTGTAACAGTAAATGAGCGGCTCGCATGCGTTTTGGTATTCGGAATTTTCACATTTATATAGGAATCACGATTTTCAATATCTGGTTTCCATTAAAAATTTGATCATTTCTTCTTCGGTAACAACAGTGGCTTTTTAGCTTGTCTAATATTTTTCTCTTAAGAAATGCAAGCAGCATAGAAAATTTAGAAATACCAATAGCATCGTACAAAAAATTGTTGCTGTTAACATACAATACTCAGTCTATGAACTGCCAGGAGATACTTATTTTTGGTTTCTTTGCACAAAATATACCAACAAGAATTTTCATTTTTACTTTCACCATAATTCTCTTTATACCACTTTTTGAACGTAACGTTCTTTAGATTTTTCAGGAATCATTGAAATATCTTCAATATCTGAATTATTTTCGTTTTCTGATTCAGTCATGCTCATACTCACTCATTTGACGATTTGTATTGACGTTTAAAAATAAATTTACAAGCGTATCCATGGTAACGACAAAACCTACTCAGTTTCGTGGATATATAAGACACGAGACAAAAATACTCGTAATTTTAATATTTTCGAGATATTTTGTTAGTTAACACCTTTGTATTCATATAACGGTCGTAGAAAAAATAGTATAAATATCTCGAACAGTGATGAGTTTACCAATCTCCTCCAATATTCGCGAAACATTGTCGTCGATCGGTAAACTCTCCTTACTGTTCTTAATCTTAGTACACAAATGCAAACAATATGATGAAAACGTAAATACTACAATAAGATTTCAGTATTCAGGATGTTACAAAAACGTTTTTACAATATTGACTCATTTTTCTTGACGTATCTATTCCCAAAATTGTCATCATAAGTCATCAAACACCCTGTATATTAAAATACAGTCATGGTCAAAACTTCTAATGCTATGTATTTTTAAATTGATATTCAACAGCTTTTGAATAATTCTGATGGTAGCAATTTTGATGCGCTATAATTTTTTAATGAGGAACGTTCTGCTAAGCACTCCACGATAAGTGACACTACCACATACTAAAATTTGATTCCCCCGGTGCAATTTTAATGGTTTTCCTCTCCACGGACAGTGAATAATGTCGGCGTACCATAAACCTGGCTTTACGGCACCGAATCAGCTTAACTCGCCGAAGCTAATGCAAGTCCTGAGAGTTTGAGGAATTTTACGACTTTCATAAAATAAAAGCAAAGGTAAAAATTCGCGGCGCCGGTGGATGGATCCTCATTTTGACTGTTAATTGGCCTATTAAAATTTACAGCGACTAAGACTGAAGCTACGGATATCGGTTGACTAGTCTGGGACGTGACTAGTTCTTTATTTTCACTGGATTGCAGTAAAACTCCTAGGCGTAGGTAGCTTTAATGTCCGATGGCGGGAAGTTATACTTTGTCGAGATTCCCATTGAATTATTTATTTACGGTAGCGCTTTAAGGCTAGACGAATAGGCGGTTATTTCAGAAATGCTTTCAGTGCCAACTACCAATACATGCAGTGCGTACGTAAGAAATAAATTCATTACCCCTGATTATTATCAATAGAATTTTCCTGACCATGCAATCAATAGTATAGATTCAACACCCATAATTTTGATTTTGATATTGTTAAAATTCTCAATAATGAAAATAACTTACAAAAACGTTCTATTCTTGAAATGATTCAGATTAAGAGAAAAACTAATTCTATTAACATTAATACTGATATTAATGGTTTGTCACATGTATATTCTGACTAGATTAGCAACTGAGTTTTTGTTTGCAGATTTTTACACTACCTGTATATACTTTTAATGAAACTTTTAAATTTACTTGTTTATTTTTTACTTTTTTCACCGACACTTTTTTTGTAACGGGAAACAAATTTTTACTGACATTCCTAAATATGAGCTCGTCTTTCATTCTTAATATCGCGTTCAAATATTTAATACTTTAATTTGTACCCCAAGGCAAACTACAATTAAAATTTATATGTTTTGAAGAAATCTGAAATGAAAATAATACTTTTGGAAAAATTATTATGAAAAATTAAATTTCTTATACGATGTTAGATGTTAAACTAAATATCTTTATGTTTTCCGTTTGTTTTTAAAAAATTTCATTTACATCTTATTATTACTCTTTTACCATAAGAATATATATTTTTTCTGAAGATGGGTATTACGAAATAAACCAGAAACGTATGTCAAGTCATCAAGTGATTGTTGTGTTTTGTTTTCTCCAGGAGCTTTTCCATTTTTTAGTACTAGTATTACTTTATTTAAATAATTTATTGTAATTTCCTGATTTTCTCTTTTGTCTTCATTTTCATTTATGATTAATTCTTCTTCGTATGGTTTATTTGCATTTCATAAAAGTTTCTCAAAGTATTCTTTCCACCTATTCATTATATTTACATCTTCTTTCAATATTTCTCCGTTTAAGTTGCATATAGAAGCATCATTTACCGTTTGATCCTTCCTAAACTATTTGAGTACCTTATAGAATAATTTTTGGTTTCCTATTCTGTGCATCTCCATTTTATTTGCAAATACACACAACGCATCTTCTTTTGCTATTGCAACCATTTGTTTTACTTTTTTCCTTTGCTGTTTATATAATTCATAATTTCCCGTTGTTCTATCTGCTATATATTTCTTCCATATTTCTGTCTTAATTTTTACTTCATATTTTATTTCTTTTGTCCACCATACGGTTTGTTTTGCCATTTCTTGTTTTACATGTTCCACAACTTTCTATCGCAGCCTCTATGATTATATTTCTAAATGTTTTCCAGCTTTGATTTACCTTGCTTCCTTTCAGATCTGTGTACATCATTTCCACATTCTCAGTCACTTTCTGCTTAAATTTCTCTGCCATCTGTTTATTTTTAATTTATATGTTCTTATAGAATTAAATACTTTCCTTTGTTGTGCCTGTTCTTTTTCTCGTTTCACTATGGATTCTTTAATTTTTGCTACTACCAGGTAGTGGTCGCTATATACATATTTCGGGTCCTCTTCTAACCTTAACATCAGATTTATTTTTCCTATTATCTTTTTCTACTACCAGGTAATCTATTATAGATTTTTCTGCTCCGTTTGGTTGTTCTCTTGTACCTATATTTATGCATGTCTTTATGTTGATAAAACGTGTTTGTTATTATTAAATTATGTATCTGGCAGAAATCCAACATTCTATTTCCATTACTATTTCTTATGTCTTCCATATTTACCTATTGTTGTTTTATATTATCATCTCTTTTACCCACTCTACAATTGAAGTAGTTCCTCTAACCTATTCTATTATCTATTATCAGGTCCTCCCAAAATGTATCCTTCTCATCCTTTTTTCCATATTCATTTGGGCCATACCATTATCATTGAATCATATATGCTTTCTTCCTTCTCAATTTCTACGTATAATATTCTTTCAGACACAGCTTCCCACTGGCTTGCTTTACCTTTTAGTTTTTCGTGTATAATACAACCCACTCCTGCTGCTGCTCGCTTATTACATTGTACTCCGCTGAATATCAGAATATGCCCATTTCCTAATATACTTTACAATTTTCCTTTTTGCTTGTCTCACTTATTGCTAAAATCTCTAAATTTGCGTCTTCAAATTCCTTTATTAATTCATTTTCTTTATCATGCAGGCTTCTTACATTCCATATTCCCATTCTCCACATTTGCGTTTTATTACGTATTTTATCATTTTGCCATCTTGCATATTTATTGCTTTTTGTAGTTTTTTCAATATTTAGGTATCGCTTTAAGTTCCTGTCCCTCAGGTCCGTCATTTCACCTTCAGAGCCAGTTATGTTTTCAACTAGTTTTTTGTTGCAGAATTAATATTTTTAAATTTTACTAATCTATCATTTTCATTATCCCACTTCCATTGTTTATTATCGATTTTTATTTTTCTATATCCAATTTTCACTTCTTTCCCACTTCTTCTTTCTTCCGTACTCTAAAATAGCTATTCAGCTATTCTAAAAACTTAATTTACTTATGCTTAATTTTTCTAGTTTAATCTTACTACAAGCTATTATCTGTTTTTCAAATTTATTAATTACTAAAAATTTTATTTGTTGCTCGTAATTTTCCAGAATTTTGGATGTAATTACGAAGCTCAATTCCCACAACTTTCCACTTCACGACAAACCTTGCTAATACATGCCATACAAAATTTAATTATAAATGAAGATTGCTTGTTGGTATATCATTTACCAATGCTACTGTTTCACTGCCGCCTCAAGCGTCATACGAGTATTCTACGTGATATACTGATAATTTTCAATTTATCCAGTCCTGTCCTATTGCACTGCACTAAACTACTGTCGGTGCGATACTCATCCATCGCAGACATTTTTTTACTTTTGAAATAAGATAATGATTAAATTGCATTTAAAATAAGTTTGCAGCAATTTTAACCTAAGCAAACTTTTCTCGGAGTAATTTTTAAGAGATCCATTACAGAGACGTGTATTTTCTTTAAAAGCTACTTCATTTTTAATTAAACAAGTTTTAACACAAGGTTATTACAAAAAATATTAAAACCACATGGATTAGTCCTACACGAATAGCTTGAACGTTTTGATAATGTCGGTTTGGCAAGATGATTAGTAAAAGTGGAGCTCTATTTTCCTCAAGTATAAAGGAAACCATCTAAAGAAGGCAGTAATCTTCCATTGTGAGTCCTTATATACGCAAAGGACTAAAGAGGCTATATTTATTTAATAAAACTAGTTTTATGTAAGCAGTTATTGTTGTAGGATAAAAGCCAGTGTAGCGTCTGAATAAATTTGTTATATACAAGTATCTAATCAATTAAAGCCAAAAGATTTATGTAACAGTACTGAGGTATATTTAATCAAAAATTGTCATATGTGAGCCGAAGAAAATCCAAATGAAAGCACTGCCCGGCACTTTTAGCACGAGTATAAGTAAAATATTTGGTTCACAATAATTGACGATCAGGTTCTTGGGTCCTTTGAACTTCCGGCATCTTTAAATGGAAATTTATTCTTGACGTTTGACTATTTAAACTTAACTCACCCAGTATATGGAATTAACTTATGGAAATTTTGCAGTTAAAATCATCATGGCAACCAAAGCTTTGCCTATATGAAATGTAAACACTTTCATCATTATACAACTCTAAAAAACAAATTTATTGAACTGGACATAAATATTTATCGAAATTGAATTTCTGCCGAATGCATTATCTATACTGACAAAACATGGAAATACATTGGTCTGACAAAAGGTAGTATGCACTATTTTGATATCATCTGGGTAAACAATAATAATTCGCAAATTTATATTCAAAAACCTATAGCAAAACTGCGCATAAAAATTGCAATATTTTAACACTGCTCTACCCTACTTGAAATCAATGTATTTCCTTGTCAATAATAGTAACAAGTAGAGATATACTATACTGCTGATTCAGAACGTATCTAGAAAAAAAATGTGTTAATGAACCAATACAATTATTTTGTTAAAAAATCAAAAAGGGCAGTTCGAAAATTATTTAAAAATACATTTTTCCACAGCAAAATGTGACAAGGCAAAACATGCAAACGGCGACCAGACAAAAAATAAATAACATTTTATAACACCTATTTTCTACAGCAAAGTCAACTGCTTTTGCCGTTATTGTTATTAGTTATTAATAGAATTAATATAACAGTTTGGCATACGTGATGTTACAACAATAGCATTTTTGGCCCGTCTTAGCAGCTTACGACAACTATGATACGCTTGCGTAAATCATCAATAGTGTCCACTTCGGTGCGATGCACTTCATTTTTTAGATATCCCTAGAGAAAGAAGTCCAAATAATTTAAAGTCAGGAGATCTTGGCGGCCATGGTACCGGTCCTCCTCGTCCAATGGATATAATTGAGCCTCGTATATGATACACCACACTGCTGCAATACGCCGTGGACAACTTAGACTTCCACGATTCGTTTCAAATTTTTTTACATAAGGTCTGAATCACCCTGTATATCTAAGCCCATCTCCCTAGCTGTTGTATCGTTAAAACTAAATAATATATTATAATACAATATACATTCTTATAACTAGAAGAAGATATGAAAAATATTTGAGCCAGTGAGTGAGCGCATATTTCATTCAAACGGAGCAAACAACTTCTCGGGTCCGTGCTATATTTCCAATTAACTTTTTTCACAATTAAACTTAATATTCTGTTTATAATGGATTGATGGGATAATTTTAACCAATTTTAGTATATATTAATCTCGATATTAATTTTTTGTGGACAGACATATAATACTTTTTTTAACTAATCGAAGGCTGTTTCAGAGTAACTAATCTTTTTCCAAAAATATCTATTTATAAAAAAGAATCTGTAAGAAATAATATAATAGCACAGGTGCTCAGAACGCCCAATACATTTAACTCAAAAATCAATTACATATTGGTGCTTATCTCACAAAAAATCTTCTTCTTCAACATTTGAGTGTCTACCAACTGATAAAAACATTATCTTACCTTCTTAACCTTCTTAAGAAAGCAAAATTTTACAAAGGTAAGTTGATTTAATTCACGTTGATTTTGTCCAAGAAAGCGACAAGGATTGTGAGGAATTTAGTTAAGTGTGTTTACTTTAAATTATTTCTGGCAATTATGCAATAATTAGATACTTAGCTCGAATTTGCAAATATTTTTATATTTTTAATACTATTGCAGAATATTTTGACACAATTTGTAGATGGCATTATTAATATTACCTACCTACAATCGTATAAATATTTCATACCATTGCTTTTGTTTCATAAAATAATTTATTATAATTTAATGAAAAATAGTTCAATAGCCAAATGTCACCAAAAATTAAATAAAACTATTCCTTATCGTCAACTGATTAAAAAAGATTGGTTGGTTACAAATCGAAATCTCTTACGACAGTGTAGATTTTGATGTGGGATGTAGCAACATGTTCCCGGCTTATTGAGATTTATACGTTTTTATTTTCTACGTGATGCCAGAATCGTGAAGCTTGAACACTTTCCACGGAAATGAAAGAAAATAAAAGTAATAAAAAGCAGATTCAAATGTTTCTTTTTACAAATTCGTACAATTTTCGATATTTGCACACATGACTGTATCATGTCTTTTAAGTAGCTATACATACTGTTTTACTCTCTTTATGTTTTCTATCCAGGAAAAACAAATTGTAGGCTAAAGTTTATGAAATTTTCTCGGCATTGTCAGTAAATAGAAGTGGCATACTGAATAAATTACAAAATATGTTTAAAAATAAGGTAGTTTAACGAACTTTCACAAGGTTTTCAAAGCCCAAACATTGATTAGCAGCTGGTTAAATATGGCAGCTACTATGCGGTATGTTTTTAAAGCGCTTCCAAATGTAGAAAGGACGAAAATTAACATTTCTATAATAATCCCTGATAGGTAACAGTTAATACTATTAGTTGCGGTATTTTGCATTCCCTTTTCGTTGTTTCCAAACTGCCTAAACTACATTTCATTCAAACACACCTCGCGTACAGTTAAATAAAATGCCCATTTTTTAAAGAAAGTTGAACGAAAGGAATAGCAACAGATAATAGAAAACTTTGAATGCACCTGCGGTAGTTTTACAGACATATCCTAGAAGAACAAACCGGTGACCTAGGAAAGGAAATTATCTGTGCACGACACAAATATCTTTATTTGATTACTATAAAATTGAAAGAAGACACTAAATGTTGACAAAAAATTACAACATAAACACAGAATTTCAATTATGACAACGAATTTTACCGTTTAGTGTTGCCGCCTGTAAACGTCAAACATGCAAAGTATATACCTTTAACACAGTTCTGAAAAAAACTGCAAGTAAGGTTGTGAAGAGTGATTCTGTTAATTTCTATTTTCCTTGTATAGTTAACCCTGTATACAGGGTGTTTCAGAAACACATGAAAATATTGCTAGAGCTGATATAACATCAGTGAAATTTACTTACCGGGATTGCTCTTGCACAAAACAACACCCTGGGAGAAGCATTTATAAGGAGAATTAATATTATTTTGATATTTTTTGTTTGTACCTTAATTTATTTCTACCCTGCATTCTGTTACTTCTAGAATTTAGTTATCTTAAAACACCCTGTATGAAAACTGACCCTTTTTCCGTCTTTACTATACTTATCGAATGTTAGGAAAACACAATATAAGATTTGTCTTATTAATTAAGTGCTTTATTTACTTTCATTTAGTATTACACATTTTTACAGTTCTATAAATAGTTTCGTTATCATATATTACAGCATTAGTACATATGTCCTAATGAGCCGTTTAGACGCTCAAGTAATTTGCTCCAATTCACGTGTGCAAGCTACTTTGCACAAGTAAGTCGTTTTATGTAAACCAAAGAATGAAGTTTGCGCAAATCGAAAAGTCTGTCTTGAATAAAATCTGCTCTCGCAGTTTCTGGAATTATGGCACTAAGAGGTGGTTTGGAAATACTTGTAGAAAATTTCATATCCTCATAACTTCTCCCTGTTGCCAAAAATCTCAATGTAGGTGATAGTCGTTCACGGGGGTATGCTGGTATGTAGTTTTGTCTATACGCAAATAGTTGTGTATTATCAGGTTCACTATGTAATTCAGGAATTAAATTGGTGGGAGAAAACAAATCCGTTTTTAGGAATTAGCGTTTGGACCATATTCTTTTTTCGTTCAAATTTAGCTTTTTTCTGAACGCGTAAACAGCAACACAAATTCAGTTCTTTTGTAAAATTTTGCATGCACAAATCGACCTGCGCAAATTGCATGAGCGTCTAAACATAGCATTACAGCATTAGTGTTGTAATGAAAAATACAATAATTCACGAAATAGCATTTCTCTGTTAAATAAAACCACGCTTTCTAGAAGAATGATTTATTTATTTTTTAAAAAATATATTATATAATCTAAAGTTTACTATAAATATTAATAATACACTTTTTAAAATTAGAAATTTGGATACCAGTTCGAATTTCCAGTCGTTAAATTCGTGTTTGACCCCATGATATTCTTTGCTATCTGTTTCTTATTCTCTAAAGAATTCTCAACACGACATGTTCTGTCGTAGAAGAAGATTTTCAGCTCCCATGTTGTTTTAATAATTGCATATGTGATGCACCGTTATCAACCGGAATTGTGGCTGAGGATCTTCTAAAACAATATCAAGTGTATTCTTCAGAATTTATCAATCTAAGCTTTGTTGTAATCATTTTTGGAATGCTTCCAAAAGTGTTAACTCTGACAGACTAGGGGGTACATCTTCCTTATCTGTAGAATACGAAAAACCGCCTCCAAGTTCAACCTTTTTATATGTATGGGTTTGTTTGACAAAATTTCAACAGTAACCATGCGAAAAGGTATTATAAGAGAACGTAATCTGTAAACTTAATGGTAGGTACTTTTTCTGTTCATACAAAATACACCAGCTTCTTGTCGCGCCATTTGCCTTTTTGCTAAATATATATGTTATTAAATAATAATAATAATAATAAATCTACCCCTCATTCTAATCACGAGGATTAGCCCAGAAGTCGAAGACTTGTGCGGGAGAGGGGGCGGCATATTATTATCAAGCAGGCCGCATTTGCGCCCAGGAACGACTTACGTTGGTAGGCCCTAACCACCATTCAGTGCAGGAATGAGGGAAACCTGGAAAACCTCATTAGTTAGGGGAAATGAAAGTAGAT
The DNA here is from genome assembly GCA_025584915.1 of Monochamus saltuarius. Classification (NCBI taxonomy): domain Eukaryota; kingdom Metazoa; phylum Arthropoda; class Insecta; order Coleoptera; family Cerambycidae; genus Monochamus; species Monochamus saltuarius. The sequence continues at coordinate 10,537,588 of CM046728.1, forward strand.
ACAATTTTCTACAATATTTTTGTTGTAATATTATTACAAGACCTACATACAACACAGCATTACAACACTTTATATTGTAAATAACCATTATCAACTCAAAGTTGATTTGTTTTTCAGTTCACTTAGGTTTTACTTCTACTAGAGCGAAAGCAGCTAGTCGATTTGATTTGTAGTACATCACAATCCTAATGTGCGACCCCTTTAAACAACGTGCATTCTGGAAAACAAATATTACTATTCGTAAATAAAATCTGAATTTTGTTGCATTTTTTAAATATCGCGATATAAACTGCATCCACTGAATAACCAGTTGCTTTCGCGGCTATCACCATTTGACATTTGGCCACGAACATTTATATTGACATTTATTCTATCCTCAAAAATGCCTCTCTTGCTGTCTCAACTTATAAGTCTCGACAGAGATTGATGAAGGCTTTGATATGGGTGTATAATAGATAGAAAAAAAATGAAAGCTTATAGTCTAAAAAGTATACCTTAGGCAACTACATGGAAAATATATCCCGCCCTTACATGTTTCCAAATTAGTACAAGCCAAACAGGATTTCCATCTTTGAGAAGGAAGCTCGAGCCTGTGTATATCCTTAACGAGCTATATAATCTGGGCTAAATGTTGTTATTTGCCTGCGCTGGAATTGGGAAGTCGGCAGTTAAAGCTGAAAAAAATGTGTAGCTTATGAGAAAACAAAAGGCAATTTTCTTAGGAAAAAATATAATGGATGACAAATTCTTCAAAAAATAATCGGGGAACGTGAAACAAGAAGTAATATCTATAGCAGGGTAATGTCGACTATAAAAAATTGGAAATTAAATACTTTTTCAGTTCGTCGTTTGCTAGTTAGAAGGTGGGGCCAATTGCACATTCTGTCAATTTCCCACTTCTCTCACCCACCAATCACATATATCAATTTGAATAATGCGATATTACCGCTTAATTGTTTACCAGATTTGTTGGCTGGAGTAGTTTGAGATTATATTAAATACGTGTCCGTACCAGGTGCATATTTATAATAATTTATTGTTTACTATTATGCACAAATCAAAATAAAGCAATTATTAATTTCTGAGGAATAAAATAATGTAAATGGTAACAGAATTATAATTTTAGATTTCCTAAAGATGAAAAAATAAAGAACTCTTGGATAACTTCAGAAGTAAATATTTTTCAACATTCTTGTGCGTGCCACTTCCATATACAATATGCGCCAAAAGTATGGAATAAATTCAATAAAAACGAAACAATTATTTTTTGGGAAAAATCGTCAAACAGGTCGATTTTTAATTTAAAAAATACATATTTTAGCGTAAAATGCGATTTTCAATTGTCATTTGTTTTCGAGTAATGACGTCATCGATTTTTTTTCAAATGGCAACACCATATTTTTTTCCTTGATTCTGAAAGATCGTTTAATTCTCTATCAGACAGTACTAAAATTTTGCCCTCTTACATAGGAAAGTTTTCAAGTAAATGATGATTGAATGTTAGAAAACGTAAATTTTATCCAAATAACAATTCTGAGGTATGTAAAATAAAATACAATTGATTAAATTTTATACTTAAATTAAATGTTCGAATTGTCAAAAGTGTACATTAATAAACCACGTAATTTAGAAGAACTTCAAAATCGCATTCGGGACGAAATACGCAGAGTTACCCCAGAAATCATTCATAATGTGCAAGAAGAATTTCTTCACAGACTTGCGCATTGTCAAGAAGTTGGTGGATGGCAATTCGAACATTTAATTTAAGTATAAAATTTAATCAATTGTATTTTATTTTACATACCTCAGAATTGTCACTTTACGTTTTCTAACATTCAATCGTCATTTACTCGAAAACTTTTCTATGTAAGAGGGCAAAATTTTAGTACTGTCTGATAGAAAATTAAACGATCTTTCAGAATCAAGGAAAAAATATGGTGTTGCCATTTAAAAAAAAATCGATGACGTCATTACTCGAAAACAAATGACATTTGAAAATCGCATTTTACGCTAAAATATGTATTTTTTAAATTAAAAATCGACCTGATCGAGAATTTTTCCCAAAAAATAATTGTTTCGTTTTTATTGAATTTATTCCATACTTTTGGCGCATACGGTATGTAGAAATAGACATCAAAATATTAAGGAAAAAAAATATCAAAGCTTGTTTCAAAACTTCTTTACCAACACTGATTTATGAAACATGAAGTTGTTACAGTTTGTTTTATTTTTGTAAACAATAAATGAATAGATTTTAATAAGGTCAATTTTTGCGCGGGGATTTCGTTGGCGGGTCGCTCGTTGAACAAAGAATCGAGTCCATTTTTTCGAACCCATTTTTAACTGCTCATAAAATATGTCGTACTTGTATTGTGGCATGTGCGGGCGCACCATCATGCTAAAACCACATAGTTGCACGTTGTTGTAGAGGAATATGTTCTAACAAATATGGCCAAAATTACTGTAATTTTCACAATACAGTATTCCTGGCAAATAATATGGACCAATGATCTTTTTTCCCGTAAATACTTATCCGAACATTTACAGCCCAACGTCTTTGCTGATTCCGCTGACGTTTTCATGAGGATTCCCATAATGCCAGTAATGAAGGTTGCGGTGATTGAAAACTGCTTGTTGGTTGAAATGAGCTTCACCGGTAAATAAAACATTATGGAAAAAATCTGGATTGTGCTGAAATTCATGTAATGCCCATCTGCAAAATTTACTTTTATTTGGTCGTATCCGGGATGCAGTGTTTGAATTGGCTCTACATGATACGGATACAAGCTGTACCTTTGAAGATATCTATGGACAGTGGATTGTACACAATGCCTATTTCTTGACAAAATGTAATGGTGGTGGGATTATTCTCAATATCCTGCAGTAACCATTCTTCCTGTTGCGATATCAATTGTTTCGAAGCCGACCGACATACAAAGAACGTTTTGGAGCTACTCAGCCTGTTTCCATAGTAGTTCTAGATTTCGGATTGTTTTGTGATCGTGATAATGGCGATTCAGAAATTGTTCCCTGTATAAACGCTCGGCAGCATGGGCATTATTGTTACAAGCTCCTAGAGCTTCAATCATATCGACGTATTCTCTGTTGGTATACTCGAGTCAAGAATTCAGACGTCTTACATCACGGCTGACGTTACACATTTGTTTTTATTGACAACGTAATTTTCGATATTTGGTCGCATTAAAAACAATCATTTTTTGCAATTTACTGCAATATATAATGCAACCCTTTAGTGCAGTATATAGTTTTATTACTATCAGTTGCAGTTTCTTAAATATTTTGATGAAACTATAATGAATTATTCATTTGTTCGTATGACGTAAGTCGTCTGAATTCTTGTCGGGAGTATATAAGCAAACCCTGCCATTTTGACCTCAACAACAAATACTAAAAGTCAAATAAATATTATACGTCACTGTCAAGTAAATCTGTTTCAACAAGATTTTTGTCCGTTCAACTTGATTAGTCAGTCGAAAATTGCGCATTTATTGAACTAAAATTAATAATTTATTCGAAAACGGCTCCCCTTTCGAGATTTTAGTATTCTACATTTTTGTTTTATTTTTTTAGAATATATATCCGGTCACCGGGGAGTGAATTTTGACTCACCCTGTATACTGACTTCTCAAAGGCACTCGATATGCGTGTTCACAATTTTCTAATACATGCTTGAGTTCTTTAGTCTACCTGATTTACTACTTCACTTGTTTAAGTCTTTGTAGATGATAGATTTAATACCAATTAGAGTGCGTCCCTCATTCTTGATGAATGACATAGATCAAACTCTTGATTGTCTCTTGTATGCAGATTAGGTTAAAATTAATAGCAATATTAATAATACTATTAAGGTGCAACCTTGTTTAACTTATATTCAAAATTATTGTAATTATTGCTTCTTGAAAATATTAACAAAATCCAATTATTTTCTTCATATTTTAGTCATTTATAATAAGAGCAACATGACATGCTCAATGGCCTTTTTGACCTTAGAAATATGCCATTAGCAAATATTTTTTTGAGGTACAACATGACATGGAAAGCCTGGTAAAATAAATCAATTCAACCTGTCTGTAGTACAGTTTTGTACAGATAAAATAAAACAAAGTGCTGAAGATGAGAATGTCAAGATAACAACCAAAAAAACATCCATTAAGAATAGTCAATGTCAACATTTACAATAAAAATTAATACACAAACGGCATTGCTCATATCATATCATAAAATATTGGTACTTCATTCCAAAATTGATATATTTACATAGCCAATAACTTTATGATTCTTGCAGATGTCTGTGTTTCACATAAGAAAATTCGTGCGGAAAACTTAGGTAATCATAAATACATTATTTTAGTAGAGTTTTCAGATCCAATTCACGGTCTGAGTTGATATTTCAACCGTCCCTCTCATCGAGTTTCTGTTAAATGGCTTGTAAAATATTTTCTAAACATCAAAGTTAACCGAAGATATTTTTCCGTGGTGCTTTTGAATACAAAATGTTAGTTTAGTATAATACATTTTCTCTCTGTTGTAGACTGGATGTTTTTCGATGGTTAACTACAAACTCAGAACAGTCTGCTTCTATTCAAAGTAATGCAAGTTGTTGAAATTTAAAGTGGTAATAAACTAGACCTAAACAAGCAAACAACTATTGTACAGAGTGTCCCGTAAAGTTTGTTACAAACTTTGGGGATGATAGTACATAAAAAATATGACTAAAAACTTCAATAAACATACCTCTTAAATGATGATAGTTAAACTCATATTTCAGTGCAATTATTGTATTATGTATCTCTTTATTTTCAGATGGTGCTAAATTTCAATAATGTTGGTGCAATTTCACACTATTATATCAATTTCCGTGCAAGTATTCACTATTATATTAATTTTCGTGTAAGTATTCACGTTCTGTGTATATTAATATAAATTACCAGTAATTTTACATCCTCTTTCTTAGAATTACAAGCAAATTTAATGTATTTTTTTGTAATTCCAGAAGGTATAAAATTACGTTAAATTTTAAGTAATTTTAAACTATGTATTATCTATATTAGTTTGTGCATTGTGATGTAATTTAGATTTACATGAAAATTATTGTAATTTGCCTATATATGTACACTTCTTAGAACTATAAGGGAATTACATTAAATTTTCTTTAATTTTACACCTACAAGGATGATAAGATAAAGATGATTATGAGGATGATAATGAATATGATGACAGTCAAACTCTTTACACCTTGTATAAACGCAATTATTGTGTTTTCTTTGTAACATCAGAACATATAATATTACAATTTTCGTGCAATTTCACAATATTACATTAAGTAAAATGTAGCTTGCGACTTTCAATGTATATTATTACAATTTAGTTGTAATTTTTCAACTTTCGGAGAGTGTAAAATCGCATTAAATTTCATGTAATTTTATATTATGAACTGTATCAATATGTACGTGACATGTATTAAGCTACATCTAGTGGCCACCATGCAGGACCTTTTCCCTTTTCGCCTGTCGGCGTTAACGATGTTGCAAAACGGAATTCAAGGAAACAATAGTCGCTTCATTCCTGCAGGTGTAATCCAGTGAGTGTAACGTGATGTAATTTTACACATACATAATGTAATATCCCAGTGACAGTATGCTCCCTTAAATTACAACAACTGATCTTGAATATGACAGTCAAGGTATTTGCACCTTCTATTAACGCGATTATAGTATTTTAGTCGTAATTTTATACTTGTAAAAAGTAAAAGTTACATTAAACTTTACGTAATTTTACAAACACAATTACACACTATTACATTCTATTGTTGTGAATATGGTAATAAATTTAAAATAGTTCACACTATTGGCTGTATTATTTTACACACTGTGATGTAATTTTACACATACCTACTAGAAATTCATGCAAATTAATGTAAATTACTTCCTAAGATTACAAGGGAATTAATGTATATTCTCTGAAATATTTTTAATTAACAGGACATATATTTATATAATCCCATTTGTATGTGTAATGTAAATTTTTTTATCAACGCCTACTCTAAATGAAATGTAAATTTATCCCATCTCTTTTCTCAATGAGAAAATACATTAATACTTTATATGTCAGGGTATTTCTACAGTTTACGGTATATTTTTATTTATCATATGCTAAAAAATCTGAAGTTTCAGTTGACAGGAAAGTTTCGCCTGACTTCGAAACTTAGCCTTCATCGATTTGGCTCAACAAACTTGACTAGGTGTAGCATAGGTTGGCAAATATGCAAAGAGCTCCTCCGCTGCGACATGAGATATTCGTATATTTAGCACCTCCGACAAATTTTCCAGGGGGCTGCATTTTTCTTAATTCCCCCTCGCAATGTTGCACTGATTTATTGCTTTATCCTTGGCAGAGTAAGCGGACGAATGAATGAACGGTAAATTCTTTAAGCGGAATTATTTGTCACTGTCGAAGTGGTTGAAAAGGCATCGATGCGTAACATGAAAATTCTCACTTTGTGGGCTGAAAGCTGTCGGAGAAAAAATTGACTATTACTTGCAGCGAACAGTGTTAATTTTGACGTAAAAAGTAAGAGGGATTCCAGAAATCAAAAACAGGTTTAGGAAAGCTGAGGTGGAAGTTATTATAATCGAAATTGCTTTCAAGAGGTGGATTTTTTTATTTATTGTGCCTGAGTAATATAAAATACAAGGTGATTCGCAAACTGTAACCAAAAATGAAATCCGGAGTTCTTTGATTAATGAGGTCATTTGGTATAATCAAATTTTATTTGAATTTATCAATATTATTGTATGTATTGAGAAATTAAATTAATTGGCTATATAACAAAGATATTATATAGGGTGTTTCATAATATATGCGCAGGACTTCAGGATGTGGTAGCTTATCCAAAAATTGGAAAAAAAGTTTGTATTAACTTACCCTCTAAAATGCACAATTTTTGAGATATAGGGTGTTGAAATTGTAAAAAAAAAAATAGTTTTTTGCCAATATCTCCGGAACCGTTTATCATACAGAAAACAGCTTTTGTAAGCATTTACTACTCATAATAAGCTATGTTCTGTGCGAGAAATTTTTTTTTCAAAGTCATAATTGGTGATGATATTGAGGGGGAAGTCGGTGTTTTTCTCCCCAACTTCTACGCCACTGGAAAAAGTACGGTTTTGAGACGCCCATTTGAACCGCCAATGTTTTCTACACAAAAAATGTACTCTTGGTCATAAGCTCTAAAGTTGACTGTTTTCGAGAAGTTTTATGTTGAAAAACATGGTCAATTTTTGAAATCCTTCCTTTATTATCAGGACTTTCCAGTACTCTTTTCAATACGCCATCATGTATTACCAAAAATCCCAAGATCCAGTAATTTTTCAAAGACGATGATCTGTTGGACATGTCACTCCAGTTAGGTCTATCTAAGTTTTCAATATTCCGCTGGTATCTAGCTCTGAAGCCTGAATCATCACTCGGTTCTTTAGCAAAAGTTCTATTATCCCATTCAATCGAGCTCTGCAACTTAGTTCTTTGACGACACAAAAGTTGGTTCTTTCTCTCACTTCATTCAGTCTAGCTGTTAAAATTACTATGCTGCTTTGTGCTTCTTCTTCTACTGATGATTTTGCTCTTACTCTTTCGTTCAACCGAGTTTCTAACTTGTTTCTATTGGTATTTAACTTCCGTAGAAACTGATCTTTATGTTTTTTTCCCCAGTTCCTCTGTTTCTTAAACCCACTGAGCTTCTTTTTGTTTCATTTGATCCTGAATTAATTTTATCTGCTTGAAGAGTTCGGCATTAGTAGCTTCCAAAGTTTTATTCTGATTGTTTAGATCAGTTATTGTTTTCTTCTCCTTTTCCAAGTTCTGTCTCAATTTTAATAATTGATTCTTCTGTGTCTCAAAATTGAAACTCAGTTCTTGCTGGACTCTTGTGTTACTTATTCTCCAATTGTCAGGCTCTTCTCGATTTCGACTGAACATGTTCCTAGAGCATTGATTCCTGAGATGACCCTTTGCTCCACTGTTCCACTAAAGAATGGGTGTTCATCCACTGTATACCGTAGAATCGGTACGAACTTGTTCTTTTGTTTATCCTCAGCTAGTGTCCTTAATATCTCCATAGCTTCACCCCAAAGAGAAACTATTAGTGACGTCGTTTTTCCTTCTTTTGACCAGTTGTTTGCCAAGGCAGTTGCTTCAAATTGTTTAAGGTAAGTACTCCATGACACCTTTCCATGAAATGTTGGTGGCTTAATACTTGACGACGGAAGAAAACTGCTCTCAGTCTTAATGAACTCCTTTGTGGACAACTAGGATTTCAGATTTAAGACTTCACTTCGTAACTTAGTGATATTTTCTTCTACGATCTGTACTTTGGCGACCTTTGTACCTTGTTTTGCATATCATTTCTCAAAAGATTAATTTCTCCTTCAACAGTGTCTTCAAAATTTTTGAGATTAATCATAATTACTTGTTCTAACTTTTTATTATTTACTTCTTGATTACTTTTCGTTTCTTTTAAACTGTTCTTCATTTATTCTTGACTGTTCTTCAGTTGTTCTTGACTGCTCTTCATTTCTTTCATCATTTTAATAATAATAATAATAATAATAATAATAATGCTTTATTATTCCAACAGGATTAAACCCAATTACAGGAATAAGAACTACACAGTAATAAGTAGGCAATAAAAAGACTTAAAAAATATATATATATATATATATATATATATATATATATATATATATATATATATATATATATATAAATTAAAATACATATTATCCTAAGCGAGACACATGTTTACAGATTTCATTTAAAGTATCATTAAAAATATCACAGTCCTTTCCAATTTTGTTAAACACATCGCACATCAAATATATTGGTGATTTAGCCAACATATTGGTCCTAGAAACACCAGAGTAGAACAAAGTTTGCTGTCTTGAGTTACCACGTGATACACGAAATGAGATTTTACTCAACAAAACCGAACAGTCAATTTTATTATTCAGAATATTAAACAAATAACGAATTAAAGAGACATTACGGCGAATCTCCAGTGAATCCATATCAAAACGATTCAGAAGATCATTATGTTCGAAACCTTGCGGGGGATAAACACCATCTTGCAAAAAAGCTAAAAACTTCAAAAAACGTCTTTGAACGGACTCCAACCTTTGACGATGTATATTATAAATTGGATACCATATTATAGATCCGTATTCCATTTGTGATCTGACTAGAGAGCAAAATAAAATTTTAAATGTGCGTATATTTGTAAAATCTTTACAGTTACGGTATATAAAACCATAAGTTCGAAATGCACAGGACACAACATTATTAATATGCTCGATGAAAGTAAGTTTGCTGTCAAATGTAATACCTAAATCCTTGAATAAAGAAACCCGACCTATGACATATCCATCAATGTTATAATTATAAATAATAAAGTTGGTTCTACGAGTGAAGGACATTGTTTTACATTTAGAAGTATTAAGGGACAAACAATTTAACTCACACCATGACAACATACGATCAATACAAAGTTGGAGACGATCACAATCTGAAGTAGAATTTATTGAAGAGAATAATTTAAAATCATCAGCAAAAAGCAATTTTTCACAAGAAACAATATCTGGGAGATCATTAATAAAGAGTAAAAACAAAAGTGGTCCTAAATTAGAGCCTTGCGGTACACCTGAAGACGAAGAAAAAGAACGAGAAGTAAAGTTTTGATATCTGACCATAAATTGCCTACTTGTTAAATATGATTTCAATAGTTATTAACGAATCTGAAAAATTAAAATCTTGCAATTTTGCTAGTAATGGTTTGTATGCTCGAAGGCTTTTTGGAAGTCCGTAAATAATACGTCAACTTGCCCTCCACCATCTAAAGTTTTAGAAATAAATTGAGAAAAAAACTGCAAGATTCGATATAGTAGATCTTCTCTGCACAAATCCATGTTGGTGTGGGGATATCAATTGCTGAGTCAGATAGTAAATTTCGTTATGCAAGGTGGATTCAAAGACTTTAGAAAAATTGCACAGCAAAGATACAGCTCTATAATTCTCAATATATCATTATGGTTCACATATGTTTTTTTACAAAAAGACGGAAATGTGGCATGTTTTAAAATAGCATTGAATAAAATACACAAAGGCTGAACAAGTGGATACGCACAATCTTTTAGGATGAAACTTGGGATACCATCGACGCCCATTGTGAAAGAGTCTTTAGATCTTCTAAGACTAGATAAAACCTCTTCTTCTTTAACAGACGAAATGGAGATAGGCAATGACACTCTACCACTTGTAGTAAATGTAGATGGGTCTATTGGATGAGACTGAATAAAAACGCTATTGAAGTATTCACCAAAGGCATTTACAATATCGGAAGGGTTGGATAGTTCTTTATTATTATAAAACATGACAGCTGGAATACGAGATGAGCCTTTCTTTTTTTGAATAAAATTCCAAAATTTTTTAGGGTCGTTAGATAAAGATTTTTCAGTGTCACTTATAAACGATTTATAGGCTTCGTTAATAAGACGTTTACAGTTAGAACGATGCTCCCTAAATACATTATAATATTCAGTAGTCCTATATTTTCTAAATTTTTCGTGGGCAGAAGCCTTAACACGAATAAGCCTAATGATGATTGTCTGTGATTGTCTTTGTCTTGATTAGTATTAATTTCATCCTGGCTGTTCTTCATTTCTTTTTTTAAATCTTCTTTCATGTCTTTCATAATTCCCATTAACTGTTTCAACAACTTGTCTACTCCGACAAACTAGCGGAGTGGGTGAGCCTCCGTAACAATATGAAACCAACGAGTTACATTACACATAGGCATGATAAAAACTGTATAAAGGTAGTTTATGTATTGATTTATTTAAATATAAATAGCTCTAAAACTGTTAAGGGTAGTTTACTGAACTACTGACTGACTATATTTTCACCGAAAAAGCCCATACTATAATATGTTTAAGACATTTACTTGTTTAAAGTAATATGATATTTGAATTTGAAACCCCCAAAAAATTATCGACACTAATTTTAAAATTCATACGTTACCAACTATGTTTCGTAATGTTTTACTTTAACACAGTGTATTTCTGTTAAATATTAAACTTAGCCCCCATAAAATGTATTCTTAATCTTTCTACATAAACTGTTAGCAGGTGGTCTGTGGCTCCTGTGGCATCCTGTATAGGTTTAATTAAGATACCTCTAACAAAAAGTTACAAAGCGCTGAACATTTTAATTACTCACATACCACAAGTTTAATTAGTACCTTTAAATAAACTTTTCATAAAGATGCAATTTCGATATCTTTCATTTAAAACCTTCATAAAAGCTAAAAATTACAGAGGAAACAAAAACTATACGCTTTGAAAACGTATAAGCGAAAGTAATGAAAAGAGGGTATGTCTTTCAATATTCGAATTACAAAGCGGTGGGATTTTATTACAAAAGTACGATTAATCCTCCAGATGGAAAATCCTTGGTACCGCTGAAAACTGGTAAGATTGCCTTGAATATCTGAAGCGTGTCATAAACTATGAGAATTAAAAAAAGCAGTCTGGAGCAGCCAAGGTAATTTTGTTACTCTGTATGGGGCCTTTAGATATATTTTTCACGATCCATTTTGCACAATGTTCATAAATCGCTGCAGGGCTGTAAACCTGTTTCCCTGTACTCTAATTAAAATCCAGCAAAATATTCATATACATAGTGTTTCGAAAAGACATGGCAATATTATTAAAGCTGATAAAACATTGAAAAATAAGGAGGGCTTGAGTAATAAACGTTTGGCCTAGAGCCACCTATTTTTGAGATTTATGTTATACAAAATATGACATACCTATCAAAGGATGAGTTCACAAACTTAATAAATAAATACTTTTACCGAGATCGTCTGACTGACTTTACCAAAGATTTTTTGCATTTTCCTAAAAAATTGGGGTGCTTTATTATAAAATTTATTAAGAGCATTTTTTGTGCATAATGAAGTTTTATATATCTAATATCACATGGTTTTTATTAAGTTCATAAGTTGAATATGTTGTTGCCATATCTACATCTTCGAGAACCAAATAGATACATAGGGAAGTGCTATGAAAACTGATACCTTGTTCATATGTCCGACTCTGCGAGAGATCAAATCTACTTATAAAACCTTTTACGTTTATTGTCTCTAGTTGGATCGGTCAGTGGTCGCGCGGTTTAAGGCGTCATTACTTGAATCGAGGTGACTAGATTGCTGTGAGTTCGACCCCCGCAGCCGGTATATAAGCTATGTGGAGAGGATTGGCACCCTCTCTGTGGGTATGGTAGGGTGGAAGAATGTTGGCGTGGGTCAATGTGAAAGATTGATACCGGTTGACATTTGACTACTCCCCTTAATTAATGAGGTTTTCCAGGTTTCCCTCATTCCTGTACTGAATGGTGGTTAGGGCCTACCAACGTAAGTCGTTCCTGGGCGCAAATGCGGCCTGCTTAATAATAATATGCCGCCCCTCTCCCGCACAAGTCTTCGACTTCTGGGCTAATCCTCGTGATTAGAATGAGGGGTAGAGATATTATTATTATTTTTTTTTTTTCCGTAAACACCTTCCGAGGCTCCGACACATTCGGAGATGTTCTGGAGAGTCAAGCAATGACCACTCTCCACTCCGTGGAGTCAGTAATCATTGCGCCCGTAAATCGTGTGTTCTGAGTAGACGTAGCGAACCAAGGACGATTGCCTTCTGCATTCTGCCGACTAAGATCTCTGCCGAATTTCGACAAGCCGGTATGATCTTTAAGTCAGAAAGCAACGTATGTCTCATTCCACCCAGGACGCCTATAATTAGCACCAAAATCTTAACAGAGTGGTCTGGATACAGCCTGCGGAGCTCGGAGAGAAGATCTCGATACTTCCTCCTCTTTTAGGACGATGTTGTTCTCTGCGGGAGCCGAGAACTCAATCACAAACATCGTCCTAAGTTGGTGGTCGAGGAGGACTACATCAGGCTTATTGGCTTGGATTTGCCTGAGGGTGGGGAATGAATAGTTCCAATAAATTCGGCACTACTCATTCCCACTACGGATGCTATATCCCCGGAGCATAAGGCAGCACTTGCGTCTCGTCTATCTCATTCGAGTGTCGTAGATGATAATACAACAACCGTAAGGCTGAATCGTGTCTTTGGATATACGCTGTGGCCGCATATACTGAACAGGCAGAGAGGAGATGCATAAGCGTCTCCGGCGCTTGGCGGCAGGCCCTGTAGCTGGTATCAGGAACCTCGATACCCAAGACACGACTACGATAGACGAGTGTGTTAATTACACCACCTTGGCGAGCCATTATGAATCCCTCGGTCTCAGAGTTCAGCCCCGCTGACCTTAAAAGCAAAGGTCAGCCTTTCAGATAAGCCAAGCCCCTCTAGATGACGGTAGAAGAGACCATGCATTGGCTTATCCTTATTTAGCTGCAGAAGATTATTATTATTATTATTATTATTATTATTATTATTATTATTATTATTATTATTATTATTATTATTATTATTATTATTATTATTGTTATTTTTATTATAAAGTGAAAGTTACATAAATTCTTCAAGTCGGAAGTTTTTTAATAATTTTATCTTTTTTCAATTACATTTTAACCGTCGTGATTTTTTAAAAAAATTTTAATCTTGCTATTATATGTTTTAAATTTAGTAAAATACGAGTATGCACCAAATTCTTTATTTTTATTTCCTTTTGTACTAAAATATCCATTTTTAAAACGAATTTAAAAGCTGACAAAACATTAAACAAAAAAGTATTAAACCCACGCATTCATTCATCCATTTTTTATTTTCTTCTTTGTTTTCACGTAAAAAATTGATGCCGGTGGGTTGTTTTGAATAATGGATTATAATATATCGAGTCTGCTGCTTGCAGCGACAAATTTCGTGTCTTCAGAAAAACGCCCTTTCCACAATACCGTGACAAATTTGCATTTTTCAGAAGTGTAATCGAGTTGTTTGAGTTAAAGTATTCCGGAAACCTAATTTAAATTCAATTCGACAGAAGGACAATATAAAATATGCTGCCCTTTTTCCTTGGGGTTCCTTCGTAAAAATTCAGTGCCTATATAAATCACCTTACATTGAGATAAAGGAAATTTCATAATACTTAATAACGATAAACGGATTATTTATTTACTTCGTCCCACATGTTATTACATTTTAGTAAAAATAAGGGATAAAAGTTAGGATCTAATGGGTTATTTTTTATCTCCGTAAAAGAACAATGATGTAGCCAAGAAAAGTTTACTAATAATGTAAACATGAGTGTAAGGATTACTGTTTTATCTATTTAACTAAGTAAGGAATATATTTACATTTATATTTCTTTATTCTGTCTAGGAAAGGAAAATTTGTGTGTTATATAGAATGGGACAGGTCAAAATATGACATACTTTAATGAAACTTTTTCTTCTTCTGACCCAATTCTGATAGAACAGTTCCTTAAAGAATACCATTGAACAATGGACACCTCTCGTATATATACAATGTGTTTTTAAATGAATTAGCAAACATGAGAACACAGATTCCTTAGGTGAAAGTAAGTTGCATAATAAAAAAGATACAGGGTGTCAAAGTTAAAACTTTATTTTCGATATTTGTAAACAACTTATTAAGAAATCCAAATATTTACATAAAATTTGTAAATCTGGGTTTTTTGCGAACGAGAAATTTAAATTTGTTTCTAATTTTGACGTCACTAGTAGAGGGCGCCACTTGTGGCACACCGTGTTTCTTTTAAATGGCAGAACTTATTGTATCCATCTGACTACCGAAACAATCGATTCTCCTACCTGTTTTATTTTAAAATGGTGTACCTTACTGAAATCGGTAGGAGCAACCATTTTTGAAATAATCCTATATGAAATACCTCAGACAACCGAGTAAAACTGTTTTAGTTTCAGGTAAAGTGCCTTTTCTGCTGAAACTACAGCTACTGAAATCCAATGCTATTTAAATTTGAATAACGAGATTTATAAACTAAACATCTACTCAATTATTTTTATAGTTACTGTGTGAAATTGGTGTATTACAATAGTTATTTATATCTTATTTGCAATTTAATTATGTACTCGTAATTTTGTACGCTATTTGAATCCGTTAGAAACAAACTTCAATGAGTAAGCGGTGTCATTGGAGATGTTGGTTATGTTATCCAAACCCAAACTGCGTCTCTTTCCATCCATGCATATATTTTTCGTCCATTCTCCTGCTTAGTTAACTAGGGCATTCCTTCAAAGTTATCACTGTTATTCCGCATCATTTAGGATATGCGAACGTTTCCCTGCTAGTCCTTGACCGTTTTCTACACCCCAGCCTCTTTATGTTTTCCAAATTTCTCCTTTTACCTCCATTCGTTAATCTTCAGAACCCAGTTCACAATGTACCAATTAAAATAATCCTCATATCGGAGCATTGTGTTGAGAAACTTTCTGTAAGTTGAATGAATCTTTCTTCTATTTAGCAACTCGTATTATACCTATTTTCTTTCTTAACCAGAAAATGTAATAACACTTAACACTTCCGTTTCTTGTATTTATTCACATTGTTCGCTCAATTTGCCCATTCCAGTGTAGTTTATTTAAGTACTTAATAACTAAAGTGTAAATGAATATCTGGTCTCATGATTTTCCATTCTCCAGGCAAGATAGTCTACTAATACAAATACAAATGCCGTTCTAAAGTTCTTTAATAGAAAGGATCATTAATTCTATCTGCAATGTATGTCTACAAATACTTTCCGTGTTTCATCAATACTCAATCACTTCTTGTAAGACATTACATCAACAGTATTATCAACAATATCGACTGCACTACTAATGGGTCAACTAGAGCGTCTAGCGGAAGTTATTAAGATCAGCTTCAACTAGCTCTTCTAATTCTGGAAATGTGCAAAATATTAATAAACAATTTGCAGTTATAGTATTAGTGTATTTCTAATAAAGCTGAAGCGAGAATCGCGATGACAATTTTAGAATTAAGTAGGTGAGATATATGGAAAGCATACTGTAATTAAGAAACCTGCACATTATAAATATCTTTATTGTAACAAAACAAATATGTTTCCAGTATCATTTTAATAGGACAGTAAAAGTCCATTTTCACTGACAGACTGAGGTACTGAAAGAGTAATGAAGCGCACTCTTTCTACATGGACAGTAATATTGACATCTCAACTCTTCCACAAAGTATAAACAGTATACTGGGTGGTCAGATGAAAAAACGAATGCCACCTGCTCTGTGTCTGTTGTTATGTGGAACACCCTGTATAATATTATTTGTGAAGCCTTTTACTCCGCTAAAAGCATACTGAGTTTATCATCCGCTACCAAAGGTTTGATTTATAGTTGTGTCCCAATTTCCGCGTTCTAATAATAACCAACTATGTGAATATCTCATTAAGAGCATATCAAAAAGTTATTTAATAAGATACAAATTAGCAGAGGAATTGCTGTTTGAACAATGAAGTATAGAAGCCGTGCTATTAATAGTTGATATATTAACTATCCCAAGATTTGCATATTCTAAGCAAACCGACTTCGGCGGTATTTCCAATAGCACCAGCAAATTTATCATTTACGTTAGAGGACCAATATTCCATTCATACAATGTGAGGAAACTACATGCAAAGCTCCGCTCTAATTTCTCGCATAGTTTAGACAGTAGTTGCACAGCAGTTCCAATTTCATTAGCATGGGTATCTTTATTGCAATTAAGCCTTGCATAAGCTCTCGGGCTGTACCCTAGGAAGTATTTAATTTAGTCATAATGAACTGCAGTCGCCCAAGCTTTATTTAGTTGTGATGCATGGTACTGGCGATACGGCGACGATGATATAATTTGAAATGTTATATGATATAGGGAAAAGCAGAAGAAATATCGAGGGATAACTTATGATCGTTCTTCCGTATTTTTAATTTTGGCGCCGATTTTTGAAATCGTGCAAGAACCACATTCACAGCTGGACAGCTAAGGGCGCATCTTCCAGAAGTCCATCCTTTCAATTTCGGGATATGACTGATCAAATCAATAATCCCTGCCCAAATAATTAATCAAGGAAAAGCGTTGCTGAAAGTGATCACTTTGAATTGAGTGCGGATTTTCAAAATCCCAAACATGAGTACCTATTATGAATGTAATACATGACATTCTTTGTAAAAATAGCATCATCTGTAACACGTCACCTGTAAATCTGGGGTTTTGAGCATTTTGTTGCAGCAATTATTCACAAAATCTATTATTATTATTTGCGTGTTTGGACACGCTGTACATGGTACGAATTTAATAATAAGCTTCGTGATACGCGGCACTGTTGATTAGGACATTTCTTGTACCTGTTAACCGAACTACCTGGTACTTATTCGGGGATTCTCTTCGGCAATCTCTAAAATGTGTTTCTCAGCTGCTACAATACGCCATGGACACCCTGGACCTCCATTTCTTCCATGATTCGGTTGCAAATTTTCCGTGTCACGCCGGTGTTGCACTACCGCGATAAAAGTAGTTGCATTTCGTACATGTCTACCAAGAAACCATTCGGCGTATAGACGAGTAACAGCTAAAGCATTTTGTTTTACTTCACTTTAAATTAAAACGTTATCCATCATCTTTGTTGCTAGATTTACACTTAAGGACAGAAAGAACTTCGCAACGTTAATAACTTCCATAGTGTCAAAGGATGTCATAATATGCAGCGATGTGCCTCTTCACTGGACAAGTTGTTCCTGCAATCTGAAGCCTTAGAACTTGTTTTTCTGAAGTTTATGAAATATTTAAATATAAGGGTCCAATATTAAATGAACAGCCCCATTCATATTGACGCGACATATTCTTCCACGCATAAGTGAAGGTGATAGGCACATCGAACAGCTAATTTAGTAATTTTATGTTTATCCATAAGAGAAAACTCTCTATTGGTATAGCAATCAATATTTTTTATCATTGGTTTATATATTTGTGAAATTTTCATTTTATGGATTAGAAAGTAAATTCTTTGCATGGAATTGTTGAAAATAGTATATTACATATCGAGGTGGAAAGTGTTTCATTCTTGTCGATAGAAAAGGAGGGATGAACCATCTAGAGATAAAAATGAAACTTTTCACCGAGGCTTGTATACTATTTTATTTACAACTATATCTTTTAAATGCAAGTGACGATTTTTATAACAAAAATAATTACATGAGAAATTAACGAAGTAAGATCCTTATATAACCATTTTTTGTCATTTTGACAATTATTATTGTTATTATGGTACTAAAAAGTCAAACATGCAAACTTATATTAGTTGCATTTTTGATAGATTGTCATAAAAAATGTGTTTTTGAAGACAATGACCGATTCAGAGAAATCATTTATTCCTCTCCTCAACTGAGAGGAGCCGCTGAAAGTTTGGAAAGTTTTCAACAGTTGATGCTCGCAAAAAAGTGTTCAGAAAGCTAGTTCTGAAACTATTGTGCTAGCAGTTTTAGCGAAATTACGAAAATTAAAAACCCTTTAGTCCTTTAATCAATGTTGCGTACTACTTTAAATATTAAAGATAAGGTAATAAATTATCGGCATCACTGAAAGAACAAAAAAAACTCACTTTTTCCTGTGAGAACACTGAGGAGTTTTCAAGAATATACCTAATGATATACTACATATAAAGGTTGTACTCACAATTGCTGTATCAAGAAGTGCATGTCAAAGTGACGAACTGTATAAAAGGAAATTGGTGGATGTTCATATCGTGAAAAATAAGGTTCACAGTGAAATTCTACAATTGAAAATTTAGCAGTCAGTGTTCCCAAAATTTCCGCATTGCAAAATATACACAGGAAACTGCTTCAGAAAAACGGCAGCCACACTAGTGGCAAATAGCGGTGATGACATCCAGTTAAAGAGATTAGAGGGATGGAAATCTTCCACCGTAGCGGAAGGATACGTTGACAAGTCTACATATTAGATTAAAACTGTCACAAAAATATCTGGCGAAATGCCAAACCCAAGTACCAAAAACGTTACCATTTCTACGCACGATGATCAGCATGGATTAACAATTTCTGTTGCTGATATAACCAATCGAATATTAAAATTAATTTAATAAAATATTTGTAATACTTAAAGTGAATAAAATGTATTACATTTATCTAAATGTTACTTACCATCTGAATGTATATCAAAGTCAGAAATATTTTTCTTCCAAACTTACTGTAAGTTTAAAATATAAACATACATGGTTGAAAATAAAGTAATCATTTTTGTTTTCTTCCTACAATGTATATTCCTTTTGAGGGTCTTACCTATTCCCAGTTTTAAAATTAATATTTGGTATTATACATTTAACAAAAACAAACGGATCAATCGAAATTAAAAAATTATTCTTAAATTGAACCAAGCGTACTTAATTTGAAGTGAAATTCCATATATTATGTGCGAATATGAAACCTAATTTTGAACGTTCATAATACATTTCAATTGCCTTGACAAATATGTACTAAATTGCAACAAAGCAGCAGGTAATTGTGATATGTTTAACTATAATTTCAAACTAGCAAAATGATTCCTAAAGTTTCATGTTGCACAAAATTTTAGCTATGTGTGGCATGAAATTCATTGGGATATATTTTCTGTTACAATAATTAGTTGCTATGTTTACATAAATACTTCCGATCTACCAATTGTACATAATTTATATTGTAATATGTGCATCATTTATAATAATAATAATAATGTAGTAGTATGTAGTCCTCCTCGACCACCAGCTTAGGACGATGTTTGTGATTGAGTTCTCGGCTCCCGCAGAGAACAACATCGTCCTAAAAGAGGAGGAGAAGCGGAGTATCGAGATCTTCTCTCCGAGCTCCGCAGGCTGTATCCAGACCACTCTGTTAAGGTTGTGGTGCTAATTATAGGCGTCCTGGGTGAAATGAGACATACGCTGCTTTCTGAATTAAAGATCATACCGACTTGCCGAAATTCGGCAGAGATCTTAACCGGCAGAATGCAGAAGGCAATCGTTCTTGGTTCGCTACGTCTACTCAGAACACACGATTTACGGGCGCAATGATTACTGACTCCACGGAGTGGAGAGTGGTCATTGCTTTACTCTTCAGAACATCTCCGAATGTGTAGCTTCGGAAGGTGTGACTGAAAATAATAATAATAATAATATCTCTACCCCTCATTCTAATCACGATAATTTGCCCAGAAATAGAAGACTATTTAAATTAAACGTGCGGGAGAGGGGCGGCATATTATTACTAAACAGGCCTAATTTGCGCCCAGGAACGACTTACGTTGGTAGGCCCTAACCACCATACAGTGCAGCAATGAGGGAAACCTCATTAATTAGGGGGGTAGTCAAACGTCAACCGATATCAATCTCTCACATTGACCCAAGCCAACATTCTTCCACTCTACCATACCCGCAGATAGGGTGCCAATTTTCTCCACGAATATAGCTTATATATACGGTCTACCGGCTGCGGGGGTCGAATCCACAGAGATCTAGTCACCTCGATTCAAGTACTGACGCCTTACATCGTGCGACCACTGACCCATCTAAAGTTTTGGATAATTTACGGTTGTATTTTTATTGTTAGTGAATTCAACTAGATTAATTTTTGTTTTTTATATTTATTCAATACAAGTTTGTTTATGGTGTTGTTAATTAATATACAATACCTTGGCATAAAAGAGCATGCATATGACTTCATTAATAGAAACTGTAGAAAAATAAATTTAAATTAGCTTAAATATCTAACAATACAGTAAACAAATATACTTATAAGTAATATTTTTAAAGGTTATGTATTTTTCCATATATATTTCAATAAAACATTCTACTGCAAACAATTTTTTTTTGAAAATTGCCCTGGCTTTTGGTGCCGAGGTTCCGATTTAAATACTAGTATTATATAATATATTTTACCCAAACAGGGCTTTGCCACATTTTTTTAAATATTGAGCTAGAATTCCTTGTTTTCTTGTCTTTTACGTCTCCATGAGCACGTGGTTAAAATTTACTTAGTATATATTACATAATACAATTAACTCTCAACTAATATAGGCTGACATATCTGAATACATAACGCACTGAACACATTCTCTAAAACCCTTGTGTTTGGTAGATGTCAGACAGGTCACAACGTGAACAACCCTGCAATTGCCATTTTGTGTACGAAAGAGGGGTGCGAAGAAATTTGCATGACTTTTAAATTAAAACGTCCACACACGCCAAAACTTCTGCGACTCGAACACGGAACAACTGTTTAGCAAACAATGTGTTCCTGCGATTTACATAAAAGTACAAAATGAAATTAACTTGCGGCTTCCTTTTTATGAAATTGGTTTGTATACTTAGAAAGTTTTCAGTTATTATTAATGCCAGCCTCCACAAAAAATACAGTGCGCACTCTAAACAATGTCTGTAGAAATCCGAAGAAATTATTTTCATTTACATATTATTTACCATATTAGTTATCTTATGTAATACTACAAATATTAAGGAAATTTACAGTATTAATTAAAATAATACATAAAACGTATAATAATCCTCTGCCGGGGCATTAGCCCGCAGAGTAGTTGTTGTCAGGAATTCCGTGTTTGCAAAATATCGTTTCTCGCCGATCGCGATAAAGGTCGACAGCTTTCAATGGTGTCTACTGCATGTAGAACGCTTCGTGCCTGTGACATTTTCAGTCCGGCATGGAGTAGCGAACGGCCGATAGATGTAGTTAGTTCTACACCGCGTACTCATGGTCCCTTCTGTCGGGTTAGACAGACGAAAGCAGCTAGGATTATTCGTCGGATACCTCACCTATGACATACTGATGAGAGCTAATAAGCTCGAAACCGGTATATGTCTGGTGGGCGTCTGACGAATGACTCTAGCTGTTGCTATAGGTTTTCCAGGTGTAATTCAATGCTGGTCGGGGCATTAGCCCGCAGAGTAGTTGTTTTCTGAAATTCCGTGATTGTATAATAATCCTGTCAGTCACAGAATGTATTTGTAATAGTTCTACTTCGTTGTGTAATTTTAGCAGCAAGTCATGTGATGTTATGTAAATTCAATAAGAATTACTAATATTATGTATTTTTATTGAGATAGTTGTGGTAAACTCATTCCAATATATCCCAATGGTTTGTCTATGCAATCATATGCGTTACAGATATTATAGTGCAGTTGAAATTAAAGTGGTATGAATTTTATTTTGCTTAACTATAGTTTTTTTCGAAATTTTACAGTAAATATTTATATAGTTTGTAATATTTGTAATTTTAGTAAATTTCTTTATTATTCTCAAGCAACGTTTATTTCGACAAGATGTTCTAATAGTTCTGTGATCCACATTTTTTGTTTTTTTTTTTAGAAATTAATTTTTTATTCATTAAAGCATATGCTGCTTTAAAAGAACTATTGAAAATTGCATAAAATGTTTCAAAAGCATTATCACATTCACTTTCTCCATATACTAAATGCTAATCTGTATTTTTATAAAATTTAGAAACGTGGCCTTATTTTTCGCATTGCAGTTTCTATGGTTAATATATAAATTTTTAGTAAATTGAGATTTATTTGAGTTTAATATAGTTAACATTTATAGATTGTGATTTGAAATTCTACTATCTACATTAGATTTATTAAAAAGAATGTTATTTTTTACCCCTCATTCTAATCACGAGGATTAGCCCAGAAGTCGAAGACTTGTGCGGGAGAGGGGGCGGCATATTATTATTATTAAGCAGGCCGCATTTGCACCCAGGAACGACTTACGTTGGTAGGCCCTAACCACCATTCAGTGCAGGAATGAGGGAAACCTGGAAAACCTCATTAATTAGGGGGGTAGTCAAATGTCAACCGGTATCAATCACTCACATTGACCCAAGCCAACATTCTTCCACCCTAGATACGCGCAGAGAGGGTGCCAATCTCTCCACGAATATAGCTTATATACGGTCTACCGTCTGCGGGGGTAGAACTCACAGCGATCTAGTCACATCGATTCAAGTACTGATCCCTTTTTTGCATTATTTTCATGCTCCTAGTGAATATTAAAATCACCACATATTACCAACTAATACTGAGAAATGGTTGGCTAAATTATACAGAGTAATTCCGAATTTATCCAACGAAAAAATACAATTTTGCAATAAAGAATCAAAAAGGGCAGTTCAAAAATTATTTAAAAATACTCCTGACCTTGCGCAAGGAAATGCATGACATTAGTACGGCAAAAAAATGTGAAATGAACGGACAAAAGCATTTAAAGAATTTCCCAATAAAAGAAATAAATAGCTATTTTATATCAGCAAATTCAACTGCTTTTGTAGATATTATTATTTATTAATAAAAATAAATTGTGGTTTTAATTAATAAAATAATTTGACATAGCTGATGTTACAACAACATTTTTGGCACCTAGTTTCTACGAACTAACACAAACGTTTGCACCTTGATCTTATAACATCTTACACATAAAGATTATGTACTAGTAGTAGAAGTGTCAAACACGACGTAACACTAACTTTGATAAAATAAATTAGATATGTTACATGTTCAAATCACGTGTGGGTACAAACGACATCTCATTTGATACATCGTAACAACACATAAGGTATTTATAAGTGTAGCCAAGCTATTTTCTGATTCAATTTCGAGCAACTTTTCAATTTACGGGAAAATATGTTCATGAAACGAATGGTTCGCAAACTCTAGCTGACGCGTTCTATTTTTTTATAACTGAAATGCAATATTGTACAGTTGTTCTAAAGTAAATCAAGACTGACAGGCAATTCTGCTAAGGCTTTGTTTCTTGTTAAGCATACCGTTTGAGACGTGTAGGTACCTACATGTGAAAGAGACGTTCCCATTTGAGTTATTGGTGCAAAAAATATACAATATACGTCCGTTGAATAAAACTTTGAATGTATTACAAATTTTTGTTTGTATTTTTTTATCTATGAAGATATATGAAGAACAACATTTCACGGAGAATAATCAAACAAAGATGCGTGTTAGAAGACTATATTTCAAAAATTATATGGCAAATATTTCATATTTTATTGATAAGGCAAATATTTCTTCTTACAGTTTACATTTTGTATAGCAATCAGTTTAAGTAGCAATCAATTTTTGATGACAACATTTGATCATGTTTTCCAAGTATACGAATAATCAATGATGAATACGAATATATGCTATATAAATATAAGTATACAAGGTGTTCCCGATTTTTCGTTCTTAACTTTGAGAAATCATAAGCATGAAAAAATAATAACGGTTTTTGTATGTAAACCATGTCATTTATTGCATAGTACATTTTTCAAAAAAATTCTATTCTTTCCT
This sequence comes from Monochamus saltuarius, assembly GCA_025584915.1. Lineage (NCBI taxonomy): Eukaryota > Metazoa > Arthropoda > Insecta > Coleoptera > Cerambycidae > Monochamus > Monochamus saltuarius. The sequence continues at coordinate 10,561,999 of CM046728.1, forward strand.
CAATTTCCAAATCTTGTCCTCCTAGTTCATGAAATACAGATATTAGACCTAGATATTTTTGGTTATAATTAGGCTTGTTTTAGCAGCAGTTCAAACGGTTTGGAAACTGTCAGAAATATACGACCAGTTAAGTTGAGAACGCGTTACCATTGAATTTGACGCAATAAATAGTTGGACGGACATTTCTGATAGTTTCCAAACAGTTTTCAACTGCTGCCAAAACAAACCTATTATAATAAAGCTTCCACCTGGATACAGATCACGTGCTAGTTAAGACAACGATAAAATATAGCGTTTTTCCGTGCGGACTTTCCTAGACCAAAAATAGTGTAAAATCCGTGAAAATTTTACCCCTCCTTTATGCTGTGTACATCTATTTCAAATATATTACTGGCGCATTCGCCATAATATAGAATTGCAGTTTTCTATGGTTGAATAGTTTCTAATCTTTCAAATTACAAAGTTGTAATTATACTTACAATCGTAGTACAATTTGATTGCTATTCGTTGCTGTAAGACGGAATACTGTTTTATTAGAATTGTCATTATGGTAAATGTTTATCGAATCACCGCTTGCACCATTGCTTCATGACATGCAAAAATCTAGAAAATATCGTTAAATATTATAAATATGTATGTTTCTTATTTTATTACTATTACGTTATTGTTCTGTAAAAGATATTTTATTTTATTGAAATCACGAAAGTTACTACTTAATATTTGTTACTAAATTTTCCAATAAATATGTGTTAAGAATATTCATGAGAATGGAATGAAAATTTTACTTTTCAAATATCAAAATAAAGCAGTCAGGGAAAGTTGCACTACAACCAGATAATAATATATTATGACCCCAAGAAGACAGTGTTCCATTCTTGCCGAGAGAAAAAGAAAACGTCAAGTTGGCAATGGTACTAAAAAAGCCAAATATGCAACATTAAAGTAGTTGCATTTTTGATAGATGGTCATCAAAAAAGTATTTTCGAAGGAAACGAGTGATTCAAAAGAAATTATTTGTACTTCTTCTTAACTGAGAGAAGCCGCTGAAAGTTTGGACAAAGATTTGTTACCTGGGAAGAGTCGTGCAAGGTACAACAAAGTTTATGATGATTTCAAGAATTGGTGCTCGCAAAAAGTTGTTCCTGAAACTGCTGGAATAATTTAGCATAATTGTCAAAATCAAAAAGCCGTCATTTGGTCCATTTACTAAATGCTGCGTACTACCTTAAATATTAAAGATAAAGTGGATATCCCAAAATTGTCAAAGTTATTCGCATTTTTGAAACAACAAAATCTAAGATATGTATCCAAAAAGTCGAGTGCTTTCTCCAGTGAGAACATTTTAGGCGTTTTTGAAGAATGCACCTGATGATATAACCTATAAAGGTTGCACTTATAATTGGTGTATCAGTTGTATATCAAAGTAACGAACTGTATAAAATGAAATTGAATTGAAATTAATATCGTGGAAAATAATGTTCACATCGAAATTCCAATATCGAAAACCTACCAGTCAAGAGCATTTATAGTGAGTAATGAAGAATGGGTATCGTTAATTAAAACATATGTTTCACTTCATTTAGAAGTAGAAGTTAGAAATAAAAACTTGTCAATGTCAATTTTCCAAAAAAAATAAAAATCTGTTTCTAAAGCTTCCGCATTGTGAAAGATACATGGGACATTACTTCCGAAGAACGGCTGCCAGTTGAAGAGATTAGGGGAAAGGAAATCTTCCACCGCAGCGGAAGGGTACGTCGACAAGTCTATAGATTCTCAGGTTAAAATTGCCACAATAATATCTGTAAAACTGCCAAACTCCAGTACTAAAAACTTTTTACGCAGGATTTAATTATAACATATAATCGAATGTTATAATTAAATTAGTAAAATAATATGTAATATTTAATGTGATTAAAATTTGTTGAGATTGTTCCATGAATATTGACATTTACTGGGTTGAAAGTGACATCTGTTTGTAAAAAAGTAATCACTTTCCCTCTGGATATATGTCACTGTCAGAAATATGTTTTTTTCAAACTTACTGTAAGTTTGAAATATCAACATTACATAATATGGTTGTAAATAAACAATTTTTGTTTTATTTTCTAAATTTTAGTATTGTCACGGATTTCCCAACCCGTCTTTTCTTTTACTACCAGAAAAACAATCCGTTAATTAATTACTTCTTTATTAACTACTGAACACTACTAACTACTAATTACAGGTCAACTAAACACTTATTTAATTAATCGCTATCTAAATCACTTTGATATCTCAAACTAAACACTTCAATTCAGACTGTAATACAAGACTTAACAAGACTAACTAACTCGGTCGTTTATTCTTCTTTTATAGACCCAACGAATATTCCAGATATATTCCAGTATCTCTAGATCCATTTTCTCGTACGACTCGAACGCTTCTCGTCGATTCCCGATTTTTCCAGGCCGATCTCGATCAGCGGCACGTTGTTTGTTTACCAATCGCGTAGGGGCGATCGGGGCAATCTTAGGCAATTCGCGGTGCCACAGTCGTCGGTTTGGGAGTGAGTGGGGCAAATTCCGTGACACTGCCCCCTCCTTAGGACCGATCGTCCCGATCGGATACACCTCTATACGGGGACAGACGCTCCAGATGGACGACCTTCATCTTACTCCTGGGAGTCCTCTGTATCCGGTAGACGACATCATTGATTCTTTTAATGACGGTGTAGGGGCCCTCCCAACGGTTCTGTAGTTTAGGCGATCTTCCTTTCTTCCGCGTGGGGTTGTACAGCCACACCAGGTCACCTTGTTGGAATCCGACTGTATTGGCCCGGACGTCGTATCGAGTCTTCATGCGATCGCTCTCTAGTCGCATTCGAGATCTGACTTGATCGTGCACGGCTGCTAGTCTTCGTTCTAGCTCATGGGTAAGTGTCTGGCTCTGTGGGCTGTTCCGCAGGACGACCAAATACCAAATCTGCGGGAAGGCGAAGCTCTCTTCCAAAGATGATCCTTGCGGGAGTCTTCCCAGTCGTTTCATGGACAGCTGAGCGGTAAGCTAACAGGAAGAGTGGAATGAGCTTGTCCCAGTCTGTCTGGTTTTCGTTCACAAACATCCTCAGATTGGTTTCTAGTGTGGCATTGAAGCGTTCCACCATACCATCTGACTGGGGATGCAGTGGGGTGGTCCTGGTTTTCGGATTCCCATAAGCTCGCAGACCTTTCCGGAACACACCTGATTCGAAATTTCTGCCCTGATCTGAATGTAGTTCCATGGGCACACCAAATCTGCAGAACAGGTTGTTGACTAGCGCTTCTGCTACGGTTGTGGTCTCTTGATTGGGAAGGGGTATACTTCCGGCCATTTACTGAAGTAGTCCATGGCTACTAGGAGATATCGGTTCCCACTTTGGGTTTTCGGAAATGGACCAGCGATATCAATGGCAATCCTCTCGAACGGTGCTCCTACGATGTACTGGCGCATTTTGCCTCTGGAACGGGTCTTAGGTCCCTTGCTGGCTGCACATACGTCACATTTTCGGCACCAATCTTCTACATACTTCCTACAGCTCAACCAGTAGAAACGCTCCCTAATCTTCTGTAGAGTCCTATTGATACCGAAATGTCCACCCCAGTACCTCCATGTACTTCCTGCAGCACTTCCTTGACCCGGGACCTCAGGAGTAGTACTTGTTACTTGACCTCCTTTCCGTAATTGTTCTCCCATGCTCATTTTAGGACACCGTCTTCCAACACCAAGGAATTCCATTGAGCCCAATAGCTCTTTAATGTTGGGCTTTTACTGCTGACTTCAGCCCATGAGGGTCGGTTGTTGGCTTCTTTCCAGTCTAGTAAGGGCTTGATGTCACAGTCAGCTTGCTGGTCTTCCCGAATCGCCGCTGAACTCCATCTGTCTTCAGGTTGGGCTGCTACCACCTTACAAGGAACTGATGAGATGTCCTCTTTCTTTTCAAGACTACTACAGTGTTTGCAGTTGACAGGACAGGGTCTCCTAGAAAGGGCATCTGCATTTCCATGTTTCCTGCCGGCTCGATGTTCAACAACAAAGTGATATTCTTGCAGTCGTTCCAGCCATCTGGCCATCTGTCCTTCAGGGTTTTAAACTGCAGCAGCCATTTAAGGAAGCGTGATCCGTTCTTAGGAGGAATTCTTGGCCATACAAGTATTTGTGAAAGTGTTCTAGACTCTTGACGATGGCAAGCAATTCTTTCCGAGTCACACAGTAGTTCTTTTCGGCTTTTGATAGGACTTTGCTGAAGTAGCCCACTACTCGCTCTTGGCCATCTTGTACTTGGGAAAGAACTCCGCCAACTCCAATGTTGCTTGCGTCCGTGTCCACTATAAATGGTTGTCCAGGTATTGGGTATGTCAAAATCAGGGTAGTGCAGAGAGCCTCTTTCAGCCCCTCAAAGGCTTGCTGGCATCTCGGAGTCCATTCGAACGGGATGTTGTCTTCTGTCAGTTTATGAAGGGGCTTGGCAATGTCCGAGAACCCTTGGACGAATCGTCGATAGTATGTGCATAGGCCGAGAAAACTTCGAACTTGATGTTTGTCTTTAGGAACCGGCCAGTTCTTTATGCACTCTGTCTTCTCCGGATCTGTTTTCACACCGTTTGGAGTAATAATGTGGCCTAAGTATCTGACCTCCTTTTGGAACAGACTGCACTTCTTCGGGTTCAACTTCAGGTTCGCTGCTTTCAACTTCTTGAACACTTCGGACACGTTCTTCAGGTGCTCTTGGAAAGAGCGTCCCAGCACCACCACGTCGTCCAAGTAAATCAAGCAGGTCTCCCAATGCAGGCCATGAAGTACAGTTTCCATCAGTCGTTCAAAAGTGGCAGGGGCATTACATAGACCAAATGGCATTACATTGAACTGCCACAATCCATTGCCGGTAGTGAATGCTGTCTTTTCCTTGTCTTCTGGACTGACCTCGACTTGCCAATATCCACTCTTTAAATCCAAAGTGGAAAACCATTGCGCACCAGCCAAGGTGTCCAGAGTATCGTCAATCCTCGGTAATGGGTAACTGTCTTTCTTGGTGACGTCATTTAATTTTCTGTAGTCCACACAAAATCGAGTGGAGCCGTCTTTCTTCTTGACCAGAACTACAGGAGAAGCCCAAGGACTCTGAGATGGCTCTATGGTGCCTTGATTTTGCATCTCGATTAACATCTTGTTAACTTCTTCTCGCTTGGCTAGTGGAAGTCCTCGTGGTGGCTGCTTTATAGGAGATGATGAACCAGTATCGATTCGATGCTTCACAACATTGGTTCTCCCAAAGTCGCCTGGTTTAAGTGCAAACACATCTTCATTTTCACGTAGCAGCTCTTCCAGTTGTTCCACCTCCGTCTCTTTTAATCTCTGCTTGGCCCTATCCACGATGTCCCTTAGACATTCCGGTAGGCTGGTCTTATTTGGTTTCTTCTCCATTTCGTTGTTTTCTTTGAGTGTTCTGACCATGGTAACAGGTTCACAGACTCCTACTTCAGTTCCCTTTGTAATTTTCTGTGGAAAGGTTTTCAGGTTAACTACTCGTACTATTGTCGTTTTCTCTGGTTTAATCAGTGTGCGGCCGGTGACTATAGATTTATTGAACAAATCCGGATTACTGGGTTCCACCACTCCTACACTGCAAGACATTTCCCCATCCATTACAGTGGCAACCAATGTTTCGGTCTGACCAGGTAGTACCACATCTTCTTTAACAACGAGTCTCCTTACAGCGTTATTCTCAGTGGTGATCGTTAGCACTACTTCCTCACCCATTATCCGTAGCGTACCAGCATTCAAATCTAAGTTCACCCCTTTGCTCGTAGTAAGTCTAGTCCGAGTATGACATTGTCCGATATATCTGCTACCAGGGCTCTGTGTTTGAATTTGACGTCTCCTAATTCTATGTCAAGCTCGCATTCCCCCTTGACTGGCAGTTGTTGTCCATTGGCTGTTGTAAGGACATAACGCTTGGCAGGGCTCTTAATACGCCAATCACCAATAATATCCGGTCGTACAATAGTTCTTGCCGCTCCAGTGTCGATTACCATAGGGAACATACGACCAAAAATAATGCCTTCTACTAGCAAGGAGTCAGAGTCCTGAAGACGTGATAACGTAACTTCTTCTTGTGGGGCATGGTACGAGGACGCAGCCGGCCTTTGCCCCGTCAAGCCGGCTGACCCTAGTTTTCCTGTGCAGGTGCCGCTTGGGAGTCGCGCTGTTGCTGATCTGCGACTGGGGCCCTACACTGTCTCTTTAGATGTCCTGTCTGTCCACAGTTCCAGCATTTAAGAAGGCGATCCTTCGACTATCAGATTGTTCTTTCTTTGGCCCAGTAGATGAACTGAATTTATCAATAATCTCCTTTAATGTCTTTATTAGGTCTCCATTCGCCATACTATCGCTGTTATCACTGATGGCCCGAACTTTAACATGTCTACCGGATGCCATCTTTGCTGCCTCGAATTCCAGTGCATGCGAAAGAGCGTCGTTCAATGTTTTGGGTCTGGCGAGTCGTAGTGCCTGCTGGGTTTCACAATCTCTTAGGCCGTCGATAAACACTTGGATGGAGAGCTGGTCTACAAATTCGGACTGGGCTGTTGGATATGCCAATCGAACCAGTCGAGCAACGTCTGTCTCAAAATGTTGTAAATTCTCTCCACTCTGCTGGTGACGATTTTTCAATTGTGCCTGGTACACTTGCTGCAGGTGCTTATCCCCATATCTCATTTCCATATGTTGTTTTAGAATGTCGTAGTTATTCTGTTGCCCAGCAGGAACTCCTTGTAAGACGTCAAGAGCTTCCCTCGTAGAGCAACTATCAGAGCAGTAGCTTTCTCATAATCCGACCATTCATTCGCTGATGCTGCTGCTTCAAACTGACGCAGATATACATTCCAGGAAACCTTGCCGTCGAATTCAGGGGTCTCGTCTTCTGAGTTCGGATAACAGGTCCTTCTGATTTGATTACGCCCTCTTTTGTTACCTTGTCTAATTTATGTCGAAGCTCTTCGCAGGTTTCTCTAACCAAGTTTATTTCTTCGTCTATTTCCTTTTGTGCTAACAGTTCTTCGTTCATTTCTGTTCTTTGTTCTAACAGTTTTTCCTCTACTTGTTTTTCCACTTTATATGACTGCTCCTCTAGTTTTTCTTCTAGTGTATTCTCTAATTTTTCTAACTTTGTCTGCATTTCTTTCGTCTGATCTCTCATTTCCTGTTGTATTGTCTGTATCTGATCTTTCATTTTACACCCTTGCTCTTCTAATTTCATTTGCATCGTCTCTCCCTGTTCTTCTAATTTCTTTTCTAATTTTTCCTGCATCGTTTGGGACTGATCTTCGATTTTATGCCCTTGTTCTTCAAATTTCTTTTGCATTGTTTGTCCCTGTTCTTCTAATTTCTCTTGCATCGTCTTCGTCTGGTCTTTCATTTCCTGTTGCATTGTCTGCATCATTTCTAACAGTTTCGCCAGTTGTGCATCCATATTGACTTGGCTTCTAGTTACAGGCATTCACTCTATTTGGAAAGTTCTAGAATGTCCAGGAATGTGTTTGTAAATGTCACAGTTGACTTCCTTACAATGCAACGAGTGCAGTGATATGCCACACTTGGGTCTTTGTCTCACTTCGGTATAAAGTTCTAGAATGTTCGAGAATGTCCTTCGCAAATAGCACCGTTCACTTCCTTAAGTGACGACGAGTGCGGTGATGTGTCACACTTGTGTCTTTGTTTAACTCCCGTATAAAGTTCTAGAATGTTCCAGATTGTCCTTCGCGAATACCACCGTTCACTTCCTTGAGTCACGACGAGTGCGGTGATATGTCACACTTGTGTCTTTGTCTCACTCCCGTACAAAGTTCTAGAATGTTCGAGAATGTCCTTCGCGAATACCACCGTTCACTTCCTTGAGTCACGACGAGTGCGGTGATATGTCACACTTGGGTCTTTGTCTCACTCCCGTACAAAATTCTAGAATGTTCGAGAATGTCCTTCGCAAATAGCACCGTTCACTTCCTTAAGTCAAGACGAGTGCGGTGATATGTCACACTTGGGTCTTTGTCTCACTCCCGTACAAAGTTCTAGAATGTTCGAGATTGTCCTTCGCGAATACCACCGTTCACTTCCTTTCGACAAGACGAGTGCGGTGATATATCACACTTGGGTATTTGTCTCACTCCCGTACAAAGTTCTAGAATGTTCGAGATTGTCCTTCGAGAATACCACCGTTCACTTCCTTGAGTCACGACGAGTGCGGTGATATATCACACTTGGGTATTTGTCTCACTCCTGTACAAAGTTCTAGAATGTTCGAGAATGTCCTGCACAAATACCACCGTTCACTTCCTTGAGTCACGACGAGTGCAGTGATATGTCACACTTGGGTCTTTGTCGCACTCCCGTACAAAGTTCTAGAATGTTCGAGAATGTCTTTCGCAAATACCACCGTTCACTTCCTTGAGTCACGACGAGTGCAGTGATATGTCACACTTGGGTCTTTGTCGCACTCCCGTACAAAGTTCTAGAAAGTTCTTCAAACTTCCACTCAAATCCCACTTTGTGGACAGGGTTCCAGAAAGCTCTTTAAAACTTCCAGTTAAATCCACTTCCGACACCAAATTGTCACGGATTTCCCAACCCGTCTTTTCTTTCACTTCCAGAAAAACAATCCGTTAATTAATTACTTCTTTATTAACTACTGAACACTACTAACTACTAATTACAGGTCAACTAAACACTTATTTAATTAATCGCTATCTAAATCACTTTGATATCTCAAACTAAACACTTCAATTCAGACTGTAATACAAGACTTAACAAGACTAACTAACTCGGTCGTTTATTCTTCTTTTATAGACCCAACGAATATTCCAGATATATTCCAGTATCTCTAGATCCATTTTCTCGTACGACTCGAACGCTTCTCGTCGATTCCCGATTTTTCCAGGCCGATCTCGATCAGCGGCACGTTGTTTGTTTACCAATCGCGTAGGGGCGATCGGGGCAATCTTAGGCAATTCGCGGTGCCACAGTCGTCGGTTTGGGAGTGAGTGGGGCAAATTCCGTGACAGTATGTTTCTAGGCTGCATTCACTTCAAACGTTTAATTTCATTTCAATTTGTACACAATAAATTAATCTCATCCTGTCGCGATTATTATGCGTTGTAAATAAAATTCAATGGAGAAATGTCAAAAGGTTAATAATATCACACGTGAAACAACCTCATGAATGACCCGCACGTTCGCCTTCTGCAATATTTTGATGGTCTTCACTGCTTTTCCGGTCCAATAGGAAAATAGTAATCTTGTGAGTGCTTGCCTGCGGAATTTGAAAGCATCTCTACCATTTTACTTTTGGAAGTAAAAAGATATCAGCACAGAACAAAAATACCTGCCCGATTTTATGAAAGCTATTACAACATGTTGTATTTCTGAAGATTTAGTTAATAAGAGACCAGATCAACATTTTCATTCAAGACAACTTTCATCATCATCTGGAATTTTAACTTTGTATATCGCAATTACCACTCCAAGCGAAAAAATGAAAACAGTCTATATGAACTTACATCTTACATACCAGAAAACAATTAATTTGAAATGCTCCCAATTATATTTTATTGAAAAACGACATATTTAAACATTTTTTATACTACTACTATGTTCCTAATTAGATAATATAAATAAAATAAAATTTGATATTTTATCTTATCTTTCTTATAATTGTGAATTGAACATATTCTTTTGGAAACAAGTGCTTTGGTGTACCACTAAATGTTAACCTAGATGTTTCAATTTTAGCAGATTAACATGTTTTAGGATCAGGCAACTTTCTGTAAATATTCCATGTACAAATAAAAATATTTTTCTTGTCCACCATGAATTCACTCCACCCACAAAAAATTTATAGTTTCGAAGTTGCCCAAGAACTTAAATCTACATATATTTAGTTTTACACACTTTTAAGTTAACCGAAAGAGCAGCTTTTTGGACAATTGCGTTCTGAAAATTAAAATAATTTTTTTGGAAATGCTTGAGGAATTTGGGAAACCTCATCGCTTGAATCTAGAAAATCCAATTCTTAGTTAAGCAGCAGAGCAGCTTTTGCAACTACTCAGGAGTATTTAATTGTTCATATAATCAAAGAAAGGCTTATAGCAAACTGTCAAATCCATCCATTTGCGGCACACCTGACATATACCGCTTGTGAGCTTGTTAGTTCTCCTCAGTATGCCATAGGAAACCGAGACAACCGACGACTTATCCAACAGAAGTGAGCTTGAGTAAACGTGATGTAACATGACACTACATCTTTTAATCACATCCTGAACCTGACAGTTCACCTATAAACTCAACTTTAATACAAAAAATGTAGTAAATAATACGACCATTGTGTCTCTATAGTTTTGGTAATGATCACTACAAATGTTGTATTAATACCATCTTTAATAGTTATTTATTGTATGTTCTTGATACTTGATATTGCAATTAAAAATTAGCTAATTCTTACAATAAGAGGCATTCCTAACGTTTGCAAATTCTTCACAAACTTCGGCAAATGCTACAAGAGTTGTTATTAAGGGAAAATAATTTAAATAAAACAAAAAAACGAATTGTGTATTACCTACTATAAATGCAAATGTAAATGTTAGTGTTAATAAGTATTAGTGCATATGTATATTCAATTGATTTATTATTTTTTTCATTATTCTACTAGTGAAATAAAGTATCAATTTAGACGGTTTATATGTGAGGATAAAAGTCTGATAATATGGTGATTGTGAATAATATTATTATTTTGAACTACAGTCACATTTTAAATTTTACGGTATGATATTTATTACAAAATATTAATAATTTTAATTCGTGCAAACCCATAAACCTATAATTTAAGAAAGGATAACCTAATTTATTATTGTGTAAATGATTCTGCAGGAAACAACTACTCCGTGGACTAATGCCCCGACCGGCATTGAATTACTCCTGCAGTATCTGTGTGACCAGCCAAGAACCATGGCCGGACACACCACCAGACATAGACCGGTTTCGGTCTTGTTAGCCCTCATCAGTATGCCATAGGTGAGATGACCGACAATTGAACTGGCTGTTCCTTCATATGTATGTTCTCATATAAACTGAGTGCAGGTGAGATATAAGTGGTCCGCTTACTTCCTGCTTGGCCTAAGCGGCTCGACTTGCTGGGCGAAAAGCCATTAAATCTGTAAATGATACTGCTGGAAACAACTACTCCGCGGACTAATGTCCCGACCAGCATTGAATTATTCCTGCAGTATCTGTATGAACAGCCAAGAACGCCAAGTAAGCAGACCAAGTATATCTCACCCATTCAATTATTAATAATATTTTATTCATATTCATATTCATATTTTATAGAAAAATTGTTTGTATATTCCGTAAATAGGTGCCACGCCCATCCAAATCGAAGTTTGACTCAACTGCGTACTGAAATATCGACATTTTTTTCACACATATGTTAAAATTTATATTCCATCTTCTAGAAGAAAAACAAAAAACATTTGATTTTATTTACACCTCTTGCTCGGCTTATTATATTACATATTTATTTCTATACAGAAAAACAGGCGGGTAAGACCATTGGGCAGGTAAAATATGATAAGAAAAAGCCTAAACTGGATAGGTATAACTTAATAAAATAAATAAGCTGTTCAAGAATCGACTCCGGTTATGCGGAAGAATGAACGAGGGCTACAGTATATCTCGCTGAATATCTGCCCTTAAAAATCCCCTCACTATCACGCTCGAGAGGTAAGGGTCCGATATTTATTGAACCGTTATTTATTTTATTTACTAAAAGATATCTATCTACAGATAGGTGGATATAAGTAAGTACAGGTCTTTTCTTTGAAGTCTGGAAGGTAATTTAAAGTAAATAATTAATAAAGTAACGCAACTAGTGAATAATATCAAAATTAAAGAAATCTTGATGTAAAAAACTTAAAAAAATTTCCTATCAGTATATCCAACGTCAGTAAATTTACACAAGCGTACGAGAACAAATTATGTTCGGTAATAGATTAAAACCCAATAAAATTGTGAAACCTACTAGCCCGCACGTTTACCAGATTTATCTCCATTAGATTTTTTTCAGTGACATCGTTTAAACGCTAAAATTTATGAAGAAAACCTAGGTGGACAGTTTTCAGTGAAACACGTTCCGATAAATGCATTATTTTCTATAAACTATAGGAACAATAGGAATGTACAGTGCGTTTCAATAACTTTGATAACATTTTGATGAGCTGTAACTTTTCTGTTTTTAAAGATATCGGAATGAAGCAAAAACCATATTGCATAGTGGACTAGCAAGTTTTTTCTTATTTGAAAAACAAAACAAAGACCAACGATTTTGAGAGATCTTAACCTAACTTATATTTTTTAAATGGAACGCCCTGTATATTATTGGATATTTGGATTCTACTGAAAATTCCAAGCATATTTTAAAGCATATCTATACCTATCTTCAACTGTTTCTGAGAAATAGTTTTACAAACATGTCAAATTATCATAAAAATTGCTCTACTTGTTCATGGCACACTTTGCACTGAGCTAAAGCTGAAGTTCAGCATTGCTTGAGCCGTGCTGGTAGCAATCGAGCCTTAGTGTTTTGTTCTGTTGAGGAAAATGGCAGACAAGTAGAGCGATTTTTATGATAATTTGACATGTTTGTAAAACTATTTCTCAGAAACAGTTGAAGATAGGTATAGCAGGATATGCTTTTTAAAATATGCTTGGAATTTTCAGTAGAATCCAAATATCCAATAATATACAGGGCGTTCCATTAAAAAATATATAAGTTAGGTTAAGATCTCTCAAAATCATTGGTCTTTCGTTTTTTTTTTTAAATAAGAAAAGAAGTTGCTAGTCCAATATGCAATATGGTTTTTGCTTCATTCCGATATCTTTAAAAACTGAAAAGTTACAGCTGTTTAAAATGTTACCAAAGTTATAGACACGCACTGTACTTATTTTATAAATACCTTTTACACGCCCTTTTCAGCAGATGGCATCGGATCTGAAACAAAATTATAATTGTAAACACAACAATTAAATAACAAAAAATTGGTAAGTTCTAAGAAATTTCTGCAACGACAATTTCTGCTGCTTACAATAAATAAATTATAGAGTAGAAATAACACATGTCTATTTTTTACTTTTGCTTAACATCCAACTATAAGTAGCATCAAAGTAACACTAACTCAGACAGGAGCCATCAAGGAGTAACTATTACATAACTGCTAAATTTGCTACTTTGCTGTATAAATAACTTCATAGAATAAAGTTACAGTCACTGCTACGTATATTAAACTATGTGGTTACTTTAGAGTAACCATACTCTACTAGAGTAACATCTCAGTTACCAGTGAGGCGACCTTTAAATTTTCAGAACTAAAAAGTGACAAATGATCGCAGCAAGGTAGTCGCATGACATTATTGTTTTTTATATTCTTCAATATTCAATATGTATTTGTTTATTTTTTAAATAAATGTATTCTAAATTGTCCTACTTGCTACAGAAAAGTATACAATCCTTTTTAGTAGTGATGTTAACATATTCTGCTTCTTGTTTGTTTTTTGTTTTTTAATATTATTATTTCTTATGGGTAAATAGAAAAACTAGACAGCATAAACATAATTTAATGGTTAGGTTCATATTCCGACCTAACAAGAAGCAATAATGATGTCAATATTTAATTTGTAAACTCATATTTTCATGATTTGTACTATACATATATTGTAATTGTCTACACAAACAATAATTAGCAGTAAGTAAACAAATTATGTAGTAAACTTGATGTATAATCTATTGCATTAGAAATGGTACTCCCTCAAAATAGTTTTTGAACTACTGGAAGTTCCAAGAAGGAATATCATTAGATATCTTTTGGAGAGTTGAAACACTAAGAACTAATGTTAAACGTTGAAAGTAGATTTATTGCGAATACCTCAGTAGTTCAAAATCAGTGGAAACAAATTCATTTTAAAGAGTGCCATTATTATAGCAATAGATTTTATATAGATATGCCAATAAATATCGATTTTTACTTAAACCTACTCCCTTTGTTTCCACAAAGACTTGTCAAGGTGAAATAAAATTAATAAGATAGTATACAAGCACAGTGTTATTTATTCAATTTTTCCGTTATAAGTACTTTACGCATGAATACTAATTGCACAACACCACAAAAAAAACTAGTCTGTCCGACGGACTAGACCTATACATTGTTGTATATTTTCACACGCTGAATCTGCATCTGGGGTCTATTTAACCCCACCGGCCTATGTTCAAGGTCATTCCAAGGTCAAATTGACAGATTGATATGCAGAGTGGACCAGACTATCGTGCCAGACTATTTGTACATTTATGTTTTTGGGGTTGGTTAACCTATACCCGGGATTAATTTAACCCCATCAAGTTCGTTTCAAGGTTATTTCAAGGTCAAATTGAAAGATATGCAAATGTAAAAGGTATCGTATGTTTATATTTCTGAGATCGTTGGATCCGAATTTGGAGTGACACCATCGAGTCAACTGTTGAGAATAATAAATTTTATACAGTAGCAATCGTCGTAAGTTTGAGCGTTTTAAGTATTGTAGGTTTATAGCGTGTGCTATTCTTTTCCTTCCTTTATTATATCTACCTCTCTTACACTCAAAAGAACTGTGCAATGGATGTATTTCGTTTTTATCCTCTTTCTGATATATATCAAGCGAGTATCCAGCATATATTATCCCATCTACGTCATTTCTCTACATTCTTCAGGTCCTGATAAAATCTTTCACCTTGTTCTTTACTGAAAGCGCCAAGATTTTGTGGGAAGTAGTCAACATGGGAATCCATGAAATGTAATTTCAGATTAATAAAGCAACTCATTTTCCTATAATTTTCCACCATTTGAGCTACGTTTTCCCTATAATCTAGACTTTCAGAGTTCCATGAAATTCTCGGTAACCCATTTGAAACTCAGCCCTGCCTCTTTTTTGACTGTTTCCATCTTGATAAAAATGTTGTCTCTCATCATTTTACGAATCACGATTCATTGAAAATTAATTCTCGCAGTTTTACATCAAAATATTGAGACACATTTTTCGTGATAAGATAGCATCCACCTTCGTTATTAAAAGCTTTCACCCATCGTTTCATAACTCCTAACTTGATGTGAAGAGTTGGAATGAGGACTTTATAAGAAGCAACTAATGCTTCTCTGTTGACGTTCTTAGTGTCTGATTGAAACGAAGCTCTTCTTGGCCATTCTTTTACTACATAGTGCTTTTTTCTGTTTCTGCTATCCCAAGCACGGATATTTTGTGAAACCTGATTAACGCCTCAGTAAAATAGTGACTTCAAATCTTAAAATTAATTTTGCCATCTATGTTTGTAGTTAATTTTATCAAGAACTGACTTCACGCTAGTATATTCTTCATTCAAACAACATAATGCTCTACTGTAATGGAGGGGTCTACATTAATGTTATGAAATAGGATGGTTTATAGGCTTCTGTTTGAACAATCAATGGACAATCTTCATTTATTAGGCTTGTACCATCCAGATTTGAGTTTGTTCTTCCGAAAAAAATCCAAGAGTTCAATGGCTATAAAGGGAAGATTTGGTTCTACTCGCATTTTAAGCAATATTTTTCAATCATGATGTAAAAAGTCAGACTAAAAATATAAATATATGCTGATTTTGCCGATTATCTTTCGATTTTACCTTAGGATGTCCTTGAAGCTGACCTGATAGGGTTAAATTAATCAAGGATTCAGATTTATCGACCCCAAAATCATAAATGTTCGATAATCTGGTCCACTTGCATACCTATCTTTCGATTTGGCTTTGGAATGACCTTGAACCTAGAGCGATAGGGTTAAGCGGACCCCAGATTAAGATTCAGCGAGTGAAAATACATAAGAAATATTAGGTCTAATCCGTCGAATATACCAGTTTTCTTTATGGTGCTGTGTTATTAATATCCTTAAAGCATTAATAATTATTTTTATTTACCCACTAATACAGTAGTAGATACTGTTTAAATATACATAACGACACTACCTTAATGGTTCGTGTTGGTGTATTGATAAAAAATAACATTATATTGTTGACGGAAATTACTTTTTTAGAGTTTCTGTCGGTTTAGTACAAAACTGGGTCACCCATAAAGTCAGTCATAAATATATACCTTCAACTTGAGTAAGTAATTCCAACAACAAAAAGTAATCATTACACAAAAAACGTTACACAGTTGTGACATTATTGACTGTAGATAATTTACTGTAAAGGTATTGTAATCTAAATCACGCTACAAAATTGTAAATACATTTTATTCTCTTACAAATTATACAGTGCTTTCGAAAAGTAACGAATAAATTTATTATTTTTGAAATTGAGAAGTTTTCGAAATAATCCCCTGGCACGTCGATTTTGTTTTTAAAAAAGGCACTTTTTGACATGCGACCCACATTTGTAACGTCATCGTTGTTCGAGATAGGACGTCATCGAAAATTATGTTTGAAGAATTGAAAATTTAATTTTCACAATTATATATCTCACAAAAATATTTATCACAAACAATAACTGAACTGAATTTTGTTACCTAAACATGTAATGCCTTTACATAATAATTTATGTCACATTATTTTCTCAAGTTTGCGTCGTTGTTACTTGAATATATAGCACTAAATTAAAAAAAAGGTTATTTGACAATACACAATACAAAGAAGATAACAATCTATTTCCTTTCTTATCCAAGCTGACTGTAGATTCTATACATTATACTATAATATATTAAAAAATATA
Source organism: Monochamus saltuarius (assembly GCA_025584915.1). Taxonomy (NCBI): domain Eukaryota; kingdom Metazoa; phylum Arthropoda; class Insecta; order Coleoptera; family Cerambycidae; genus Monochamus; species Monochamus saltuarius. The sequence goes on from CM046728.1 coordinate 10,578,830, forward strand.
CAGAGTGTAAAAACTAAAATTTTCAAACTGATTTTTTTCAATATTTCAAAAAGTTTTAAAGACTTTTCTTTGTAATTCGACATAGGGAGGTTTTCTTGAAGGCATATATTGTAAGCTCATTTTCAATAAACTACATACGGGGTTTTTTACAGTATTTTTTGACGATACAATCTGATTTAACTTTTTTATAGGTATATTTATTGCATTTCTTTATAATAGAGATACATCCTCAATCATTTTTAAGCGTAAGAGGTACGTATGAGGTTAAGCGTAAGAGGCTGCTACTTGTTTTATTTCGATATATCGCCCCGTTTTGGAGATAATTGAACTTCAATCTTTATGATTACAGTCAAAAATATTCATTAAAACTAACTACAACAATAGTATTAAATAAATAATTTAATAATTAACAATAGATTATTATTGTTGCAGTAAAAACTACTTTCATAATTGAGTGAAATGTCCACCATTAATATGAATTCATTTTCTTATGCCCCTATTTAAATATTGTCTTACTTTAAGTAAAGTAACCTCATTATTCCGAATTTCATTAACACCGTCATGAATATTTTGAAGAAGGTCTTCGCAGGATAAAAGTTCTTCTCTTTAAATTACATATAAAGTTGGGGTTACAAGGTGGCCAAGAAAATGCGCTGCCACAAAATATCCATCTATGTGGAACATTTTTGTTGAAGAAGGAATCTTCTTCAACGAAAATGTTGCATATAGATGGATACAAACCAGTAGGGAGAGGTGGACAGATGCACCATCGTGTATATGCCACATGCCTTGTCTAACTGCTAGTGGAACGTCTTCTAACATGCCTGTCAAATTATCATGCAGAAATCTTAGATACGCGTCACCATTAAGGCGGACCGGCAATTCATACGGTCCAACTGTAAAATCATCAATAATGCCATACCAAATATTTACGGAAAATTCATGCTAGAAATGATTTTGTTTCTCTAAGTCAGGGTTTTCTTGTTGCCAAGTGTGGTTATTTCTCTAGTTGAATAGTCCACATCTCGTAAAGGTAGCCTCATCCGTAAACAATATCTTGTTTCAGTAATAAAAAGTTGCAAAAGTTTATTCTTGCAGGTAGGTCGTTAGGCAACAAATTCTGGGCGGGGGTAAAATGATATGGATAAAGTATTTTGCCATAGAGAACATTTATAATTGTTTGATTCATCCCTGTTGCTGCACGCAAGCGTTATTTGTTTATCTCATAATCATCAACTACACTCACCGAGATTTTTTGGGCAGTCACCATTTTTGGATGACCAATGTTTCGCTTAGGACGAAATTCATCCGTCAACATACAAGGTGTTAAAAAAAGAGTGTAAAATATTTAAGGATTTAAGTAATAGTATGAACCAACATAAGCAGAAAAGTCTCAATAAACATGGGTCCGAAAAGTAACGGTTGCAGAGATATGTAATGATTTATGTTTTTTAGCCCCTTTTTTTATTTTGCAAAAACGTTGTGTATTTTCTTATAATAGTTGGTTGATGTTTAGTGAAATATACAGTACGTATTTGACAGTTGTTCTCAGTGCACAAGTTTTCTTTTGCTATGGCTGGTTACTCTAACGCAGAATTAACAGACATGCGTTTCATGTATGGTCGTGCTAATGGGAACGCCACCGAAGCGCGACGTCTTTATGTTGACGCTTATCCAAATCGCCAGATTCCTTCACAACGCATGTTTGGAAGAATTCACCAAAGATTGCGTGATACCGGTTCCTTGAGCAAACAGTGCCATTTATCCGGAAGACCAAGGTCGGTATCCACTCCTAGAGCAGAAGAAGAAATTCTAGCACTGGTAGAGCAGAATCCAGGTACGTGTGCGGAGAATATCAGCCGAGGTAGGAATTAGTGGTCCTCTTGTTTGGAGAATCCTTCACGAGCAACTGCTTTATCCATACCATGTGCAACGAGTACAGGCCTTAAATCCAATAAATGATCATCAGGCACGTTTGGGTTTTTGCCGCTGGTTTCTACGTCATGATGCTGAAGACCCTCGTTTTCTTGCAAACATTCTTTTTACTGATGAGGCCAGGTTCACAAGAAATGGAGTGTTTAATTTGCACAATACCCATATTTGGGCCGACAAGAATCCTCATGCTCTAATAGAATCAGGACATCAGGCACATTTTTCATTAAACATTTGGATGGGTATTGTAGGTGACAGGTTTCTAGGTCCTGATGTTTTACCAAACCGTTTAACAGACGCTGCTTACCTCAACTTTCTGCAGAAAATACTGTATGAGTTTTTAGAAGACATTCCTTTGAATCAGAGGCAACAAATGTGGTTCCAGCATGATGGTGCTCCAGCTCATTTTTCCATGGCCGTTAGAAAGCATTTACACCAAACTTTTCCACATAGATGGGTAGGAAGGGCCGGACCTGTTTTATGGCCTCCAAGATCGCCTGATCTGAACCCTCTAGATTTATTTATTTGAGAATATTTGAAGACATTAGTGTATGGTACTCCAGTAAATAGACTGGAAGAGCTGCAGCTACGGATTAATCAAAAGTGTCAAGAAATACAAACCGTGTTTTCGAAAGAGTTCGAATATCGTTGAGACGAATATGTCGTGCCTGCTTGGAAATGGACGGAGGGCACTTTGAACATCTTCTGTAACTTTGTTTTTTGTTTGTTAAAAGCTTCATTTGTCGGTTAATTCCTAATAATGTAAAATGAAAAACGAATAGTGGTCCATGTCTCCGCAACCGTTACTTTGCGGACCCATGTTTACTAAGACTTTTCTGCTTATTTTGATTCATACTATTACCTCCTGAAATATTTGACAATGTCTGACGTTTGCTGCCATCTAAAACCACAATATTTCATTTGTTTGCAACCACAATAGTTTTTAATATATTTTCAGGTATTAACAATATTGTGTGAAACTAACTACTCAGTGGACAAAAGCCCCAACCTGCGTTGAATTACACCCACAATATTTACCCATATATTCCTTATTATTAGCTTTTGTATCATTTTTTTACTGTTTAAGAAAGGCATTTTAAGCTAATATGTATCAAATCTCTTACAATTCCTATCAATGAAGTCATATGCATGCTCTCTGATACCAAACATCTAGGTATGCTAATGAACACCCACAGAAAAAACTCTATTCAATAATTATCTAAAAAATGTATTCTATTTACTAACCTGTCGACATTATTTAATTTCATTTTGACATTTAATTTCAAATAATTTTAATTTATTGGTATAATAATTTTTATAGTTAGATATTTGACTCAAGTTAAAGGAGGCCACCTGATGAAGCAATAAAAAAACAGAAATAGATCAGATCTCATCTATTGTGGTTGAATTTCGAGTTCCCACTCCATATATAGAGTATATCAGGTTAGTAAATAGAATACATTTTTTAGATAATTATTGAATAGAGTTTTGTCTGTGGGTGTTCATTAGCATACCTAGATGTTTGGTATCAGAGAGCATGCATATGACTTCATTGATAGGAATTGTAGGAGATTTGATACATATTAGCTTAAAATACCTTTCTTAAACAGTAAAAAAAAAAACAATAGTTTTTAAGTCAAAGCTTACTTGAGAAGAAATGCAATAAACAAACCGACAAAAAAGTTTAATCTGATTATATCGGCAAAACACACTCTAATAAGCGCCCTGTATGTAGTATATTGAAAGTCAGCTTATATACCCCTCAAAAAAGTCTTCCTATACCGATTTTCAAACAAGTCTCTAAAACACTGAAATATTGAGAAAAATCAATTTGAAAATATTTAGTTCCACACGCTGTACCTTTTTTTAATATTGACATTAGGAATAAGCCAATATGGCACACATGGTATTTTAATATTTAGAATCTACAGTTAGTCTATGGCGCATTCATTATAGACCACCCTGTAGTAGGCAAGACCGCACCATCTTTAATTGTTAATTTTTAGCAAATCTACATTAAACTGGAATTTTATCGTTACTAATAATAAATTTAAAAAAAAAACGATGTTTCTACACGAAATAACAAGACAAAATGTAAGAGGCGCATATACGGGGTGCTGAATTAAAAGATATTAAAACTATTTTGCAGCATATCAGAAATTTTTAAAACGAGTACTTTTCTAAGTGATACAGATGATACTAACAGGTTTCTTTACACTATGTAACAACGAAAATAACGCGCTAATATATAAAATAGGTAAATACATTTCTTAAAAATATTTGCTAAATTTGTAATTATATTATACCATTTAGGCTAACTATCTTTAGGATAACTTACTTCTATTCACATATTTTGCAAAAGTTTGAAGCTTAATTAATTTCCGAGTTAAGTATTGTAAGAAAATTAAAAAGAAAATACGAGTATAATACTGTTATTTTTCTACATAACTAGTAGGATACGGCATTAATAAAATTCAAACAAAACACGAGTGCACTTTGAATTTTGCAGTAATGGAAGGGGAAAACGTGGGAAGTCTGGGTCAATCTGAAAGTCGAGAGCAAGCTGCAATCAACTGGGTCAAGAGTCGCTTTCTGTCCCTAACATTCGGCCTAGATAATGAATCAACAATGAGGAATCGTTTAACTGAGTGCCACCAGAAAACACGACGATCAATCGTAGAGGGCCTCATACAACTTTGCAATACATTGTTCTATAAAGGCATGTACATAATATTACTACATATATACATATTAAAATGCTGATAGAAACATAAAAAGCATAAAGAATGATGTGCAACAAGAAAATTTTATTAGAAGGTGTATGTAAATTAAATAATTCTATTTGTTGAAACAAAAGTCTAACATAGAATGAGATAATTTTTTTAATTCATATAAAAATAAACACCATTTTTATTGATTTCTGAAATCTGTTCAAAGTCCAATTTGCTCGCAATGTTCCTCCTTCCTACTGTTTCCAAAAACACAGTTATCAGCAGCGGTATTGATCTTTTCAAGCAAATCCTGGATATTTTCTACTTCAGTATAGTATACTCGATTTTTTTAAATACCCCTATAAAAGGAAATATATACGATTTAGATTTAGAAATCAAGATAGCCAAAATACCCATTAATTATCTTCGTCATACCCATTAACTTCAACTCTGCAGGTATTCATTATTACCTTGATAGTCTCCAAAAGTACACAAATTACCCGGAAATACCGAAAATGCCACTAAATACACTCAAATACCCCATAAAAGCAAAAGTACCTTTAATTACCTACAGCTTGTATAGTAAAATACCCCAGTGGTTTCTCCATCGATTAAAACTAACTACAACAATTTTAAATAAATAGTTTAATAATGAACCACAAATTTACATTAATGTAAAAACTACTTTAATAACTCAGTCAAATCTCCACCATTAACATGAATACATTTTCTTATGCCCCTATTTAAATATAGGCTTACTTTAAATAAAGTACCTTTCTTGTTCCGAATTATAGAGGGTGTTAAAAAAAGAGTGTAAAATATTGCAGGAGGTAATAGTATGAACCAAAATAAGCAGAAGTCTTAATAAACATGGGTCCGCAATGTAACGGTTGCGGAGATGTGGACCACTATTCGTTTTTCAAACATTTTATTTTATTAGAAATAAACTGGCAAAGGAAGCTTTTAACAAATAAAAAACAAAGTTACAATAGATATTCAAAGTGCCTTCCGTCCATTTCCAAGCAGGCACGACATCTTCGGCTCAACGATATTCGAACTCTTTCGAAAACAACCTCCTTCGTTTGCATTTCTTGACACTTTTGATTAATCCGTAGCTGCAGCTCTTCCAGGCTATTTACAGGAGTACCATACACTAATGTCTTAAAAAATTCCCAAACAAATAAATCTAGAGGGTTCAGATCAGGCGATCTTGGAGGCCATAAAACAAGTCCGGCCCTTCCTACCCATCTATGTGGAAATGTTTGGTATAAATGCTCTCTAACGGCCATGGAAAAATGAGCTGGAGCACTATCATACTGGAACCATACTTGTTGCCTCTGATGCAAAGGAATGTCTTCCAAAAACTCATACAGTGTGTTCTGCAGAAAGTTGAGGTAAGCAGCGCCTATTAATCGCACCAGCTTTAATTTTTGAAATGCTCTTTTTGATTTATTTTCAAAATTGTATTTGTAAGAGTTCCCTCTACAATCAAAATTATTTTATAGGATCTGAATCACCCTGTATATCTAATGGTTTGATGCAATTCTTTAAGATGCACCTTACCCGAGGTCTGCGCACCATTAGCCCCATAAATCTGACAATTCTGCGGAATGATACTTTTTTTATAACGCTTGCCGCAATTTTGCTTATTTTTAATTAGAATTTACTGTTTCATATTATAGTCAAAGCTTTGATGTGTCACCACGAAAAATTTGGAGCCCTAATTTTACATATTCCAAACAAATCTTTAGCTTAAGTGCGCACAAGTACCAGACTCTCCCCTACGCACTAAGGAGTTGTTGATCAAGTTGCACCGGGTTTACGTGAGAGCTGCATATTTCAACTACTAGTCAAAGTCGCTATGGCCATTTACCCAAAATCCTCTGTCCTACATAATAACAGTGATTTACACATACAACTAAAAAAGGAAATACAATACCATTTTTACAATTTTTATTTACTTATTATAATGTAAAGTGCTACAATTTTTTTGAAAGACCTTTTATTGTTATCCTGAGGCTAATAATTATTATTGCCTAATATAGCTGACACTTTACACATATTTCGGATACCTGGTACATAGCTCACAGACCCTACAATAATTTATCTATTCAAATTCTTAGAGGGTGCTAAATTAGTGCGAGATATCTTAGATAAGATCAAAATCATGGTTCTCAAAGGACCTTATAAATAACATTTGGTTAACCCTTGACCAAGAAAGTAGGCCTAAACATTGTGGAGTAACCTGAGGGTCTGCAGTAATTCTTATCTTCTGGGCAGTGTTCTCAACTAAAAATTAAGTATTTGCAGGTCACTCAAGTCACGTCGTGTATTAAGGTCATAATTATATTATATACGACCTGCAGTTATAACGAAGTAAATGGTTATAATAAAAACATGTTAACTGCTTTAAGGTTAGCATGTCAACGCAAATGTATACACCTATTGAAATAACAGTGATTTTAATTTAGACACTAATGTGTACAGGGTGTCTCAAACTCGGTAGCATGGCCTACTGTGAGAATATAAATAAAAAATGAATAAAATTTCGGATACGTGGGACATTTTGAACCAAAAGTATTATTTTTGGGATTTGACAAAAACGACTAATGACGTCATAAATTATACTTTTGTCAGAAACATAGGTACCCAACTTTTGTCCTGTTAAAAAAACTCTTTTTCTAAAAAAACTTTGTTCTCTAAACTCTAATAAAGTGTTATCTAAATATTGGTGCACAATTCTGGCTTTGTGAGGTGGATCTTCGTCGTGCTGAAACCATAGGCTTCTCCTTAGCTGCAGAGGCACATTCTCCAGAAGTGCAGGCAGTTCTTCTTGTAGAAAATTTAAGTAACTCTCGCTGTTTAATACATGTTCATAAAAATAAGGCCCAACTAAATGCCTACCGAGGATGCTGCACCCTACATTTACTTCAAAATGCCCTTGGTTTTGGACTGGATTTACATTGGGAGGATTTTCCGACTTTCGTCCCTAAGAAATGTGCCAAAAAAGGTGTTGATCGACAGTTTCTACATTTACTACAATTTGAGCAATAAAATTAAGTCCATTTTCAATGTGTCACTCAGGCAAATACTCCAAATTGTGAATTTTGTACTCATAATACCCATTTAGTCTTTAAAATTCGTTGAACGGTTGTTTTATTCAAATTCAAAAATAAGTCAACAGTCATCTTTTCTAAAGTCATCTATACAAAGCATATTTCACTGTTAGGTGCAATTAAACTGCCGTAGATATGAACAACGACATGTTCTTCAGTGTTTATTTATTTATTTATTTACCCAACAGAAAGTCCATTTACAGGGCAACAATTGAACAGTAAATACACATATATAAAAAAATATAAAATAATAATAAAAAGTACAATTACACAATATAAAATACAAATATACAATATAAAATACACAATTTAAAACATGAAATAGTACAATATATGAAAAATAATTATAATTAAAATAATCTACATCACATGGAGATACCTATATTTCACAATGAGTTATAAAATCACCTAAATATCAGTATGGGAATAATACCGGTTGGCACTTTGTAATAAAGTATTTATATTACAGACATTTATATCACAGCAGCTGGCTAAATTATTAAAATAGTTTAACATTGTTAGGCAGGGGGGAATAATCTGCATTTTTGCAGATACCTTCATAGCCAAAAATCGATTGGATTAATACACCCTGTATAGTAATGGCTATACACGGTGATTCAGAACGTATTAAACTCTTACAAATACAATTTTGCAAATTGCATAGTCCATGGGAAATGAATATTTGTTATTATTTTCATAATTTGTGATTTTTCACTTTCTTCTTTACCATTTCCCACAGAGCCACCCCCGAGCGCCCCCGGAGAAGTCTAATGCTAGAATTGAATTCGGCATCCCCGAAAACCCCCGAGTAACGAGTTTGGAGCGATTTTCATGCACGCTCCCATTTCTCCCCCAATTCACCCCCCGTGCAACCCCAAAAAGCCACCTCCGTGCATCCGCGTTTAACTCTAATGCCAGAATCGAGTGCGGCAGCCCTGAAAACCCCGATTAACGAGTATCGAGTGATTTTTCCGAGTTTCCAGTCGTTCCTATAATGGTGTAATGCATTTTCCGGCCCAGAAGGCATTTTTCAAAAAATGGCTAAACCAGACGATATAGACTTTTTTCCTGGGACCTTCCTGAACACAATGCAGATAACCGCATCTCGATATCTGCTGTGCCTAAAAATTTCCGCTATTTTTCCTAACGTCCCTGGACTATTATGATATTGACTCCATTTATCATGACGCAACTATTCCCAATATTTTTTAGATAACTTATGAATCCCCTGTATAACTCGATTCTACGCTTCTATTGGCCAATTTAATCCCTGCAAAACAAAAGTCAGTTGTTTAATAAGTAAATTAGTGAATGTGTGTAGAAAAACTGAATTATGAAAGGACTGAAGTCTTGAGACGAGTACAATTTACATCTACATTTTCCATCAGAATTACTATTTTATTTCTGCATTTATCTTCTCTGGAATATACGAATATTTATACCTACTTAATTTTGTTTTTCGGGGCAAATAGGGACCCTTTTTCAAGCGCCGCCGTTAATTAGAGCCTTTAATAAAAACCATAATTAACACAAACAAAGCGAAACATATTTTCTTGCGTGAAGAGGTACGGCAGTGCTGTAAAGGCTTAAGTCCTTTATAACAAAAAATCGAGTTGGATGAAAAAATTATTAATACCTAGTAGAGAAGTTTTGTTTAAAATGTATTACAACATTTTTTAGTATATAAAAACCATTGATTGTCTTTAGAACAATTTTTTCAATATGTCTCAAAAAATAATGGAATAAAATTCATATTTTTATCCAACCGTCACAAACCTATAACATTTTTTGACTGTCAAGAGTCTCTAAAGTTGACATTTTCCTTAGTGACAAAAGCATTTGCTTTTAGTCATAGAAACCAAAGTTGACAGTATGGATTGTATATGAGGCGATGGCGACCTATCTGAGAATAAGAGATGCAGGTTGTTGGAAGGCAGAAGGTCGAGTAGAGGGTCAGACTGCTATAGCCTTCAGGGAGGAGAATTCGATATCAATCTCTGTTTTGAACGTTACTGAAGCGAAGGACAAATTAAGGTTGGGAAGGAAGTATACCACGGTGCGATAGAGCAGAGGACATGTTTCCCCCGGGATCTCTGATATGCTACACAGATGAGTCCCGGGATCCAGATGAGTTTTCTGGAACAGGAATATATTTGGAAAGCTGGACATCTGGACATACGGCAAAGTATTTTGCTGAGCGCGTACTCCACGATTTTCCAGACGGAGGATGTCTTTGCTATTTTGATGGTAGCAAGCAAGGAGGAAGTAAGGAATTGCATGGAGGAGAAAATCTTCTTCTGCTCCGACAGTCAGGCTGCACTCAAGGCTCTTAATTCTCCAAGGACGAGATCCAGTCTCGTTCAGGAGGATGGAGATGCCCTCGAGTCCCTGATCAGAGAAAAGGAAGTGGAGTTGGTCTGAGTTCCGAATCTCGGGTAATGAGAGGGCTGTTAGCTCGGATCTGGGGCATTTGACCAGAGACCCGAGCCCATTCTCGGAATTATACTAGGTAGTATTAATAGTGCCCTTAATAAATGTACCTATCAAACACTAGGAGGCAATTAGAAAGGAAATGGAGGATGTACATACTCAGAAGGCATTTAAACTTAATAGGAATAGAGGAAATTTCCTATGACCGAAATGTGGAGAGGGGGAGGAGACTCCTATCTACTTTCTAGGGCATTGCGTGGCCCTAGGGAGACTAAGGTATATTATCTTTGGCGCGGAGGTGCTGCAAAGTGAAGAAATGAGAGGCCTACCACGGACCAAAATTTATCAGGGCGTCGGGTAGACTCGAGGAGGACCAACGGCAGATAGTGGAGAGGTGGTAGGATGGTAGGATATGTAAAAAGGGCCCAAAGCATAGAAAATTTGCTTATAAATTTCATCCCTCTGCACGACGATTTGTCTAAATGCATATTTACGCCGAAAAAAATATTTTCAAGTAATTATTTAAACCCCCTTTTCAGACTGCCACTGACCGCTCACAGCCTTGGTCGTTTACAGCTCACAGTTCAACTCGATGGCGACCTGATGCAATGTTGCCAAGTTGAAATATTTTTCTAGTACCCACCTACCTAGGTTTTATACATCACAAATCAACGGTTGTACTGTTCAGCCAATAATAATTTAAAATGTTAATATCCAATGAGTTCAAATAATAATAATCAAATAATTCTATTAAAAATTGCAAATAATGCGGTCCACTCTGGTTTTTCGATATAAAATACAGTCCAATCAAACGATACCCGTACACTTCTGCCCATACGTTGACAACAAATCGCCTCTGAAAGCTAAACCGACAAGTAGCGTGTGGATTTTCCTCTGAGCAAATGTAGCTGTTATGACTGCAAAGAAATTAGCTTAGTTACATTGAAATCACAAAACTCCAAAGTATCTGATAATAAACCATTTACGTATATTACATAAAAAAACCTATACCCAATGGGTAAATTATTAAGAGAAGCTGAAAAATGTTTCGTGTTTAAATACTAAGTAATAAAAAACCATCGTTTTGTCAATAGAAAACTGTCCAAGACCGAAATGGCACGCCTCTGATCTGATGCTTAAATAAGTTATCGAGAGTTAATCTTGACCTACCGTATTATCAGGTCAATAACCTAGTTACCTAGTTTTTGTACTGTTATTTAAAGACAAGGAGTAAAACTATTTTTTTTAATCTAGATACATGAATGAATTTTCCTTAAATATTGATTTATTTGTTAATAAAAAGAAATGTAGATAATGAATAAATGTTTTCGAATGTTAGGTTATTACAGTTTAATAATTTTGATATTACGTTTTCACTAAGTTTTACAAATAAATATGAATTTTTAGTATTACTCGTAAGTACAATTAATTATTCAGTTTGTAGTTACGTACATCTTATTGTTTTTTAAGTAGTATGGTACTAACTTGTTTAAAATTTGAGTAAAACTGTACTCATCCGCCCAAAGCACTTAATTAATAAAATTAGGGTCGGTCGCAATTTGATTTTGATGCCAATAATTGCAAATTTCAAGACGACTAGGGAAATCAGAAGGTTCTAAAGTATCTAAAGCTTGAACTTTCTGAAAATGATGGGGGATCAGTGAGTTTGCTCGTAATATTCTGCAGACCTTGCTTTGGGATATCTCCAATCGCCTTGAAATGGTTCTTGTAGAAATAGTAGGCTGCTCTCAACTAAATTTCAAACAGTCTTATCCGACGCAGTTTTACAGAACCCGTATCGTGAAGACACTTAAGTAGGTACACAAAGTTCGCGCATCTGATAGGTAGACATCTCCAATATTCCGTAACAGCGGCATTCGAATTTCGTAAACATTCTCCGTATAACACTACCTACTATTTCCGCGTATTCAGAAAATTTGTAAAATTATGCATTGTTAATTTACGACGAATACGCGAGACTGAAATAAATAAACTACTGCTTACTGGTTGTATTCTCGCCATCATCCCTCCAAATGTGTGGCGTGATCTACAAATTTCGGGGGAAAGAAATACGGGAAATGCAGAAAGTGCTAAATGGGGGTAAATTTGAATAACAGGTTGAAGTGTTAGACGATTTTATGTATGTAAACATGATGTGGCAACGATGTTTAATCCGGCATTCAATTGTCGTATGGGTGCGTCATCAGAAAGTTCGTAGCACACCAGGAGCGTCGTGTTACCGATTTTTATAGGGTGATGTTTATTTTTTTTTAGTCGAGTAATTTTTTTTTGATTTTCTGCCTTTATTAGGCCTCCCGAATACCTGGTTAAAATTAATGACATTATGACTGACTCACCCTGTATTTTTTCATAATTCTTATCTTATTGTTGATGGCGTACAAAACAAAAATAACAAAGCATATAAGGTACGCCTGGCACCACAATTACCTGCAATGAAACATCTACCATTGTTTTGTACAACATACATATTCAGGGACTGGCACGTTCTATTGTTCGTCACACACATAAAAAGCTTTGTTCCAAATACACAGCTTCTGAAATTTTCCGCTATCTGGATAAGACGGCCTAAGGTAAACATAACCCTTCCACGTGAACAAAACGAATGGTCCACTGGTAGAAATATTGTTTTTCGAACAATAAAAAGAATAGTAAAAGCGTGTCCAGTTTTCCGAATGGATAGCAAAAAGCGAGAAGACGCGCTTGTATAAAAAACTGAATAGCTTCTCTAAAGCAGTTCTTTAAAAACTGTGAAAGTGTGAGAAAAGAAAAACCGAATTCGTGTAACCTATGTATTGCTGAAAGGCACTGCAAAGAATGTGTCAGTTTTTCTAGTTTAAATAACAAAATAAAAGTTTTTTGCATATTCGAAAGCAGATCGTTTTGTAGTTTACAGAAAGAAGGGAGAAAGAAAACAAAAATATTTATTGTTTTGATTCTTATTGGCTTAGTTTTGTGGGATTTATGGAATTATGTATTGTAAAATACAGAGTGAACTAATAAGTACAATATTTTAACTGCAGGTGTAGTTTGTTAAATAGAGTCTGGTGAAAGTAATTTTTTTAAATTTAAGATATTTATGGATATATTTTTTTAAATACCTACATTTTCAGGATCGCTGACCAGATAGACCACTGACGTAATCTAATAAAATAAACCACATAATTTGCTGAAGGCGGGGATGTCATATCATCTGTAAGATAAATAATTTTTTAACGTAAATTCAATTTTTGCGGTTTATTTTAATTTAACGCTTGTTTTTGGCAATAAATAAAGTAAAATTATCATAACCGATTAAAAAATGAATTTCCGCAAGTTCGACACTATAAATTAAAGTGGAAGGAAGGAAGTTACTTTGTTCAATGATTCCAAAAATTATCCTTGCTGAAAAACCAACTGTTTAAACAGTTATCCATAATTCTCAAGTTAATACCATTGTACACTGTTTAGAAAGATTATCACAAATTATTCACTTAAATTATTTTATGAAGAATAACAAAAATCTATGATTGTCACACAACACCTCGCACGACACCTTAGGATTAGTTTTCGCCCCATAACCTCAAAAAACGTGTCAGTGCTAACCATTTTGTACTTCGCAGTTTCGTAATAGGTGAAACAGATTTTAAAAACTAACATAAAATGTAGAACAACAAAATAACTAGCTTGATGTATGCGTTTAATATCATGAGAAGTCAGAGTAAAATACTTAAAAGCAGTGTCTATCGCATTCAAAAAAGATGCTAGTGTTTTAGGTACAGGTAACAGGTAGATGTTACGGGCAGTAGGCAAAATGTCCCGCACCAGTCCCATCCTCTAGGATTGATAGTCGAGGTCGCCGCACTGGTCTGATCCAGGGCAACTGAATAAGCTGTGGTAAAGGCAAGATACAAGTAGAAACGAAACATGTAATATTTGTGGAAAAGGACTTGATAATTTCAATACACGTAAATTGGCAGCTGCATCTTCTGAAACCGAACTAAGCTAATGGTTTCTTTAAGTATGTAATGCACTGTTTGACGGATCTGTTGCGGCACTAACGTATAAAATGTTTTTAAATCGTTTTAGTGTTTTTACGGGCAGTGTTTTTCTCTTAAGTGTATTGTGTATTTAATTAATATTTTTGGTGAAATACACTAATTAAGTAAAATATGGCGCATTATTCAAACAGTGAAATTTATACTTATTTAAGGTTCACCCTGTATGCAAAGTGTCTTATATTGATGTTAATAGATATAAGATTTGCTGATATTTCAATTTTTAAGATACAAAATCAATTTCAAGATCATTAACAAACAACAAAAAAACAATAGACCAGGATTAGATCCTTGTGGTACCTCAGTTGTTACTTTTAAAAAATTGAAGCTTTATCGTATTATGTTCTGTTTTCTTTCTTTTGTGTAAATATGATATAAAAACAATACAAGATGACTGTCAAATCGGAATGTATTCAATTTACATTCAAATAGCAGAGAACATAACTTCAATGTCAATACTCAGTACAGGAAATGATTATTGCGATTTTCCTGGATTTTTTTATCAGTATAGGTCAGATAATCTAAATCATCGTAATTTTGTGCGAACGATACATTTTTCTATAAATTTTATTTTGTTTAAAAAGCTAACAGCTAATGTACACAAATCAAAGGTCAAGTTTGAGTTTCTCGATTGCTATTGAAGTTTGAAGCCAAAAAGTTGTAAAAGAATTAAAAAAGAAACACCAACTTAAAACAACATCACATAACTGAAATCAACATCACTTTTCCCACGATTTCCATCACACCTTGTAAATAATATTTCACGTAAACGTAGTTCTTTTTGTACCTATAAAATGTAGAGTCTAAACAACTCTAACTTAATTTTACAGAAGGTTACCATTACCCCCTCTAAATTGAGAAAGATAAGTCAAATGCAAGTGCATACACCTCAATCATAGAAGAAAATTAAACATTTTCCCAACTATTCAACTTGGCTAAACTCATATACTCAGCCAATTTAATACTTCTACAAATAACGCAATCCTTTCAAGTTTCATGAACATAATTATGTAGACGCAAATATATACAGACGTTTGCTGCTTTCAGTAGAGGTGGGTGAGATGCTAACAAGCGGCAAAAAGATTAGTTTCTGCATATTAAAATTTTCCAATATAATTTTGTAGAACCGTCAGCCTTCATACATGTTATTCGCCAGTATATTTGGAGCACAGCGTCGGGTCGAAGTAAATATTTTCCACATGCAAAATAAGAAAATGAAAATGTATGCACGTTGTGAGCAAACGCTGAAGGAATAATGATTGCATGCCCTCTTTAGGAGTAGCAGACTTGTCAAAAATATTTGTTCCAGATTTTTCTACAAAATTAGAATGATCTAATTATCTTAGCTTGACTGACATGTGGAGAGAAAAAGGTGATTGTTATATGGCGTGTGCTCCCCTGAGAGGTTAACTTGTCAAAAATAATTTCAAGTAAAATCATGTGTTTGTCTTAAAGTGATTGACGCTGCAATTAACATCAGGGAGGGTAAACGGGAATTATTATTATGCATGTCCGAAGTTTTCAAGATGTAGGTCGTTTTTATAAGGAATATTATACCTATATGTATATATATTCTGACGATTTATTTAGTAACGCTTAATTATACAGGGCGTTTTCCCTAATCTGAAATAATTCAGGGAAAGATTTCTTAAGTAATGGCATGAAAAAAAGTCCATATAAGTGCCTTAGATTTTGAGTTGAGTTTTTGAGTAGAAAAACTTTCTATTTAAATTGTTGTCATTTACACACCATGATAAAAGGCATATGTACAGCAATGCTGACTCAATGCACATGATTTTTATTTATGGTATAGTTCGACCAAATGCCCTGGCAGCTTCTCGCTTATATGCTGATCGATACACGCCAAATCATGAAACTTTTACCGCAGCGGTGCAACGTGAACGTGCTACTGGTAATTTATGTGCAAATCGTGGACGAAATGAAATGGTGGCTCCGGACGACCACAACGTATTAGCAGCTGAAGGACAGGTATTGAATGTGATCCACAAAAATCCGCGAATAAGTATAATCTGCCTGGATATCCCAAACAACGGTGCGGCGCGTAAGCTCAGTTATACCCACAACATAGCCAGTGTGTTCAAGCACTGTTACCAGCGGATTATCCATTACGAGTTAGGTTTTGTGAGTGATTGTAGTAGCAAAATACCGAATATCCGCAATCTACTGCTGATGTACTAGTTAACGAGCTTTACTCGAAGTGAAATACAGAACATTAACAATACACACGTTTGAGAACCAGAAAATCCGCACGCAATTATACGAGACCATTTCCAACAACGTTTTTCACTGAATGTTTCGCTAGGAATTGTTTATGAGCGCCTAATTGGATCCATTATATGGATGGTTTACAGTCAGGAATTTCTTCTCAATGACTGCCCGCCCTTCTTGAAAACGTACCCCTAGCTGTCCGACAACGTATGTAGTTTTTATATGATGGGGCACCTCATGTTCGGCTAGATGTTCCAGATTATCTCCTTTAAGAGCACGAGGTAGCATGGACTCGGCGGGTTCCCGATTTAAACCCTTTTGACTTTTTTTGTGAGGTCATCATAAAAATGAGGTGTACCGTACCGAAGTGGAAACCGTTGAGAATTTGCGCGAGAGTATCACAGTTTATACCTTCTTTATGTAAATAACTATTATTGGATATTAAAATACTTAATAATAAAATATAATTGACAAAAGTGGCAGAACTGAAGCAGCAAATCGCCTCGACTAGTTAAATTTAGTTAATTTACGTTAAATCTTGGAACTAAAATTACAAATTTAAGCTCATACTTAATTTGATTAGGAAAGTTTGCCCATCATTATTATATAAGTATTTAAATGGCGATTATATAAAAAATTGTTACGAAAGAATATTAACAAGTTTGATGGAATCTGATATTCGATAATGAGTTTACCAATTCAACCGGGAAATTTTGTTGCAAAAGCAACGTCTCCTGCATACAAACAAATTAATGAGATACCAAAATGTTTTAAAAGGCATCAAAGTTTAATCTCTGCTGTAAAGTTGTCAGGAATGAATCAACATAATTGGTTTTTCTGTATAAAGACGAGAACAGTATAACATTTTATACTGGAAAAGTGTAGATTTTCCACTTCATTGAAAAACTTATGAAAGACTTTAAATTAAATATTCAGTACATGCTTTTCTTTAATACAGAATGAATTTCATGCAGAAATCGCAAATCAATAACTTGTGGAATATGATCATACTGGATTATAACTACAGCAAATAGTTTTACAAGCCTTACTGCAATATATTAAAAGAAGATTAATTACTTGGTGTTTCAGAACATCGCTTCGTAAATTCTTGGCAATATAGAATAATAAGAAACAATATTTTGCAAACACGGAATCCCAGGAAACAACTACTCTGCGGGCTAATGCCCCGACCAGCATTGAATTACACCTGGAAAACCTATAGCAACAGCTAGAGTCATTCGTCAGACGCCCACCAGACATATACCGGTTTCGAGCTTATTAGCTCTCATCAGTATGCCATAGGTGAGGTATCCGACGACTAATCCTAGCTGCTTACGTCTGTCTAACCCGACAGAAGGGACCATGAGTACGCGGTGTAGAACTAACTACACTAAGAAACAATATTTATTTGTATGAATCTACAAGGTGTATTTTAGCTTTAGTAAACCTAAAGTTACTGGTAGTGTTGGTATCTTGCCTTGGAATTGTAATACAAGACATTTTTTAAAATCAAAATATGTTGACCCTAGGTCCAGTTCTGCTGAACTGGAGGTCAAAAATAATAGAGAGTGATTCATTAACACTTAGATGAGTACGGGAGGTGGCAGGGCACAAGATTCCGTGGGCGTGCCACTTTGAAGGGTTCAAATTACCAAAAATGTGTTGACGTTTGGTGAACACAACATTAATATAGTTTAATTTAAAAGATTTATACCCACCGGTAGAATGCCGTCATTTTAGACGGCAATGGACTGCCAATACCCACTTACACTTACCTGATGCGCACTCTGCGGATATCGCACTTTAGCGCATAGTACACTGCACTATTTACACACACACTACACAATTCCGGTTACTAGAACTGTCACTATAACGGTCACACGTTAACGCTTATCGTCGGCTATTAGGCTTGTTCGTAGAACAGACAGACAGTTTTCAACAGTCAAACTCAAGCGCATTGTGTTTATAATCTCAACATACGGTTTAAAATGCTTTGGTTTAGATGCTGTGCGCTTCTGATGGTTGGAAACTGATTCTGATGTACTACGAACAAACCACGACAGCTCCAGAATCCATACGTGGCTCAACAATACCACACTGTTGTCATTATTTATTCATGTTGCGTCAGTATTTATATAATCTATTAGTATATAAAATATATTCCTCAATTCAGACTTCGACCTTCTAATATAAAATATAGTAAATATACTAATAGTTTCTTTGTCATATCACTATTTCGCCTTTTTCTAGCAATATAATCTTCTATTTCGTTTTATAAAACGACTCAATTCGCAAAGCCACCCTTCTAGATATTCTAAGTAAAGTTTCATTTTGTGAGATAGCAACCTAAATTATTTTATTGTCGGAAGCTAATTTTTAAAATACCATCCTTGAATTGTTCGCGTATTTTGAATCATAAACCTCTATCTTCTACCTTACGTGAATTTCCGTTTTGCAGTTGTATATTCTCATGTGCCATTCTTTATTGTACGATATACACTACTCACAGACACACATATTTTGGTCTCGAGTCCTAATTCCTACAAAATTTTTTATCATCCTATATAATTCCCTTGTTAGATTAGGGCGTGTACGATTTTGAAAACACGCTGTAGTGTCCATTCATAAGGTCGCCGTATTTCTCGCCATAAAATGATCAAATTTGCACTGTTTTTAGGTACAGTAATCTCGAAATATAAAACATAGAACAAAAGTAATACTGAAAATAGAATTTTTGATGTTTTGTTTATTTGTTGTTACTGTTAAATCTTCTTCAAATAAAAAAAACAACTATTAAAAAGCATTTGTAATAGACATTATTTTGCTATTTTGCAGATGGCATGAGACAACATTCCTATACAGTTATTAAATATTTGTATTTGTAAAAAATATTATTTCAAGAATACGATGTCCTTAATTACATAAACACAAAATCATAAATTAATTACAATCACAATTAAATTAGCGGAAAAATATACAGAAATGTTTTCAGACGCACGCCCATGGTGGTGCTGTAGATGGAAAAGCTGCACCCATCAAGGCGTCTCTACCAATAGAAATTGACTATTCCAGTCTTGAAAGAACTCCGATTCTATTTCGTCTATTTTGTCCATTACTTATTATGTAAAAATGGCCGTTTCTACATTATATAATGTCTTCCAATCGACCACTGTCGACAATCGATCATCGATCGATATCTACGTGTGAGCTTCGAGCAAGAGCAGACAAGACTTTTTCAAATTTTGCCAAACTTCTTGCCTCAGCCAACACTAGCTAATGTTTTCCAGATTCAATAGCGTAAATACTTGCAAGAAATACCATAATTTTTCAATTACCTCTGATGTTGTTAACGTAGGTTGACGAAACTTGAGGAAATGATAAATAATTCAGTATATTTCTATGTAAATATGTCAACCAGTTAGAGAGGTTCCATCGAGCCTTTTCATTTCTGAAAAATTAAGGAGGTAAAAGATTTATTTCCGGTTTCGCGAGATGTAAGGAATAAATTCATCCGGAGTCTTGAGAATCGACTTGTCTCTAAGTAAAGAGAAATAAATTCTATTCTCCCCAAGTAAAGAAAGAAAATCGATTCAAATCCTGTACATGCAGCGATAAATCTCGTTTAGATACGACTTTAAAACTTTAACTTAATATCAACCAGTGCACTGAGCAACAAAATATAGAGATTTTATATTCTTTTAAGAAAATCATATTTCAACACATTACACTATTATATTTCCTACATATAAGATCATGTCTCCTGTCGTATACATTCAAGATTTTCTTTTTTTCTTTCAATCTGCATTATATTGTAACTTTATACCCATAATACGCAAAAGACATGAGCAGTCATAGAAGAAAGGAATCAAAATTGTAAATTGTTCTTAAATGCTCTCATAAAGAGAAAACCAAATGGCACATTAAGACACTATTTAAATAATTCCTACATACACTAACGTACCTGAATGCTGAACGTGGGAGGTTAGTCATTCTAAATGAGATTAGAACAAATATGGTTTCTAATGACCCCTGCAAGAACAAAATAATAGCTATTTACGCTTCATAGGAGGTAAGTAGCATTTACCAGATAAAAGCGGAATGAGCGCTGCAAATGGAGTCTCAGATTGGTCAAAGGTACTTAACTCCTGCGTGGCATAGCATTACATTTTATTTGCTCAAAAAGTTCTGCAAAGTTTTATTTATTAACATTTCTTTTGTCGATTCATTTTGACGATGATACTGTAGTCGGGTTTCAAGACAGTAGAGATTGATTCATGTACAGCACGATAAATATGGGTTGCAGAGGACAAGATTCCATAGGCATGCCACTTGAGAAGGATTCAAAGATTAAAAAATTACCAAAAATAAGTTGACGTTGGTTGAGTTGAATAGTTTACCGACTTAGTTTATTATTCGTCCGTAAAATGCCGTTCCCTGATGCGCACTCGTCGAATATTACACTTTAATAGGCTGCACAGTTTTCGTATACAGAATTATTTTAAATGAAGTAGCAAAAATGAGACCACAGATTGCTTAGGTGAAAATGTTCCAAGTCTCATAATAAAAAAGATACAGGATGTCAAAGTTAAATTTTTATTTTCGATATTTGTAAATAACTTCTTAAGAAATCCAAATATTTACATAAAATTTGTAAATCGGGGGTTTCTGCGGGCGAGAAATTCAAATTTGTTTCTAGTTTTGACGTCACTTGTGGCACACCATGTTTCTTTTTTTTGCACATTATTCGAGATCACCCTGTATAGAAGATACGCTCTCAGATAAATCAAAGCAAGATTCTACTTTTGGCGATACATTTTTACAGAGGGCGTTACTATCGACGCCCTCAGATAGGAGGGATAACTAAGCATTTATCATTATTATTTATTACTTTTACAAGGTATCCTATTAAAACGGTATCCGCAACATATTACCTCTTTTTCTGACACAGGTGCTAAGATGTGGATATGGCGCAAAACCTACAGTTCTGATGACCTCCATATGTCAAAAGTTGTAGGCAATATCAATAAATAGGCGGCTCTTATTAGGCAATCCAACATCTTAATCTCCAATAATTGAAAATGGTTATGTAGTGCATAGTACACTATGTGAAAATAATTGATATTTTTTAAATAAAATAACATAATAAAGTGGATGTACATTAAGAAGGGAGAGGAGGGAGTGTAATACACCATACCTCCCTGCTGGACCTCACACTATCTTTAAATAGTAATTTTTAAAATGAATAAAAATTTTAAATTATATTGAACGATTAGAAAATTCTAGCAAATAACCGTTTATAATAATATTAATTAAACTGTTTATATCAAATGCTTTAAATTCACAGTTCTAAAGAAACACAAATTTCTGTTTGTTTGTTGTCAATATATAACTTACATTAAATATATATTTAATACATCCATATGGTTGTTTGTACTACAGACGCCATTTCTATACAGGGTGTTCCGTAAAGAATGAGCAGGGTTAAATTCTGGACCTCAAAATATTAGGATTCCTCCAAACATGCTTTAATAAAATGTCGCTCCTGTTCGATATACGGGGAGTCATTTTTTTTATTTTGTATGTTTATTTAGTTTTCGAGATATTTGTCCCCAAACGATTTCTAAACCTAATTCATGACATACTAAATAGGAGTACCTACATAAAAGAAAATGCGCCAAAAAGCAAAATTTAATTCTAGGCGTTAAAATATAAGGATTTAGTTATTAAAGGCACATCATTATGAATAAATAATTTAATTAAATTTGCAATTAATATTTTTATTTTAACAAATGTTCAAAATGTCCACCGTTAGAAATAGAAAATATTTAAACCGAGGCTTGGTCAAAGAAACTGATAAGTACCTATCAATTAAATATTGCCGATGATTGTGGTACAGCCAATGGTAATCAGAAACATAAATCTTAAATATATTAAGAGCTTTCCAAAATTTACAAAAGATTATTATACAGATTTGGAAAGTGAGGATCTTGATGGTGAATTGTATTTTGCCGCTTGCGTGTATTTGTGTCATGCTACACGCATACTTCGACCACAGCGTGTTTGCATCAAGCAGTGTTGCCAGGTGGGCAAAATTCAGTGCATGAGAATAATTTCAAAGAAGCATGAGGTTTGGAGAAAAAGCATGAGATGGCTTAATTTATCAAAAAACACCTCTTGACACAGCTTAATTTTTAATTACTTTTGTAATGCCATTTTTATTTCATTAAAAAGCATTATGTTCTGCTATTTTATCATAATATTACATTGTAAGTAGGTAGTTACAGGTACTTACTTAAAAGTTATTAACCACGTAACCTTTCTAATTTATTTTATTGTTAGGCCGGGCGAGCGTTGAGGCACAGTTGACGTGACGCAGGGTGACTCACGGGTCGTAAAATCTGTTGTTTCCAGAAAATGTAGGTACCCTTACGGAATAGAGTTAGGAATCACTGCAATACAGCGTGAATACAGCACACGCACCACATATCCGTAGACTGTCATACCCGTTTATGTATTCATTGCTAATTATTAAGAGAGCAGTCTACAATAAAGGACATTTCAAGTACCCAAATATTGTAGATACCTACCTCTATCTATTCAATTTTGCCCTCGATTTTGTCTTTATTTCTTGTTAGGTCTTTATTTTGGTAGATTTAATAATATAATAATAATAATATCTCTACCCCTCATTCTAATCACGAGGATTAGCCCAGAAGTCGAAGACTTGTGCGGGAGAGGGGGCGGCATATTATTATTAAGCAGGCCGCATTTGCGCCCAGGAACGACTTACGTTGGTAGGCCCTAACCACCATTCAGTGCAGGAATGAGGGAACCTGGAAAACCTCATTAATTAGGGGGGTAGTCAAATGTCAACCGGTATCAATTTCTCACATTGACCCAAGCCAACATTCTTCCACCCTACCATACCCGGAGAGAGGGTACCAATCTCTCCACGAATATAGCTTATATACGGTCTACCGGCTGCGGGGGTCGAACCCACAGCGATCCAGTCACCTCGATTCAAGTACTGACGCCTTAAATCGCGCGACCACTGACCGAAGAGTAATTTTAATAATTTTATTATTTCTTTTTGTGTCTATTAAAAAGCATGAGATTTTGTAATCAAAATATGAGAGCATGAGATTTCCTCGGAATGCATGAGATCTGACAACACTGGCATCATTGGCGTTGGCGATACGGAACCGATTACCGTAGTAGTGGGGAATGCTAGACCAATGCACGTCGCCGCCCCTCTTAAAGTTCGTACCTTCCCTGGAATGAAGCGGCAATTTCTACTTTCTCTGTAAAGATCCGCAATTTCCGAATCTGTATATGTGTTTTGTTCATCCTGAAATTTTAGAGAAATAATTTCAGATCTCTACTAGCTAATTTTTGTAAACTCCTATAATCTAGTACCTAAATACTTCTTTGTTTAACGTTTGTTGTTTCGTTGTTTATGATTTACTATGTACTTCTACTTTTACTACTATGTACCTACAACTACAATTTTGTTAAATATAACAGAAAACCAGGTTGCTGTTCATTTGAACTGAATTATATATTTTTAATAAAATTGTAAAAGTAAAATGTGTTTCGATTTATTACTATTGTAACAATATAATTTTGTACCTAAAAATATGTAAAGTCTACATCTTTGATGATATAAACAACACCAAAGCATAGAAAAGCTACACATAGCATTTGTGATATTAACGCGGTTGACTGTGTTAAACACACTGCTTGATACAGAGAAATGTGTGAAAACATACACAACTCCGTGTGGACCTAGATTAACACAGGATCGTATTTTTTTGTGTTAAAATTAGTTTTTTGCAATGAATAAATATTTCTGCTTCATTAAAATCAGTATAGGTACCTCTTCGAAATTAAATCTAGAATAAAAGATAACAAGTGTTCTAACCGAAATTATAATACATCCTTATGTCGAATCCATCTATTTCTCGAGTGTAACAATGAGGCAATAATAGAAGTGTCAAATATTTTATGCATAACCACAAATGGAAATGTAGAAGTGCCTCAGGTGCAAATGATAAATTTCAGTATAAGTTTTTTTAGCGTGACATATCCTAGATATCCGAACTACATGTGTAGTTCCAACACCATATATCTCAATTCAATCGAATAATGCTTCTCTTGATATGAAAATAGAAAGGTAATGTGTCATGTGTCATGTCATTTGTGAATTACTTCATGTTCCTGGTGGAGAACGTAATACACGGTAAAACTATATCAGTTCATATGGTGCCTTAAAAATGAGAAATGGCCTCATGAATAAGATGGATGATACATAATTTAAGGATCTTTTTTCAGCTCTGTAGGGGGCTATTTGACCCCTTAATAGAAAAAATAATGGATGAAATTTATCAGTCAACCACTGGAAACATGGAAAGTAATAAATGTTTCGAGAACTTTGAGAAGAAATCGTACGCATCCTAAAACAATTTACCAAAAGCTGTTTTGTATGAATACAGTGTCTGATAGAGAATTAAACAATCTTTCAGAATCAAGGAAAAAATATGGTGTTGCCATTTAAAAAAAAATCGATGACGTCATTGCTCGAAAACAAATGACATTTGAAAAATCGCATTTTACGCTAAAATTTGTATTTTTTAAATTAAAAATCAACCTGTTCGAGGATTTTTCCCAAAAAATAATTGTTTCGTTTTTATTGAATTTATTCCATACTTTTGGCGCATACTGTATATGCACTTTCCGCATTTTATAAATGTTTATACTTGTTTTGCGCACATTCCAACTCTGCTTGGATTAAAGAATTTCATAAGTCACTGTCAAACATAGGCTTAAATTTAAGCATCTGTTTTCATACTTAAGAAGATCTTAACGTATGGTGCAATAGGAAAAACTTACTTAAGTACATCTTATTTTTAAGTAATGCTTATTAATTTCGGTGCAAACGGGCATAAGACACCTAGGAACACATTTACAGCCTATACTGTAATAGATATCCTTACAGCACTTTTGTTGAAATGAAAAATAAAACGTTTTTATTATAATTTTTCTGTCCCATATAACCCCGTTTTTTAGAAGATTATTTATTATTAAAAGAAATATAAAACCTAAGGTTTACTATAACCTTTATTAATATTACACTTCTTATAATTAGAAAGTATACCACAAGCAGATGTGATGGAGCTGTTTAAGTTCGATTTTCAATCGTTAAATCCGTGTTTGACCCCATGATCTTGCTATTTATTTCTTATTGTTTAAAGAATTCTCTGCCCTAGAAGATATCCAGCTCCCATGACGCTTTAACATCTGTATCGCTATCAATCAGAATAGTGGCTGAGGACCTCCTAAAACAATGTCCAATGTATTCTTCGGAATTCTTCAATCTGAGCTTTCTTCCAATCATTCTGGGAATGCTTCGAAAAGTATTAATTCCGACAGATTGGGAGATACATTTTCCTTGTCTGTACGATACAAAAAACCGCCTGTGAGTTGTTGTAGGAGAACGAAGTTCAGCACGTTTTCGAAAAATACTTAAACAATAATTCATGCCTCCCACATTTCCTTCTGTTATAGAAAATTATCGGAAAATGTTTGTTTTCGTGCGTGGAATCATAATTTTTATGTAGAGATCATTGTATTGAATATGATCCAATATTAGCTTAGTTAATACTTCGCAGCAACAAGCTCCAAAAACGTCGATTAGGTATCATAGCAATCTTCATGAGTAAATATGTTGCATCATCTACAGTACTTAGAAAGTTATATATTTCTTTCTTTGTTAAAATTCTAGACTTTTTTGGCCATGTAACCCCCTTGAGTACTGAGATGGATGGGTAGATGGTATCTTGGAGCGTTGCTATTAGGAAAACTAAACGAAAAGGATTTTCTCAGACACCTCTTTTACCTTGTAAACTGTGCACCAATCTTCAAACTTTTGGTACTTCAACTCATACCAGGCGTTGGATTTTCTCGAAACTTGATATCGCTCCGTTCGTTACTGCTTCTATAACAGATAGTAAACTGCCATCAGAATCACTCATTTTGAAACGCACCTCTTACATTTGTAGGTTTGCTTGACAAAGCTTTGCAGTAACGAACATAAGAAAACTTAATACCAGGTACCTTTTTCTGTTCATGGAAAATAACACAGTTTCTTATCGCGTCATTTAACATTTTTTGCATTTTAAATGAAATAAAATTTTGTACAATATTCTTGTTGTAAATTCATATTAAAACACTCGATGTTTTATCCAGCTCGACTGTTGTAATATAAATATATATTGTTTTGAGCATCTGACAATCTACCATGACAGTTTCATGATGAAAATGATAGAAAATGTTATAGGTGACAAAATTCGCTAAAACTGGAGATTATTAGATAAATTGTGCAAATACTCGCGAATTTTGCGACCATAACACACTGTTCACTATTGGTTACTAGCACTGTCAGTATAACGGTGTTAACGATGTAAACTTCACATATTAACACTTATTATGTCGTATGCCTTTCATATGACCTTCATTAATCCATGTTTATTTAATATATTCTTTGGTTCACATTCCGATCTTTTAATAGTTTCTTCGCCATATTTCGTCTTTTTCTATCAGTATACTTTTTTCGATTTCTTTTATACGGAAATTCACATCAATAATTCATGTGTCATGCATAATTCTCAAAAGTACCCTTATAATATTCCTTGCAAAGTTACCATCTTGGAAGATACAGCAACCCATTTTTTTATTGTCGGCAGTTTTCACTATTTTCTGTTTCGCAGTTGTGATTTTTTGCCATTCTTTATTGCACTGTACATATACACTACTCGTGCACATAATGAACTACACATTTAAACATCACTTACATTACATTTTGGATCGGTCAGTGGTCGCGCGGTTTAAGACGTCAGTACTTGAATCGAGGTGACTGGATCGCTGTGGGTTCGACCCCCGCAGCCGGTAGACCGTATATTAGCTATATTCGTGGAGAGATTGGCACCCTCTCTGCGGGTATGGTAGGGTAGAAGAATGTTGGCTTGGGTCAATGTGAGAGATTGATACCGCACAACTTCGACTTCTGGGCTAGTCCTCGCGATTAGAGGGGTAGAGATATTATTATTATTATTCATATTTTTACTTCGCGCCCTAAACCCTTCATACATGTCATCATCCGACATTCTTCACTTGTTAGTTTACGGCGTCTACTTCTGTTCACGCAATTTCTCAAATTTTTCATAAGGCAATGAATTTTTCAGGAATCAGTGAACATACGACAATTCTTGCCGCTTCTTCGATATCGCTCGGTACATTGTCAGAATCTGAATGTGAATCACACATTTTTCCTAATAAATGGTAATAGCAACGATCAGCGTCGCAAAATAGATCAGCGTCAATTAAATGTCCAGCCAAATGACAAGAAAATTTAAACTCACTGACCTACTGGATAATTGTTATTTAAATTATACGTGGTAGGCGAATTCGATAGATTTATTTTACCCGCCACCCATATTTTGTTTATCTTTTTTACGAATGCTGTGAAAATGAAGGCAGTAGCGACATCGTTTTCCCAATTCAGGTATTTGTAACTATCTACATTACCAAACAAATCAGCAAATATGATTGTGGAAATGGATATGCAGCTTAATGCTGTTGGCCAGAAAAGAAAATCATACAGCAAAATAAAGAAACTCATATTTCGGACACCCTGTTTAGTTTTAATGTAGCGTTTTAATCATTCTTTAGGCATTAAAAGTTCCATCTTATTCTTAGGGAATTTTTACTTATTTGAAATTTATTTCAATATCGAGAAAATCAAATACCTAGTCTTAGATATTCCAGGACTATTTTAAATGACTAGATAAAATTGTTTCCTAATTTAGATTTCCGAGTACGTTATATAAATGTACATGCTTTTTCAATAATAATGACAGTCCCTCAAAAGTGTTTTTGAACTTCTGGAAGTTCTAAGTAGAAATTTCATTAAATCTATATTGGTGAGTGAAACAACTAAGAACTAATATTAAAAGTTGAAAGTAGATTTCATTACAAATACGTCAGCAGTTCAAAAGATTAATTTTAAAAAGTGCCATTATTATTGCAAACGATTGTATATTTAATATAAATCAAAATTAGCCAATAACCAATATTTCAGAAAATATTTCTTGTACTAGATATCTCCAGAATTATAATCTTTACCATCAATCACTTGTCATGTATTTCTAAAAAATAAATATAATTCAAAAAAACATTATGTAGGGTTCGTTGACTTGAATACACTGATCCATGAGATTTTTTCTCGCATATTATATTTTCAACTGTAGCTTGAAATACTTTATATTCACGATTCGAAAAATATCAATCTTAGACGAAATTGAGATTTGTATGTTCTTCCGCATCAGTTAAAACCAATATTTATTTTTATTTACTGTAACACAAAAAGAAATTGTTTCGGTGTTACTGTTATACATACAATTGTATGTTCTTGCCATGTTTCTCATATCTTTTCTGATTCGTCAAGGACATATAAAAATAAATATTCTTTTAGAAAGTTATTTTCTCTGTAACATCTAAAACGCAAATCCGTTAGAAAATGCGCTGTTCTGATTTCTGAAACATATTTTTTAAGTATTATTGCCGGTCTGTGGTCGAACGGTTTAAGGTGTCAGTACTTGAATTGCGTGTTTGCCAACCGTCCGGGTTCGAATCCCGCGACCGATAGAACGTAGATCAGCTATACTTGTGGGGAGGATTGACACCCTCCCTAAGGATATGGCAGGGTGGGTGGAAGAAGTTTGACTTGGGTCAATGTGAGAAATTGATGCCGGTTGGCGTTTAACCATCTCCATAATTAATGAGGTTTTCCAGGTTTCCCCTCATTCGTGTACTGAATGGTGGTTAGAGCCTACCAACTTAAGTCGGTACTGGGCTCAAATGGGCCCTAGAAGTCTCCAACCTGTGGACTAATCGTGATTAGAATGAGAGATTGAGGAATTATTTTATTATTATTATCAAAAATATATGTGGTTTACAACGACATACAAACATATGATCCTATAATATGCTATTTTAAAATCTCAATGTCGATGACCGTTAACATTGACTTGGTCTAAGTGAACACTTGTTATAATATGTCACCAGAGTGGTAGATGAGCAAGCAAATAAACGGTTAACATCGAAATGAGAATGGTCAAATATGCCAGCTTTGTGGCCATGTGTCTTCTTTGCCAATAATGGAAATTACACAGTTAAAGCAAAAATGGATATAACGATATAAAGGATATGTCGTAGATTTTTCAGTAAAGGAATATAAATTATTTAGATTTTGAAGTAATTGGATAACTTCATTTTACATTATTATTATCTAGACGACTGGAATGTTTCTGACAGAGATTCAGTTTCAACAGTTGCTATATTTTAATTTCTGCAGTAGATTTGCAATAGTACTTGGCATAAATTAATAAGATGAGTTACTATATCAATTAATTACATCACAACATTGTAGCAGTGCGAATACACGAACTAATCCGCATATTTGCTCTTACGTCTAGAGCAATATTTTCGGGCAATTCTGGTAAAATGTTCTCCAATTCAAATATGCTTCTTCTGTCTATCTGGCAATGATCTATGATCCCACACCAAACATGAATCGAAAAACTATGTTGGTCATTTGATTTATGGTATGTGGATTTACCTCTATCCAGTTATGAACATTACAAAAATTGAAAACGCCATTTCTAGTAAAGCATGTTGTCAAATAAGCTGTAGATTATAGGTATGGTTATAATAATTATTGTTGTCGTAGAGTCATGTGAACGGTCCAATGAGACACTCTCGACCTGTACCTCGTGTGCTACGTCTTGGATCCCTTTCGACAATATCCAAAATATGGCCCTCTATATTCCAACTGGGCCATGATTTTCAGGTCCAGGAACAACACTATCAGTATCAAGAAAACGTTGAGATACTTACGAATGTCCTCTTGTTAGGCAGTCGGCGTTGGGGGAAGTGATCTAAATAAGTATGTCGCACTCTCGCAGAATTTTGGCGATCTTCTCCTTAAATTAATAATATATTATGATATGCTAAACATTTTAATACAATAACAAAGAATAATTAAGGAAATAGTGCTACGCAAAAATAGATTTGACAAGCGATAATAATGGTAATTTATTTAATGCCCCGACCGGCATTGAGTTACACCTACAGTATCAGTGTGAGGGGCATTAGTCCGCGGAGTAGTTATTTCCTGCAGTATCATCTATAGGTTTAATGGCGCGTTGCCCAGGGCGAGAGGCCTGCGGTTAAGTCCCTACTGCAATGTAGGTCGCTTCCTGCACTTATATCTCACCTGCACTCGATTTATATGTGAACATACATATGAAGGAACAGCCAGTTCAATTGTCGGTCATCTCACATATAGCATACTGATGAGGGCTACCAAACCCGAAACCGGGTTCTTGGTAATTCATACAGATACTATAGGTATAATTCAATGGCGGCCGGGGCATTAGCCCGCGGAGTAGTTGTTTCCTGCAGTATTATTTATAAATCACATATTTGTTTAGTAATAATTACTCGACAGAATGTGACTATATTTACAGATGAATTACGCTGTATAGTTTGTGTGAGATGTTTCGAATTTGACATCTGATCACACTAAAACCGTCGAAATTCGGTATTGATCGCGCCAACATGTTAAAGTCCAGGACATTCATTTTAGTACCACACGGAAGACGTAGATCCGAAGCCGATTCTAACAGACAGTAATAAAACAGTCGGGATTTTATTTTCGAAAGCGAGAATTCCCTGCCAAGCCGCTTTGCTGTTTTCCTTACTCTTGGACGTTGCCGCATTTGACTTCTTATAAAATAATTAGATCGCGAAACGAAAAGGAATCAAGAGACCATGATACAAAAATACTTAAGAATATTCGAGTGTAATCCATTTGTAAAGACTCGAAGTAACGTTCAATACTAATTTATCAGGATTGGGGATACTACCTCCTAAAAAAATCATCTTAAATTATGCGGCCTAATATTTAATTTAAAATGTTTCGCATAATATTTACATAATGGATATGAAATTATGCCCGGTTGATTTTTAATAGTACTTAAAAATGCAAGAATCCGGCAGCAATTCTTGAAACGGAACTTAATGAAAAACACAGGAAAAGTTAAATCAGTTTCTTTTTAGTGCGGGGTTTAAATAACCTTACATACAAAAAAAACCTTCTATCCACTATTAAACGGGTTTAACTTGGCGATTAATCCCAATCATAGGACAGCAAATAGCTTACAATAAAAAGAAAATAATACGAATAGCAAACAAGTAAACATATTAAAATTATTTAATATAAAAATAACAAAACAATCATACAGGCATGTACAAGCAAACAGTTCACATATCTAACATTTGAAAAATGAAAAAAAAAACAGAAGAGGAAGAAAATAACAATAATCAAGATAAAAATACATTTTTATGTGCTTAGTACCAGAACTTAATACAAGGTAAACCTAAAAAAACTAAAAATATTTTAACCAGGACTGCACGGCTCGGTGATTTTCTCTTATGAGTGCTGCACAATTGACAATCCGATCCCATAGCGCCTCTCTTGTGTTCACTTTTGTTGCATATACTAATGATTTAAACCATCCCCAAAAGCTGTAATCAAGGGGATTCCAATCTGGTGACCTTAGTGGTTAATTTTGGAAACCACCTCGGCCAATCCAGCGTTGTGGATTGTTAAGATAATTGATCACAACACGACTAAAATGGACAGGGATACCACAATTCTGAAAGTACCTGTTTTGCCTATTGTCCAATAGATTTGTAAAATTATAAGCCGATCATCTAGCACAACTGGGCCAAGTAATTGATTACACAGGCACACAAAAATAAAAAAAGTTCTGTGCCCGAGCTCCGACCTATGGTTCCCCATGTATTTTTGGCTCCTGAAACCAATCCCGGGGTCGGTATAGCCCAGACGTTCCATATTTGCGCCCTACGGTAAAAAAATGACCAAAATTTGGCCATTGAATTGTCCAAACATGAATCAGTTGTTGGATAGGACCTCGCACATTCCAATTGGCACTTGAGGGCCTCAAATTGGCAGAAAATTGGTCCTAAAAATTTCAAATTGTCAGAAAAAAATTATATGATTGCACCGTATTCAGGATCGAATTGATTTAAGAGGATTGTCTTCAAATAGCATTGCACAGTGAATCGAGAAAAATAAAGAAAATAAAAAATAAAAAATGAAAAATATTTAAAAAAAATAAACAAGAAAGAAAGGAGCCGCAATACTTCCTACGTCAACGTCGTTAGCAGGGTTGCAGTTCCATAGAAATTTGTGAACAGGTCACAATTACATTCCTTTGGCGTGACCCAAAGCTAACGATGTTGACGTAGGAAGTATTGTAGCTCCTTTCTTTCTTTTTTTTTCATTTTTCTTTATTTTTTTTGTATTTATTCACTATGCAATGCTACATGAAGACAATCCTCTTAAATGGCCATATTTTGGTCATTTTTTACCGTAGCGCGCAAATATGGAACGTCTGGGCTATACCGACCCCGGGATCGGTTTCGGGAGCCAAAAATACATGGGGAACCATAGGTCGGAACTCGGGCACAGAACTTTTTTTTTTGTGTGCCTGTGTTATTAATCATACCACACCACACGTTAATGCTGAATCGATGCTGAAGATTACTTTCCACCGTGGCGTGCGGATTTTCATCTGACCAGCGATGTCCATTGTGACAGTTATTTACTCCATCACGAGTGAATTGAGCCTCACCAGTGAACAAAATGTATCTGTAAAGTTGTAAATTAGAGACGGGTTGCAATGCGCCTTATACTTACACCCAGGCTACGTTCTACCATATTTAGAATTTCTTCTTTCACTGCTAGAACCAGTTTGCCTCTCAGATATAATTCTTACACTGGGAAACATTCCAGTTTCACGTGCATTGTTGAAAACTACCTAGAATATATTTCTATCCGGCACTTTTCTGTGCAGGAAGCGACGTCGATATTCAGCAACTGCACGATTAGCGCTACCGTTACCAATACCCATAAATAAAAATAATATCAGCATTTTATCAATGACTAAATGTTGCAGACATTACAAAATTATGTGTGTACAATACCGACTAAACGAACGCTTATGTAAAAATAAATGCAACAGTTATAAAATAACCGTTTAAATCAGAAACGTCAACATAAATGTGACAATTAGTAATCACTAATGTTAGTTTAGTTTAAAATTTATGACCGTTGATTTTCGACCATATGTTTATTAGGTCTTTTTGTTCACTTTTGCCCCCTAAATACTCCTTTCGAATATTGGGGGTTCCCCCCTCAATCACTGTGTATAATATTCCATACTATTAATTATTAACTCTCCTCATCCCGCTCCACCGCGCATTGCCACTCGAATGTTCGAGAGTGGTCCATCCAGACCTCCAATGTTCCTGTAATTTCGTTGCAGTGTTCTATCTAGTGGCATTATATAGCCTATGTATATGATGTTTTATTTTATCATTTCATTGTTGATGTAGAAATGATTCGCTTGTATGTAATATCATTTTTAAAGCATATTTCTATATTTTTTAAAATAATGCCTATCTTTCCGTCAGGTCTTTAGTTGTATTAAGACGTACTAAATAAATTATAATAATAATATGAATTTAAAAACAATTTATGTAAAATATTGCGTCTGTGGCGTACTATTTTAAATATGATTTAGTCAACCACGATTATCGGGTAATAGGATTTATCCTTTTGTCTTATATATGTAACGGGCAACTGTTAAAAATTGAGAAATTGTCTTTATTAAACTCCAGCTATGTATATAAATTTCGAGTGATATGAGTTTAGTCTGATTAATAAATAAAACTTAAGTGTGATTCAAATTTAACATTTAACGTAAGATATATCGATTATCACAAACAAATGTTCCAGATTTATATCAAATTCCTTTTGGAATTTATTATGCGTTTTACCATTTTGAAATCTACACTATAGTTGACTTCCAAAAGTGTAGAGAGTTACTAATCGCTAGCTTGTAGACAAGCGCGACGGGCGAAGTGTGCGAGGGGCAACATTTCATAGGCGTACTAAATTTGAAGACGATCAAGTATAAAAAATATACAAAAATGACAAAAGTAATTGCATTACATAACATTCATTATTTTTAGAGTAGAAACAGTGATATAACAGTTTTTAACAATTTCGAGGCGATAAATAATAAAAAATAACAAGAATTATTTCAAAATTTAAAGTTTTTATCTTGTATTATCAATTACCCAAGGTCGAAAATAATAGAGAGTGAGTACGGAAGGTACGGGTGGTATGATTGATTACCTAAGCGTGCCACTTGAGAAAAGTTAAAGCACACAAAATTATCAAAAATAAGTTGACGTCAGCTGAACCTAGTACATTAACAATTTACTATAAATGTGCCCCTGTATTTATGGACGGCGATTGCCCACTACCACCCACTTGCACGTACCTGATGCGCACTCCGCAGATATCACACTTAAGCCTTGTCATCATGGAATAATACGCTTTATAATCATATTGGTTAACCAACAACTGTTTTTGGATCAGATATGTTACTATGCACTGCAACTTGAAAAACTATTATTAAAGTTACCTTTTCCCGTTTTTTTGTTGTATATTCTTGTAAGGTATTAGCATCAGTGGCTTCTCTCCAGCACGCATGTGTGTTGTCCAACGGGTTGTAAAACGGGTGGCGCCTTTATAAAAGTTATTTAATATATCAACCCACTCCCGTCTCCTCTGAGCTAGGGCCTATCGTTGGAGAGAACTGATAGCTCTTAAACAATTAGTTTTATTTAACCACCCACAAGCACGTGGCACATCGTTAAATAAATTGCGCAAATATTTGCGAATTCCGCATTCAAAAGGACAAAAGGCTTTATAATACATACACATATACTAGCACTGTCACTAAAACGGTCACACATTAACACTTAATATATCATATCGTACCGCTTTCCGTATGAAATTCATACGCCCATGTTTTGTAAAAATTTTAATATATTCTTCTATCCAGATTCTTATTTTTTTATATTTATTTAAAATAGTTTCTTCGCCATATCACTATTTTGTTCTTTCTATCAATATACTCTTTTCGATTTCATTTATACGGACTAAGTTTCATTTTGTAAGATATAGCACTAGAACTCATTTTAAAAATACAATCTTCCTCCGCGAGCTTCCATCACTTTCCGTTTCACAGTTGTACTTCTTTACCACTTTTTTATTTGCACACATATGCTATTCACGTAGAATTTTGTTAATGAAATATATATTTCAATATCACTTACACTCATATTTTGACCTCGCGCACTAAACCCTTCATACATGTCATCATCCGATATTCCTCACTTCGATCAAATCACTAATAAAATTAATTACATTCATAATTAAATTAACGAAAATATATACCCGAAATGTTGCCCGCCCGTGATAGCGCTGGGAATGAAACAGTTGGATCTCCAATTCGTCGCAGCCAATCAAAAGCCGGCAGCGCATGCGTAGGAGCTGTGCAATCGGGTATGCTCTCAGAGATATGCGGCACACGATCTTGTAGGAAAAATATAAGGGCTGCTTGTATATTTCTTTGTGTTGACTGCTATAAATTGTGAACAGGTTTATAACATTAGTCACTCTCTACAATTTTGAAAGTCGACTATAGGCCCGTCGTTCCCCAGTTAAAACAATTTCGTAATAAAGTAGATGCAAATTATTATTTCATCGTTGCCTGGGAACCACAAGCATCGCTTTATTATGAAAACGACACCCTTATAACAGGTAGCCTATAAAGCTTATGGAAAATATTATCTAAGTGCTTAGTTGTTCTTGGATCAGCGACGAAACATGCTGCTTCTATTATTCTGCATTATCCTTCCACCTACCCTTCTAACGGGATAATTAATTTAAGGAATGAGCACTTGAAAAGACAAAAAGGTTCAGCATATTTCTTTTAAAATGATTCTCACGTTTCATATCCAAATCATTTTGTCGTTAGTTGTTAGAACAACAGAATAGTCCAATGCTTTAAAAAGTCATTTTGTACGAATATACAGGGTGTACTGTCTTTAATGCACATGCAAAATGCGGAATAGGAATAAAAAATCTTATATCAAAGTAGTCAGATAGTTTATTTAGATAGTTTATATTCACGTTTCATCAAGAAACTTGAACTTCAATTTTGTAGTGGAACAATAGAAACTAGTACGGCCCTGGCCAAAATGTTATCGTTTGACAGGTATGTATATAATACACCCCATTCTATAATTCCGTACAACAGTTACGACTGTATCACGAAAAAATATATCTTAAGAGGATTTATATCTAAAAAATCTTGTGTCTTTTTTTTACAATATTATTAATATGTGAATCCCATTTCAGGTTTCTATCTATTATGACTTCTTTATATTTTACTGTTTCTGATTCAGATATGCTGAGGCTTGGATTAACTTCAACATATCGCATATTTGATAAGCTATTTATATAGGATGAGAATGTTAAATATTTTGGTTTTTTTTAACATTCAAGGTGAGAGTATTATATCTAAACCATTTTTCGATAGTTAAAAAGTCATTTTCTGTTTTAATTATCAGATTCCGCCAAGTGTGGCCTTCGTATAACAATGCTGTGTCATCAGCAAAGCTTAAGATTGTGCCATCGATATTAAAGTAAAGAAAACTATTTGATAAAGCAAACAATCGCTGATTTTTCCTTTTTTTTACT